>OZ038384.1:44628350-45840850 GCA_964036045.1 Eutreptiella sp. 'Long Island Sound 2002'
GGCATCAGGTATGGTCGTTGTGCGCGTTCAGAGCGTCGCGGGCGTTGTCTCCGTGTAGGGCTCCGGGGACAGGTTTAGTGTTAGACGCGTTATGCGTGCTCTGCAGCTAATGTAGCCCACCTACATGACACCCCCTTCCTGGTCTGCACAGCTCATCAACATGCCAGCATTGGACAAGCTCCAATCAGGACCCCTACCGCGCCCGGACTGTGCCGCAAATCTAGAGCATGGTGTTCGACCAGGAAGATCGAAACTATGGGCCTATTCCCTAGATGAGATCTGGGAGTATATGCTGCAACCCATATGTGGCCTGCAGCGTGCAATCCTACTGGAAACCAACCATCAATCCCTGCTCCCATGGGTAGAAAAGTATGTGGTGCGCGACGTGCACGCCGTTTCCGCAGAGTGAAATCGCTTTAGGACGCGCTAGGTTGAGATCGTTGTAGGACGCATTTGACACGCAGAACGTGTCTCTAGGCCCCAGGGGCAATGTTAGAGGCAGCACTGTACACGCGTACGACATGTGCAATGTGTCGTACGTGTGCTACAGCACTAGCACCTGCATCCCACTGTGCAGGTACAATGACTTCCTAATTTGCTTGGGAATGGTACGTCCCATGCAGGTAGACGGGATCTGGGACAAGCGCCACCTTGCGTACAACAAGTATATGGCGTCCCTACTCCCCCGGGAAATCTACTACCGTCTACAACGGTTATTACGGACCGATGTGACGGATTTGATTGAGGAGTGCAACGCAACATGGAGCGCTGCATGGGAAATTGGAGGGGCAGTTTGTGGGGACGAGGCTGTCGTTCCCCATAGTGGCGGCCGATGCCTGGGGCTACGGCAATACATTGCCCGTAAGCCCCATTCTACGGGCATCAAATTATATGTCCTCGCGGACAATGGGGGGGGTTACGTGTTCGACGTCTACCTCTACACGGGGCGTCGCGGCAAGGTCCGCCGCTTTGGGTCATGTTGTGGCAAGTACGACGCTAAGGGTATCATGCGTCTATGGGCGAGGATGATCCCGCAGTCCACCGTCCTTTGTGCGGACAGCTTCTTCGGAAGTCATGGGCTTGCCGAGGAATTCGCGGCCCAACGTCGGCCGTTTCTCATGCTTTCAAAGCGTGATAAGCGAGATGCCGGCCTTACAAGGGCGGCCGCCCTTACCCAGGAGGGCGACATGGCACGGGCAATTGTGGCCGACAAGAACTATGAACTTGCCGTGTACAAGAACCCGAAGGTGGGGCACAAACCCCCACGCTTGGTCCCCTTCCTTACCAATTGTTGGTATGGGGAGGAGGTGCCCAAAGACCGGAGAGGGAACCCTCTCCCTCCGGTCGTAGC
The DNA here is from genome assembly GCA_964036045.1 of Eutreptiella sp. 'Long Island Sound 2002'. Lineage (NCBI taxonomy): Eukaryota > Euglenozoa > Euglenophyceae > Eutreptiales > Eutreptiaceae > Eutreptiella > Eutreptiella sp. 'Long Island Sound 2002'. The sequence continues at coordinate 44,629,702 of OZ038384.1, forward strand.
GTGCTACCGGGAGTTCTCCCGTGCCGTAGATGGGGCCAACCAAATGGCGCTGCAAATGCGCCAATTGGAGAGGCAAATGACCTGGAGCCACGCTGTGCGTGCGTTCATGGTGCGGTACGCGGCCGGCAATGCCTTTGCCACCGCCACGGCATTGGGATTGGTGGACGACAAGACCACCATGTGGGAATTCCAATGGGACATCCTCAAGCAGCGGTACTTTAGCGGCGCGGAGTTCAACAACACAACGCCAACCGCTGCGGTCCCTACGGTGCATGCACCGAAGCGCTTTGCGAGCCGCCTCTTGTGCACGCATTGCCGCAACGGGGGTACGCGTTGGGCGTGTGGAGCGTGCGGGAAGCACATGCACATCAAGTGCTTCAGGGACGCCCACGATGTGTAGTCTGTCATGGGCGTGGTGGGGCGGAACGAGACGATCATGGAGGCGGAGCCTCTGCCATCCCTACCCATGGGACCAGTGCGAACCCTGGTGGAACAACCGCGTGGGCTGGATACCCAACTGTGAGGACGCCCCCCCCCCCCCCCAACAGTGGTACTCTGTTCCACAACACGTCGTGCGCGTCGTACGCGTTGCGCGCGTATTCCACGCGTGGCTCTCCATGTGTCCCCGGAGCCACACCAATTCGTTCTCCGCGTTCCGGACGTTGTGCGCGTCGTAGAACCTTTTTTTCAATTCGTCCAGAACGCCTAGAACATTTCATGTGTCTCTCGTCACAAATGATGTCTCCGTAGACAAAGGAATATGTTGGATGTTCATTTTAGGTGATCACTATCAAAAAAATAAGTTTTGGAATCTTCAATTTTTGAGCCGCCCAAGGTAAAAATTGCATAAGCGTGTTGTGCACCAATCCCTTGGGAGACCCCCCCCCCCCTCGGCACGCCACACCCAAATAAGGTGAAAAACACATAAATATGGCCCAAGAAATGCTTGACATACCTTGGATGGTCATTTTAGGTGGTCACGGTATCAAAAAAATGAGCTTTGGAAACTTCGATTTTTGAGCTGTCTAGGGTGAAAAGCTGCAAAAGCGGGTTGTGTACCAATGCATCCCTTGGGAGACCCCCCACCCCCACAGCCAATACCCAAATAGGGTGAAAAACACCTAAATACGGCCTAAAACATGCTTTAAATATCTTGAATAGTCATTTCACGTGATCACAATATCAAAAAAATGATTTTCGAAAACTTCGATTTTTGAGTTGTCCAAGGTGAAATTCTATTGTTTTCGGCAAGTCCACCTCGCAGAGAATCTACCCCAAGCAACACAATAGGGTAAAAACTACATGAATACGGCCCAACAATTGCTTTACATACCTTGGATGGTCATTTTAGGTGATCACAATATCACAAAACTTAAGTTTCGAAAACTCGGACTTTTGAGATGTATATACTAAAGAACTTCATAAGCAGGTTGTGTACCAATCCTGTTTGCCCCCCCCCCCCCCCCGCACCCAATGCCAATAGGGTGAACAACACATGAATACGGCCTAAAACATGCTTTACATATCTTGGATGGTCATTTTCGGTGATCAGTGTATCAAAAAACTGAGTTGCGGAAACTTCGATTTTTGAGCTGTCCAAGGTGAAAAAGTGCATAAGCAGGCTGTCTACCAATCCCTTGGGAGCCCCCCCCCCCCCCCCCGCACCCAATACATAAACAAGGTGAAAAACACATGAATACGGCCTAAAACATGCTTTACATACCTTGGATGGTCATATTGTGTGGTCACAATATCGAAAAAATAAGTTTTGAAAGCTTCGATTTTGGAGCTGCCCATGGTGAAAAACTGCATTAGCAGGTTGTGCACTGGCCCTTTCACTCATGTCAGCCATTATTGGTGGAAGCAGTCATTTCGTGTTTTTGGCACGGGTTTTGACCGGCCCTCGGCAAGGCTACAATGTGCCAAAAATGTCCTTTCGTATCCTAGTACGCATCTGTTGTCTTAACATCCCCCGTCACACCCCTCAACGTGGGTACCACAGGGTCACCAAGGTCGCCAAAACCGCCAACATTGCAAAAATGGCTGAAAAGCGCAAAAACTGCATAAGCGCTTGTCCCACTCCGCCCCATACGAACCCCATGGAGCCGGTGTCCGGAAGGACTTTTTCGGCTCAACATCGAAAAAAAAACCAAGAGATTCATTATTTTGCACCCAAAAAAAGGGCGGTTCATTTTTTCGACATTTTTGACCCCCCCCCCCCACCTCCCTCAAAACCTCAAAAAAGTGGGTCTCAAGTGGGGGGGTCTGGGGGGAATCTGGACCAAAAACTTATTGGGGGATGTGTTTCTTGGGCAAAATAATGATTTTACAAGGGGTTAAACTAACAATTAAACCCCTTGGGGTAGGGTACGCGAATAGCCCCCAAAAAGCCCAAAAAGGGGGGGTATGTGGTGTTTTCCCCTATATACAAGCTTGTGTGGCTTTAATCTAACAACTTGTGCAAGGTGATTTCTATTGCCTTCGGCAAGTCCACCTCGCAGAGAATCTACCCCAAGCAACACACACCCAAAGTAGGGTAAGAGCGGCATAAATATGGGCTCAAACATGCTTTACATACCTTGGATGGTCATTTTAGGTGATCACAACATCACCAAAATAACTTTCAAAAACTTCGATTTTTGAGCCGTCCAAGGTGAAAAATTGCACAAATAGGTTGTGTATTACTCGTAACCCCCCCCCCCCCCGACGCACCCAACACCCAAATAGAGTGAAGAACACATAAATACGGCCTAAATCATGCTTTACATACTTTGGATGGTCATAGTGTGCGGTCACAATATCAGAAACATAAGTTTCAGAAACTTCGATTTTTGAGCTACCTAGGGTGGGAAACCGCGTAAGCAGGTTGTGTACCAATCCATTGAGAGAACCCCCCCCCCCCCCCCCCCCACCGCACCCAATACCCAAATAAGGTGAAAACCACATGAATACGGCCTAAAACATGCTTTACATACCTTATACCTTGGATGGTCATATTGGGTGATCACAATACCAGAACAATATTTTTCGGAACTTTCGACAGTTCAGCTACCCAGGGTGAAAAACTGCATCAGCAAGTTGTGCACTAGGCCATTCACTCATGTAAGCCATTTTTGGTGGAAATAGTCATTTCGCGTCTTTGGCACGGGTTGTGGCAAGTCCTAGGCAAGGCTAGAGACTACAAAAAACGTCCTTTTGTATCCTAGTAGGTCGGATGGTCATTTTAGGTGATCACAATGTCAAACAAAATAAGTTTTGGAAACTTCGATTTTGAGTTGTATAGGTTGCAAATCTGCATAAGCAGGTTGGGTACCAATCCCGTTTGAACCCCCCCCCCCCCCCAAAGCGCACCCAAAACCAAAATATGGTGAAAAACACATGCATACGGCCTAAAACATGCTTTACATCTTGGATGGTCATATTAGGTGATCACAATATCATAAAAAGAAGTTTCGAAAACTTCGGTTTTTGAGCCGTCCAAGGTGAAAAACTACATAAGCAGGTTGTGCACCGGCCCATTCACTCATGTCAGCCATTATTGGTGGAAATAGACATGTACCGTCTTTGGCACGGGTTTTGACCGGCCCTCGGCAAGACTACAAGCTTCAAAAAACGTCCTTTCGTATCCTAATAGGCTTACACTGTCACAACATCGCCGCTCACAACCCTCAGAGTGGGTCGCATGGGGTCACCGAGGTCGCCAAAACCACCAACATAGCAAAAATGGGTGAAATGAGCGCTTGTCCCACTTCGCCCCATACAAACCCCATGGAGTCGGGACCCGGAAACATGGTTTGGGATGAAAATCGAAAAAATCCAAAAGTTTCATGCTTTTCGACCGGAAGGGGGGGGGGGGTCATTTTTTGACCCCCCACCCCACCCCCCAACCTCGCTTGAAACCTCAAAAAAATGGGTTTCAAGTGGGGGGGTTTTGGGGAGTCTGGACCGAAAACTCATTGGGGGATGCGTTTATTAGGCAAAATGATGATTTTACAAGGGGGTAAACTAACCATTCAACCCCATGGGGTAGGGTGCGCTAATAGCCCGAAAAAGGCCCAAAATGGGGGGGGTATGTGGTGTTTTCCCCTCAATACGCCTGCTTGGCGATGTAATACCCTCTGCGAGGTGATTTTTTGAGAACTTGGATTTTTGAGCCGTCCAAGGTGAAAAGCTGCATAAGCACCTTGTGGGCCGGCCTATTCACTCATGTAAGCGATTGTTCGTGGAAATAGTCCTTTCGCACCTTTGGCGCGGGTTTTGACCGGCCGTCCGCAAGGCTACAGGCTGCAAAAGTGGTCTTTTCACATCCTAGTCGGCATATGCTGTCACAACATCCCCACTCACACCCCTCAGAGTGAGTAGCATGGGGTCACCGGGGTCGCCAAAACCGCCAACATAGCAAAAATGGCTGAAAAGTGCACAACAAAATTGTGTATAGCGACCAAGTTGGTGATCAAACATCAGACATCAGAGTTTTATGGACCCCCGTTACCCAAACCATAAACCCACCTACCCCATCCCCCCCTTATGATGTAGCACACCCCCCCTCCTCTGGGGTACAACCCACATTGGACACGCCCAATGGAAGATCCCCCCCCCCACGTTGGTTCGCCCCCTTCCCGTCTGGTCCTTACTTCGTCCTTCCAACCCCCCCCCCCCCACTCACGAGTGCTTTCGTGCATATCGAAAAGCCTGCCCCCCCTTTGGGATGTAATATGTCTTGTGGCCTGTCCGGAAAAACACGCCAAACCAGGAATGGAAAATATGTGTGTGAACATATGTCTCATTTGTTTGTCTCTGCCTGTAGTTCATGTGGTCGCCATGTCCTTTTTTCTTCGTGAATTCGAATTTCATTGATATAATTTGCCCTGGTCACGATGCCAACCCTTGGGGCAGCATAGCCAACATGCAGTCCCAACTGTGACGTTGTGATTGTAGGTGAATTGGTTCATGTTCTCCACCCCCCTTGCCTTTGCAGTCAAGATTTTTCACATCCCCTTCAATGATTCTTTTTGGATGTGTGCAGGCACCCTGTGGGGATGGGTTGTGGGTGTTTGGTTCGTGCAGAGGCACAGACACCTGCAGGAACCTTTCTCTTAGGCCGTGTTTCGTACCAGCAGCCCCTTTGAAAAACACATTTTCTTGGTGGAAATCAATCATGACATCCATGTCCAACACAACATCTGCCGCGTTAAACCAAAAACTCAACCCCTTGGGGTAGGGTATGCGAATAGGCCCAAAAGGCCCAAATCGGGAGGGTATGTGGCGTTTTCCCCTATATACGGGCCTGCGTGGCTTTGATCTAACAACCTCGGCGAGGTGATTTTGCGGACCATCTTGTAAATGTTGTGGTGTGTTGGGCTTTGCGGGCTTGGTGGAGCTTATCCGCAGGTGCCACCCACAATGCAGGGGAGACCCATCTGCCACACTCTGCGAGTGATGATGGTCAAGCTGGTCTTAGGTCCTGACATGTCTTCAAAGCCCCCCCCCCCCCCCCGGACTGGGCCCCTTGGCTACCTTGGCACCCGATGTTGTAGATGGCATCACTTACCCAAGAAAGAATAAAAAAAAGATTGATTGAAGTGATGTGATCTACGCCCCCCTAAGTTTGGCATCAATTGTCCGTTCGATATAAGTCGGGGAAGGAGTAGAGAGCAGAAGAGGGGACAAGAGGGAAGAGGGGTACCGACACTGTGCGAAGATTGGATCCCCCCCACCGAAGGAGGGACCCCAATACATTTATCGTTATAATGCGTGGGAAACTTTGCGGAAGCCCCTGGATTTTTTGTGGTAGCTGTCACAAGCCAATTTGAAGCACTCAATTTCCCATGCAAAGTTTACTGCCCACCAAACCCCCCCCCCCCTCCTTTGTAAGTGCAGAACACAAGTTAGTAAGTTGTGCTAAGTAGTACTGAGCTGATAATGCACGTAGTCGTAGAGCACGTAGTTGTATGCTGCAGCGACTGGGCTGCAGGGCTTGTGCGTCCATGCCCACAGTGCACAGAAATTCTATTGCCTTCGGCAAGTCCACCTTGCAGAGAATATATCCAAACACAACCCAAAATGGGGTAAAAGTTGCGTAAATACGGGCTGAAACATGCTTTACAAATCTTGGATGGTCATTTTAGGTGATCACAATGTCAAACAAAATAAGTTTTGGAAACTTCGATTTTTGAGTTGTATAGGTTGCAAATCTGCATAGGCAGGTTGTGTACCAATCACGTTTGAACCCCCCCCCCCCCCCCCCAAAGCGCACCCAAAACCAAAATATGGTGAAAAACACATGCATACGGCCTAAAACATGCTTTACATCTTGGATGGTCATATTAGGTGATCACAATATCATAAAAAGAAGTTTCGAAAACTTCGGTTTTTGAGCCGTCCAAGGTGAAAAACTACATAAGCAGGTTGTGCACCGGCCCATTCACTCATGTCAGCCATTATTGGTGGAAATAGACATGTACCGTCTTTGGCACGGGTTTTGACCGGCCCTCGGCAAGACTACAAGCTTCAAAAAACGTCCTTTCGTATCCTAATAGGCTTACACTGTCACAACATCGCCGCTCACACCCCTCAGAGTGGGTCGCATGGGGTCACCGAGGTCGCCAAAACCACCAACATAGCAAAAATGGGTGAAAAGTCGAAAAACTGCATCAGCGCTCGTCCCACTTCGCCCCATACAAACCCCATGGAGTCGGGACCCGGAAACACTGTTTAGGCTCAAAATAAAAATAACCAACAGCTTTTCGACCCAAGAAAAGGGGGGGTCATTTTTTCGACATTTTTGACTCCCCCCCCCCCCCCACACACACCCCACCTGCCTCAAAAGCTTTAGAAAGTGGGTTTCAAGTGGGGGAGTATCGTGTGGTAAATGCCATACGGTCTTGAGGGTGTGGGGCTACTGCCCGCTACCTCCTCACGCTGCCCGTGTTTAGGGCCAGGGTCGCTCAGTGGCACCCGGGCTGTGGCGTCAACCGTTGATTGTCGCTGCGGTTGTGCAAACCCCACTCCCCCGGTGGGGTAGAGCCCAGCCCCCGCCCGCGCAATGCAGCCCTGTGTTGCTGTGTGTGCGCATGGAGGGTGGACCACCCACGCTGGCCACTCCGGGGCAGCTCCCCTCACTCCTTTGGTGTTGGCGCACTTGCTACTTGCTTCGCAGGGCCGCCAGCCTTGAGCAGTAGTTGCCGGTGCTCCTCACGGCACACTCTGCAGGGCACCGAGCCTCAGTGTGGGAGGTGCTTGAGAGTCCAGGTGTTCTGGTTCAGTGGGCGTTGTTTCGGAGGGTTCTGCCCAGCATAGGGCACCACCCACAAGCTTCAGTGCAGGGGGAGAGGAACCACCACCGACCACCGTGGGGGTCGGCTCCCCTTTCTCCGCCCCTTTGTGGAGGCTTGTGGGCGCTGTAAGTGACCCGCCGCATCTCATTGCAGCTTGACCCTTCGCAGGTGGCTTCGCCGCTAGCCCGTGGCCCCCACGGGACTCGGAGGGTTCCGCCCGGCATAGGGCACTACCCACAAGCATGGGAGGGCTCCGCCCGGCATAGGGCACCACCCACGAGCTTCAGTGCAGGGGAAGAGGAACCACCTGTGCCGACCACCACTGTGGGGGGTCGGCTGCCTTTTCTCCATTAATGTGTGTCCCTGGGTCCTTGTGGGAGTTCCTGTGGTGGCTTGCAGGGGCTGTAAGTGACCCGCCGCATCTCATTGCAGCAGGACCCGTTGGTGGTGGCTTCGCCTCTAGCCCGTGACTCCTACGGGATCTGGAGGGTTCCGCCCGGCATACAGCACTACCCACAAGCATGGGAGGGCACCGCCCAGCATAGGGCACCACCCACGAGCTTCAGTGTAGGGAGAGACGAACCACCTGTGCCGATCACCATGGGGCGTCGGCCCCCCTTTCTCCTTTCCCTTGTGGAGGCTTGCTGGGGCTGTGAGTGACCCGCCGCATCTCGTTGCAGCCGGACCCTTTGCTGGTAGCTTCGCCACTAGCCCATGGCCCCCACGGGATTCGGAGGGTTCCGCCCCGGCATAGGGCACTACCCACATGCTTCAGTGCAGGGGAGAGGAACCACCTGTGCCGACCACTATGGGGGGTCTGCCCCCCTTTCTCCATTTCTGTGTGGATAGTATGCACGAAGTCGCCCCCCCCTACCTCCCCCCCCTACCTACCCCCCCATACCCCCCCCAACCCCCCCCCCCTACCTCCCCCCCCCTACCTCCCCCCCCTACCTTCGGCTCGCTTCGCTCGACAGACGGCTCGCTTCGCTCGACAGACGCCTTAAATAACATGACTCCTGCGGTGGCCACAGGCCGCCTTTTGTGTGTTCCGCCTTGTGTGTGCAGCGCCTTTTGTGTGTACCGCCTTGCTTGTGGCCCCTTAAATAACAAGACTCCTACGGTGGCCACAGGCCGCCTTTTGTGTGTTCCGCCTTGTGTGTGCACCGCCTTTTGTGTGTACCGCCTTGCCTGTGGCCCCTTAAATAACAAGATTCCTGCGGTGGCCACAGGCCGCCTTTTGTGTGTTCCGCCTTGTGTGTGCACCGCCTTCTGTGTGTACCGCCTTGCCTGTGGCACCTTAAATAACAAGACTCTTGCGGTGGCTACAGACCGCCTTTTGTGTGTTCCGCCTTGTGTGTGCACCGCCTTCTGTATGCACCGCCTTGCCTGTGGCCCCTTAAATAACAAGACTCCTGCGGTGGCTACAGACCGCCTTTTGTGTGTTCCGCCTTGTGTGTGTTCCGCCTTGTGTGTGCACCGCCTTCTGTGTGTACCGCCTTGCCTGTGGCCCCTTAAATAACAAGACTCCTGCGGTGGCTACAGGCCGCCTTTTGTGTGTTCCACCTTTTGTGTGTTCCGCCTTGTGTGTGCACCGCCTTCTGTGTGTACCGCCTTGCCTGTGGCCCCTTAAATAACAAGACTCCTGCGGTGGCTACAGACCGCCTTTTGTGTGTTCCGCCTTGTGTGTGCACCGCCTTCTGTGTGCACCGCCTTGCCTGTGGCCCCTTAAATAACAAGACTCCTGCGGTGGCCACAGGCCGCCTTTTGTGTGTTCCGCCTTGTGTGTGCACCGCCTTCCCCCCCCATACCCCCCCCTACCTTCTCGACCCCCCCCCTACCCCCCCCCACCCCCCCCTACCTCCCCCCCCTACCCCCCCCCTACCTCCCCCCCCTACCCCCCTACCCCCCCCCTACCTCCAAGGTAGGGGGGGGGCGACTTCGTGCGATATATGCTGTGTGTCCTTGTAGTAGCTCCTGTGGTGGCTTGTTGGGGCTGTAGGTGACCCGCTGCTTCAAACCGGACCCTTCGGTGGTGGCTTCGCCACTAGCCCGTGGCCCCCACGGGATTCAATGGGTTCCGCTCGGCATACGGTACCACCCACAAGCCTCGGCGCAAGGGGGAGGGGGTTGTGCAGTGCTTGTGCCCCGTGCTAAAATCGGACAACCGCCATTACCTACCGTGGAGCTGTCCGTGACCACTGTGCAGCACCACAAGCGGTCCCGGCTCAAGTGGCTTCGCCACACGCTCCGGTAAATGGTTGAACTCCTGTGGGTTTGAGGGTCAGGGCGCCGTGGGCTCCTGGACCGCTCAGCCCCAGGACCGCACCCGGAGTGGTCGCCGGGCCTAGTCCACTCCATGCTGGGGGTGTGACTGCTCATGCCCGGTAGCACTAGGTGCCGATGTTCCGGTAGGGGGGGGTGGTCGCAATGGGTGTGGCAGGGCCCCACTGATTCCACCGCTCGAGGCGTATTGTGGTGCAAGCCGCTATGTCCCGCCCCCCTTGCAGTGTGCAGTTGTTTACACGCATGAGCTTGTGTGTGTGTGCCGCCCAGTTGACGCCCTGGAGTTACCGCCCCTGCTGGGATGCCTCTGTTTGGGAGGTCCGGCCGCGCGCGCCGCGTTGTGGCGAGGGTGGGGCCGGGGGTGGGGTTGGGGAGCGGGGGGGATTGCGGCCTTGTCCTACGGGAGAGGGAGTCTACCGGTTTGTTCATTTGCTCATCATCCCCACTTGTTAAGGAAAGGAGCACCACCTGCTAGGTTACCATGCGGGTCTCAGTTCCTAAAGTTCTGGACCTCCAGCGCCCTCCCCCCTTCCGTGAGGGGAGGATCGTCGTTCGCCATGTGCCTACCTGCAGCGTGAGCGCGAAGGGCATGTTGGGGGCAGGGGTGGGGCTGTTGGGTCCGTTACCCATCCGGTGCAGTTTTGTGTGGGGGGACCAGGGGTGGCGTGCAGCAAAAGATCTGCTCCCCTTATTTCATGGCTCCCAACAGGGAACCAGCCCAAGGCCTGCACCCTCGCTTTGTGGTGGCTAAAATTTGGGCCACCAGGGTTTCAAGTGGGGGGGTTGTGGGGGGTCCGGACCAAAAACTCATGGGGGGATGCGTTTATTGGGCAAAATAATGATTTTACAAGGGGTTCAACCAACAATTCAACCCCTCAAGGTAGGGTACGTGAATAGGCCCAAAAAGGCCCAAAACGGGGGGTATGTGGTGTTTTCCCCTATATACAGGCTTGCGTGGCTTTGATCTAATAACCTCTGCGAGGCGATTTGCCCCCTGCCATGGGCAGCAGTGACCTAGGGGGCTTTCGGTGTGGGGAAGTTGATTATGTGGTGACCCACAGCCTCACCCACAGCCTCACCCTCAGCCTCACTCTCAGCCTCAGACCTTTCCCTCACCCACCTTTTGACCTTCACCTTCACCTTCAGCTTCATTTTCAATCACAGCCTACCCCTCAGCTACTCAAATGTATACATCCACTCACCCTCACTAGCCTCCCCAATCTGACTGTCACCTCACTTTCACTCTCATCCTCACCCAAACTCTCAGGTGCCGGTGCCCCCCAGCGCAGCACCTCTCCTGCCACTGCCGGCACCACCACCTATGTACCTCCTAAAGCGTCTGCGGCTCTCATGACCTACACCAGTGGTAGCACTGCATCGGCCTACACCAGCGCTACTGCCCCCAGCACCTACACTGGTGCTGCGGCACCTCCAAGCGGCGCAGCCACCCCTGCGACTTACACTGGCGCTGTGTCCGCGACGAAGGCCGGGAGTGCTGCCCCCGCAACATACACCGCTGCGGCGGGCGCATCATCCCAGACTCCAAAAACGTACACAACCGTCTCTCGCGTGGCTCCAAACACGTACATTCCTCCCAAGGCGGCCACTCCAGCTGCCCCGACCACGTATACCACGCCACAAGCCACACTGGTCTAGGGGCAAGCACGCTGAGAGTGGGGTCTTTCGGTTGCAACAAAAAACGTCCAAGGACCCCCTTTCCGACCGATGGCAGTTGGCTCTCTGTTGTTGGCTGCTGACGGCGGTTGGCGGCGAACTCACAGCCGTGGATGGTTGAGCGGGGGATCATTCTGACATCGAAGGCGAGTGGCCGAGGACGGTCCCCCGCCAACCAGGAAGATTGGGCGAAGGGCATCCAGCACCCAACATTGGATGGCAATACAGGCGTCCGTGAGCTTGGTAGTGCTTAATGGGTCACATATTTCTTTTGATTGACAGCATTTTTGGAAGCCACGGGTGACAGACGGATGGGTGGTGGGGAGGGCGGATTCCGGGGCCGTCCACAGTTTGTAGCATAATGTAAGGGGAGTGGAGTCTATAAACGCTTTTGGCTGCGACCAACATGTCCCTGCGGACCCTGTGCTACCACAATGCAGATAGGGGCTATTGGCCACCCGCTGTTTTCCCATGGTCGCTTGGCTGTAAGGGCATTCCGCAAGGAGTCAATTGTTGCTTTCTCTTCCACTTTTTTTTTGCCGCAACGGGTTGCTTGTGCACGGCCCACCCGATGCTCTGCGATGACTACCGATCTCGGTGGTCAGGCCCACGTGCGGGCCACGGGTACGAGGGTGGGAGCTCACCTGAGGGTGTACGAGTCGCGTGTGTCACAAGGGCATAAGGACTGCCCCGTGCGCTGGCGGGGGCGCGACGGCGGGCCTGTGTGCTGCAGCCAATCGGTTCTTGCGGGCGATGTGCGTAGCACCTCATGTGCTTCAGCGCCTTCCTTCGAGCCGACTTGCGTTTCATGTTTCAATCAAGAATGCTGATATCCAAGACCTGTGTCAGCCCTGGCGGCAGTGCCACTTCCACTGCGCTGTCTTGCTCCTCAACACGCCTTCCAGACGTTTGTATTGGGGAAAGGGTGAATGCACAATCGAACTACTATACTCGCCGCGCTGTCCTCCAGCAATGAGCTATTTCGTTTTCGGTTTTTACTTGGGATAGCCCAAGGATTTAGGTTGGCATTGTCTTGGCTAACCGTCAATCCTATGGCGGTTGGCACCGACGACGGTTGCTGGCCAACCGGCGCCGGTTGGGGTGGGGGGGGGGGTGGCATTAAGGACAGCTCTGTGCAGCCTTGCTCTAACCTCGACATTGACCAGGGCTTGCCAGTCTAAGATCCAGTCATTGCTTGATTGCCCCGCGCCAACCCCATTCCCCGTCCTCTTACTTGCCACAGGCGATGTGGCCTGGTGTTGTTGAGGTGGATCGCATCCCAGGGAATGGGACGGGGGGGGGGGGGGTTGCATGGTCCGTGTATTTGCCCCCAACTACTCAATTGGAGACCACTTAATGTGCCTGACTCTTTGCCCCAGGGCGGTGCCCATTTGTGGGAGTACATGTCTGCCCGGTTGCATTGATCTCTTCTGAAGGTATCCGTCTTATAAAACGTTGCGAAGTCCTGATCTCACCCTCTCCCCCTCGCTCTCTGAGTGCACAGTTTACGCTTTGAGCTGAACCCTGGTACCATTCCTCTGTCGGGTTTGCGCCTCATCCTCTGTGTTTCCTAGTGCGCATGCACACGTGCACGTTGTGTTGTTGTGGCATGTGGTGATGCCAGTGCTCTGTGCTCACAAAGCGGCAATTTTGCTCCCTCACCCTTGAGACAAATGACCATGTCTGCAATTGTATCTGAGGGGGAATTGGTGCACCGCTTGTTGCAGAAGCAGAATGCAGCGGTGCACAGTAAATCAGCCCTGCAACACAGCAGTCACACAAAGACTCCCAGTGGCAGGGCCCCTAATTACCCGCTTCTGGAAATGAGCGGGTAATGCCGCCGAAATAGCCCTGAGTAGGAAAAATGGGGGGAAATGGGTCTTACTGTGAGAGTTCTGCGATGTTTTGTGGAAAAACGGGGACAACATTGCGTGAAAAGCCCAAACAACCACTGTTCGTTGGCCTTCGGGGGGTTTGAGGGGGGGGTGTATTGAGCAACATGCTGAGGAAAAATGGGGGGAAGATGGGGGGGAATGGGGGAAAATGGGGGAAAATGGGTCCTACTGTGAGAGTTATCTGATGTTTTGTTGAAAAATAGGGACAACATCGCGTGAACAGCCCCAAAAACCACTTTTTGTCGGCCTTGGGGTTTGGGGGGGGGGGGGGGGGTTGTATTGAGCAACATGCCTGAGGAAAAATGGGGGGAAATGGAGGAAAATGGGGGATAACGTGTTTGCAAAAATTTTGCCGCTTTGGTGGACAACTGAATATTTTTACCATCTTCCTCCACCAATTTCCCTATATTTCCCCCTGGTTTCCCCATTTTCCCCCATTTCCCCCCATTTCCCCCCATTTTTCCTTTGGCAGCGGGAAGTTGAGCGTGTAACTGGGGTGCCACCCTGGGCGGGTCCTCAGGGGCCCTGCAGTGGTATGTAGCAGTGGTATGTAGCAGTGCACGGTATTTTGTCTGAACGCCTCCAGAGCTCTCCAAACCATGAAGAAACCTGCCGCAGTTGTCAGCAAGCACTGGGTCACTTGGCTCAGCTTCTCGTGGCATGCAGCTGTAGACAGTAGCTTAGCACAGCATTCACAAAGGAAGATGCAAGCGGTATGGGCAGTACATTCACTGCTATAACGTCTGTAACACGTCTGCAACTGACACACAACTCATAGTATGCTTGGTGCAATGGTTGCCATGTTGAGGACCCCCCTGGGTGGAAATCAACTTGGCTACATAACGCCTGCCATCTTGGGGTCCCAAATGTGGGCAAAGTGGCTACATAACCCCTGCCGTCTTGGGGAGCCCCCCCAAAAGGGGGTGGAAGTCAAATTGGCTACATAACACCTACCTTGGGGGCCCAAATGTGGGCATAGTGGCTACACCCCCTCCCCCCCCCGGCTGTCTCGGGGACCTTGTAAAGGGGGTAGGGATCAAATTGAGTGGTGTTTTTCAGGCACCCTCGTGCTGAAACTAAAAAAAAAATAGACACTCGCGCTAACACTCAAAAAAATGTTTTCGTCGGTTTTTTCTACTGTCACTCGAGGGCCACGCGTGACACTAAATACACACACACATATTTATTGTTTCTTCATTTTCTTTTTTTTTTTTACCCTTAGGGGTTCGGTAGCCGCTTTGCCCACATGTAGGCTCCCGAGGCCGGAGGGGTTAAGGAGCCACTTCTGATTTTCTCCCCGCATTGGCGAGACGGTCGGGGTTATGCAGCCATTTTGTGTGCATGCGGCCCCCCGAAAGTAGAGGTGGAGGAGCCACCTGTGATTTCCTCCTCGCGTTGAGCGTTGGGCGCGCGGTGTTGTGCTCTACTTTGCCCACCCCTACACTTGTGCCTCGTGCAATTGCCACATGCAATTGCACGTGGTACTGGTGGTATACACATTGTGGTGGTTGCGGTTTTTGCTTGGGTAACACAGATTGTCCTACCTTCACCATGCTGCTAATGGAGAGCCTACTACGCCCCCTACTGTTGCCCATGAATGGCTGCACCACAGCACCGGCGGTACCAACCCCTTCCCGCCCCCCAAAATGTATGCAAGGTTTGCCCAAGAGCAACCACTTGTGTGCCCACGATTACTCGCACCATGTGTTCCAAGCGTGTCAAGCGGCCCCCTCCTCCTGAGGATGGTGGGTCTCTTTCCAATGGGGATTCAACCCGAGAGAAAAAATGCAGGCTGGGATGAGCGATTGCCACATTTGTGCATACCAAGAGGTGGTTTAGTCCACAGACAAGGTGCTTGAGCCAAGGGCCAAGTCCAAGGCTTTGGAGTGGTGCGCCCACCTGAAGGAGCGAGTGGATAGTTGTGGTGCTACCGTGTCTCCGAAGCCCCACTGGTGGCAACGTACATTCTTCCTCTCGAACACCGATTGTTCCACAGGGGAGCATTGGTTCGTTTTGGGGGCGGTTGTTGAATCCTCTCTGCAAGTGTTTTTGCGGGATGCCAAGGGCAATGATTTGTACATGTGACCTCTTATTGACAACCTTCGCAAAGAAGGCATCCGGCTAACCGCGAAACATGGTTCGATTTACGGCGATCAATCCCTAAGTTTTGTTGCCACAAGTGTTGCGCACAGATCTCAAAAGCAAATTTGGGCAAGTTCTTCTGCACCACAGCTTCATTGCCTTGCCCATGCTTGGAGTAAATGTCCATGGCAGTGAGTTTGCCTCATTTCACCTGTCCAAGTAGAAGTGGTGGTCAGATTGGATTTTTTACCTCAGCCCTTGCGCTGACGCCTAAAATGTTTTTGGGGAGTGCCCTCACGTTGACACTCAAAAAAAAGATATAAAGAATATATGTTTTGTTTAGTGTCACGTGAGTACACCTGCGGGATACCTGTCAGCGCTCGTTTTTTGACGCTCAAGCTCAAAACAGATGAACACTTGGAGAATATTTCTGCAAATGGTCCAGCATTTCACAACACACCTCCAGCAATTAGTAGCAACCCTCGAGGAATAACAGCAACCCACCGGGAATAAACAACAACCACCAAGAAGTAACAGCAACCACTGGCAATTACCAGCAAACCACCAGATGGCGAAAAGGCAAAGATAGCTGGCATTCAGAGGAAACAACAGCATTTCTAGCAAAATTCTCATAACAAAACAAGCTGCAACAAGCTGAAAAACATTTTAATATGGCAGGTCTCATCCTGCCTGAGGCAGGCTCACAGCATGTGGTTGCGAAATTCCTCACAGCAAATTTGAGATTGCATGCAAAATAAACCTGCGTCGAAATTTCCTGGTACAAAAAGTCCCAGTGCAAATCCCCCCCCACCCCTGGCTGTATTTTTGAGAAGACAAACCGCACTAGAAGGAGATGTGGTACAATGCTGGGCTGGATTTTCACAATGAACTCAGAGAGCGTCACTGCATCTGAAGGTGCATCTGAGTGGGCAAATGATATGGCAATGGCAATTAGCCCAATACAATATAATGCCGTAAGCTCTGACCCACAATGGTTAGTGGCAGAAGATCTGACCAAACCAGGAGACATTCAATAGTGCAGGCCACGCACTTACGCAAGATTTGGTACTGGAGCAACGTGGCTCATATTGTGTCGGGCCGCTTCAGTAAGTTGTTCATGACCCTCAAGTACTGAGCTCAGGACCTGAATGCCTCCAATTTGTGTTTTCAGTTCAATGAACGGACTTCCTGCACCCAAACCCCCTTCTCTCAGCCTGCATCATGTGATGCCACAGTGCAGGCGTCTGTGATGATGGACGCTGGCTCAGAGGACACTGCCAATGCCTTGCCTCAGCCCCGAAAGGTCGAGAAGGGCAAGTCTCAGTTGTTGGAGAGCTCAACTGAGGAGACTGCTGCAGGGCCCTCCAAAGACGCATCAGAGGAGGGCTGTGCACAGCGGTGCTGTCTCTGCATTAGGTGTGTCGGACTCGAGCAGGATGACTTGCTTTGTCGTGTCTTCCCTTAATGTCTTTAGGGAACCGGATTTTTCTCTTTGCTCAGGACGGCCTGCTGGGCCGCAGTTGTGGGCCAGCTGTCGGCAGTTAGGGGCCAATCACTGGCAGTCAACCGAGATTGTCTGTGGTTATCATCGGGTACAACCAACTGCTTGTTGTAACCGCTAGCTGCTGTCAGTCAAATGCTAACTGCTGTTGGGTTTTGCCCTGGAGCCCACAGCAGCATGTGCAGTATTTGCTGTTGGCCCCCTTACTGAGCGCGCTGGGCGCACCGTGCAGCGGAACCCCAATTGGAATCTGGGGAATGCAGCAGGAAGGAGTCAGGTAGAAGCACAGACAGAGTGCCCGAGCGTGGCCCTTTTTTCCTCAATGGCGTCCTTGCTGGCTCAGGGCCAGTCAGTCTTGCTTGAGCCTGGGACTTCGTGATCAGGTGGCACATGCGACTGGTCAGGGATGCAATGGGACGCAAATCGGCTGAAACATGACTCTAACACACGGACTGGGACAGATCTTTCAGGGACTGAAATGCGACCGCAATGGTGCAGCGGAATTTTAATGCAGCGGACTGTAATGGACTGTGACGGACTTTTGAGGAACTGAGACTGGAATGCAATGATGGGGCAGCGATGTGGTGTATGGCTTTCCCAATCCACCCCTCAGGAAGGAGCTGCTGCTGTACCTCACGCTCCTGGGCGTTGTGCTGGGCATTCTGTTCGGGGCCCTGCTGCGGCTCCTGTCACCCACCGCCACGGCCCTGAAGGTCGTGGGGTTACCCGGAAATCTGTTCCTGAGGAGCCTCAAGATGCTGGTCCTCCCGCTAGTGGGGGGCTCGATCGTGGGCGGGGTCTGCAGCCTCCGCAGCACAGGCACCAACATGGGTGCCATCGCACGGAAGACGCTGTTGTACTACTTGGGAACAACAGCAGTGGCAGTGGGTGTGTGTGTGCTCGCGTGTGCACCAATTGTCCTGTGTCCCCCAATGCTGCTTGCGGCAGTGTGTTCCAGTAGTTTCGTCTACACAATGGTTGTGCGATAAGGTATCCAACCAGCCTTTATGGGGCATTCCAGCCAAGTCACGCTGTGTTCTGCTTGTGGGAAAGGCATGCAGCATTCCCCACCCTCAGTGTACGCCGGGTATTCTGCATATTCTTGCTGCACTACCCAGGCAGCGGACTGCGACTGCTTGCTATTTTGCCACCCATGCATAAGCCTACTGCTCCGCCACCGCCCCTAAACTGCAATCTCACTGCTAATCCGCAGCCATCTCACAGCCACCTCAAAGCTGTGTCACTGCCATTCCACTACCGCTGCACCCAACACCCCCATCGGCGAGCTGAGGTGCACAGTGGCAGGGGCCAGCCAAGCATGAGGGGGGAGCGACAATAGTACCGTTGGGCATGTGCCATAAACCCCCCAATCACAGGGGTAGTCTTTGACGGCGCACCTGCTCGGCGTAGGTATTACAGCAAGGGGGCACTGTTGTTCCGCAGGCATAAAAGTTCCGTGCGTCGGGGCAGGGTGTGCGGGGGGAGAAACGGGGGGAGGTACTCTCTGTCGTGCAGCTATATTTGTTTGTGCCCTGCGTCCTTGACTTTCGCATGCCTGGGACCACTCATATGAATGGAGTTGGGAGCATGTGCTGGCGGAGAACGGGGAGCTTTTGGAATGGCCTGGTCCACACTCCTGAAATCCCCAAACAAGGCGGAGGAGATCCTTGAAGAACATCGCAGCAACGTTCTCGCGGCAGGATACAACATCTGGGTGACATCAAGCCATCTCACCGCCACGCTCGGTGATGTGCTGTTCTAGCAGCTGCTAAATGTCAACATGGTGTCAAGCAATTTTCAATATTGCAGAGACAGCGTCTTGTTCGCCCTCAGTGTCTCTTGGGATGTGGACGTGCAGTGCTTCGACTTGGCGCCTGGCAGAGCCAAGCGGCCTTCAGCTACGTCGATCTCATGTGTCACGCTTCGAGAATGAGTCCGCAACGAGGGCGCCAGCACGGGCGAGCGGGGGCATCGGGCGACGGAGGATCATATGCAGCGTGCCCCTGGAGCAGCCGCAGTGCAACGTGGGGCAAGAGGTTGGGGATGATGATCGAAGGCCGCAAGAATTTCCTAATGTGGACGTCAATTATGCTCTGCACAAGGTGTCCTTGAAGGCGTTGCGCAAAAGGGCAGGAGTCTCCCGCTAGATACAAACGCTTTGCCGTGTCCTAGAGCGTTATTTGAAACAGCTGCTGAGGGGTGCTGAGCTGCGCGTTCGTGACAAATCTGCCAACATGGGGCTAGGCTTTGTCATGGGGGAAGGAGCAGATGCCCCGGGCCTGTGTTGAAGCTAGCGGTGGCAATCTAGCAAATGATCCTCAAGAGTGATGACCACGCGAAGGATGTCCTCAAGGAGAATGCAAAGTAGGCACATCGTAAAGAAAAGAAGGCCCGAAAGACATCGAAGAATAGGGCGTCCAAGCGTCATGTTGGTGCCGGCAACAATAAAACGGGCTGTGACAGCAGTTATTTCAGCTCCAACTTGCCCAAGAGCAGTTCGTCCTCTTCGTTAGATGACTGCCCGGCGGGGGGGAGCAGGGCGAAATTAGGCACGAGCTACGACAAGATCAGCTACGACAAGATCTGTAAGGCAACCAAGGATGCGGTAGCAGTGGCCCCCTTCATCTACATGAAGGGGGTGCCCCACTTCCGGTCGAAAACGACTGGTGATCTAGTCAATGTCGAAAACCGCTGAGCATCCTGTCACTCTTGCCAAAACTGCGATTGGTATTGGCAAGGGGCGGAGTATGGCTGCAAAGAAGCCACCCTCCGTAAGAGGTGACGTGGTAAGCCCATCGCCCGACATTCGTGCCCAGCACGGGGCACGACCACCGGTTCGCGGCAAACTGAGGAGTGGGTGCAGTCAAGTGGCGTTGAGGCGGAGACCTACGAAGTTCTCGGGGGAGGGAAAGCAACACCTCACGAAGTTGATGCAGGAGTTCACAAACAAGACGCAATCTGCGTGATTGTTGTTGTGCGGCAGGTGAAGGAGGCGGTTGAGCAAGCTACGTCACTACATACGCGAGCATCGCGATGCGTAGGCTCGCGGATGATGCGAAACACGGGTACATGCAAGAATTGCGAAACTTGCGGTGCGCAAGAGACGGCCTGGGGCCAGTGCAGTGAATCATTGGACGATCAAATATGCAACTCGTGCAAACAACCACTAGTGAATCGTTATTCACAAAGCTTCTTGGCGGGGGTCCGCCTCCTTGAAAAGCTCTCTTGGACCCCCTCCCCCCCGATCTATGGACACTGGCTCATTTTGTAGGCTATTGAGCAGTTCCAAGAAAAATTCGGGAAAGTCGGCCTCACAACATGTGTCGTCTCGTGGAGGAGCTCTGGGGGTGGGAGCTTTGTGCCATGGCGGCACCCAGCATCTCTTTCGGATTGTGGGAAGTGGATGCAGTCACGGTGGCCTGCCATGGCGAGCACGTCATGTACATGGGGGCAAAAGGCCACAAAGGGTGGCACTTGGAGTGCCCAGGGTAGTAAGCTTAGGGGGCTCTATACGCACGTAGACTTCGTTGCTTAAAGGCACGATTCATGGCGATTTCAACATCCGTTTTTTGCACTCAAAAAAAGCATATCATTTTTTCGGCCAACTCCACGTGTATTTTCATCGTGGGATACAACAACCTCGCCTTTTCTTGCGTCCAGATGTGCACATATACACCCCCTATTCCGGGCTGAAAATTGTATGATTTAAAATTTTTGGGCACTGCAGTGCCCAAAAATTTGAAATGGCTTTTTTCAGTGGGTTCTCCAGTACACCTCTGTAGTCATCTCCACAGGTGATGCTCTACTGCAGCAGCAGGCATCAAAACTTGGCATACCCGTTATCAATGGGTCATCGCACCGCGGTGTTATACTCGGAAGGCCACGTATAATGTACCTTGCCCAATCACTTCCATTCCTGTCCAAATGTGCACTTGAAAATGGACTTCCAGTACTTTTCGGCACTGCAGTGTCCAAAAAATTTAAAACTCCGCATTTCACTTCTATTGGTTCCCATTGCGTAACACCTGACAAAGGACGTATGAATCATCGGACGTTGGTACTCATCCTTTGCTCATTGGAAATATACTGCCGGTTGTCTGACTGCCACCTTGGAGTGTACCCAGGCTTTGGAACGTTCCACGTCCATTGGGGGATACATTGTTTGGATCTTCGCTAGCTGCTGTTGGTCTATGCCGCATCAAGTTTGTTTTGTGATAGTGTCTCCGTTTTCTTTGTCCCCTTACCTTTGCTGCCTGCGAACAGGACTTTTGTCCATGGATGCGGCCCCCTTCCGGCAGTTCCTTAATTCGAAGGTATATGCTTCAAAGGAGGATCTATCTGAGGCTGTGGGTAGGGATAAGGGTGCCGATGAGTTTTGTACGTGGGTGTTAGATCTCCGGTTGGAGTGGAGAAGTAGGCAATCCGTTGGTGAATACATCCAACAAAGGGACAGGCGGACCGTTATTTGTCAGCCGGACCAATGGTTCCGTGTTGCCCAGCAAGAGATTTTTAATATATGGTCTGTTTCACACAAGAGCTGTCGTCCACGTGCCAAGAGGGCTGTAGGTGTCCAACCCAAGAGTCGTGTGCAACGTAGGTGTTTCGCTCACATGGGTCAGTGTTCTTACAATGTACCCTCCTTTGCTGTTCAAGGAGCAACTGCGTGCACCAGTCTTTGGCAGACCTTGGAAGGTAAACCCGCTGTCCTATGGTTCGATAATTTTTATAGACGTAACTTCCGGCCTGTGACTGGTAATGAGAACCGGTCCCTTAATTGTACAGCCGGTGCTATCATACTCTTGAAACGACCTTTTGACGTTATGCCGTCTTTTCCTAGCCTCTCGGTTTTGCGGCAGAGGATTGGGTACACTGGAGACTTGTTGGTGCAGAGCCACAAAAACTTCATTGATGGCTTGCAAGGGTTGATGGACGACCCCATCCGCCTTCAACATGTTCGTTGTCCCTTGGACATACGACGGGCTAATGTTACCAGCCCGGCTTGGACCCCCTTTTTTCTCACAGACCTAACTGTGTCTGCTACCCCCGACCTTGTCTCTATTATTCACGGGCTCCAGGAGGTGCAGCAGCACACACAGCACCGTCTTCCACTGTTGGTCGACGAAAATATTCACTACCGTGTCCTTAAGCTCGTTTACACCATCAGCTATGCTCGGTACAACGTGCCCCTGTTCATTACACGTACCCCGGTAGTGTATGGCACATGGCACCCATATAAATATTGTGTAACCCTGTGCTACAGAAGATTCTTCCCTTTATTTACCTATTTTTCCTATGGTTCACTCAATTTGGGCACTGCAATGCCCAACTTTCCGAAACTCATCTATATGGAGCGTATGATTGTGGTGCTCTTGCACTTGGCCCATAAGTGGCGCCAACCTTTGGAACAAAAGTTACAGACTCTAAGGGGTTTGCACCGACCGGGTAACGCTAATCACAGCACACTTCTTACACAGGTGCAAGGGTTGGTAACGCTGCTGTATGGTTACATTCCAGCCTCATTTATTATTGGGTCGCAAGTGAGGGATTGTCATTGGTCTGCACAGGGAGAGCAGCACGCCGGGGGGCCATTGCTGAGCCGTTGCCTACACGTCCTTCTGAGGCTCACCCTAGGTTATGAGGACAAGGTTGAATATGTGCGCACCATTGTTGTTGCCAGGTTGTTGTGGTCCCAGTGGTTTGCCCGTTTACCTGGGGTGGCACACAGTGAGGAACCGTGTGAGGCCCTGTTAAGCCATGTTGTGCACTTAATGGCACAACACCCTGGGAACTGTACGTTGCAACAGGTGCATGACCTGGTTATACTCACTCCCGTTGCAGGCCACACCCCAAAGGACCTGCAGTACGTTAATGTTCCCAAGGGACTACCACAACTGGTTGATCGTCGTTTCACCAGATTGATGGCGCCATTTGATGTTGGTGTTATACCCCCCGTGGTCTGGTCCAGTCAGAAGTCGAGTATCGTGCAAGACAGGTGGGATCCTGCCAAGATGGATTTCCCTTGCGCACTAGATACGGTGCTCACTGCAGAGCATTACCGAGATCTATGTGCCAAGACATTGCAAACACTTGTTAAACCTGTTAAAGTTGATGCTGACGTGATGACAGAGCTGGGTAGACACGTGCCACAACGTCCTCCAGGTGATATGGACACAACAGTAGCACAGGCACAGGACATGTTACGCGCATGTAATACACTAGACCGGTACAAGCGACGCCGGCCAGCACGCGCTTTTGCGCAAAGGGACCCCGCCCGGATACCCGCCCCCCCCAATGCTGATGGCGACAGTGACAGTGATGAGGACCCTCCCCCCCCGCTGGTGGGGCAGCCGGAGATCCAGACCTGAGGGCTGCTGATTTTGTGGGTGATGATGGATGGGACCCGGACCCCTCCCCTCCAGAAGCAGTGTCTGTTCACAGTGATGATTCCGATGCCCCCGTGGTTGTCCTTTCGGAGTTGAATGAGTTTGACCCTCGATTTTTACCAGGTGCATCCGACTGTGATGCTATTTCTGCCATTTGTGTTCAATCGTCGAGCGCTGCCAGTAGTCATCAACATTACAAGCCTGTAAATCAACAATTTGCAGCCCTGTGGCCTTTTGTAGTGTGCCGTGTGACCCTTTGTTAGCCCCTTTGCTAAGCTATGCCTTCGGATACCGAACTGCCGGAAGGGGATGAGCAGCAGACCGCATCGCAAGCCGTTCACACAACAGAGAAGACACGGGCACAGTCGGGGCAGGCTCCAGTGAAGCGGACGGGGACAGACCGGGCAACGGAAACATTCCGGACAACGTGGATCAAAAAGGAACTGGTCAAGATACAGCTGACCAAGATAAAATTTGACACCGACCTCACGCGTGGGCAGACTAGAGAGAGGGATGAGGACTCAGTACTGTCGCGGATCGCAAGCCTGAGGACAAATCCACCCTCCGGCCTATCTCAAACATTCTCATATGGCGAAACGAAGGTACACTACCATCCTGTCACACACGCGTTGTAATTTTCACACATTCTGGTCGTTTGGGCACTGCAGTGCCCATCTCGCTGATATCTCCCATCTCCTATCTCCCTGTGGTGCATTTTTGTATCAGCTGACATTCCCTACTGCTTGGGCGGGGCTCATATCCTGACGGCACTCCAAAGACTTCACCGAGAATACTGTGCGAACTCACGGGCATTGCCGGACTGGTTACAACACGTCTACTGCGAGGAGATCAGACACGACTTTCCTGTTGACATCAGAGAGATTATTGGAGGCGATCACAACGCGGTACAACACTCAGTGACCAAGCTGAGTATGGGACAAGTGGCCGCTCGAATTTGGACTGAAGTGCAGAAGGGCAAAGCGAAAGAGATGCTGCTGGTGGCTCTGCGGAAGTGTGGCCGGCTGGGTGAGAAAACATCTGTGGTATGAGAGATGCACGATGAGACCACCGTAGTCAGTCCTTTGCGTACCTGTGGCCTGTCCAACACTGTATGCCTGCCAGGACTCGATCTGGAAGAATTGGAGACCACTGGTTTCATTACTGCAGATATCTGGTGGCCGCGTGGCTGAGTTTATTGACACCTTTGAGAAGACTGCCGGTGAAGGTACTGTGTCCTCTGAGTACCTGTTTTCGTCGTCTTTTGGTGTTCATGGGAACTGCAGTGCCCAAATTCGATGCGACCTTAATTTTTGCACGGCAGTGCTGAACCCCTACACTCTGCGGCCGTTGACGGGACTGCATGGCGACCAGATGGATGAAATACTGCTGTACATGGCTGGAGATGGGGCCAAAATCGCAGGACTACATGCCAAGGCCACACTGTTGAAGCGGGACCGCCTGTGGGAGATGCTGTACCTTCCCCCGGACAACACGCTCATCCATCCTTCTCGACGTATGTTTATGGGGCGGCAGGGTCTGGCGCGATCGCTGTTGAACCCCCCCCCCCCCGATCCACGACGTAAGGCTGTTTGGATCCCAGTGGTACCAGTGGTCTTCTGTTCTAACAGTGAACGTGCATGAAATGCAAAGAGTCCGCAAACTGCTTGCAAAGTCGCACCGGGCCGCCAAATTGTCACTGGGGAAATGGACCTGGAGTGCCGAAAATCTTTTACCAAGCTGGGACACCATCCAGAAAGCACCGCTGTGGCAGGATGAGGAATGGGCTGACCTGACGATTGCGCTGGCGAGGCCTATCAAGGAAACTGCAGCGACTGATGGGGAGAAATCAACAACTATCTGGCTCAACCAGCCGCAGGATGGGACTGAAGCAACTGGAGCTCGCGCAGAGGCAATTGCGTTGGTTCCTGGCAAGGCTATCCCGTATACGATTGCATTGAGGGAGTACAAACTGGTATGCAACCGTTAGGCATAAAAATGGGATCGATTTCGCATTGCTGGTCACTTTAGGCACTGCAGTGCCCATCTGTAATGAAATGTGCTTTTGACAACAGGTCTTCATTGAGTGTACGAAGGAACAAATGGACGATATCCATCTGCTGGTGCTGAAGGTTGCTGGGAAGTTGGTACCTGTGGCTATTGGTGGAATGGCGGCCGACGTTAAGTTCCTGGTTAATCGGTTGCGCGACTCTGAGGAGTGTGGAGGCTGGCTGTATACTATGACCTCTTTTTTTGATCAGGCAGTCGGTCACCCGACCTATCGGTTCGAGGAGAGGACTATTTGCTTCTGTGTCCCAGACAAGTTTAGGGTGAAGGTCCCGAATATTTTCATTTGCGATCAGGGTGCATACGGCAGCACCATTGGTCTGGCAGCGGCTGGTTGGCTCCTGCGTGTGCTTGGTATTGTTCCCCGACGCGATAGACAGTCCGCGGATGAAGTGTGGCTCCTGCTTTTGACAGCATCGGCTGTATTGCCAGCACAGCTCCTGTCCTGCCTTCCTGGGTCCCCCTGTCTGGCAGCTTGTTTCACTGGGCGCCAAGGTTTGTTTAACGAGTTCTGTGAACAGCTAGCGGCGTATGTGCAGGAGACGGACTGTGTCTACTTGGTTAACTGGGACGCTTGGATGCCAAGGATTAGGGACTGTATGCCAGTTGTGGTGCAGCGGCCTGGGGATGGGGAAGATGAGGAGGGAGGGGACGATGTGGAGGAAGAGGAGGAGGAGGAGATCATGCTGGTCGGAGGAGGTGACAGCAAGAAGAGGAGCACACCCAGCAAGAAGAAGCCGTCCTCCGACGACGGTGGGGATGAGGTTGATGGTCCCCCCAAAAGGCCACCCAAAAAAGCCAAGGACAGTACCCCCCTCAATATGTTTCACGCCAAAGTAGGTCAGGCCAAGGGTAAGAAGGCTCCCCCAAAGAAGAAGTAGACTGCGTTGTGCGGTTGGCACTGCCTGTGTCCATGTCAGTAGTTTTTTCGCCTCGATTTGCACACTGTCGCGCGTCCTGTTCTATGCACGTGTGAGACTGGTGCCCTTTTTCATGTTTTGGTAATTTTGGGCGCTGCAGTGCCCAAATTCAGCGACTCGCCATTTTTTTACCCCTGCTGCGCCATTTCTTTTGCAGGCATTGTTGCCGTCATTTATTATTGCATTGGCTGCACTGGCGGCGCCTCCGTTGTTTGTCGGCACCACTGGTGGTGCATTATTTGTCACGCTTCGCATACAATCACAGTGACTGGGTCATCAGACGCGGTAACAAAAAGCAAACCAGAGGTTTGCATGTGTTTGCCTGTCATCCTCCTTGCTTCATTTTTTAGGTTTCATTTTGCGGTGTGGTTTGAAATGCAGCAGCGGATGATTTGAAACAATTGGATTTTTCTTCGGATGGACACTGCAGTGCCCAAATTTGAAGGGGATACACGACTTTTGACTGGCACATGTTGTACCCCCTACACACAGTCATTTTGGATAATTCACAGGTTTTTGGGGGTGTTCCCTGCAGAGCACAATTGTGCAATTTTTCAAAGTGGTTTTTCAGCCCCCGTTTTGGGGTGGTACCCATTTGGGATTTGTGGCAATTTTGCTACGTGCGTATAGAGCCGCCTAAGGTAAGCGGAAGAATGGGGACATTTTCTCCTCATGGTGCGCACCAAACACAAATACTCACCCACGCGTTCAGCATGGTTCCCCTCAAGTCAGGCCCGGCACAAGGGGCAGCGAGACCTTCTGGACAAGCCCGAATCCACTTGCAAGTATCTACGATGGCACTCATGGCGGCGGTTTGGAGCGGCAGAGCTCAGGCTGCGGGGGGGCGCCAACCAACAGCCTCTTGCCATGGGGGGGATGGAGGACAGCCAGCATGCTCAAATTCCATGTCTGTCCCCCAGTAGCTGGACATTCCACAAAGAGGGGCCACTGCAAGTAGCCACGATTGACGAGCGGCTTGTGGTATCATTCTTGGAAAAGGCTAGGGACAACGCTGCGGCTGTGGCCACCAGGCAGACAACTCGCTAGCAAGAGAGCAGCAACACAGTGCTTAGGGATCTGCTGGGCCAAATAATCTCAGACGCCCGGTACAGAACGGCGGTGCTCGAGGTCGCGGCCGCAACAAGATGTTGTGTCATTGACTAAGTCCAAAGGGTCTAGGGTGTTGAAACTCGCGCATTCAGTGGCACACCTCCTTGGGATAAAACCGGGGCGGTGGCAGATGGTGAAATCAGCAATTTTGGACATGGTTGGGGCAATCATCCACATGCATGGTCAGAAGTCGGGGGTGCACGTGCTCTTGAAAGCTTTATAGCCGATTGCCACTTCGGGGATTGGAGAGTGCAAGGAGCAGTTGTATGATTGTACGTGTCCCCTCCCTAAGGAGCCGCAGTTAAGTTGCCACCCCCAAGTTAGTGAATCTATGGCGAGGGCAGACCTCAATGTAGCGGGGCGAGTATCCTTTTTCTCTCCATCTGGAGGCATTGTGTGCCCAGCGACTTACGCTAGGCCTATCAACAAGCATTTGCGACCGTCAGTAGATTCCCATGTCCCCTTTCTCGTTCACCCGCCCTCTTGAGGAAAATGCTATGAGGGTGGGTGCGTCTGATGTCCGCAGAACAACACACCCGCCCACGGCCATAGCATTTTTGAGATACAAAAGAAAAAACTAAATGCCGGCTGTTGCTCAACGCCACAAAAATCAATGCTTTGGATAGGAGGTGGCTTCCACGAATCCATTTACCCTCACCGAAACTTTTGGCTGATAGGCGGGAATCTCAGTCGGGGAAAGGATTATGGATGGCTAAGTTGGATTTCACCAATGCATACCGGTCAATATGCCTGCTTGCCGGTTGGAGACACGGTTTTGTTGTGTGTGGGTGTGTGTGCAGGCGGAGGTACACCCGGTTGCCTTTCGGACGGAAATACTCCCCTGCGATATGTCAACGGTTGGTGAAGGCCTTGGTTCAGTCTGCTATGCAGGGCCTACCAGCGGTGACCAATGTGTATTTGAACGATATATTAGTCTACCAGCCAGACCCACAGCGGGTTTGCGTCGCCTTGGGTCGCATTGTAAATAAATTGAAAGCCATTTGGTTTTTGATAAGCCAAAGGTCACCAACTAGAAAGGGGGCACTTCCCGACCAAGGACGAGACAACCACTGTACCTAGCCCAACAAGCGGGACAGCTCGTGCGGGGAGACCCCCCCCCGCGCCACAGACCTCGGAGCCAAATACGCTGCGCCGCAGCCACTGCCTCCGACGAGTTCAAGATGGTCAAGCTGTGAGCATCAATTGTTTGGCCTATAAAAGCAATGCCTTGGGTGGGCGTCATAACTAACTTTTGGTTACCACGGCGCTAGCACGTTCGCTTGCGACGGCCAGCATTTGTGCTATGCCGCCCATCCGCATACAACGGCAACATCACGCACGTATGCACACATACTTTAGCGATGCAGCCGGAGGTACACAACGGCTTTTGTGTGGGTGTGATGGGGCCCCAAGGTGCTACCGCCCGCGCATGTGCCCCAAGTGGGTGTTCAGGCAACAAGCTAAGTTGTTTAATGGGTACTAGGCCATGAAAATCGCTGTATATAATGGGGTGCGGTCGCTGGCAGTCCGTGTAGATACTGATGATGGCCGCCTCTAGTTGAGCTCTCTATCCACCGGCATGGCGCGTAAAGGGCAGCAAAGAACCCTGTGCAGGCTTTTTTGGCTCCATGCTTGGAGCCAAGTTAGGCCAATTTTCTTCGGAGTCCCATTTGCACTCAACCCAGTAGACCCGCTGAGTAGAATCCAAGACTTCCCACAGTGTTTGAACGCCGCCGAAAATAATGGGGCATGAGTCGGGGGGCCTTCAGTAACATTAGTACGGTGTGTCTTTCTGTCTAGGTGAACGTCTAAGGTTATGCTCGCACTCGCTTGCTGGCGGTGCGGAAGTTTGCAATCTAGTTTTGCATTACTTGCTAGCATGATGCATAAGTGATTGTGGGGATGCGTTGCGCTCGCACCGCCACGACCCTGGAACGGTTGTTCCGCGGGAATAAAAGTTCCGTGCTTCGGGGCAGGCTGTGTGTTGGAGGGGGGGAGAAACGAATATGAGTTACTCTTTGTCCTATAGCCAAGTTTATTTGTGCCCCGCATCCTTGACTGTTGACCCTCCCAGCCGCCCTTACAACTCTTCGTCCAGACTATGTGTGTCTAGGCATCGCACGAGTCCATGGGGGTCCTTAAGGGACAAGATTTTTTTTTGTTAAGGACCGCCCTTAAGGACCGCCCCTAGAGGCCTTTTCGCACGGGCCCACTTGTGGGCCACTTCTGATTCTGCCCCCCGCCCTGAAGCGGTGGGGACCCCCTAGGCGGCAGGGGTTAATATAGCCACCTTGCCCACTTGTGGGCCACTTCTGCTTTATCCCCCCGCTCTGAAGCGGTGGGGACCCCCTAGGTGGCAGGGGTTATGTAGCCACCTTGCCCACTTGTGTGCATACCAATCTCCGGCTTTGAGCTCTCGGGATACCTTACAGTTGATGAATCACAAACCAACAATCGGGCTGAGTTAATGGCCGCCATAGCACTGCTTGGCAGTCTCCCCCGTCACATTCTCAAGCTTCTCATAGCTTCAGACTCCGACTACCTCTGCTTTGGGATTCAAGGACCGGTGTATAAATGGTAGGCAGGCAACTGGTGCACACAAAAAGGCCCAGTCCCAAATGCAGACCTGTGGGAATGTCTGCTGCACCTCAGCAGTGCCAGTCACGCCCTGCTGCAATGGGTCTGGGTGCCTTCCCACGTGGAAGTGCCCGGGAATGAAAGGGCTGATGAATTGGCTGAGTGCGGGCGCAAGAGCTCCCCCCTGGCGGTGAGCCTCCCTCCACTGCCGCTTGCCACCCCCCCCCCACTTTCTGAGGGTCTATTTTTTTTTCGTGTCTATTTTTTTTTCGATGCTCTTCACGCATGGACGCCTCGGGGACCTGCCCCTTGCAAATTGAAGCCTCGACCTGCCGACAGGGACTGAGAGTGCGCCGGGTGCCACTTCCCCTCGCCTGGTATCGCCTAAGGGTCCCGACCCTGATATACGAGTTTGTGGGTCCTGCAGAGCAGGAGGACCTCCTCTTCGCTTTGCTTCAGGACATCTTCACCGAGAGTGTAGAGTACCTGCACATCGGCGTCGACTTGGACTGAGTCACAACCCGCGTTGGTGCACCAAAACCGGGTCTTGGGCCACACCACCGGGGTTTCACGGGTCCTCCCCACTCCAGATTGCTTGCATTGCTGATAGCCATAGGTGAACAGCTGAGATGCCAGAGGCAGCAAGTGCCGCGGATCTCATTGCAGAGTTCAAAAAAGCCCACGAATGGGCGGAAGAGGGAGCCCTGATGGCATACGAGTCCACGCAAGTGGCCATCGCCAGTCTTGTAGCGTCGGAACACACGACAGCAATTTTCTCAGACCACAAATATTTCGAAAACAAGGACGTCTCAGCAGCCCAATACAAGCTCGACACGGTCCTCAATCTCAAAGATCCCATCCTCCCCAAAATCATATGGTGCAAAGACGCCACCTTCAACCTGGTGATTGCAGTGCGCAGCTCAGCCCTGTTAGAGGGCATTGCTCTGTTCAAACAAGTGGTGGCTCAATACACGGATGTCTCTCTCAAGATGATAGTCTTCACAGGCAGGGAGTTACGCCTGGCTGAAGGTACGGATCTGCTTCGGGAAAAGCTCCCATTCAACCCGGAATCAATCTCGTTGCTAAAGAGACCAATCAGTGAAAAAGGTGGCTCACATCTCCACACATGGATAGTGGAAGCACCGCAGGGAGTACGTAACAACCCCTTCGCCACCGCCCCCGCACGACGCATCGTCCAGCTTCTCCCTCCGGGTCAACACCCACTGAAACTGTTTGCCCCCATTGCGAAGCAGGTGGATAAGTTGGCTATCTGTATCAACAACAAATTCCTGAATGAGATGGTGTCTGAATTGGGTCTGGACACAGGCCTGACCGCAATCTCACCGGGACCACATCCAACCCAGACCAGCTGGGTCATCTTCCAACAAGCACTGGTGCCACAGGACAAAATCGACCAAACAGAATCAAAGTACTACAGCAAGGAAAACTACGCCCGCGTCCCCTTCAAGACATACTCTGGTGACCTGAATGATTGCGAATGTATTGCGGAAGTCTGGATTGTCAAGAAGGCACAAACACACGAAGCCCTCACAAAATTTTGGGCAGTGCTCAATTTCCATTTGTGCAAGATCACGGACCAGCTTCAGCACAGGCCGCAGGCACAGTACACAAACACCAACAAAATACGCCTCGGGTTCAAGACCAAGGCGGATGCGCAGGTATTTGTGGAAAAGAGCCTACCGCAGCTCAAGGAGCTCGGATACGCGTTCAAAACCGAAGGAACCAAAGACGGGTATTGGGACCAGAGAGGATCGTCATCGTCGGCTGCCAGCATCCGCACGTCTACATCCTAGTCCACCAAAGGTTCGAAAGCACCCACGGAGAAAGAAGATCACGTGGTTCTAGTGGATATACCAGAGTATCTGGCCCCCAACGAAATTCTGGCGGTAGTAAAACACGCGCTGGCCAGCCGCTCCATCCCAGTTGAAGACACCCAGGTGTCCATGGAAAGATTGAGGTGGTCGATGGGCAACATCCGCAGCCGAATTGGAGTGTGCGGGCACCGGGAGTCAAAGGGTTGGCGGGGGCAGTGCTGACCCTGACCGACCACGAGGGTTCCCAACGTGTGGCCACGATCCGTTCTTATTCTGACTGGGAAACCAGCTGGCAGTCATGGCGTGAAAGGGATAAGAACAAACCACAGCAGGCCCAGCAGGCAGGGCCAATGACTCCGGCACAGATTCTCCGTCGGAATCCAAACTCCCTCCTCCCCTCCCCTCAAGTGCAAGTACCACTGAACCCCATGCAGGCAGTACAGGTGCTGCCGAATATCCTCCCCCCGCAGGTACAACCCCCCCACCCCCTCTACCAAGGACATGTTCCGCTCACACAACAGAACCTTAGCTACCTACAGGCCCTGGTGTCGCAGACCCCCCCCTCCCAGTCCTCAGGATCACGCATGATGGCTTTGGACATTGACAGTGTCAGAGGTAAACGGCCACGCAATGGTAACGATGACAACTTCTAATGTCACAACACAACCACAGACGTTCCCGTTGGGCAGCGACCTCACAGTTGCCACCATCAACGTCAACGGAGCGCATGCCGATCAGCAGGACGGCTCACGCATCATACCCAGGGTTAAAGTGGTGCTGCGCCACATGAAGGATTTGCAGGTGCAGGTCTTTGCGATGCAAGAACCGCACCTACAAATGGGATCAGCGCAATTGGAGGCCCGCTCCACCAGCCTCACAGACCTTGCTAGACAGCATGGCTATGGCTGTAGGGCCCAGCTACCCCCCCCCCACACCAGGGGGGGGGGGTGGCACTATTGTGGCAAAAAGATTGGACGGAGGTCGCATCGGCCTCCATCTCCCCACGCCTGCTCCTAACTAACTTGCTGAGCCCAGAAGGCCTCGTGTATACGGTGGTCTCGGCCCATTTCAGTGATAAGCCAGACAAAAGAAAATCACAATGGTTACGGTTGAAAGAAGCAATGACAATCTTCCCCTTCTCACAACACATACTCCTCCTCGCAGACCACAACTCGGTCATCACCCCGGCTGATGACTCTGGATATATTTCTGAGCACGACAACCTCCCCCCCGCAGCCAGAGCACGAGCAAAGGAACTCAGCACCATCTCAGCACTGAGTCTGGGTGACACGTGGCACGAAGTATATGGCCCGGCTATGGACCACAACGACCCGCGAAGACCTAAAGGGTGGACGTGGGGATTCCACACTGAGCAGGACGACACCCCCCATCGCAGAAGGATTGACAAAATCCATGTGTCCAGGCACATGTCAGCCTCGATCGTACGGTGCTACGCGAGAAAAATCGGCAGTGGAGATCACCGAGCGGTGGTTTCGACCCTGGCCCCCCCCACCCCCACAACGGTCCAGCCCAGGCAAAGAATCCCCACGTCCTTCCTACAGTGCGAGGATACCACAGCGGGCCTCGCCTAGCGGCTTAGGGGTCTCACGGCTCAAGGGGAGGAGTGGTGGGCACAGGCACTCCGCACTATCAGAACCACAGCGTATACTTTCGAAAAACAGGTAAACCCCAAGGGATTGAGTGAGGTCATGGCAATGCTGCAGGCAAGCACTGTCGATTACACCCCCCCCGAGGCGGCACACTTTTTGCAGCACCAAGGACTGACGCCAGCCACGCCACGGCAGGCATATGCGATGCTAGCCGCACAGGCAGAACAGGCCACTCAGCATAAAACGGAAGGGATTGTGCTCTCCAAACTACGGTCAGCGCTCAACACACAGCCGGAGGAACCACAGAGCAAACAGCAACGGCGGATAGAAATTGCACGGCTCACCAGGGAACTGCAAAGCAAGCGGAAGCTTACCGCACTCCGCAACAAGGCAGGGCGCACGTTCACTGAACCCACACAGATGGCGGAGGAACTGAAACAGTTCTGGTCTGGGGTAATGGCCAAAGGGGAACACACCGTCGAGGAGTGCGCCCAGTTTTTGCGCTCGCTACCCCTTCGCCCACAGCTAAAAGGGGCGGCAACTCTGCTCCTTAAGCCACTCACAGAGGAACTGGTGCTCACAGCACTGGAAAAAATGAAACCAGGGTCGGCCCCTGGCCTGGACGGAGTCACGGCAGAAATCCTGATGGCCCTCCCCGGGGCACTGGTGCCCAAAATGACGGAACAAATTGCACTTTTCCTTACCACAGGGAAAATCACAAAGGAGTGGGCACTCGCTATCCTGAACCCAATCCCTAAGCAAAAGGGCTCCATTTCGGTCACACAACTCCGCCCATTGTGCTTGCAAAGTGTGCTGTTTAAGTGGGTACCTCATGCTGCAGGACCTGCTTTTGTATGCCACCCCCCCCTGAGCAAGAAGGCTTCATGAAAGGGCGATTCATTTTTGAGCACATCTGGGAGGCGCGGGCGGCCTGGACCGCAATGGATTATGGTCTTTTTCTCTCCATCGATTTCTCCAAAGCGTTTGACTCTGTCCATCACAATTATTTTATTGCCTTCTTCACCCACCTGGGCCTCCCCCCACAGATGATCGCGCTCATCATGAACATGCTGACTTCCCCCTTTGTCTTTGGAGTGGGCAAAGGCGTAGTGCGCGAAGTGCAAGTCACACCAGAATCAGGGGTCCGACAGGGAGACCCACTCTCCCCAGCATTGTTCGCCATGGTCTGCTCGGTGCTGGTCCCCATGCTCCAGGCAGTGTCCCCTAGCATATGAGTCCTGTTCTACGCTGATGATCTCCTGCTGTACATCCCCGTCTCCCCTGCTCTGATCTGCCCCCTCATACCAGACATCATGTACACGCTACGGCGGTACGCTAAGTTTGTAGGATTGCAGATCAACTTGGATAAATCGGCCTTCTTGTTGCGTGGCTTTTGGACGGACAGGCAGAAAACCAAACTCGAAAACACAGGCATTCCGGTGCAAAGCAAGGTGAAGTACCTGGGGAATCTTTTTGGGGACGTCACCCCTGATGAAGCGTTTGCGCCCCATTTATCCCGTGCATTGGCGCGTGCGCAGTTCGCAGCGACCCTACCCCTGACGATGCCAGAACGAGTACACCTGCTCCAGGAGTGGATACTCCCATTGATGATCTACCCGGCGAGGGCCTACTTCCCCACGGAGGATGTATGCACCAAGCTGGCGAATGTGTACCGGGTGGCCCTAAGGCTCAGCAGCTGGGGCCTCACCCTACCCATACTGCAGCTTCCCCCGAAGCTGGGGGGAGCACTCCTCCCGAAACCCAGCCTCTTCTTGCTGTGGCAACACGCCACACACTTCGTGATGTCCCGGCACGACACTAGTAAGCTCTCCCCCATTTCTGCACAGCATTTCAGTGGTTGGGCCAAATGCTTCGGGGTACAGGCGGAGCTGGGTGACCTCCCATGGCTACAGCTGGGTCCCATCCCCTGGAACACCTACCCCTTTTTGGGCACCTCAGCAAAAGCCTTCTCCCTGTTACGGAAACTGGCCCCCATCCTCCCCCCCAACACAGACCAGGCACCACGGCTGAGCTGCTGGCATTCGGTACTTTCCAGGGCCACAAATAACAACACATATTTTTCACCAAAACTCATCAGGGCAGGGATCACACGCATCGGACAGTGCACACCGGACCTGTAGGAGAGACTGCCGCCCACATGGTCCCCGAGGTACAAGGCCCAGCTGGGACAGGCCTGGCCCCGACCACAGATGACACCACCACAAGAAACATCGGCCATTTTCTGGGTGGGTTGGAATACAAAGGCCATGCTCAGGTACCTGATGCGTCAGGAACCCCCGGACCCCCGTCAAACACCGGAAACCTGGCAGGCCTGGACCAAGCTATCGATACCGCCCAAACACCACTCTTTCATACAGACCGCACTGTGG
Organism: Eutreptiella sp. 'Long Island Sound 2002'; assembly: GCA_964036045.1. Lineage (NCBI taxonomy): Eukaryota > Euglenozoa > Euglenophyceae > Eutreptiales > Eutreptiaceae > Eutreptiella > Eutreptiella sp. 'Long Island Sound 2002'. The sequence continues at coordinate 44,665,303 of OZ038384.1, forward strand.
AAAAAACTCCCAGTGGGGACCAGACTCGCCAACTGGCTCCCTCAGCACACACACTGCCTGGTGGATGGCAAACCAGAAGACATGCGACATGCGCTTCTGGAGTGCCGGTTCCTCCCCCCCGCAAAATCAGAAGTGGCCCACAAGTGGCCTTATCACGAGGTTTTCCATAACTCTCTCCAGCCCCTCAAAGCTGGGATCATTGCCTCAACAAGTTCAGAGTTCCTCGGCATTGTGGCTGTTTTGTCACAGGTGTTTACACCCCGCTGCATGCTATAGTACTCGGGAGAGAAGTACAGAGTGTGCGGTTCCACTGTGGCGCTCCCATGGGAGCCGGCTGTGCTGCGGCCTACCATCTGCGGTGCACTCCCTGTGCATGGGACAGGGCTTCCGTCTCTACGTGGGGCTACTGGGGCTCTGGGGGGGGGAAGGCAGTGAAAGGCAAATAGGCTCTCATGTGTGGTGGAAGGGGGCTGAAGGCCCAGCCTTTGCGTGCTTTGTGTAAGCGATTGCGGTTGACCCACTGGTGTTGTGAACGCGGCCAGTGGCCCAGGTAGGTGTTTGGCAGCGTGCTGCAGCGGCTGTGCAGCCGGCTGCAGCCTTGAAGAACTGGGTTCGAATCCCGGGCAAGGGGGGAAGAGGAGTACGAGGAGGAGATGCGGTTCCGGCGGACGGCGGTACCAGCGACAGAGGGCACCGCTGCAGGGGTGCCGTGCCTGGCACTTCGTTTTTGTACCGCACTAGCGGACAAAGTACGACAGGAAAGAGTACGAGGACGAGACACGCCACCGATCCACCGGCGGTACCAATGGTGGAGGGGGCTGCTGAAGGGGGCGGTAGCGGGGACCTCGCCGGGGGGGCCCTGGACGGACAGACGAACCGGGGTTCGAACCCCCGACGACGACGAGCGCCAGCCATGGCGCATACCACTAGACTGTCCATGCCTCTTACCCGTTTTGGCACAAACTAAGTACTTAGACAGACTTTTATGGGGGTTCGATCTCGACCAACCCTGACCAATGGGGGGCGGGGGTCTAAAAGGGACTCTAGTGCACTGGTGAGCTGGTAGACAGGAATTGAGGCCTGTCGGCCCAACAGGGGCTTCCGCAGACAGGCCTGGCAAGACTGGACCTGGCGCCACAGTCCCTACCAATGCGTACAATGTCATCTCCCAGGGCTCTGTGTGGATGTGGGGGCATCAGTAAAACGATCCGGATTGTACCTGTGGTGGGAGGGGGCGGAGGGCCCAGCCCCTTCATGTTTCGGGGGCGCACCTTCATCAGTGCACATGAGGTCATAGCAGACTGGAGTGCAACAATACGACCCTATGTCACTGTCAATGGCAGAGGTATCACAGGACATAGACGTTCTGCCACTGGATGCACAACTGAGATAGGCATACATGTCACTGTCTAGGTTGCTGGCAGGTGAGGAATCCGCATCCATGCTACATACAGACAACTGTTCAGAAGATGAGACATCCTCAGTGGAGCCTGACCGCATGGAAGTGGTGTCCGCTGTAGACGTGTTCACATAGTGCGTGTCAGAGTCTGTTCCCATATGTTCACTATGGTCGACGGTCGCATTTTGTTCGTCACAGAACAGGGTGCGTGCACAGGGCAGTGCTGATGGCGGCAACGCACTTTCCACTTGTGCTGCTACATGATTTGGTGTTCTGTGGGCTACCTGGTGTTTGCCCGTGGAGGGCAGGTACCCTGAGGCCAGCTGTATCACTACCAGTTCATTCACATAGGGCCTAGGAGTAGTGATGAAGGGGATGACCCCTGCTTCAGAGGAGGCATCCGTGGAATACCCATCCGAGACGGTACATGCAGTAAGGACAGTGCTAGCCCTGCCTGCAGGGGAGTTGGCACTTGAAGTGATCGTACCGGGGGTACAGTACATACCCCCAACCGGCAGAACCGACAATGCATGGGGCCGGGAGCCCCTAAGGGGGTAGACACTGCTGTCACCCCGGGGGTTCGCATCTGTTAGGGGTAGGTTGGCTGGCACATCAGGGCTATGTGTGTGTTGATCCGCTTCAGGGGGCCTCAATTGGTCAGGTGTGGACCCGCCACTTAGCTCCAGCTGCGCCTGCCTCACGACCTTCATCGCCATCTCAGTTCCATGATTGTCCGTGTCACGCAGACAGTGCTTTGCAGTTCGTCCCGTCCCTTGTCCCTGGATGGGGTAAGAGTCGGGCTGCTTCTACAGGGTTCAGGGCATTGTCGCCTTCGGACTGAGTTTGGGGCGGAGCGTTTGTTGTGTCCCACTTTGGCTCTCACCGTCGCACTGGCATGCTCGCTTGCGCTGGCCCCTCTCGGCCACACACCTGTGTTTCCGGGTCACCTGGTCGTGGGGGGTGGGGCGGTCAGAGGTCACCCTTGTGGGCCACTGCCACCGGCCCTGGGCTATTTAGGTCCTTAGGGTTTAAAAACCCCAGTGGGTACAGCCTTTTCGGAGGTCAACATACAGCCATACAGAGGGTGGGAAGGCTGGGCGGCGCCGAGGCGCCTGCATGTGTGGTGAGTGTGTTTGCGTGTGCGGTTGTTCCCTGTGCCAAGTTCCAGTACTTCTCAGAAGGCGGCCGCTCAAGTGGCAGCGCACCCGGCGTTTGCCGTGAGGGAGGTGGTTCGAGTCCCGGGATCGGTGGTCTCCCACCGATCCCTTCGAATACCGGACGGGACCTCCCATCGACCTGTTCGAGTACAGGTGGCGGCGCGCACTGCTGCAGGTGTGTGTGGTTCCTGCGTGTCACTTTTTGGGGGTTGGGGCAAAACGGACGAGACCTCCACCCGATCCACCGGTACCGGTGGTGGCGCGGGTCGCTGTAGGGGGGGGTGGTTCCCACGACGCCGACTAGAGAGCTCTACGTGCAGGGAACCCAAGAGCACCAGCTCCCGGGATCGAACCCCCGCACTGGACGACTGAAGACTACCGCTCTCACCACTGGGCCGTGCCAGTCTCTTGCCCTGTTTGGGGTTTGTGACGCTCTTGGAGTCTGAACCTATGGGGGTGTGGGCTCGCGTGCATTATGGCGTGCCAAACAAAGGGCGGCTGGGGTCCGGTGTTCCACACCGTGAGCCCTCCGTGCTGCACGTGATCGTGGAGGCCGTTGCTGGTGATCTGGGTGCCAGCCAGGCCTCATCACAGCTGCCTGGGGGGGAGGGGGGGGCTGACGAGGGGAAGAGTTCCTGCCTGACGTCACGCATTGGTGTTTGCCGTGGTGAGCGGGAGACCGCCCGCGACCTCCATCCAGAGGCCGGGTCAGTACAGCCTGGTGAGTGGCGTGGTCTCTTGGAGGCTAGGGTGCAGTCCTCGACTTCCAGCAGTGGAGTAACTCCCTGTCTGCGGGGGGTCGGGGGGGGGGGTGTGCCACGAGGAGGCGGGCTGGCCGCCCGCTCCTCCGGAGAAAACATGGGTTGCTCATCCAGGTCGGACTCGTCTTCCTGATCCTGTGCCTGCCCTTCCTGCTGTGGGCGCCGGGCCGAGGTGACATACCCTCGGAGGAGGGGGGATTTGCGGCGGCCCATGTCAGCCAGTGTGTCCGCGTGTGTGTTCCCTACAATGCCAACGTGTGAGGGGACATGCAGCCAGCGTACCGCTGCCCCTGCCTGCTCAATTTCCCCAAGGAGTTGCTCCCACAGGTCCACGTGGCCCACCGGCCCCCGCGAACCTTGCCAGTCATGGCGCCGCCATTTGCTTGCTTTGCCTGTGGCCCCCATGACCACAAGTTTTGAATCAGAGCAGATCGGTGTGCGCTTGTGCTGTGTCCTATGGCGAATGGCATGTATGGCCGCGAGGAGCTCTCCCCTGTTATTTGTTTGTTTCTGAGTGATGGGGATGCACTGTGCCGTGTCCCGGTGATCCCCGAAATATACCCCAAACCCTCCCACCATTCCCGCCTCCGGATGGACCTCCGACGAGCCGTCGGGGTAGATGGCTTCCCATCCCTCCGCTACATACTCATCAATGACTTTCTGATGCACATTCGCCATCGCTGGACCATACATGTCTTTTTTGCGTTTCCTGGGCCGCGGGTTGCGGAGCTTGGGGGGGGATGGGTGGGGTTGGCTGAGCCTGGGGTGCTGCAAGTTTCCTGTTTCCTTGAGGGATGCGATTGCTCGGTGCATGTCCCGCACTCCGGGCGTGGGGAGGGTTGGAGCTGGGTGCTCGTACCATCGCGCAAGAATGCACAGCCACTGTGTGAGGAATATGTCCCATGTTGGGGGGGTGTCTCGGAATTTGACCGCATTGCGCAGGTTCCAGGATGCCATAACCGCGGTCCACATGATCAGCCCTAGCGGGCTCTGGAGGGATAGAACTGGCATGTCCCACTAGAGGACCTCTGGGTCTGTTTCCGTGGTATCCTCGAATATCGCTGGCCCCATGCATTGTTCCGCAATGTGATACGCCTCCCGCTGTGAAGCGATGGGGACCCCCTAGGTGGCAGGGGTTATGTAGCCACCTTGCCCACCTGTGGGCCACCTCTGATTCTGCCCCTCTCTGAAGCAGTGGGGACCCCCTAGGCGGCAGGGGTTATGTACCCATCTTGCCCACTTGTGGGCCACTTCTAATTTATCCCCCTGCTCTGAAGCGGTGGGGACCCCCCAGGCGGCAGAGGTTATGTAGCCACCTTGCCCACTTGTGGGCCACTTCTGATTTATCCCCCCGCTCTGAAGCGGTGGGGACCCCCCAAGCGGCAGGGGTTATGTAGCCACCTTGCGCACTTGTGGGCCACTTCTGATTTTGCCCCCCGCTCTGAAGCAAGGGCATGTTGTTGAGGTGGAAGATGGTGGTTTTCTTGGTCTTGCTCTTTCAAGGATTTGTGAATTTCTTTCGAATTAAGAGGGTGCTTAGGCAGAGGTTCACTTGAACATTCAAGATTTGTGGGTTGTCCCGAAGAGGGCAACGCGTCACGCCGATATTGGCGATGTGTATGGGGTTGGGTTGGTGGGTGAGAACAGAGACAGTGATGACGAGGATTTGGAGTTGCCAGGTGAAGTTGCCAGTAGCTCCTCTTCTGACCTTCGTAACCCATCAGCTGTCCCCTCTACTTGTTCTAACCGTGGCTCGCAGATGGTGTTCGCGTATGATGTGGATGAGGCAGTGTTGAAGGCAATGGAGAGGGGGAAATTGCATGAGTGGACTAAAGTTGAGTTTAAGGCCATTTGTAGGAAGCATGGTTTGAGTGTCAGCGGGGGGAAGGGTGAGCTTATGGAGCGTGTCAGGGTGCACTTCCAGAGGTTGTACCAGCTGTAGTCGGTTTGTTATGAGCTGTGCCACCGGCGATGGAACATTCAAGTGGTCAAACGCTGTGTCACTGCATTTGATTGAAAAAAAACATTGGTCTTGTTCATGTTGAATTGTGCAGGGTGTGAGGTAGGGTTTGGATGCTATCATTCAACACATGTGGTGCTAGGATCATATGGTTGTGTACTTGCACAAATTTGGGGCTAGGGACTCATGGTTCAACAGTTGGGCACACCAGGGTGAAGACATGTACTGTCCGCGGGCTCTTTTGAAAATCCCACGTTCTCGAACAACTTTTTTTTTGCGTCAAGGACCGCCCTGCACGAGTCAGCGATCCACATGTTCAGTATTGAGAGCTGTGCATAAGAAGTTTGGAATCCAGTGTTGCATTGCTTGCCAGCATGATGCATCAGTGATTGTGGGGATTTAGTGCGCACACACTGCCACGATCACGGAACCACAACAGCTAGTGGCACTGACCGTGGCCCATCACTGTGGTGGTCTTCTCAAGGGAGCGCCTTGTTTTTAATTTTGCCTAATGGAATGTGTACGTAGCATCCAACTGTTGTAGACTATGCCTGCCCCCCCCCCCCCCCAAATACCAAAGCATGGAATGAAATGGAACACCTCAAACTCACAATTGTGGCGGCAATCATGCCAGCTCGAGGGGCTGTTGGGGGCCATGAAAACCTTTTGACTTGACCAAAATATCACCTCAACAGGTGTGTTTGGTGCACGCATGAGGCACGTAACTCCAAATCCACAACAACAACAACGACAACAACAACAACAACTGAACAACTAGGTCACAAGAATGTGGCCTGGCAAGGGGGTTTGGGTGCCAAACCGGGTTTGCGAGAGCAAGCTAGACCCTATTGTGCCCCCCCCCCCCAACCTGGAGTGTACCTGCCTGTGTGTGTGCCTACCCTTGTTCATTCCTTTTTGTTGTTTTTGAGGGCTATGAGAGCTCTATGTCGCTATTGACACTATGTCACATAGTATGACACTAGTGCCTATGCCGTTACACGAGGCCGTGGGATTTGCGATGGCATGCCTCTTTTGAGTGATACAGTGGCCCGACACAACGAACAAGCACACCTTGCGGTTGCGAAAGTGCCTCACTCCATGCGCGTATTTGAAATGTGGCTCGCGGGCCCCTAGTTTCTATGCTAAGGCCTTGGGTTGGGGCGGTGTTGCCGTGGATGAGGTGCCGCGTGCCGTTGCCCCACACGAGGATGTTGTAAATGCACAATTGGAGGAATCCGAATTGCTCCACAACATGCCCCGACTGCGCTTGCCTCTATGTTTCTCCTTTTTGTGTTACTTTTTCTTCTTTTCCTGATGCTGTTTGTAATTGTCTTTGAGGAGCCGTGGGCCCTCATGTCGGATTTGAGGACTATTTTCCACACATTCCCGTGCCTCACGATGGTACTTGCTCTGTCGACCCTTGGACCATGCCAAGCCATGCCATGCCAATCTCATTGGGTGAAGGAGGAGGGGGGAAGGTCTCGATGGCATCGCCGTCACCATCGTCCAACCGCTGTCCACTAAGCGTCTTCCTAGGGTCAGTGAGAATGTAGAGGCAGAAAGCCCCTTCCAAGGGAGCCTTGTCCGGGGGGGCCGTGGTCCCCCCCCGTCCTCACTAGTGTATCATCACACACATGCACGCACACACACAGGCAGCGGTAACCACCAGCCCAGGGTTGGCCAAGGCAGCACGCCCCACTCTATGGGGACTCCGATGGGGAGAAGGGGACCACAATCATCCTCTCCCCAAGCGTCAACGGCCACTTTGACATTTTTTTACCTCAGCCGCCGCCCACCCAAGCCAGGTTGTAGTGCCACAAGAGCTCCTGCGCCAACATGGCCGAGCATCCTTTCATGACACTTAAGCCCTCCTGCCGAGGGGTTCCGGTCAAGGCGGGTCAGCGCGCCGTCTCAGGGGCGTCCCTTCTGTTAGCGCAGGCGCACAAGACCACGCGGACGTAACCCGCCAAATGGCCTACCTCAGACAAACGCCAATTAGGACTATTTTTTGCACACACACATTGCTAGCAGTGGCACTCGCTCATCATCCTCAAGGCCTCGGAGCTCCTTCTCGCGCGCCAAGGCGGCCCAAGTGACTGCACCGGGAGTCATGGACCTAGCCATGGGCGTCACTAAGCCGACTAACTTAGAGGTTTGTGGCCCTCGCCAAGGAAGAGCCGGACCGCGGCAAGAGGTTTGTGGTGCGGCTCTTCTTTGCACCCCGCGCGAGAGGTCACAATTGACAGCTCGCTCAAGGGCGCCATCGCGGCCGTCCGCGAGCTCGACAAGCTTAGTTGGCTGCAACCGACCATCGCCGTGGCCAAAGGTCTCCTCGTGCAGGCCATCATGCACGTCAACCTGGGAGCCAGTCTGGGAACACTGCAGTGGGGGGTGTCCAAGATCTTCACCGTGATGGCTCGAGTGGCAACCTCGGTCATGGATTGACATTTTGTCGCCACCACCGCATTCGCATCCAACACGACGCTGTGGGTTGGGGAGGCGCTCACCATCCTACCGGGCAAGGTGCTTCCCAACAGGCTTTGATTCTACAGAAAAATGTCGAGATGAGGTGGGTGATGGCCACGCTCCGGCTTTACCCGGGCGCGTGGGCCAAGTTCCTCGCCCACTTCCATGAATGGAACCGCCGGCAGATTGCGGCATCGTTCCATGGATCTCACGTTGACAGGCATGTGCGGCACGGCTCCTCCTGTGTGGACACCCGCAGGCAAGCACGAGCCCTCTTGGCTGATCATGGAGGTGTGGAGCATGCACCTCGAGCTGCAGGACATGCTAGCGTCATGGCACCCGTCATGGGTTAAGTTGGAGCTCCCGGGCCCCACTTCGCCTCCCCGTCCTTAGGCCCCCGCGGGGCAAGCCGCCAAGAGACACTGCACGGAGGCCTACCAATAAACTGCAACGCTCAGCTCAACAAGACATGGAGCGCGGCTGCAGATGTGGGCGCCGCACTGCCACATCGGTACTCAAAGAGGGACAGCAATGGGCAACACGGTTCCTGATGGACCTTGGGGCCAATGTGGCAGCGCAACGGGATGCGGCTCCGACGCGGTGCTACCTGTGGGCGCCGGCGCATCCATCCGACGTGGGACCACTACAGGCACTAGTCAAGGGCTCCTCCCCAACTGTCAGGGACCGGGGACTGGTGCCCATTTTGGCGGCCAAAAAGAGGCCGGGTAGCTTTGGCAAGGTGAGTTCTGTTGTGAGCTGAGGTCCTTTCGACGAGTGTTTGTGCCACATTCAGGATCTGTGGGATCAAATTGCAGTCTAGCAAGGGGGTTGGGTGCCAGACCAAGTTTGTGAGATTGAGCCAGGCCCAGCATGCCCCCCGCCCCTCCCTCTCTGACACTGTGTGTACCTATGTGTGCCTGCCCTTGTTCAGTCTTTTTTTTTGCTTTTGAGGGCTGTGAGAGCTGTGTGTTGCCATAACGACACTATGTCGCCCACCCTCCCTCCCATGAAGTAGGAGTTCAACGTACATTTTGTTTGCAATGTGACACCTGTCAGCAACAGCACAGCAACGGCGCAGTAGACTGATCACACAATTCTCTTGTGAGGTGAGGTGCATTCGACCAGTGCCTGCACCAGGGTCGGGATCAGTGGGAGCGAACCAGTGTGCATCAGGAGGAGGGACAGAGAGGGTGGGGCACACACACACACACAAGGATCCCCGGCTCACTCAACCGGGCTAAGCGTAGGTCTCGCAACCGTAAGGTCGTGGGTTCGATCCCCGGAGCGGGCATGTCTGGAGGCGGGCGGCGGCAGCCGTGCGTCAAGGGCATCCTTTCTGGGGAAATCGCCAAATGAGTCGGCCGTGGAGGCCGCCTCGCTGCCGCGAGCACCACCAGCTGTGGAAGCCCCAAATACACATACAACACACGGGGCAACATGGCGATGACGGGCTCGTCGAACTCATGCCGTGGAGCTGGCCCGGCGGAAGCCACGGAGCCACCACCCCACTTCCAGGGTGGTCCTGGGGCAGCGAGCCAGGTTCTGGCCCAAGTGCATATCGCACTGGTCGAGGGGTAACACAGGGACGCACCCACACCCCTGGCCTGCGCCGTGGGCCTGCTATGATGGGGTAAGCGACCCGACCCGAGGACGCCAGTGTGGCCTATACGGGCTCAACCGGGAGACCTGGTAAAAATGGTACAACACCGGCACACACACACACACACACACACACATACACTGTAGAGAGGTGGTGTATCATAGCGAGTGCTATTGCTTTGGTTGAAAGAATGGGCATCACACACACACACACACACACACACACACAGAGAGAGAGAGAGAGAGACCAGGGGGGGCAGGAAGGACATTGCACTCTTTACATTCCCGTTTGTGGCGCAGCAAAACCTGTGCGCAGTGCTGTGGAGCATGCTGGAGAACAATATTTGGAAGTATATTGGCAGGGAACATGCAGTTCAGCTGATCAACGTGATTGATACCCCCCCCCCCCCCCATCCTCTCCACCCATAACACGACCCTGCCAGCAGTGCCACTATCACCGCTCGGCTGTCAACGTACTGCCACAGTGCCCCGCCCTCTGTTGATGCACAGCGGCCTTTCTGCTGCCGCACTGGGGCCACTGCGACCACCTTCTGGCACAGCTGCCGCCCTACCATCAGTTGTTAGGGTGGTGAAGGCGTGCATCCCAGAAAAGACCAGAGCATCAGGCTGGGGGGTGGAGGTTTTCAAGTGGATGGCCGACCCAACATCAGACACCTTAACCCATGCACATAGCCAGCGCAGTATTTTAGCCTGCACTAATGGGGGCCAACAACATTATGGCTTGTTGGGTGGTCTGGGAGTCACTCATGTGTTTCTCCCAGAAGTTCCTGTGTTTTCTCATTTATGGTGAGTGGTGAACCGTTTTTGACCTGCAGTTATGTGTAGTCCAAATGCTCTGTGGTTGACAGGGAATTGAAATGTGCCAAACAGCAAAAATGAAAACAAATGCGACCCCCTCCTCTTCTGCTTTTATGGTTTAAGCCCCCTTCCAGACCCCCAACCCCCTTCTACGCCGCCGCTGTTGGCGTCCAGAGCTACACTGTAGCGCTCCCTTATGGACCAGGGCCTGCCCACAAAGGAGTTTCAAATCACTGCGAGGCCAAGGGTTCGAGGAGTAGGGATGTGGGCCCTGACCGTGGACCCCACATTATCACCCATGTGTTAGTCATTGGTATCTGTGCTGTGGACACCATTCATCCCGGATACGGCGCCATGCTGGGCGAAAGCACGAGTTGCGACGACCATCCCAATGTTATCGCGAAGCCCAAAGGATCAGGTGCTACACTGCTGAGCTGGTGCATGTGCACAGTGTTATACTGCGGGGCTGGTGCAAGTGTGCCAGTGTTATACTGCCGAGCTTGGGGCATGTGTGCAGTGCCCTGCCGGTCCTGGGGCAATCTTGTGATGTAGTGCATACACGTAAAGCAAAAATTACCAAAGGTCAAAATTAGCAAAAGGTGCCCATTTTTTGGTTTATTTTTTTTGGTAATATTTTGGTACCGTAGCAAAGGGGGCGTCATCCTTCCCTGCCACAATGCAACACAAAGCAATGGGAAACCCATGTGAGTCGCACCATACATGATTTTTACTAAACGGCGGGGCAAATGGTTGTGGTGTGATCCAACCAACAGCCACCACACACATCTTCGGAACAAGAGAGACACTTTTGTGCAATCAAAGAACCACACTCACAAGGGTGTTGTGTCTCTTCACCATGAAGCTTCTTGAGAACGTCGAACATGGGTTCGATAGAGGGCACATCTCCCCATAGGGCTCGTGGAATCCTCGCAGAATCTTGGGGCCCAGGAATCGGGGGGAAACCACAATTACCAAAACAACCTTAATTTTTGGTTAATTTTTTTGGGTAATATTTTTTTTGGGTAATAATTGCCTTGGGTAATTTTTGCTTGGACTGTAATCACCTTTTATCCCCCGTGTTCTTTCCTGGCACTTACCACCGCCGTGCATTCCTGCTCGCCGCCCACCTAAAGCTCAAACCTGGGCAGGGGTCATGGGCTCCGAGGTCACCGGGTCCCAGTCGCAGGGAAGCCAGCCGCCGGGGAATGCCAAGGACTGTGGAGTATGTGCCCTGATGTCCAACATTGGGGCGCGGCTCCGCATCCCCCGCCAGAACCTCCTGTCCCACGTCTCATGATCAGGTGCCATGTGCTATAACAGCTGAGCAAGGTGACCTCATTTTGCTGTGCAACGTTATACTGCTGCGTTGGGGCATAGGAGTATGGGGCTACTCCTCCTCCTCTGTGGCATCCTCAGCATCCCCAACAGTGCTGTGAGGCGTTTCAAATGCAGGGTGTGAAAAGCGCGCCTGAATTTTTGTTGTCTGGTTTGCACAGGGCTCTCGATTGTGGATGCGATGGTCGGTGTCTTCGAGCAGTTGATCCCATCAAACGTCGTGGAAGCCGCTGCAGATATGAACATCCTCGGTATCCCTCTTTTCTGGAGCATCCAGCTCCAGAGCATGTGGATTGCACACAGGAGAATCGATGCAGACACCGGGCCTCCCAAAACGGGGCTGTGCTGCAGCCCTGAGGTTGCAACACCACGTGAGGCTGTAGCTTTGCTGCGGGGGTTTTGAAGTGTAGCCTCGCACCCAAGCCCCTTTTGGACGTCCCCCAAACAACACACACGAACCACACACGCCATCAGAAGCGCAGGCCCCAGAACCAATGGAGAAGGCCAAGAAAATCCCCGCCAAGGAACGTAGGGAGGCGCAGGAGCATCACATGGGGAGGTCCGCCATGCCTGCCACGATCGGCAGCTGACACCAGTGGCAGGCCATGTTTATAAGGGAGGGGGTTTGGGTCTTCAGCTGGGTGGGTGGGCCTTCAGCCGGTTGGGTCAAAGGCTCTGCCCCCCCCCCCCCCTGCCTCGACCTGCTACTGCTCAGCAGACACGGCTTCTTGTATACAACTCCTCCGAAGCCCCTTCATCAAGCGAACCTCTGCCCACCCTTGCTTACTGTCCGACTGCTCTTATGCGTGCTTGCACGGCTTGTTGTTGACAGTGGTGGGGCACAGGCTGCAGGTAGCCATCCACTCACCTGTGCCTCATGCTTTCACACCCGTCGACATTTCAGGGGTGCTGTTCTTCTGCGTATTCTTCGGAGTCTCTTTGTCCCAAATGGGGAACCAGGCGGAGGTGCTACTGCCCTGTGCCACTCACCCTCCTCATGGCTGTGTTGAAACATGCGGACCCTTACCCCTCTCCCTCACACTACTATGCTGGATATGCCATGGGTGTTTAGGCCAGTACACCAAGTGGGTTTCTGCGCATGTGTTGTGTGCTGTTGGATTCAAGAACATAGTTTTGGCTGATCGCTCAGCTCCCACAAGACACAAGGGCACACATGTACCTCCATGCACACCCCAACGCAGCTGTGGTGGCCTGTGTTTGTGTTGTCGGAGTGGTGGTGTTTGTCGTCGTGGTCATGGTTTTTGTCACGATCAAGCGCTGTGGGGATGTTGAAATCTACGGTCAGTTGCAGCAGATTGCAGAACTTTGCGGTTCTCAGGACGACGGAAAGAGACACACCTCATTCTGTGTGGCAGAATCCGCCATGACCAAGCACCAACGGCAGCAGCATGCCGCAGCATGCCGCAGCGCCAGATTCTGGGAGCTGTTGGTGGGGGTTTTGAAGCATGCCGCGGCGAGCCAAAATTTTCACATGGCGGACTTATTTTTTCATAACATGTCAAACCTGTGAACCCTTTGTTGCACAGATTTCTCAGAACTGGATGATAGCTCAGTGGTCTATGTACCAGGTCCCACGTTGGAGGGTCCTGGGTTCCATTCCCGGAAAGGGCAATTTTTTGCGTGTCAGTTCCTCTCTATTGTTGCACAGATCTTCACTTTTTTGGTGTTGTTTTGACGTGTCAAGTCCTGCGGATACTCAAACTACTGAGGCATCACAAACCTGTGCCGCTTTCGGAAAGTGATTGTACCCTTAACCAACAGCTTGAAGCATGCCGCAGCATGCCGCAGCGAGCCAAAATTTTCTTGGGGACCGTTGGTGCTTGGCCATGACCACCGATTTACAGCTGCAACGTCAAAAATAGGAAACATCTAATTTTGAAGATTCCGTTCAGAAAGTGGCATTTGGACTGGGCAGGTAAGGGCAAGAATGGGCGGGTGACCCCAAAGTGACCTGGTGGGGGAAGGCAGAGCAGGGGGGGGGAGCAGTAAAGGCATGAGGCGGCAACTTCAAAAAGACAGGGGGTAGCCCCAAAGGGTTACGCTGGGCGTACATCAAGTCATCTTTGACACCACTCTTTTTCTTCGGTCTTTGTTTGTTCTATCTGACTGGCAATTCGGACCACCCCAAACAAGCGCAATTTATCCCAGTGCATGTCATGTCCATCTGCAGGGGTCATGAGATCCTTGCAGACCACCATTGAAGCTTGGTCTCAAAGTCGTGGGTTGCTGTTGGGCTGCAGAGCCTTGGCTCTGCTTGCCCACGTGATGCCACCCCAATGCCCACTCGATGCCACCCCAATGGGAAGCCTTGATGTATTGTGCAACACAACCAATAGGGCTACTGGGTGCAACCTGATAATAGTGGAAAGTGCTGAGGTTTTGGAAATAATGCAGCAATTCCCAAGAAGGACAACCACCTAAAAAGGTGTGTACACACGATAGCCAATTCGAAGGGCAGAAAAAGGGGAAGCAAGGCAACAGAGGATGAAGCAAGGCAACAGAGGATCAAGTCACTTAGTCCGTCCAGATGCAAATACAAATAGGGTGGAGGGTTAGGCTTGCACCTGAAGAAGGTTTGTCACCAACAACAGTATTCAGCATCTGCTTCCTAGCGGAGTCAATCAAGGGATAGGGGCTCCTGTCCCCTTCTCTCCAACCAACACACCAACGACGCACTGAAATCTGCCCAAGTTGCCCTGGCATAATTTGCCCACCACTGTTCTATGGTCTGGTGTACCAGTGTTTTACGGGCAGGAGCAGAAATAAAAGAACATGCATAGGGGTGCCCCTTCATGTTGCTGCATTAAAGAATCGCTAACTGCCTTAGGGAATGGCTAACAACACTTCTTCTACTGCTGGGGGGGGGGGGGGGCTGTGGCAATTCTGCTGCAAAAAGTCTGACCGAAAATTCCTTGCGCAATTTTTGCAAACTTTCACGTCTGGTGCATGTTTTTTTCCAATCAAGAGGTGAACAAAGCAGTCCCGTGACAGCTTCGTGGACCCAAGCCCCAACAACAACCCATGCACTGCACACTAATCTAGCAGCTCCGTTGCATTAATTGACTGCTTGTTCACATATTTCTGTCTCAACTGATGAGAACTGAAAGCTGCAGCTGTAGCTTCAACCAAATGCAAGACGATGTCTATTTCAAGGAAATGGACATTATCAAATAAGCATTTTTAAGAATGGGGACAGAATTAATAGTCACACAGTGTGTGGACTCCTGACACTTTTTCTGTCCGACCTCTAAGAGGAGTGTGGGCTCCTCATTGCCCAACCAGCCTCTAGGTGTTGGCCACTGAATTCGCCTAGTTCCATAGTGAACACCTACCAAGTGGCACCTTGACCTATCTTGGTGTACAATTCTTACAATGAACGATCGACAGGTTCTACTCACTCGGGATTGAGTCCAAGTGGATCATGACACTTGTACTCCAGTAGGTTACACGATAATAAGCCGAAACAAAAGAACCACCTACCATCGAAGTGTTGACTACCTTGTTTAAAACGGCAGCCCGGGGGGGGGGGGGGGGGCTTAGTAGAAACTAGGTAAAACTTAGTAAAAATAAAATTATAAAAAATAAATTTATTTTTACTAAGTTTTACCTCGTTTCTACTAAGTTTTACCAAATTTTACTAAGTTTTACCTGGCCTGGTACCAAGTTTTACCAAATACCCAAAGGTATAGCCACCGACTCCATGAGCAATTTGCCGTACCACCTAGACGAGGATGATGCAGCGACTAGCAAGACACATCTTGCTATTTCCGGTGGCATAGTCACCTCACAATAGAAGTTGTGCACATGATTCACAACGGTCCTTAAGGAACCAGTTTTTTTTATTTAGCACCACCCTTAAGGACCACCCCTGAGGGTATTTTTCTACCATCCCGACGCTAGCCATCCCTATCCCCTTTTTGGGGGACCCCCAAAAAGACAGGGGTTATGTAGCAATTCTACCCATTTGTGGGCCCCTAAGAAGGCAGAGGTTATGTAGCCACGTATGATTTTGTACCCCTTTTTGGTGACCCCGTAGAACAGAGGGGTTACGTGGCAATTGCGCCCAAACCCCTTTTGGTTCACAAAAGCGGAAGCAAGGGCATGTGGTTGAGGTCAAAGATGGTGGTTTGCTTGGGTGTGTTGCTTTCAAGGACTTGGAACTTTCTTTGGAAGAGGGTGCAGAGGTAGAGGTGCCCTTGAACATTCAAGATTTGTGGGTTGTCCCAATTAGGGCAACTCGTGACACCAATATTGAGGATGTGTATGGTGTTGGGTTGGAGGATGAGGTCGAGGATAGTGAGGAGGATTTGGACCGGGTGGCTAAAGTTGCCAGCAACTCCATTTCTAACCTTTGAACCCAAATGGCCCAATCTCCTTCCGTGACCTAAGCCAAATCCTCTAACTCCTCTACCCCTACCCCACATTTGGTGTTCAAGTATGATGTTGATGAGGCGGTGTTGCGAGCAATTGAGAGGGGCAAGTTGCATGAGTGGACTGTTGTTGAGTTTAGGGCCATGTGTAGGAAGCATGATCTTCCGTGAGAGGGGGGAAATGTGAGTGTCAACATGTCAAGGTTCATTTTCAAGGGTGTTACTCGAAGTAGGGTGTTTATTACTAGCCGTGCCACCGGCGATGGAACATTCGGGTGGTCAGACGATGTGTCACTTCATTTGACAAACACGTTGCGTATGTTCATGTTGAATTGTGCAAGGTGTCAAGTAGGGTTGGGATGCACTCATGGAACACATTTGGGGGTAGCAACAAATGGTTGAATGATTGAACATACATGGGGCTAGGAACCAATGGTTGAATAGTTGGGCACCTATGGGTGAAAGCATGAATGGCTAGGAATCAATGGTCAAACACATGTACTTATGCGGGATTTTGGGGGGAAACCATGTACCGGACCTTTTTTTTTCCTTGAGGACCGCCGTGACGCAATTATAGTGCTCCACCTTCCCCACCCGGCATAGTGCATGCCCTGATGCCCCACCTTGGCTGTCCCTCATGTAGGTCCTCGCACTCGCGATGCCCTCGGGAGGGGATAAGGGGCCGAGGGGTTCTAGCTCACCCCGAAACTTGTTTCAACTATGGACTGGACCTTTGATTGCACACCATGGCACTCTATCTTCACCGGTAATGGCCAAGGATCCACTAAGAAACGGATTGAAGCATAATCAATGGGGTTCAAGTCGGTTGCGACGGGTTATGCCCGGTGTAAGAGCAGGATACTACATACATGCAATCCTCCATGCAACGATTGCTCATCACCACTATACGCCCAACACACCAATATGGCTGTAACCCCATACACGGAAGAACAGAAGCTGAATCAGCGGAATGCTCAGCAACAATCTTAAGAACTAGCTTAGGTGGCCTGCAACTCCATACCAGCCCAAGCAAATCAGCCACCACCAAAGGAAGCATAGAAAGGTACATACAGAAGAAAAGAAAAGAAAAGGTTATTTCACGAGGCACAGGCCGTTAGGAAGGGCAAAAGGTATTAGGGTCATTGCTTCCTTGGGCATGGAGGGGGTTTCCGGCCGTACTATGCTGATTCGGGGTCATTTTCCGGGGTTTTCAAGGGGTATTTATCTTGTTGTTTGCATTTCAACTTTTAGGTCCGTGCTCTCGGCTGATGGTCGGGTTGAGGGTGGTCTTGGGCTCTTTGTGGACTCAGGGGGCGCCAACGCAAGGGCAAAAGGTCTCAAGGTCACGTCTTCCTTGGGCATGGAGGGGTGTCAAGGCGAACTTAGGGGGTTTCCAGCTGTACTACGCCGATTCGGGGGCATTTTCCGGGTTTGTTCGGGGGGAATTTTACTTGTCATGTGCATCCTAACTTTTAGGTTTGTGCTCGGGCTGTCGGGGGGGGGGGGGTGAGGGTCATCTTGGGCTCTTTGTGAACCCCAAGGGGCGCCAACGTAAGGGCAAAAGGTCTCAACGTCAGGGCTTCCATGGGCATGGAGGGGTGTCAAGGCCAACTTTGGGGGGCTTCGGGCCCTACTACGCCGAGTCGGGGTCATGTTCCGGGGTTTTCGGGGGGTATTTATCTTGTCGTGTGCATCCCAACTTTTAGGTTTGTGCTCTAGGCTAATGGTTGGATTGAGGGTGGTCTTGGGCTCTTGGTGAACCCCAAGGGGCGCCAACGTAAGGGCAAAAGTCTCAAGCTCACGGGCTTCCGTGGGCATGGCCGTGGGCATGGAGGGGTGTCAAGGCAAACTTTGGAGGTTTCCTGCCGTACCACGCTGATGCTGGGTCATGTTCCGGGTTTTCTCGGAGGGTATTTATCTTGTCCTATGCATTTCAACTTTTAGGTCCATGATCTGCCCTAATGGTCGGGTTGAGGGTGGTCTTGGGCTCTTTGTGAACCAAGGGGGCGCCAACGCAAGGGCAAAAGGTCTCAAGGTCGGGGCTTCCGTGGGCATGGAGGGGTGTCAAGGCAAACTTTGGAGGTTTCCTGCCGTACCACGCCCATTCGGGGTCATGTTCCGGGGTTTTCGGAGGGTATTTATCTTGTGGTCTGCGTTTCATCTTTTAGGTCCATGATCTGCGCTGATGGTTGGGTTGAGGGTGGTCTTCGGCTCTTTGTGAACCAAGGGGGCGCCAACGCTAGGGCAAAAGGTCTCAATGTCAGGTCTTCCGTGGGCATGGAGGGGTGTCAAGGCAAACTAAAGTTTATGCAGTAAACTTGAGTTTAAATTGGGCAAGGGGGTGGGAGGAGGGCACCTCGTGAACACTCGCCTAGTGTTTGTTTGTTTTGTGGTGTGCCGCCGGCACAGCAGCACAATGGTCACGCGACACTACGTTCTTTGGGTTCAGCAATGTCCACGACTGTGCACTGTTGTCTCGTCTACTGTGTGGATGACAGTGAGGGGAGGTGGAAGGAGGTGCGTGGGGTTTGGTTGGGCGAAGCAGCAAGTGCCAAGCCCATGGGGGGAAAACCAATTTAAACTTTGAGGGTTTCCAGCCGTACTACGCCGATTCGGGGTCACTTTCCCGGGGTTTCGGGGGGTATTTATCTTGTCCTATGCATTTCAACTGTTAGGTTCGTGCTCTGGGCTTATGGTCGGTTGAGGGTGGTCTTGGGCTCTTTGTGAACCCAAGGGGGCGCCAACACAAAGGCAAAAGGTCTTAGGGTCAGGTCTTCCTTGGGCATGGTGGGGCGTTTAGGGCAAGTCGGGGATTCTAGGCTTTACTTCGCTGATTCGGGGTCATGTTCCGGGGTTTTCGGGGGGTATTTATCTTGTCGTCTGCATTTCAACTGTTAGGTCCGTGCTGCCAAACAAAACATCACAATCGGGTGGAGATTTTGGGGTTGTGGCCTTAAAATGGTGAGTTCACTTTAGGATGTAATGGAGTACATAATGGTACCTAGACCCATGGCGGGCATCACGAAGGAACAAGCATTTCACATGAGCATCTATTGCTCCATGTATACCCCCTGTAGCTATTGTAGCTATTGTGCTATAGGGGAGGAGGCTTGCAACATGTGGGTCCATTGCTCTAAGATTAGCCTACCACAACCAGCACCACTGGGTGATGGTCACGCATCGCTTCTGTCCGCACCCAATGGCCTTGCAACCAATTGGCATGCGTTGGGACGAGCTCTCAACTGCTGTTCCAATTGCCCATAAACGCTATTGCAACCCTCTTGCAACCCCTCTTTCTCACCCCGCGCCCTGCCCCCTTCAAGCACATCCATGGTCAAGGGCTCGCAGTACATGAACAAAAATTGGTGCTGTGAATAATCGTTTGTTGAGCTTACAGATGTGTCTCTGGTGATTCAGTTTTTTGGCGGGTCTGGGAGATTCTGAACACGCAGTCAGGTTGCGTAGGGGAGCAGGTGTGCGTGGATTTCGGACCAGTGGAGGGGCCTGCACATCCGCGGCAAAAAAGGTTTCTTTTGTGTTTCTCTCAAAATTCCAAATTGGCATTGGTTTTCGATTCTGAGCCAAAACATTTTGCGGGGGGGGTCTCCGCTGTTGACCAGAGTGGAGGCCTGTTCCAGGCCCCATAGTACCTCATTGAGACGCAGTGTCGTTCAGTGCACAGGGCCTCACCCCACAGTCTTCACCTGATGTTCACCTGATGATCTTGGCCTTGTGTCAGACTCTGATCCGCGGTATCGAGGCGTTCAATAGAGTGATCTCTGCAATGGTGAACAGCCTTCTCTATATCTCTCCACTGGGCATAGGTATGGCTGTCGCCCGTTGCTGCCCCATGTTGTGCAGTTAGCAAGCACCCCTGCACGCACCTTGTGTTTCGCACAAACCTCCCAAAAAATTAGTGGACAAAAGTGATTTGGATGCCAAAATACATTTCTGCACATAATTCAAAGACCAGTTTTTGCTCACAGGTAGCCCGTGCAGTCTTGGTTTCCGACCCACTGTTTCTCCATTTTGGGGTCCATTGCTGCGTCGTCCGCGGAGCATACACCTGTGGAACAACATGCACCATCGTCTGGGTCCTGAAAGCTGGAGGCAACAACAAACCACGCCCAAAGCTTCGTAAATGCACGCGCCTTCAATGGTTGCGCATGGGACCGGTGGCTTGGCGGGTAAGCGGCTGCACTCTGTGGACGCAGATCCAATTCCTGCCCAAAACCAATTTTTTCTGGACAGCGGTTCAGCGGCTGTTTGCATGCACCCAGACTGTGAAAATCTTGTAGGAGTTGGCCCTTCTGTCGACGAGGTTGCTGCTCCTATTGCTGTCGTGCATGCTGCAGCTGCCAAAGCTAATGCTGCTGCTGCTGCTGCTCCTGCTGTCGTTGTGCGTGCAGTTGCTGCTGTGGGCGACTGCATATTGACGGCTGTGGGCAGCAGCTGTGCTTCTACTTCCGTTCTGTTTCTACCATCAATCCCTGCATTGTTTTCCCCGCACCTTTCCATGCTCTGTGCTTTAGGTCTGTGTATCAACCGGTTTCATTGCAAACACGTCAGAAAATGTGGCTTCATTTTGTCAGTGTGCAATTTCAGAAACACCGCCAGTTCTGCTGTTACCAGAACGTTGCTGCACTTCACACGGCCGTCGCAAATGGTGCGCTTTGCAGAGCGGCTGAAATCCCCTACACATCTGTGGGAAGCTTCCTCCAAACTTCACGGCGATGGAAACGGCTGCATGCAAAGCCTGTGCCGGCGGGGGAGTCAATGCCACGTGGGTGGTGATGCTGCAAATGGGGAGCAGTGGGACCCACACTCCACTTAGAGCCACAAAATGCACGTTTCCCACCCTCCCTCACCCTCGAGAGCCAGAAATGCCCACAATCCATTTTTGTTAAGGACCGCACTTAAGGACCGCACCCAGGGGCCTTTTTTCAGTGGCCTGAAGTGGGCCATGTTTGTCCCCCCTTTTGGGGACCCCCAAGAACACAGAGATTGCGTAGCATTTCTGCCCCTTTTTGGCCCCCTGAGAAGGCAGGGGTGATGTAGCCAATTCTGATTTTGTCCCCCTTCGATTGGGAACCCCCGAGAACGCAAGGGTTGCATAGCATTTCCGCCCACTTTTGGGCCCCCGAGAAGGCAGGGGTGATGTAGCCAATTCTGATTTTGTCCCTCTTCCATTGGTTGAGGTTGAGGTTGAGGTGTCCCGGGGCCTGTACCGGGTCGGCTTCCGTTGGAAGGCTATCGTACCCTCCTTGTGCTCGGGGAGCCCACCCCTCATCGGGCTACGCGCCGTGATGCACGCCGTTGCTCCGCGGTGCGTCCCTGGTAGGCGGATGCCTTCTTGGGTGTATGCTCGCGCGCGACGTGCGGTCTTGCGCGCCCCCGCGCATGCTCGCTCGGCGATGCGCCGCCCGGCGCCTCCGTCACCCTGTGGGAGCCCACCCCTAGATCGGGCGCTGCCTGTGGCGCTTCCTGCGCCACCTCGCTCACCTTCCGGTAATACCCCCTGCACTCCCTGCACTACGTCATCGCAGCTGCAACACCGTCACTGCCGTTTTTTTGTTGGTGCTGCAGTGCTCTCAACAGTAGGGAAGGTCCGCAGATCTGAATGCGTGTTCAACCAGAATGCCACTTCGACCGCTGTGGTCAATCGTTCAGGGGTGCAGGTGCAGGCACAGTGCAGCAGCCAGTATGCCACCTCATCGGCTGTAGTCAATTGTTCAGGGGTGCATGTGCAGGCACAGTGCAGCAGCCGGTATGCCACCTCGTTGGTTGTAGTCAACGGTTCAGGGGTGCTGGTGCAGGCACAGTGCAGCGGCTGGTATGCCACCTCGTCAACTATAGTCAATTGTTCAGGGGTGCAAGTGCAGGCACAGTGCAGCAGCCGGTATGCCACCTCGTCGGCTGTAGTCACTTGTTCAGGGGTGCAGGTGCAGGCACAGTGCAGCAGGACCCCATTTCCCAGTGACATGTGCCAAGACCCTGCACAACGCCATCGCAGCTGCGACATTGTCACTCCCGTTTGATTGCTTGAGCTGCAGTGCTGTCAATTGTAGGGAAGGTCCGCAGTCCGGAATGTGTGATCAACCAGAAGCACCCAGCCCGCACCGCTGAGCAAGACACGCCAATGGGGCGCCAACTGAGCACATGTGCACACCACCATCACTCCCGAGTCGAGGCCGTGTGCGTCAGCTGCCCAACAGTGCCCAACCCTGAAGTACCCTGTCACATAATCACCTGGGGGGGGGGGTGACCTCAGCGCTGTCTCAGGCAAGTGCCCCAAAACGTCCCAGTTGGTGGAGGACGAAGGGCGGCCAGCGTTCTGGCTTCAGTGGAATTAAGAGGTCCATGTTAAGGTTTTTGCTGCAATTATCCCCGGAGGCCCCACAACAAACCCCAGAGAAATGGCATACATGGGCCAGACTCTCCCTACCCCCGAACGATCTGGTTTTTATCTAGACAGCACTCTGGAGAAAACTTACGGTGGGATGCGTTTGACCAGCTTGCAGCCAATAGAAACCGCATGCCCACTGGACAGAGCACAAGAAACAATGGAGCATACGCTCACTGAGTGCAGGTTCCTCCCAACAACGTTCCACCTGGCGGTGCAGTGTATAGGACCCATCCCCCATGAAGGGGGAACTGTAGTTGACCCCAGGGAGGTTCTGGTCAACACCCCAGTGTTGTTAGTGTCCACGCCCCTGGGACTCGTGTATTGGTCAGCGATCAGAGCGTCACGGTATGTGAGGTGTACGCACAAGTTCCTGGCGCTTGCTGCCCCCCGTCCTGGTCCCACTTCCTGCACA
Source organism: Eutreptiella sp. 'Long Island Sound 2002' (assembly GCA_964036045.1). Lineage (NCBI taxonomy): Eukaryota > Euglenozoa > Euglenophyceae > Eutreptiales > Eutreptiaceae > Eutreptiella > Eutreptiella sp. 'Long Island Sound 2002'. The sequence goes on from OZ038384.1 coordinate 44,688,008, forward strand.
CGTGGATTAAGATTCTGTCTGAATGGGAAGAACACCCCAGCCCCTCCCTCCCAAAGAGTGAAATTACCCTGTTGCTGCATGCATTCAAATCCATGGATGCTTCCACAGTATTGGAGCACCCCAGAGTGCGCGTGGCTTCAGACAGGCCGCTGCCCTTGCTGCACCAACGTGCCCGCAAAAAAAGGATAACGTTTGCACAGGCAGCAGAGTTGGTAGAGCAATACGAGTCTATTATACGCAGTCATGTGGCGGATGCATGGTCCAGTGTGTACCCAGATGGATCATCAGAGAAGCACACAGAGGTGGGGAGGGTAGGGGGTTATGGGGTTTACTTTGGAGATCACAGAGATGCGGCAAACTTCCTGCCCGTGGACGAACCACAAACCAATATCAGAGGGGAGCTCCGGGCAGTGCTCCGAGCACTGCAGGGGCATGTCCCAGGGACCCGGTCCCTCATTTGCCCAGACTGTCAGTTAGTGGTAGATGGGATGCTCGGGTTGGCACAAAGGTGGCGTTGGCATAAGTGGAGGAACACCACGGGTGAAGTGGCGCATGCAGACCTGTGGGCCTAGATTCTGGAGCTCAGCATATCCCCTCCCATATAGGCATCCGGGGACCAGCTGGCGGACCTGGGAAGGCGAAAATCACCACTACTCTTCGGGAGAATATCAGTGTCACCCGGGCCGGAGGAGGAGGAGGAGGAGGAGCGGGAGCTGTTGGAGGGAGAGGCATCAGTGTGGGGATATGAGGAACAACCCCCCCTACCGGAGGAAGACTGCCCCCCACGCCCTACCGGACGCCGGGAACACCACAGGCTACACCAAACCGACAAGTGGGAATGCCCAGTCCAGGAATCAGTGAATCGCCACTGTGGGATGTGGAGGCATGCACGCCAGCCATGACACGCAAGTGCCGCAGGATTGGCACGCCCGAACCCCAAAGCCAAATCAGGTGCACCCCGCCACCGCCGCGGATGCCGCTGCATTCACAGCCAACGCCAATGTCAGGAGTGCACCACGGGTAGTAGGACCCAACAGGCACCAGAGCCACCGTCCCCACTCACGCCCAGTGCTAGGACCAATCTGTTGCAGTCACTGAACTTGGTCGAGATGGAAGAGGGGGGGTGGGGCAGAAGGGATGATGTCGGACGGCTGGATGGCAGGGGACTGAGACGGTGAGTCCATTGCCGACACCGACTCCACAATGTCGTGCAGCACAGCGTGCTCACTGTGCTTTACCCCCTGAAAACACAACCCCACCCTGAATGTTGAATGTTGTATGTAGTGACCTCCCAACCAATGCCTGTACCCACTGGGTTCTTAAACCTAAGGTCCAACATCCGTCCAACGTGGTGCGGGCCGAACGGGGCCAGCAACCAGCACGCACAACGTGGGACTGACCACTGACCGGTATGCACGCCTAACCCAATAGAGTCCACGAGTCCAAGGGCCCAGATCTGACCGTAAAAGGCGAGATGACCAGGGATAGGGCAGGGAGCGAGCACTCAAGACATTGGCTGTGCGGACGATCGGTGGACATTGGCTCATACAGTGGACAGTAGGCGGTGAAGGCCGTGGGGAGCAGGCGCGGCTGGAGGCTAATGCGGACATTGCAACCTGACCTATTGCAGCCCTCCCACACACACACAAAGTGCACGCAACCTACGCCTAAAATCTTTTGTCACTTATATCCACCTGCAACCTATGCCAAAAAAAAGTGCACGCAACTTACGCCAAAAAAAAGAATGCAACTTACGCTTTTTTCCGCACTCGACCAATGCCCAGAGTGAGTTGGAGGAAGTTGTGTGGTTCAGTAGCACGTCGTAGACCTGGTGCTCGCCAACATCTTTTGTGTGGCGTGTTGGCATTGGAGAGTGAAATCCAAAATTGGCTGTTGGCGGTGGAGAGTGAAATCCAAAATTGCAGCGTTCTGCCCTCTGGCGTCCACCCCTGCCAGCGCCAACAAGCTTCACATTCAGCAATTCCAGGCTGTGAAGTTTGTGGGGTGTTCTCAACCACAAATGATGTGGGAATGGTAACGCAGGACCAGAGATATGGGGCCAGGGGGATGGGGACGGCGAGCCTGAGGGGCCCATTTGCAGGAGACATCTGGACAGGGTGTTCATAAAAGGAGAAACGTTCCACGGCCCCAGAAGTAGCCTCTGCTGTGTTCTTCCCTTCAGCCTCTCTGATTGCCGAACAAGTGGCGAGCTCCTGTGATTTGCACAAGGTCTGGCAGACGCTGGGCAAGTTCGTGCTCACGGTCCTGGTGGGCCTCGTGTTGCAGGCGCTTGTGGTGCTCCCCGCCGTCTACTCACTGGTGGTGCGCCGCAATCCATGGCGCGTTTTGTCAGGTATGGTAGTTTCTGCAGTGTCTATTGGCACGGTTTTTCATATGAGAAGTCTGGGACCGCCGACTTCGGTGAACCGCTGACCACTAACCGCTAACGGTTGACTGCCAACTGCTGGCGGTTAGACCCGACCACGGATGGTGAATCCTCAACCGCCGATGGTGAGCCGTCAATTGCCGGAAGTTGAGGGTCAACCGGTGACCAGTTGACGTTTGTTGGCAGTTGTCTCAGGATTCTTGCACTGTATCCCTGCTGCATGCCCCTGTCCCCAATACCCCATGTCCCCATGCCCTACGCCCTCTAGTGCATGCCCCACAGCTGCGCTTTTCTCCCACCCGTCCACCACGTTCCGTGCCCTCTCTCCCGTGCCCTGTGCAAGCCCCAGGCTTCGGGAGTTCATTTTCTGTGCAGCCCATGCACGGACAGCCTTGGGTTGTGCTGTGTTCTGGGTCGTGCTGTGTTCTGTTGTGTTCTGTCATGGTGTTGTGTGGTTGTGTGCGTTGTGCTGTATCGGCGCATGGCTCTTTGGTGTCTCACGCCGCCTCACCGCACGGTTCCACGGTAGGACTCTGGCTAGATACCATGTTCAGCCGATGCTCCCGCTGCGGAGCTCGCGTCTAGCCTGAGTGGAGCCAGAAGATGGCAGGATAGCTGCGGCCCCAGGGAACGCTCAGGACCTCCAGGAAGGGCTGCCACTCAGAATTTGTGCGGTTGGTACGAAGTTGGCGCGCCGCACCAGTCAGCCTTGAAATGATCCAGGAAAAATACACAGTGAAGCCATGTGAAGCTTACGTAGGCACCCAGGCTCATTTGGCTGAGTCGTGTCTTCTCTGCCTCCTCCGCCCCTCCCCCCCCCCCGGCGTCAGCTTTTGTTGTGCGACGTCGTGTTGCTTTGTGTCACATCATGTTGTCTCGTATCGTGTCGTCTTGTGTTGTGTTGTGTTGTGTCGTGTGGTGTCATGTCTGTTGTGTCGTGTCGTGTCGTGTTGTCTTAATGTGGCTTAAAGGATCAGCACAAATGCCAAAATGGTTCACTGTGGCACAAGAATCTTGCATTCTTGGTGTGATGCATGTCAGGACACATGGCTACATGACCCCTGCGGTATCGGGGCCACTACATGCGCACATCACACGCATGATACTGGGTAAGGGTGCCACGCAGGTACACGCAAAGTGCCGCAGTTTCCCGCCGGTTGCACCTGCCCCGCCCACCCCTCTATCCCGCGATTGAACCTGCCACACGTGCACAGTGCATGTGGTTGTATAATCTGCAAAGTCAGCGCAGCTACCGTGGAGGGAAAAACTGTTGTGTTTTGTCATGTTGTAATGTGCTGTGTTTGTTGTGTTGTGTTGTCTGTTGGGTGATGTGATGTGGTGTGGTGTGGTCTCACTCTATGTCATGTCGCGTCCTGTCACGTCGTATCGTATCGTGCTGTGGATGATGTGTCCTGTTGTGTCATGTCGTGTCAAGCTGTGCGGTTTTGTGTTGTGTTGCGCTGTGCTACGTTGTGTCACATCATGTCGTGTCTTGTTGTGGTGTGTCATGCTTTGTTGTGCCGTCTCGTATCATTTTGTGTTGTGTTGTGTTGTGTTGTGTTGTGTTGTGTTGTGTTGTGTTGTGTTGTGTTGTGTTGTGTTGTGTTGCATTGGGCGAGGGGAAAATTGGCTTGCGCGGGGGGGGGGGTCGTGGGAGCCCCCCGAAGGAGGGGTGGGGGGGCTGGCAATGGGGCTCCTGTGACAGAACCCTTGGTAAAGTACCAATGGCCTGGAAGAGAGGTTGTTAGATCAAGCACACGCGTGGGCGTCGTATACCCACCCTTTTTGGGGTCATTCACGTAGCATACCCCAAGGCATGGTGTAATAATTTGTACTCAGAAGGCTCCAAGCCATGGGGATGCACATTCCTACCGCATCAACCCATGGTCAAATGGCAGCGCAGCCAGCTGCAGTTTTTGCTGTTGGCGGTTCGAATCCTTGCCAGTCGAATGCCATCGGCGGCGCCGCCGGCATGTGCACCTGACCGGGGTTCGAACCGCCGACCAAAAAGTCTGCCGCCAGCTGCACTACGATTTGGCCACTGCCAGTCACGGTGAATAGGGCCTCCCCACTGCTGGGATCCAATGCCGAAGGCGCTCTTACCAGAAGGCAATGGCCGGGATGTCTGCCCACGGGTATAGGTAAACGGGAGGGCTGTGTGTCTAAGTGCGCGCCGGGTGCCAGTGTGTTGTTGTACAGTCGGGACCACTGCACAGTTTGCACTAGGCCGGTGCTGCTCTGCCGACGCCTGTGCACGGTCACTCAAGGTCTATTGGGCTCACTACACTTTGTGTGTTGTACTGCACTGCTTGGTGCCGTGCGTTGCAATGCACTGTGTGCATTGTACTAGGCGAACCAGCAACACACTGCCCACGGGGGGGGGGGGTGACTCCACATGTCCTAGGACGCCAACTACCCCTGCCCAACCTTGACTCGAACACCCACCCCCAACCCTCAGCCTACTCCTATCCCTACACCTAACCCCAATCAAGACTGAATATTGGGACCGAGCTGGTGGGGGAGGGAACATCGGCTATGAATGGTGAGGGACACCAATGAGTCACACATCGAAGCCCGTTGACAGAGTGAAATCAGCTTGCAAGTGATCCCCTTCACCACAAGGCCCACTTTCAAGGCTTTTTTTGACTTTTGAGGGGCCAAAATGCCCCAAAATGGGCTCAAAATGGGCTCATGTCACCCGTTTGTGCACCCCAAATGCTTAGGCCACGCTAACTACCCGCCCCTTACGACCCAGACATGTGCGCTTTGTTGCCTTTTCTGTGTCTTGTTTTTGTGCCTATGTTTTCCATGTGTCGCTTGTACTGTAATAGGTGGTGATGAATAGCTGTACATTTATTGCGTGTACTATGCATACACACTTTGACACTCAAATTCACTGTCTCTATTTGCCAATTTAGCAATGCCTGGGCGAAATTTCCCCCAGCCTCCCCGGATAGCAAAAAAGGTATACATATTTTGATGTCTTGATGATCCCGGGCGAAATTTCGCCCAACTCTGCCTGTTCTGCAAAATATATAGCTTAAAAACACCAATCAGTGATCCTGGGCGAAATTTCTTCCAGCCCCCCCGTGTTGCTTATTTCCTTGTGCTGTGCATGATATGTTGCCCTCTGCCTGCCTGTTGCCTAGGCCCACCAGTCGATAAAGTTGAACCTGGGCGAAATTTCTTCCAGCTTGCTTTGACACCCTTTACCTACAAGGTGGTACCTCTGTTGGGTTCTGTTCACTGACTCTTAGGGTTGCTTCTGCCAATGTGGCTGTGAGACATGATTGATGTGCGCTTTCTTCAAACAGCCGTGGGGGGTACTCCCGTTCGTACCCCGAAGGCTCTCATTCGGGTGGCATTGAACAAAGGGAGGACACTCCCGCTGCAGCAGCTGGCACTGGATTTGCGTCACAATAGAAAGACTAGACGTAATGTTGGGCATGTGCGGGCTGCCTTCAGTTCTAGTCGTGTACCAAGATGGTTGCCGGTCCTGCAGAAGCAAGTTTTCTCACTGTATAACATTGTGCGAGTGCTGACACATCCCCGTGCTGAGAGAGCCACTGGAGCCTCATATCGTGGGACAATGACCCAGTCCATCCGTCGTAAGCTGGCAATGGCAGGGGAATGCACTATCAATGCCCCTACTATCTCGGCCCAGGCCAGTGTTCAAGCTTCACACCTGTGGGATTCATTTCAGAGACAGCAAATTACCCTGTGGTTCGACAATTACCGTCGCTACATCAATGGGGTCGACCCCCATAGCCCTGATAAGACTTTGAATGTGACTGCTGTCGGTGTGTTGTACACTACTGAGCTGCCCCAGTACCACGGTCTGCCCGGTTTGGATGCTGTTGCACAATGTATACCCGGGGTTGTCGACTACCTAGTTCGCTGTGTTGGGTTGTTGTTGCAAAGAAGTACCGTCCCACATGGGCCTATTCTGCGGACCGGGGCTCGTGCACCTCTGGACTATGCTCGCAATGCTATGGTATCCCTCATTTGGAGGCCCTTTCTGTTATCACACCTGAAATGTGGAAGTCATGTTGAGTTACTAGAGTTTGTCAGGGGGCTAGAATGCTTGCAGGTGAAGACGAGACGGATTGTGCCATTTCTGATTGACATGAAGATCTTTTACGCACTCCTGAAAATGTCGTTCGGAGCAAGCTATGCCCCCTGGCACGTAGACCAGTTCTTGTTGGGACACCCCTTGCTTTACGGTGTCTGGCACCCATATAAGTATTCTGTGGAAATAACCTACAAGGCATTTGCCCCTATTATTAAATTTCTTGAGCAGGGTTGGGACCTGAAGGCTGGAGCTGCGGTGCCCATGAAAGTCAAACTACGTCATATGGAAAAAACCATTGTTGGTTTGTTCCTGCCTACAGCTGCTAACAAAGCACGGCTTGATAGTACTGCCCAGGTCCTTATGGGTAATCTTGCTGAGTTGTCTGATGTTCAAAGACTGGGTTTGAAATGTCTGTTAGCCCTGAAGTCCCTGTTGTATTCGTACTGCCCAGCACTTCTGGCACTAGGGGTTCTTGTGCGTGAATGTAACTGGAACGGTCGCTCTCTGAATTCCAGTGCAGCTGCAAAAGAATGCATTGGAATGAGTACTGTCTTGATGATGAATATCGTACCCTCTGAAAAGTGGCTGAGCACTGAATACCTGCGTACCATTACTGTAGCACTGCTTTTCTGGTCCGACTGGCACACCCGGGCACTTGGTTGCCTGTTTTCTGAGGAGTACGGCGAGGCAATGCTTAGTCGCCTACTCATGCGGTCAAGGGAGGTTGGTAATGCGCAGACGGTGCAGCAGACAGCTGATATTTTTTTAACTCTCCCCCCCACACTTCCAGGAGAGAAAAAATGCCAGGGTGTCTTGACGCAGAAGTCTGTGGACAAGTACACAAAGCACGTGCGTTTGTTCATTCAGAACGTCTCACATTTTTGGTTCCCCATTGCTGTCCTGGAAGAGGATAAGTATGTGGTCAAACGTTTTGATGAAGCCCCCCGCATGCAATTTCCGGGAGTGTTGTCGCGTACAAGGGTTACAGAGCAGCAGTTTTTGAGCCTTGTTCGGCATAGCCTACGGTGTCTGATTGCCAAGACCAAAATACCCAATGGTGTTGAGGATTTTCTGAATGCATACAGCCAGAAGCGCTCCAATGTTGACCACAGGCAACGAAGTGCACACTACCAGAGTATCAACACAGCTCCAAAACCAGCTGCAAAACCAGCCGCCAAACCCCTAGCGCGCGGTGTGCAGGTGGTCGTCCCCCCAGCACCCCCCCCCCCCCCCTCCCAGACCCCCCCCTCCCAAAAGGTAGGGGGGTGGGCAGTTAGCGTGGCCTAAGAAATGGTCTAGAATGAGTTTTGGAAAAATGCGTTTTTGACCCATTTTTGACCCATTTTTGGTCCCAAAACAGCCCATTTTCAAGGCATTTTGGGATTTTCAAGAGGACCAAAATGGGCCACCACAAGCTCAAAACGGTCCAAAAACACTTGTTTTAGCGTCGCACAAGGTCTAGGATCATTTTTTTGAAAAATAAAATCATCTTTTTGCCCCTACTGGACCTTGTTGACCCATTTGGGCACCCACATGTTTGGGCTTGAGCTTGTAGCTTGCCACGGCCTAGTGGGCCTAGGTATTGGGGTCTAGGCGTCCGTTTGGGCAATGATGAGTGGTGGAAACCACAAAAAGTGAGGGGTTGCGGGTGGAGTAGGTGCCCTCGGAATTGCATTTTGAGCCATGTAGCCAAAGATATGGCCTATTCTTGGTTTGTGGCTGTCGGCATTTGGAGCTTCTGGGGGCCTTTTCAGGCCGTTTCCGGGAATCATGGAGTTAGAGGGCCGCAAAGAGCTCGTTGACACGGGGAAGTCAAGCCGCACGTGGAGTGTACCCACGTTTTCCTTCGTTTGGCCGTTTTGAATGTGTTCTAGGGCTTTTTTGGCCCAAAAATGGCTGTTTTTGGCCCTAAACTGCAGTTTTTGAAGCTGAGGTCCGCCACTTGCGAATCCCCCGCCGGCGTCGAGTTTCTTGCTCAAACTTTGTGTGATTGTACTTCACACCCATAGGTATCATGCACCAAAATTTCAACCAAATCCAAAGCACCACGACGGAGTTCTGATTTTTACCCATTTCGCGCGTGCTGCTGCTTGCTTGCTGCTTGCTGCTGCTAAACCTGGTAGGTCCACCCTTGACCCTAAAAGGGGTTATAAAACCAAGACTGGTTCCACCAGCTCGGTGACCCAACCCCAGCCCTAACCCTAGCCCTGGCTCTCACCCTAGGCTAGGGTCAAAGCGAGTGTTGGGGTCCAAAATGGAGAGCAATGATGTGGCAAAAGCAGCCATGAACGAAATTGGGGGGATCTTGTTCAAGCCAATCAACATGGGTGGCATGGCCAAACCAACTGGCTGCAAAGGTTAGGGTTAGGTTTATGGTGATGCTATGGTTAGAGGGAGGGCAAGGGGAGGTATGGGGAGCCTGTGCCCCCCCCCCCCCCAACACCCCAAAAATCCCCAACCGACCCCCCCGGAGCCCCCCCCCATTGCCCCTCCTAGACCCCCCCTCCAATGCCCCCCCCCCCCCCCCAAGGGGCCTCCGGCCAGCAGTTAGTTGGGGGGTTAGTTGGCGTCCAGAACCGAGGGGTCCTCCCCCCCCCCCCGGGACACTGCCTCACCGCTCAAGGGCAGCGGGTAGTAGAACTCCTGCTATGCACCGCCACACTGCCTGCGGGCTGTGGGCAGAGGAACACTTGCAATGCATTGCCACGCTGCCTGGGGGCAGAGGGCAGTGTAAATTTTGCAATGCACTGTCACACTGCCCGGGGGTAGTGGGGAGTGGAACTGCTGCAATGCACTGCCACCCTGCCCGGGGGCAGTGGGCCTCTGCAATTCCTGCAATGCACTGCCACACTACCCGAGGGCGGAGGGCAGTGGAGCTGCTGCAATGCACCGCCACACTGCCTGTGGGTAGTGGGCAGTGGAACTCCTGTAACGCGCACCACGGACACTTTGTACTTATGGCCCCTGTGCGGAACCGTACTCGGACCTCTTTGAAGTCATGGGCCCCGTGCGTGAATGCAGTGGGGCCTCTTTGAAGTCATGGCCCCCGTGTGTGAGTGCACTAGGGCCTCATCGAAATCCTAGGCCCTGTGTGTGAGCGCATTTGGGCCTCTTTGTACTTATGGCCCCTGTGCGGGATCCCACTAGGGACGCTTTGAAGTCATGGTCCCCGTGCGGGACCACACTGGGGCCTCATTGAAATCTTGGGCCTGTGCGGGATTGCACTGGGGCCTCATTGAAATCATGGCCCCTATGGGGGATCACACTACGGCTTCTTTGAAGTCATGGCTCCCGTGCGGGAGCGCACTGGGGATTCTTTGAAATCATTGCCCCTCTGCAGGTTTACCGTGGGGTGTCTTTGAAATCCTAGATTGTTTGCAAGATTGCACTGGGGCCTCTTTGAAGTTGGCCCCTGTGCCGGAGCGCACTGGGGCCCCTTTGAAATCCTGGAACCTGTGCGGGATCACAGTGCGGCCTCTTTGTATTTATGGCCTTTGTGCAGGACCGCTCTGGGACCTCATTGAAACCCTGGCCCCTGTGCGGACTAGTGCCTCTTTGAAGTCATGGCCCCTGTGCGAGAGCGCGTTGGGGCTTCCTTGAAGTCATCGCCCCAGTGCTGCCTCTGTGAAATCTTGGGCCTTGTGCGGGATCGCACTCGGGCCTCTTTGAAATCATGACCCGTGTGCCGGAGCGCACTGGGGCGTCATTGAAATCTTGGCCCTTGTGAGGGATCAAATTGAGGCCTCTTTGAAGTCATGGCCCCCGTGCGTGAGCGCACTGGGACCTCTTTGATATCATGGACCCTGTGCAGGATCCAAATGGGGCCCAATGAAAACCTTGGCCTCTGTGCGGGAGCGCACTGAGACCTCTTTGATATCATGGACCCTGTGCAGGATCCAACTGGGGCCCGATGAAAACCGTGGCCTCTGTGCGCAATCACACTGGAGCCTCTATGAAGTCATGGCCCCGGTGCATGAGCGCACTGGGACCTCATTGACGTCACGTTCGCTGTGCCAATCGCACGGGGGCCTCTTTGAATTCATGGCCCCTATGCGAGAGCGCACTCGGGCCTCTTGGAAGTCATGGCCCTTGTGCACGATTGAACTGGGGCCTCATTGAACTACTGCCCCTTGTCCGGGGTCACACTCGGGCCTCATTGAAACCATGGCGCGTGTGCATGAGTGCACTATGACCTCATTAACGTCTTGGCCCCTGTGGGTGAGCGCACTAGGGCCCCTTTAAAGTCATGGCCCCCGGGCGGGATCGCACTGCAACCTCATTGAACTCATGGCCCCCGTGCAGGAGCACATTGGGGCCTCATTAAAATCATGGCCCCTGTGCATGAGCACATTGGGGCCTCATTGAAATCTTGGCCCTGATGCGTGAGGGCACTGGGGCCCCTTTAAAGTCATGACCCCTGTGCGGGATCACCATGGAGCCTCATTAGAATCCTAGCCCCTGTTCGCGGGCGAACGGGCTGGGGGGACAGGGAGTCCAGCGCAACCGGTGGTCGCAGCCTACGGTGCGCTTATGGGGGGGGGTAGCCCCCAATGGTGTAGGCTGGGGGTGTGGGGAGTCCAGCCCGGCCGGTCGTTGCACCTCACGGTGTGCTTGTGGGGGACAGCAGCCCCCGATGGCGCGGGCCTACAAGCGGGGGGGATGGGGGGTCTAGCCTAGCCGGTGGTCGCACCCCACGGTGCCCCTGTGGGGGATGGCAACCCCTAATGGAGCGGGCTCACATGCTGGGGGGACTGGGAGTCTAACCCAGCCAGTCGTTGCACCTCACGGTGCGCCTATGGGGGATGGCAGTCCCCAATGACACGAGCTCACAGAATGGGGTTACGGGGAGTCCAGCCCAGCCGGTGGTTGTAGCTCGCCGTGCACCTCTGTGGGATGGTAGCCCCCAGTGGCGCGGGCCCATAGGATGGGGGGATGGGGGGTCCATCCCAACCGGTGGTCGCAGCCTATGGAGCGCCTGTGGGGAATGGTTGCCCGTGCTGGCGCGGGCTCACAGGTTGGGGGAATGGGAAGTTTAGCCCAACCGGTGGTCGCAGCTCACGCTGCGGTTGTGGGGGATGGGAGCCCCCGATGGCGCGAGCCCACAGACTAGGGGGACGGGGAGTTGAGCCTCGCCGGTCGTTGCAGCTCATAGTGCGCCTGTGGGAGATGACAATCCCCAATGGTACGGGCTCACAGGCTGCGGGGACAGGGAGTCTAGCCCAACAGGTTGTCGCAGCTCAGGGTGCGCCTGAAGGGGATGGCTTAAGGGGATGGTGCCCCTCAATGGTGTGGGCTCACGATCCGGGGAGACACGGAGTCCCCCTCACCCGGTGGTCGGGGCCTATTGAGCGCATGTGGGGGATCATTACCCTAGCGGGCTCGTAGGCTGGGGAGACGAGGAGTCCAGCCCAACTGGTGGTTGCAGCTCACAGTGCGCCTTTGGGTGATCGCTAGCAGCCCCCAATGGCGCTAGCCCACGTGCTGGGTTGACGGGGAGTCCATCCCAGCTGGTGGTCGGAGCTCACGGTGCGCCTGTGGGGGATGGGAGTCCCCAATGGCGCGGCCCCACAGGCTAGGGGGATGGGGAGTCCAGCCTAGCCCGTGGTTGGAGCTCACGGTGCTTGTGTGGGGGATGGCAACCCCTAATGGCGCGAGCTTACAAGCTGGGGGAACGGGGAGTCCAACCAAACCGTTGGTCGCAGAAAATGGACTTTGGAATTCGTGTGACCCGCCTCAGGCATTAGCAAAGATGAAGGGGGACCTCTAGGAAAATGGAGGCCCCCCACCGACCAGAGGACGGCTTACTCGGTCCCGCAGGGGTGGATCGAAAGCGGGCGGCGAGCCACCACACCCCACGCCACTGGGGGTGGTGGAAGGCCGGACGTTTCGGTGCGGCGGGGGGTGGGGGGGCTCTGTGTGGAGGTCCGGGCTGTGGACTGGGCGTGGCGGTGGGGGTATCAGCGCGGGGCGCTCGGGGAGCTCTTGTTGTGCGGTGGAGCTGTGCACGGGGTCCGACACCGCATTTGAGTGGGCGCCGTCTCGGGGCACACAGTTGACAAATGAGAGATGATTGTGCCTTGCCCAAGGGCACATCATGGGACTAGGCATTGCGCTGTTTGGGACTATGTAGGGGCGCATCGGGGGACTGTGCTAGGGCGCAGTGCGGGACTGCGCAGGGGGCATAGTGTGTGACTGCGCAGGGGCACAACGCGGGGCTGTGCAGGGGCAGTGGCGAACCGCGCAGGGGCGCAATGTGGGATTGTGCCAGGGTGCAGTGCGGGGCTGCGCAAGGGTGCGATGTGGGGCCGCACAGGGTGCAGTGCAAGGCTGCGTTAGGGGATAGCATGGGTTTGTGCAAGGGCGCAACCCGGGACTGTGTAGGGGTGCTGTGCAGGGCTGCGCATGAGCACAGTGTGGGGCTGCGCTAGGCTGTAGTGCGGGGTTGCGCAAGGGCGCAATGCAGAGCTGCGCAAGGGCGCAGCGGGTGATTTGTAGGGGAAAAGTGCGGGGCTGCGCAAGGGCACAGAGCAGGGCTGTGCAAGGGCGCAGTCCAAGTGCAGGGGCGCGGCGTGGGCTTCCGGGCTGCGCAAGGGCGCATTGTGGGATTGCACAGGGGCGCCGTGCAGAGCCGTGCAAGGGGGTAGCGTGGGATTGCACAAGGGCGCCATGCGGGGCTGCGCACGGGCACAGTGCGAGGCTGCGCACGGGCGCAACGTGGGATTGCACATGGGCACTGTGCAAGTCTGCGCAAGGGCGCAGTGTGGGGTTGCATAGGGGCGCAATGCTGGGCTGCGTAAAGGAACAGTGCAAGGCTGCACAAGGGCGCTGTGCAGGGCTGCGCAAGGGCGCAGCATGGACTTGCACATGGGCGTAGTGCGGGGGTGCGCAAAAGCGCAGCGTGGGATTGCATAGGGGCGCCATGTGGGGCTGCGCAGGGGCGTGGTGTGGGGCTGTGCAAGGGCGAAGTGTGGGATTGCATGGGGGCGCCGTGTTGGGCGGCGCAAGGGCGTAGTGTGGTATTGCAAACAGGCGCCGTGTGGGGTTGCATAGGGGTGCAGTGGTGCGTTGTGTAGGGGAGCAGTGTAGGGTTGCGCGGGGGCGCAGTGCAAGGCAAGGCAGGGGCGCACTGCGGGGCTGCGCAAGGGCGCAGTGTGCGATTGCACAGGGGCGGCGTGCAAGGCGATGCAAGGGCGCAGTGTAGGATTGCGCAGGGGCGCACTACGGGGCTGCGCAGAGGCATATTGCGGGGCTGCGCAAGGGCGTAGTGCGGGGGTGTGCAGCGTGGAACTGCACTAGGGCGCCGTGTGGGGCTCTTAAGGCGCACAGGTGGCGGGCTGCGCAAGGGCGCAGCGTCGGGTTGCGTAGGGTTGCAGTGCGTGGTTGCGCACGGGCACACTGCAGGGCTACACAGGGGAGCAGCGTGGGATTGCACAGGGGCGCCGTGTGGGTCTGCGCAGGGGCGCAGTGCGGGGCTGCGCGAGGGCGCAGTGTGCGATTGCACAGGGGCACCGTGCAGGGCTGCGCAGGGGCACAGTGCGGGGCTGCGCAAGGGCGTAGTGTGGGCTTGCACAGGGGCAGCGTGCAGGGCTGCACGAGGGCAGCGTGCAGGGCTGCACAAGGGCGCAGTGTGGGGGTGTGCAAGGGCGTACAGAGGGGCTGTGCACGGACATACTGCGGGGTTGCGCAAGGGCGCAGTGCGGGGGTTTGGAGGGGCGTAGTGTGGGACTGCACTCGGGCGCAATGTCACGCTGTGCAAGGGCGCAGTGTCGGGTTGTGCAAGGGCGCGGTGTGGGATTGCACAGACGGGTTGTGTAGGGCTGCGCAAGTGCGCAGTGTGGGGCTCCATAGGGGCGCATTGTGGGGCTGTGGAGGGGCGTAGTGCGGGGCTGCGCAGGGGCGCAATGCGGGGCTACGCAGGGTCATAGTGTGCGTCTGCGCAGGGGCGCAGTGCGGGACTGCGGAAGGGCGCAGTGTGGGATTGCACAGGTGCGGCGAGCAGGGCTGCACAAGGGCGTAGTGCGGGGCTGCGCAAGGGCGAAGTGTGGGATTGCACAAAGGTAGGGTGCAGGGCCGCACCAAGCCGCAGTTCAAGAGTGCAGAGGGGCGTAGAGAGGGGATGTGTAGGGGCGTAGTGCGGGGTTGCACAAGGGCGCAGTGCGGGGGTTCGGAGGGGTGTAGCGTGGGACTGCACTCGGGTGCCACGTCAGGCTGCGCAGGGGCGCATTGTGAGGTTGTGCAAGGGCGCAGTGTGGGATTGTAAAGGGAGGTTGTGTAGGGGCGCCGCTGTGCAACCCCACACTGCGCCCTTGCGCAGCCTCGCACTACGCCCTTGCGCAGCCCTGCACTACGCCCTTGCCCAAACCCACAAGGCACCCATGTGCAAGCCCACGTTGCACCCCTGCGCAGCCCCGCACCACGCCCCTCCGCAGCCCCGCAATGCACCCCTATGCAGCCCCACATGCGCCCTTGCGTCTGCGCAAGGGCGTAGTGTGGGGCCGCTTAAGGGCGCTATGTGGGCCTGCGTAGGGGCGCAGTGCGGGGCTGCGCACGGGTGCATTATGGGGCTGCGGAGGGGCGCAGTCCGAGGGTGTGCAGGGGCGCAGTGTTGGACTGCATTAGGGCGCCGTTCGGGGCTTCGCAGGCCCGCCGTGTAGGGCGACGTAGGGGCGCCACTTGGAATTGTGTAGCGGCGCAGTGCCGGGCTGTGCAGGGGCTCAACGGGGGATAAATGGGCGCGCAGCGCGGGGCTGCGCAAGAGCGCAACGTGGGATGGCACAGGGGTGCCATTTGGCGCTGCGCAAGGGCGAAGTGTGGGATTGCACAAAGGCACTGTGTGGCTCCGCAGGGGCATAATGTGGGGCCGCACCAGAGCGGAGTGTGGGGCTGCGCGGGGCTGCACAAGGGCGCAGCGTGCGTTTGCACAAGGTCGCCGTGCAGGGCTGCGCAAGGGTGCAATGCGGGGCTGTGCAAAGGCGCACTGTGGGATTGCATGGGGGCGCGTGCGGCGCTGCGCAAGCGCGCAGTGTGGGGCTGTGCAGGGGCGCAGTGCGGGATTGCGCACGGGCGCAGTGCGGTGTTGCGCAAGGGCACAGTGCGGGCCTACGCAAGGGCACAACGTGGAACTGCACTAGGGCGTCGTGTAAGGCTGCGCAGGGGCGTAGTGCGGGACTGCCTAAGGGTCAGTGGGGGATTGCACAGGGGCGCCCTGCCGGGCTGTGCAGGGGCTCAACGTGGGATTGATCACGGGCGCAGTGCAGGGCTGCGCAAGAGCGAAACGTGGGATTGCACAGGGCCGCCATGTCGCGCCGCGCAAGGGCAAATTGTGGGATTGCACGGGGGTGCCGTGCACAGCTGCGCAATAGCGCAGTGTGGGAATGAACAGGGGCACCGTGTGGGGCTGCACAAGGGCATAGCGCGGGGCTGCGCCACAGTGCAGTGTGGGGCTGCGCGGGGCTGCACAAGGGCGCAGCGTGAGTTTGCACAGGGTCGCCGTGCAAGGCTGCACAAGGGTGCAATGCAGGGCTGTCCAAAGGCGCACTGTGGGATTGCATGGGGGCGGCGTGCGGCGCCGCGCAAGCACGCAGTGTGGGGCTGTGCAGGGGCACAGTGCGGGGCTGCGAAGGGCGCAGCGCGGGATTGCGCAAGGGCGTAGTGCGGGGCTGCGCAAGGGCACAGTGCGGGGCTATGCAGGGGCACAACGTGGAACTGCACTAGGGCGCCGTGTGGGGTTGCGCAGGGGCGCAGTGCAGGTGTGCGCAAGGGCGCAGTGGGGGATTGCACAGGGGCGCCCTGCCGGGTTGCGCAAGGGCACAGTGTGGGTCTGCGTAGGGGTGCAGTGCGGGGCTGTGGAGGGTCGTAGTGCGGGGCTGCGTAGGGGCTCAATCCGGGGCTGCACAGGGGCACAGCGTGGGATTGCGCAGGGACACAGTGGAGGATTACCCAGGGGCGCAACATGGGATTGTACAGGGGCGCCCTGTGGGGCTGCGTAGGGGCGCAGTGTCGGATTGCAATAGGGCGCAATGCAAGGCTGCGCAAGGGCGCAATGTGGGGCTGCGCATGGGCACAGTGCGGGGCTGCGCAGGGGCACAGTGCAGGGCTTCGTAGGGGCGCAATGCGGGGTTGCGCATGGGCGCACTGCGGGGCTGCGCACGGGTGCAGCGTGGGATTGCACAAGGGCGCAGCGTAGGGCTTCGCAAGGGCACGGCGTGGGCATGGGGGGGCGGCCGGGCCCGGTCCTTGTATGCGACCCCCCCAAGCAGGGGCGCAGTGAAGGGCTGCACAGGGGCGTAGGGCGGGGTTGCGCAAGGGCACATTGCACCGCTGTGCAGGGGCGTAGCGTGGAATTGCATAGGGGCGCAGAGCAGGACTAGCGTGGGATTGCACAAAGGCGCCGTGCAGGGCGGCGCAAGGGCGCAGGGCGGCGCTGCGCAGGGGCGTAACGTGGGATTGCCTAGGTGCGCAAGGCAGGGCCGCACTAGAGCGCAATGTGGGGCTGCGTAGGGATGCAGTGCGGGGCTGCGCAGGGGCGTGGAGTAGGGCTGCGCAAGGGCGCATCGTGGGTGTGCACACGGGCGCTGGTTGGGGCTCCACAGGGGTGCAGTGCGGGGCTGCGCAAGGGCGCAGCGTGGGATGGGAAAGGAGCCATGCAAGCCTACGCAAGGGCGCAGTGTGCGGCTGCACAGGGGTGCAGTGCGGGGCTGCCCAAGGGCGCAAAGCAGGGCTACTCAAGGGCGCAGTGTGGGATTGCATAGGGGCGCAGTGTGGGGCTGTGCTGGGGCGCAGCGCGGGGTTGCGCGAGGGCGCAGTGCGAGATTGCCCATGGGCGCCGCGCAGGGCTATACGGTGCGGGGTTACGCAGGGGCGCAGTGCGGGATCGCACAGGGGCGCAGTGTAGGGCTGTGCTGGAGCGTAGTGCGGGGCTGCGCAAGGGCGCAATGTGGGGCTGTGCAGGGGTGCAGCTGGGGGCTGCACAGGGGTGCAGTGCGGGGCTGCCCAAGGGCGCTGAGTAGGGCTACTCAAGGGCGCAGTGTGGGATTGCATAGGGGCGCAGTGTGGGGCTGTGCTGGGGCGCAGCGCGGGGTTGCGCGAGGGCGCAGTGCGAGATTGCCCATGGGCGCCGCGCAGGGCTACACGGTGCGGGGTTACGCAGGG
Source organism: Eutreptiella sp. 'Long Island Sound 2002' (assembly GCA_964036045.1). NCBI lineage: Eukaryota > Euglenozoa > Euglenophyceae > Eutreptiales > Eutreptiaceae > Eutreptiella > Eutreptiella sp. 'Long Island Sound 2002'. The sequence goes on from OZ038384.1 coordinate 44,705,617, forward strand.
GCGCAGTGCGGGATCGCACAGGGGCGCAGTGTAGGGCTGTGCTGGGGCGTAGTGCGGGGCTGCGCAAGGGCGCAATGTGGGGCTCTGCAAGGGTGCAGCTGGGGGCTGCACAGGGGTGCAGTGCGGGGCTGCCCAAGGGCGCTGAGTAGGGCTACTCAAGGGCGCAGTGTGGGATTGCATAGGGGCGCTGTGTGGGGTTGCGCCGGGGCGCAACGCGGGGTTGCGCGAGGGCGCAGTGTGAGATTGCCCATGGGCGCCGCGAAGGGCTACACGGTGCGGGGTTACGCAGGGGCGCAGTGCGGGATCGCACAGGGGCGCAGTGTAGGGCTGTGCTGGGGCGTAGTGCGGGGCTGCGCAAGGGCGCAATGTGGGGCTCTGCAGGGGTGCAGCTTGGGGCTGCACAGGGGTGCAGTGCGGGGCTGCACAAGGGCGTTGAGTAGGGCTACTCAAGGGTGCACTGTGGGATAGCACAGGGGCGCTGTGTGGGGTTGCGCCGGGGCGCACTACGAGGCTGCGCGGGGTGCAGTGTGGGATTGCCCATGGGCGCTCTGCAGGGCTACACCGTGCGGGGTTTCGCAGGGGCGCAGCGTGGGATTGCACACGGGCGCAATGCAGAGTTGTGCAAGGGCGTAGCCTGGAACTGCGTTGGGGTGCAATGCGGGGCTGCGCTAGGGCGCAGTGCGGGGCTGCACTTGGGTGGTGCAGGACAGCACAAGGGCAGGGCACGTTGGGTTTGTGCCTCGGGGCTGGCTAGTTTGGAAGGGGATTTGTGGGCGTGGCAGGAGGTTGGGCCGCGGGGCGGGGCAAGGGGGGCAGAGTGGGAGGGGGTAGCAGAGGCAAGGGGAGGCCTCACTACAGGCGTTGGGTGTACGCACTGCACGCCAGCGCCTCACCAGGAGGATATTGGCGTCTGGTGGTAGGTGGGGTGGAAGTAGGGGGGGCGGGTGCCGCACCAGGAGTATATGGACACCATCGCCAAGCGGCCTCACCAAAGGATTTTGGCCTATGCGTGGGGGGCGCCATGGTGGAAGGGTGGCCGGGAACCCACGTGCCAGCCCTCCGTGATCTAGTTACGCGCAGTGCCGCACGCTCCGTTGTCTGCGAGAGCCCCAGTGGAGGCTTCTCGCGTCGTGGCGTCGATTCCCTCGCTTCCATGCGTAGTCGCGCCAGCTGCCGAGCGTACGACCCTGCAATGGGGCGTGAAGGGTTGGCGCGTGCAAGGAATGCAGGGAGGGGGCGCAGTTGGGGCAAGGGCTGTGCGGGCGGAGGGATGCCTCACCGGGAGGATTTTGGCGCCGTTGTTGGGGGGCCTCACCAGTAGGGTATTGGCTGAGCGCTCGGAGGAATGCGCTAACACGGAAGGGCAGCCGGGAACTCACATGCCAGCCCTCCCGTCTCTGGGGCCCGCGTGCTGTGGGCTAGGGGCGGAACCCTTCCGTCCGGCGGGGTGGGGTGTTTCTATTGCATGTTGGGCGGAGGGGGTTAATGGCCTGGTGAACCTCACCACTGACGACACTGGGCTAGAGCGCCGACAAGGCCAGGGGGTCGGGGGTGGGAGCTCAACCAGCCAATAGGAGGTGGATTTCCGGGGCGCATGTCGGCCCATGGCCGGGGGCACATGGGGGTGGGTCTCAATTCTTGCCCTAGGTGGTTCTTGTGTTGGTTGGGGGGGGGTAAAAAAGCGACCGCTAGGGGCACGTGTCGCTCGGAGGTGAGCAGCCTCCCATGGCAAAACCCCGGCGGCCTCAACGCGCCGGGGAACCACGGTGCGCTTGGGCAGCCCCCAATGGCGCGGGCTCACAGGCAGGGGGTACAGGGAGTCCAGCCCACCCGGTGGTTGCAGCTCACGGTGCGCCTCTGGGGATGGGAGCCCCCACCGGCGCGGGCTCACAGGCTGGGGGGACGGGGAGTCTAGCCCAACCGGTGGTCGCAGCTCACGGTGCGCTTGTGGGGGATGGCAGCCCCCAATGGCGTGGGCTCATAGACTGGGGGGACGGGGAGTCCTGCCCAACCGGCCTTGTACCTTACCCATACTTAAAGGATTTTGAAAGTACCTATACCAGGTGTCCAGCTGGACGGGTGCCGCAGCAACCGGGCTAATAAAGATACTAATAATAATAATAAGATAATAATACCTAAAAGGGCAATAGCACGGATAAACCGGTAGTCCGTAAGGGCAACGTAGCCTCGGACCGCTCCCCTAGTGGGGCCGCACCGCCCGTTCCGTGGGCTTCCTGGGACCCCTACCCAGGAGGGTTCCGCCCGGCATAGGGCACCACCCACAAGTGCAGATTCACAGGGGGAGGTGGGGGGGTCCTATAGGGCCGTCCCACTGCTCCCTCTTGCCGTGCGGGTCCCCGTGCTCACCCCACGACCCGCTACACCTCCGCCCCCCTCCCCTGCTACCCTAGCCAACTTGGCATACCTAGCCGCGGCTCTGATAGCGGAGTCCCACCTTAGGGGGCCTCCATGCCGCCGGCTTGTCCTCTTGAAGGGCAGTGGGGTTGGGCGGGCCAGGCCCAGGGAGGCAGGTGCATCTCCCGGCCCCTGGAGGTGGAGCCGCCGGCCAGCCCATTGGGTAGGCGCTGCCACGCCTCGCACAACCGCTGCATCCTGCAGGGCAGGGGGCGCAGATGAGCTTTGGGGGGAGTGGAGGGCGGCTTGCCGGGGCGGCAGCAGGAGCCCGGCCATACACGGGGAGGGGGGGGGAGGGGGGCAGCATAGGTCCCAACTGGCCGCCCCACCGTCCTCACTACGCCATACAGGCCCTTTCTTCCCCTCTATGGTGTGCTCTCCCTCGGTCCCTCGTCCCTCTATCCCTGGCACAGACCTAGCCGCAACGCAGCTAGCAAGGCCCCACTCCGGGGGGCCTCCACGCCGTCGGCCACGTCCCCTGTGAGGATGGGGGTGCGGGTGGGAATGGGAGGGGGGCAGAGGGGCGCGCGCGGGGGCGGCGGCGAGGGGGCGCGGGGGCGGCGGCGAGGGGAGCAGCTGCACACAGCGCAGGGGCGGCGCGTGTCGGGGCTCTGTGGAGGGCCCCTGTGCGCGGTGCGGGCGTGCTGGGGGAGGAGGGGGAGGCCATACCAGCCGTCCTCACTAGGGGTCGCTGGCCGTTCCCGAAGCCTAGGCGGCCGGTACTAGGGGGCCGCGGGCTCCCCGGGGCTGGTGTTTGGCACTGGGGCGTGCGCACAGCCGACACTGTTAGTACACCACCCATAGGGTGGTTCCCGGGCCCTGTTGTGCAGGGCTTTGCACCCGGCACCCAGCCCATGGGTAGAGCTGGGGAGTACTCAGGTTGTGTTGTGTTGTGTTGTGTTGTGTTGTGTTGTGTTGTGTTGTGTTGTGTTGTGTTGTGTTGTGTTGTGTTGTGTTGTGTTGTGTTGTGTTGTGTTGTGTTGTGTTGTGTTGTGTTGTGTTGTGTTGTGGCATAGCACTCAAGTTAGAATGGCCTAGGAGGAGGGGGGGTAACCCCCACCCTGGACCCCCCAACTCCAGACCAAAGTGACCATAGTGGTGAAAAAACGAAATTTACAACGCGGAAAATTTTGTTGGGCCATTTTTGGTACACAATCTTTTGGGTCCCAGCCCCCCCCCCCCCCCTCTTCCCCCTCTTCTAATACTTCCCTGTGGTCTGGCCCCACTCGTTCTTTCGGGTAGCAGCATTCTTTCGTGTAACTCGGGAGTCAGGGGTATGCCGTGTGCAGTGCAGCCAACCATTCACATTCATTTGGGGGGTGGCCTGCAAAGAATGTGTGGTGTGTGCAGTTTGCGTAGTACATGTTGACTGTCTTAGCAATGGGGTTCTCCTTGTTTTGAATGGGTTGCCCTTCGCCGACGACGTTTGGTGGTCTGCCGACGGCAGTTGACGGTCAACCGACACCGGTTGCTCGGTCACCGACGGCAGTTACTGCTGAGCCTGTCCAGCCGTACTTCTTCTTTTGCTTTAAGGATAGCTCTGCCACTGTGGCACTGTTGACGATTGTCTGCCTCTGGGGAACCATGAGGCTCCTGCCCCTTGTTACCGACATCGTGCGCGGTGCATTCCAGCGGCTGTGCTCTGTGCCCAGGATTCTCCCCAGCGCTGATCACCGCGTTTGGAACGGACAGCTCCAGTGCCACTCTGCCCGTGACCATGAAATGTGCAGAAGAGGCCCTTCATGTGTCTCCAAGTGTTTCCCAATTCGTCCTTCCATTGGGTATGCGGCGCCCGCGACTTGTCGCGATCGCACCTCCCATCTACTGAGAAACTTGCTCCGTTGGGCTACTTTTTCTGGCGGAAATATTGACCTTCCAGACGGATTACCATGCTGAACAGGGGGGAATGGGCTCGCCTGCCAGTCTGACTGCAGGCCTGGGGCCGGCTTGGCTGCCACCCGGGCTGCAGGTTTCGCACGGTGTTGAGGGTGACATCGTCGACCCTCTGTTGATGAACTGACATGGGCTGGATTTGGTTTATCACAAACCAGAGGGGCAAGAATGGCACCACAAGAGGGAACACTGCCACGCCGAGGCATTCCATACAACGTGGCCTTTCAAGGGTTTTTGGGAATGTGCGTGGGCCAATATGGGTTGAAATTAGCTCAATAAAGCAGAGCCAAATTTCGAGAAAAACATTCTTTTTGATCCACATGTGCCCCACTGTAATGGTGATGTAGCCATATTCAATTCTCCCCATTTGGGGACCCGCTGCCTCTCGGCCAAATCCGCTGGTTCCTTCTGAATTCGCTGAGACACAGAGCAAATTGGTGGACGCACTGCGAGCAAATGGCACACCTTCCCTCATGGGATGGCAGTGGAATTACCTGTTCTTCGGCCAGCTGCTCCAACCGCTTCTGCTCCCTTTCTTCCTTTTCCTGCCGCCACTCCTCCTCTTCCGCAATCCGCGCCCGGACCTCCATGTCCCGCCACCAGTCCAAGCTGTCGATGTGCCGCATCTTCTCCTGGATTGTCCTGGTGTCCTCCATCGGCTCCTCCCAACCTGTATCCGGCACGGTGCTTCCACAGACCAACAAGCGGGTGGGGGGAGCGTAGGGTAATGAGATACGAGGGGAGGAGCACACCCAAAACGTGGCATACCCGCACCAATTCGAACTCCGTGCGGGCCAGCTCCCGTTTCAAGGCCATGTACTTGGAGCGGAGTTGGGGGGTCGTCAGCGCGTCCATGGGGAGACCCGCACCACCGGCCACGGGTTGGGGGGGCACGGTGGGTCCGGATGGTTGGTGCCGGGCGAGGGCGCGACCCTTGGGGGGGGGCATGTTGACATCGGGGTCGTCCTTCGGCTCCATCTTGATCCCCACACAGGCGCGGCAGTTGGCTGCGTCAGTGACGAGTCATTCTGAAAAAGAAGAAAATGTGGTGTTAAAGTGAAGCGGTCCGCAGCACTTTAGGAGGACCGGTCGGTCCGCTGCAGTTTAGGAAGACCGGTCAGACCGGTCTTTGCACTGAAACCCGAGCCACCCGAGCCTCTGGGTGCCGTTCCAGATTGCTCGCTGCGTGCTTTGGGTGTGTCCTTTGCAGTCACAATTATTTTTGGTTCTCAGGCGCCACGGTCAATATGAATGGCACTGCGCTGTATGAAGCCGTGACGGTGATATTCATCGCTCAGGTGTGCCGTTGATGATACTTTTTGCAGGCGTGACTCCCGTCTGGGTGTGATTCATCGGGTTTGGGATAAAGAAATAAGTGGGCAGGTGAGTAAGACAATTTATCTGGGTTGTGGTTGTGTTTGTAGTTCTGTCTGTGGTTGCGTTTGGCGGTGCATGTGGGTGTGGGTGTGCATGAGGCTGGTGGTGGTGGTGATGGTGATGGTGGTGGTGGTAGGGTTGGTGGCTACAGCTGTTGCAATCACACTTCCGATTAGTATGGCCGCTGTGGTTGTGATGTAGTTGCGGTGGTGGTCGTGTGGTTTTGGTTGTGATTGGGTTGACTGTCGTTCTTCTTGTTGCGGTAGTGGTGATGGTGGTTGTGGTTGCCTCGGCATGTCGAATGCGGGGGGGGGTCGGCGGCCCAGTTTTGCTCTGCGAATGCGGAGGGACTGTGGAGGTTGTTGGGGCTCGTCTCCCAACTGTCATCCGTTGTGGCACTCGATACTGCAACACCATCTTCAGGGCCACGGGATCGACCTGTCTTTGGGCCGCACGTGCATTGTGGCCAGCATCTCTACGCTGGCGGCCGTGGGGGCGGCAGCCATACCCTCTGCGGGACTGGTCACCATGCTGATGGTGTTGCAGGTGCGTATGGCGCTGCGTGCCCCTCTCGGCGTTGCGATGTGCAATGCCGGCGAGCGGGCCTGGTCCGGGGCCAGGGGGCCTATTTGTCAGTATTCTTGAAGGGCCGCGGCACTGCCCATTCAAATTCGACGTTTTGGTGAGGCCTGGACAGTTTTGGCAGAGACACATTCATGGTCCATCAGCAGTGGTCAAGGGCCTGATTGACCACCACCATTTTAGACGCCAACGGACGTCGGTTAACAGTTAAATGACGGCGGCTCATTTCCCCGGGGTCTGACACTGTTCAACAGGGTAGGGGACGAAGACCACGCTTTGCCTCATTGGGAGGAGGTCATCACGGGACAACCCCTGTCGCTTCAGCACCTGCGGCTGGAATGTCAATTTGTGGCCGAAGGGGTACGTTTTGATCCGTGTATACAACAGTCCCGTGTGTCATGAGCTACTGAGATTGCCACTCAAGTCAATTGCACACGAACACGCTCACCGAGGCCAAGGCAAAAACGAAGACGCTGATGGCAGTCCAGTGCTGTTTCATGCGCGCATGGGGTTGGTGTACACTTGAATGCATTTGCCTGGATACGCACTTAGTAGTGTGGTGATGTCAGCGTCGCTCTCTCGTTCGCAGGCTGCGGGGTTGGGGCAGTACAGCAGCAGCATCGCAGTGGTACTGGCTATCGACTGGTTGTTGGACAGGTGCTGAGCGCGAGTGCTAGTGGTTTGTGTTGCGCTAACCACGAGGTAGTCGGAGTCACCCCACTTTCCCCCATTAAAATTTCCCGTGGTGGTTGAATGCATTCGGAATTTCTGGGGTCCCCAAGAGTTGTGGTGGTAATTGGGGCATTATCTGTGATTGTGGGTGTGGGCTGCTTCTCTTGCTGTTGTTGTTGTGTGCAGCTCTGGTGGCCGCAAACTGCCATCGCAACCATTGCTTCACGTGTGCATTGTGTGCCAGGTGTGAGGCCGGGGGGATTAATGACTCGGACACTCCAGCCCACTTCGGGGGGAATGCTTCATCCAGGCAACAGAACAGAATGGTGTGGTGGTTGATGGCAAGATGCAAACAGCCCTGTGGCGCTGTTTGTGGGTAAGTGCAGTGGGCTGGGGGTTGGACCGTGGTAGGGAGGGGGGGGGGGGCTACAGTCAGGTGAGAAGTGTGTGTCTGCTTGCTGTCCGACGTTGTGTACGTCCTTAAGTATTTGCCAGTGGGACGATCCCTCTGTGCAGTTCCGCAGGGTAATGCTGTCATCCCCGCAACAGGCGCCTATGGCAATGTCACTGAAGAGCTTCTTGCTTTTTCTTGGGACCTTTGTTGCTCTGCCTTATGCCTTGAGGGGTCAGAGTCTGCTACAACATCTGCATCCTACGGTCAGGGCTTCTTTAGAATAATCAAATACCAAAGGGAGGGGGGGGGAGGGGGTGCAAAACCTCCTCGCACCCTCCCACAAACCCCCTTCCCCCCTCCCCGCCCCCAGTCCAATTAAGCAAAAGTTCACTTTTGTGGTTTGTGACAGTGCATACTTACTGGGGGTCCTCCCTTCATTGTGGGGGACCAAATCTATTGTCCACCCCCCTCCTCCTTGGTCTCGACTATTCCCACCCTCTATTAAACAAAGCATTGGGGGCATGAGATTGTGTCACTTCCAAAAACTTTTGTTTTCCTTTCTTTATCTTTTTTGTCAGTTAAACGATGCTGTCTGCAGGTCTAGTGCCAGGGGAGGCCAAGGGGTTCTTTGGCCGCGTGTGGGGGGCCGAGGCGACGCCTTGGCACCAGGGAGTCCAGGAGTGCAAGGCGGAGGGTTGCCTTAATACTGTAAATAATGCCCCTACGAGACTCTCCGCCCTCCCCTACCGGCAACCCCTCCTTCTTCAGCTTTTAAAGATGTTGGTTAGGGTTCGTTGTGTGGTGTAACATCTTAGGTGACACTCTGACAGAGTTGGCATTTGCAGAGTTGGTTGGACAAAAAAGTGACAGTATGTTCGGGGATGTTGACTGGATGTGGCGCCATGCTCGGATGGTGGCCACGGATGTGAAGGAAAAGAGGTACTGCAAGACCACAGTGCAAGACATGGCAACTATTTTGGGTCGCCCTGTGTACAACAATGTGCAGCTGCATGGTACAAAGGAGGCAGCTTTGGCTGTGGGTAAGGCCATGAATGATGCAATCGTGAAATCCACTGCTAAAAGGTTGGTGAAGTATAGTCTTTACACCCACCTGAAGTTCTTGAACCCTTCCACTCCCCCCCCCCCCCCCCCAAACAGTCAAGAGTGGGGCAGTTTTGGGCAGACCTCTTTGGATGATTTGTGCACGGAGGGGGCGATTTTTTGACACAAGAGCATCAGTGGGTTGACCCCCATCAGGGGGTGGAGACAAAATGGAAAGAAGTCAAAGCTTTTATCATTGAGAAGGGCCTCTTGAAAAAAGGGGTATTTGTTTTTTCAGTTTTGGAGGCCTATTATTTTTGCGATGTGCCCTTGCTCTGTCACCCACTAGCTGTGACGTGGAGCGGTTGTTTTCCCTCATGAACCGCATCAATTCCCATGACCGACGTACCTTGGGAATGGACCAGCTGGAAAAGTAGCTGGTGGTTGCCAGAGATGCCGTTTCTTGGTTTGAGTATGATTTTAGTCAAGTGGTACAACGGTACAGACAGAAACGGAGGGTGCATGTAATTTGCAAGTCAGGCAAAGACAAACGGAAGCGGCGCAAGATTGACATGGACCGGGAGGCACAGGATAGTAGTTATGATGATAGTGAAGACGAGCTGGCTCCTATGACCTCTTGTGACAAGGGAGATGAGGGTCGCGCAATGACCTACTCCTCCGGCTCCGGCTGTAGCTCCGACTCTGGCAGTAGCTCTAGCTCTAACTCCAGCTCTGGTTCAGCGAGTGAGTAAATCAGAATGATCAGCAACATCAGTTTCGCTTCGACAAGCACACAGTACATTCGAACAAGATTATTTTCGTCTCTACTCGGCCACTAGGGCAAGGGTTGTGCACTGCTCCAGGAATTTCAGAAAATGTCAGGAATGAACTATCTGCTTTTACAACAAAACCCGGCTACGATACGTTTTGGTGTGCAAAGACAAGGGGGGGGTGCGCTAGACAACGCCCCCCCCCCTCCCCCCCCCCCCGCTCAAAAGAAGCCTTGCCCACGGTGCAGAGGTTGAGATGGGAGGAGGTTTCGTCGTTTGGATAAAAGTGACAATGGAGAACCCCCGAAGCGAACAGAGCAGTGGTGTTTCCAACGTGCCCCATGGCCCCTACGTATTGTCATTACCCCGTTGACTTAGCATGGCCGCTAGGAAGCATGTAGTGCCCGGCATATTCCCATAATTGTTGAGATGCCGTACGCTCCATAGGAGGCCAACACCACACAATTGTACCCAGAGAGCTTATCCTGATTTTTGATGGTCATTCCCTTTGACAGTTCAAAGTAGAATCTTTCCACACCTTGCATTGCCCCAGCTAGCGGCATTCCCACTTTTTGGGGCAATAACAACCACCTACTGCACCATGGATGCCACAATACACAAGAGAGGCACAAGGATGTGTGAAATAGAGAAGTACCCGCAATAATTACATGGAGAAGAATAAGGCCTGCAGGTGTTATTCTTTGGAGCAGCCTTTTTTTTTGCTGTGTGTTTCCTCCGGATCTTAGTTGGTTACTTTTTGGATGAGACCGAGCAGTAACTGTTCATGGCCGCACGAGTGCACAAAGGTCCATTGTGCAGGGGCGATCCCAAGGATTTGCTTGAACTTTCATGCTATTTGTCATTGCACATGTCACCTAACCACGAGGCATTAAACCTTGATCCACCCTAGGTACTAGGGCTTAGACGGCGCAAGTTGCCCATCAGCATAAAACACCCAAAACTGGCCATGATGGCTTGTGTTAAATATCAAGGCCCTTTTTTGAGGTCTGATGAGGTGTACCTCATTTTGACCACTTGAGAACATGTTTTTCGCGGTCCACTCCTTGTCCGTACAAAACCAGCTGTTTGGGTGGGGTCACTTTTTAGTTTGCAGAACACACGTTTTCATTTGTGCTGTGCATACTTCGTTCTCCTATGGGCCTGTCATCTAGATTATCAAAAAGTGTCTAGACCGAGACACTTTCTGAAATTCCACCCTGTCAAACCCATTTTGTGAGGGGTTGGTGTCTGGTTCCAGACAAACTAAGCAATTTGCACCATTTCAAGTATGGTCTCATGGGTTGTCCATCTCCAGTGTCAAAAATCATTTTTCAGCCACCTTAATATTGCAGAGGTGTCTAGTTCTAGACAATCAAGTATAATTTCACCATTTTCAACACACATTCTACTGCATGGTGTCTGGTTGCAGACACTCTCCACCAATGCTCTAGTCACCGAGCAGGGATGTTCTGTAACCGTTGACTGTTTTGTTTAGTTTGATTCTACCCCCCCCCCCCCCGCTTATGAGCCAGGCACTGGGTACTGCAGCATACGCCTTTGGTCTCCTGTGATGGATGCCGCGCTATGGGATGAGGAGCCTGGGGCAGCACTGCTTGTGGAGTTCTGTGCACAAATGAGGGTCAACCGACAAACAAGACGTAGTATGACCACATTGGCTGCAGCTCATCGACATTCACCCTGGCCAAGGTGGTATGGAGTGTTTGCACACTTGGTGTATTCAATGTGGCAATTGTGCAGGAAGATGGCTCTGGCGGAGGAGAAGGCTGTTGGTCCCCAGATAGCAGCGTCAAGGGGGATGAGGAGGTTGTTGTCACATGCGGTTCTTGCTGCGGACCGGTTACCGCCTTTGGCGCAACAGGCCCATGCTAGAACAAAGCACGGGGGGCGCTCCTGGTCGGGACCCGACCCCAAAGGGGGGGGGGGGAGCCCCCCCTCTGCGGACCCCAAAATTGTCGCACGGGACAATGTGCTTTGTTGGCGCCGGAGGCGCCGGAGATTTTGTTTAAGGCATACGGCACGGGGAATTTTTTTTGTTCGACACTATGTGTCTCTACTCAAAATACTCAAAATTTTGTGGAGAATTCAAAAATGGCTAAAAAGCACAATGTAGCCACCTTGCCCACAAGTGGGCCACTTCTGATTCTGCTCCCCACTCTGAAGCGGAGGGGCTCCCCCAGGCGGCAGGGGTTATGTAGCCACCTTGCCCGCTTGTGGGCCACTTCTGATTCTGCCCCATTTTCTGCGAGGCCATAGGTGGGCCGGCCAAGCGGGTGCGGATAAAGGTGCATTTTGCTTGTGGTGTGGCAACACAGATGGCAAGTGCAGCACAAGTGTGCACGGCAAGAAAATTGACAGCAATTGTAGCCTTGCGTACCCTCGGCTATGGCTAAACAGCACGGCAACCCCAACAGCGATGAACCCTAGCACCAACTTGCCAATTCGTTGCAAGGTGCTTGATTGCCGAAAATGGCATTGCACCTACGCCATGCCACACCACATGGCACAAGCGCACCCCGGTGTGTCCCATGACTATACTGGGTGCAGCGAAGAGGAGAAAACAAAGGTGTTGCAAGCCTTTGACAATTTCCGGGCCCCATTGCCACCAAAAGCGAAGCCTGCTGCGCCGCCGGCCTTGCCCACTGTTCTCCCTGCTCTCTGGGCCAAACCAGGGTAGTAGTAGCAGTGGCGGTAGTAGTAGCAGCAGCTCCACCACCAATGCCTCCTCCAGTTTGAGTGCATCCTCCAGCAGCAGTGCCCCGTCAAGCAGTAGTGACTATGTGCCATCGGAATCCATGTCTGATGGGCCGGCAGCCTGCCGGGTCACAAGATCACAAGCAGCCCGGCCAAAGAAGCGTGCTCGCCCCAAGAGTACCGGCAAGAGGGCACACGACGAGTGGGAGGATGATTCCGATGCTTGAGGCCCGCCCCCTCCCTTCGCTTCTCTATATATATGTCTGTGGCTCCCTTCGATTCTCTATATATATGTCTGCGGTTTGTGACAAGGGGAAGGGAAGGCCTTTGGGCGATCTCAAGGCTCTTAAAGTGCTGCACTGCAGCAAAACAATCAACAGTCACAGTGCGTCTTGTTAGCTTTGTGTGTTTGCGTGCTTGGACGCGGCATGACGGAAAAGGTGCTGGGTTTGGGTCAACGAAGCCCCCCCCCCCCCTTCGGAGGGGGGGTGGGGTCCCCCCCCCCCCCCTACAGCCCCGCAAACTGTCGAACACCCCTCGGGGTCACACATTGGCTGGCGGCCGCCCCTGTGAGAACAAAGGCTGACTGCAGATCAATGGAAGGGAAGAAGGCGTTGGTGGGGTATGACAACTGGTATCAAAGACGGGATTGCAGTGATCCTGTACGACCTAATTGCTGTCTGAATGTCACCGCCATGTTTTTACACCAAACAACTGAGATTGCCATGTACCCAGGATTCCCCACACTTGATGATCTTCTCCAATGCATCTCAGAGGCAGCACAGGCAATAGCATCTCTTTATCGGGAGTTCCCATGAGCAGTGGAAGCTTTGAGGCGAGATCCACCGGAGGCACAATACATATGTGTCCCCCTAGATGTGCACCGGGACAACATTCGTTCAATGCAGTGGTATTTGCTTACGGTGGCTAGTTTTGGTCTCGAGCTCAAACGAGGATTTGCTTCACATCACGGAACGGTGCATGGCCATGCAAGTTCACACTTGCCATGTAATGCCCCTCCTGATCAATGAAAATATATTCTACAGACTTGCCAATCTCCTGTACTCTCGGACATGCAACCCATTCAAGTTGGCCGAGCACTTTGCAACTGTACCAATGCTGTATGGCTATTAGCACCCGTTTAAGTATGTGTGCACCATGATACACCGCAAGGTCCTCCCCATATTGGGGTGCCTTGGACAACAACTTTCCACGGTCGATGAGGAGATCACATGCCACCCAAAGTTACTACACACTGAGAAGCGGTTTTTGTGCCCTAATGCTAGCAACACCCAATGTTGCGGACCGTATTGCACACAAGGAGGCATCAAGTATGGCTTTCCCAGAGGCGGCCCGCAAGGTACCACTTGCCTGGTTGTCTGCACTGATGCACTTCTACATTCCGGCTGCGTTCCTCCTTGGTATCCTAGTCCGTGACTGCAACCGGGACGGTCGCCCCGATGGTACAGGCCATACGGCACACAAAGTATTAGAGTTGAGCTTGGTATTGATTGTCGCATTGACCATGGACACCGATTGCAACATCCCCCATGTACACACACTGTGTGTTGCTTTTTTTTTGTGGCTACCCTGGAATGACGCCATCCCGGGTTGTTGTTAGGCCAAGGAGGCACTGGAGGCAATGTTGAGTCGTCTTGGATCCAAGTGCCGGACATGTCCACAAATGAAGACCTTCAACCAGACCTTGGACCTATTCTTGAGCATGCCACCGCCAAGGCGTGGAGCGACACGAGGGCAGATTGACACCGGGTTGGTCGCAATGATGTTCGCAAGGCTGCGTACATTCTTGTTGGCAATCATGACAAATCACATGGTGCATGTTGAGTGGAATAGTGGGAAGAAGGCCGCGTTCAACCCTGTTCCGGAGGACATCATTTTCCGCCACGTTCACCGGACAATGGCGCGGAGGCTATGTACCACAGACTCCTCACCAGATCCTTGTCTACACTGACGCGCGCTGCGCGCATCCCCACGGATGACATCTTGCAACTATTCAGGAAGATTGTACTGGGGCGGGACCCCCGTGAGCATGCTGGTAGAGATGCACACGTTCAGCGGGTGTGGGATGCAGCAATTGCGGTGGAGGACGATGATGATGAGGCATTGGATGCAGTCGTGGTTTGGACTCCAGTTCACACCGGTCTGTGGCAGACTTGATAGTGGATGTGGGCGCTCAGGATGATGGACCGGCACTTGTTGTCCTACCTCAAGAAATGGAGGAGTTTGAGGTTGCCAGTGTTGGTGAAAGGGCCTCGGAGTGCTAATGTCCCACCAACACCATCATCTTACATTGAAGATGTGTGCCTGGAACCACACACGTCGCTGCAATTGGGTACTACAATACTGGGTTTCCACAGCAGCCTGGTTCGGAGCGCCACAAGATGGGTGTGTTCAAAGGGTGATGATGGCGTGCGCGCATACGTGCGGTACTAGAGCAACAGTCAGCCCCCCCCCCCCCCCCGCGCGGACTACACTGTGCTTTTGCTGAACAGGGCCACCTGTGTGTCTGGAGCAATATTTAATGTTTGTATGCCGTCAAATTACCAATCGCAGCCTATGTGTCTAGAACCGGACATGATCTCTTGGTACCCTTGTTCTCGCACCATCATAGGACACGAGTGTCCGGAGCCAGGCATGTATTGCTCTCACACCCATTTCAAATCCGTAACACCAATTGTGTCCAAAACCACGTAACCTGGAGTTTCTACGCCCCGTGATTTCCATTGTTGTGTTCTGCGTGTCTGGAAAGATACATGCGTCCAAGACTCATGCACAAGAGGGAAATAATCCGTGGAATGCAGGGATGGTAGAATATTTAAGCCAAAAAAAGTGTGCCGGCAACAGGGTGTGATGATTGGCGATGCAAAATGGTATGTAGCATTTAGCTACTCAAATATGCAATGCACTAATGAGGCTATGAAACGCTGCCACTGCTATCCAACCTAAAAGAACCACATGCAACAGGAAGTAACATTGGATATGCCAAAAATCAGTACATACACGTTGGTAAGCGTGAAATCCGAAAAAAACAGTATGTAGGACCTGGTTTTTTTTTATATGATTTTTTGTTTTGTGGCCAGTTTCTTTCATCATGTCTGACACTGTGGCAGGAGCCAGTCAGCCCACCCCAGAACTGTCCATTGATCTCGGCTCCAAGTTCGGTGCTGCCGATGAGGACCAACCCAAGCACAAGTGGAAACGCAATGATCCAGCAAAGGGCAAGGATGGTCAGCTCAAAATTGGGGACTAGACTCACGACCAAGAGGTACTCTTGCCACTCAGTAGGCTCCAATGGGACAAAAAAAAGGGACCACGGCCAAATCCGCCTGCGGGATGAGGACGAAGTCAAAGACAAAAGGGGGGAACTACGCCGCAATCCACTAGGGGCAGCAAAAATCAGAATCATTGTCTGGCTCGATGCAGTGGGACAATACTGGATATTATCTTGGCAGCACATCGTCGAAGCCTGATGCCGAATCGCCAAGGAGTACATCAATGCAATTCCTAGCCCAGGTTGTGCGCACAGACATCACTCTGCACGTACGGGAATCTATTGCTGGCATGTGTCAGGTATCTATGTAATGGCGATGCCCGCTAATGCCTCCAATGACACAATGCTCGAACACTGTTCACTATCCGGTGGTCACTCATCACTCGTCATTGTGCCTTTAGACCCGGTCGTGGTGTTGGGGGGGTGGTGCAACTATGCCTTCCTGTTGCCTCACAAGCTGTGCAGTCAGCAAGGACACCACCGAAGCTCAGTACCCGAACGGAACTCTTCCGTGTCAAAATTGATCGAGATGAGGTGGAGGAAAAGTCGAATAGAGAGCATCTTTGGGTGCTGTACACGAAGGGCGGTTATACAACCAAAGAAGGAAGCCTGCTATGCGTGGTGCTGCACAGAGGGACATACATTATGCTTCAGTAGGCGGCGTGCTATCTGACGTAATAAAAGTGTATGGAACTAGACAACAGGTGAATTTTGAAGGTCAGTGGATCACAATACTTGTTGGATCATAATACTTGTTGTTTGTTTCTGGAACCAGTATTTGACTTGCGAGCCCTGGCAGAATGGGATTTCTCCTCAACTGTCTGGAACCAGATAGAACATGTTTTTGGACCCGTTTTGGATGTCATTTCTTGCTCTTTGTGTCTGGAAACAGACACAACATTATATATATATATATATATATATACATATATATATATACCCCACTTTTTATGGTTTCCAAGCCTCAGAATTGCCCAACGAGACACGTAGACCCCCGTACCAGTGGTCAATTGGTGCAGCCGGAGGGCCGGCCAGCCCACGCACAGTGGGGGCCAACGGTGGGTCCACCAGGGTCCCTGGGGCGAAAAAAATCATTTTTTCCAAAGTTGTTCCTAGACCACTTGGGATGCTCAAACAAGTGTTTTTAGGCCGTTTTGAGCCCGTGGTGGCGCGTTTGGGGCCATGGAAAATCCCAAAATGCCTTGAAAATGGGCCGTTTTGGGACCAACAATGGGTCAAAAATGGGTCAAAAACGTGTTTTTTCAAAAATGATCCTGGACCATTTATGATGCTCAAACAAGTGGTTTTAGCCCATTTTGAGCCCGTTTTGACCGAGTTTAGCCCCTTCCACCACATGTATGCACCACTTTGTGCCCTTCGCACGTACCTTAGAGCCGTGTGGTGGAGCCACCTAGAGTTGGGAGAGGGGTGTAGATTAGAGGATATATATATATATATATATATATATAGATATAGATATATATATATATATATATATATATATATATATATATATATAGATATATATATATATATATAGATATATATATATATATATATAGATATATATGTATATATATATATATATATATAGATATATATATATATATATATATATCTATATATATATATATATATATATATATATATATGTGTGTGACACTGGTCAGCTCAGGCTGAGCATGCAGCTGGCATGTGCAGGGCGCTGCAGGGTCACGCGGCGGCCCTCCCCAGGGCCCCGGCAGCGCAGTCCTCCAGCAACAGGCCGGCAGCCTCGCTGGCACTGCTGCATAGCGTGTCGCGGGCGCGGTGCTGGGTTGTGGCGGCGTTGGAGCCCCACTCCTCGGCGATGCGCCTGTACGATCGCGGAGAGGGCACGGTGCTCACGGTCCGCCCCGCCGACCTGGAGGCCCTGCACCTTAGTGCACTGAGTGGCGACGGGGGCGAAGCGCTGTACCTCCAAGGGACCGTGGCAGGCGCGGCCGCCACACGCTTCCGCCGGCAGAGCGGAGGAGATGCCCTCCGCCTCGTCATGGCGGAGAACATGGGGCCGTGGCTCCGGGCATTCTCCACGTCCAGGTGGAAGGTCGAGGGTGACCGGGAGAAGTTCGCCGACGCGTGGCGCCGCTGGGTGGAGGAGCAGTTTCCCGTGGGGGGAATGCTGCACCTGCCGCAGCCACCAAGCGTGCCACCAGTACGGCCTGCGGCACCCCCGGCCGCGGCGGCGAGGCAGGCCCCGAAAGCGGCGCCCACGCCGCCGCCCAAGAGGGGCCAGCCGCCTCAGTATGGCGGCTATGCCAACATTCGGTACGTGCTGCAGCACTTCGGTGGTGACTTGGCCACGGAGCAGCGTGGGACAAAGATGATCAACGTCTGCCCCTGGTCTCGGCTGGATGGGGCTGGTCACTGCGCATGGGAAGCTGGCACGCACTGCCGGCCTACCCACCTCCACCCCAAGGACCTGCTGGACCACATCCAGCGGGACCATGCGACTGATCCGGCGCAACGGGACCAGGCGCTGGCCATGCTGGCTGGCGTTATGCCGGGGGGCCAGGCGGGGCCTTTCGCGTCGGCCCAGGCGGGGTCCAGAGCGCTCACGCTGCCCACGGGTGCCCGCCCTGCGGCGGGGCGCGGGGCGTCGCCGTCGGCGGCACGATCTGGAGCGATTGGATCTGCAGCACGGCGTGGGGCAGTGACTTCTACGGGGAGTACGGCGGCAAGTACATCTGGCAGGCAGGCAGAGGGGGACCCCGCCGCATCCGCCGGGTCTCAGCACACGACGACCGCCTCGAGCGGAGGCCCGCGGGGACAGGGGCCACCTCGCCGGCCGCCCGCGCCGGGTGCGGGTGGTCCCCCTGAACCTGCTGGTGGCCCCCCTCCGTCGGGTAATCCGGATCCGGCGGGGGGCCCCGATCCGCACGTGCAGCCATGAAGGGGCCCCGCCTCCGACACCCGAGCGGCGGTGTCCCGGAACGTCCAGGGCTCGGTGCGGGGGGACGGCGTACCAGTGGCCCCAGGTATGCTCGACGGTGAAGCGGTGGCGGCGGGCATCATGAAGGCGGAGGGTGCCATCCTGGGCCTATTCCAAGAGACCGGCCTGCAGGACCCTCAGGGTGTGGTGCACTCGGAGAATCAGTGGCGTCACCACGGGTATCATGCGTACCCAGGGGTGGATGCCCAGGCGGCGTTGGCGGCAGCGGTGCGTGGCGGGCTCTTGATTGCCCTTCGGGCGGACGTGTTCGCCGCGGAGGAAGTTCGAGATATCGTGGACATCGTGCCGGGCAAGGCCATGGCCCTCGATGTGGTGACCGCAGGTGGCACCCTCACGGTCATCAACGTCCACGGCCCGGGTAGCGGCGGCGACTCCTGGGCGTCTAAGGCGTCCTTCTGGGCTGACGTGGCCATGTACGCGGCGGCCAAGAGCGCGGGTGGCACCAGGGCCGTGCTCCTCGGAGGGGACTTCAACGTGTGGCTGGAGTCCCCGTGGCACCCCACCACGAGGAGGTTCCAAGCCCTGTGGGAACAGTGTGGTTTCCACAGGGCAGGCCCGGAACGGGAGGAGGACAGGAGGCCCACGAGGGCAGGGCACCGACTGGACTCCTTCCTTCTAAACTCGCCTCTGGTCCCATGGGCGGCGCGTGAGCGCCCTCACTTGGCGCCGGGGCGGTCTCCTGCGTCACTGGGGTCGGATCATGGCCCTGTGGTCCTGGACATCCCGCTAGCGGTGGCCGGCAAAGAGAGGGTCACCAGGATGGCCTACTCGCACGCCCAAGGCAGGCTGCATGCCATACGCCCGGACTCCCCGGGGGTTCGTGAGGCGGCAGCGGCAGTACTGCAGAAGGCCTGCGGGGATCGGCGGCTACAGGCGTGGCTCTCGTCGGACCAGGACACTGCCACCATGGGCACGTCGGAGGTGCAAGCGGTCTTTGACCTGCTCTACGCCTTCCGTGATGACGTATCCAGGGTCACGGGAGTGCGCATGCCTTCAGGCGTGGACCCGCAGTACCCGTACGGGCAGGCGGAAACGGAGGCGTCGTTGGACCAGGTCCTCTCGGATCAGCAGGCCCTGGCCTGGCGCGCCCATCAGCTGTGGCAACGGGACGCGGCGGCGGCCGGACTCCACTCCCAGGAAGCGACTGCCCTGCTACAGCACCTCCGGCGAGTGGACCCCGACCTGTCCCCCGCCTCGGTAGAGGACCTACGTGCCGCGTTGGACCAACAGCTCCACCAGCTGGAGACACGCGTGGAGGAGCTCCAGGATGTCCTCAGGAGCAACAGGCGCCGGTCCATCAAGGACTACTGGCGGGGCAGGGTACCGGATCTGCAGCTCCGATGGACGGCGATACGGGGGGCCATCAACGTGGTGAACTATGCCCCGTCAGGCCTATGGTCCGTACGCGTCCGCGAGTCGGAGAAGGTGCTCTTGGAGGCCTCGGACGTCATTGGCGAGGTCCAGAGGTATTGGGAGGCGCTGTACGCCAAGCGGCCAGTGAACCTGCCGGCCTTCGAACGGCTGGTCCGGGCCCACATTCCCAAAGGGGTGCCGGAGGAATGGAGGTCGGTACAGGACTACACCATGCAGGACCTTAAAGACGCCGTGAGGCAGGCCGTGGCGGACGACAAAGCTCCGGGGTCCAACCGGGTCACGGCTGCCCTCATAGCACAGCTGCCTGAACCGGTGCAGGGGCTCCTGGTGCATGCGTACAGGGCAATCCTACGGGGTGCGGACGTCCCGGAGTCCTGGCACGAGGCCATTATCTGGCTGATGCCCAAGGGCACAGCCACGGGCAACCTGGACGAGTACAGGCCGATAGCGCTGGGGCAGCAAGACATGCGAATGCTCATGACTCCCCTCATGCGGAGGTTCACAGCTGTTCTGGCACGCAAGGGACTCGCCGCGGACTGGCAGTTCGGAGCCATGCCGGGCTCCACGGCGGCTGCCCCGGTGTTCCTGGCCCAGCGCAGGCTGCAGCGTGGGCTGGAGGAAAACCACGTCCTGGCCTTCGATGTGTCAAAAGCTTTTGACACAGCGCCGCACGGAGCGCTGGCGCTCCTCCTGCGCCACATGGGTGTCCCGGAGGAGCTCATCAGGCTCTTCCACACCCTCAGCTGCGGGTCTCTGGTGCGCATCGTCACCGCGCACGGCCCGACGCCGAGCATACGGCTCCACAGGGGCCTGCGGCAGGGCAGTGCGGAGAGCGCTGTGCTCTACCTCCTCCTATTGGAGCCTCTCCTGCGGAGCCTCGCCTGCAAGGTGCGGGGAGATGCTCGCCATGCGGTGCCACCCCTGGTACAGGCGTACTGTGATGACCTCCTGTTGATAGCGCACTCCCTGCCGCAATTCCTGGAGTATGCGGCGGCAATAGCGCGGTATCTCACGGACATGGGCATGTCCCTCAACGTCGGCAAATGCGCCTATGCCAATACTGCTCGCATCCATTCGATTATGGTATACCTGAACCCAGGGAACACGGCGGCCCCATGGGTATGCTTACGTGCCAAGGGCACGGTACCATACTTGGGCCTGCGCCTAGATCCCAGGGGGATGGCGACCATGAAGGAGAAACATGTACTCCGGTGTGAAGCTCTGCTTGGCTGGTGCAAGAACACGTTGGGGCCGGCGTCGGTGCCTCATGAGGTGATGGCGGCTGTGGTTGGAGGCATCGTGCGGTACGCGGCGCCCTACCTGTCCGACACGGCGGAGGCGGTGATCAAACTGAATACTGCCATCAAGGCTGCGGCCCTGCAATTCGAGAAGCTGCCCAAGGACCTGTCCAACGTGGCAGTGCGGTCGGGTCATGGGTTACGGTTGGCGGATGTCCAGGTTATCTGCCGCGACTCCGTCGTGGCGACCATGGCTCAGCTCACCCACCACAGGTCGATGACAGTCCGGGATGAGCTGCGGGCCATGCTCCGAGACATGCACGTGCAGTACGGAGTGTGCGGGCAGTTCATGGTGCCCTCTGCGCCATTCGCCACGCACGCTGGCAATACGTGGGTGGACAGGGTACTCCGGGCGATGGGGACGTTGCGCGTAGGACTTCTCATGCCATTGTCGGTGTGCTCGTGTGTACACGCCCATCTGCCGCAAGTGCAGTGGGCGGGGCGGAAGTGGGTGTCCCAATCCTATACCTTCAAGGGTAGGGACATCTGCATTCTCTCGGGGCCCCGCACAGATGCGACAGTACAGTCCCTGACTGATCCCGCAAATGACCTCCTGCATGCGCGGCTCCCCTGCCCTGCGCCTGGGCACTGGGCTGTCCAGCTTCAGGAGTGCCATGAAGACCACCTGCACCTTCCGCACGCGGGAGTAGGGCCCCACCAGCTGGACCACGTGTGGCTCACGGGGCTCCGCGACGTCTTCCGGCCGCAGCTGCCCGGTCCGTTGACTCACCGGCTAATACACCCGGTGCGCCGAAAGAAGGCCAGCAAACGCAATAGACAGTCCGCTGCGGGGGACGTGTATGTGGTGGGCGGATACAGGGAGGAAGGATGGGACCCAGCCAACCCGGGGCTGTCCATGCCGTTCGTCCCGCTAGCCGCCCTCCTGTTTCCATTGGGGGACGTCTTTGAGGGCTACCAACAGCAAGACGATCCGGCGTCCGTTCCCCTGCTCACTCCTCACGCCGGGGGCGGCATAAGCCCGCCACCACTGTGGGTTGTGCACGGGCGGCCAGCGTTCTCCAGGGCATGCGCGGCGGTGCACAAGTGTTGCGAGTGGGCAATTGTCCTTCTGCTGCCAGCAGGCCCTATCCCGGATCCGGATGAGTACTCGGTCCCGGAAGTGGTCCGGATGTCCAACGTGCCACACGATCCGCACGTCGCCGTCACGTCGTTGCGTGATGGCGGCGCAGTGGAGCAGGGGTCTGTGGTGGTATACCAGGCTTCCTGCTCCGCAACAGTTTGGGGGGCGGAGTATACCACCGCACTGGACGCCATAAAGTCAGTCTGCGGATGTGACCTGGCCTGGAGACCACATGCGGTATATCGGCCGAGGGTGGTCCTGTCCCCGGAGCTCACGGCCTCCAGTGCGGCGTCCCTGGGAAAGGTGGTACAGAGCCCCCACTCCGACGTGGCGTGGCTGGAGCCCCACCGGTACTGCTGGGTGCCGGTGGCGACTAAAGTCACATCGTCTGACGCGTCGCCCCAGGGAGACGACGCCACAAACGTGGCGGTGGCCAGCCACGGAATCCCCACGTGGACGGGAGGCATCTACGGCACGGTCCCGGAGGCAGAGATCATTGGCGCGGCGGCGTACTTGTTGCACACGCCCCCGTCAGCGTGCACGGTACACCTGGTGGATGCGTCCGTCATAGGAGCGCATCTCCGCAGGGCGCAGGAGGCCCTGTACCGTGGCATCAAGGGGCCGACATCACATCTGGTCAATCAGCACGCACTGAGCTGGATAGTGGAGGGGCTGCGGCGGCTGCCGCGCCGAGTTGGGGGGCCGCACCACCGGATGGTGAGGCAGAGCTCGCACTTGGCGGCGGTCCCGCTCGAGGCACCGGACTCTGCCGCGGCCCGTGCAATGGCCCCGCCTGTCCATCTCGTCCTGCCAAAGGAGCACGCCATCCTCTTAGTGCCGGGGGATAATGGAGAGCTCGAGCCGCGTGTGCCATCCATGCAAGCCCTTCAGCAAGTCCGGGAGATGCAGTGGCGTTCGCTAGCGGCTCGCATCAGGGCGCACACGCCACTGGCTGGCGCCTGCGAGGCGATGCCCCTGGGAGCTGTGCACCACGGCCCAACGCACAGGAATATGCTGCGGGCACGTGACGGTCGCTTGTCCACCATGCAGGTCATGCGACGGTGGAGACAAAAGCTCACGCGTATGGCAATACCGGCCCACCCCTGTATCTTCTGTGGGGGGCCGGAGGAGGACATTGGCCACATGCGCCTACTGTGTGCGCGGGACGAGGAGGTGGCTGGGCTCCTGTGCAGGCGTGTGGAGGAGTTCACGGCGGAGCTACCCCTGACAGACAGGGCGGTGGAGTTCGTGGCGTGGAGGGAGCACGGCTGCAGGTGGACTGAATCCCTGATGGCGGGTGTCGTCCCCGGGGACCTGAAGCGGCTATTCGCTGCGGTGCGAGCGGCGTCGTCCCGGGGTCCTGCCAAGGCCAGGCTCTTTGTGGAGGACATGGTCCAGATTGGGGAAGATGTGTATGCCCGCAGGAACCATCGGCTCACCTAGATCATGCAGCTGCCGATGCAAGATCGAAGGAGGGCGGTATACGCGTTCCTGCGCGGTGACACACCCTTCTGCCCGCCGGCAGGGAGGATCCAGCAGCGTCCGCCGTGGAACCCGTTTGACGGCCGACCCGGCGACCTGCGGGCAACCTTTCAGAGGGCACCGCTGCACGCACTGCTGGTGTCACGGTCGTGCATCGAGCATGAAGAGGCCATGTCCTTGTTCCCTCACTGGATGGCGGCGGTGGCGCAGGCCTTCATCCTGTGGATCGGTTCCTGGGTGGCGCGGGACATCACGACATTCAGGGAGTGGTCCCGCGTGGTGTCGGCGCAATCGTGGGCCCAGGTGCGTGGTACCAAGGTGAGAAGCCCTGACGGCCAGAGTGATCCCTGGCTTCAGGTGTACGCCAACCATCCAGCTGTGGGGAACGTCATGGGCTGGCCTCGCGAGGTGCTGCCGGTCCTTCAGCAACCTCTGTGCAGTCTCCCAATCCTGGCGGTGGCTGTCGTACTTGACGTGGGTACGTTGTGGCTGTATGACCGGCAGCTGCGACGAGCCATACGAGCGGTCACGGAGCAGCGGTCCATGGCAGTGTTAGTGGGCTCCAAGCAGCTGGCACGGGTACAGGGCGACGACGCGCAGGGCCACGTCACGGAGGCCATGTTCTCTCTGCCAGAGGGGGACGACCACGTGGCTGCCGATGCCCGTCACACCCTTGACACCCTGGGCCTCGAGGCGGTCATTGAGGCTCGGGCGGGAGGACAACGCTTGGTTCTGGCTTCCGCCAGGGGCCCGGAGCAGGACGGGGTTGATGTCATCGGGGAGGTCTTACGGGACTACGGTTGGGAGCTCCTGGCGCATGGCACACACAGCCCCAAAGTGGCGCGGTGGCCCCGGCTGCTTGAGAGCCTGCCGGTGATGCCCGACGGGCGACCGATACTCCGCCCGGTGTCCACGTGGGAGGAAGCGAGGCGCAGCCTCCTCAGTTGTGCCACAGCACGCACGCTGGCGGGTGCTTTGCTCGGACTCCAGGACGCGTGCTGCGATGTATGGCAGGACCTGTGGTCGCAGTGTTGTGATGGTAGCTGCGTTCCGTCGCGGTCTGTGCTTCCGCAGCGATGCCACGGGTGCGGGGAAACGGTGTCAGTTTGGGTTTATCAATGTGCCTCTGTCCCGCTATGCGGGACATGTAAGGAGCGTGCCGATAGGGGGTGGCCTAAGGCGAGGTGGGCACTGCGGCACTCTGGACAGATGTCCTCGAGTGCCTGGAAGACTATCCAGGATGGCCTGAAGAGCGTCCGAGTGGAAGGGGTACGGCGCCCTGGAGCGCCGTCTGCGGCCCTGCCCCTGATGCTGTGGTGGGCGGCTCTGGAGGGCGACTCACGGATACTCTGGTTGTGGCATCACGGAGGAAATGGTGACGGCGTGGTGGGGGCCGGGGGTGCAGATTGATGGGGTTAGGAATTGTGGGTGCACCAGCTACCGTCCCTACGCTGGACGCAGCGGAGGGGGTAGCGCCTGAGAAGCAGTGCCTTCACGGCCTGATTGTGCGGTACTGGCAGGCGGCGTATGACGGCCAACGCGATGTGACAGGTCGTGCCGGCCTGATGGTGAGCCGTAGTGCCCCCGTGCATGAGGGTCGGACAGGGATGCTTCACCCGCCTGCCCCGGGTCGCCGCATACAACAGTGAGGTGTCATGGGTCGTCCCGACCAGGGTAATAAGGCCCAAACCCCTGTAGGGTATTCCCATGGCACCGGGTCTCTACTGGCGGCCCGGCTACGGCAGTATTGGGAGTGGTTGCTCGGGATACACCGGGGGTGCACGGAGTTGTCTGGGGGTTACGGCGTTGCGGCGCCCCCTGGGAGTGTTACACGGGGTTGCGGGGACAGCCTGCAGGCCCCGGGAGCGGCGACGAGGCGAAGATGTGTGCGTAGAAGGATATGACAGTGGGGTCGTCAGGGGGACAGTATGGCGGGCGTCCTGGAGACGGCGTGGCAGCCTGGGAGGAGCACTCACGGGGGGCACGTGGAGTTCCAGGTGACGGTGTACTGGCGTCATGGGGGTATACGCGGCGGTACTGGGGTCCGTACGGTGGGGGTACGCGGCGGTACTGGGGAACCGTACAGTGGGGGAGCAGCGGGGAAGCATGGCGGTACTGGGGTGTCCCCCTGACCCCTCTAACAACTCAGGGGGAGCGCGGGGGCATCCCCTGGCCCCGTTAACAAACTAGAGGGACCGTGCCTGCGGGCATGTACATAGTCTAACCTCTGACCATGGCCTTGTGGTGGCGGTGGTGCGTGTGGTGGCGGCTCGCAGGTGGCGTCGGCGTGGCAACAGCGGTACTGCGTGGCGTCGTAGCGAAGAGTATGCAGTCGCCTCACCACTGTAACGGCTTACCCCTGGGGGGCGCCAGTCCGGTCGGCTAGAGGCGAGGAGGGAGGAGGAGCGGCATGCTGAGTGGTCCGGGGGGTGACGCGCGGGCCAATGCTATAAGTAGGCTCGCCACGTCGTCGGTGGGGGCCGAACCTGCGGCCTGGCCGCTGCTGTGGCGGAAGAGGCGCAACCACGGGAGCTGGCCAGACAGTGCAAGTAAGGGTCAAGGGTAGGCGCCAGGGCAATGTATGTGGGCCAGATGAGGTGCACCTGGTTACCACAGCCCGGAGCGAGCCTCTGGTGGGTACCCCTACAGGGGGTCGATAACCAAGCTACGGCACCCACCAGCCCGAATCCCAGCCAGCGATATTCACGGGTTGCGCCGCTCCCGTCGCGTAGCGGCCGGCGTCCCCCCCTGTAGACCCTCAAGTTATATTATACGTGGGCAAGTGGATGCCTCGAAGCTGATTGGGTGCTGGCCCCTGACATGGAGTGCCGGCATGGTATATATCTGGGGTGTGGGAGCAGCTCAGGGCCACGGGGACGTGGAATTGATACCGTGTTTCTGTACTATACTAGGGGGATGGTGCGGTGGGTCGGCGGCGTACATTGTGGAGACATGGGGGCGATGAAGGCTGAGGGCCAGGCTAGGTTGGAGCCTCCCAGAAATCCTGGCTATGCACATACGGGCTATTGCGTGCTAGCAGAGGGATACGTGGAGTCAGGGGTGGTGGGCAATTTCGAGAACGCAGACGGCAATGGATTCCGTGGGGTCATGGGTGATGGATGTCTCCACGGTGGCGGGGGTACGCGAACGACGGAGGGTCAGCTCTCGCTTCGCCGCATGCGTGCTGCTTTGTTCCTTGGTTGCCGCTTTGCGACGGACAGAGAAGCCCTTGCTTTCTACTTGTTGCGATGCTGCTGCGTTGCTTTGCCTTGCCCCCTTACCCCCGGCGAACAAACGGGCCAGCGCCCGTCGCCGTTGCTAATGCTAACGCTATGCAGTTGCCACTGCCCCCAAAGCCTGGTTGACCGGTATCCCCGGTCCTCTGGGTCCTCCGTCATGCTGTGGGCCACCTCAGGCAGCCCTGGGACCCACGGGATCCAGCGAGGCAGGAACCACCTGTCGACGCGAGATGCCCGGTAACTCCAGTAGACGGCATGATAAGTGGTTATGACTATGACTATGACTATATCTATATATATAGATATATATATATATATATATATAGATATATATATATATATATATATATATATATATATATACATATATATATATATATATATATATATATATATATATATAATATATATATTACTACACCCCTCTCCCCTTAAATCTAGCTAACAAGCAAGCAACAAGCAAGCAAGCAAGCACTTCTCCTTTCCGTTTTGGCCATTGCTCGGCCTCATCGCTCCGGGCTCTACTCTACTCTAGCCATCCTAGAGCCTAGGTGGTGGCCTTGCCAAACCGAAGTTTTGAGCCAAAAACTCACCGGTGGCGCCCCAGGGCGGGGGGGCCAAGTTGGGAGGTGCCCTCCCAAAACTGCGCCTTTTTGTGGCCCAAAAACAGCCTTTTCTGGCCCGAAACGGCCCTGAAACTCGGTCAAAATGGGCAAACGACGGCAAACGGTTCCTACATTACACATTACACGTGCGCCTCGATTGCCCCGTGAACAAGAGCCCTTTCCCTTCCCTCTAGCTCCACGATATGTCCGAGAAACGGCCCAAAAATGGCCAAAAATGGCCTAAATGTGTGTTATTTGTGTCAAACAGGCCCAAAACCAAGAACGGGCCGTATCTTGGGATACGTGGCTCAAAACCAAGTCCCAAGGGCACCTATTCCACCCACAACCCCCCACTTTTTGTGGTTTCCAAGCCTCAGAATCGCCCAACGAGACCCCTACACCCCCGTACCGGTGGTCACTTCGTGTAGCCGGAGGGCAGCCGAGCCCGCGCACAGTTGGGGCCAACGGTGGGTCCACCCGGGGTCCCCAGGGCGAAAAAAATGATTTTTTTTCAAAGTTGTTCCTAGACCACTTGGGATGCTCAAACAAGTGTTTTTAGGCCATTTTCAGCCCGTGGTGGCGCGTTATGGGCCATGGAAAATCCCAAAATGCCTTGAAAAGGGGCCGGTTCAAGACCAAAAATGGGTCAAAACTGGGTCAAAAATGCGTTTTTCCAAAAGGGATCCTGGACCATTTGGGATGCTCAAACAAGTGTTTTTAGCCAATTTCGAGCCTCATTAAACTCAGTTTAGCCGCTTCTGCCACATGTATGCACCGGGTTGTATCCTTCGCACGTACCTTAGAGCCGTATGGTGGAGCCACCTAGAGTTGGGGAGAGGGGTGTAGATTGGAGGAGATATATATATATATATATATATATATATATATATATATATATATATATATATATATATATATATATATATATATATATATATATATATATATATATATATATATATATATGTAGATATATATATATATATATATATATAGATAGATATATATATATATATATATAGATATATATATATATATATATATATATATCTATATATAGATACATACATATATATATATATATATATATGTATATATATATATATATATATATATATATATATATATATATATATATATATATATATATATATATATATATATATATATATATATATATACCTTAGAGCCGTGGGATCCTGGACCATTTGGGATGCTCAAACAAGTGTTTTTAGCCCATTTTGAGCCTCATTAAACTCAGTTTAGCCGCTTCTGCCACATGTATGCACCGGGTTGTATCCTTCGCACGTACCTTAGAGCCGTATGGTGGAGCCACCTAGAGTTGGGGAGAGGGGTGTAGATTGGAGGATATATATATATATATATATATATATATATATATATAGATATATATAGATATATATATATATATATATATATATATATAGATAGATATATATATATATATATATATATATATGTATATATAGATACACACACACACACACACACACATATATATATAGATATATATATATATATATATATATCTATATATAGATACATATATATATATATATATATATATATATATATATATATATATATATATATATTGGACCTGGCAAACGTCCCGCACAACGTGGGGCTGCCCGGGGCGCGCATGCAACATGCCCTGCTGTGTATGGCAGCGGCGTCGGACGGGGGGATGTCCATGCTGGCGACAGTGTCCCTGCAGCACGTGCAGGACGCGATGCAGCAGCAGCGGATGCATGCCCCCCAGCCGTGGGAAGAGAGCGCCAAGCGGTGGCTGCGGGTGGAGAGCGTGTCCTCCACCCATACGGTGGGCATGGCGGATATGGGGCGGTTGGTGGTGTTGGAGGGGGCGGAGTATTGGGCCTGTGTTCGGGTGGAAACGGGGGGACTGGAGTGGGTCGTAGTCACCGCGTGCCGGCTCAGGAGGCAGCAGTCCAGGGGCCCGGCCTGCTACCGGGTGTTCCAGGAGTGCCTCAGTGGGCTGGGGCCGGTGCGCAGGGCGCACAGGTGCACGGCCGAGGACATCCCGCCAGCGCCGGCGGTCTTCGTGGAGGTCACGCGGCCGCCAGTGGTCCAGGGGCAGGACGTCTGGCCCGTAGTCCCGAGCAACATGTGGCAGGCTGAGCATGCAGCTGGCATATGCAAGGCGCTGCAGGGTCACGCGGCGGCCCTCCCCAGGGCCCCGGCGGCGCAGTCGTCCAGCAACAGGCCGGCAGCCTCGCTTGCACTGCTGCATAGCGCGTCGCGGGCGTGGTACTGGGTTGTGGCGGCGTTGGAGCCCCACTCCTCGGCGCTGCGCCTGTACGATCGCGGGCAGGGCACGGTGCTCACGGTCCGCCCCGCCGACCTGGAGGCCCTGCACCTTAGTGCACTGAGTGGCGACGGGGGCGACGCGCTGTACCTCCAGGGGACCGTGGCAGGCGCGGCCGCGACACGCTTCCGCCGGCAGAGCGGTGGAGATGCCCTCCGCCTGGTTATGGCGGAGAACATGGGGCCGTGGCTCCGGGCGTTCTCCACTTCCAGGTGGAGGGTCGAGGGCGACCGGGAGAAGTTCGCCGACGCGTGGCGCCGCTGGGTGGATGAGCAGTTTCCCGTGGGGGGAATGCTGCACCTGCCGCAACCACCAAGCGTGCCACCAGTGCGGCCTGCGGCGCCCCCGGCTGCGGCGGCGAAGCAGGCCCCGAAAGCGGCGCCCCAGCCGCCGCCCAAGAGGAGCCCCCCGCCTCAGTATGGCGCCTATGTCAACATTCGGTACGTGCTGCGGCACTTCGGCGGTGACTTGGCCACGGATCAGCGTGGGACAAAGACGATCAACGTCTGCCCCTGGTCTCGGCTGGATGGGGCTGGTCACTGCACATGGAAAGCTGGCACGCACTGCCGGCCTACCCACCTCCACCCCAAGGACCTGCTAGACCACATCCAGCGGGACCATGTGACTGATCCGGCACAACGGGACCAGGCGCTGGCCATGCTGGCTGGCGTTATGCCGGGGGGCCAGGCGGGGCCTTTCGCGTCGGCCCAGGCGGGGTCCAGAGCGCTCACGCTGCCCACGGGTGCCCGCCCTGCGGCGGGGCGCGGGGCGTCGCCATCGGCAGCACGGTCTCGGGCGATTGGGTCTGCAGCGCGGCGAGGGGCAGTGACTTCTACGGGGAGTACGGCGGCAAGTACGTCCGGCGGGCAGACTGAGGGGGAGCCCGCCGCATCTGCCGGGTCTCGGCAGGCGACGACAGCCTCGGGCGGAGGCCCACGGGGTCAGGGGCCACCTCGCCAGCCACCCGCGCCGGATGCAGGTGGTCCCCCAGAGCCTGCTGGTGACCCCTCTCCATCCAGTGATCCGGATCCGGCGGGGGGCCCCGATCCACACGTGCAGCCGTGAAGGGGCCCCGCCTCCGACACCAGAGCGGCGGTGTCCTGGAACGTCCAGGGCTCGATGCGGGGGGACGGTGTACCAGTGACCCCAGGTATGCTCGACGGTGATGCGGTGGCGGCGGGTATCATGAAGGCCGAGGGTGCCATCCTGGGCCTATTCCAGGAGACTGGCCTGCAGGACCCTCAAGGTGTGGTGCACTCCGAGAACCAGGCGCGTCACCATGGGTATCATACATACCCAGGGGTGGATGCCCAGGCGGCGTCGGCGGCGGCGGTGCGCGGCGGGCTCTTGATTGCCCTTCGGGCGGACGTGTTCGCCGCGGAGGAGGTTCGAGACATCGTGGACATCGTGCCGGGCAAGGCCATGGCCCTGGATGTGGTGACCGCAGGTGGCACCCTCACGGTCATCAACGTCCACGGCCCGGGTAGCGGTGGCGACTCCTGGGCGTCTAAGGCGTCCTTCTGGGCTGACGTGGCCATGTACGCGGCGGCCAAGAGCGCGGGTGGCACCAGGGCCGTGCTCCTCGGAGGGGACTTCAACGTGTGGCTGGAGTCCCCGTGGCACCCTACCACGAGGAGGTTCCAAGCCCTGTGGGAACAGTGTGGCTTCCGCAGGGCAGGCCCGGAACGGGAGGAGGACAGGAGGCCCACGAGGGCGGGGCACCGACTGGACTCCTTCCTTCTGAACTCGCCTCTGGTCCCGTGGGCGGCGCGTGAGCGCCCTCACTTGGCGCCGGGGCGGTCTCCAGCGTCGCTGGGGTCGGATCATGGCCCTGTGGTCCTGGACATCCCGCTAGCGGTGGCCGGCAAAGAGAGGGTCACCAGGATGGCCTACTCGCACGCCCAGGGCAGGCTGCACGCCATACGGCCGGACTCCCCGGGGGTTCGTGAGGCGGTGGCGGCAGTACTGCAGAAGGCCTGCGGGGATCAGCGATTACAGGCGTGGCTCTCATCGGACCAGGACACTGCCACCATGGGCACGTCGGAGGTGCAAGCGGTCTTTGACCTGCTCTACGCCTTCCGTGATGACGTGTCCAGGGTCACGGGAGTGCGCATGCCTTCCGGCGTGGACCCGCAGTACCCACACGGGCAGGCGGAAACGGAGGCGTCGCTGGACCAGGTCCTCTCGGATCAGCAGGCCCTGGCTTGGCGTGCCCATCAGCTGTGGCAACGGGACGCGGCGGCGGCCGGACTCCACTCCCAGGAAGCGA
Organism: Eutreptiella sp. 'Long Island Sound 2002'; assembly: GCA_964036045.1. Lineage (NCBI taxonomy): Eukaryota > Euglenozoa > Euglenophyceae > Eutreptiales > Eutreptiaceae > Eutreptiella > Eutreptiella sp. 'Long Island Sound 2002'. The sequence goes on from OZ038384.1 coordinate 44,737,452, forward strand.
CTGCCCTGCTACAGCACCTCCGGCGAGTGGACCCCGACCTGTCCCCCGCCTCGGTTGAGGACCTGCGTGCCGCATTGGACCAACAGCTCCGCCAGCTGGAGACACGCGTGGAGGAGCTGCGGGATGTCCTCAGGAGCAACAGGCGCCGGTCCATCAAGGACTACTGGCGGGGCAGGGTACCGGACCTGCAGCTCCGATGGACGGCGATACGGGGGGCCATCAACGTGGTGAACTATGCCCCGTCAGGCCTTTGGTCCGTACGCGTCCGCGAGTCGGAGAAGGTGCTCTTGGAGGCCTCGGACGTCATTGGCGAGGTCCAGAGGTATTGGGAGGCGCTGTACGCCAAGCGGCCAGTGAACCTGCCGGCCTTCGAGCGGCTGGTCCGGGCCCACATTCCCAAAGGGGTGCCGGAGGAGTGGAGGTCGGTACAGGACTACACCATGCAGGACCTTAAAGACGCCGTGAGGCAGGCCGTGGCGGACGACAAAGCTCCGGGGTCCAACCGGGTCACGGCAGCCCTCATAGCAGAGCTGCCTGAACCGGTGCAGGGGCTCCTGGTGCATGCGTACAGGGCAATCCTGCGGGGTGCGGATGTCCCGGAGTCCTGGCACGAGGCCATTATCTGGCTGATGCCCAAGGGCACAGCCACGGGCAACCTGGACGAGTACAGGCCGATAGCACTGGGGCAGCAAGACATGCGAATGCTCATGACCCCCCTCATGCGGAGGTTCACAGCTGTTCTGGCACGCAAGGGACTGGCCGCGGACTGGCAGTTCGGAGCCATGCCGGGCTCCACGGCGGCTGCCCCGGTGTTCCTGGCCCAGCGCAGGCTGCAGCGTGGGATGGAGGAAAACCACGTCCTGGCCTTCAATGTGTCGAAAGCTTTTGACACAGCGCCGCACGGAGCACTGGCGCTACTCCTGCGCCACATGGGTGTCCCGGAGGAGCTCATCAGGCTCTTCCACACCCTCAGCTGCGGGTCTCTGGTGCGCATCGTCACTGCGCATGGCCCGACGCCGAGCATACGGCTCCACAGGGGCCTACGGCAGGGCAGTGCGGAGAGCGCTGTGCTCTACCTCCTCCTATTGGAGCCTCTCCTGCGGAGCCTTGCCTGTAAGGCGCAGGGAGATGCTCGCCACGCGGTGCCACCCCTGGTACAGGCGTACTGTGATGACCTCCTGCTGATAGCGCACTCCCTGCCGCAATTCCTGGAGTATGCGGCGATGATAGCGCGGTATCTCACGGACATGGGCATGTCCCTCAACGTGAGCAAATGCGCCTATGCCAGTACTGCTCGCATCCACTCGATTATGGTATACCTGAACCCGGGGGACACAGCGGCCCCATGGGTATGCTTACGTGCCAAGGGCACGGTACCATACTTGGGCCTGCGCCTCGATCCCAGGGGGATGGCGACCATGAAGGAGAAACATGTAATCCGGTGTGAAGCCCTGCTGGGCTGGTGCAAGAACACGCTGGGGCCGGCGTCGGTGCCTCATGAGGTGATGGCGGCCGTGGTTGGTGGCATCGTGCGGTACGCGGCGCCCTACCTGTCCGACACGGCGGAGGCGGTGGTCAAGCTGAATACTGCCATCAAGGCTGCGGCTCTGCAGTTTGAGAAGCTGCCCAAGGACCTGTCCAACGTGGCGGTGCGGTCAGGTCATGGGCTACGGTTGGCAGATGTCCAGGTTATCTGCCGCGACTCCGTCGTGGCGACCGTGGCTCAGCTCACCCACCACAGGTCGATGACGGTCCGTGATGAGCTGCGGGCCATGCTCCGAGACATGCACGTGCAGTACGGAGTGTGCGGGCAGTTCATGGTGCCCTCTGCGTCATTCGCCACGCACGCTGGCAATACGTGGGTGGACAGGGTGCTCAGGGCGATGGGGACGTTGCGCGTGGGGCTTCTCATGCCATCGTCGGTGTACTCGTGTGCACACGCCCATCTGCCGCAAGTGCAGTGGGCAGGGCGGAAGTGGGTATCCCAATCCTACGCCTTCAAGGGTAGGGACATCTGCATTCTCTCGGGGCCCCGCACGGATGCGGCAGTGCAGTCCCTGACTGATCCCGCAAATGACCTCCTGCATGCGCGGCTCCCCTGCCCTACGCCTGGGCACTGGGCGGTCCAGCTACAGGAGTGCCACGAGGACCACCTGCACCTTCCGCACGCGGGAGTAGGACCCCACCAGCTGGACCACGTGTGGCTCACGGGGCTTCGCGACGTCTTCCGGCCGCAGCTGCCCGGTCCGTTGACTCACCGGCTCATACACCCGGTGCGCCGAAAGAAGGCCAGCAAACGCAATAGACAGTCCGCTGCGGGGGACGTGTATGTGGTGGGCGGATACAGGGAGGAAGGATGGGACCCGGCCAACCCGGGGCTGTCCATGCCGTTCGTCCCGCTGGCCGCCCTCCTGTTCCTGCTGGGGGACGTCTTTGAGGGCTACCAGCAGCAAGACGATCCGGCGTCCGTCCCCCTACTCACTCCCCACGCCGGGGGCGGCATCAGCCCGCCACCACTGTGGGTTGTGCACGGACAGCCAGCGTTTTCCAGGGCGTGCGCGGCGGTGCACAAGTGCAGCGAATGGGCAATTGTTCTTCTGCTACCGGCAGGCCCAATCCCGGATCCGGATGAGCACTCGGTCCCGGAAGTGGTCCGAATGTCCAACGTGCCGCATGATCCGCATGTCGCCGTCACGTCGTTGCGTGGTGGTGGCGCAGTGGAGCAGGGGTCTGTCGTGGTGTACCAGCCTTCCTGCTCCGCAACGGTTTGGGGGGCGGAATACACCACCGCCCTGGACGCCATCAAGTCAGTCTGCGGATGTGACCTGGCCTGGAGACCACATGCGGTGTATCGACCGAGGGTGGTCCTGTCCCCGGAGCTCACGGCCTCCAGCGCGGCGTCTCTGGGAAAGGTGGTGCAGAGCCCCCACTCCGACGTGGCGTGGCTAGAGCCCCACCGGTACTGCTGGGTGCCGGTGGCGACTAAAGTCACATCGTCTGACGCGTCGCCCCAGGGAGACGACGCCACAAATGTGGCGGTGGCCAGCCACGGAATCCCCACGTGGACGGGTGCCATCTACGGCACGGTCCCGGAGGCAGAGATCATTGGCGCGGCGGCGTACTTGTTGCACACGCCCCCGTCAGCGTGCACGGTACACGTGGTGGATGCGTCCGTCATAGGAGCGCATCTCCGCAGGGCGCAGGAGGCCCTGTACCGTGGCATCAAGGGGCCGACGTCACATCTGGTCAATCAACATGCACTGAGCTGGATAGTGGAGGGGCTGCGGCGGCTGCCGCGCCGAGTTGGGGGGCCGCACCACTGGGTGGTGAGGCAGAGCTCGCACTTAGCGGCGGTCCCGCTTGAGGCACCGGACTCTGCCGCGGCCCGTGCGATGGCCCCGCCAGTCCATCTTGTCCTGCCGAAGGAGCACGCCATCCTCTTGGTACCGGGGGATAATGGTGAGCTCGAGCCGCGTGTACCATCCATGCAAGCCCTTCAGCAGGTCCGGGAGATAGAGTGGCGTTCGCTAGCGGCACGCACCAGGGCGCACACGCCACTGGCTGGCGCCTGCGAGGCGATGTCCCTGGGAGCTATGCACCACGGCCCAACGCACAGGAATATGCTGCGGGCACGTGACGGTCGCTTGTCCACCATGCAGGTCATGCGACGGTGGAGACAGAACCTCACGCGTGTGGCAATACCGGCCCACCCCTGTATCTTCTGTGGGGGGCCGGAGGAGGACATCGGCCACATGCGCCTACTGTGTGCGCGGGACGAGGAGGTGGCTGGGCTTCTGTGCAGGCGTGTGGAGGAGTTCACGGCGGAGCTACCCCTAACGGACAGGGCGGTGGAGTTCGTGGCATGGAGGGAGCACGGCTGCAGGTGGGCAGAATCCCTGATGGCAGGTGTCGTACCCGGGGACCTGAAGCGGCTGTTCGCTGCGGTGCGAGCGGCGTCGTCCCGGGGTCCTGCCAAGGCCAGACTCTTTGTGGAGGACATGGTCCAGATTGGGGAAGATGTGTATGCCCGCAGGAACCATCGGCTCACCCAGATCATGCAGCTGCCGATGCAAGATCGAAGGAGGGCGGTATACGCGTTCCTGCGCGGTGACACACCCTTCTGCCCGCCGGCAGGGAGGATCCTGCAGCGTCCGCCGTGGAACCCGTTTGCCGGCCTCCCCGGCGACCTGCGGGCAACCTTTCTGAGGGCACCGCTGCACGCACTGCTGGTGTCGCGGTCGTGCATCGAGCGTGAGGAGGCCCTGTCCTTGTTCCCTCACTGGATGGCGGCGGTGGCGCAGGCCTTCGACCGGTGGATCGGTTCCTGGGTGGCGCGAGACATCACGGCATTCAGGGAGTGGTCCCGCGTGGTGTCGGCGCAGTCCTGGGCCCAGGTGCGGGGTACCAAGGTGAGACACCCTGACGGCCAGAGTGATCCCTGGCTCCAGGTGTACGCCAACCATCCAGCGGTGGGGAACGTCGTGGGCTGGCCTCGCGAGGTGCTGCCAGTCCTTCAGCAACCTCTGTGCGGTCTCCCAGTCCTGGCGGTGGCTGTCGTACTTGACGTGGGTACGTTGTGGCTATGTGACCGGCAGCTGCGACGAGCCGTACCGGCGGTCACGGAGCAGCGGTCCATGGCAGTGTTAGTGGGCTCCGAGCAGCTGGCGCGGGTACAGGGCGACGACGCGCAAGGCCAAGTCACGGAGGCCATGTTCTCTCTGCCAGAGGGGGACGACCACGTGGCTGCCGATGCCCGTCACACCCTTGACACCCTGGGTCTCAGGGCGGTCATTGAGGCTCGGGCGGGAGGGCAACGCTTGGTTCTGGCTTCCGCCAGGGGCCCGGAGCAGGACGGGGTTGTTGTCATCGGGGAGTTCTTGCGGGACTACGGTTGGGAGCTCCTGGCGCATGGCACGCGTGGCCCCAAGGTGGCGCGGTGGCCCCGGCTGCTTGAGAGCCTGCCGGAGATGCCCGACGGACGACCGATACTCCGCCCGGTGTCCACGTGGGAGGAGGCGAGGCGCAGCCTCCTCAGTAGTGCCACAGCACGCACGCTGACAGGGGCTTTGCTCGGGCTCCAGGACGCGTGCTGCGATGTATGGCAGGACCTGTGGTCGCAGTGCTGTGATGGTAGCTGCGTTCCATCGCGGTCTGTGCTTCCGCAGCGATGCCACGGGTGCGGGGAGACGGTGTCCGTTTGGGTTCATCAGTGTGCCTCCGCCCCGCTGTGCGGGACATGTCAGGAGCATGCCGACAGGGGGTGGCCTAAGGCGAGGTGGGCACTGCGGCACTCTGGACGGATGTCCTCAAGTGCCTGGACGACTATCCAGGGTGGCCTGAAGAGCGTCCGAGTGGAAGGGGTACGGTGCCCTGGAGCGCCGTCTGCGGCCCTGCCCCTGATGCTGTGGTGGGCGGCTCTGGAGGGCGACTCACGGATACTCTGGTTGTGGCATCACGGAGGAAATGGTGACGGAGTGGTGGGTGCCGGGGGTGCAGGTTGATGGGGAGGGGAATAGTGGGTGCACCAGCTACCATCCCTACGCTGGACGCAGCGGAGGGAGTGGCGCCAGAGAAGCAGTGCCTACGCGGCCTGATTGTGCGGTACTGGCAGGCGGCGTATGACGGCCAACGCGATGTGACAGGTCGTGCCGGCCTGATGGTGAGCCGTACTGCCCCCGTGCATGAGGGTCGGACAGGGATGCTTCACCCGCCTGCCCCGGGTCGCCGCATACAACAGTGAGGTGTCATGGGTCGTCCCGACCAGGGTAATAAGGCCCAAACCCCTGTAGGGTATTCCCATGGCACCGGGGTCTCTACTGGCGGCCCGGCTACGGCAGTCTTGGGAGTGGTTGCTCGGGATACACCGGGGGTGCACGGAGTTGTTTGGGGGTTACAGCGCTGCGGCGCCCCCTGGGAGTGTTACACGGGGTTGCGGGGTCAGCCTGCAGGCCCCAGGAGCGGCGACGGGGCGAAGATGTGTGCGTGGAAGGTTATGACGGTGGGATCATCAGGGGGACAGTATGGCGGGCGTTGTGGAGACGGCATGGCAGCCTGGAGGGAGCGCTCACAGGGGGCACGTGGAGTTCCAGGTGGCGGAGTACTGGAGTCTTGGGGGTCAACGCGGCGGTACTGGGATCCGTACGGCGGGGGTACGCGGCGGTACTGGGGAGCCGTGCAGTGGGGGAGCAGCGGGGAAGTTCCAGATGACGGTGTACTGACATCGTGGGGGTGTACGCGGCGGTACAGGGGACCGTATGGTGGGGGTATGCGGCGGTACAGGAGTCCGTACGGTGGGGGAACGCGGCGGTACTGGGGAACCGTACAGTGGGGGAGCACGGGGAAGCATGGCGGTACTGGGGTGTCCCCCTGACCCCTCTAACAACTCAGGGGGAGCGCGGGGGCATCCCCTGGCCCCGTTAACAAACTAGAGGGGCCGTGCCTGCGGGCATGTACATAGTCTAACCTCTGACCTTGGCCTTGTGGTTGCAGTGGTGAGTGTCGTGGCGGCTAGCAGGTGGCGTCGGCATGGCAACGGCGGTACTGCGCGGCGTCGTAGTGAAGAGTATGCAGTCGCCTCACCACTGTAACAGCTTACCCCTGGGGGGCACCAGTCCGGTCGGCTAGAGGCGAGGAGGGCAGGGGAGCGGCGTGCTGAGTGGTCCGGGGGGTGACGCGCGGGCCAATGCTATAAGTAGGCTCGCCACGTCGTCGGTGGGGGCCGAACCTGCGGCCTGGCCGCTGCTGTGGCGGAAGAGGCGCAACCACGGAAGCTGGCCAAACAGTGCAGGTAAGGGTCAAGGGTAGGCGCCAGGGCATAGTATGTGGGCCAGATGAGGTGCACCTGGTAACCACGGCCCGGGGCGAGCCTCTGGTGGGTACCCCTACAGGGGGTCGATAACCAAGCTACGGCACCCACCAGCCCGAATCCCAGCCAGCGATATTCACGGGTTGCGCCACTCCCGTCGCAAAGCGGCCGGCGTCCCCCCCTGTAGACCCTCAAGATATATTATATGTGGGCAAGTGAATGCCTCGATGCAGACTGGGCGCTGGCCCCTGACATGGGATGCCAGCATGGTATATATCTGGGGTGTGGGGGCAGCACGGGGCCACGGGGACGTGGAGTTGGTAACGTGTTTCTGTACTATACTAGGGGGCTGGTGCAGTGGGAAGATGGCGTACAATGTGGAGACATGGGGGCGATGACAGCTGAGGGCCAGGCTAGGCTGGAGCCTCCCAGAAATCCTGGCTGTGCACATACAGGCTAGTGCGTGCTGGCAGAGGGATACGTGGAGTCGGGGGTGGTGGGCAGTTTCGAGGACGCGGAAGACAATGGATTACGTGGGGTCATGGGTGTTGGGTGTCTCCACAGTGGCGGGGCAACGTGAACGATGGAGGGACAGCTCTCGCTTCGCCGCATGCGTGCTGCTTTGTTCCTTGGTTGCTGCATTGCAACGGACAGAGGTGCCCTTGCTTTCTGCTTGTTGCGATGCTGCTGCGCTGCTTTGCCTTGCCCCCTTACCCCCGGCGAACAAACGGGCCAGCGTCCGTCGCCGTTGCTAATGCTAACGCTTTGCAGTTGCCACTGCCCCCAAAGCCTGGTTGCCCGGTATCCCCGGTCCTCTGGGTCCTCCGTCATGCTGTGGGCCACCTCAGGCAGCCCTGGGACCCACGGGATCGAGCGAGGCAGGAACCACCTGTTGGCGCGAGATGCCCGGTAACTCCAGTAGACGGCATGATAAGTGGTTATGACTATGACTATGACTATATATATATATATATATATATATATATATATATATATATATATATATATATGTGTGTGTGTGTGTGTGTGTGTGTGTGTGTGACACTGGTCAGCTCTGGATGGCCTGTTGTGTTTGGAACCAGACAACATTTCCTCTGCCAGCCCTGTAACCCTCCAATGATAGCCAGTTGCGTCTCCAACCAGACATCTGGCCTCCTGCAACTCATGAATTTGGTCATCATGTGGTTTGACTTTGCAGTCGTTGTGTGTCCACCGTATTCTTCGTAGGACACTGTCAGAAAAGCCCGGTTTTCAATTGCCACATGGGTTCAAGCAATGGGCGAGAAGGCTGCATCTATTGTTGACGGCTTGGAGAAGCGTGGGTTGCTAGTGAAGCTGCATTTTTGGAAATGCCTAGAGGGCCTCATTCCCCAAGACCTTGAGGAGGTAACACGGTACATGAGCTCCACGACGATGGCCATGCCGATGATTTCCAAGAGGGCAAAACATCTCACGAGCCAATTCCTGTGGGAGCAGCATCTTTGCCATCCGGATAATGTCTTGGTTGATCCCAGTCGGAAAACACTTGCTGAACGGGCAAGATGTGAACACTGTCTGCTGTCCAAAACACACATCGATTTCAAGGTGTACAACTGGCAATGGTCTGTGCAGAATTACGTGCCCCCTTGGAAATATGTAGTAACAACCGGCTTTTGGAGTGATCCTATGTATAGTGCCCTCCGCAAAGCATTGAAGCGCCCCATTGTCAATCTTGAACTCAAGATTGCGCCTGACGTGAACTTCTTGACTATAATATCGGTTTAGATGCCCCCCAGAAGGGGGTGGCTAATAGTGAGAAGCTGGAGGGGGTCATGCATGTCACAGGGATGGTGCCTGGTAACCCCCTGCACTCCATTGTTGCCAACATGCCTTACTGCTTGATCATCGTCGAGAGGCCAAGGGGACTTATTGAAGGCATTCATTCTATTGTGAGCCGGAATTTAGTCTTTGGGACGCTTGTTCTTGTGGTTGGTGATGCCTGCGATGTCAGGGGCGTGTTGGATGTTCTCCGAACAATGTGTGACATCGAGGGTTTGCCTACAATCCGTATTGGCCGATTCATTTTGGGGTCGTCGACGCAACAGGACTCAAGGGGTTCTTTGAGCTCGAGGTGATTTCAAAATATCCGTTTCTTAAGAAGGTATTCCTCCCAGTCCTAGCCACTTGCTGCCGAAGTTTCGATCAGTGCACTGTCAATTCGAATTGTTTATCTAGTTCGAGAGACCCGAGAGAAAAACCCACTGCTATGCCCATGATATCTATAGCAGTGTTTGGAACCAGACAACAAGTGTCTAGAATGAGACACCTCGGTTGCTCCTGAGGTGTGACTAGTGGTCGCAAACTCAATTTTCAACTGTGCAGGAGCCGGGTACTTAACTTTCTCTCGTGGCCCAATGGTTCAGTAGATTCGTACGAAGGTTGTGGGTTTTATCATGCACCACCTAGGAGATGCAGTACCCACGGAAGCAAGCACCTTGTGGTTCTTGTAAGTAGTTCTCTGCAGCTGGCTTGCAATCCGGCAGTGCAAATGCCTGTGCCTATCAGTGTCATCCTGGGTTTGCCGACCAAGCAAGATTGAGTGGCAGATGTTGGTGCACAAGGGTGCAGCAATTTGTGGATCGCCGATGGGTTGAACCCAATTTCGTGGTCTGGAGTCTTTGAGAATTTTGAGAATGGGTATCCTGTGGACTGTAGCTGTGTGCCCGAGAAGGCAGAGACGGAACACGAGTCCGACGAGGAGCTGGAAATGGTGTGGTCAACTCCTGAGGACACTGTGTATGGTACCGCAAAGCAGCCAGCACCCCCTCGCAAAAAAGGTGGTTGTACACCCAAGGGAGACACGAGCAAGACCTCCCAGCCCCAATCCAAAGGCAAAGGCCACAAGAAGGCTGAGCTAGTAGCCGATGCAGACCCCGAGGCAGTAACGTCCTCTGTTGAGACACCTACTTCCAAGAAAGCCAAGATTGGGTCCCAGGCATGGAAGGACCTGTTCCACGTCATGTCGTGCACGTCGTCGCTCAGTGTCACACACACTGATTTGCCCTGTTACACAATGTCACGGACCTTGAGTTGCCCTGCTGCACCATGTCATAAGAGTCCCATTTGCCTAGCCACATAGTGTGACTGACAATGATTTGCTATGTCACACAGTGTCACTGACCCCAATTCGCCTTGTCACACAGTGCCACAAAACCTGATTCGCCTTGACACAAAGTGGCATACACTTTGATTTGCCCAATCGCATAGTGTCACAGACACTGATTTGCTTTGTCACACAGTGTTACGACTGTCTGGCTCACATGCTGGACAGTTGTTTTCCCCTGGGACCCCTTGGGTCACGCCACCTTTGTTGTGTATAGGGTCTTTTACCTTTAAGAGTGTCATTGGTGTCTTGTAGTATTGTATTTCAACTTGAGGAGGCTGCAGATCGGCCGTCTCTGGCAAAGTCTACAACAACTGAAGTGGAGGGAGAGAGCAGGCTTCAGCAAGAGAGCAAAGCGATCAGTGTCCAACAGCTCTACCACTGAAGCGCAACAGCGCTCCTACTGCTGGCTTTGCAGGAGGTCTCAGATGCATTGCACCACAAGTTTCGAGAGTTTCCATCGCTGTCAGAGTGGTGTGTCATCTTTCTGCTCCTGTATCTCCTGGCCTCCGTTGTGGCCGTGCATTATTCCGCTTGGGTCCGCCCATACGCCGCGTACCTCTTGGGAATGGGATCTCTGCTCTTGACCCTTCAAGTGATATGGCACTGGCATCGCCATGTGGCCCAGTTCAAAGAAAGAGTGCTGCAAGGTCAACCGTTTCTCACGGGCACGAACGCCCACAATGGTGAAGCTCCTCGGGATCCTGAGACGTACGGGTCGCCGTATGGACTGGCGTTTGGGTCTTCGGGTCTCGACTTCCTGGACACAGCAACGCTGTTCGTCGTCATGGTCCAGAATTGCGTGCAGTCCACCTTTTTGTGCCGCCTGGGCGTGAGAATCACTGGAGCGATCAGCATATGCCAGGGTCTCCTATTCATTGGCCGGCCTTTGGTGTCACAAGATAATTGTTCGTCGTGGATTTGCTGCATTGTAGCCACATGCGTCTGGACCACCCACTGGTGTTCATCAAGGCCTTTGTGCCCAGGCGGAGGCAGACTGCCTGTACCAAGGACCCGCCAGTAAGAGGGTTGTGTTGTGCGTTTTTTGGTGGCCCCAGGCTCAGTCTTGTCAGGCCTGGGGTGTGGTTTTGACGTTGTGCGAGGGGGGGGGGCATCAGTGACAGGGCGCACCCCGCAGCAACTCAAAGAATCACAACGGTGGGCATTCCGCCGGCTGTGGGGTTGTGCCTGGTGCTGATGCCTGTCTCCCTGAAGTGCTGCAGCGCAGCGAATTTCCTTGGGCTATTCCCCCTGCCGTTTTTGTTTTGCTGTTGGTTTTTGAGCTTTATAGCAGTTGTTCTGTCTCTGCGGCCAGTCCCCAGGTTGTTAGCTTGTGCCCCTCGAACGCCGCCCTTGGTGTGCGGCCTTTGCGTGGTTTACCGCAAGTGTCTGGCCTAGTATGCAGCCAGTCTGCAGAACATGCCCCTTGCGAGCGTCCGCTTTTGCTATAGCTAGGGTAGCGGTTAGTATTGCACTGCAGGTGTGGAGCTGAGGGGTGGGCTGTGTGACGCAGAGGGTCGGTGTTTGTATGTGTCAGGGCAGGGAATAGGGGGAGGGGATCGCACACGTGAGGGTAAGCCCTAGGCCCTAAGGTTTGGCTACCCTATGCCCGCCAAGACGGTGTGAGGTTGTGGGAATATATACTGCTGGCTGTTCCCGCAATACTCTTGGTGCTTGTGCTGCCGGCATGGGAAACGACTGTCTGGCTCACATGCTGGACAGTTGTTTTCCCCTGGGACCCCTTGGGTCACGCCACCTTTGTTGTGTATAGGGTCTTTTACCTTTAAGAGTGCCCACCCAACCCTATTGTGGGATAAGGCAAATCAGTGTGTGTGCGTGTGGCACTGTGTGGGGCCTGGAGAAGAGACAAAGAGCATCACACAACGCTTGCACCATGGATGGGATAAACTCTAGAGGTGAAGCAAGGAGCACTCAAAAGAAACAGATGAGCAAACGGGAGCAAGTGAGAGCAAAGCGTGCAAGGCATAGATGGTGTGCCAAAGTGGGTCCCCACCCTAGGTGGTCCCGGGATGCACGCCCCACCATCCGCTTGTAGATAGAGCATAGATGAACTAAAGGGGAGCAAGCAAACGCAAAGCGTGCAAAGCGCAGATGGTGTGCCAAAGCGGGTCCCCACCGGATAGGTGTTCACGGGATGCTAATCCCACCATCCGCTTGTAGATAGAGCATGGGGATCATTGATAAGAGCTTCGCATTTTTTTGTGGCACTGTGTGACAGAGCAAACCAGCATCGTTGACACTGTGTGACAAGGCAAATCGGTGTCCGTAACACCGTGTGACGGGGCAAATCAATGTCTGTGACATTGTGTGACAAGCCAAATCGGTGTCCGTAACACTGTGTGACAGAGCAAATCAGTGTCTGTGACACTATGTGACAGGGCAAATCAGTGTCCGCGACACCGTGTGATAGAGCAAATCAGTGTCTGTGACACTATGTGACAGAGCAAATCAGTGTCCATGAAACCGTGTGACAGAGCAAATGTGTGACAGAGCAAATCAGTGTCTCTGCCAGTGTGTGACAGAGCAAATTAGTGTATGCGACACTGTGTGACAAGCCAAATCGGTGTCCGTAACACTGTGTGACAGAGCAAATCACAGTTTGTGACACTATGGAATAGGGCAAATTAGTGTCCGCGACACCCTGTGATACAGCAAATCCGTGTCTATGACATTGTGTGACAGAGCAAATCAGTGTCCGTGAAAACGTGTGACAAAGCAAATCAGTGTCTCTGCCAGTGTGTGACAGAGCAAATTAGTGTCTGTGACACAGCGTGATGGGGCAAATCAATGTTTGTGACACTCTTTGATAGGGCAAATTAGGGTTTGTGAAACTACGTAACAAGGCAAATTAGCGTATGTGACACTGTACGACGTCGTAAAGTTGTGTCCATGGCACTGCGTAACCGAGCAAGTGGGTGTCACGGCACTATGTGATCGGGCAAATCTTTGTCGGCGGCACTGCGTAACACGGCACATCAGTGTTTGTGACACTGATTGACGGGTGAAATCAGTGTGCACGACACCGTGTGACAGGTGAAATCAATGTCTGCGACACTGTGTGACATGACAAATCAATGTCTGCTACATGATAGGGCAAATCGGTGTCCGTGGCACCATGTACCAAGGCGAAGGAGTGCCTGTGACACTATGTGACAGGGCAAATCAGTGTTCGTGATATCGTGCGACACACCGTGTGACGGGGCAAATCAATGTCCGTAATACTGTGTGACAGGCCAAATCGGTGTCCGTAACACTGTGTGTCAGAGCAAATCAGTATCTGTGTTCACTATGTGACAGGGCAAATCAGTGTCCGCGCCACCGTGTGATACAGCAAATCCGTGTCTGTGACACTGTGTGACACAGCAAATAAGTGTCGGTGAAGCCGTGTGACAGAGCAAATGTGTGACGGAGCAAATCAGTGTCTCTGCTAGTGTGTGACAGAGCAAATTGGTGTCTGTGACAGTGCGTGACGGGGCAAATCAATGTTTGTGACACTCTTTGATAGGGCAAATTAGGGTTTGTGAAACTGCGTAACAAGGCAAATTAGCGTATGTGACACTGTACGACGTCGTAAAGTTGTGTCTATGGCACTGCGTAACCGAGCAAGTGAGTGTCACGGCACTATGTGATCGGGCAAATCTTTGTCGGCGGCACTGCGTAACACGGCACATTAGTGTTTGTGACACTGATTGACGGGTGAAATCAGTGGCCGCGACACCGTGTGACAGGTGAAATCAGTGCTTGCGACACTGTGTGACATGACAAATCAATGTCTGCTACATGATAGGGCAAATCGGTGTCCGTGGCACCATGTACCAAGGCGAAGGAGTGCCTGTGACACTATGTGACAGGGCAAATCAGCGTGCGTGATATCGTGCGACACACCGTGTGACGGGGCGAATCAGTGTCCGTAACACTGTGTGACAAAGCAAATCAGTGTCTGTGACACTATGCGATTGGGCAAATCAAAGTGACAGCCAGCGGAACAGCCAGCGGGGATAGCTTAGTCAAAGCCCCAAAGGGCAACAATTCCATCCTCTTGAGCTCTCAAACCCAAAGGGTCTGAACAATAGGAACTGGGCGGGACAAGGACACTAATTTGCCGCGTCACACAGTGTCACAAACACTGATTTCCATTGTCGCACGATACCTCGAACATTGATTTGCCCCGTCACATAGTGTCACAGACAATAATTTGCCCTATCACACAGTGCCGTGGACACTCATTTGTCCTGTCACATGGTGTCGCCAACACTGATTTGCCTCGCCACGCAGTGCGAAGGACACTAATTTGCCGTGTCACACAGTGCCGTGGACACTAATTTGCTGTGTTGTGCAGTGCCATAGACACAGATTTGCCATATCACACTGTTGCAGACACACAGTGTCACAAACACCAATTTCCCCAGCCACACAGCGTCACGAGCGTTGATTTGCCTTGTTACACACTATCGCAGACACTGATTTGCCCTGTCACACAGTGTTACACACGCTTATTCGCCTTGACACACAGTGTCAAAGACCGTAATTTGCCTTGTCACACCGTGCCACAGATGCTTATTCACCTTGACATACAGTGTCACGGACACCGATTTGCCTTGTCACACCGTGCCGCCGACACTCATTTGCTATGTTATGCAATTGCGAGCCTGATTTTCGGGGTTGATGTACATCTCGGAGCTTACAATACTTTGATCGCAAAAGAATGAGGGGGGGTATTGATTGCGTGCCCTCACTTGTTCCACGCCAGCAATTCTCCACCCCCTTCCAAGATCAATGCCTCCCTTGCAAGGGTGGAAACCTAGCAGTCGATGCCTCACCCCCTTAGGGTGCACCAAATGCGGTGTACAGTGGCATACATGTGGTCCGGCGAACAGTAGTGTACACCCAGCGTACAGTGGTGTACACAAGACACATGGTGGCACATTGACGATGGAAAGTGGGTGGTGTGTTTGTTTGCCTTTTTTTGTGGTGGTGTACAGTCGCTTACATCTGGCTTACAATGCCATACACCTTGTACAGTAGCGTACAACCGGCAAACGCTGGATGTGCATAGCTGTACAACACTGTACCCGGCGTCCACACCACGGTACACCAGGTGGATGCTATTGTACACTTTATGTATGCCACTGTGCACCAGATGGAGTCTACTCTATGCCGGGTGTACCCCACTGTACACCCGCTTTTACACTAGTGTATGCCGTTTGTACACAACTGTACACCGACGAATACCCTTGACCCATCCCGGACCATCGCCTTTAGCCACACCACCGTGTCCTCAATTGGCTACACCTTGCTGTCATTCTCAGGCTTCGGACGATGGTGAATGTTTTGGGTGATGCTTTTGGGGTGACACTTGTCCACTATTTGACCGCTTCACCCAGTGAAACGGGGCAACACGAGCCCACGGATGGAGCAAACCGTACAGAGATGCTCTAAGGCCACGACATCCCTTGGGGGTGTTGCAAGGGAGGAGGGCTGGGGGATGCAGGTGGTCGGTCAATGACGAAAGCCTGAATCCTTTTCCCAACCCCATGCAAAACGGTGTGCAGCAGACAGCCCTGCAGGAAACGTATTGGGGCAGCATCAGGGCGTTTTCAGTTGAAAGGGTTGTCTATGTGAGAGGGTGTGTTTTGTTCTGTTTTTATGCTTCATGTATTGCGGCCTGACGCGTAGTTCCTTCACTTGGTCCCATGCCCTCTTGCCTGCAGGGTGTTGGTGTTGGGTGATTTCCGCTTTGTGTGTGTGTGTGTGTGTGTGTGTGTCCTGAAAGAAATGTCTTCAACAGCTATTCTTGTGCTCTTATTTTGTTACTGTGTGTGTGTGTGTGTATTGAAAAATATGTCGTCCGAACTCCGTCGGTTACCCAGAACTGCTGTTGGATTGATTCCAAACAAAGACACCCCTGGCACCAGTGATAGGGCAAGCTGAAGAGGGCTCAAAGGTACGCCTTGTGAACCAGAAACAAAGCGGTCAACCACGAGATTTTTTTTTCATTTTGACTTGGACTGGCCCACTGCGGCCGGCAGTTGACTGCCAACCGCCGTGGATTGAGTGCCAACCGCCAGCGTTTGGCCTCCAACGGCTGGCAGTTCATGGCCAAACCACCTCAAAGAGGGTTGTTAGATCAAAAATTTTTGGTTGAGCAAGATGGAACTGTCAAGTTAGGAGGGGTGTATTACCAATTTCAGAGCATTACACTCGACCATCAAAGCACTCTTAACAAAAGAGAACGTTTGAATTGGGTTTTCTTTTGTGATCATCTTTAGCATCGTAGCATAGCCAGACAACGAATTGAGGATTAAGGTTGCTTGCCAATATCAGCCCACCCGTCCCCTTTTGGGGGTATTCGTGTCGCACACCCCAACGTATGAAATCAGATGTCTAACCCCCTGTAAAACCATTATTCTGGGAGGCAAGATTACCCCCTATGTATTTTCTAACTTTGACCCCTCTGCCCCCCTCCCCCCCCCCTGTAGCTGGGTACAGCTTCTTGGGCATGTAGGCGGGGTGGGATCAAAATTCGAAAATGTTTCTCTCACTACCACAGATTTTGAATGCTCATAAGCAATAAGCGGACAACACAGTGAAAGCAACACGGAAGCAAAACATAAGTGAGTTGGTCAACATGCAATGATACCAGGAAGGTGGTGATAGCTGTAGTACTTTTGGTCCATCAAGTTACATGGTGATACTTTGATTGGAATGTGTGCCACAAAAAACCAAGTGTTGGAGCATCACCTGAAAACAAGCAAGCTATTCAAGGCAGTCTAAATGTTTTGGAAAATTGCATGTTGGCAAAAAAAAACCCAACCTACGTTCACATCTGGTTGCTTTCTGAGATGCGCCATTGGGGGGGGGCATGGATGGTTGCATGCTTCATGTCGTAGAAGCATCTCCAAGTTGGATCACAATGCGTCTAAGGAAGGAATTGGGACATGAGTATTATTATTACTGCTGCGCACTCGGTATCAGAGCATTATGACACAGCACTGCATACCCACAACATATTTGATGCCATTGGAATTTACTGGACAAGTGGTTGGCGAGTTGCAGATTTGCCAATTGCACAGCACTCGTTAATTAATTGGGAAAGAGGGGCTGGGTCATGCATGTGCAGAGTTGGTGCTGCTTACAGCAGCTTTCTGCCTGAGACTGCGACACACTGCCATGACATGTTTTTCAAACCCAAACCACCGTTTCACATAAACTGCAGTTTTGCATTTCTGCCTGTCCCTGTCTATGTTGTAAGTTTTGTGATGCCAGGGAAGCACCCATGGCTCCCCACCCCCTGTGGTGTTCTGCAATTTGCGTTTGATTTGACATGGGGAAGCAGTGAGCTGAGCAGCAGGGAGGGACACAGGCCATGACCGCAAGCAAACCCTGAATAGCTGCTTGCCTTGGGTCGCGTAAGCACGTCCTTGTCCAAGCACAGAATCCCCCTTGGACCGTCATTTTCCCTGTGCTTGCGCAAGGGGGTATCAGAGATGCATGGTGGTATCGGCTCTGCATGGAAGGTGGTGATGGCCATGTCAACGCAGGCAGGGATGGAGTCCGATGCGGACGCTGTAACCTGACCTCGTTGCAGCCCCGATTGTCTGACCGACGTCTGCAACCTGCACCACTTTGGCCAAGGGCTGCTCCCAATGACGCTGTTGGCCACTGTGATGAGTGTAGTGTATCGGAGTGAAGTCAGGGACAAGAAGAGAGGCGGTGCTATCAATCAGCAGCATATCTGGCACTACTCACACTGGAGAATGGTTGACGTGGTAAACATGACTAGGACCATGAACGTGGATGATGAACTGTGGCGAACCTCCCCGTACTCCGCACAACGTTGTCGAAAGACCAAGCCCTGTTCGTCCCCAGCATCTCAGGGCTGTCCTTTAACAAGATTTTTTTCTTCCATTCACTGAGGACAGCCCCTGCAGGTCAGCCCCTGGGCCGGCGGTTAACCGCCAACTGCCGGCGATTGAGTGCCAGCCGCTGGCTGTTAACGGCTGGCGGCTTATGGCCAATTTTTTTTTCACCCGGTACCAACCACAAGTGAAGCTTCATATGTCTCCTCTTTACCAGTGACAAATTCAAACGGATGCATCACTGGATCATTTGAAACTTTGCAGTGTGTAGTGCCCGGTTGCTGCGCATTCGTTGCCCAAATCAATTTTTGCATCCAGGAGAGCCCTGCGGCCCCCTTTGGCCAAGCGCTTTGCCAATTGTGGCCAGTGCGCTGTGTCGCTTGCAACTGCTCACGTTTGGCCCTCGAATGAAGACGGCATTGGAGCTTCCTTTCTTTTTTTTGGGGGGGGGGTTCTTGTGTGGTTGGGGGACTCTGCAACCATGGCGTCCCTGTGGGCGATGGACTGGATGCCTTGCTGCCAGGTCTCAGTCTCGTGCCGTTGGGTGGCTTTCCTGGTTTCGGGGGGGCAGGGGCCCTCCCACGGTCGGGGCTGAGATGTCGCCTGAGGTAGCCATCTCGGAACGCGAGCCCCCATCGCACGGGGGGCTCGCCACTGTTGCGGTGGTCATCCCGGGAACTGCTCGTATTTCCCACGGTCTCCCACTTTCCACTGTGCTTTTTACACCCCTGCCATAGTGGCACCGAACACGGGCCAGGTCAGGGGCGCCTCACTGGACCAGTCGTCCCAAGCATCTCGCCCTGGGAGCCAGGATCCCGTTGATGGATTTCCAGGCTTTGTACCCTCCACAGGAATGACACCGCGTCCCGGGCCGCGCATATACACCACCCATGCACTGATAAATCATGCAGCAGTGGAATGAACAACGGGATATTTTGCCTTAAACTCTGAAATGAAAAACACCTTTTTGTCGCTGTCATTAAAAGAAACAGATTCAATTTCCCGTTCAAACCGCTGACACTTCTGGGAAGTAGTTGAGGATGACTTTATCTTCCGAAGTGGGACCGGGAAAGATCGACAAAGCATGAAGAAGGAGGACAGTTGTGCAGAACTGTGGCATTTTCATCATCATGAAGTGAGACATGTTGTGGAACGTTGCATTGAAAGTGGGTCAAAATCAGGCATGAAGAGGAAGGATGGTCATCACAGAGGACTCAATCATCGATCATCGATCATTACTGAGGATTCCAGGTTAGGGAGTTTGCAGGTAACGCGTCTCATGCCATTCCATCCAATGCACCTTTATCGAAGCGCTTTCTCCATGGTGCTTTCAAGAGGCTCGTAGGCAGAAGTGTCAAGCCATTGTCGTACATTTCGATACGCCATGCACGGGTGTTCTGTCCAACAGGGGCGTGATCAGGGCTGACTAATACTTGCACCGCAACGTTTCGGACCATTGCCTCGGAAAAGGCCCCATTTCCCCCGTCTGCTCTTCCCAACGCCGTGGGCACCAAAGAATGGATGAGGAAGGTGGATACTCGTTTTCGTAACTGCTCAATGGACAACTATATGTTTTTGGTGATTTTCAAACACCATTTCTGTTCATGCTGTTTTAAAAGGAGGGAGAAGAGTGGTTTCAGGAGGCACCTTGCACTGTTGTTGTTGTTGTTGTTGGGGGGATGGTATGGCACCGCTGTTAACTTTATTCTGACAAAAGCACGAAGAATCGATTTTCGCCCCCCGTTCTATGGCTGATTTTCCGGTGCTGATGGGTGTTTGCTTCAGATTGGGACAGGTGGTTGGCACAGACTGTGAGCAGCAGTATTCTGATGTTTTGGTGCAAGGCATCCTCGACTGGAATTTGGAGTTTTACTATCTCAATCATCGACAAATGCACAGACTAGACATTGCACTTGAGTGACGAAACAAAAAAATCCGAGAAACGGAAAAGCAAAACCAACAGAGCAGTGAAGGTAAGGTGATTCACAAAATGAGTGTCCCATGTAATATCAGTGAGTGGCTGCACTAAGGAAAATGACAGCAAAATGACTCTTGTGACACGCTTCGCTCCCTTCCTACCTCGCTCCCTCATGCACGCTGTCAGCCTCTATTATGCTCCAAAATGTCTTATGATGCACATGACAATCTTGGCGCTGTACATCCAGCATTTTACACTTCGGATTTTGATCCTTCTATTTTGCATACAAAGCTTTGCTGATGGTATGTGTTGTGGCTCCTTTCTCTGGGTTTTTTTCATTATCGCAATCCAATGTGGACCAAGGGGTGCACAGGCATGGGATCGAAGGGTGTAACCCCGTGCCCATTGTCTGAGGCACACCACCCATAGGGACCGTAATCTTTTTGGTACCTGATTGATTTGGTACCAATTGATTGTCGCCCTGCTTCTCCTGCAAGTATTTCTCTTTTTTTTTTTTTTTGCAAGTTCAACAATTCTCTGTTCGTAGACAAAACATTTGAAGTAGTTTCTCGGTGCTTGCATCCAGACATGCTTTAGAAGAGACATTTTGTAACGAGGATCCCCTTCGTCCCCGCCCCCCCCTCTTACTCTTCATGGCAACCCCCCCCCCCCCCCTTGTGGAATGCCTTGCGGAGTGTCCTTTTGGCATGCCCCGGCGGTTACTCGTGGAGCCCCCCATCCCCTGGTAACAGCCACTGTGAGAGTACGCAGCACACAGCACAGCACCGTTTCACCCGTCCTTCAGCTACCGCAGTGGCAGCCCCTGGCTGCCTCACGAGTGCGAAGAGGCAGCCAGCGTGGCCAACCCACGTGACGACAGGGCAGCGCCGGTGGTGGTTCAATTTCCACAATTGGAACTTGTTGTCGAGCTTTTTTTGGACATCAGCTCAGGAGTGATAAAACTGCTGTCTTGGTTCAGAACCAAACCTGAGCACTAACTGTGATAGGACATCAACAAAGCAGTGCACAGAGCACTATACACCCAACCTACATACAAACTTGTTGCTTCACTTCTTCTATTGTAAATTGATGGTCACTGCAGTCACCGAGTGTAAAAAAATTACCAAACCACCGGTCACCGAAGATCACTGAAATCCCCGCTACTTAGGAGGCCTGATCTAAGCAAACAAGCAGGCCCACTTTTTGGTATGTTGTTAGAAGCACTTATCTGCAATGGACTCGCCAAAGAGTGGCACTTCAAGTTTAGATTTCTTTTTTTTTCTTTTAGTTCCTACAGGTCCCACTTTCAGCTGCTGTGGAAGGGCGGGGGAGGGAGGGATGGTTGGACCTTGGGAGGGGGGGGGAGGGGGATGGATATGGATAACAGCATCCTTCGTTTTGCAGGCCTGTGCATATACCACAAGGACGCTGCACCACTCTGCTCCATCGCTGCTCATGGGTGGCATACAGTCCAAGGAGCAAATTTTTTTTCAAAAAAATTGACATAGTTTGGGTGTCCACGGGACCACAAGTGCAGAAGATCCAAAAGGAAGGTTTTTTTGGGCAGGTGCACAGCAAAACCCACCCACCTACCATGCTTTATGCCAATTTACCTCAACATTGCAGTTGGATGGTGCTTTCTTGCTGAATTTGTGTCAACAATCGAAGCCTAAAAGGGATGGACAAAAACCGGAAAGAAATATAAGGACAACCTTAAGTAAATGACAGGATGGATCCCAAAACCCTTTGCACAGTTTTTTTAACAAGTTTTTTTTGCAGTTTTTCCCAGTTTTTTGTGGATGGGATAGGGTTCAAGCCTCCAGGGCTTTGGCAGCTGGTTCAGTTTTGAACTCGGGTACACAGGCATATTTGTCGTCGAAAACCTGGGAGAAGGGGGGGGGGGGGGGGTGCCAATCTGGCACCAGGAGGGTTGTGGAGTCAGTTTTGCTTTCTGAGAAATGATTGATAATGGCTGGTTTGCGTTGTGGATGTGGGAGTCATTGAGAAGTTTGGAGAGTTGCTGGGTGTCGTATCGTGTTGATGAGGGTTTGTGGATGTTTGAGATGGTTCCTAAATGTTTCTAAGGGTGTGTGAGGGTGTGCAATCAACTGGTATTTTCGGCTTGATCTCGTGCGGATGTGGACAAGGCACCTGTTGAATGTGGGTATTCTTTGGATCATTTTGAGTTGAGGATGGTCACCCAATTTGGGGCAACCTAAGAAGATTCTTGGCTACCGTTCTCGTACATACATTTCACATCATTTCTTGCTTTGCTCAATTTTCGGAATTTCAGTCCACGCATAAGAATCATTCATGCCAACCAAGAGAGAATTGTGGTCTCCACCTATTAGGTTTTAATGACAATTTTGCCGTTGGCACAGAAATTGACCTCCATTTCTACACACGTACAAGTCTTGCTCTATGCCGACGACCTTCTTATCATCATTACTGGAGGCCTTGATAGTGTTGTCTATGTCAACCTGTTAGCATGGAGTTCAATCTTGGCCTTTTCTAGATACCCAGGGCTCCCAGTCAATTGCACTAAATCAGCCATCCTCTTGAAGGGCTCATGGAACGAAACACATCAGACGCAAATGCTTCCACTAGATTGCCCATCCAAGATTCCTCTAAGTATTTTGGAATTCAATTCGGGACTGTCTCAGCTGAGCAAGCCTATTCTCACTCGCTTCAAAAAGCGATGGGACACACCTTCGCAATGCAATCACGGCCCTTGCAACTTCCAATGTGTGTGCATTTGGTTAATCTTTGGATTTCACCACTACTCGTCCACCTTGCATGGGTGGTTTTTCCGTCAGAAGCGGTATTGAGCTCCCTTAGAACAATTTTACCACACCGCCAATGACAACATTAGCGGCAACAACAACAGGCAAGTAATTGCGCAATCAACGGTGGTTATTCAATGAAGGGCACAACATAGGACATGGGGCCGCGGAAACAACAGCCGAAATGCCGCATTGTTTTGTGCAAACCGGTGTTAGCATGGAAAGGGGGCGCCTCAAGCGCAGTGCGCGCGCAGTGCAATTATTTGGGCGTCTGGCCGTACTAGAGACCCATACTTTGAGATACTAGGGGCCCCTAGGGGCATCATGGTGACCCCTAGCGGAGGTTTTGACTTCTGATTTTGTCCCCCTTTGTTTGGGGACCCCCGAGAATGCAGGGGTGGGCAAGTGTGCATCATGTTCGTTCTTACTTGAATGGTGTTGTCGCTGAAATTCGATGGGCGGAAAGATTGTCGGAGTGGAACCACGTCCCACACTTTCCATATTTCGTGACGCACTACGTGGATAGCATGCCCATTGCATCCATAGGAGGCATGCTTTGCGATGTCTTGTTTAATCCTAAATACGCCGGGTGCATATACAAAGTTACGGTTGCCATTGACAGCTTGGGCAACATCGTTTGGATTTGTCCGTTGGCCCCGGGGACATCGGCGGATGTTCTCATTTGGGATCGCGAGGGGCCCAAAAGGGTGAAGGGACATTATATGGATTATGAGATTGGCTCCATGGATGGTGCATACAAGGGGCGCCTCCATGTGGCATGGCCATTTATCGGTCGAAAGACGTTGACCGAGCAGCAAAAGGAGTACAATGATGGGGCAGTTTGGGTCACTTAATTCTAAGGGCGTTTCCAAGGGGTGTGCTTGGGGACTCTTCGGGGGGAACATAGTCTAAAAGTAGCGCGCAGTGCAAAGGTTCCCCCAAAGTACATGCGCACTAGCAACAAGATCGCAATGGGAAGCTAGGCACTAGGCCCTCCACCAAGACGGCGGTAGGTGCGACAGTGAACCATCCCAAGACCCGCAAGTAATGTGGCACGCACTGGTAGTAAGTGCAGTGCCATTGCAGCCTCGGTGGTGGGAGTCATGGCCCACATGGGACTCAACACGCAAGGATTCTTGTGGCTCATAAGTGACGGGAGTTGGAAACGGCTGTCGGGTGCTTGTGGCGAACAACACAAGGGAAGGGTTGTTGGTGCAAGTGGTGGAGGGCACAAAAACCCACAGCGATGAGCAAGCAGGCTACATGTTGGAGATCCCACGAGGGGTACTCTAGGGGCTAGGCCTTGAGGGAACTCCGCCAACAAACAGGGAGACGACGCCACATTGGGCACCAGCGCTAGAGCAAGTAAGGGAAAACATTGAACTGGTCTACACGTACGTCCAGCAGGTGTAGGAAGGGACGGGACTGCGGTCGTATGGGGGGTTGCCAAAAATCGTGACGTATGTGCAGGTTTTAGGGGTGCATATCGGGTGTATACCAAGGACAGAACGAAAAAGAAGCCTGATATACAAAGGTTGCAAAGCAGCGGTAACAACCGCCGCCAAGCTAGTGATGCTGGATTGGGGCATGATGGCGAAGGGGTAGCCACATTACTCGCACATCCTCCCACCGGGAGTGGCTCCGTAGTTGTGCCAAGCATTGCGACGGCACAAAGTGGTGTGACCGGGTGCAAGGCCGCTCCAAGATGTGCTCCCGGAGAGCATGACGGTATTTGACATGCTATTGGATGGGCTGTGTTTGCTCCATGCCCCAGTGTGTGTGCGGAAGAAACTACACCGCAAGACACCGGGCAAATGTGCCAAAGGGGATGAAGCACCGCTTGACGGTTGTGATGGAAGAGAACCCACACAAGACAATGGAGTGGCAGACATTAGTGGTGGTGATGAGAGAGGATGGGTGAGTGGAACCACAGGAAGGGAACAAGGGCAACGAGGGGGACAACAGGTAGGGGACCCAGCAGACACCAGTAGGGGACCCAGCAGACACCAGTAGGGGACCCAGCAGACACCAGATGAGACGCGGGACAATGTGGGGGCGGGGCACTGCGGTGTGGAAGCATGCACTGCACTAGGGGAAGGGCAGAGGTACACATGTTATGGGTGCGGTGCATGGTACCACAAGCCGTGCTTGCCACCGGGGAGGGTGGGAGGGCGAGTGGGGGTGTGGTTGCGAACATTGCCGTATGTGGTCAATGGACTTTATGACAGTAGGCACGGCGCCACTAAAGGGGTGCATGGGGTGCTTGATCTATGGAGATGTCGTCAAGGTGCGTGCAATGCCCATGTTCGGGCACCACGCGGAGAGGTGTAGTAATTGGGCCTCACGCACATGGTAACGCGTGGTGGCATGTGGCAAACCAACAGGGCAACACGTGGAGGGGTGGAACAATGAGGCCTCATGCACACGGAAACGCGGCGAGACATGGAGTGGATGACCTGGACATGAAGGAGAGTGGGTAGCCAAAACAGTCAAACAACCCCGCAACAACCAGTACAACCCCGGTGCACCAACTAGTGCACTAGCTACTTGGCCCCGCCCACACGGAAATGGCACCACAAGGAACACCGGCTAAAGCGGCCGTCAGACAGCATTCACCTGACACAACATGCGAAGGGAAGAACAAGTGACTGTCCAAGGCCCCGTAAAGAATCCGCAACCCAACGAAATGTCACACAGGAGGGGGAGGCTGGCTTGGGCAAGCTATGGCTTGCTTGCAACCTACAAAATATGCAAACACTACGGCCTTTAAACAAATATAGGGCAGTGGTGTGTTACCCGGGGTCTTGCGGTGTGAGTATCCCCCTTGGCCTAAGCACAAGATCCCCGTCGGAACAGACACACACACACACACACACACACACACACACACACACACACACACACACGCAGTTTGAGCATGATTTGAAAGATTTGGGCGTCACACACACACACAAAGAACATGTCAAGTGATGCCGGTCAGCACCTCCCCACGGCCGCCAGAGTGGGAACCGCCATTAGCTGTGGACATAGGCCAGGGATAGAGGGCGAAGAGGCAACTTCTTTTATGACAGTTGCATGTGCCACAGCAGCGTCACGTCGGGCATTCCTGCCACGTCGGTCATTCCATCGCTGTGCGCAAGTGCACGCTCGCCCATGGGGGCCCCTTCCCAGGGAGCGGAGCATGCATATGTGGGATGCAGGGCACGGTAGGGAAGCACGCCCTGTACATAGTCTTGCTGTCGTGCTGAGAGGGAGGAACAGCCGGCCGGGCGGAGATATCAAACATTGCTGCAGTGCAAACAGAGCTGTAGAGAGGTGGTGTATCATAGCGAACACTATTGCTTTGGCTAAAATGATTGGGTGTCACACACACAAACACAAAAAAGTGATCACAAGCGATAATGGCCCACTTCAACTGCATCTCAATCTCCTTTCATGGTTTCTCGGTGCAGAAAGTCACACTGTCGTAGGTCTTCATCGCCTCACACGTGCTTGTTTGGCTGTGGCAGTGTGGCACCTTGGGCAACCGCACAGCCCCAAACACATGCGCCCAACCAATCCAGTTTGCCACGTAGCCTTTGGTTAATGCCATCCACCAGTATCCGTGCTTTTGTGTGTGAATGGCCCCACATGGCTGCCCACCAACCATGCGCCCCGGTGTGCTCAACACCCATGTGCTGTTCTTTTCTCTCACCCTGGCCGTGGTTGCACAAGGGGGGAGGGTTAAGTTCATTTACCGCTCCAGTTGGACGATTGGGTTGACCGAAATTTGGAGTCCTGTTTGAGGCTAAGGCTGTGTAGACTCAAGTCGGGCAAAAGAGACAGCAATCGATCAAGGACAGTGCACCTGACCATGCAAACACTCGATGACATGGCACCCGTGGCTGCTGTTAAGCACAAAAGGCCGAGTACATGTTACAGTGAGAGAAGACGAAGGGCAGTAAATTGTGGTTTTTTAAGCTTTGGTGTGGGTGGGGGGCGGGAGTGCTGGGAGTGTGTTGCTTTGTTTGTGGCCAGTGACGGTATAGGGGGTGGGGCGGACTGCCTGGTCACGTGTAGTCATCTGTAGCCATGGGCAGTCATGGATAGAACCACGGGTTTTGTCTTTGGAGGTGTAATGTGTAGTTGTGGAGTCATGGGTAGAGTCAAGGGTAATCATGGGTAGAGTCACGGGTGATGCAAACACACCCACAGGTACAACCACGCCATCCAGCACGCCCACACCAAGCAAAACACCTTCATGTACACCGACAGCCACAGCCACGCCATCCAGCACCCCAACACTGTCCCCAAGCAGGTCATCTTCAAGCGCACCAACAGCCACGCCGACAGGCACAAGCACATGCTCCGTGACGCCATCCCTCACCCCTTCGCCAACACCTAGTACGACTGCCAGCATGTCTAGTACCCCGACGCCAACACTGAGCTTGACACAGACGAGCACTCACACACTGACACCAACGTTCACACCATCTATTACGCCGTCCAGCACAACAACGTGCATACCAACATGCACAGTTACCAGCACACCATCCAGCACATCAACACCCACACCAAGCAGTACCCTGACATGCACACTATCTGCGACACCATGGAACACGGTGACTTGCTTTCCGACGTACACGCCAACAAGCACGCCTTCCGGAAGTTCAACAGCCTCACCAAGCAGCACACCATCTGCCACACCCTCTGCCACACCATCCAATACCCTCACATCCCTCCCTACGGTGACACCATCAAGCACGCCATCCAGCACCGTGACACCCACGCCATCATGCACGCCTACGTGCACACCAACACCTACACCCACGGGCACGCCATCCAACACTCCATCCAGCACCTTTTCACGGTCATCTAGCCCAACGTGCAGTGAATCTGCCACCCTCACGCCGTCAGGGACAAACACCCCAACGTTTACACCAACGCTCACATGCTCAATGACACCATCCATCACATCATCCACTACACTCACATGTATGCCAACGGGCACAGCTACCAGCACACCCTCCACCACACCAACGCCATCACCATCATGCACAGCGACATGCATACCCACAGTCACGCTGACCGCCACAGCGTCCGTCACACCGTCGCCCACATTTACATGCACATCAACATGCGTGCCAACTTACACAGCTACGAGCACGCCCTCCAGCACATCTTCAAGCACACCAACAAGCACATCGACGCACACACAAACGGTCACGCCCACACAATCCATGACGCCATCTCTCACGCCGTCTGCCACACCCTCCAGTACCCAAACATGCTTACCAACATTGACAACATCAAGTACGCCATCCACCACACCGACTTGCACGCGACGCAATACACCATCACCCACACTGACATACACACCGACGAGCACACCATCACCGACTCCAACCAGTACACCTTCACCAACGCCCAGCCTAACCTGCAGTACGTCGCTTACCCCCTCCACCACCCCAACCTCGACACCTTCAGGAACAAGCACTCCCACGCTCACACCAACGCCAACACCATCCACAACGCCATCCATCACGCCATCCTTTACACCCACTTGTATGCCAACATACACGGCCACAGTTACGCCCTCCCTCACACCAACACCCTCATCAACAAACACCCCAACGGTCACCCCAACGGTCACACCGACAAGCACACCGTCCATCACTCCGTCCTGCACGCTTTCGCCAACACCCAGTCCAACCTTTAGTGCATCTCTCACCCCCTCCTCCACGCCAAGCTCGACACCCTCGGTGACCAGCACACCCACGACCACGCCAACGCTGTCATTAACCCTGACGAAATTCCTCACGCGATCCGCGACACGCACAGTTATTCCAACACTCACAGCCACATGCACCCCCTCCAGCACACTGACACCTTCACCAACATGCACAGCTACGCCCACACCAACAGGCACACCGACAAGCACGCATTCTGCCACACCGTCATTCACAATGTCGCCAACACCCACCACAACACCCAGCACGTCTGCCACCACGACCCGAACGGCCACCATGACACCTTCGGCGACCAGCAGCCCTACCAGAACATCATCTCTGACGCCATCGTCCACAGTGTCGCCCACACTATCTGGTACGCTGACCTGTGTACCTACGTTCACATCATCAGGCACTCCATCGAGCACGCCAACACCCTCACCAACGTGCACCGCCACCTGCATCCCGACTGCCACACCCACGACCACACCGTCTGATACGCTATCTCCCACACTCTCACCAACTTCGACTTCAACCTGCACTCCGTCTCCTACCCCCAGCCCCACCACGAGCGCCACACCTTCAAGGACTAGCAGCCCCACTCGTACGCCAACGCCCACAGCATCCGTCACAGCAACCCGAACCCTGACCATAACGCTGACAGTTGTACCGACATGCACAGCATCAAGCACCGCAACTCCCACATCAACCTTCACACCCAGCAACACGTTAGGATACACCTTCTCCACTACGTATTCATATTCCATATCTCTCACGCCATCCTCCACGCCCTCGCCGACAATGAGCACTACATGCAGCCCCTCCTCAACCCCCACGTCAACCCCGAGCTTCACACCCTCAGGAACCGTTACTCACACGCCCACACCAACACTCACACCGACTCCCACGCCATCGATCACTCCATCCGTCACGCCAACATGCACCCAAACATGCATTCCAACATACACACCATCCAGCACTCCCACAAGCACAACAACACCGACACCAAGTCACACACCATCGGCCACACGCACATTCTTGCCCACAACAACACCAACTAGCACGCCATCCATCACACCCTCACGAACGCATACTACAACCCGCAGTGCAACCTGTACCGGAACTCGGACGTCAACTTTGACACCTTCTCAGACACCCACACCCACTTTCACGCCAACGCCCACACTGTCCACCACACCGTCCATTACACCCTCATGTACTGCCACATGTATCCCAACGTACACACCTACACACACGCCCTCCAACACACCATCTCCCTCACCAACATGCACACCGTCATGCACGCCGACGCCGACGCCGACGAGCACACCATCCCCAACGGCATCCAGCACTCCCTCGCCAACATCCACCCCGAGTTGCAGTCCGTCTCACACACCCTCTTCCACACCAAGCCCAACATCTACAGGGACAAGCACTCCCTCGCTCACCCCAACGCACACACCATCCCCTACACCGTCCAGCACACCATCCACTACACAAACATGCGTCCCGACATACACAGCTACAGATTCGCCCTCCAGCACACCGACCCCCACACCAAGCGGCACACCATCCGGCACACCAACAGTAACGCCGACAAGCACACCATCCAGCTCTCCATCTGGCACACCCTCAGCAACACCGAGTCCAACGTGCAGTGCATCCGCCACCCCCTCCCCCACGCCGAGCCCGACACCCTCTGGAACAAGCACGCCCACGCCCACACCCACACCCACGCCATCTAGTACACCATCCAGCACGACATCCTGTACACAGACAGTCATACCAACGTACACAGCTACCAGCACGCCCTCCAGCACACCGACGCCTTCACCGACATGTACACCGACGCCTACGCCAACAGGCACGCCCACAACATCCGCCACACCGTCCATCACGCCATCGCCCACACCAACATGCACATCAACCAACATACCCACATACACGGCAACAGCCACGAGTACACCATCGCCTACGCCATCCACGACATTATCCCCCACACCAACATGCACACCGACACAAACACCAACATTCACAACCACACCATCCCCCACACCATCAACCACACCATCCCCCACACCCACATGCACGCCATCACACACACCAACAACCACGCCGACAAGCACACCAACGCCTTCTCCAACATGCACGCCGACCTACACACCAACGGCCACTGCCTCGCCATCCCCCACACCATCAATCACACCATCCCCCACACCAACGTGCACACCATCATGCACATCAACAGTCTCGACAACCAGCACACTATCCAACACAATATCCAGCACATCCACGCCAACGCTTAGTCCAACAAGCAGCGCATCCCCGACTCCCACTTTCACACCAAGCCCATCTTTGTCGTTGACTTCCACACCCACACTCACGCCAACGCACACACTGTCTGTTACACCAACATGCACACCAACATGCACATCAACATGCCTCCCAACGTTCACAACCACAAATACGATGTCCCACACACCAACAACAACGCCCTCGTGCACGCCATCACACACGCCAACTTGCACACGAACATGCACAGCAACATGCATACCAACTTACACAGCTACAAGCACGTCGTCTTCTACAAAGTCTGCCTCACCCAGCAGCACACCAACATACACACCAACATACACACTTACCTGCACAACAACATGTCTGCCAACATACACGACCACACACACTCCATCCAGCACAACAACACCCACACTCAGCACCACGCCATCATGCACACTAACAGGCACACCGACAGGCACTCAATCCATGGTACTTTCCAGCACACCCTCATCGACACCTACTCCAACCTTATCAAGCACACCTTCAAGCACACCATCAACCACACGATCGAAAACTGGCTCAAGCACAACATCCAATTCGCTGTCCAGTACGCCCTCCGAAACTTTGTCAATGACTCCATCTCGCACATCAACCCCAACCTGGACGTGCACACCCACGCCATCGTCCACACTGACTCCGACACCCAGCCGAACGCCCAGCTGCACACAGTCACCCATATCCAGTTATACATCCACACTCTCAGCAACAGGTACACCCACACGCAGCCTTACAGCTACTTGCACTGTATCACTAACGCCCACTACAACACTGACGCCGTCACCGACCTCCAGCCAGACACCCTCAGTGTTGCCGAGCGAGATGCCTACGTTAACACCCACGTTGACACCATCGTCGACATCCACACCCACACCAACGGTGACTAGCACTCCGACTGCCACGTTCACACCGTTTCCAACGATGACAACGTCCAGTACACCATCCAGCACTCCATCCAGCACATTCTCCCCTACACCCTCCAGCACACCCTCAACCACGCCGTCCCCCACACCATCTGACACACAATCTAATACCCGATCCAGCACACCATCAGACACAGTATCGAGCACGCCATCAAGCACACCGTCGAGCACACCGTCGAGCACACCATCCAGCACACCGTCCAGCACGTCTTCCAGCTCACCATCCAGTACACCATCCGGCACACCATCCACTACACCCACTAGGACACCATCCAACACGCCTTCGAGCACGCCAACACCCTCACCGACCCCCACTCCAACAATGACCACAACACCAACCACAAGCAATACACCCACGCCCACACCTACGGAGACGCAATCCTACACAGCATCGCCCACACCATCACCAACACCCTCCTTCAAGCCAACACTGACTGGCACGTCAACACTGACACCAAGTCCAAGCACAACGATGACGCGCACCCCCAGCGCCACCTGCACTGAGACCTCTACCGTCACGCCCAGCTCCACGCCCACAGCTACGCCCACAGCGACCCCCACCCCCTCCTTGACCCCCACGTGCACTTGTACCAGCACGTGCACAGGCACCGTCACGCCCACACCCACACCCACTGTCAGCCCCACACGCAGTTCCACACACACCGCCACCGTTTTACCCACCGCCACCGCCTCTGCCACGCCCACACCGACACCGACACCATCGCCTTCCGATACCGCCACATACACCCGCAGCTTTGCAAGGAGGACCACCACAAGCACGGGCACACGCACGGCCACATACACTCCGACGTGCAGCCCCACACCCTCGTCCACATCGACGCCCACGCCCACAGCCACGCCCACACCCACCCATACCGCCAGCCCCACATCCACATGTACGCCGAGCCCCAGCCCCTCGCCGACCGTCTCCCTTTCGCCCTCCGGCACTCCCACCCCGACCCCAACGCAGACGCAAACGATGACATTGTCGGGCTCGCCTACGCCCAGGCCCACGCCCACGGTCACCCGCAGCCTGACGGGCACGTGCACGACCTCATCTACCGACACCGCAACCGCAAGAAGCACCCGCAGCTGCACCACCACCCCGTCCTTCACACCCACGACCACGGGGTCGGCCACCTGCACCCGCTCTGCCACCGCCGCCCCCAGCCCCTCCCCATCCCGCTCGCCCACATCCAGCACGAGCCGCACAGGCACGCCCACCGACACCCCCACGCCCCCACCCTCACTGTCCGCCACGCCCACACAGACCCTCACCGCGTCCCCGACCCCCACCGCAGGGCAGACCTCCACCACCTCCCGGACCTTTACCCCCGTGCCGACTGCAACGCCCACCGCAATGTCTTCGCTCACGGGGAGCGTCTCCGGCACCGCCACGCCCACGCCCACCCACGCACCGCGCCCACTGGCGCTGAGCACGCCCGCAACCCACAACGCCAACGAGCCGCTGGTGCTGCAGGCCACGCTGTACGGGGCAGTCCACCTGCGGGACCCGCACTACAGTGCGCTGTGGACCGTCGTGCCCCCCATCGACGTCCTGCAGCCCCCGGAAGGGCCTGGCAGCGCCTCTTTGGCCCTTGCCCTGGCCGCCTCCAGTTTCAGCGCCGGGCAGTACCAGTGGTCGCTGACCGTGGTTGACAGCCTTCGGTCCGTGCAGTTCACTGAAAGCGGCACCACCACCATCAACTACCCCCCGGTGGTCGCCAGCGCAATCCCTGTGACGGTGACCCCACCAAGCCCCCTGTCCGCCATGCAGTCAGTCACCGTAGCCACACAGGTGCCACCACTGTTATGCCCCTCCCCCCGCCCTTTTGCCCTGTGTCACATTTCGCACATCAGTGGTGGTGAGCACAGTGGTGTCGTCACTGTCTTGGGAAAAATTTGCGTGAAGCATGCCAGGCACTGGTGGTAGGGACCTGTGAGCAGATGCACAGTTGTCCCACTTTGGATGTCGTATGAGGGGAAAATGACTTTCCCTTTTTGGCCTTTTTGGGGCACCAAATCTGTTTCCCCACGAACGCCAGATGTTGATTTCCCAAGTACCCTCTGCAGTTCTGCAATTCTTTTCCCATCAGCGGTGTACAGCATGCTTGGGCATTTTGCCAGTTGTTTCAGGAGGTTACGCCCGTGCATTGTGCAGTGGGTGTTGTCCAACCAAGGCCCTGCGGTGGGGCCTAGGCAGTGCTCTGCAGCCGCCTCAAGACGCACCGGCAATGCTGTGCCAAAAGTGAAATATTGCGCAATTTGAGTTTTTTTCTAAAGATGTGGCATACCCTGTGTCCAAGTCTGTTCTCGAGAGGCATTGGAAATGCCCCCCCCCCTCCCCAATTTCTGCATAGTTTGTGCAGTGCCATAGATCCTCATTCCCATCACCAACCGGTTCTCAGCTTATGGAGACTTCCATTGCCCCACACCATACACACACCAAGGGAATGCCGTGCACGTAGGGTGCATGTAGTGCAAACTTTTATATATCGGCAACTACTTGAACCCTAGGTTTGGCCCTTGATACACAAGTTTGTTGTTTCATAACAGTTTTTTTCACGCTTCTTGTGCATTGAGGATGTGGCACATTTGAAATGCCACCCATTTTCACCCATTTTCACCCATTTTAGCCCATTTCCCCCCCGGTTTTGCTGCACGTAGTTATAGGTGGATGGTGGATTATGAGGATGGGGAATCACCAGACGTCGTGTATATTCGCAATACAAGAAATGTATAGGTGGGTTGTTACGTTACACACTCCAAAGTGGATTCCAACCTTCATGGCCATTGCCTTGCTATCTCTAGAAAACAATGTCCTTTGTGGATTCTCTTTATGAGCAAGCACTTGAACCTTCCATCCGCACTCTGGAATCATCGCGAATCAGTAGCATGGCTTATTAGTAACGGCGCACATAGTGCTGCATATTGCTACAAGTTGGGCCCCAATCGGATCAAGGTACAATGCCTATGTCCCAGAAGGATGCCACCATCTTCCAACACACCGACGCAACAGCAAATTGCGCTTGGCCATGGCCACCAACCATCAAGGATATAAAGACCCTTGTGACGACTGCATAAATGTAGGGTGGTTTCCTCCCTTCCTCTCTGGCTAGGTTTCATTTTGTGGGCACTGTAAGTAGTGCGCACACAGTGCAACAACTTGGCCCAAAGGACGTACTGGAACATCTACCAACCATAGGAGGAACCCCCCCCCCGCACCACTCATGTAGGTTTGGCCCCTCCTACACGGGTTAAGTGGCCCTGCCTTTGGACCGCAATGCTGAACCAACACGAGCCCACACACCCTCTTATCCACACCAATCCAATCCACCCACACCAACCCAACGGGCGGTTAATTCCCCGCTCCCACTCACACCCCACAGCAGGGCCTTGGTGGGACAACTACCCCCAAAATGGTCCCCTCAGACTACATCTAACAATAGTAGAAATGGCTCTTTACAGGAGACAACAGGAGACAACGTGTGCACAAAGTGACAAAGCGTGCAAAAATTGAAGGGGAGATGGGGCAACCTTGTCGGACTGATGAGGTATGGGGAATGCGATGGTTCTGAAGCATTTCCCCCCAAATCAAAAGACAACTAGGCGCAGCAAAAGCTGTCATCATCACATTAGTGAGTTTTGGCGGAATGCACATGTTTGTGAAACATGTTTTGGCATAGGCGCGACATGGAATCAAACGCTAAAATAAATGGGCAGTAGACGCCTTGGCGCTCAGCGGACCAATAACCAAAGGCCTGCCATAAGTTGTAAAAAATGTAGCGTCCTTCAATAAAGCCATGTTGGCTTATGGGGGTGGTGATGTGGTGGGTGGTACCATTGCTGCTAGTGCCCCCCTTCCCCCCCTTGGATGGACCGTAATTTCGTTGGTACTTGAAAGAGAGGGAAATAGAAGCATGGGAACAACGGTGCGGTACCAGTTTGCACATAGTTGATGATCAATGGAGCATGCCGGCGCTAGCATGGGAGGGACACCAAGGGTCAGAAGCGGCACTTATGAGTAGCGGGACAATTGTCCCACTCTCACATAGCTAAATTGATTTCCCCCGGTTGTTAGAGGTAGCCGAGCAGGGGGGTGTCCACTTTTCCGTGCCCGGAGAATTCCCTCCTCAAAAGGCGAACACGGATGTACACCTAGAAGTATCAACGCCTGACTCGTTCAAACTTTTTGGCACACCCCTTAGACCAAGGTTTTATAGTGGCAAAAAATGAAATTCACAAAAGCAAAATTCTATTTGGGCCATTTTTGGTACACAAACCGGCCTTTGGGTTGCGGAACCCCTCCCCCACCCCCCCTCCTCTAACACATGACCCCCTTTTCAAGACTGCCAGAGGACTTCCCCTCGCCACCAATTATCTCTCCCTCCTTTGTTGTGTTGTACATGCAATGGCTTCCTCCACCAGTGTCCACCAGGGGCACGCAACAGCTACCACCACCTCCCCGTGTGCCCCTCTGGGGTACAGTCGGGTGTTCAAGGCTTGAAGGCCGCAAGTCCCTTGACTCACATTACCCAGCATGGCCTATGTGGAGGACTCCCCCAGCCTTGGTGCTTGGGCCCGGAGCAGCGGTCATGCACTACCCCATGACACAGAGGCGCGGTGGTGTCTCCTTTCCGCATGCACCATCCCTGGGTTTAGGGACCGTCAGCCGTTTGGGTGGTCTTTGAGACAGGCACCCAGTCCTCAAATGTAGCCGTGGCCAATGGGCGAACCCACAAAGTCAAGCAGACAAGGGGCAGCCGAGCGGCGCAGAGCAAAAAAGGCAGGGGATGGCAAAGAGAGAGAGAGAGAGAGAGAGAGAGAGAGAGAGAGAGAGAGAGCAAGAGGATGGGAAATGAAGACCAATGGGTCAATGGTGCTGCCAAGCCCACACCCTGAGCCACACAAGGACACAGCACGGGAGTAATGCGTGGGCACTGCAGTCACAGTGAGCCAGCGCACTCTAGAGGGAGGCGAAGGCGTGTTGCTAGTGGAGCTTGCTCCCTGTGCCATCGGCCCAAAAGGGGGGGTTGGGGGGGGTTGGGACAGGGCCTCACACAGGCGGGGATTGTAGGCCAGGGTGTCCTTCCCTGCATACCACTGGTCCCAGATCTTGGCTGTCCGGTTCCAAGGCCGAGCGGACTAGGACAGCCCCCATGGACCACACCGTAGCGCAGGTCAGTGGGGTAGCGCAGGTCAGTGGGAGATGGTGACATGGTGCAGGTGTGTGTGGGCGGGCGCGCTCAGGGGACGGGGGCGTACTGCAGGCACGTGGGGTCACACAATGAAACTGCGCCTTGCCCAGCCCACATTCAGCACGTGCTGGTGCAGGTGTACGTGCTGTCAGTTGGACATGACGGTTGGAGGGGAGCCATGGGGAGTGTGTAAGCCCGGTGCTCCGGGCCCTGGTGGGGAGGCTAGGGGAGCCCACCAGGGGAGATACGGGCCAGGGCAACACAACCTCCAGGTCACAAAGACATACTGCCTTGCCGCCCCACGACTGCCTGGGCAGGGCGGCGGGTGGGGCCTGAGGTCCGACTGGGGAGGCCCCACACTCCTTGATTGCCGCACGGCACAGGTGGTGTTGCCTGACGGCAGGGGCCAGCGTCCCATGGCCTGTGCGTGCCACCGCGGCAATTGAAGGGGTCCTAGGGCGCGTTGAGCGCTTCCCTGCCCATGGGACCTACCGGGGTTGTCCCGCTAACACGCTAAACACGCAAGAAAGACATGGGAAACATCATTTGCACGTTTCGGAAAATATGGATTGTGTCTGTTTCATAGGCACGGTGATCTATATATGCGACGCTACAGCCCCTGTAGGCACGGGGGCCGCGAGGGCACACCACCTGGATGGCCCCTCCAAGGGTGTGGGGGGGGAGGGGGCAGGGGTCAACTGGCGGCCGTCTGGCCTCCAGAAGTCGCCCACGACTGCACTGGAGTGCACGGGGCTGTGGAG
Organism: Eutreptiella sp. 'Long Island Sound 2002'; assembly: GCA_964036045.1. NCBI lineage: Eukaryota > Euglenozoa > Euglenophyceae > Eutreptiales > Eutreptiaceae > Eutreptiella > Eutreptiella sp. 'Long Island Sound 2002'. Next base: position 44,774,904 of record OZ038384.1, read on the forward strand.
GCGCGGGTGGTCGCGTTGAGGTAGGGGGGGCGCCTGCACACCTCGAGGTTCCCCAAGCATGTTGCTAGACGGATACTCATAGCGGTCTCGCTCCGGGCCCTCCACAGCCACCACCATGTGCAGGCCCAGAGGGCGCCAACGTCCTTCCCCCCTCCTGTTGGGAGTGGGGGCGGGGGGCCTCGCGGCAAGGGGGGGGTCAGAGGCGAGGGAGCGAAGGAGGGCAAGACCTGTGCTACCTCTTACCGCCAGAGTTGCCCCGCGCTCCTTCGGGACCTCTGACCCTGTCTATATCTGCAGAGCGAAAGGCGAGGATGTGGCACAGGGTGTGTGGGTTTGGTCCCCCCCCCCCCTCCGGGGGGGGGGGGGGGCAGCAAAAAGTCCGCACCCTATTTCCTGGACCCCAACGGGGGCCAGCCCACCGCCTGCACCCTCGCTTTGTTGTGGCTTAAATTTGGGCCGACAGAGCCCAAAAGAGGGGGGGGGGGGGTAGCAGCAGACTGTGCCCTGCAAGGGTGATACATGGGGCCCGGGAGGGGGCCTAGTTGATAGGGCATTTTGTACCGTAGGAAGTAGGGGGGCCACCTGAGTGACCCCCCGGCCATCCAACATGCATCAATCCCTTCCCTTTCGAGCCCCCCCCCCCCCCGAACCGCCAACTTGCATGGCTTGGATACAACAAAGGCCATGTGCCATCTACACTTCCTACGCTTCGAAATAGGGCCTAAATATGCGTCCAGCGTTCGTTAGCAGGGATGGTTTGGGGGCACACAAGGGGCACCCGGGAGCACCAACGGACAGGGGGAGGAGCAGCACAGCCACACAGAACGCCTGAGTCACACCAGAAGGGACGAGGGTGAGTGCAGCGGACAAGAGAGAGGGGGGTAGCGAGGCAGGGGAGGCAGCCAGGACAGCGGGAACAGGGAACTGGAAAGTATAGGATGGGAGAGCATGCGCATGGGGGGCAGAGGAAGTCGTGCTTTCACTTGCGGCGTCGATAGAGCCCCTAGGGGGGGGGGTTCGCGGTATCACCGTTGTTTCGTACCCCATGCCTTAGGGGGGGTAAGGCGCGAAAAAAAACATACCCCACCCCCTATGTGTAAAAAATGTTTCACAACCCCAATTTTTTTCTAATGAATGCCACACTGACCACCTCTTGGAAGCCACTGGTTGCTGCTGCACATGGTGTAAGCCTACATAATCCTTTGAGTTCCCGAAACTTTCCGGATTTTGCCGGTACAAATCACCTCACAGAGGTTGTTAGATCAAATCCACACAGTCCCGTACATAGGGGGAAACGCCACATACCCCCCCCTTTCGGGCCTTTTTGGGGCTATTCGCGTACCCTACCTCTAGGGCTGGAATTGTTTGTTTAACCCCTTGTAAAATCATTAATTGGTCCAATAAATGCACCCCCCAATGAGTTTTTGGTTTGGACCCCCCTTAGAACCCCCCCCCCCATTTGAAACCCACTGTTTGCAGGTTTTCAGGGAGGTGGGGGGGGGGTCAAAAACGACCCGCTCTTTTTTTGGGTCGACAATCATGAATGTTTTGGTTTTTTCAATTTTGAGCCCAAAACGTGTTTCCAGGTCCCGACTCCATGGGGTTTGTATGGGGCAGAGTGGGGCGAGCGCTTTCGCGGTTTATGCACTTTTCAGCCATTTTTGCTATGTTGGCGGTTTGGCGACCTCGGTGACCCCGTGGTACCCACTTTGAGGGGTGTGACTGGGGATGTTGTGACAGTATATGCCTACTAGGATACGAAAGGACGCCTTTTGCAGTCTGTAGCCTTGCTGAGGGCCGGTCAAAACCCGTGCCAAAGACGCAAAATGACTATTTAATAATTGCTCTTCATGAGTGAATGGGCGGGTACATAACCTGCTTATGCAGCTTTTCACCCTGGACAGCTCAAAAGTCAAAGTTTTCAAAACTCAATTTTTTGATATCCCTACCACACAATATGACCATCCAAGGTATGTAAAGCATGTTTTAGCCCGTATTTACGTAGTTTTTACCCTATTTTTGGTGTGTTTTGCTTGGGGTAGATTCTCTGTGCCAAAGGCAACAAAACCACCTTGCCCAGGTCATTGTATCACATCCACGCAGGCCGGTATATAGGGGGAAACACCACGTCCCCCCCCCTTTTGGGCCTTTTTAGGGCTATTAGCGTACCTTGCCTCAAGGAGTTGAATTGTTTGTTTAACAACTTGTAAAATCATTATTTTGTCCAATAAATGCACTCCCCAATGAGTTTTTGGTCTGGACCTCCCTAGACCCCCAGCCCCCCCCCCCCCCATTTGAAACCCATTTTTTTTTGGTTTTGAGGGAGGTGGGGGGGTCAAATAATGACCCGCCCTTTTTTTGGTCGACAGCCATGAATCTTTTGGTTTTTTCCCGATTTTGAGCCGAAAAAGTGTTTCCGGGTCCCGACTCCCAGGGGCTTGCATGGGGCGGAGTGGGACGAGAGCTTTTGCAGTTTATGCACTTTTCACCCGTTTTTACTATGTTGGTGGTGTTGTGACAATATGTGCCTACTAGGATACGAAAGGACGACTTTTGCAATCTGTAGTCTTGCCAAGGGCTCGTCAAGACCCGTGCCAACAACGCGAAATGACTGTTTCCACCAATAATGGCTTTCGTGAGTGAATGGGCCGGTACACAACCGGCTTAACAGCTTTTCACCCCGGGACAGATCAAAAATCGAAGTTTTTGAAACTAATTTTTTTTTTGGACATTGCAACCACACAATATGACCATCCAAGGTATGTAAAGCATGTTTTCGCCCTATTTATGTAGTTTTTACCCTATTTTTGGTGTGTGTTGCTTGGGGTAGATTCTCTGTGCGGTGGACTTGCCGAAGGCAATAGAATCACCTCGCAGAATTTGTTAGATCAAATCCACGCAGGCCTGTATATAGGGGAAAACGCCACATACCCCCCCCCCTTTGGCCCTTTTTGGGGCTTTTCGTGTACTGTGTCTCAAGGGGTTGAATTGTTTGTTTAACCCCTCGTAAAATCATTAATTGGTACAATAAATGCCCAATGAGTTTTTGGTATGTACCCCCCTTAGACCCCCCTCCTCTTGAAACCCACTTTTTTCATGTTTTGAGGAAGCTGGGGGGGGGGCTGGGGGGGGGATGGGGGGGGGGGTTCACAACATGAACCCCCCCCTTTTTTGGGTCGACAATCATGAATCTTTCGGTGTTTTTTCGATTTTGAGCCCAAAACGTGTTTCCGGGTCCCGACTCCATGGGGTTTGTATAGGGCGAAGAGGGACGAGCGCTCATGCAACTTATGCACTTTTTAGCCATTTTTGCTATGTTGGCGGTTTGGCGACCTCGGTGACCCCGTGGTACCCACTTTGAGGGGTGTGAGTGGGGACGTTGTGACAGTATATGCCTACTAGGATACAAAAGAACTTTTTTTTTGAGTTTGTAGCCTTGCTGAGGCCCGTCAAAACCCGTTGCAACGACTCGAAATGACCGTTTCCACCAATAATGGCTTTCATGAATGAATGGGCCGGTGCATAACCTGCTTATGCAGCTTTTCACCCCGGCGCAGCTCAAAAATCAAAGTTTTCGAAACTCATGTTTTTGATATCCCTACCACACAATATGACCATCCAAGGTCCACTACCATGCCCCCGAGTAGTTCTTTGGCTTCTTCTGCGCAAATAGTGCGGCCTGGCAACACTGTGGAGGAATACCAGAAGGCTTATAATGCTTCTACTAGTGACCATTGGTTTTGCTTGTGCTGGAAAAAGTTGTCCAAATTAGTGCGGCCAAGCAGGAGCACATTTGAGCAACATGGTAAACCCAGCCATCGACACTTGCGCTTCATGCAAGAGAATCGCACCCCTCAACCACAGGAACACACATTGCTGACCTTTTTTCCGGCAAAGCAGTCCAGTGGGAATCCCAGTCCGCAATCAACACCTACTATGCCTACGGCGACAACCACCCCAATGATGGAGGAATCTGTTGTGCCTGCAACATTGCCACTCCCACCCCCACCTTGTCCAAAAGTGCTGTCGTTTGGAATCAAAGGTGCAAACGATTTACGCCGGGCATATCCACTACTATGCCACGGACATGAGAAGGCCGCATGGTGTGTGGTTGATGGCTTGGGCTTGGAATCAGTAGACCCGCCGTGTACAGGCGAAGGACCCTATGATTCCATGGGGTGCATTGTACCATGTTCTCCCTGTGTGAGGGGGAAGTGTCGTGTTGCATCGTTGGATGGTTGAGGCTGGACCACCTGACACGGGTGTACAACATTGGAAGTTAGGCTTCGAGGCTTTGTGCATCTGGGCCGATGGTCACCGCCATGAAAAGAGGTAATGGACATGTACACAATGGCATGGAAACCGGAACGGGCGGGTGGGACGATTGACGTCGTGGGGTCCACGGTAGACTTGGGGCACGTAATGAACGGCCATGACGGTTGATTGTACCCACGCGGGGTCCACCGGTTGCTTGCCCGGGTTCTCGCCCCATGCATTGTGCATGGGGACTCTTACCACCGACAAGAGGTGGGGCGCTACGACACGAGGTGTAGCCGGGAGTACTCGGAGGCCTTTGTGCCCTTCAACATGAATACCACCCGTGTCGGCAATGCGCGTTGTTTGCTGGGTCATGCCATTGTGCTGCATGCTATGGAGAAGGGGCCACCGATTGCTACATGTCGCAAATGGCATGTTGGACATGGGCTAGTACCCCGAATAGCCAAACAGGGGAATGCCAACGATTGCCAAAGGCATGTTATGTGGTGGGAACACCGTGATTATGTGTGGTACGGAAAGAAAACGTTTTTTCTGTAGGACCCACTTTTTTCGTACCCCCCCTCCCCTAGGGGGGGTCCCCCCCAAAAAAATATCCCGTCCGGCATCCAAATTTTTTCTCCCCCCCGCCCCCCGTGAGAGCCCCCAAAAACTGTGGGGGGGGATTGGGAAAAGGGCTCAATTGACAGAAACCACTAATTAGTGATTATGAACTTTGGTGCCAAAGGCGCCGAAAATTTTTTTGACCATTGAAAATGGTCAATTTTTCCCCCCACCAAATACATGGCAAGTGATGTATTTTCTGAACCCCTCGATGCGCTGATTCCAAAATCCAATTTTCATTATTTGCCCAATTTTGGGTCCGGGCCACCTCCGGGGTCCAGGAGTCAGTCTCAGTAGGATTTTTGGGGTCCCGTGAATTGAGCCTTTTTGGGGGGGGGGTCTAGCCAGGGGGGCTCTATCGAACCCCCCCCCCCTTGCAAGTGAAAGCCCACCTTCCCCAGCGACAACACAGGGGATAGCCTGGCCAGCTAGACCCGTCGCTACCGGGTGCCAGGGCAACCCCTACTCAACCGGCATTGGGTGGGGGGTGTCTCCCGCAGACCAGATGGGTTGTTTTCACAACAGGAAGGGGAGCCCACCAGGGGCAGACCAGCCGTGAGGGGGAAAGGGACGACAAGGGCCCCCCAGCCCACACCCCACACCAACACCAGCAACCCACCCAGGGGCACCCAGGGCCCCCCCACCCCACCCATGGTCCCCCCAGCCCGACCCAGTGTACCCCTGCACCGCCATTTCGCACAACAGGAACAGTGACCGTCGAGGAGACCTAGTGACCCCACAGGGGGGTCGGCCGGAAGATCGGACTCCCAGTGCGCCAGCAGGACCCCTGAGGAGTTACGTGAAAGCTTGAGTGCGCACAGGGGATGGGGCACCCAGAGGGCCAACCCTGGGGCCCCTGCAGCGCAAAGTCTGTGTCTGCCTGTGCCCAGGGGACCCAGCACCCAGTGGGCCACCACTGGGCCCCTGAGGCATTCTGTGGAGCCAACAGTGCGCGCAGGGGATCAGGCACCAGGGGAGCCAACCCTGGGGCCCCTGCAGCGCGCCGCCTATGTTCGTCCGCTCAGGGGACCCTGCACCCAGTGGGCTACCACTGGGGCCCCTGATGCGTTCTGTGGAACCACCAGAGCGCGCAAGGGATCAGGCACCCAGGGAGCCAACCCTGGGGCCCTTGCGGCACAGCGCCGCTGTTTGTTTGCGCCCAGGGGATCCAGCACCCAGTGGGCCACCGCTGGGGCCCCCGAGGCGCACTATGGAAAGGAATGGTGGGCCAGGCAAGGGAAGGACCCCCTGACAAAACCAGGGTGGGCAGAACCAAAGACGATGGCACGGTCACAGTGCAGCGTAAAGCACCCGGGACACCGTGCAGGCGCGCACGCTACCCGCAACCAACAAGGAACGCGCTGCGCATGCGCGACCCACTGAGTGGGGGAGCGTATGCTGTGGACGGCCGGGACATCGCGTGGAGGAGCAGGGCTCCTGGGCCTCATGCACACGGAAACGCAGCGAGGCAGGTTGTGGATGGCCTGAGGACGGAGGTGTGGGGACAGCAAAAACAGTCAAGCGACCCCCGCAACAACCAGCACAACCCCAATACGCCAACTACTGGGCGCCGCTAACGCGCAAACGGCACACCCTGCCCCATCCAGCACAGCCCCAGCACACCAACCACAGGGCTCCGCGAACGCGGAAACAACACCAGCAGGAGCACCGGCCGCAGTGGCCGACAGAAAGCAGAGACCCGACGCAACATGCGAAGGGAAGAACGGGTGACTGTCGAGGGCCCCCATAAAGAAACAACAACCAGACGGAATGTCACACAGGGGAGCGATAGTCTGTGGCCTCGTGGTCGCACGCCGCTGCCCCAATGGCGGAGTTGCTCCTGGTACCGGGGGCCAGGCGGTGCTCTTACGACTGGGGCCCTTCAAGGCTCTGCAGGAGCGCAGCCGGCATATGTGCGTGCTCAGCTCAGGGCGAGAACAGACATGCCACTCATGTCCAGCAGGAGAAGTGGGTTTCGTTAGGAACCTCTGGTCACTCAGTAGCATCCGCTCCTACCACAGTCAGACCTCAGTAGGAACAAGCTGCGTCTCGTGTCTGACTCAAAAGATGTCAACTCCTTCTGAACCTGAAGGACAAAACCCCAAACCATGAGCAACATTCCAACATTCCAGACAATCCTGGTTGCATGAAGGCAACATTACACAGACTGCCACTGGCGACAAGGGACTGCTTATGGGTAAGCTCTGTGTGCACTCTGTGATACGAAAAACCAACCTCCTTCAGTGGGACAATCGCGGATTGGCACGACACGCACATGCACACATACGCACCAACACACACACACGCACACACACACACACACCACCCAAGAAGACAACAATACATCAACTGCCACGGGCAACAGTACTACATTGTATGCGAACCAGAACAGATTGAGAGTGAAGGAAATCATCACCCATGGCACACTGGCAATTGGCGCGCGTGCGCGTCCGCGTGCGCGCGCACACACACACACACGGGAGCACGGGAGAACGGACCAGGGATGCGGGACGTGGTAGGAGCACGAGCCCCACTCCCTCTTGTTGCATGTCGCGTGTCATCTCAACCCAGTTCCTGAAGCCCGGCGACAGGGCACTCGGACAAATGAACACATGGTTTCGTCGCATCATTGTTGAACCTCGCAGTTTGAGCATGGTTTGAAAGATTTGGGGCGTCACACACACACACACACACTGACACACTGCATGAATGTCGCATCATCCCGCATACCTTGAAACATCAGGTCATCGCTGAATCACCCCTCCCCCCCCAATCCCCTCTCTGCAGCCCCGTGGACTGGGCGGCATGGGCGATTTATCGGTCACTTAAACGCCGTGCGGCGCAGCAGAAGGCCCCTTTTCATGCCGTCTAGCACATTGCTACCGTATCCCCCCCCCCCCGGAAAGGCCCAATGCTGTGCCCCCGCTGTCCAGGCGTCCGTCTGGTTGGATCCCGACGGCACTGGCCCATTCGAGTACAAGCTCGTCTACCGCTTGGGCACGCAGACCCACGAGGCGCCGGCGTCCGCAACCGCCGGATGGTCCACATCGCCGACGTTCACTTTCGCGACCCCTGCCACCTCTGGCAACGTCACGTTTCTAATGTACGTCCGCGACGCCCAGGGGGCCGTGTCACAGCCCGCGCGGGTGACTGTGCTGGTCACGCCTGTGGCCCAGGCGCAGGTCGTCCCAACGCTCCAGTCGTACCCGCTCGCGGACCCCGTCACGGTCACGCCAGAGCAGCTCCGCGTCGCCGCTGAGCTACTGCCGCAGGTCCCGCCTGCGTCGCTGGACGAGCGCCTGCGCCTCGCGAACAATAGCGTCGCGACCCTCGCGGCGATTGTGTCCTCCGAGCTCCCTCCGGACGCACCCCGCAAGGCCTACTTCGCCGGGACCCTGGCTGGACTCGTCACTGCGATCCCGCAGGTATGTGTTTTGTGTGTATTTTTTGCGTCGCCCACACTACAACATGCCTGGCCAAAGAATGCCAGGCTTGCAGCAGCGATTGCCGGTACGCCGACGCTGGCTCTGCTCTGGTGTGGTCACGCTCCGTTACGTTTCTGTTACACTCCGTCATCCTCCCCTGACAGCGGTGGTAAACCAACCGCCGCGGGCGGGCATTTGCTGGCATCGAGGTGCCAGAGGCCGGGGGGTTTTCGGCCTTTAGTTTAAACAATGGCTGCCTTGCTTTGATTTCTCAAGCAGATTTGCCATCAGCGCGCACCAGATCAGACGTGATCAGACTGGTAACACTTGGTGATCCGGAAGCTAGGCACGCATTAGAACACAAGAAAGGTAAGGAGGAGGTACCCCCTCCCCCCAGGGCCAGACCCCCCACCCCATCCCCTCCTCCCCTTGCAAGTCACCTGAAAAAAAATGTATTCTATGTGTTCCTCAGGGTCATCTTCAGGGTGTGAGTCAGTTGTTCACATTGAACGCATGTCTCTATGAAAATGGACTATCATGAATTGATATTGTCTTATTGTGGACACAGATTTTGCCACAAATTTATTGCTTGAGTAACCTTTGTTGACAAGAAGGAGGGTCAACCAAGTATGGGCTTTTGTTACGCAGAAAAAATTTCCGGCGCCTTCAGTGCCGAATATGTTTGGGAGTCCTGCTGGCACGGAGGAGCCCCCCCCCCCCCCCTGCCCCCTCAGACCCCGCCACGCCCGGGTCCAAACCCCCCACCCCTCCTCCGTTCCAATTCGTGCCTGCCAGAAGCCCCTTGCTCTGTGTTTAATTCTCACAGCATTTTGTGGCCAACAGCACCCTCCACACCTCACGGTGTCGGATACTGTCTGCGCACACAGTCCCCTACCACTGAGGTCATGTCTGCACGTCATGGGACGATCCCCCCCCCCCCAAACACCCACAACAAGACTTGGAGCTCAGCAGCCTGAAGGTCCGTGTCATATGGATCCTGAGCATTTTGGCTGCCATCACCGCCGTTGATGGCGCAACGCACACCGGTGGACCCCCAGCCAGCGGCTTAGCGGACCTTCTCAGGCGCAACACGTGTTGCACAAAGTGCAGACAGAGCACTTTTTTTAATGCAGGGCCGACCCCTGCAGGAGACAGGGCGTTCCTTTGGGAACGGCTTTGGTTTTTTTGTGGTTGAAATTGGTTTAAATGCCAACCACTGACGGTTCACTGCCTACTACTGGCGGTTGGCCTTCAATAGCTGATGTCTAACTGTCAGTCCATGGTTTTTGGTATGCCCGCTGCTTTGCACCACAATTTTTCCTTTCGGGCCTTCGAGGCCCACTTCAAGCCGATTTTGAGCTGCACAGCAATGTGACAGGATCTGTTTTTTCTTTCAGGAGCAAAGTCCTGGGTGGGTAGATCAGCGGCATTTAAAAATCCTGTACCTAAAATGGACCTCATATTTCTGGCCCCTTTTGAGCACCTCATTTTTTCTTGCCAAAAGTTTTTTCTGATGTGTGTGTGTGTGTGTGTGTGTGTGTGTGTTAGCAACCAGTGCTGTGCTCTGTTTGTCACGCCTGTTCGTTTTGCTTCAATCGTGTGTGTGCGTGTGCGTGTGTGTGTGTGTGTGTGCGTTTCACTCAGCCACCATTCTTGTGCTGTGTTGCGCAATCGTGTGCGCGTATGTGTGTGATCACCCTTATCTTTATCATTTTCATATGATTTTGCTGCCTTTTCCTGCAGCTGGAAGGGGCAGTCCTCTCCACAGTACCCCCTCAGCCAGTTTTTTTTCATGTTTTGTGGTGCTGAGGTGCTATTTCTGTGAGCATCACGGTGGGCAACACACACAAACAGCATTGACATACAGGCCCAGCACAGTTTTACCTTTTCATATTCATATCCTGCCTGGGGGTGCTGAGTTGCCATGCCCGTGAATTGCAGGCGGTGTACTGGGACAAGCCCATCATGGTGGCATGACGGCAGAACAACAGGTACATCATATCAGTTATGTCCCACCAAGTGAATTGATTCCAGGGCGAGGGGAAAATTGGCTTGCGCGGGGGGGGGGGGGGGGTCGTGGGAGCCCCCCGAAGGAGGGGGGGGGGGGTCTGGCAATGGGGCTCCTGTGACAGAACCCTTGGTAAAGTACCAATCACCTCGAAGAGAGGTTGTTAGATCAAGCGCGGGCGTGGGCGTTGTATACCCCCCTTTTTGGGGGTCATTCACGTAGTATACCCCAAGGCATGGTGTAATAATTTGTGGTCAGAAGGCTCCAAGCAATGGGGATACACAATGCACCGCAACAACCCATGGTCGAATGGTAGCGCAGCCGGCTGCAGTTTTTGCGGTCGGCGGTTCGAATCCTTGCCAGTGCAATGCCATCGGCAGCGCCGCCGGCGTGTGCACCTGACAGGGGTTCGAACCGCCGACGAAAAAACTGCCGCCGGCCGCACTACCATTCGGCCACAACCAGTTACAGCATGCAGGGCCTCCCCACTGCTTGGATCCAAGTCCGCTACTGACGAAAACCCAAACTGTGTGTTTCTCTCTAACCGGACATAAATACCACCACTGCTGCCCCCCCCCTTCCCCCTAAATGGAAGTTCAACTTTATTTGCCACCATCTATGACCTTTTTCAAGGCCCCGTCACGGGAGCCAAGGAGGGGGGGGGGGGTCCGGGAAAGGGGCTCCAACGCCCCCCCCCCCCCCCCGCGCAAGCCAATTTTCCCCCACCCCAGTTGGCGCCTGGTGGAAGGCTCTGTTAAACAGGGCCAGCCTGCTAGAGGCTCATGCGAGGCTCTGCCCACACCACGTTGTTTCTGTTGCTGTCTGTCTTCCGCTATTAGCAGCGAGGCCTGCACATTTTCTTTGTTTCCAGAACAACGTCAGGCCCTGCACATTTGCAGAACAACCTCAACAAGTACACCCACTGCTGTGTGTGTCTGGAGGGGAGGGGGGGCTGGATTGGTCGGCCAGGAGCTACCCATGCTGCACAATGGTGGGTATGTTCTTGACTGACTCAGTTTGTTGTGCTTAGTGAATATTTGCTTCCCCTTATGCCCTTGTCATTTACAGTAGTTACACCGAGTGTGGGTTTTCTGTTTGTGTGTGTTCTGTGCTGCACTCTTGCGTGGGTCTTGCACATGCTTTTGTCTATACGTAGGCTGTGCAGGGGCTTGCGCCGAACGTCATGCAGGCTGTGGTCAGTTTGGTGGCAACAGGGTCTGTGGCGCAGGCGTTGCTGGGCACTCTGCTCGAGACCCTCAGCCACGTGCTGCTGCTGGAGTCCACCACAATATCAGGGGTGGACCTCGCATGCGCGCTGGCCAGCCTGGAGGACGCACTGCTGCGAGACGCACCCATGTGGACTGCAGTGGTACACGAGACGTGCTGTATAAGGTCTCTATTGTTGAGCTCTCTGTTGCAGTGAGCACTAGGCCTTGTTTTTCTGAAAAAATTAGTTGTAAGCATGCTGGTATCTCACACACCCACCACACACACCCACACATTGCCCAGTGCTGCCTGAAGCACTTACCACAAGGAGGCTGTCTGTGTGCCTTGGGCAGTTGCGGTATGGGGTGTCACTGGCAGCATGCGCTGTGGTGCCATTCCCAATGTTGACAAGGGCACTGGGCTTCCGCTGTTCCTGGGCTGGCAGGGCGGAAACTACCCTGTGGCTGCTGCTGCCATGGAGGCGTGTGCATGCACGCGTGCATGTGAGAATGTGCCAGAACAATGCCACATGCCACACTGCAGTCAGTTGATCGAGGGAATGTGTGTATGTGTGTGTGTCCCTGCACATGCCAGACACAGAATGATCGGCAATCCTGCATCCTACAGCTGACCCAGATGACCCATGCTGGTGTCCCTCGTAAATCTGGTTCAATCTGGTTCGCCCTTATCACCCACACCCATCCTGCAGTGTCTCATGGTGGGGCATTACGGGTGCATGGTTGGGGTGTTGGGTGTTCCGCCCCTGACGTTGCCGCAAAAGCAATGAGGCATTGATAGCTCATGCCCTCTTTAATGCTGCCTCACTCCCCTGACACCTTTCCCTCTTGACTTGGAGTACATTTAATTGTTTGCTTCCCCATTTTTTGCTTTCCATTGGCAATGGCAATGTCTTGTAATCAGTGCAACTGGCAGTTTGGTCGAGTGGCATGATTCTGCAAGAGGTCCCGGGTTCTGTCCCCGGAACCGCCCACACCCTCTTTATCTGTGTTGGGTCCGGCGGGAAAGGATTTTGGGTGGGAGGAATAGGGTGACAGCAGGCAGGCTGCAATCACCTGCATTGGGCCTTGCACACAGAAAGAGACAAACACACACCGCACACACACACGTCTCCCTCGTTAATAATGCGACCTTCTCCCTTCCCCTTCGCAAGAGCGTCCAAGACCTCAATAGACGCCTGCTCTTGTTAATAGTAGAGTCAGGGCTGACGGTGGCTGTGGCACCGGTCTCCGTGGCTAAGGAGGAACCAGGCCCCCCATGCGGGTGCAGGGTATGGTGGTCGACTCCCGCCTCCCCCCAGCCCCCACAAGGGGGTGAAGGGAGGTTACCGGCTGTGACGCCCGCAGCCCAGGTGGAAGCGGATCCCCCTCCCCCAGCAACAAGGTGGGTTGTCCCCACCCCCTTTCCCCCACAACAGAGGGCTAGGCAGGTAGGGGGGAAACGAGCCGGGCAACCGCAGCACCCATGCAGACCTTGTGTGATTAGCAGAAGGCCCCAGCATGCATGCAAGTCATGCAAGGGGCACAGGAGGGTGCGGCACTGCTGCAGCCGCCATCACGAGGGGCACCCTAGGGTGACGGGAGTGGACCAACAATGCCTGCACGTGCACGGGGGGACTCGCGCTGTAGTTGGGCGCTCTGCCCTTCGGAGGGTCAACGCACGCGCTGGCTCCCTCGTCCAGGGGAGAGGGGGGTAGGGGGGGGAGTAGGTTTGTGATTGACAATGTCGCCCCGCGGGGGCTGGCACACCCCACAGCAGGATGGGAGGGCCTCCGAGGAGGGCACATAGCCCCATGGTGGACGTCTTTCCGCCACGTTGTGACCCACCGGGGGCCAAGGGTGGGATAGGGCAAGCTACGGCCAGGCTCTAACCCGCTATCCCCGCACCCTCCCGTTGCAAGAGCGGCTAGGACAGTAAAAGTCGCTAGCCCTCGTTAACAATATTGTCCCTTCCCAAACCCAAGAGCGCCTAGGACAATAAAAGCTAGATGCCCTGTTAATAGTGCAGTCTTTCCATTGCACCGAGTTGCCATGGCCAGGGTTTAGGTGCTCGGGCTTAGGTAACTCCTAAACCTAACGCACAGGCCCTTCCGTGACCCAAGAGTGTTGATGACAATGAAAGCCAGATGCCCTCGTCAATAGTACACACGGCCATACGGCCGGAAGGCACCGGCCAGGACGCCAATGCTGGGAAGTCCCATTCTTGGTGCATGGGCGACCGGCCGGCGCCGCCGATGACTCTGCGAGGGGTTCCCTGCCCACGACCAGAAGAATTCAAGCAGGTGGGTGTGAGAGTCCGCCTCAACGCCAGCATGGCACCGGCTCGGTGCCCGAGGCACAGTTTGAGACGGGTCGGCCCATCTTGTGACGGATGGGTTGTGTGCCCACCTTGCGCATGCAGGGGGTGGCCATAGGGATGCTGGCCTTGGCCAAGGCCATGTACTATGTGGAGTTGGCCGCGGCCGGAGAGGAGGACGTGGAGCGCCTGGAGCAAGCAGCCATGCGGGTGTTGTGGCGCTCCATGCGCGTCTCCCAGGCGAGGGAGGTGCTCCAGGCCATGCTAGTATCGGGGCAGCGAGCCTTGCCGGTGTGGTGCTTGCGGTACGCGCGGGTGACGTGTTTGGCACATCAGGCGCACACACTGGTTGCTAGGTACGTGCTGGTGCAAGCGGTACCGGACGAATTGGCCAGACTGCCAACAACGGGGCCCGTGGGGCGCTCAATGCTGGTTGTCCAGTAGCTGAGGTGGGAGTCTCGGCAAGGCTGGTGGATGGTGCCGAGGCAAACCAACGAAGTGCCCCTACGAATGAGCCCGCCTCTGCCACCGCTTTTGGTAGTTGCGACAGCACATTAGTTATGCTAGTCCCGCTGCAAATGTGCCCAACCACGTACGGAGGCCTAGGGGCGGCCGCGTGCGGGCGAGTGTGTGCTTATGGCCTCCACGGACACGGAACTCTCAGTGCTCCGAGGGCTCATGGCAGGCGCGGGGGACCTGCTCTACTTTACAGGCCCCCAAGACCAAGGCGCACTTGCTATGGGACTACCCGCACTTGCAGGCACATGAGGCGCGGTGGTTTCCGTTGCTGCTTGTGGAGGCGGCCCCGCTGCCCACGCAGGCGCTACCATCCGCATGGACCGCGTGCCTCCGGGCCACGGGGCTCCCGCTGGTGGCTCCGATCAACCCGCTGGAGCTAGATGAAGCTTGCCGGCTGATGTTTTGCCTGTACGGCATGTACCTAGTGGTGCTCTCGGCGTGCATGGAGGCGGAAGTCGTGGCACATCGAGACACGGGCGTGGGACCCTTGGTCTTTGTGGTAGCGTGCAGGCATCCGCCGGATGCGAGTCCGCCGGCTTTATCCGTTGTGGCAACTTGGCGGTGGGTTGCTGCCCAAGGCACCGCCGGCGCCACCAGTTGTGCCCCGCATTGGGAAGCCGCTCGGATGGCCATGGGTGCCAACCTTCATGGAGGCCATCCTGCAATAGGTCGTTCCCGTGCCACGGCACGTCAGGTACATGAAGCCGCCCTTGTATTTGGAGGCCCATGCGGGTAGGGTGCTCCCGGCGCCGGGGGACCACCGGTTGCGGGGTGAACGTCGCCCCTGTACACTAGGGTACGGGTGCCAAAGGAGGCGTCGGACCAGCTGGAGCCCCACATGCAGATGGCCAACAACCTCCAAGGAAAGGCAGTGTGGATGGCAAAATCCCTCTTTCCACTTGGGGTGTTTTGATGTGTGGGGCGCAAAGTGCGCTGTTGCTTAGCACGATACACTTCTCACATGAAAAATGGTGGAAATGAACAAAACGGATGCTTCCATGGCTTTACCACATTCGAAATCCCTCCGGAACAATAAAACTTTGTGGATTCGTTTTCGCCCAACAAAAAACGGCGATTCCGTTCCGCGTGTGGTAGACAATGGAATATTGAAGAGCACCGCCGTTGCCTCTACCATGTCTTTCCTGCTTTGTGTGCCGCGTGTGTTCCGTGTGTAGCGCGTTCTAGGCGTTAAGATCTAGATCTGCCTATGGAACCCCAATTTGCCGCATTGTGTATTCGTACAGAGCGTGGTTGCGAGCGGTGCGCATCCAAAGCCCGCTCTTGGACCTGCGTTTGCATGCTAGAAACCACGTTTTGCGCGAGCTACAAGTTGTCCTGTGACGCAATCCCTTGTTTACGTCCGCACCCCTCTTCCGCGACAGCAACAAGCAGCGGCTGGCAAAGGGGGGACACTTGGGGATCCGAGGGAACACGGCCACGCTGAAGCACAACACATTCATCGTTTTCCAGATTGGAGTAGGAGGACGAGGAGCCAGAGCAAGATGAAGGAGAAGAGGAAGAGCAAGAAGACCAGGAGGAGGAGGAGGAGGAGAAGGAGGAGGAGGACACCGAAGAGAGAGGAGGAGCATTTTGAGGAGGAGGAGGAGGCCAACCCGGTTGTGGCGCAGAAAGGGTTGTCATCATGGGCCCCACGGTCCACCATGCTGGAGGTGAAGCAGGAGCCGGTTGCGATGACGGACAACAAAAGTCGGACCAGCGGAGCCCGCTCAAGGAGCCACGGAAGAAGGCCGACTTGGAGGTGGCGAAGAAAAAGAAGGACAAGGACAAGGGGATGCCACCTCGTGGTAAGGTGCACTTCGCGATTTCAGAGAAGGGCCCACACAGAAGCTTCCCCGCCGCACGGACGAGAGTGGAGTAATTCCAATTCGAATTCACGTGTGACCGCAATTTGGACACGATGCAAATGATCTTAGAAATGGACTTCAACATCACGCCGCGGAGATTGGTGATGCAGTGCAAGGATTGCTTGTCCGAGGAAGCGAAGTCAAGACCCAAGATCGGTTTGGCAGCTTTGTTGCACACCGTCGTCGGAGCCCTGAGCGTGCACAGCGTGGTGATATGCAGAACCAAGAACACCCAATCTGCCGCGGCAGCCCAAGAACATTTTGAGAAACAATATCTTGTCTAGTAGCCCCCGTCAAGTGGCAGAGGGGTTGTTCAAGGGCATTGGCGTTTGTATAGACTACGCCGCCGCGTCGGAGTGGCCCGTCGACCTGAGCCTGCCCGCAGAGGGTATCACTCTAGCAAAGCTGAGGGTGCAGGGCCTACGAGGTCGACTAGTAGGTGGTCGGATGTGATCAGCGGATTGGGCATTGAAGACATCGTGGACATGGAAACAGATGTTTTACATGTGTTGCGCACGGCTTGGGTGTTACTTCCTGGTTGTCGCACTGCACGTGATGCGCGTGATGTGTGTTCTCCGCGTCCGCGTTTTACCGCTTGTGGTTTGCGCCACACACCAGACCAGGAAGCAGATGATAAAGATCTGAACCTGTAGCCAGCTGGCCAATACTGACCCTGACCAGGGAGGTAAGGGACTAGCACAATGGAGCGAACATAGCCGCAGCCCGGCACGTACATTGGAACTGGAGAGGCGATGAAGGCCGTGGGGTAGGCGCGGCTGGAGCTAAGTGGCGTGTCCACACCTGACCATTTGTGGCCCCCTCCGCCGCCCGCAAGCGGGGGAATGCTGCAGGCAAGACGGGGAGATAAGCTCCCACGTGAAGTCACGGACGGGGGCTGGGGGGTCCACCACCCTCTTCATCCCTTGCTCCCTCCACACTGGCGTCAGTTTTTAGTCGCTTTGCGGCGGACTTGGAAGCAACGCGAGAAGCGCCTCCGCTAACCTTCCCCCACCACCTCACTCACTCTTCCCCCCGCCCAAGCAGGGGGGGGGGGGGGGGGCAGCTGAGGAGCCCATGCCGGGCACTGGGGGAAGGCAAGCTGCAAGAGGCTGCTGGCGACGACGCCCCCCCTCTTCTTAGGGCATAGTGGGCGGGTTTGAAGAGACTGGGGTAGCGACACCCCATGCAGACTTTGTGCGATGCACACACGTCTCGCGTGCAAACCGTGCCAGGAGAAGTTAGGGGTGTGGCACCGGTCCTCCCAGCACCGTGAAGGAAACCTTCAATCGGCGCAAGAGATGGGGGGTGCACGGCAGTGCACACTGCTTCAGATGGGAGGAGTGTGTGGTCTTTGCCCCCCTCGGCGAGCCGCGTGGGGATGATGAGGATATGGCCTCACGGAGTTCGGCGCCGATCCAAGGTCCACAAGACGAAAAGGGAACCCTTGCTAGGGCCATGGGAGAGCCGAAGAAGAGCACACCGGACCTCGGCGCGCCTGTCTTTCTATCGTGCCGGCCCGGAGGGGATGGCACAGCTGGTCTTCTAGCTTGAGCAGCCCTTGTCCACTGAGGCACTCCGCCCTTACCCGGTGATCCTCCCCCCCGCTGAGGTTTCGAATGGATCCCGAGGGTGGGGGGCGGCAACTATTGATAAGGGCATGTGGCTTTTATTGTCTAGGACGCTTTTGGGTCAGGGAAAGGCCCGTGGGTCAGGGTTAGGGGGTTAGCTTAAGCCCTCGCTCTTGGGACTCCCCCCCCATGTGGCGGCCGCCTATGCCACGGGTGGTGGCGCCCCCTCCATGGCTGGGTAGGAACGTGCACCTTCCTTTGCGGGATCTATTTTCGGTTGTCTCGAGCCCTTTGAGAGAGTCATGGGGGCCGCCCTCCCCCCCTCCCCCTTCGTGCCGTGAGGGGGCTGTAGGGCGCACAGAAGCAGGGTTCGTGGCCTTAAACCAGCAGGTGCCGTTGACCGGCGGCAGTGGGTCGCGTCAGCTGGTGCATGTCTGTGTGTGCGGCCCAAGGCCATCTGTGGAATCCCATCCGCACCTAGCCCTACGCGCACAAGCGCCAGACCCACTCACGGCCGCACATGACCGGGCCCGTTTCCCTCTCCCCCGCCAGGTCGCTCCACGCCCAACTACTTGAACTCTCGGGAGAGGGGGATGGGCACCCCGTTGAGCGTGAGCGGCGCCAGCCCCCCGGGCAGCTCCCGTAGGGGCCACGAGGTTCACTTGGCCGCATTTCCCAATTGGCCCGTGTCGGCCATCCATACCGTTGTCCGGTCCTTTACTGCTTGGGCCTCCGACATAGGAGCCGCCTTTGGGGCCAGTGTGATGGTCTGCGTGTCGTCCGCATACCCTGTGGAACATACGGCTGCCGTTCATACGACGTATAGCTCCATGGTAGACAGCTGTCACGGTAACAGCGGCCACTATTAATGAGGCCAAAGGCTGATTGTAGTCCTAGGTGCTGTGCAACGGGTCAAGCGGGCGGGTTATGGGTTAGGGGCTGGCGACAGCCCCCCCTCCCGTCCCCCACCCACCCTGGTGTCGCAGCGCGACGGAGGGATTGGGCGCCCGGGGTCATGCAGGATCCTCGGAACCACCCCCCCTATCTGTGCCCCCATGACGACGGGCCCGTACCCATATCATCGTCCCCTCGGGGTGGGGTTTAATTCTTGTGCCCTCCCGGCTGGCGCCAAACCGAGAGTGCACCGCCCGCCCCCAACGGGGCAGCACACCGCCGTGTGGCTTACACGGTGCCGCGAATAACAGTGCCGAACATCCCTGTTTCCCGCGCACTGCGCACAAGGTGGCACTCCATGGGGTTCGCAGCGCTTCACCATGTGCTGCCGTTTCTGAGAGGTGGCACCCACCCCTTGGCTCCGGATGGCGGTACTTGGGTGCCAAGGGCCTAGGCATCATGCGCCGGGTGGGTTGCCTTCCCACCTTGCACATGTGGGAGGGAGCACAGGCCACCGTAGCCAACTCTGTGGCCCTGGACAAGGTGGAGCCGGCGGACGCCGAGGGGTGCACCCTTGCGTCGGTGGACAGGGCAGTGGCACAGGCGGTTTGGGGCCCCACGCGGTGCTCAGGTGCCAAAGAGGCCATGTGGGGTCTCCTCACCACGACCTTCTATGTCTTCCTCCTGTGGCGCGTGCAGTACCATCGCTTGCTGTGGCTCGCCTAGTGGGCACGCACACCAGGGACCACACAAACCCTCGCTCATGCTGTGCTGGAGTGCTAGGCGTTCCGCCCTCCACATGGCCAGTACACAGGGCCTTGCAAGCTGCTCGCCAGCTGGGCTGCACCAAACTGCCCAGGCCTCCGTAGCTATCGGGCCGGCGTTGCTCCAAGTCCCAGAAATTTTTATAACGATGGCTTTCGTGCACGCGGTGGCACGGCTCCCCCCCATCCGCTTTGCGCTAGGTGCAGGGGCGCCGTCTGCCCCAGTACATCCTTGTGCCACCACCCTTCGGGCCTCTGCCCGATTCCCACTGCAAGTAGTGCCACTGCAGGTGTGGCTCCGTTTCCGGCGGTCCGCGGCAGAAGGGGCACCTTTTCGACTGCACGATGGCATGTCTTGTTGCCTTGCGCGCTATCCACGTAGCCCCAGCCAACAACCTGGCAAGGATGCCGTGCTCCTTTGGTGGATGCCCTACGTGCTACAGGAGGCTAGGGTGTTGCCCCCACTAGCAATGCCGGCGGCCTAGCCGGTATGCCTACGGTCTGCGGGCTTGCTGCCGCTAGCCCGGGTGGGCGATAGCGTAGGGGCGCAAGAGGAGGGGTTGATGTACCGTCTCTATGGTATGTACCTCGCTTCTTCACGTCCGCAGCAGCAAACCACCCCTGCACCGTTGCCATATCCCACTTCATGTTCCGGACCACCTGCTCAGGGTGGCCTGAGAGGGCTGGGCAGAGGGTATGATACATGTGGCGGCGCTTTTCCTCTGCCGGATTGCCAAATACGCGGTCACCGGCGTATTGGCTTGGGGGGGCATGAATTTTGATGTGCCGGTACCGAATCCCGAATGAAAGTTCATGTTTGGAGGGATTGATGTGGCCGGCCAATTCACGGGTGGTCTTATCTTTTACATCGATGCGGTGACCCATTCCTGTGGCTACGGTCGTGTCTTTGGTCTTGGGCTTAAAATGGGGGTGCAAAACCCTATCTGTGAAGACTCCGATCATCTTAGGCTCCGGGTAGCACATGGGAAGGTGACTGAAGCATAGAGCCGCTAGGGCTTGCGGGGCTGCGGCTAGACCCTTAGTACTTGTATGAAAGGTAGTTTTGTTCATCATAACTTGTTTTACAAAAAAAGAACGCATTTTGCTCTTGCTCGGGTACCCATGGGCCATTTCTGTTCAAAACTTCAGGGGCTGCGTGAACACCCTTGAGGTGAGTTTTTTTTTGTGGACCGGGTGTTTTTTTGTAACGATTTCCATTTTAGCCAGTTTATGCAAATTATGAAAACATTCTCTCCTGTTCATAATTCGATTCATAATTTGATTCATTATTGAGAAATCGTTTTATGAACGCACCGATCATTTTATGAACGCGCCTTATGAACGCGTTTTTGAAGAGATGCACACACACACCAAAATTACCCGGTTTTCAATTTATTGTGTCCACTTCACTGTCCCTTGTCCTTGCTTGTTCTTGCTACCCTACACCTCAGGGCTGGGGCCTGTCGGTTCCTCCCAAAGGGGGGCTGTGGCCTAGGTTTCGCCCCCATCCGGGGCCTGGGCATGGGTTTGGGCAGGGGGTTTGGCTTGCAGTTTGGCCGAGGGTTGCGCTGGGGCATCCACCTCCATGGGGGCCGCCTCAGGGGCAGCTTTGGGCTGGGGCAGGGGGGGCTGCTTAGCATCAGGCTTGGAGTCAAGCTTTGCGGGCTTGGGGGCATTTTATGAACGGTATTTTCGAAATATAAATGGGCGAAAATATAAACAGCATATGAACACGAAAATGCAGACTACAAACTTGCAGCACCCGAGCCCAAATTTGGCCTAGGGCAACCGTATCCTTGTCCCCCGTGACGGCCATGCCGACGACCCATAGAAAGGCGGGTGTTCTCACCTTGCCCCCATGGTTCAATACACCAATCGATGGTTGCGACCAACTTCCACCGGCGCACGGGTACCCGTCACCCCGCACCACAAGGGTGAGCGGACGTGCCCAGTCAATGGACCGGCACAGGGCCGGCCGGGATTGCACGTATTGTGCCCACGACCGTAGGGGCCAACGGCGACCCGACGACGGGGGGTTGGCAGATTCCATCGGGGGGGGGGGGGGACAACACAAGCGGAGCGGTCAATGACTTCCACATTGCGTCAAATTGGTCCCGTGTGGGGATGGGCCATGGGAAGGGCAACCCAGTGCGAGCGGTGTAGGCGTCGCCCCGGCGGGTGATGTACTCAAACAACACACGGAAGCCGGACCGCGGTGCACCCAACTCCAAAAGGAGCCTTATTAGACAGGGTGCGGGAAGTCTTTCTCACTGGCGAGTTCCTTGAGGAGCATATTTATCAAAGAGCGCTCGGCTCTCTCGCCTGGCAGCGCCCTGTGTGAGCGGATTACACACCTTAAGTGATAGATTCCAAGGCGACTTGAATATTGCTCTGCGGGGTGGGGGGTTGGAGAAATGGACTTCGTGCCGGGCCCCTTAACAACGGGCAATTTTGTAGCTTTCTTTGAAAATTTGCCGGCGACAATGAGTGCCGTGGGCTGGCATGATAGCCCTGCCAATGGTTGAGCGGATAGTAGGCCTATTTTGTTAGACGCCGGGGACCGGTAGCCTTGACTTACCATTCTTTTTCAAGTGTATGCACCTCCCAAAGGGGTAGCCTTGGGAGACAGGGGAAAAGAAATAACTGATGACTGTGGACGCCCAGGGCTCTCATGGGTTCGAGAGTCGCAATGCCCAACCCTGTTTTAAAGTGGGCTAAGCGAAATACGTGCTCGTACCCCGGGTTGCTGGAGTTGGTCCAACTTCTGCACCCGGTCCCAAAGGTTAACGTGACCAAGGCATTACCATGCCTTAAAAAAAAGTATCTTTTTTCACACTTGGAATTTCTTGCTTTCCGAATATCGGAACTCATTGCTCTTCCATTCACTCCATTTCCGCGCCCAGGGACCCCATATGCGGTATTTTGGAACTCTGAGCATGTGCATTTGTATGAAGTGCATTTCTCTTTGCCTTTGAAGGAAAGGAATTTGCAAGTCCAACAACGGTGGGCTTTGAACCGTAGCGTTGAAAAACAACTGGCTGACAAGATCTTCACTACAGATGCATGGAGTACTTTGCAGCTGAAAATTCAGGTAGCCATCACGGAAGCATATGTGCTACGGCCAGCCCGTTCTGCACTACTTGTCGAGCACAAAGGTGTGCCGTGTGACGGACAACGCGTTGTGCACTTGCGCAATGAAAAAAATGGACACCCACATGCCGATAGCCACTGGCTGAGTGAGCTGAACGCTTTGCTGTCCGAAATATCATCGGCTGGTGAGACAGCAGAGGGTCCAGAACCCCGGCCTGAGACTCCAAAAAAAAGGATATTGCGTGAGTATTTCACCTGCCATCCCCCCCTCACGGTTCCCACTGCAACTTTGGAGTGCTTTTTTGCTTCACCGAGGAGCAGCCTCAGTTCCTCCAACCCCCCTACAGAATGCATTCGTCCTGTCATGCGCACTTTGCCTGAACCATCCCCACATTACCTGTCCCATGAAGAAACCCTGGTTTCGTTTGTAGAGTCAATTGCTAGTGACCAAGGTATTAGTGCCACCGGTGCTTTGGATTGCATATTGCATACTGCCCGAGGCAATGAAGTTTCGTCTTTGAAAGAATCACCGCCCTTGCCTCAGTTGCCTGCACGCATTCGCACTGCAATTTCAGCAATGCTTCCTGGTGTGTACTCTTCAGGGCTTGTGATTGTGCAAGGGATATCTCAAGCAACTCCGGCAATGGGAGCTTGTGCATTGTATGGTCTATTGTTTGTAGGACTGCCATTTTCGCGTCCACCTCCTTTGCATCCCGAGGCTCCCGCTGCTATACGCATTTGGGCTGCCAGGCAGATGATCCGTGGGATGGTGGCACCTGTGCCAGTGCTTGAGGAAGTCCTACGTTTGCAAGGCTTTGGCAAGACACCTGCTTGGAGTTTATAGCACCGTGGTGCAAGATCTCGATGGGGGATTTTTACATTGTGGCAGATCCCGATGTGCCATATGGTTGTGGAATGCATGCTGTGCTGCTACAGACCACTGATCACTACACCATATTCAGCCCCCCCCTCACCAACGCACAGCCTTTCCTTGG
The DNA here is from genome assembly GCA_964036045.1 of Eutreptiella sp. 'Long Island Sound 2002'. NCBI lineage: Eukaryota > Euglenozoa > Euglenophyceae > Eutreptiales > Eutreptiaceae > Eutreptiella > Eutreptiella sp. 'Long Island Sound 2002'. The sequence continues at coordinate 44,798,429 of OZ038384.1, forward strand.
ACCATCATCGCCCATTGTGTCGCAAGCATCGACGGACTCGGAGGCACAAAGAGCCCCGGCCACTTTGGATTTGTATGCGGCCCTGACTGTGAGTGCCAGCCGCCTTTGGCGTAAAACACAGCCGCATGTGCTGCTGTAGGAACTATGTGCGCACGTTGCGAAGCAGGTGTCAAAGAAAGAAACACCTAAGAGACAGAAGGTGGCAAACAGTTTCCCGAATGTGGCGCGTTTGAGTGTGACAAATGCCCACCATCTGGCGCTGTGTGTTGATGCTCTGTAACAACATGTATGTGTGCGCCAATCTCATTTGCAGGCATTGCATATGGAAGCTGGTTGCTCACCAAAGAGCCGGCACCTTGATTAACTAGGGCGGATGGGTGAATGGCTGACGTTACATCTGAAGAACTTTGCAGGACGTTTCATGTGTGCTCAAGGGGGGACTCAAGCTGTTTTCTGGTTTCGACCCCTTGAGACGGCTGAGGCACGTGCTACTCTCCTCACTTCTGTTTCACAGGCTGCTGTTGAACAGCAAGGAGCTGCGCTGGTGCGCTCTAAGGTAAGTGCTCTGCCCGTGCATCAGTTTTTGGGCGCATTTCCTAGTGCTGTAGCAAAGAGTGTGCTGAAATCAATCGTCTGTAACTTGATTGGGACCAATTTTTTGCGCAAAACGTTTAATTGGCGCGAAGGACGTGTGTGTTCAGCGCATTCGGACTACTCGGACGGCAGCTCTGATTCCAGCGATGACTGCAACTCTGATCCTAGCAATAGCTCAAGCTTTGATTCCTATGACTCATCAGGGTGGGCTTGTGACTCAGACGCCAATCTCCATGGTGCCGCGACAAGGCCTGGGTGGGGCGCTGCATAGCAGCCGGAAGTGACCGGGATCATAGTACCCTTAAAGAAAAGTACCACCGCCGCTGGCACGGTCTAGACACACGCTGTCCACCTTGCCACAAAGCTACTTGACCCCGCCTCTCCAAGGCTAATTGGTACCGGGTCCACCCGAGATTGAACAGGCCATCTAGGGTTGGTAGGTGGTGCGCCAACCGCTGCTCAGTCCTCGGGGTGATGGGGTCGGTTGCCTTGCCGAGGGTGGGGGTTTCGTGTTGGACTGGGAGGATTTTCGGCGGGGGGTCTCGGGTAGGGTGGTGATGGGGGATTTCAGTGTGAGGAGCGTAGGATGGTGCTGGGGGGGATGCTGGTGTGGGCGGTGTGGGTAGGGGGGTGTGAGCATTGGTGGTTGAGGCGAAGCCAGCTCTGCAAGGCTCTTGGCGGTGTCAGAGTCCCACGGTGACTGGTCACCCTGATCGCCATACAACGGCAACTCAGGCAGCTCCCTCTGCCCACCCTGCTCATAGGGGAGACGCCGGGGATGAGGACAAAAAAAGGCAATGCTTGTGACGGATTGAAAACATGTTCCGTCATTGTCCCCCTGAGACAGGTGCCGAGCAAAAACATTCATAGACAGGAGGAGTGGAGAGGCAAAGCAATGGTGTGTATGGGGGATGGATTGCTTACCTACTAGTTGCTGGGTCGTGCATGACGCGGCATGATGAGACGGACGAGTGGTTGGGGGGGCCTCCTCCGACTGCCAGATGAGCCACACACAACCGCCTCGGTGCCCCGCCACTCCGGCGGCTCCACTAGTCTCGCACCCCGGTATTCGTACCGGAGCTTCCGGGGGGGGGGGGTGTACCACCATCGGGCCCCGCCTCAGGCATGGTGTGGTAGAAAGAGAAGTGACTTCTGTCCCAAACCTCATCCCCAGCCAGGATTCACAACGAGCAACGGCAGCAACAGCAACAACAAAGATAATGGCGAAGCATTGAACAAAAAAAATATTAGTTCGTTTTGAGGAAAAGTGACCGTCGACCATGCCCCGGACAAGCCACGTGAGTCTGCGCGGCGCTCATCCCCACTGGCATCCCAAGGGTTAGTCGCGCCATCGGGACTCCAACGGATTCTTGTTAAAGGGGGGCGGGGGTGGGGCGGTGACCCCCCAAAAGTAGGAAATACAGGGCAAAAAAAAGAATTATGCTTTCTGTGCCACCAATTTTGGGGGTTGAGCTGGGGGTTGGGGTTGTTTCAGTGTTTAGATGGGGAAACATGTTTGGGCAGTCGTGACGCAAGCCGTTTTGAAAACGGGGCATGCCGGACAGCAACAACATCTATTTGTATGTTTGGTCAACTGGTCATGAGAAGCAAAATATAAATTCACACCGGATCCACCAAGCAGCTTTTTCCGGGCTCCATGTGGTAGCCTCATTGGCCCACGAGTCGGACCCGACATCCGAGGCTCCTTTGGAGGAGAAAATTCACCCTAAAATTTCCAGGCTCCTCGGAATCATACAAAAAAATTTCCACCCATGTTGGGCCATGCTACATGGCACCCAAACATGCCCGACAAGGGAAAATCGGCAAGAAATACCATCGGTGCACCGCGTGGTGCGACTATATTTTGTGCTAGCCTCCAGGCTACATGTGCGCTCGTCGCCCCCCCCCCCCTTCCTTTAGGGGGGCTCACATCTCCCATCCCGAAAAGCGTGCACCGTCGCACACTCCTCGCCGATCGCGCCAGCCGAGGGTGTCCCTTGTGGTGCCGGGAGGAGCAGTGCCGCACCACCTTGTGCCCACGGCCGAGCCCTCCGGTTGGACGTGCGGTTATCCGGCCGCAGGCGGCGGCCCGTCACCACCGTAGCTGGCGATACCAAGGGGGGCGGCGTGTTCAAATTCTAGCCCCAACCGGGCGCGAAAACTCTTGGGGTGTGGTTTGGTTTGGTTTGGTTTGGCTAGCACCCGGCCCGTGGTCTCTGGCGTCACTATGACTATGCACGCCTGACCTAAGGCATGGGAAGGCGAGAGAGTATGCTGTTGCTACTCGCGGGGTGCTCTGTACGCTTCGCTGATGGCCGGTGCTGAGCACCGTCCCCTGTACCTCCTTCGCTGAGTGCCTAACGCCCTCCTCCCCCCGCTGCCCTGGTCACGCGTATTCTTCGCTGCCAATCACTCTTCCACTCTCGTTCGCTCCCCTACTTCAAGCGCTGCCTTTCGAGGTCGCCGTGCTGCCTCCTGCTCTGTTGCTCTTGCGCCTGGACTCATGGGCGCTCCTCCGCCTCTTGTGTAACTGCTCGTGCGCGCTTTGCTGCCTGTCGCTATGCTGCTAGTGATCGCCCCCCCCTCCGTGCTCCGTCTTGCTTGGGTGCTATGGTGCCTGTTGCCGTGCTGCTCGCAGGGCTCCGCTGTCTCCTATGCCTGGACTCGTGGGTGCTCTTCCGCCCCTTGTGCGGCGGCTCGTGGGTGCTTCGCCGCCTACCGCTCTGCTGCTCGTGGTCCCTCCCCTGCTCCGTGTGCGGTCTTTCGAGGTTGCTGTGCTACCTCCTACTCTGCTACTCTTCGGCCTCCGCTGCTGCCGCTCTTGCCTGGATTCCTGGGCGCTCCTCCGCCCTTTTTGTGAGTGCTCGTGAGTGCTATGTTACGTATCGGGTTGCCTATCTCGGCCGCGCCCGTGCTCCGTGCGCGGTCTCTGTTGGTTACTGTGCTGCCTCTTACTCCGCCACTTGTGGGGCTCTATTGTAGGCCGTGAACGCTCCCCGCCCTTTGTGCCACGGCTCGTGGGCGCTTCGCTGCCTACCGCTCTGTCGCTCTTGATGGCTCCCCTCCCCCGTGTGTTGTTTTTCGATGTTGTTGTGATGCCTCCTCGCTTTGGTGCTTGTGGGGGTCCGCTGTCACTTTCGCCTATGCCTAAGCCCTTGGGCGCTCCCTCGCCCTGTGCGCGACGTCTCGTTGGCGCTTCGCCGCCTATCGCTCTGCCACTTCTGATCGCTACCCTGCTCCGTGCGTTGTCTCCCCTGGTTGATGTGTTGCCTCCTGCTCTGCTGCTCCATCGTCGCGTACGCCTTGGCTCGTGGCCGCCCCTCCGTCGCTTGTGCGCCCGCTGGTGGGCGCTCGGTTGCTTATCGCTCTGCCGCTCTCGATGCCTCCCCTGCCCCGTGCACTGTCTTTCGATGTTGTTGTGCTGCCTCCTGCTTTGCTGCTCGTGGGGGTCCGCTGTCGCTTGCGCCTTGACACAGGGGCGCTCCTATGCCCCTTTTGCATGGCACGGGGGGCGCTTTGTTGCCCTTTGCTCGGCGCTCTTGATCGCTCCCCCGCTCTGTGCGGTATCTTCGGAGGTTGTTGTGTTGCCTCCTGCTCCGCTGCCTGCGGGGTTCCAACGGCGCATACGCCTTGGCTCATGGGCTCCCCTGCGTCCCTTGTGCTACTGCCCGTGGGCGCTTCGCTACTTATCGCTCTTCCGCTCTCGGTCGCACCCCTGTTCCGCGCGCTGTCTTTCTTGGCTGTTGTGCTGCCTCTTGCTCTGCTGCTTGTGGGGCTCCGCTGTTGCCTATGCCTGGGCCCGTGGGCGCTCCTTCGCCCCCTCGGGCGAGTGCTCATGGGCACTTCGCTGCCTTTTGCCCCGATGCTCCCATTCGCTCCAGTGCTCCGTGCGTTTTCCTCCGAGATGGCTATGTTGCCTCCTGCCGTGCCGCTCTTGGGCTCCGCTATGGCTCCGCTTGGGCTCGTGGGTGCCCCCCCCCCCCCCCTTGTGCGACTACTCGTGGGCGCTTGGCTGCTTAGTGCTCTGCCGCTCTCGGTCACTCCCCTGGTCCGTGCGTTGTCTTTCTCGGTGGCTGTGCTGCCTCCTCCTCTGTCGTTCATGGGGCTCCGCTTTCGGTTGTGCCTGGGCTCGTGGGCGCTCCTCCGCCCTTAGCGTGACTGCTCGTGGGTGCTTCGATGCCTCTGTTGCTCTTGATTGCTCCTGTGGCCCGTGCTCTATCTTGCGAGGTTGGTATGTTGCCTCTTGCTCTACCGCTCTTGGGCTCTGACGTCGCTTACGCCTTGGCCCGTAGGTGCTCCCCTGCCTCTTGTGTGACTGCTCTTCGGCGCTTCGCCGCCTATCGTTATGCCGCTCTTGACCTCTCCCCCGCTCCGTGTGTGGTCTGTCTAGGTGTTACCTCCTACCTTGCTACTCGTTGGGCTCCGCCGTCACTTACACCTCGGCTCTTGGGCGTTCCTCCGCCTCTTGTGCGACTGCTTTCGGACGCCTTGCCGCATATCGTACTGCCGCTCCTGGTCGCTCTCTTGCTCTGTGCGCCGTTTTTTTGGGCTGGTGTGCTGCCGTTTGCTCTACTGCTCGTGGGGCTCTGCGGTCGCCTATGCTTGGGCCTTTGGGCACCCCTCCGTCCTTTGTGTGGCTGCTCATGGACACTGCACCGCCTTTTGCTCTGCCGCTCCCAATCACCGTCCTACTCCGTGCGCTGTTTTGTGCGGTGGCTGTGCTGCCTCCTGCTCCTTTGGTCGTGGGGGTCTATTGTCGCTTATGCTTGGGCTCGTTGGTGCTCCTCCGCCCTCTGTGCGACCGCTCATGGGCGCTTCGTTGCCTTGTACTCTACCGTTCTTGATCGCTCCCTTGCTCCCCTCCTCTGTGCGCCGTGTTTCGAGGTTGCTATGCTGCCTTCTGCTCCCCCACTCGTGGGGTGCCACTGCAGCCTATGCCTGGGCCCGTGGGGGCTCCTCCGCCCTTTGTGTTATTGCTCGTGCGCGCTTCGCTGCCATTTGCCCCTCTGCTCTCAGTCGCCCTTCTGCTCTATGCGATGTCTTTCGATGTTGCTGCGCCGCCTCCGGCTCTAATGCTCCCGAGGCTCCGTTGTCGCCTATGCGTGAGCTCGCGGGTACTCCCCCGCCCTCAGTGCGACGGCTCGTGGGCGCTTTGCTCCTTGTTGCTCCGCCGCTCTTGGTCGCTACCCCGCTCCGGGTGCTGTCTTCTGAGGTTGCTGTGCTTCCTCCTGCTCTGCTGCCCGTTGGGCTCCAACGTCGCGTACGCCTTGGCCCCGTGGGTGCCCCTCCGTCCCTTGTGCGACTGCTCATGGGCGCTTCGCTGCCTATCACTCTGCTACTCCCGGTCGCTCTCCAGCTCCGTGTGCCATCTTTTTTGGTCGTTGTGCTGCCTCTTGCTCCTGCTGCTCGTGGGGCTCCGCTTTCGCCTATGCCTGGGCCCGTGGGCGCTCCTCGCCCTTTGTGCGACTGCTCGTGCGCGCTTTGGTGCTTGTGGCTCGCCGCTCTTGGTCGCTCCTCGGCTCTGTGCATTGTGTTTCGATGTTGCTGTGTTGCCTCCTGCTATACCGCGCCTGAGGCTCCACCATCGCTTATCCCTAGGCTAGTGGCTGCTCCTCCGCCTCTTGTTCGCCAGCTCGTGGGCGCTTCACTACCTAATGCTGTGCCGCTCTCGGTCGCTCCTCGGCTCCGTGCGCCGTCCTTCTTGGTTGCGCTGCAACTGTCGCCTGCCCAGTGCCCCGTCGCGTCAGTCGTATAGCACACGCGCCGCGACAACTGGCACCGCCCGTGGCCCGCGCAGCTGGGCCCGGACACAATGGTGCATGGCACCGCGAACGACGGCGTCGCGTTTTGGGGCGCGGTCTCGCCGTCGACCACCAACGAAATTGCGAGGCCGGAACCGGACCCAGTGAAATCACTGCAAACGATGCTTGTGGGCGTGCGCGCGACCGTGGGGCATGCCACACCACCGATCGTGAGTGTGGTCGTGGCAGTCGCAGCCCCGAAGTTGGTGCCGACAATGGTGAAAGTGACGAGGAGATCCTCTTGGCAGCCGGTGATGTGCAGCCCCGTATTACTTGGTTCGTCGCATCCGGCAACAGTGGTGATGGCAGGTTGCGGGCGGTAGGAAAGGAGCGCAGTCTCCGCCGCCTGCTCCCCATCAACCTCGAGGGTGATGGCTTGATTGACTCCAGTGCCGGTGGAGCTCGCACATATGGACCGGCCCTAATCAATGGTGTCGACTAGTGGTGGACACAATTGAATGTACCAGGCCCATGAGTGTGCGGGCCAATGGCGGCCACTAGCCGGTGGGTTGGCCACCGTTACGGGGGGGTCGCAACTCTAGCGGCTTAGCCATATCCTTGCACGTGTCCAAGAAAGCTTGCCGCGTTAGGATGGGTCGCGGGAAACTGTGGCCCGTACGGCAAAGAAGAGAGAGAGGCAAACCGAGGGAGAGAGAGAGAGAGAGAGATTCCCGCCAGTTGTCCGTTGCTTGGCGCATTTGCCCTGAAAGATGCTTTGCTGTGATTGGCTATCTTTGCGCCTGTCTTGTCTGTTGGTTGGTGTTGCTTTTTTCTATGATGTTGGATTATGTTTCATTTTTAATCTTGCTGTGCGTTCCGTTGTAGAGAGAGAGAGAGAGAGAGAGAGAGAGAGAGAGAGCGGATGGGGAGAAGGAGCAGGGATGCAAATGAGCGGGCCCTGCCAGTATGTGTAGGTGCACGCGCAGGTGTATGCATGTGAATGTGAATGTGTACACATCAGCTTATTGACTAGGCAATTGGTTTTCAAAAAGAACATGCAAGGGAATGGTTTGGTTTGGTTTGGTTTGGTTTGGTTGTCGCACCTGGTTCTGGCGGCACAGCCCTCCTCTCCCTTGAAGGGCATGCAGGCCGAAACTGCACATGGGGCCCTTGTTGGGGGCGTTTTCGCACATGGGACCCTTCGCTGTGCAATAGATACAGATCCCCCCCCCCCCACAAGGGGGGGTGCAGCCGTCGTTGGTGCCCCCTCAGCCCCCGAGGGGCAGCACAGGAGGGGCAGGGGCAGTGGTCCCAGCCGCGTAGGCGGACCCAAATCCTCCCCCTTGGGGGGGTGCAGCAACCACCGTGGGGGGCAATCCCCTCCTCTCCCCCGCAGAGGCGGATGCAGCGGGCAGGGGGAAAGAGAGGGGGGCAGCCGCACCGCCCCATGCAAACCCTGTGCGACGAGCAAAGGGCCCCAGCATGCAAGTCATGCAAGGGGCAAGGGGGGTGCGGCACTGCTGCAGCCGCCATCATGAGGGCCATCCCAGGGTGATGGGAGGGGGTAAACTGTGTCTGCCGGATCGGGGGGGGGGGGGGGGCTGCAGCTGCAGCTGGGCGCTATGCCCTTCGGAGGGCCGGTGCGCGTGCCAACTCCCTTATCCGGGAGATGGGGGGGGGTCCAGCAAGGCCGGGAGCGGCGGTGCTGCCCCATGGGGGCTCGCAGGGGCCGCAGCAGGGCCATGGGAGGGCATCCGAGGAGGGCACATAGCCCATGCTGGACGTCCTTCCGCTGCGCCGCGGCACACTGGGGGCCCAGGGGTGGGATAGGGCAGGCTACACACAGGCAGGCTCCAACCCGCTAACCCCTAACCCTCCCGTCGCAAGAGCGGCCAGGACATTAAAAGTCGCCAACCCTCATTAATAGCACAGACGACACAACAAACACACACTAACAGACACACGCACACAGACTTCCTCCCACATGTCTCCATTTCCCTGCTCTCTGCGCCCTTTCTCGTCTCTTTCTTACTCTCTGTTACTCTCTCTTTACGCAAAGTATTACTGCCCGACGGGGTCTGCCGGAGGATCTGGAGCTGCAGACATGGCAGCAGACTGTCGGAGGCAAGACTGGGGGCTTCGGCATCAACGCAGCATTCACGGAGTACATGAAGAACATCACCAACCACACCGTTGACTACATTCAGCGGAGCACCCAGGGCATTGGGCACTCGCAGGGGCACGCCCTGCAGGCCTTCCGTGTGGTGCAAGACGGCTTGGAGCTCACACTCAACGCCCTCCCGACGCCGCTGTCCGTCTGGTTCTCCGCACCCGCGACCAACGCCTCCAGCATGGAGTGCTGGTACCGCGACACTGACGCGCCATGCCGCAAAAGCCCTGACTCATACCTGCTGCACCAGGACTGGGCGGTTGACGACACTGCGGTGGTGGCTGCCCAGATCCCCCAGCCCGACGGCAATGAGCTCGTGGAGTGCCGCACGTCCCACCTCACAGAGTTCGCTCTTGTACCCGCGGTGCAGGTGTCGTGGTCCCTTCTAAGGCTTGGGTCAGGCCTGCGCTGGGGGAGGGGGGTTTGCCATAAAGCCTGCGTACGTGTGCCGGTTGGTACTTCTGGTGCCGGTGCGGGGTGGGGGCTGGTGCTGATGCCCTCCTCTCTGCCACTGGTCACACTGCACTCTTTATCTCCCACAGACATGTGGCGCACAGCGCCTAGGGCCAGTACCGGCCCTGGACAAGCCAATTGTTTTTGAGGCTGTGCATTTGTGCTTGCGTCTGGCCACCAGCCGCGCACATGACACATGCGCGTCACCATATGGGGGGGCGGGACGGGCGCCAGAGCTTGTTCCCAGTGAGCAGCCCTGAGAATGGGGTCGCTGCCAATCAGGTGCTCAGGTGATGCTGAAGCCAGTTGCCCATGTGAGAAGGACGGTGAGGGCAAAACAGTGAGAGGTTCGCTACCTCGCTATTTGGCTCCCCAGTCTTGCCTTACTGTCTCCCTGTCACTATCCCCCACCTGCTCATCTCTCGCTGTGTCTCTACTGGTGTCTGCCCCGTACTATCTCCTCACTGTCCCTCCCTCACTGTGTCCCCAAATCTGTCTCCCCTTCATTGTCTCAAGAGGGAACGGTTGGGGGGGGGGGGGGGCAAAACAATGAGAAGGAGACAGTCAGGGAAGAATAGTGAGACAGAGGCAGTGACAGAGAGGGACAGTGAGTGGGATATTGTGTGAGGGGGGTCAATGGTGATAGAGGACCAGTAAGAGAGGAGAGCAAATAAGATCAGGTGGGGTTTCCGTGTCATGAGCGAACTTCTATGAACCCATATGTACCCATATGTATGGAAAGCAAATACAAGCCTGCACATCCACGGACGACACACACATGCCCCCCGCTTGCACAACGACCAAAGTCTCACCGTTTGACCACACGATTGTTAGACAGTGTTTAAAGGTGACAAAAGCGCCGTTTGACCAGTGGCTGGTCGTTGGACAAGACCGTGGTTGAACAAGTAGCATCAGAAAAGCCCCCTGTGACGAGGGGTTCGTTGCGGAAGGCGATCATTACGAGGGGGATAATGATGGCACGCACAGACACAGACATGTGTATGCACAGCACGGCGTTGTATGTATGCCAGAAGACAGAAACCAGCACATTATTGCCGGCAGCAGCCCACATCTGTGCATGTTGCAGTCCATTATGGGCCCCACACACCGTGCAGTATGTATTCGCCATGCGTTTCTTTCTCGCTTTACGTGTGGTCTTCCTTCTTCTTTCGCCAGGTGAACCTTGTGTCGGGTTGCGACGACTTCTACCCGGTGACCGTGCGCTGCCCGACAGTCGGCAACGTCCCGATCACGATCCGCGGCGTCAATTTTGGGACCAGTGGGGCCCAGGTGACGTTTGCCGGGGGTGGATTGCAGGCGGAATGTACAAACGTCATCCACGACCCTGGCGCGCAGGACTCAGTGCTTGAGTGCCGCTCATACCGCCCGCTCTTCAACACTGCGTCCGACGTGCTGACGGGGGCGTCGGCGCAGACGTTGCGGGTGACCATCACGACACTGACAGGGCTGTCACTCACGCACGCATTCATGGGCATGGCCTTTGCGAAGCAGCCCATCATCACCGAGGTCTTGGGGTGCACCTCCAGCGTAGGCCCCATGCACACCGCCGACTGCTTCACGGATGGCCGCCTCCCCATCACCGTCCGCGGCCACAACTTTCTGGGGTTCGATGTGATGCTCCGCATCGCGGGCGTGGCCTGCGACAAAGGCAGCCAGATGGTGGTCAACAGGTCAGCGGAGCAGAGGAAGGGGCAGGGACAGTGATGCCTTAACACGAAAACGGAATTCAAAAAGCAGCCCCCCCCCCCCCCCTAGACACCAACACAATTCGACGGATGGGCCTTTGCTTAGTGCAGCGTGCACCACCGGTCAGATTTTACCATCTTCAGTTGTCCATGATTGTGACACGCGTTGCTATCGGTGCGTAGCTGTCCTCCTGATCCTGTCATACCGACCTCCTTCATTACGTCATTTTCACCAGATCTGTGTGTGAAAGGCGCCTAGGGGGGAGCCTTAAGCGCAGTGCGCGCGCAGTGCAACTATTTGGGCGTCTGGCCGTACTAGAGACCCATACTTTGTGATACTAGGGGCCCCTAGGGGCATCATGGTGACCCCTAGCGTACGTTTTGACTTCTGATTTTGTTCCCCTTCTTTTGGGGACCCCCGAGAATGCAAGGGTGACGTAGCATTTCCGCCCTCTTTTGGGCCCCAACCTTCCGGTGCTATTGAGGAAACCGGGACAATCTTTGAACCCACGCTTTGTTGCGTGGTGCATCACGGTGACCCTTGGCCTAGGTTTTGACTTCTGATTTTGTTCCCCTTCTTTTGGGGACCCCCGAGAATGCAGGGGTGACGTAGAGGAGGTGGCAAAAATGAACAAACAAACGGAAGACAAGATCTTGGAGATGTTGCTCCATATACACGGCATGCATGGCCATTTATCGGTCGAAAGACGTTGACCGAGCGGCAAAAGGAGTACAACGATGTTCATGGTTTCTATAGGGCACGCATTGAGCACTTGTTTGCACGCATGTGGCACTGGGGCATCGTAAGGAACATATGGAGGGGATCCGGTACGGAGTTGCATGAGTACGTGCGTGTACTCTTGCATTTGCAGCAATTTTTGATTCGAAGACAGGTACGGTACCCTCCATATGGTCCATGGGAACACGTACCTGCACATGTATGGACCGCACCTACACAGGAGGACAATGATGATGAGGATGTTGTGGGTGATGATGGGGATGTTTGTGCCCTTTGTTGCACCAAGTTTGACCCTGAAAAGATGTCCATGTGTGACAAGTGTGAATTGCAATATTGTACGGATTGCATTGACACACACACATGTGACAGTGTGACATTTCTTTGATTCTGCAACTGTGTCATGTTGTGCACACAAGTTGCGTATTCTCAATGTGTACTTAGTTGACAATGGACCAGAAAGACAGTTGTGTGTTCTTGAGGGTGGCGACCAATGCGCTGTTCATGGCCTTTCCAGATGTGCATGATGTGTGTTATGTTCAGGGAAGGTGGTTTGCAACTTTCTTGAGCTGGGGCAGTTTGGGTCACCTAATTCTAAGGGCGTTTCCAAGGGGTGTGCTTGGGGGCTCTTCCGGGGGAACATAGTCTAAAAGTAGCGCGCAGTGCGCGCGCAGTGCAAAGATTCCCCCTAGGGGCAGTTTGACCCTTGACAAGCCAACCTATCCTCTTGTGCACGCCCATGTCCCTGTGCTCCTGCATTTTCTCGCACCAACACACCCGTGACATTGCATGCACCACCATATGGACGGTTGCTATAAAGGCTGGGTAAGTGTGCCTTCGTCCTTCTAGATGTGCGCATTCGTGTCGGCTTTCAGGAGAAAGTGTCTACATTGCTGGTCCACAGCCGGTGGGAAAGGTGTATGTTGTAATTCGTGTAATTTTTTTTGCGGTAAATGCGTGTAACAAAAAAATTATCTAGTCGTGTAATTTTTTTTTGCGGTAAGTCGTGTAAGCCCGTCAGGAAGGTGGTGGCCGGTAGTGATACCGATAGCGATGCTAATGTCTCCACGCTTGCTCTAAACCCACCCAGTGATGATGAGTCTACATGTACTACTGTTGCTGCACCCATGGAGGTGCATCGGAGAACTTGGCATTGCCTTGATCTCTTTCGGCCACGTTATGTGTGTGGCCAATGTCACAAGACCGTGTACCTGTGGTGCATGCATTGTGAGGGGTGTGGCTTTTGCCTACACACTTTGGAGTGTCCAATTCGTGGAAGGGCCCACCCCAACACGGACAAGTGGCTCTTTCAAAAGTGCTGTCAGGAGGTAGTCGTTGAGGAGGTTTTGACCGCCACCCTCCCCAACGAACCCGTGTCCGGTGACGAGGAGTTGGGCATCTTTTCTAATCCTCTGTTGGCCTCTCCCCTAGGTAAGGAGGTGAAGAAAAAAGAGGTCCAGTCATCTGATTCGGAGGTGGACCTCTTTGCGCCTCCCCCTACGGCCCCTTTGCCACAGAAGAAGACGAAGAGAAAGAAGGCCTTGCCAAGTGCCCCCCCCGAAGGTGAAGGGAAAGAAGGCCTTGGTCAGTGCACCCCCTGTCGACCCTCCCACTTCCAAAAGGCGTCTCGAAGCACCATCCCGAGCGAAATAACCCCTTTGGCGGTGGGAGATTGGTTGACAGACAAGGATATCGTGTGTTGGTTGAACCAAGAGCTCTGCCACATGGAAATCGATGAACCACGCGCATGGACTCTAGCGCTTCTATATATCAAGAGACTGTCCAGGTACATGCAGAGAGTTGAATCCGGCACAAGATTGGCCAACAGGAGGTGGTGCCGCCGCCACATTTTTGTGGTTGATTCCGATGACACAGAAGGGTTGCACTGGTTTGTTTGTGCCTTCGATTGTCGTGTCTGGTTGGAGCTTTTCACTATTTGGGTTTGGGAACCCCTAAGCTCCACGCATTTGATCCGTCCTTTCTGGTTGGCCCTGAAGAAGCTTTCGCTAACCACCAAGCACCGCGCCTTGGGATTCCAAATGGACGGTTGGTCTTGTGGTTTTCAAAGCTTGAACATCGCGAAGCTGGTGGTGGAGCAGCGGGGTACTTTTTCCGATGTGCCCCTCGTCCCAATGGGTGCTGGTTGGACTATGTGCTCAGCATTGCTGATGCTGATCGTGCTGTGCGGGTCGTTCAAGCGCCCGGTGAGCCCCCCCCCAGCACCCAAGTTGAAGGTGCACTCTCGGCTATCGAGGAGAGTGTTCAGGCCACCCCCACCCCACTCGAAGGCAAGGGGGCCTCCGCCGAACAGAGCATGGAAAGCCGGGAGGCCAGGCTGCAACCTTCCCTGGCCACTCCCAGAGAGGAGGACACCCTTCCCAAGGTCCTCATCCGTGGAGAGTGGCGCAAGGTGCTACCCAGCATATGCATCTGGCCAGCTGAAGCGTGACCGGCTTTTCATCAATGACCCGTCCAAGCAGCTAGTAGCAGAGTTGCGCGCCGCTTGTCAATTTCACCCCAATGCTAGTGCAAAGCCCAAGTCTAGCGACACAAAAACGGACTTGATCTACAAGCGTGCATTTTGCAACTGCTTGTAGCGGGTGCGTGTTTTGTGGGCTGTATTTTCCTCCGCCCGTTTGGTGTACCAATGGTGGAGCGTATAAGATTGCTATTATATTGGCCCCATGCTAGTGCCTTGGTGGCCTATAATGGTGGCACTAGCGTTGGCCATGGCCCTATCAGGACTCTTTTTCTTGAGCCTGATTTTGTGTCTCGTGTCCATGACACCCTGTGAAACTATGTTATATTGGCCCCACACCAGTGCCTTGGTGGCCTATAATGGTGGCACTAGTGTTGGCCATGGCCCTGTCAGGACTCTTTTTCTTGAGCCTAATTGTGTTCCCAATGCTGGCACACTGGATGTTGGCCATGGCCCTGTCAAGACTCTTTTCTTGGGCGTGATCTTGAGTCTAGTGCCAATGACACCATGTGAAACTATGTTATGTTGGCCGAGTCCCAACTAATTGGTGGCCACACAGAGTACTATGTGCTTTGTGGACTTGGGGTCCCATTATTAAGGTCGCTATGGGGTGCCGTATGGAACCGGCAGCTGTACATATTGCGCATGTATTGCAAAGGTTGCATTTCTTTCAAATTTTCAATTTTTCTTATAATTTACACGACTTACCGCAAAAAAGAATTACACGCCCTTACCGCAAAAAAAATTCATTTTTTTTATAATTCACACAACGTACTGCAAAAAAAAATTGCATGCATTTACCGCAAAAAAAAATTACACGACTAGACGATTTTTTTGTACACGACTTACATTTTTCACCTGGGACAGGGTATTTTTGGGAGGTGAGAGTGAGGTACCCTGTCCCGGGTGGGCAGGGAGCTGTGCGCCACTTGTGTGTAACACTTGACGATGCAAAATTCCCTGCCCTATGTTACATGTCTCACCTCAGTGGTGGTGAGCACCCTCCAAACTTGGTGTGAAGCATGGGACGCCAAGGGCCAGAAGCAGCACTCATGAGCAGAGGGACAACGGTCCCACTTTGGCAACCAAAAATTCTTTCCTGCGGCGGGTTGTACACAAATTCTCCCCGGCATCCTTGTGTCACCCCCCGCAAGTTACGATTAGGATTGTCCTCAATTTCAATTGCTTTGCTACTATTGTCTTCTTTGGGAGGGAAGTTGGCAAAACAAGCATGCACACAGCAACTGTAACACCCCCAAAGCACCATTTTGGGCCCGTTTGCACCATCACGAGCAAAACTCGGTTGGCCTATTGCTGCCACTTTTGTGTCATTTTAAGGAAGGTGGAAAAAAGGTTTGTGTGTGTGTGGGGGGGGGGGGAGCCCCCATAAGGAAGTTGGGGGGTGGGCTATAGTGTATGATTTCCCCACAACGCCACTTACCTGTCTTCGAGGTGCCTTACTGAAGGTAATAAAATTCTATGTGCATTTGGTGCCCCACCATAGACCCCACTGTGCACCACGTACCACAGGTAACCATGGTCATTGTGTATGATTCATTTTCATGTTCTGCTCTTGCAGCCAGCAACGAGGATTCCCCCAAACGGAGAATGCATGCTAAGCCATGTGTCATCCGCCGATGCAAAAGTTCTTGGCCCAAGGTGGTGATACTCCCCAATTTCAAGATCCCCCACCTCACCAAAACCCCTGAGGTCCCCTGTCCTAGATCACCTCAACCCAGCAGTTCCTTGACTTGCAGATGGAACACAAAGCGTGCCACCAACCCCCCCCCCCCCACTTCCAGTCCCGCGTACCCTAGAAAAGTCACTTCACAAAGGAAGGACATTGTCAGACCTGCCCACCCGTGCTCACTAGCTTGGCTTGCTCCCAAATGGGAGGGGATGCACTTTGGCCACCAATAGGTAGGTCAAGGGTGGATTTGTGTGGGGTGGTGTTCCCAGCGTCCTTTTGGGGCATGGGAATCTTTGCGGCCAGCACTAGGAGTTGGAGCTACCATGTGAACATGTGTTTGGTGGGTGTCCCCAGGGCTCTCCGGGATGTGGGGGGCTGAACCGCTTGTGGCCGTGTATGTGTGGATGTTAGGGACCCAAGTTGCATGTAGGAAGGTGTAGGAAGGTGGAAAACACAATCAAAGGCGTATGTGAGTGAGCATCGATGCACCACATGCACCAACTCCATAGTCCATATGAAATTCGTGCGAAATTCATATCTTGGTAGATTCATAGTTGATTCGTGGTGTATTCATGAATACAAAATTTGTAGTTGAGGTGTTTTGGTGAAATGTAAATGAAATTGGGTCAAATTTGTACGAAAATTGTACAAATTTCGTACGAAACTCGCACCAAGTTCATGACTAGCCATTGTACAACACAACCGGCTGGGTAAAGTTGTGTTCACGGGTAATATTTGGCCATGTTGGGTTTGTTTGCATTGGTATTTTCATTAGATCATCCACAATGAAAGGGGGACAAGAGTTTGACACCTGAATGTGCTAGCTATCGGGACCAAAATGTGGGTTTTTCTTCAACAACATCAAAATTTGAACAAATTCACGTGCACTATGAATCTCCCATTCAATGAACCACTTAGCGGCCATTCATGAAGGGTACATGGTGCGTGCCACAACGCGCAGCGGTGCTCCAACTGAGATGCTAAGCATGGATGATGTGGTAATCAATTGCCGAATGAGGTTGCTGACATCAGGGTGTGGCATAGTGCCTCCTAATGGCGATCCCTTTCCCCTGATGGGGCCAGAGGAGAAGAAAGTGCTATGGCACCAAGGTTTGATTCAACGCTGGCTAGGCCACCGGCTAGATGCAAAAAACACCACATTTGTGCGTTTATTCTTCAAAAATGTCGTTTTGTGGGCAACCACTGTTGTTTATTAGTGTTTATTGGTGTTTATTGATATTTGTGCATTGTTTGATGATGGTTTTGGGCCTCTTTGTAATGCAATCTGCATGCTTTTTGTCTGTCATTTTATTTACATTTCAGACACTCTTTCCCTTGCTCATTCTCAACATGGGGTCTCATGTATGGATGTGCCTGGCCAAGGAGGCTCCGGAGGGTAGGCCCCAAAGCACCTCGTGGTTCTCATCGAAAACATAGGCTTGGCCTGGGCCGGTGATGCAGCCACGTGTTCAAAAGTGGACCTAAGTGAGAGTGATAAGAGTGGGTGATCAGTGTTTTGCTCCACTTTTTGTGCTTTCCGCACAGCCACAGATGTTACCCACTTGGCCTGATTGCCCGAGGCCACGTTCACAAGAAAAAAAAACAATAGTTGTGAAATACAAAAGTTCTTTGTTTCTACAAAAAACAAAGAAATAAACATCCCAATAAACAATTTGTTGGTCTGTTTAGTTATGGCTTGTCATGGCACTAGAGTGGGGGGATCCATGAACCTGGCCGTTGGCAACCTCCACACGCCCTTCACCCTCGGCTCCTAGAGCAATTGGCGTAGTGCCTAGAGGATGCAATGCTCTTGGCGCCACTCCATCTGGAGAGTGGCATCATGTCCTTGGTGCACTGGCACCAGGAGTGCGCAAATGCTTTTAGTGCCTGTGTCATAGGGACTGCTAGCGAGCCATAGGGACTGCTAGCGAGCCAGTGTGGGCGGCTAGGGGACATTGGCGCTTCCCGGAGAGTCCGTGCATGCTCACGATCAGTACCCTCCTGGGCAGTCACACATGCCTTGGGGAGTGGTACCCAATACTCACAATTGTTCGGCAGTCCAACAAAGTCAGCACGTGCCCCTGGACGTGTTGGCTGTGCTGGAGGTCCAATGGTGGACACAAGTGGTGCAGGCTGCAAGACGCCCTGTGAGGTACACAGGGCGTCTTGCAGCGGGGATTACAAGGAGGCCGGGGGTGCCAGCTTGGGTCACGGAGTTGGTGCTGAGGTGGAGCAGTAGCCCGTGAGGGCGGACCCAGCACCACAGGGGGCACTCATCACGAGGACCAGGGCCCCCACCAAGGGCCCCATGTGGAGTACAGGCCTGCATGCCCTTCAGGGGAGAGGAGGGCTGTGCCGCCAGAACCAGGTGCGACAACCAAACCAAACCAAACCAAACCTTCCCCTGCATGTTCTTTTTGAATGCCAGCTGCCTCCTCAATAAGCTGATGTGTACACATTCACATTCACAGGCATACACCTGCGCGTGCGCCTACACATACTGGCAGAGCCCCCTCATTTGCATCCCTGCTCCTTCTCCTTATCCGCTCTCTCTCTCTCTCTCTCTCTCTCTCTCTCTCTCTCTCTCTCTCTCTCTCTCCCTCCCTCCCTCGGTCCGTCTCTCTCTCTCTTCTTTGCCGTACAGCACAATGCTCATATGTGCGAGCTCCACCGGCACTGGAGTCAATCAAGCCATCACCCTCGAGGTTGATGGGGAGCAGGCGGCGGAGACTGCGCTCCTTTCCTACCGCCCGCAACCTGCCATCACCACTGTTGCCGGATGCGACGAACCAAGTAATACGGGGCTGCACATCACCGGCTGCCAAGAGGATCTCCTCGTCACTTTCACCATTGTCGGCACCAACTTCGGGGCTGCGACTGCCACGACCACACTCACGATCGGTGGTGTGGCATGCCCCACGGTCGCGCGCATGCCCACAAGCATCGTTTGCAGTGATTTCACTGGGTCCGGTTCCGGCCTCGCAATTTCGTTGGTGGTCGACGGCGAGACCGCGCCCCAAAACGCGACGCTGTCGTTCGCGGTGCCGTGCACCATTGTGTCCGGGCTCAGCTGCGCGGGCCACGGGCTGTGCCAGTTGTCGCGTTGCGTGTGCTATACGACTGACGCGACGGGGCACTGGGCAGGCGACAGCTGCAGCGCGTGCGCGTCCGGTCACTGGGGGCTGACCTGCACGTCGACGTGCCCCGGGGGCGCTGCCACCCCCTGCACCGGGCACGGGACATGCAACGAGGGCCGCCTTGGCAGCGGCGCTTGCACATGCGCATCGGGCTACGTGGGCGCCGCGTGCGCCACGGTCTGCCCTCAATCAGCGGCTGGGATCTGCGCCGGCCACGGCACCTGCAACTCCGGGGGCACGTGCGACTGTACCGCCTCAAGCACCGCAGGGTACTGGACCGGGGTGCTGTGTAATGGCTGTGCGCAGGACTACTACGGTGCCCAGTGCATGACCGCCTGCACGGGGTATCCAAACAACATCTGCAGTGGGCACGGCTCGTGCTCCGATGGCATAGCG
Organism: Eutreptiella sp. 'Long Island Sound 2002'; assembly: GCA_964036045.1. Taxonomy (NCBI): domain Eukaryota; phylum Euglenozoa; class Euglenophyceae; order Eutreptiales; family Eutreptiaceae; genus Eutreptiella; species Eutreptiella sp. 'Long Island Sound 2002'. The sequence continues at coordinate 44,817,531 of OZ038384.1, forward strand.
GGCACTGGGCAGTGCATGTGCGACAGCGGGTACACCGGAGCCCAGTGCGCCATTGAATGCTACGCTGGTGGCATCTGCAGTCGCCACGGCTACTGCGCAGCCGATGGCAGCTGCCTTTGTGACCGGTCCTCCCCCTCCCTCTCAGTGAATGTGTCAAGTGAGTGACTGTGTGCGTGTCTGCGTGCACGCGTGCATGTGTGTGTGTGTGTGTGATCTGCTTATCCTACAGCCCCTTTGTAGCTCTGTTTGTCCATATCCGTTGTTGCTGCTGCTGCTGTTGTTATTCCCCTGCACAATCACGATACCCATAGGCTCACCAGTCAACCTGTGTAAGGTGCTACAACCACACAACTGCACAACCATACAACCACACAGATCCACAGACGTAGATACACGCACATGCCAGAGTGATGCATTGCAACAAATACTCAGCGCATTTCTGATTTTCTGTGGTGCTGTTTTGTCATTCCCGTCAAGTCCATGGCAGGCAGCACATAAGCACGCAAGCTCAGCACGGTGGCATGATGACACGAAAACATGTGTTTTTGTCGGTTCGTGCCTCTGAGTGAATCGATTCCAGTGAGCACCTCGTGGACGGCTCCGTTAAGCAGGGTCAGCGTGCCGAGGGCTCCGTCCGCACCGTTCTGTTTCTGCTACTGCCTGATTTCTGTCTTTTGCACATCTGGTCTGTCTCTAGAACAGGCTATTGCTTCTGGAGAACCCAGAGCCCAAAGGTCAGAGGCCAAAAAAATTTGTGTACCTAAATCGGCCTCGAATTCCGGCCCCTTTGATAAATTTCATTTTTTGCCTGAGGAAAGTTTTTCTGATGTGGGTGGGTGGGTTGGTCAGCCGGGGCTGGCCAGGGTCCCAAACATCCCCCCCCCCCAGGGGGGGTCCTTGAGCAATAGCCTGCTCCAGAACCTAAACAAGTGCACCCGTTGCTCATTTGTGTGTGTGTGTGTGTGTGTTATGTGTGTTTGTGTATCTGGAAGTGCTTTTTTTTCATTCTGCGGAGGAGTCTCAGGGAAAGTCGACCATGCTATCTTTCAACTGCCAACCGCAGTGGGAAGACCACCAACCGCTGTCATTTTAATCTGTTCGTCTTGAGCTGGTGTCCTTCCACCACCACCTGCAACCCCCCCCCCACTTCGGCGGCCGAATTTGGCCGAATTTGCCGAATTGGTCTGCCGAATTGTTCGGTTTCTGAATTTCGCCAATTTGTTTTGCCGAATCACTAGGTTTCTGGGACTTTGCCGCCTCGTTTTGCCGACCTGTTGGGGTTTATGGGTTCTGGGTCATTGGGTCACCTGAGTTGGAGGCATCCCTTACTTTGGGACACTGCATAATACCTTTTCTTTGTACATTGGTTGTTCAGATTGGCACCATGCAGTGTTTTTTCTGTCCACAAAAGGACGTGTCTTTGGTCCCCTGGGATTCGTTGTCCTCCGCTGATCAACCCCGCCCAAAAACGGTGCCGTTTTTCCAAAATGTCGTTGAAGCAATCGGCGCTTTTTGGATATTCAGAAAGTGCACAGTCTTCCCGTGCACATGAAAAAAAAAGCGCCACAAACTGAAACGGTGGGACCAAGTTACCCCAAGTTACCCCCCGGACACTTTGAAAAAACCTGTCTTTGACTCTGGGTCCAGGTCACAAAATTACCCTCAGCTGGGTTTAAACCCATGTACCCCAGTTTCCGATGACTTATAGCCAAACACTGTAACCGGTCGACCACTCATTTTCGCTCTGCAGATGTCATTTTTCGTCTTATACAAGCTGCACGATGCAAAAAAATTTTCAGCCTACAAGGGTTTCCACATGTCTCTGACAACACAGCAACCAAAGGGACAGTGTGTTTGGGGGGCCAGGGCCATAATCCTGGTGACTGGGAAGCATTTCGCCGAAAAATAGGCCCGCCGAATTGTCCTGCCGAATTGTTGGGATTTCTTCGCCGAATTGGGGGGGTGGTTGCCCCTGCCCTCCAGTCACCACCAACCGCTGCAGGGCACAAGTGCAGTTGGCTCGTCCCCAGCTGCTGTCTGGCCAGCGTTTCCTTGGGAGAACCACGAAAAATGGATGGACCTGTTTCGTCGAGGCTTAGATGCCAGCCTGCCTCTATCAGCATGAAAGTGAATTGTGCCGTGGCAAACAGAGACCCGCATGAGGGATCGAGGCTGTCAAGTCGTGTCAAGATAGGCTTGAAGAAGATTTGAAGCCTCGAAAAACCGACTCACCTCCCTCATACCTGTGCCAATGCTCACGCCCCTGCCTACACAAATGTGCAGGCCCCTGCCCATGCCCGTGCTCATGCTCAGGCCATTGCCCCCTCCCCTTGTCTCCCTTGCCGTGCCTCACTCACTGTCTGCCCCGCACTGTTCATCGCCCTGTCCTTGTGCAACAGTTCGAATGCCACCGGTTTTTGGGACGATCTCGACTGCAGCGTGTGCCTTACTGGATATTCCGGCCCCGATTGTGACCTCCCGTGCCCCGTCAACTCAACCGGCGATATCTGCTCCGGTGCCGGCGACTGCAGCCTCGGGCGCTGCCGATGCTTCGCCGACCGCTGCGGAAGCGCCTGTGAGATCACCAGCGGCTGCCAGCCGCCGTGCCAGACCGGGTATTGGGGGCCCAACTGCGGTCAAGCGTGCCCCGGCCTTGGGGTGTTCGGAGTGTGCAACGGGCACGGCACGTGCGACTCCGGCCGGCAGGGCAGTGGGGCCTGCTCGTGCGCACACGGGTACTTTGGCAGTGCGTGCAACCAGCAGTGCGCTCTCGCAGGGACCCTGCACTGCAACAATCCCCTCGGAGGCGAGTGCAATGCAACGTCAGGGCAGTGCGTGTGCTACGCGGGCTATGCAGGGGCGGGCTGCGGTGTTGCGTGCGCCGGTGGCGCGGCCACCCCCTGCAACGGCCGCGGCGTCTGCTCCGAAGGCGTCACTGGGGACGGCACCTGCGCATGCGACACCACCGCGTGGGGGGCTGACTGCAGTCCATGCCCGGGCGTGGCGGAGCTGCGGGGCGTCTGCTACGGGCACGGCACGTGCGACCGCAGCACGGGCGTGTGCACATGCGTCGACACCGCGGCGGACGGGCACTGGGGGGGCGCGAGCGGTACGGACTGCAGCCGTTGCTTGGGCGACTGGTTCGGCCAGACGTGCACGTCGCACTGCCCCATCACCGACGTGAACGAGGTGTGCTCCGGGCACGGGTCCTGCCGGCCGCAGCAGGACGCGTGCCAGTGCCAACAGACCGCCACCACCGGCTACTGGACCGGGACCGTGTGCGAGCGGTGCGACGTGGGGTACTGGGGCGCAGGCTGCACGCGGCAGTGCCCCGGGGGGGCCTGCAGCCCCTGCGCGCAGCACGGGACCTGCTCGGACGGGCTGGCGGGCACGGGGCAGTGCATGTGCCATAGCTCGGCCGCCCTGGGGTACTGGCGCGGCAACGACTGCACCGCCTGCCAGGCGGGGTACTGGGGTCTGGGCTGCACCACCGCCTGCCCCGCCGGCGGCACCGCAAACCCCTGCGCGGGGCACGGCACGTGCCGCGACGGCACGCTCGGCGATGGCTTGTGCGTGTGCTTCACCGGGTGGTCCGGCGCAACCTGCATCGACTGCGCCGCCGGGTATTTCGGCGCCGCCTGCACTGGCACGTGCCCAGGGCTCGGGGCTCCGGCGGGTGTCTGCAGCGCCCACGGCAGCTGCTACGACGGCCTGACGGGCAACGGCACCTGCGAGTGCGGCGCCGGGTACTACGGCGTCGACTGCGCGATGCAGTGCCCCTTGGGCACGGTGGGCGAGGTTTGCAACGGGCGTGGCACGTGCGACGACGGTGCCTTCGGCGGTGGCAACTGCACGTGCCCGGACGACAACACCGCGGGGCATTGGACGGGTGACGCCTGCAGCGTGTGCCAGCCCTACTACTCCGGCGCGCAGTGCCTGGGGGCGTGCCCCGGCTACAATGCCGCGCTGCCCCTGGACCAGCAGACTGCGGTCTGCTCCGGGCGTGGCACGTGCAGCGCGGGGCGGTCACAGTCCGGCGACTGCGCCTGCCAGTCCGGCTACGCAGGCTCTGGATGCGAGCTGATGTGCCCGGGGCACGCGGCGGGCAGGATCTGCAACCTCCGGGGCACGTGCGACGCGCTGACGGGGCAGTGCACGTGCCACAACAGCACCACCACCGGGTTCTGGGCCGGGACGAATTGTTCCGTCTGCCACGCCTCGTACAGTGGTCAGGACTGCACCATCCTCTGCCCCTCCACAAGCACCGGGGTGTGCTCGGGGCATGGGAACTGCCTGCAAGGCCGCTGCTTCTGCGCCAGTCCATACTGCGGCACCGCCTGCGCCATCTCGGACCCCACGACCTGCACGCAGTACGTCTGCGCCAACTACTGGGGCAGCACGTGCAGCAACGCGTGCCCGGGTCTGACGGGCAGTGTGGCGTGCTCGGGCCATGGCCAGTGCGACGACGGCCGGCTCGGGACCGGAATCTGCGCGTGCGACGCGACCTGGGCCATCGTCGACTGCTCTGTGCAGTGCCCGGGGGTCGTGACAGGGTCGGGGGGTGGCCTTCAGAGCTGCTCCGGGAAGGGCACATGCGACCTCATGGCCGGCACCTGCACCTGCACTACCGGGAGCGCGGGGGCGGGCTGCTCGCTGGTGTGCCCTACGGACCCGCTCTACGGCGTCTGCAGCTCCCACGGGTCTTGCAATGACGGCGCAAGTGGAGACGCGACTTGCGCGTGCACGTACGGGTACGTGGGGACGGCGTGCGCGGAGGAGTGCCCGGGCGGGGCTGCACGCCCGTGCTCGGGGCACGGGACATGTATCGCGACCAGTAGCCTGTGCATCTGCATGCAGGACGGGGTGAACGGCAGCTGGACTGGCACCACCTGCGACGCCTGCGCTGCCGGGTACTGGGGCGCCAACTGCCTGCAGACCTGCCAGAACGGGCTGTCGGTCAACCAGCTCTGCATCTGCCTCGCCGGATGGGTCGGGAGCAGCTGCAACGTGGCGTGCCCCGGCGGGTCCCACAACCTGTGCCACGGCCACGGGACCTGCATGGAGTCGGCCCCCGGCGTACCAACGTGCGTCTGTGAGGCCGGCTGGCTCGAGGCATTCGCGTGCGCGCGCACCTGCAACGGGGGCGCGAGCACCCCCTGCACCCTCCACGGCACGTGCGACAACACCACGGGGACCTGCACATGCTACGACGACGACGTCCTGGGCCACTTCACCGGGGACGCGTGCGACGCCTGCGCCCCGGAGTTCTTTCCGTCGCAGCTCTGCACGCTCCAGTGCCCAAAGGACGCTTTGGGTCGCAACTGCAGCGGCCACGGCCTCTGCCTGGACGGCGAGGCCCTGTGCCGCTGCGAGCGCAGCGCCGCGACTGGGTACTGGACCGGCCTCCTGTGCGAGTCCTGTGCCACGTACTACTGGGGCTCCGGATGTCAGCAGGAGTGCCCTGGGGGCGTCTGCGCCCCATGTAGCGGGCACGGGGCGTGTGGCTGGGGGCTATATGGGAACGGCACCTGCAACTGCCAGCAGTCTGCCTTCGACGGGTTCTGGGACGGGGTCGACTGCTCCGCCTGCGTTGTGGGGTACTGGGGGCCGCTGTGCGCCTCGGAGTGCCCCGGGGGCGTCGGGGACGTGTGCCACGGGCACGGGACGTGTGCCGACGGCACGGGCGGCACTGGGGGCTGCACGTGCCACGCGAGCGCGACGCTGGGGTACTGGGACGCCGCGACCGGGTGCGCGGACTGCCAGGCCGGGTACTGGGGCCCGGGCTGCGTGTGGCCGTGCCCGACCGCGACCGGGGCCACTGCCGTGTGCTCGGGGCGCGGCACGTGTGACGGCGGCCAAAACGGGACGGGAGTGTGCAGCTGCACCGCGCCATACTACGACTCGGACTGCGGGCTGCTCTGCCCCAGCGGGTCCTGGAACTACACCACCGGGTCCTGTCAGTTGGGGGACCTGAGCAACTGCCGGAACGGCGTCGTGGTCGGCACCACGTGCAACTGCGACACGGGCTGGCGTGGCCGACTCTGCGACGTGCAGTGCCCCGGCCTCAATGCAACCGCGCAGGAGTGCGCAGGGCACGGCCAGTGCTCGACGGCCGGGACCTGCGGATGCGACGTTGGGTACGCCGGGTACGATCCCGGAACGCGGCTGGTGGCCTGCAACACAATATGCCCCGGCATTGTTCCGGCCGGGGCCAGTCTTAGCGTGTGCTCTGGCCACGGGGACTGCGCGGGCGATGCCACCTGCACCTGCGCGGCCAACGCGCAGCAGGGCTACTGGGCGGGGTCTGCGTGCGAGCGCTGCGCCCCAGAGTGGCTTGGGGTCTTCTGCCTGCTTCAGTGCCCGAAGGACACCCTGGGCCAGAACTGCTCCAGCCACGGCCAGTGCATTGGGGAGTCGCCAGAGTGCACGTGCGACCTCACGGCCGCGACCGGGTACTGGGACGGCACCATCTGCGACAGCTGCTCCGCGGGCTACTGGGGCGCCAATTGCTCGGCGATGTGCCCCGGCAGTGGGTGCGTCTGCTCCGGTCGGGGTACTTGCTTCAACGGTGCGGCTGGGAACGGCACCTGCCGGTGCGAGTACAATCAGACGCTCGGGTTCTACATCCGCGAAGACTGCTCGGAGTGCCAGCAGGGCTTCTGGGGCGTCAACTGCCGCCGGACCTGCCCAGGTCTGAGCGTGGCGGAGTTCCTGCTGTACGACACGCATGACCCCTACCGCCCCGGGGTGGTGCAACCCAACCCAGCCCTCGACCCGCTCATATGCTACGGTCATGGGACGTGCCGCTCTGGCATCTCTGGCACCGGAGCGTGCGACTGTTTCCAGAATGCAGTTGACGGCTTCTGGGCGGGCGTGTGTGACCAGTGCCTTGCCGGGTACTGGGGTGCCGGGTGCACCAGGGTGTGCCTTCCGGTGGACCGGCCCGGTAACCCATGTAACGGGGGCGGGGTCTGCGACGGCGGCCGGAACGGGACTGGGACCTGCACCTGCGATGGGGCGCACGCGGGCCTCGCATGCGAGCTTGAGTGCCCATCATTCGAGTCCCGCCTCTGCAACGATTTGGGCAGCTGCAGCAGCGGCACGTTTGGAACGGGGCGGTGCACGTGCCCCAGCGATGCGGCTCGTGGGTACTGGCGTGGCAGTGCGTGCGAGGCGTGCGTGGCAGGGTATTGGGGACCCAACTGCACGGCAGAGTGCCCAGGGGGTGCGGCCATTCCGTGCTCTGGGCACGGCAACTGCTCGGATTCGACCGGGGGCACTGGGGAGTGCACGTGCGACTACGGATATGCTGGCGCCAGGTGCAACATCGCGTGCCCCGGCGCCCCGGACAACATCTGCAGTGGGCACGGCACGTGCGACAACCGCACGGGCGCGTGCAGGTGCAACAGCCCGGACCCGGTGACGGGGCCCGTGTACCAGGGGGTCTGGGGCGACGGCAGTGCAGGCGACGACTGTGGCGCGTGCAACCCCCTGTACAGCACCCTTGCCACCTGCGCGGACGGGAGCTGCGTATGCGCCGCGCTGTGCCCCATCAACCCCGCCTACCCGGGGGTGGTCTGCAGTGGGCACGGCGAATGCTCGGGGGGTGCGTGCGTCCGCTGCAGCTCGGTCCCGGAGCGGCGTGAGTATTGGTGTGGGACGCAGTGCGAGCAGCAGGGCACGCACTGCTCCCTTACACTGTGCCCGCAGGAGGGGCTGTGGGGGCCGACCTGCACGGGGGTGTGCCCCGGGGCCTCCCTGAACACCACCGACGGGAAGTATTACGGGATCTGCTTCGGACACGGCGCCTGCGACGATGGGCAGGTCGGCACCGGCACCTGCACGTGCGACCTCGGCTACATGGGCGTGGCTTGCGCGACCGTCTGCCCCGGGGGCACCCTGGGGCCCTGCAGCGGCCATGGCGCGTGCACGAGCGTGGGGTGCAGCTGCAGCTTCGGGTGGGCAGGCGCGGCCTGTGACGTGGTGTGCAATGGAGGCTTGGTCTACCCCTGTACGGGCCGTGGGACCTGCCTCTCAGGCTCGGGTGGCGAGACCCCCGGCAGCTGCGCATGCGACTCCGGATGGGCGGGCTTCGCGTGCGAGACTGCGTGCCCCGGGGGCGTCGCGACGCCGTGTAGCGGGCATGGGACCTGCGGGATGGCCGGTGCCGCGGTGGTGTGCACGTGTGACGCACGGGCGGCGACCGGGTTCTGGTCAGGGACTGCGTGCAGCGTGTGCGCCGCCCCGTACCACAGCGACACCTGCTCCCTGGTGTGCACCAACGGCAACGTCGTTGGGCGGCTGTGCAACTGCTCCTTCGGGTACTGGGGCTTCGGCTGCGGCGGCATATGCCCCGCCTTCAACCCCCAAACGCGGTCCGTGTGCTCTGGGCACGGCATGTGCAATTGGGGGCCCGTCCCGGCGACCGGAGCCTGCACGTGCGACGCTGATTACTATGGTGCGGATTGCTCCGTTTTCTGCAACGTGCCGCTGTGCCAAGTATGGCTTCTTCTGCACCCCCGACCCAGTGCTGCTTCAGAACATAATATTTTTGAAGGAGGAGCCCACCCGGGTCCAACAGAAAAAATCGCAAGGCTAGCAATCAATATTTTTGTATGATAAACAACATTGGAGTTAATTTTTGGAATTTTTGGTGGACGAACCCTTGGCCCTGACTGCCTGCTCTAAAGATGTGATTTGGCCAAGCAATGATCGCGCTTCCGGCACTTCTGAGTTCGAATCCTGGATAGGGAGCTGCAGTGGTACCACGGCAAAACGCCGGGAAGACACAGGGATCCCCCGCTGAGGGAAGAGAGTGGCAACAAGTACCTAATTGTTATGCGGAGCCTCTACAGGCCCAAACAAAGCCACTACCACCACCACTGCCCCCGCTCCAAAGCGGCCTTGCCCTCACCGGTCGGCAGTCATCTGGAAAGTGTGCGCTGTGCAGAAAAGCCCCCTAACACCTGTGGGGACCCACATAGCGGCTGCTAGGCATGTAGCCAGGTCGTTGGGCGAGGGATTAGCTTCGGGTTTCACGCCCTCTCGGCTCTATGAATCACAGAATTGCACAGAGAGAAATGCCTGGTCATGAGATCCAGTCCCATCAGTGGTGGATTCAGTGTCCACCTCTTCAACAAGCAGTTGTGCCAAGAAGGCACTATGCTTCAAGGTCAATACCTTTGGGTCTACAAGGGGTATAGCACTGGCTATCTCACTTAGAAGATTGTCGGCATCAGCCATAGGAGGGGAGGGTGTAGTTGTCTCTATGTCTTCATAGGCCTCGTTACCCGTTACAGTGACTGAAGGGTACTCAATTGATCTCTTCTTGAGTTCCTGGAGTGTGAGGCCACAATTCTCGGCAATCAACTCTTTGAGTATTACCTGGTTGAGGTCAGAAAGTGGGACGGGGTCAAGAGAGCCATCAACGATGGACAAGAAACTGCCCCATTCGGGGGCTCCCATAGTCTCCTGTGAATCTTCTTGGACATAAATGGGACCTTAGGAAAATACAGTCCTTCCAACGATCATATGATCCAGAAGGCGTCTCCAGGGGAAGAGTAGGCGTGTTCACCTCAGGTACCCCAATCAGGGGTGCACAAGACCACTCTAAGTCCCTCAAAGGCGATCTCAGTCAAGACCTTTGGGAGTTGAGAGAAAGGAAGGTTTGCATAGCACAGGCCCATCATCTTCGAGTTAAAAACGATAGGCATTGTTTAGGTGTTTTGAGCAGTAGAGCTGCATGAGATACTGCTCGTTGCTCGCGAACAGTTTGACATGGATATCTCTCACAACTACGTGAAAGGGCTGCAAATCCATTCTCCAGGACAGCCATCCCAAAGCCCTTGGATGGTTCTTGGAAGAATACAAATTCTATTGTGTTTGGTAGGGCACCTCAAAGAGAGGGTCCATATCGAAGAAAAAAGTGGAATGGGTCCCGGGTCTTAATGGACGCACAGTGGCGGCTACAAGCCAACCAAATTTTGCCCCCCATGGTGCTAACGATCCCAAAATGGCGCTTTAGGGGGAGAACAAGCACCATTGGGCCTAGGTGGTGGTGCGTGGCTCCCCATTGCTTTATACAAACTCCAATTGTCACCAAATGATCACTCAACAACAGCCCAAGGGTCCCCCGGGGATGTTGGAGGTCACCCCAAAATCACGTTTTTTCAGCCAACCCATGGCAGCCTGAAACGGCTGAATCCTCACAAGTGGGGTCCCATATGGGGGCCAATCTTGGAAAGTTGGAGTTATTTAGTGACAATACGGGTACTCTAGCAAACCTGAAGGTTCAAGTAGCGGCTGCTAAACCCATGTAGCCAGGGCTAGCTGCTCCCCACCCCTCTTCGAAGTGCCTTGCCGAGGGCAATAGAATTTGCAGCCCCATGTACACCCAAACCAATTGCAAACGAAGTGTGACTGTGCTGACCCCCCCTTCCCCCAAAGAAACCAAGAATCTCTTCACTTGCATTTTTTTTTTAGCAAAACGGACATGACCAGTGGGTTGTCCCCTTCTCTGAAAAGCTCAAAAATAAATAATAAGATATAATGCGCGTGTCCCACTCAACGATAGGGTGGACCTCCAGGGGAGGCACCACACGAACACGCACATGTTGTTGTTTGGGGCAGGGGCGCGCTTGTCGACGGGAACAACACAGTAACACTGCGTACTACCTCAGTCCTCGAGCAGGCACCGACCCTCTTCCTCCCCGCAGCCGACAGGCACACGGCACTGCACTATCCACGCTCTTGTAGGCTACCCAAGCCCTCGCCAAGCCCGAGTGTGACCCCAACGGGCAGTGCCGGTGCCAGGACGATGTGCAGGGGCACTGGGCAGGCGCAAACTGTGATGTGTGCTCGAGCAGCTTCTGGGGGCCTGACTGCAACCGTGGGTGCATCTGCACGGAGGGCCAGTCCACGTGCGACCAGTTCACGGGCGCTTGTACGTGTTTTGCTGACCCAGTACTGGGCTACTTTGCTGGCGAGGCCTGCGATACGTGCGCGGATGGGTATATCGTGCCAGACTGCAGGCAGCAGGATGTGGCCCCGGCTGTGCATCGAGACGCGAGTCGGGACTACACCACCACGTTGTTCGCTCAGGTTTGTGGTGCATGTCTGCTGCTTGTCCAGTTGGACATGTGCGTGTGTGCGTGTGTGTGTGTGTGTGTTCTTCTCTGTCTTTGCACTTACCAGCACGCAAGTTAGAACACTTTGTACACCTGTCAACCTCACCACAGAATAAATTTTGCAGCTTTGCCGCTTTGCGGCTCCTGAGGAGTTCTCTAAAAACCGCTTTTTTTGCTCTTGTTTGCGTTTCTTGTGGTGGTCCTCATCGTGTGCGTGCGTGCGTGCGATCATGCGTGCATGCTTGCGTGTTTGCGCACGCGCGTGATAGGCCACAGGGGAGGATCATCAGCTCGGGACTATCGGAACCTTGCCATTTCTCACCTGTCACAGAAAAGCGCCCAGTCGCTCAACTTGTTGTTGTTTGCAGCCCGACCAGGCAAATCCACACCCAGACGACCGCCGCGTTGCTCCGTCTGTCCGCTCTACGCACGGGTGCGTGCGTTTATGCATAGACATGGCCCTGGTTGCGTCAGAAGTTTTTATGGGGGGAATGGGTCTGCAGGCATTTCAAGCAAGAGTCGGATTTGTAGGAACCACTCGGCGACATGCAGGCGCAGGATCGGGTGTCAAGTCTCGGGTTTGGACCCTCGATGTGAGGTTTTCTAGGAGAGGCCGCGGCTTACTTGGCGCCGGCCGAGTAGCCATCGCCAGTCTTGGGGTTCGAACCTAGAACGGTATGTATTTGGTCAGCTGCAGGTGGGGCCTGTAGGTATGTGCATCTTTGCTGCTTGAGTGGTTGGATTTATGTGTGTGCACTGCTGGTGGGGCTTGGCCGGTTGCTTAGATGGTGGGATGGCAGTCACACGCCGGCTGCGTGCACAGGTCCCAAGTGTCAGCAGCACAAGCCACCACAACAACGTCCTGGGGACCACAACACGGATGGGCGAGCTGCTGGTGGGCAGCACCCCGGCGGTCGTCCTCCACAGTGTCACGAGCCCGAGCAACCAGCTGCCCATCAACGAGAACGTGGTCGAAATCCTGGACCTGGGCACGTCCTACCTCATCATTACGCAGTCCGGCCTCTTCCACAGCCTCGCCACCTCTGCCCTCCCACAGTGTCCATTGTGTGCCATCACCACCCACGACCCCTTAGCGGACGTCCACGGCCCGGCCAGCGTCCAGCGGCACCCGCGCCGGCGCCGGTACGCCCGTGCCCTGAGCGTCGACGGGCGCTGCGCTGGGTGGCAGTCCGGCTACTGGTCAGAAGTCGGCGAGGCTGGACTCTGGAACAGCACGACTAACGGAAGTGCGCGTGCCCCCGGACAACCCCCGTGCGGACCTGCCACGAGTCTCTGGGCGGCGAGATATGCATTGGACGGGCTGGACCCGAAGGAGTCACATCTCGGGAGGGGGTGGGTGTTCCCAGGCCACGGGCACGAGACCTTGAATCAATCCACTTTGTGCGATGACGGGGACTATTGCGGCAGCACAACTCGACGCGCCACCACCACCACCACCAGCACCGCCCCCCCGCTTTGGTTCCGCACACAGTTCGATCCCCCTGACCTATGGGACAATGTACACCACCCTTGCACCCGGCCTGAGCTCGCACCCAGCCTTCCTGTCTCCACCGACAACACTACTCACACCGCATTCCCTCATAACCCCAAGGAGGCTCGCGCGATGGTGCCCCAGGCGACCGTGAGGCCCGAGGTCACGGCGTGCATCCCGGCCGCCACTGCCAGGACCTTGCTGTACTGCACGACCTCCTCCACTGCTGAGCGTCTCGTGCGGACGTTGAACATTGAGACGTTCGTTTTTCAGACTGTGGCCAATCTGACTGCATACTTCGACGTTCTCAATCTAATCCTGATGCCGGACACTTCCACGCTAGTCTTGGGTGTGTAATGCTTGTACATACTCATGCTATTGTGGTCCTGTGCACCTGTGAACGCTTGCATATCTATACAAGAGGCTGCGTTGTTGTGCGGCTTCAGCTGCCCCTCCGCTTTGCTGGTAACCCCACTCATTGTAGGGATGCACCATCGCCTCCAACAAGTTGAGCAGGTGGCTGGGGGTCGGCTTTAGAGGGGGAGGTGAGACCCTCTGCACATTGCGGTGCCAGCTGCACCACGATAAGCGGGCACAACCAGGGGTCCTGCTGACACGCTGGGCCACCTGTCACTCACTGTGGCGCTGCCTCAGGGACTGGTTGTGCTTTCAGGGCCGTGGCATATCCAGTGGCATGCTGCTTGCAGCTGGCTGCTTCTCTGCGGCCGGATAAACAGCTGACAAGTGGCCAGAGCCACCGCTGCGCCACTCCGAAGCCGTGGCGCTCCAAAGCCTTGGGTGGCAAACTCCTGCACGGTGCCCGCAGCGCTGTGATGACGTGCGGTCGCTGAGCGGATGGTCCTGGCAGAGTGGGCCGTGCACTGACAGACGATGCTTGACACCAAATGTATGCTATATGGTGACACCCTGGAGACAACTGACCACATATGGGGCTGTCACGTGTAGACGCACGAGTGGCGGCGTGTGCGCCAGCGCTTGGCACAGTGCCTGGACACCCACGCCCACTTGGGCCCATAGTCCGTCAGCAGCTGTGGGTCCCAGCTGTGGGTCCCAGGGGTGTTGGAGCAGCTGGCAGCTGTAGTGACCACTCCGGCCATAGGTCCATATTAGCACACCCAGCCTGGGGGTGCATTACATCCGCTAGGTCGTCTCCGAGTCTCGCATGTCTAGCATGCATATGCTAGGGTAAGGGCCACCTTGCTGGCCCCCCGAGTGCAGGCCAGGGTCACATGGTTTGGATGCTGTGCCAGCTGCAGCTCCACCAACAGAGTCTGAGGGCGGGCCAGGTCACTGTGGCCCACGACTGAAGGATTTGCCCTTAGTTGTTTGGGTGGAGGTTTCAGGGCCCCAGCCTTGTCTACTAGGTCTCGTTGGTACGACATCCCGGCCATTGCCAGTTTGGAAACAACGCTTTCAACACACACACGGGTGCTTTTGTTGCCCCTGCCCGTGGTAGCACTGTCACTGCTTCCCAAGCACCAAGAACAACAACACTTCGAACAACACACAGGGCGGACTGCCCTCGCACTCACCCCCCTGTAGGCCCCTAGCCTTACTCTCTTCCCCCCCCCCCCCCCGGCCCGCACAAAATGCCTTGTGCGTCCCCCATCACACTGGACGCGGTGACCCTGCAGGCGTTGCGGGATATGATCTGGAAGGAGGTGCAGACTGCCATGGAGCCAAGCCAGTGCGTACCACGGGGATCGAACAAGATGAAGCCAGCCTCAAAGGTGGCACCCAGGACAGGAAAGGCTCCCAATTTGGTGGGGAATTGGCTTGCGCCAGGGAGGGCTGGGGGGGGGGGGGTCATTCGAGCCCCCCGAAGGAGGGAGGGGGGTCTAGCAATGGGGCTCCTGTGACACGACCCTTAGTAAAGTTCCAATTGGCCATTGTTTCCCCTGAAATCTGGAACTACCTCCTGCCGGTCCCTACAGGGTGCAAAAGGGGCATGGGCATGGCTTACGGGGCAGTTCCCTACTGCGCTCAACCGTGATGTTAGGGTTTTGATGTTTCACAGGTGTGAGGTCCTTTTGGCAGATCCGAAGGGGAGGGTGAAAGAGAAAAAACGAACGCATGCAGGCGCCCGGGGCTACTCCTCATGAGTCGCAATGCCCAACCCCCTTCTAAAGTGGGCGGCCCGAAATACACACTCAGACCCCCCCCCCCCCCGGGTTCCCCTTGCGGCTAAAAAGGTTGACGCGACCTCTCCTTTCCTTACTCCCACCCACAAGGAAAGGGGGGGGGGGGAATCTTTTTTCAGACACCACATTTGGGTTTTCTGCATTTTACCATAGAAACTGTCAAGCATCATACCCCTTCCTTTCAAGTTTTTCCTATTCCCTACAACGCTTATCAAGAGCTTTGGAACTTAGAACATGGACTTGTGTCTTTTCCACCACCCCGTTGAAGGAGAGAAGTCAGATTCTTATGGACAGGTGGAAACTCACTCGGAGAGTTGCCAAACATCTTGTTGACAAAAGATGTACCATATTATAGTTTTTGGACAACTTGAGATTGGGAGGTGTTGATGCCGAAAAAAAGTAGATTGTCTGTGTGCTATGAAGCAGTTGGTAATTGAGGATACCCTGCGCAATCAGGTGATCTACAAGCCGAAGGAGCAGGCAAAGCAGGCAGAGCACAAACGCAGGCCAAAACGGGCGGGACCAAACCCAGAGACCAAGGCACACACACTGATGACACAATCTCTCACTGTTGACACCACCAATGCACTCCTCCGACTGCTTCCCCGACTCTCGCCCCCGGAGAGCCAACAGGTGCAGGAGCATATCTCCTCCCTGTTTAACGCCCCCCCCCCCCCGACCTCTCTCCACACCGGGACTCAGGGCCAGGGCCTTTGTACACCATGAGTGGGGTGGCTTACACCCACCGGATGTGGACGGCCACAAGAGGGGTTTTAGCCGCCCACACCCGGACACACTTTCATCTAACCATGGGAGCGCATCGGCTTACCCAGTCGCTCACGAAGACGCTGAACGCATGGCACACTACCATGCTTGGCTTTCGTTTTTGGTTTCGGCACTCCGTGGCGCATACCTCATTGGCCATGAGGGAGCAGTTAGCACACCTTTACACTTGGGGACCAGGGGGCCACACTGTAACTCTCCCCTCTCGCCCCCTCACGCCACAGGTTTTGGGGTCCAGAACTGCAGTAAAACGGAGGTGTTGGACAGCCCGTCCACTTGGATTGCAGATTAGGGAGAAAGGATCTTGCAGAGCCTTTTATCGCCAAACCCCTCTGTTTCTGGTTCTATGCGGTAGTGCACAGCAGTGTGCCAAGGGTGGGTGAGGTTCAAGCCATCTCTGAGGTCGAAAGACTTCGTGCAACCTGCCGTGTGGGGTACATTGGCGGTATGTACAAAGCCCGCACGAAGGACTGCTAATTTGTTCGCTGAGCTCCCATTGCCATGATTCCTGTGCACCCCATTCTGTCACAGGAGGCCGTAAGGACAACCACTGGGAGCTAGTGCTGATCCGCAGCAACCCCACCCGGCAGTCTCCGGTCTCCATTTACAGCACCACCATCGGCACTGGATCCTGCGAGGCTACCCTATGCCAGTGCTACCTGCTCGGGGTCAACTACTGCAACACCGTGTCTCGCATGGCCGTGGCCGGGGGCTTTGTGTATGCCGCGTTTGCCGGAAACCAGGTCCTGTGCCTATTACACAGAAAGCAAAAATTACCATAGGTCACAATGCAACGGAAAACCTGATCTGAGTTGTAACATTGGTGTTTACTTAAAGGGCGGGACAAATGGCTGCGGTGTGATCCAATCAACAGCCATCACAAAAATATTCGGAGATTCGTCCAAATGGAACACCATTTCTTTGAAAAGCGCATAATCAGACCGTGCAAGAAACAGGGGCCTGCAAGGGAACAAATGATCAAGATCTCGGGTCCCACAAGTTGGGAAAAGACCACAAAAGAATCTTATTTTTTCGTCAGTTTTTTTGGGTAATATTTTGGGGGGGTAATACTTGCTATTGGGTACTTTTTTCTCGGACTGTAACTGGAGTAATGTCTGTGATGTTGGAGGAGATGTTGTTGCCCACTTGACATATCTCTCGGGGACATTCATAATGTGCCCACACGGAGCGTTTTGGCACTTTTGGGAAGTTTTGCAAGGTTCACTCCATTGTGTGGAAGTAAGGACACCCCCCTCTATTTTGAGGAAGTGGAACTCAGAAACTTTTTTTGAAAGGTATTTGGATGGGTTGGGGTGGGTTTTGGGGGCCGAGTAAGGGGTCGGAAGAGCTAAAAATAGGTCATAACATCATCCAATGCAGATTGCTGAAAAGAGGCAATTTAGGGACAAAATTGGTGACTTGAGCCATTATTCACCCCTAAAAGTGACGGTGAATGATGAAAATGAGCAAAGGGAAGGGGAACGTTTCCAAATTCCATGATATGGGGGGCTAGATGGGCTATTTTTAGGGGCAAAGTGGCACTCTGGGGAGGATCGTATCAATGGTGATGCCCTACCCCATTTTTTCACAATTTTGCCCTCGCACAGCTCTCCCACTGTCCCAAGCTTCTCCGAAACATAATTTTTTTGAACTTCCCAATTCAAAAATGGGGGTGGGGTACCCCCCCGCCCCCAAAAGCGCACCCATAATGGGGGTAGGGGTGCAGTGCAGGCTGCCAAAACCCTGACCAGAACAGGCCAAAAAACCCAAACCATCAACGGTAACGGCCAATTTTCGAAAAATATGGTTCCCGACCCCCCCCCCCCCCCCTTTAACACATACATCTACGAAAAGCCCCCTTCGAGGGCTTGCCGCATATACCCCACATCCCCCTACCTCCGGGACACTCAGTGGGCACAAATGAGGCAACAATGGTTCAAGAAATTGCACCAAAGTCAATCGTCAGTTCCCATTGTTCCACCAAGTGGGGCCCTTTTCAGCAGCCACCAATAGCCGTTGGTGTTGTTGCTGAATCACAAACCACCTGCTGAAAGGCGCCATTGGATGCGGGTGCCCTGTTGTCGCCAGCAAGGTCCACATTTATCTTTTTTTTGACTTCTTTTTATTACAAGATATTTGCATGGGCTACGGTAGTCAAAGTAGCTCATGTGGTGTTCTTGAACCCCAATTCATGCAAAATCAGACATCTCGCCCCCGATGGCTAGTAGCATTTGGGGCAATTGCAAAGCACCCTTCTTCAAACTGCCGCCAAGTTGTCTTGCTGTTGTGTCCCCTCAGAGCACACTTACAGAAAGGGCATGAGGAAAGTACTCCATGCGCTGCGTGCACAGCGCAACTATTTGGGCAACTGGGGGCAAGCATACATGTTCTTTGTGTCTTTGTGAGAACTTCGATGCACGTATGCTTCTGTATCTATCAAGTCCTCAAGCATGTCTGAAGATATCTTTCAATCTCAATTGAGGTTTAGAAGGCCGATGTCCAGGTCCAGGTCCACCAAAATTAATCTGTTGGGTCGCTCAACCTTGGAAACCTGCACACGTTCACCGCATGTGCTGGTCGTCATTACTCTTGCTTGATTTTTTTGGTAATCTGTTGAAGTTTTGAGAGCTGCTTTCGTCCACACCCGCAAATCTGGAATGAATCATGGCTGGAAGTTTGTGCCATCGTTTTTACTGGAGCGGCATCTTCTTGCGTTCAACAGTGCAGATCAGTGCGCTGCAAGTGGTGCCATGTGGAGAACTGTAGGCCCACCGCTAAGTCTGCCACTTTCAGTTTGCCCTGTCATGTCACTGTCAGTTGGTACGTCGGTGTATACACGGGTAAGTTGGGCCGCCTAGTGGAGTCGAGATGTTTGGTTGTAGGCATGGAACCCATTGCTGTGTTGCTTGCACGACGCAACAGCGTATTGCCCGGTGCTTTATTTTGGACTAGGAGGTGTATGTGTTGAGGTGCAGCGAGGACGGCTGTTTTAAGTGACTGGCTCACTGACAATGGGCGGTGATGAAGGTATTGTTGCGATCGTGGGAGCTCCGAAATACCAGGTTTGGTCATCAGGTGCTGACAAATGACACCAACCACCATCGGTTGTACATCAGATGCAGTGGGACTGACTGTCAACTGCCGTCAATCACGGGCGTTAAGTAGCGCAGCGGAAAAAAGCGGCAGGGAAGCGATTAAGGATCCTCTGCGAGGTATAGCCAGGGCCAGTCAGGGGGGGGGGGGAAATGCGATTCGCATTTTTTCGCATTTTCCGCATTTTTTTTCGCATTTTCTGGGCAGGTCCCTTAGTGTAATGTTCAAGAGGATACATTCAAGTGGCATTGTGTAGTTCAACTAAAGGGTAGTTTTGTAGTCAAGTCAGTGTTTGCATACCTTCCCAACACCGCCACTTTTGTTTGTTACATGGCTCCTTTTCCCTTAGACATGTCACATGCTATGCCCTCCCATTGCCCTCCTTCTGAGCCCACATCTGATGATGGAAATAGCCCACCCCGCCGCAAAGTACGTGGTAAGGGGAGAGGTGGTGCCGGCGCAAAGTATTGCACCATGGGCCCTGGGAAGCGGAAGGAACAATTCCCTGGCCATCCCCTGAGTCTCCGCACCAATGATCTTGGTATTGAAGTACTATGGTGCGATGCGTGTGGATGCCCCGTGAGCCACACAACGAAGAGCACAGTCCAATGTCATTTGGACTCCAAAAAGCACCAGGTGGCCGTTGAGACTATGCAGAAGAGGGAGAAGGCACGGGTCGAGCGCCGCCTAGAGGCAGAGGCAGATGCTCTACCTCATAAAGCCGCAATGAGGCAGCCCAGCCTACAATCCGTTGTGGCGTCATGCAACGACAAGAACAAGGCCGCTGATGATACGGTCTTTGCCTTCGCCGGTGCCGGCATCCCGTTGGACAAGCTGGATCACCCCCTTGTGCGTGCTTGGTTGCAGAAGTACACCACCATTGCCGGTTGCTTGCCGCAAGGCAGCTCTGACTTCCCTTGGAGGAACGCCCGGTGGTTTTTGTGTTGGAGTCACAAGCTAGCTGGCATTGGTGACATCCTCCGGAAGCACGACGTGTTCTCCATGATCAATCTTCTTTATCGCTCATCTTCTCTGGTTAAAGTACCAATGCATTCTGCCCGCCGACGCCGCTGGCGAGAGCGCTCTGGCTTGGAGACGGTCCTTCCCAATATTGGAGATACGAGATGGACATCGTGGCGAGATGGTGCTGATTGGTATTGTGAAAATTGGGAGGCGTGGAAGGACTTTGTGGTTCTGGATGCTGGAAAGACGAAGCGCAACGAGGAGAATTTGTCCCTTATGCATGAGATTCACGATTGCATCACGAAGCAAGGAGTGAATTGTGTCGTGCGGTTGGCTTTCATCACGGATCACACTTCCGTGCTCATGGCTGCCATCAACTTGGCGCAATCCGATGGACCAGTGGCCTGCTTCGTGTACGACAAGATGAAGGACGTCCAGTTCCATTGGGAGGATACTCTGCAACGGAAGATATTGCATCCGCGGATTGAGGAGGCGTTGAAGAAGTTGCCCAGGTCCGCAGATAGTATCCGCCGGAAATTGTTTGGTGTGATGGAGGAGATGCTCAATGCGTTGAAGAATCGCTTCGAGAAGGAGGCTGAACAACTTGAGTTCTTCCAGCAGCTGCGTGTGCTCAACCCACGCAACCTCAGTGACATGGATACAAACTTGTCCTCCTACAAGTCGCTGAAGCTGGATGAAGTTCCTGGCGTCCAAGAGGAGTGGAATTTGTACCGCAGAACGGAGTTCCGGAACATCAACAACGGTGATGAACTTCTTGCATGGTGGGAGAGTCGGCCAGACTCCCTTTTCAAGGAGGCGGTGTTGTTCTTGATCACCATCCCTACCAGCAGTGGGGCAGTGGAGAGGTTCTTCTCGCAAGCTGGCAACGTCTCCAAGAAGCAAAACAAGTTGTTGAATCAGATGAGGCGATTGGCTTTTATGGCGCGCTTCAACTTGGATGTCGAAGGGCGCCTTGTATAGTGTAGCTTCCGACAGCCGCCAACGTATACCTACGGGCGGTTAAGCTATCCAACTCGGGGCGAATAGTCGGAGGCAACGCACCGCGAAACACATCGATACGCCAGGCTCACCGGATTGGGCACCCTGTGGGCTTGGGAAGGCTTCCGACAGCCGCCAACGTATTTGTACGGGCGGTTAAGCTATCCAACTAGGGGCGAATAGTCGGGGGCAACGAACCGCGAAACGCATCGATACGCCAAGCTCACTGGACTGGGCACCCTGTGGGCTTGGGAAGGCTTCCGGCAGCCGCCAACGTATTCTTACGGGCGGTTAAGCTATCCATTGAGGGGCGAATAGCCGGTTGCTTCAATGGGGTATGGGGTGGAGGCAGCATTGGGGCTCTGCTGCTTCTTGCCGAGGGTGTAACGCCCCTCCTCCTAAACCACAGTAGAAGGGTGAGACTTCCCTACCACGCTTTGCATGTTGAGCCGGGGCCGTAGTCTTCACATTGATGGAGCGATGGTGTCAACAGATCAACATGCGTCTTGATAAACATAGGGGTTTTGGGAGTCCTATAGCATTTTAGCAAAACCGCATTTTATGCCGCATTTTTTCTCGCATTTTCCGCATTTTTTCCGCATTTTTCCGCATTTTTTTCCAATCCCGGCGACCGCATTTTTCCCCCCCCCCTGGCCAGAGCTCCAACACCAGCCAAACCTCAGGTTTGAACCTCACATCGACCGGCAGTGGGCACTTTCGGCTTTGGTCACGGTGATGCTCGAGTGGTTTGTCCCTCCCAAGGTCCGTTTTTGGGGGTAAAGGTAAAGGTAAAGTGCTCGGGCGATCTCCGAACTCCAGCGTATCCGTGATCCCTACCTGTCCCAAGGCACAGCACGCTACATCATACTACACTCATCAAAACAGCTGCAACTCCGGTACAGTGAATTCGCGGGAAACGTAAAGAGCCACTGTATCATACAGGGCATAGAAGTCCCAGTGCGGAGCGTGCCCTCGCTCACACGGGCACACGACACAGGCGTTCCTGTACTTCGGTCCTGCTTCTGCCGCCTGGCACCGCAAGACATCACAGTACAGTACTTGCAACGTGTACTGGCCGCCCCGCCGCAGTGCCCGAGGTGGCACGCGCACTGCAGCAGGCCAGTCCACGACACTAGCACCACCTGACTGGCACCCAGCACACTGCACGCCCAGACGCTCACTGGCTGCACCTCCTGCTCTGGCACGACCCCCACAACCAGCACACCGCTCGGAACCTTCAACCTGGCAAGTAAATCTGTCGTGTCACAAGAGAGAACACGCACTCGTTGTGCGACTTCCTCTACCAGAGCCACCAGCGCATGCCCCATACGGAGGTACAGCACTGAACAGTACTGCACATGAGCCCATTGGTTGCCCTCACTGAGACCACAAAAACGACAGGAGGGCACATCAAAAAACGTACGAGGCATGGACGGCAGCAAGCGCAAATAGGCCGCCACGCGATGATGAGTGAGGGTCACCTCCGAGTCGTCACACACCGCACACCACACATCAGAACGGAAACCCGAACCCGCCAGCTGCACCGATAGCCCGGAGTCGCACCACTCCGCTTCATCGCGCAGCTCAGAGAACAGGGATACATACGAGATCACCAGTGCCTGACCGTGCCACAGTACTGACGGCACATCTCGCAGTAGACACAGTGCATCGGTTAGGGGAAAACCCTGAGACGTCGGGTTGTCCCGTCCCCAGGTTGCCAGGTGATGCGACCGCTCCTGCCACCCAGGCAACAGCCCCGAGGCTTTCGTGTCGTGTTGCGCTGGCGTCCACGGTTCGTGGACCGCATGCCAGACCCTGTGAGCCAAAACCACCTTGGCAACACGGTCAAACCACGGGTTCACCCACACCCAACGCTGAAAACCACATACCAGCGCTGCTGCACTATCTGCTGTGACCCAGATGCGTCCCTCAGCCTCACGGCAGATCCACACGCCCAACAGCTTGGCCATCCATTCCAGGGCTGTGGACGAAGCCCCAACAGTGAGAACACCCCAGGACACCTCTTGCTGGATCCCAGCCCCATCAGAAATGACCACGCCCATTCCCGCCCCGAGAGGGCCACCCACTGTGGACTGAGCCAAACCGGCATCAGTGGTTAGAAAAAGTTTGGGGGCCACCACGAGAGCAGGGAGCAGTTGCGGCAGGGGCAGATCGCGGAAATCACTGGGACTGTCTGTGTGTAGGTGGTATCGCGGCAACAGCGCATCGACGCGACTAGCGTCGTCATCACCCAGGGGCAAAGGACACTCGCGTTGCGCCCGAAGGAGCGTACGCGTCTGGCTATCGCGCCCGTCCAGTGCTGTGAAGTACCCGTACAAAAATAGGAGGGCAGCTCTGTGGCGTAACGATGGGCACCCCCAGCCAAAGCGCGCAGTGGACACCTGCAAGACTGTGACCGGTACGTCCTGAGGCAGGCAGAGCAGAGCTCGCACTGCAGACTGCAGGCGGGGCTGCAATCGCTCTATTGCCGAGGCCGGGAGAAAGGAACCTCGGCAAACATAATCCAGACTCGACAAAACATAAGCGTACAGCGCCCTTAGGGCGAGGGTAAAATGAGGGCGATGCGCCAGCACGAACGCACGCCAGCGTCGGATACGGCTGTGCAGTTTTGGAACCAGGCCCGGCAAGTAGGTGCCTGGCTGTATCGCAATACCCACCACACCCGGCACTGCATGTGACGCGGCCGTGCACGCCCCCTCGATGTTCAGCTCACCCTTAACCCGCTGTATCTCTCCCTCTCGGCACATACGTAGCACTGTGTACTCTTGCTTCGCAAGATTGTTGACAGTGCAGTTCTGCTGGGCCGCATGATGGGCGGCCGTCACTTTGCGGCTGATGGCCGGCGCATCCCTCTCTACATAGCGGCGGTCATCGCTGAATACACTCTCACTAGGCAACACAATCAAACCTGCATGCTCAACGACCCACTGCTCTGTCCCACACTGCGACGCGCGTGTCCGGAGCGTACCTAGCAGGTTATAGCCCGTGGCCGCAAACACACACCCCAGTACCACTGACGCGCGCACTGAGAAAGCCATATGCTGGGGGGATATTTCCTTCCGATAGGAAAAAGTGCGCCCATCAAAATCACCCGCCATGTCCGCACGGTACATCGTTTCCCTGTGAACCGTGCTGGCCTCCAAGCGGTTTACCCCTGAGCCCAGCTGGATGGGTCTGTAGGAGCAGAAAAGCCACGGGTGCCCTTTCTTTTCAATCCCCAGTTGCACTGCCGTGTTGCTGAGTGCTTGCGGCGCCGTGCGCAAAACGTTCAGGTACCTCCAGAGCGCCACATGCCCAGCATAGGGAAATGGGCGCAGCAGCGAGAGAGGGAGATCATCAACTGATGTGGCATCCGAACCTCCTGCCCTCAGAGCTTCGCGCAGCGCCGGGACTGTATTAAAGGCCCTGGAGTCGCGTGCGTGCATCCGATGCCACCTCACCTCTGGGTCAGCGTCCCAGTCCCCAAGCCGCCTCGCCCGAAACAGTGAGATGAAGCTAATCTCGTCCGGTGTGGGGAGGGGACATGCCGTGGCCGCCGCCCAGGTCAGGTCAGGCAGGTTCATAAGGACCCCCCTGCCCCCTTGATACACCTCCAGCTGATTGCGCGCCTCCCGAATGACCTCCTCAACGGACGAGGCCATGTGGTCAGGTCGAAGCTTCAGCTCTGGCAGGGGACGTGGGCATGGCGGCTGCAACTTCATAGTTTTAGTGGTCAGGCGTGTAACACTGGACGCCTCCACAATCTGCCTGTTGAGACGCAAGCCACACATAAACATGTCAGACCTCAGGTCCTGGTGCCACTGGTCCAGGAGCTCTTTTGAGCTCCCCTGACGAAGTGCTGCACCCAGTCGCATACGCTCAGCCGTAGCTTGTCGCGTACAGTGTGTGGGTATAACCGGGTCCGCTAACAGCCAGTAACACCTGATCCACACATCAGGGTGTACGTCCTGAGCAGACAGCCAGAACCAAAATAACGCCAGGAGAGGTGTGAGCTTATTCCTTTGTTCGTTTGTGCTGGCTGGATGACGGTACCTCTTAAATGCCGACAGACGCTGCAATCCTGATACACCCTCGAAGTCGCACACCACACACGCATGAGAGGATGGACCAGGCACAGCGGAATGACTAAGAAATGAAAAGTCAGGACTCACCAATATATAGTCAATCTCTGTCTCTCGGCGCTTACCACACTGCACCGTGTGATTGGTGGGCGTTCCCGCCGGGTACGGTACCCTGAGACCCGAGAGAGCCTCGTGCTCCAGCATCCGGGTGACGAGCCCCGCACGAGTGCGCGGTGTGTTGAAGTCCCCGGCTGCTACTGTGCGAATGGACAGCTTCCTAAACAGCGTACCCACCGCAGCCAATTCAAGTTCTTTCTCAAGCTGCGAGAGGGACGGGTCCGGATGTAGATTAAAAACCAGAAGGGACTCCTGATCATGAAAATCACACACTACCGCCATCCAGGATCTCGAATCAAACAGGACTTTCGGGGGACCAGCGAGTTGTAGGCGTCTATGCACCAGGACCCACATACCTCGCCCCCGACCCGCTTCGCTGCTGGCAACAAACACAAAGGGCGCAAGCGCCACCTGTACCCGCGGGTCAGCATCCCACAGCTCCTGCAGGCACACCACATCCGGGTCCAACGCACATATCAAGACGGTGACGGCTTCCAGGACCGCTGGGTCCCCTGCCCCGCCACAATTAAGTGTTGCTTGACGGAACGCTGAGTGTACTGTGGACGTTCCGTGCATTCTGTCATCGAGTCTATCGAGACGGCGGGTAAGCACCCTCAGCCAAGACGGCATGGGAGGTGCTGGCTCACATACTGGAGCACAGGACCGCAAAAAACGAGAGGACACCGGTACTACGTGCTCCAGAAGCTGGATGCCTGCCCGAAGGGACGTACGCGCAGCCAGCTGCTTGTCCACAGGCTGGGCCCCTGGTGGCAAACACGTGCAGATGGCCCGTGGCGAGTGACAGCCCAGCCGGGGCGCCGCGACCACTATGACCTGAGCTACGCGAGGCCTTCCACAGGTAGTGCACCAGTCGGTTGCAAACACGCGCACCATTGGCACTACATCCGAGACAAAATATGGCTCGGCCTGAAAAGCCGTAGCCCCTTCCGCATACAACAAGACAGGGCGCCCATCGCAAAATATAGGCGGGGAAATGAGTAGGCCATAGCAGGTCAAGCGCCGAGGGCGGGTCAGCAGACATCGGCACCACGCTGAAAGAAGCTGGGCCAGTCGCTGACACCAAGGACCCGGGTACGCATGTAAACGTCTCAGAATGACGTAGACCGCTGGCACTACAGTGGGTTCTTCGGTATACTGGGGGAGTAAGGGTGTGGAGGGTAATAGACTGGGCACATGCACACGGCTACCCCCCTGACAAACAGGACAGGACCACTGGGACTCTGCACAGTCACTGCCCCGCAAGGAGACCAACGTTCCGCAGTCCCAGCAACAGGTCCATTCCGAAAGCACCAGGGGCGGGTCTGGAGTATCAGGGGGCCCCGCCGCAGACGGTAGCGCCTCCCAAAGTTGCCGGACAAACCGTCCGACCTCGTGATACCTCACCACACTGGCTGCTAAGCGTACGAGGTCCTGAAGGTCTCTGGGACACTCATACCCCACCGGCAGGAAGGGGAGTCAGGCCCACCCATGTCGCCACGCGCCCTCGGCTGGCGCATTCTGGGCTTGGGCGTACTCCGCCCACGTAGTAGACTCGGGAAGCGCGCCCGTGGGCACTGCTGTTGTAGACGGAGTACCCGGTGTAGGCAAGGCGGGCGGCTGCGGCGCCTGAAAGGCCTGCGGTGTCGGGGGCGCCCCGTACCCCGGCTGGGAACCTTCCCATGAGGGCCACCGGGAGGTGTAATACGGGCCTGGTGTGGGCACCGGTGACCATGGCATGTAGGGGTGCTGCGACGACACCGGCACCGCTGGCGGACCACCCTGCTGGGCTTGTGCCGCTGGGGGTGTCTGCGGTGGTGGCGTGTGCGGTACCACCGAACCTGTCTCCGTTTTCTGCCGCTTGGACATCCCAACCGCCTGTTGCCGGCGCTCAGCGCGAAAATCGGCGTCGGTCTTGTATAGTTCCCCGGCATTAGAACAACCTCTCAGGCGAAGGAACCAACCCTCCGGGTGGTGAATATCAATGCTGTCCACGGTGGAGAAATACTTGTCGAATGTGTCAGCCGACACGTATACATGTCCAAACCCCTTCGCAACGTCATTGCACGTGAACTGGGTCAGAGGCCGCATGGTCTCGTTCAGCAGGGCATTATACTCCTGTACCGTACGCTCCCTGTGGAGATTGTTGGCCCGGAGGACCTTCGCGTCTGGGGGTACAGGCGGCTGAATAACCGCCCCCACTGGCGAGGACGCCGTGACCGAAGGCGCTGATGAGGTCTCCGAGGTGGCGGACGAAATCTTGGCGGGCGACGGGCCTGTCGGGAGTGCTGTCACCGCCCGCTCCACCACCGCTGGGGGGGCTGCTGGTGATACCATTGCCGTGCCGGCGGCGGAGGTCGCTGTGTCATTGAGGAACCAGTCATATGACTGGGACGGTTGTGGCGCTGCACCTGCATGCTCCAGAACCTGTTGCACACCTTTGAGCGCCTGACGGAGGTGCTCCCTGGTCAAGTCCTCCTGCTTGCTGATCGCGATGAGAGCGGCTCTGAAGGTCCTGCCGCACTGAACTTCAGCGATGGGGCTGGGGTCGACCGCTCTCGGGAGAACCGTGGAGAGATCCAGAGCCGTCGTTACCCAGTCGGACACTGCCTGGGCCTCATTGATAGCTGCATGGCACTTCTGCAGGAACTGGAAGCGGTCTGCTGGGGTGGGCGTGGAGGGCACTGCCTCCGCACACATGGACACCCACTCACGGACATCTGCACGAACTACGGCCTGGGTCGCCGAAGGCAGCTTACGCCAGACCAGCTTGACCGCCGCATGCAGCTGCTGCGGCTGCCTGCAGGAATCGAGTGCCCGGAGCGTCTGGGAGCTGACGCGATGTTCGGAGAGCAGCTGCTTGAGGGAAGAGGCAGCCACCTCGATCGCTGAGACCGGTATGTGGAGCACGTCGTCAAAGGCCTCCTGTAGCCGCGCCGCTTCGTCCGTACCCGCCGGCTGCTGCTGACTGGATGTAATCATCGATTTCCAGAGCTTGGCCGGTGCGCCAGAGCCGGACTCATCCTGCTGCGGATCAACGTGCCCCAGCGTAGGAATAATGCGGAAGTTGGGAAGAGCCGCGGTGATGAGCTTCTTCCACTCCTCACGGGTAAGCGGGCAGGACTCGACTCGCTCGTTGTCGGCGACCCGGAGGGAATGGACCGGGAGAAGACCCTGATTACGTGCTGCCCAGCAGTACACGGCATACCACAGAAACAGCTGCCCCAGGCTGTGCTTCGTCTTCACCTGTGTCTCTCCGGAGATCAACCAACAAAAATCTTTGTGCTCCATCACGTTGATCTGGTGCTGGAGAGTGAGGTCGTCGATCTCAGACGCAATGTCTGCCTGCATAAGTAGACGCTGGTCCTGTCCCCAACGAGAGTATGCCCCTTGCAGCCAGACAACCAACTCTGACCACGTGGTGACGTACAGGCCTGCTGAGGAGAGACGAAAGGTTGACAGAGATGTGGCGGGCAGTGTTCCATTGAGCATAGGCCAGCTCATCGCTGGAGATGTTACCACCGCGGACGCTGCCGGTACTCGGTGGATCTCCTTCTTGGCTGCCACCAGCTTCGTGGAGAGCACCTTCTCCCCCGTTTCCGGCAGTGTCCCGAAACCAGTGACAGGGAATACATGAGCAGGCAACAAGGCGTCCGCCTGTTCCTGCTGGGAAAGCTGGTCATAATGAAACATGATAAAATAAGCGCCTGCACACCGGAAGGCCCAGCCCTGCCCCAGACAACAGCCTGTGACCAGAGAACAGCACACTGGGCAGCACATCTCATCCTGTCCCTGCTGTGATGGGTGGTCAGTGGCGTGTAGCACGTCCAGCTTGGCTCGCCGAATGCCCAAGATGGACACCGTAACGCCGGGACTGCTGTGATGGGTGGTCAGTGGCGTGTAGCACGTCCAGCTTGGCTCGCCGAATGCCCAAGATGGACACCGTAACGCCGGGACTGCTGTGATGGGTGGTCAGTGGCGTGTAGCACGTCCAGCTTGGCTCGCCGAATGCCCAAGATGGACACCGTAACGCCGGGACTGCTGTGATGGGTGGTCAGTGGCGTGTAGCACGTCCAGCTTGGCTCGCCGAATGCCCTGGAAGGACACCGTAACGCCGGGACTGCTGTGATGGGTGGTCAGTGGCGTGTAGCACGTCCAGCTTGGCTCGCCGAATGCCCAAGATGGACACCGTAACGCCGGGACTGCTGTGATGGGTGGTCAGTGGCGTGTAGCACGTCCAGCTTGGCTCGCCGAATGCCCAAGATGGACACCGTAACGCCGGGACTGCGGTGTTTGGTGACCCGTGTGTTGAAGCTAGTCCAGCTTGGCTCGCCGAATGCCCGAAGAGGGCACCGTAACGCCGGGACCGCTGTGAGAAAACACACAGGCAATACACACCCTGCCCTACCCTCAACAGGCACACCCTCAGGTCCCTAAACCTGCCACTTGCCGTGCTCCCTCCCCTGGTGTTCACCCTCACACTGGCGGTGTTTAGCCCCGACCGGCTCGCGGAACGCCCTATGAGACGTCCTATCGCCCTCAGGCCCACCTGCACCCTGGTTTCAGCGGTATCGGTATGTTCCAACGTTTGTACACCCCTTCCACCTGGGTACGCGTGGCTGTTACGCCCATGTCCCTTGGTTTGACACGCCATTCTCAAAGGCGACAGGGCGCTGCCGAGCGGTGTTGGTCCCGCAGACAGGTCCGTTTTTGGGGGCTGTGGGTCTGGAAGTTGGGGGCTGCAACCACTGGGGCAATCAGATTCCGCTCAGGCAGTTACTAGTATCAGATAGTTGGCAGTCGACCAGCAGCAATTGCAGGGTTCCTGACGGCGTTTGGGGGCGTTTCTCAGTGGGCGGAGGTCACCTGTGTGTTTCCCCTGGTGGACTGCCCTGCCTCTGTCTGTGCCAGACATCGTTTTTGCATTTCATCAGGTCGTTTACGTCATCAAAGTCAGCGTATCGCTCGCGCGGATGGTCGCAGCCAACTCCATCCCGGCCGTGCACGACCGCAACCAGGAAGCCCTCCTGGTCTCCGCGTTGGCGCTGGATGACTCGCAGTTCCAAACCGGGTACGTCTGCTTCTCGAAGGTCGTGACGCTCAGCACCAATGCCACAACTGACCTGACGGACACCCCCTCGACCCTCTTCAAGTTCAGCCTCGCGACGCTGAAGGTCACAGGGTCAGCGCGCTTTCAGCAGGTCCCCATCAGCAGCCCCTCGGGGACCGTGGAGCGTTTGCCGGAGGTTGTGCAGGCATTGCACGTGCAGGTACCCCCCGTGTGCCGCACATGCACACGCCTCTCCTGTGTGCCTCTACCCATACCCCACATGCAGCACAGACATGCCTTTCCCATGCCCCCATTCATCCCTCCATCTGCACACACAACCACACTTGACACATAACCACACGTACTCCTACACCCCTGCACACACGTGACGCATGCCCTGCACACAACTCTATACATACCCCTTGTCGGTTAATACAGCGTTAATACAGCCCTAAAGAATAGTAGCAGCCGGCGTTGGTGCCCCCTCAGCCCCCGAGGGACAGTGCGGGAGGGGCAGGGGCAGCGGTCCCTGCTGTGCAGGTGGACCCAGATCCTCCCCCTGGGGGGGGTGCAGCAACCACAGGGGGGGCGATCCCCTCTTCTCCCCTGCAGAGGCGGGTGCGGGCGGGGGGAAAGAGAGGGGGGCTGCCGCGGCACTCCATGCACCCACGGAGGCTCACAGGGGCTAGCACGGCCACGGGAGGGCCTCCTAGGAGGGCACATAGCCCATGGCGGACGTCTTTCCACTGCGCCGCGACACACTGGGGGGGGCAGGGGTGGGATAGGGCAGGCCACAGGCAGGCTCTAACCCGCTAACCCCTAACCCTCCCGTCGCAAGAGCGGCCAGGACATTGACAGTCACTGAACCACGGGGGGGGGGGGGCACAGATAGGGGCGGCACAGATAACCCCCCCCCAGTGCCCCCCCCCCCCCCAAAAAAAAACAACATTCATCCACAGCCCTCCAGGAATGAACAGAAGCCCAACAGTATTCCCAAAAAAAAAAAAAGAAAGATCATATCATATTGAAGGGAAGAAAATCAAACACCAAAACGAAAAACACCACCCCTGAAATTTCGTCGCAACCAATGAGCTTAGCCCCCCCCCTCCCCGACATAGTTTTGCAGTCCCCCACCTTGCTTGAGCGGGGCTCCTCAAGTTTGGGAACCGCTACCTCTGTAGGGGGTCTGTATGAGCTAATACTTCACCCAATATCCCCAGGCGGACCTCCGCACGATGGACGCGGTAGTGTTCCTGAACTACACGTTGAAGGTTGTGGTGGTCAACTTGTTTGCCGTAACGTCTGTCACCCCCGACTACGCCCAGGGTGAGGGCGGCACCCGCATCACCGTGTTTGGTGAAGGCCTGTCCTACTACAATGGGACCCAATGCCGCTTCGGCACTGGGACCACCTCCCCTGCCACGTTCATCCGCACCAACGTCCTGGAGTGTGTCGCACCCTGGTCCCCGACAGATGGCACGGAGGTGTGCAAGGGCTTGTGTTGAGGTTGGTCGCGGAGGTGGTCGCTGCCACTGTTTGGCCATGGGTTTCCAGTTCCCCGGAATCTGCCACGTTCATCCCCATTCCCTGCGGCAGGGGTTCTTTTGTTGCTCAGTCATAGCCAGGCCTGTGCTTCAAGGAGCCTCAAGGAGGTTTCAGGGATGGTGGCGAAAGCAGACCACTGGCGATTGGAAGTGGTTCGGCAAAAGTTGGACAGTTACAAAGCGGTTGGAGAGCGGTCGGGAGCGCACGGAACCGCTGGAGGCAGAGCAGATCCTCAGTCTTGAAGGGAGCTCCCTTCAAGTGCAGGCCACATCGTGGCTGCTCGCTGAATGTGGGCCCAGTGTCCAGAGATAGCATGCGCTACCAGCAACCAATTAGGGT
Source organism: Eutreptiella sp. 'Long Island Sound 2002' (assembly GCA_964036045.1). NCBI lineage: Eukaryota > Euglenozoa > Euglenophyceae > Eutreptiales > Eutreptiaceae > Eutreptiella > Eutreptiella sp. 'Long Island Sound 2002'. The sequence continues at coordinate 44,849,279 of OZ038384.1, forward strand.
TCCTCCGGCAGTGTTCAATAAAAGGATGAGGAGGTACAGTCTCCGACACAGTACACCGTCTCCCAGAAGCAGCTGTGTTTTGGGATGCAACATCAGAGGTACCTTGGTTACATAACCCCACCTGCTTTGTGCAGGTGTGGGGCCTGTAAAAGTTGAAAAAGATCAGTTTCCAGAAATTCTCTTTTCGCGTTTGTCCCTGTGCTATGATCTCCTGCCGGCAATTGTTTTCCATCCACTGCCCAAGACACGCTTTGCAGTTTTCAAAAAGCTCAAACCACAACAAGCATCACCACCAAAAGGTTTGGGCATTGGTTTTGGCCGAGGAGGCATTGAGGTTGCACCTATTTGCCCCAATGACCCTTTGTGTGTGGGGGGGGGGGGGGGAGCGGGGGCTGGATGCCGCCGTCTCCAAAAGCGTAGGAGAGTGCCGTCAAAACAATTGTGCGGCAAACAAACAGCAACGCCCGCATGCGGCAATTTCCAGCCGGGGCTTTTTGAAGTGGACAGGAGTTGTTTTTCAAGAACGTCCAGTGCAACCACCGTCGGTTGCCCCAGAACGGCCGTCAGTTGCTGAGAACGGCGGTCACTGGCGAAGTTGCAATTGTTATGCCCCTTTCTTCAACGTCTCGCCATTCTCACCGGCATTTTGATCATTTCTATTGCAGTGAAGGCACTTATGCTTTCCCAGTTGCTGGCCAGGCTCGCAGTGGTCGTTCCAGGGGCAGCTTTGGGAAGTGTGTGGGCTTGGGTCTGGGAACGGCACATGTAAATGCAAAAGAATGGGGAGAATAGGGCAGATCCCGAAGCCTTGGGACAACGATCAAAGCAAAATGGATTGAGGACATGTTGCTTGCTGTCTGCTTGTTTCCTGTTGGCTGGTTGGTTGGTTGCTCCAGGGAGATAGGTGTGCGAATATGGGACTGTCTGGCGGACGGCGCAGTCTTTTTTTCCCGTCACGAAACGTCCTGCCCAGCAGCATCTTCTGTTAATCTTTCCGGTCATTCTACATCATTACTCAAAGCCGTCGCTCGAGACCGCCAATCTATGCCGTTACATTCTTGTGTTACTCGATGCCGTCACACCATAGATAGACATTTGCAACATCATCCTTTTGTATGTGGGTGGGCCTGACTGCTGCCACAGCAAAAGATGGGTTCCAAAGCCCAGGAGAGCGCCATGGAATCAGTTGGTAGGGTTTTGGTGTTGCCTTCACATCGGGGGCGTCATGCAGGCATTAGACCAACAAGTCTGGTTTATGTTCAAAAGTATGGGGATGTGTGGTCCAAAAAAGGAAGTGAGGACACGGCCACTCAAATTGCGACGCCCCAGTGCAACTTCCTCTGAATGAAGGTGATGTAGGGGATGAGGGTCTGACCCCCAACCCAAGGGGCCACGCAACAAAGTGTGGATTGTGAGTCCCTAACCCCAACTCAAGGGGCTAGGGACTGTCAATCCACGCTTTGTTGCATGGCCTCTTGAGTTGGGCTTAGGGACTCTCAATCTACGCTTTGTTGCATGGCCCCTTGGGTTGGGGTTAGGGACTCGCAATCCACGCTTTGTTGCGTGGCCCCTTGAGCTGGGGTTAGGGACTCTCAATCAACGCAACAACGCGTGGATTGCGAGTCCCTAACCCCAACTCAAGGGGCCACACAACAAAGCGTGGATGGCGAGTCCCTAACCCCAACCCAAGGGGCCACGAAATTGGAGAGGCATGGATGAGGATGAGGGGGATGTAGGGCATGAGGGTTGTTGCAGATGAGGGTTGAGGGTGATGGGGGTTGTGGGGTACAGAGGTTTGTGGCATGACGGTTGTGGTTGTGGAGCATTGGGGTGTGGGTTTGAGTGGCTGAGAAGTGGTGCATGCACCCGCTTTGCTGCCCAAGTCTCTCGTCGTCTTCCCTTCTCCGCAGGTGTGCCAGGGGCAGGCACTCGAAGTAGACCTCTTGGGCAATGGCCGCTTCACAAAGAATGACATTAACGTGAAGCGTGTGCCAAAGGCCACCATCCAGACCGTGTCACCCACGCGGCTGTTCCGCACTGGGGGGCGCGTAATGCTCATGGGCCACAGCATCGTCAATACCTCATACCTCAAGTGCATGTTCCACACTGCACCGGAACGGGGGCTCAATGACGCACAGGTCGCGTGTTGCTTGCCCTGTTTTACCCTATGCACCAAGCCACACAACGTCGGTGCACAACGCACTGCACCAGACGGCACCACGCAGCACGCACGGCACGTCACGCACCGCACCACACTTCAGCACATCATACCGCGCTGCACACTGCACAGCATGGCAGAGTACGGCATGGTAATACAACACTGAGCTGGTGGAAAGTTGAAGGGGGGCGGTGTGGGGCTTTGAGGCCCCAAAAGTGAAAGATAAAGGGGGGGGCTGGGCGGAACACCAAGGGCTGCAAGGCCATTTCTTCACCATGTCTGCCACAAAAGGGCTCCAAGTGCCACAGAAGGGCACCAAGGGCCGCAGGCTTTTTTCTTCACTTTGCGAGCCACACAAGCGATCCTTCGGTGAGTATCCAGCTTTTCAAGTCATGGCATGCAACAGGAATGGATTGCACATGTTTTTTTTTTGTGTTTGGTTATTTGTTTGGTTCGTTGAGTTTGCTGCTGCTGGTGCATGGTGCAGGTGATTAAAATTGGGTTTAAGCGGATAAAATGTTCGATTTTTTTGGCTCAATTTTATTCAGTTGGTGGTAGCTGAAGGTGGGGGCTGGTGTTGTCTCCTCTGAAGGGGGGGCTCCTGAGTCGGGTGACCCAACCCCCCCGCAAAGGGGGTCGGCAACCCTCAATGGGAAGCGCAAGTTGCATACCCTTTTTTGGACGAGGGCCGTGAACAGAATCTGGAATAGCAAAATATTCCCAACTAGTAAACGCATTAGAAGCACATTTCTTGACGGAACATCATGGTCATCAAGCCTGTCGTCACCGCACATCGTCATCAGGCATCCTAATTTGCCACCCCTTCCTGAAAATGGGTCATGACAGGCATTGTGGGTTCAACTCGAACCAATGGGTGGTGTGCCCATGTGCCTGTTTTCACACCCGACCGCAGCGACACAAGAACACCCGCACCCCACGGCCATTTCGGGCTCAGAATGGGGGTTTTGACAGGGGGCACGCCCCAACACCATACCATTGCTTGTTCCCCTCCCGTGGTATGGCTGCAATCCACCCAAATCACCGACAAACAGCCGCAATTCTACCTGGTTGATAGGCAAACAATGTCAGGTCGCCGTCATTGGGGAGTGGCACTTGCTCTCTGCCGTGTGCACCCATGCGGTGAAGTAGCATTCTCCTGCCTCCATCGTCCAGATGGGTGGATCTGCACGGAGAGGCACAGAGGGGGGCCGGTTAAGGGTTGGAGGGGTAGGTAAAGTACGGTGGTGTCCACAGGGATGTAATATGTGATCTCACATTCCAAAAGCCGAGTTGGTAATTTGGAGTACAATCGTCATGTGGTCGTTGTTGTGGTTGAACGTGCTCACACCTAGTGCATAAACCGCCACCGTGGTTCTTGGCTGGTGTTGCAGGCAAAGCGATGCTCAACGGTTTGCATGCGGCACTTGCGGAGCATTGAGGCTTTGCAGCCGCAGTCGGTTGATTCAATTGAGGAATTGGTCTGTAATCAACAGGGCTACTCAATTTAACTCACTTAAAAACAAACAAAACAATGGGGCAAATTTTGCATTAGACTCGTCGATGTGTGCGCCCACACACGATCTGCGGTAATCGCCCCTACCCCCCTCTTTCCCTAGCACACTTCGCCCACAATCAAGTGAATGCTTCTCGCATTGGTAACGTGAAATAGTTGCAATCGGGCTATCGCAGGTTGCAAAAATTGTTGAAAGAAATCGCAATAGATAGACCAAACGACAAAAAAAGTGGTAAGCCATAAAATCTCTCCTAATGCTAGCTAGATGGTGTCATGATCATGGATGCACCAAAATGCACCATCATGACATGATCGCAAACTAACACCAGCACTTCCCCTAGCTATGCTTGTGATCTTTCACAAAAACCTCCCCAAAGCTTTGCTCTTTCGTCTCAACCTCCCCCTCTTTGGGTGGCAATAACACGATCTTTTGCCCTTGCCTTGAATTTCCGATAGCTCGCACCCACTAGACACTTGAGTATTCTTGACTGCTGGCAATTGTGGGTCTCTTGAGAGTGAGACACAAGCTTTGCACCACCCCAACCCCGGCTGCATAGGAACAATGGGGTCGCTGCCACCAACCCACAGAAGGGGGCATTGTAAAGGGATGCTCAAAATCGTCCCGGAAGCATGAGTTAGTGTGGCGACTCCCTCAACAACGTCTTGCAAGGCCATGGGACTCCAAGTTGGTACGGATTGCACCGGGTACGATTTTGTGTGCTTGGCACGCAAAACGTGTTCCTCATACACCACATGTTTTGGTGAATCTACAAGCTTGCGTCTATGAAGATGATGGCTTCCCACTTGCAAGCAGCAATGTGTCTCTGTCCCCTTGCCCAGCGTAGTACCCGGTGTCCAAGTTGTTACTTTTCCCTTTTCGGAATGTATGGATCCACCCTAGCACGTACCTTCTCGATGTCAGCATTGTTCAACCTCGGTACCACTATCTTCAACCACGGATTGGTATGGAACACCGCTAGCAAGAAATCGGATACAAATCAAGCACCCAAGTCCATCAACACCAAGCGCTTGGCGAAGATGCAGCCGGTAGTGTTGCCAAGTTGAAAAGTCACACATTTGGGGAGTGTGACAATCTCGGCAGTGCCTTCTTTGTCCCCGTGCTTGGAGGACACGGTGGGAGTGCCGGCACAACAGCAGTGGACAACGGTTGTGCGGCAATGTGCGAAACAGTGGACATAATAAAGGGATGCTCGCAGACTACAATGCTGTGATGTTGGAAACAATCCACCACGGAAGTGCGCATGAAGCAACAAAAGGCACAATCAGCAATGGTCTCAGGAAGTGTATTCATCAAGTACCTTATGATAAGTATGTATTGTCAGTATCTGCATTGAGCAACCCCTTTTTGATTTGCAAGGTCTTTCGGAAGTGGCCACTGTGTAGCCATTAAGTGGTTAGCAACTTGATACCAAATTTTGCTACATGCAAGTTTCAAAAAACCCTTGACACAGCCATCCGATGTTTTTGATCCCCAAACATGCTCGGGTAGTTGTTGTATTATTTTAAGATGGGGGTCCCAACACCCCATTTTTTGTTGGGGTCGAAGCTTTGCTACCCCCTTCCTAGGGACACCACGTAGCTTGAGCAGTGTTTGATTAGCAGTGGAGCATTTACCAAACTATTGTGGGCCGAGTGAAAGCTTGTGCACCGCTTTTGGGTGCTACTTTTTTCATCCATCTCATACGGGCAAATTTCTTTAAAAGCCCCAACACGTGTACTCCAAAGTCACCACAAAAATTGTGCCTCACAAAGGAAATTCAGAACGAGTGTTTTTGCACTGTGCCTTGGAACACTGTTAGGGTTTCTAGAACTGTGCGGTTTAGGCCGCCTAAGGTTGAAGGGATGGGGATGGGTGGCGAGGGATACACTCAAAGCTCTCCCCCTCCCCCTCCTCCTCCCCTAGCCATGACAGTGTGGAAGTGGTTGGGGGTTGGTGGCACTTGAGGAGGCGGAGACTAACCAACACCAAGCTGCATGGCTCGGCCTATGGAATTTGCATTTGGTCTTGGGGTTGGCCACACCACGGAACACCACTTTGCGCCAGTCGGAAGGAAATGGCATTGGTACTACCCCACCAACATGAATCAAATCCGACTCCATTACAAAAAAGCCTCCACGGTGCAAGTCAAGTGGCACCGTTTCGCATGGTTGAGAAAGGCCCGCTCAGCTGTTAGGAGGGATGATCGTGTTGTTGCCATTGTTGGCAGCCACATCATGGTTCTTCACATAGGACACAACGAGTGCATGGCGGCTCGCAGGAATCTTGTGCATGTCCCTGTGCACATTTTGGTGCTCATGGCTTTGAGCACCCACATGGGCACAATTGTTCAGCTCGTTCTCATCATCCAAGGCTCTATTGATCACATCGAAAATGAAGATGGAAGGCGCTAGGGTCTTAAGAAGGTGGTGGTCGTTGATCTGAGTGCTGGGAGGCGTGGGAGGCGTGTTCTTTGCAGTATGGCACTCAAGATTGAATGATCTCTAGCATCATGTTCTCGGTGTACACCTAGGTGTTTCTCAAAAATTGGGTCCCACGAATCCATCGGGAAGGAGTCCAACTTTGCCACAACCTTGTCCAGCATCTCCAAGGGGATCCCTTGTCAAAGAAGCAATGTCCACACTCATCCGGCTTTGGAGGGGGGGAGCTTGCCTGTGGCCGCTCCCCCCAAAAGAGTCCAACCCTCCTCCCCCTAGCTCACGGCCCTGCGAGGTACTGGGGTAGATTGTTCGGGCAAGGGGTAGGGCTAGGGCAGGGATTTAGCTGTGCGACACACGTGCTGGACAATTGTTTTCCGAGGAAGTCCTTTGTGCCCTTGCATCCCTTGTGTGTCAAGGTTTTATACATTATGAGTGTATATTTCGTATGAATGTTTCAATCCGTGTGCTGGTGAAGACCGCTAGGCAAGAATGGACACCATCAACCCTAGTGGCAGCTCCGACCCTGCAGGTGCGGGCGACCATCTTGACGTGTTTGATGTAATCTGTGCCAACCCAACAGTGTATTTTTTTAAAAAAAAAAATTTGGCTGAGGGGTAGAGCATGTAGCATAGGGCACACCCTGCGGCATTTAAATAATCACAACGGTGGTTCTTCCGCCGGCCACGGGGGTTCGCCTTGTGCTGATGTCTCAATGTCTACCTTCTTGAGATCTTGGGGCACAACTGGCTCAGGGGGTTGTGTGCACCTACCTCTTTTGTTTTCTGTGTCGATGATTTGTTTTTGTGTTGCCTTAGGCACTATGCCATGCTTGTGATTGTACTGCGAGTGCCGGGCAGCACTGTGCCCAAACACTGCTCCTAGTGAGCGGCCTATGCGGGTATAACACAAGCAATGATAGGGCTAGTATGCGGTACTCCGAACGTCCCCCTATGGGCGTCCGTATTTGTTAGGACTAGGCCCGCGGTTAGTAAGGCATGGCGGGAACGGGTTTGGGTTGTGCCCGTGCCATTCTGTAGTTTTTTGTGTTCAAGGTGGTGTTGGGAGGGGTGGGTGGGTGGCACGACTCGTGGGGTGTACGACCAGAGCCCACGGAGATACGCTTATGCTCGCTAGGCCGGAGTGAGATTGTAGGGAATATATACTGTTCCTGCAAATCTCTTGGTGCTTGTGCTCCGGCATGGGAAACGACCGTGTGGCCCATGTGCGGGACAGTGGTTTTCCGAGGAGGTCCTTTGTGCCCTTGCATCCCTTGTGTGTCAGGGACCTAGCTCAACCCGCCCAGTTCCTATTGTTCAGACCCTTTGGGTTTGAGGGCTTGAGGATGAAATGATTGCCCCTTTGGGGTTTTGACTGTGTGTCCCACTTGCTGTTCCCACAAATATCTTCGTGCTTGTGCTGCTGGCATGGGAAACCCCGGCTCCTCCTCCGGGTTGACTGCCTTGTGTGGGGGAGGGTGCACAGAGCATATACACATCCACTGCCCGGAGGGGCGCTACACTTTCTCTAGTGTGTGGCGGACCAGAAGGTGGGCTATGTAGTTATAAGTTTGTCATTTTGGGTCCTCCCACCTTTGACCTGGAAGGGGGATGGCGCTAGATTGTGCCTCTGGGCTTTCCAACTTTTTGGTTGCTGGATTTTACCTTTTTGGCGCCATCGGCGCTCGGGAAGAAGCCCCCAGCGGTTGAAGAGGAGATGGGGCTGTTTGGTTCGCGCGTCCAACCTGCCACCCAAGCCCCCTAGGGGCTGGGTCTTGCACTCACCCTAACCCTTCCCCCAATAGGAGGGGGTGTGATGAACACAACTTCCCGCTGCCTGTGGGTGCCGGGGACTCACTGGGGTCTATGGAGGGGCAGGAAGAGGAGGGGCATCTGGTCTTGTCAGCCGCGCCCTCCTCAGGGGGTGCAGGCCCAAGCCTGTGGTTGGAGCAAGAAGGAAGCGACGCCTCCCTGATTCAAAGCGGGGGCTGGGGATGGTCGCTGCACCCTCCTATAGAGCATTCTTTGCCCCCCTAGTGGGCGGGGCGAGGTGGCAGTGAAGCCTGTGTGAATGGGCAAGGGTAGGTTGCGACTCGTGACCGGAAAACATGGGAATTATGGGAAACGGTTGGCGGAAGGGATCACCCTCCCCACTGGAGCATTCGTTCCCCCCAGAGCTGGAATGGGGCTCGGACAGGTCAGAGTTGCCACCCTTGGCACATGGGGGGAGCTCCAGGGCACTGGCCAGGGTGCATGGCTGGGCGTCAGGTGAGGTTACTTGACCGGGAGGCCCTGGTGCTTCCGTCGCGCTCTGATCTGCGGGGCGGGTGGGGAAGGGTATCGCAGGCAGGCAGCCAGCCCTAACCCAGTAACCGCCCTTCCCCTTCGCATAAGCTGAAGGAAGTAGGAAAGTAGGAATGTAGGAATGTTGAACCTCACAGTTTGAGCATTGATTGAAATACTTGGGCGTCACACACACACACACACACACACACACACAAACACACACACACACACACATGCACGCACGCACACACAATTGGTGCACAGGTACACCAACAGTTCTGGGTTTGGATCTCTGCACACAGGAAGCACACTCTGTGTACTATGGCACCCCGGGGATGGAAGCCCATGAATACCAGCAGTAAAGGAGGTTCTGACCCGCCCTCTGTTATGCATATGCTGTGGTGGGCGTCGGCTCTTCATGCTTTGTGGGCCTTGAGGGCCGCTGGCTGCCGGACGTACTGGCAGTCTGTTTGTAGGGATCCGTCGTCCAGGTGCTGCCCCAGACAAATATCGCCCCAGCAACGCACATTGCCGCCCACACATCCCCTAGACATGCGCCCCCCCCCTCCACACACAAAGTGCTCCAACACATGCTCTCCACACATGACCCTCCGCACCCTCCTTCATGTGTGTCCCCCACCACCGCCCCCCACACAGATAATCCCTCCCAAACTCCCCTGCATAGATCACTTCAAACGTCACGTTTATCAACAATTCCGTTGTCGAGTGCCTGCAGCCAACGTTCCCCAGGGGGACTGAGTTCCCCGCATACGTCGAGCTCAGTCTGGATGGGCAGCTGTTCAGCGACAGCAAGACGCAGTTTGCCGTGGTTGGCGATGCAGCTGCCATCCGTGTGTCCACAGGTCTTGCAGGCTACACGACGCAGGTGGGCTTTGCAACCCGTGCCCCCTCCCATCTCCCCTGCTTTGTACTCTGTTTTGGTTTCCTCCCTCTGCTACAGTGGGAGCAATGGCGATTGGTGGACACTATTATTGTCACCACTGCCAATGATTGTGACCATGGTGAGCAGTTGGACAGTGGCAGGGCAAAAAAATTTGTCAAAAATGAAATTCAAAATACCCAACGCAAAACTTAGGATTCCGCAAATAATTAGGATTCGTACGGTATTGTCAGGGTCATTGGCATGGGCAGTGGGATTGTCCTTATCATGGGAATTGCCATTGTCATATACCACTGTTATTTTATGCGGACTGTGATCGTCACTGTCACTGCCATTGTTCCCGCCACTGTCCCTGTCATTGTCACTGCCATTGTCATTGACACCCTTCGCCCGTCCAGCCCCTTTTAACGCGCCTCCGTTGCTTTCAGGCGTCACAAGAAAACCTGCTCATCAATGCCCTCAACATCAGTGTTGTAGACTCAGCTCTGCCCGAGCCGCAGGGGCACCAGCTGCTGGAGCATGACACTATTTTGCGCCAGGTCTCCATCATGATATACTACAACGGGGAGCCCGTTTCCGTAAGCGGTACCACCACGAAGGGCACCGTAAATGGCATTGTCTCCTTCGCAGACCTGCAGCTGTACCGGCCCAAAGTCGGCACCTACAGCGTCAATTTCAGCACATCGGACGTAGCCATGTCTGTGCGCTCGGCCCCTGGCACTGCCCGGGAGTGGTCAGTTGTCCCTGTGGGTGTACGTGCTACCACCACGTGGCAGACTGGCATATCCATAGAGGTGACGGAGGGAGCAGCATATGCTCTGGAGCTGCAGACGGAGCCCGTGCCGTTGGTCGTGGACAATGCAGAGCCGTTTGCGACACAGCCCACCATCATCATTAAGGACATTGCAAACAACCAGGTGTGGCGTGGTGTGAAGTGGTGTGAAGTGGTGTGACGTGATGTGATGTGATGTGATGTGATGTGGTGTGGTGTGGTGTGGTGTGGTGTGATGTGATGTGGTGTGACGTGATGTGATGTGATGTGATGTGATGTGATGTGATGTGATGTGATGTGATGTGATGTGATGTGATGTGATGTGATGTGATGTGATGTGATGTGATGTGATGTGATGTGATGTGATGTGATGTGATGTGATGTGATGTGATGTGATGTGATGTGATGTGATGTGATGTGATGTGCCGAAGGCGCTGTTACCAGAAGGCAATGACCGGAACATCTACCCACGGGTACAGGTAAACGGGAGGGCTGTGTGTCTAGCGCGCGCCGTGTGTAAGTGTGTGGTTATCGGTGGAAAGAGGGGTGTTGGGGAAATCTGGGTGTCACGCTCCAGGCGACTGCTATCATCCCAGAAATTCCTGCTGTACTCTCTCTCTCTCCGCCCGCTGGTGTAGGCGTAGCTCCTGCAACACCCACGCCATTGTGCTGCTCGGGCCCAGGTGGGCTTTCAGTAATGTGGCTCGCACCTTGGCGTGGGCGTACCAGACTTTGATGGACTCCTCGATGACGTTGCGCATGAACTCTGTCCCCAGCGTGTGGGGCCCAGAGCACTCAATGTTGGCTCGCTGCATGGAGGGCGTTCTCAAGGCCGCCGCCCACTGCTCCATTACAGCCGGCTCCCACAACTGGTGGCGCACCGACACAGCCCGTTTCCCCACCTTTTGATCAAGCCACTCTGCAAGCCGCTGGCGAGCCGGCCCCTACTCATGGGACTGGGCCGAGCAGGCCCAAAGGTGGGGCGCCGTTTCGGGCTGCGCTCCACAGAGGGTTGCACATGGTGTCTAGCACCGTGTTGCGGTGGGAGGACCGGTGCGCGAGGACAGTCATCGTGGGGACGTTGTCCATGCGCTGCGCCGTAATGTGGCGCAGCTGGTCACTGTCGAACCAGTCGAGGGGGAGGCTACTATCTGACGTGTAGTTCGCTCCCCATCGGGCCTTACAGCCGACCCGCGCCGGAATTGAGGCCCGATCCTGCAACCAGTCGCTCAACGCCGTTGGGGAGAGCTGGCAGTGATCCTGGTAGGTCACCGGGGGGAGAAAGGAGAAGGGGCGGCGGAGGAGCCATGTCAGGTCGACCTCCGGCGGCTCCTGTGTCGCCGCATCTACGCGGACGTTTAGGTCCGTTATCCAGTGCGATGGCGTAGTGACCGCGTTTATAGCTCAGGCCGGGGAGAGTCGGCGGCCCCCCGGGACCGTGGCATAGACGTGGTGCATGCCATCCCCACAATGGCCCCCTTCTTGGTACGTCTGGAGAGCTCCCACTGGTGCCTCGGAGTTTGGCACCAGCCAGTACACCCGTGGCTACTGTGCCAACCTCTGGATGTACGACACGACTATCATGGCCTCCCCTTCTTGGGAGGTGCCCATCCTGGAGGCCACATGGGTTTGGTAGGCCTCGTGTCCGCTCTGGCCGACCCCTGCCATTGCCATGCCTGCCGGCGTGGATCCCGCATCCACCGCGGCTATGGTTCCGCGGAGCAGTGATGGATCTAATTTGTGCGCCACTCAGGGGGTGGGGGTGGGGGGGGGGGGTAGTGAATTGTGACATGTCACAAAAAATACAATAGGTAGGCCATAGTGGGAAAACAGCTTTTCTGAAAATATTGTGACACCCAAAAGGCTCTGCGGTACTTCCTAAGGGCAGTGGTATTTCCTGAGGGCATGTGGGCAGGTTGCTGAATAGTTGTGTCTGTGCTTCTGACCTTGCTTCTGACCTTGCTGTTTTCTGTGACATTCATCCATCCATTGCATGCACAGCATAGAGATGAGACGCGGTGTCAACTGACACTGTGTTCTCTGTAGGCTCTGAAGACTGCCGATTTGTCTGCTGCATCCTTCCGACAGCCTTTGTCACAGTTCTGTCATGGGTCGAAAGAAAGTGGAATGTCAGTGTGATCAGGCAGCTCCCTGTCCTCTTTTGGAAGCATTTCCACAGATGCCTCCGGCGCAAGTGCCCTCACTGTCAGTGACGAGGAAAGTGGTACTGACAGTGGCAGTGACAGTGAATGAGAACCCTGCTGCACAGTGACAGTGAATAAGAACCCTGGGAACGCGTTCTGCCGGAAACTGCAGAGTATGTTGATAACCTGGGACAGGTTTCAGATTCAGGCAGCTCCCTGTCCTCTTTTGCCAGCGCAAGCGCCCTCGCTGTCAGTGACGAGGAAAGTGGTACTGACATTGACAGTGACAGTGAATGAGAACCCTGCTGCACAGTGACAGTGAAAAAACCCTGGTGGACTACCCAGAAACAAAAAAAAACTGTTTGTTGTTGCCTGTGCCCTGCTGCACACACATGCCTCTCTGGAAGGGTTGTCCTGCTTGCCTCCTGGTACCCTGCGTGGCTCAATCTGTGACCGGTTTTTTTGTGACGCGTATTGTGACGCCTCGTCACAACAGGGGGGGGGGGACACCCTACCCCCCAATTACATCCGTCACTGCCGCGGAGGGTTGCCAGCGCCGGTAGGTCATGGAACCAGATGCCCGGCTTGACGTTGGGGGCTAGCACCTGCGGGGGCTCGGTCGCCACGCCGTGCACCGCTAGGAGGGCCAGGTCCCCATGGTGCTCACGGATGTGGGTCTTCAGGGCCGGGTAGAGCTTCGCCGGCACCGTACCCACCGTGCTGAGCGAGTAGTATAGGGGCCCCTTATGCGCGTGCCTTGGGCACCTGTGTGCCACACACTCCGCGGGGTATTTGAATTTCTCCACCTCAGCCGGGGCGATGGCTATCCACTGCCACGGCGGTAGCACCGTGGTCACTGTCACCAGGGGGGCTGGCGATGCCTGGGAGGGAAACGAACGCGCGGTGCGCGCGGTGCTATGCGCGGTGCGCGCGCGGTGCGCACGGTTTGGTGCGCATTGTTTTATTAACCCACCATTTTTTCATTTAGTCCATGCGGGCTGTAAACACCACTCTCCCACGAGCATCAATAAAGCTTGTGGGAGGGCAGCGGGATCAAAGCACCCCGTGTCGAAACGAATGCTTCATAGGATTGGGCACCCTATGGGGCACCTCACGGGAATGAGCACCCCGTGAGGTTCAAAACGCGAAACATGTCGAAACGAATGCTTCATGGGATTGGTCACCCTATGGGCCACCTTGCGGGAATTGATACCCCGTGAGGTTCGATACGCGAAACGCGTCGAAACAAATGCTCCGCAGGCTTGGGCACCCATGCGGGGCACCCTCTTCGGTGGTGGGCCGTGCCGAGGAGGTCTCTTTGAGCTCAACGCCCCCCCCCCCCCGACAGGGGGTGTGGGCAGCTACAACCACCATTGCAATGGTGAGGAGGATGGAGTGGAGGCCGTTGTTGTATGTGAACCCTCGAAGCCACCGCGTCTCTGCCACACTGAAAATCAGCCAGAAGTGCGTAAAACAGCCACCCAAAAACGAGCGCGCGGTGCGCGCGCGGTGCTATGCGCGGTGCACGCGGTGCGTTTGTTTCCCCCTGGGCCCATTGCCAGTATGCTTCCGCTGGCTTGTGCGGACAGCCAGACGATGGTGGGTGCCGACACCCTGGCCCTTTGCAGTTGGCCCAAGGACACATGCTGGTGGTCATCCCATAGTTGGGCGTGCAGGGGCGCGTTGGACTGCACTTGGACACCTAGAAGGGCCACCGGGAGGCGATGCAGCATGGTATCGCTCGGCAGCGTATCCGGGGGCCGGCAGCATACCCGGAGCTCCGGCCCACAGTTTTCGGCCTCCATGGTTTCCTTCATGGCAGTCGTTACCTTGATCGCACATCCCCTGTCGTACACGGTCTCCACCCGGGTGGTCTTGGCCACCCGGCCCCCGATGCCCGCCTCCGCAGGGTACGTGGGTACTGCGCGCACGATCCAGCCTTTTGGTGCAGCCTGCCACTGCGGTGGGGGTGCCCGTAGGAGGGGCGCCACGACGGCACTTTGGCGGGCAAGCCGCACCCGGAGGCCGGGGATACCCTTGCGGTCAGGTGCCCTCTTTTTAAGGGTCCGTTCCCCTTTGACCTGGTGGTCTGCAGTGCATAGGTCCCCCCAGTGGTGGACCCCAAAGCCTGTACCGTCGTGTAGACGGTCGGGGGGACGACTTTTTGCGTGGCGTCGCCGTATTGGGTGGGGTACACCTCCACTTGGGGGGCGGGGGCCGCCCCTGCCCCCGCTCTTGGCCCGCCAGGGCCCCACACGAGTATGGGGATAGTCCCCGAGCACTGGCCTGGCATCCACATGGGCAAGGACACCTCATCCACCAGCCGCTGCAGCGTACCGATGAGGTGAGGGCACCGCGGATGGTGGGTGTACCGTCCCCGGGTAAGCACGGCAAGGCAGCCCCTCTGAGCGCTTGGTGGGGCTGGAGGGTATTGGCCTTGGACTCTTGGAAGTCTTCCTTGGCCCAAGCACCCTGCCGGACCCACTCCCGGGCGACCGCGGCCTGCCACGAGTGCGAGGACCGGGTCAAGCCCTGGCATCCATGCTCCCAGGGCCCCGTGAGGGCGTCTGTGTGGGCATGGCGGGAGGTTCCTGTCATGTGCTTGTACCCCCTTGACATCAGGGCATCGTTTGCCACGTGCACCTGGGCTGTGGGGCGGTAGACACTGCCTAGGGGGAGCAGATTGCTCGGGAGCTTCGCCATGAGCACCATCATGGCCGCATCTGGGGAGAGCCGCTGGGGGCGTGGATGTTTCCACACCGCCGCCCGCACCACTGGCAGGTTACGGGGGGCCGTGGGTGTGCCTAGGAGGTAGATGTCGGTCCCCATATAGCGGAGGACCCGGGAGGGCTAGATCTCGGGTGCCCCGGCCAACGCCTCCTCTCGTTCCTCCGGGCTATCCGTTACCCCCGCGCGGCTCACGTGCTAGGCTACGGCTGTCGGAGTGGGTGAGGTTGGTGGTTCGGGGTGGAGGTTGACCCGTGCTGGATCTTGCGGTCCGCGACATCCAGCCGCAGGATACCCTGGTAGTACGTCCGCTGATCCAGTAAGACACCCTAGATAGGGCAGGTATTGCCCCGCTCCAGAAGGACTATTGTGTTGTCCACCCACATGAGCCCCGGGAAGCGAAAAGGCTGTACCATGGAAGCGCGGTATGCGATGTCCATGAAGCACAGAAACGGGAGAGCCGCCGTCGCGCCCGCATGGACCCCTTGGAAGGTACCTTGGGGGGTTCCTTGGAGCTGCGCCAGGGTACTCGACTGCTAGGGGCCCAGGGGCAGGGCATACGAGAAGCCCTTTGTGAGGGTAGCCAGGTGGCTAGCCTTCCCCAGGCACACGCGGGCTCCCACGATGGGTTGGGCCTCTTGGGGGATCACGTCGAAAAACTTCGCGAGGTCTATGATCCGGATGTCCACCACCCGGCGCTGGAGTCTGGCAAGGTCCAACTTCATGTGCACCGTGCGGACCACTTCCTGGAGGGACATTCCCCGCATACCTCCTACGAAGCAAGGGCCCCCCAGGGCCCGCTCGTATATGGTTGTCGCCAGGGCATAGAAAGCCGTTGGCTTCAGCTTGGAGATGTGGGAGGAGATGGTGATGCCCCCGAGGTTTGCCTCCAGGACAAGTTGGTCGGGTTTCTTGAGGAGGAGGGTGACCCGACCACGCCTGCCCACCGTGCGGCATACTTGGGGGCTGCCCATGACCGCGCATAGGGTTTCCTGGTCCGCCTCCGTCAGGTGACGGTACCAGGAGATGTCGATGCGGACGTCCACCTCTAGCACGTGGAGGTCCGGGCCCCGGGCCTTGCCGGATTGTACCTCCCAGAGGTGGCGAGGGTGGACATAGTATATAGTTTGTCTTGGCCGGCGGGGCATGCTGCGGTAGCAGCTCGAGATATTGTTTGAAGTGGGCCCACCGTACGGGGTCGTCCCGGATATGGTAACTTTGGCCCTGGAGCCGCATTCGGCTGGCATACAGGGCTGACAAGGCTTCCTTGGGGTTCAGGAGCGCCTTACTGTCCAAGGGGATTTCCGCGATATCTCGCAGCGGGCCGTGGCTGCGGCCCTGGACCTCTTGCCAATGCTCCGGAGTGCGCTGGAGGTTTCGGGTCTCCTGGGATTTCCGGAGGGCCCAGCGCTTGATATCCCGGAGGCTTTGATGGCGTTGAGGCCCCCCCAGCACTATGAGACTCCTTTTGAGGGCGTGCCCCACCGCCATGGAGTTGCCCAGCATGCTCTAGGTGGCCGCGGTGAAATTCCCCACAGAGGGGAGCATACTGCGCGCCGGGAACGGCGGTTCGGGGGACTTTGAGGGGGAGGCCCTCTTTTTCATGCGCGTTCGGAGGTGGTAGTGTCGGACGTGGAGGGCTCGGACCTGGCCTGCGGCGTGGGCCCAATCATAGATGGCACGTTGCAGGCCTTTCAGCCACCGGGTCGGGGCGAGCTAGGGGTCGATGTCCCTCCTGCGGAGCACCGAGCTCTATAAGTCGGCCACATCCGCTGGGGATAGGGCTATTGGGCCCAAGTGGTACTCGGGCGTGCGAGACGCCGTATTGGGGCTGGGCTTATCCAGCGCGGCCACCGGGTGGGTGCCGGTGAAGAGGAGGGGGGTATGGTGGCCTAACAGGAGGGTGCTTCCCCAATAATGGTAGGAAGCCACCGTAATCGTCGCTTTGTGGTCGCAGGCGACCGTGCGGATGCGGAGGCGCACAGCCCCCCTGGACTACACCTCAAGTGGGACCAGGTGCAGGTCTACCAGGTCCCTGGGGTTGAAGGCTCGCAAGAATGTGCGATAGCGTGTATCATCTAGGCGTGGGGTCCCTCTGTCCTCTGGTTGAGCCAGCGAGTTGGTGTCGGTCACCACCGGAACGGACGTCGGGTCCACCATGCGGGTCACCTCGCGCCAGCAAAATTGAAGGCACGCCGGAGGACGTGCATGCCGTTGGGTATGTGTGGCTGAATGTTCGCGGCAGATACCTGCGGCAACGCCTGTTGGCGCAGACCCTGCACATGGCAGCACGCCGCCCTACGATCCTCATCCTCGCCAAAGCCCAATCCAGGGCGGGACCGGAGGATCCCCCCTTCTTGGACTACACCCGACACATCGTGCTCCCCGCTGATGGAAAGACGGGGGCTGGCCTTGATGTGTATGTCCGCTGTGGGACTACCACCCAGGCAACCCTGCTATGGGGCAGGGACGACGCTAGTGCCCTCCTAATGGAGGTGCCCACCCCATGGGGGAAACACCACTTGTTGGCGGTCCATGCCCACCAAATGAACATTGGCTGTGAGCCATACATGAGGTGGTGGGCGGGAGTGGCCATGGTCCTCCGGTGCCAGGTCCAGCTCCGGGCCATCAGGAGCAGGCTCTTTCGGGGGGCCCACACTCGGCTTCGAGGTTCGGGTAGACTCTTAGGCCGCGCGTAGGTCTCGCCCTATGCGGCTGAATACCGAGGTAAGGAAAGGGGTCCCCGCCGGTCGGTCACCGGTGAGCCTGGGAACTATCCAGTCCCGCAAGGTCTGAGCCCGCGCTCCCAAAACCTTCAAACTTGTAGGTCGGGCCGGTTGGAGGACCCTCACACAGCTTTTCCAGCCAACACTCTAGCCCTTACACTCGATGTCCCGGAGCATTCGGGCCCCGGGGGCCGAGCAGACCAGGACCAGTCCTACTCGGGCCTTATGGTAGGTGGCCTTGGCCACCATGGGCGTGGTGATGACCAAGGGTGATCCCCCGGGCGGGGTGAAGGTTGCCCTGTAGTCCCCGAGGGCCAGCCGGGCCGCATCCACCAGTGAGTACCGGTCCCCCCACTTGATGCCGACCTGCACCGGGGGGGGGGGGGGGTGCCATGCGGAACATGCACCCGGCACTAGCATACCAACACCAAAGCCCGGCTATCCGGGGGCACCGCTCGGGGCGGGGGTGGGGCAGACCAGGCATACACATATGCCATGGCTTGGAGCCACCAACCGGGGCGGGTGCCCCCGTCCGGGGTTGGCAGCCTAACTTCCACCTTCCCCTCGATCACGTAGTAAACCGTGATCCCGAGTCCCGGCGAGTGAGGGGCCGGGATTGCATCTCCCTCCCAGCTGGGGAGGGAGAAAGAGGGGACCCCCAAGCTGAAGTCGACAAGCTGAAGCAGCTCGCGCGTTCTTTTGGCATATTGTGCCAAGAGGGGGGAGAGGCTATTACTCTTAGGGGAGTGGAAGCCGGGGAGGGGTGTGGCCACTTGGCCCACCGCACGCATGCGGCACCCCACCGCCGACAGACCCTTGCCATCCAAGAACACATGGACGTCCATGGCCTTGCAAGGGTTCACCTCCTGCAGGGCATTGTCGGCGATGAGTGCCGCAAGGCAGGATTCGTGCTGGCCCCCAATGCCACGAGGGCCCGCGGTGGGCGGTTCGGGCTCGCCATCCAATGTGTCCACTGGTTGCAAGACATCAGGCAGGCTTAAGCCTTCAATGTCGTCCTCCATCAAGTTGGCCAGTTGAGTGGCCGTGCCTTGGGAGGCATCCACGTCAATGCTGGGGGGCTGAGGGGCCACGTCAGTGTGTGGGGTCCCCCCCGCCAAGACATCCGGGATGGCTCGGGGCCGATCCTCCCGAGGGGGCTCCGGCGTAGCACCAATGTTGGGGGCGGGCCTCAAGACATTTTTTTGGGGGATAGGCCATGGAGGGCACCGGCCACAAGGGTGGGGTTTTCAGAAGCGGCAAATGTTGCACCATGCCAGGGCCGGCTCCTCCGCAGGCCTTTCCGGTGCCGGGCGGCGCATTCTGGGGTAAGCGGGGCCGGGGGCCGGCCATCTGTTGGCCGGGGATCGGCCACGGCGGTTGGCTCAGCACTCGCAAGCGCTGGCCGCTGGCCCGCGTCAGGGGCGCCCACTTCCATAAGGTCTTGGGACAGCTCCGTGCCCGCCAGCGGCGGGCACCTAGGGGGCGCGGACCCTGGACCAGCCGTTGTTTCCTTCACACGTTTCGGCTGGACGGGGGTGGGCCCTTGGAGGGGGTTCTGGGCCCGCCTCTCACAAAGGGCAGGCGCCGGCGCAGCCGGCTGCCCGGCCACTTGTCATCGCCGCCTTAGGCTGGGGGGCGTCGTTCGAGTTCTCCGACCGCTTGTTATGGAGCTCGGGCGCAGCATCACGGCTTGCTGTCTACGGACCACTTGGGCCTCGGGACGAGGGCATGGCCTGCACGTCAGGGCGTACCGCGGGGGATGGGTCCGCAAGCAGGGGCCACACGGTAGTGTCAGCAGTGTCGGCTACTAGCTGCTTGGTTGGCTGCCCCACCTGCGTAGGCCTCTTCTGCGGCGGTTGACGAACGATGTCAGCTATAAGGTGCCGGACGTCTGCCTCCGTGAGTGGGGGCCGGTCTGCGCGAGGGGGGGCTGTGTGGGTCGGCGGTGCCTCCCTCTGTCCCCCTGTTGGGGTGTTGTTTCGCGTATACACCATGAGGCCAAGCGTTACATCGCAGTGATTGCAGTGGACCGCCGCCGGCAGCTGCCCCGGTTGGGGTGCGACCGTTCATAGGCCAGCACTGACTGCCGCGCAAGCAGCCACCGTTTGAGCGTGGGAGCGGAAGGTGAGATACCCATGCATCTCATCCCCCGAGAAGGCCTCTGCCACTCCTACCGCTCCATTCATCGACATGAAACGGTCGGCCAAGTGGCGACGTGTCCACCCCGCTGGGAGGCGCTGCATATGTACTATGGTGGGTGCATCCGTGTTGCGGTGTTGCTCCGGGGCCAGAGGTGCCCTCCCAAGGGGGGCATTCGCCGCATGCCGGACGCCGGGGGCCGTTGGGGTCGCCCCTCTCCGCATCTTTTGGGGCGTTCGTGGGTTCCCACCCTTGTGAGACTAAGCCGCCTGTTGGCAGCGGGCCATAAGGCCTGGCGTCGTCTGCGTTCCCGTAGGGGCCTACACTGGGGGTCCTGGAGACTGTCGGGCCTCCGTCTGCCAGATCCTCCGGCGTCCGTGCTGGTTTTTGCGCGGGGGCTCCTCGTGTTCAGTATGAGGAGGGCGGGCGTGGGGGGCTGGCTTAGGCTCCGAGTCCCGTCGGCGCCGGGCGTCTAGCGCATCATAGTGTAGACGCCGCGCCGTCTCCGGGCTGGGGGATTGGCGCCCACGTCTGTCGGTGTCGTCCCGCTGCCCGTGGGGCCCTCATTTAGGGCCCTACTAGGCGGGCCACGGTTATGGCGGTCGCCGTGTCGGGCGTCGGCACGGTCGTTACCATGATAGTCATAGGCTGGGCCACTGGAGGCGCGCCTCTCCGATCGTGGCTCGTCATATCGGTCCGGGGTACGGTAGGACCGCATGGCCATCGCTGCCGGGACTATCATCAGCCTAGCTCCGGTGGCGCTCTCTGTCCCACCCTGGGGGGGGGGGGGGGTTCGTCTGTGACCGGGCTCCGGGGGTAGCCTCGGCGACTCGGAAGACGCCATAGGGCGGCCACGTTCCCGGGGCTCGGCCGCGTGCGGCGGCGCCGCCTGGGTGGCCGCAGCCGTCCCTTCGACCGTTTCCGTGACGGGGTCGTGTCGAACGGCCTGGTGCGCCAGCTGCGTGGCTACTTGGGGGGGTATAGGGTTCTCAGAGCGGCAGTTCAAGCCCGCCACATGGCCCCGCAGATAAGCCAGCTCCAAGTCCCTCTTATCAGGGGCGGCACTACTGGCAACGGCGAGGGCGGTGGAGGGCGCCGGGGCAGCCCATAACACGGCTCTGTCGAACAGTACGCCGGCTAGGCCGGCTGTGAGTGGACCTCGAGCAGCGGCCGGTGAGGCGTGCAGGGTTTATGGGTAAAATGGGCCGTCTTCCCAAAGTAGCCAGGGGACTCCGCAGGGTGTGGCACCAGAGCGCCTCCCGGGATTGGAGGGCGCTACGCATAAGGGGCAGTGGGCAGAGTAGGAAACATGTTGTGTTACTGGGCTTCACAACGAGAGCGGGGAAAGGTTGTGGGCCGCTTATGCATGGGCACTGCGCTCCTTGATAACCGGATTGCCCAGTGCTAGGGCGTTGGCTCCTTTCCGAGCACTCGCAAGGGTGGCCTTCGGCGGCTGACCTTAAGGGTCCGCGCGACGGTACACTTATTGCGCTAGGGCCCTTCGAACGGCACGGCACCAGCTGACGGAGTGCCTACTGGGGGGGGGGGGATTCGGGGCTTCCCAATGGCACCGGGCTCCCTATGGGGGGGGGGGGTCCCACCGGCTGGGTAGACAGTGGTTGCTGCCTCAAGAACGTCTGTAGGGGATGGCACTCCCCATTGGCGCGGCCCCACCGGCTGAGTTGACGGGGCGTCTAGCCCAGGCCGTGGTCGCTGCGTGGAGAGCGCCTGCGGGGACGGCAGCCCCCAGTGGCGCGGCCCCACTAGCTAGGGGGACAGTGTGTCCCGCCGAGGCGGTGGTCGCTGCCTAGAGGGGACGGTAACCCTCATCATCGGTGCGGTCACACCGGCCGCGGGGGGCAAGGCGCCCCACCCGGGCGGTGGTTGCTGCTTAACGAGTGTCCGCGGGGGATGGCAGCCCCTTCTGGTACGACCCCACCGGCAACTCTTGCAATACACTGGCTCACTGCCTAGGGGCAGTGGTCACTGCAACTCCTGCAATGCGCTGCCACACCGTCTGAGGGTAATGGGCAGTGGAAATCCTGCAATGCGCGGGCCCAACAGCTGGGGGGACGGGGAGTCTTGCCCAGGAGGCAGTCGCTGCCTAAAAACGGGACGCCCGCAATGCAGTGCCACATAGCCTAGGGGCGGTCGGCAATGCAACTCCTGCAAACTGCCACAACGCTTGCGGGCAGTGGGCAGTGGAAATCGTGCAACGCATTAGCACATTGCCGGGGGCCAGTGGGCGGTGCAACTCCTGCAATGCACTGCCACACTGCCTGCGGGCAGTGGGCAGTCCAAATCGTGTAACACATTGCCACACTGCCGGGGGGCAGTGGGCAGTGCAAAGCCTGCAATGCACTACCACACCGCTTGGGGGCCGTGGGTAGTGGAGAGCCTACAATGCGCGGGCCCACCAGCGGGGGGGACGGGGAGTCCTACCCAGGAGGCGGTCGCCGCCTAAAAACGGAACTCCTGCAGCACACTGCCGCACGGCCTGGGGGCGGTGGGCAGTGCAACTCTTGCAATGCACTGCCACACTGCCAGCGGGCAATGGGCAGTGGAACTTCTGCCATGCACTGCCACACTGCCCGGGGGAAGTGGGCAATGCAACTCCTGCAATGCACAGCCACACCGCCTGGGGGCATTGGGCAGTGGAACTCCCGCAATGTGCGGGCCCACCTGCTTCGGGGACGGGGAGTCTTGCCCAAGAGGCGGTCACCGCCTACAGAGCGCTAGCGGGGGATGGTATCCCCCATCGGCATGGACCCACAGGCGGGGGGACTGGGACACCTGCCCAAGATGTGGTCTCCAACTAAAGAGCACCTCCAGGGGACGGCATCTTCCATTGGCGCAGAACCACTAGCTGTGGGGACGGGGAGTCCTGCTCAGGGGGCGGTCCCTGCCTGAAGAGCAGCGCTTGCATGGGACGGCAGACCCCATCAGCGCGGACCCAGTAGCGGGGGGGGGGGGGGGCGGGGAGTCTTGCCCAGGCGGCGGTCACTGCCTATGGAGCGCCTGCGGGGGATGGCAGCCCCCATCGGCGCGCACCCACCAGCGGGGGAGACGCGGAGTCTTGCCCAGGCGGTCACTGCCTATGGACCGCCTGCGGGGGATGGCAGCCCCCATCGGCACGGGCCCACCGGCTGGGGGGACGGGGAGTCCTGCCCAGGAGGCGGCCGATGCCTATGGAGCGCATGCGGGTGATGGCAACCCCCATTGGCGCAGGCCCACCAACCGGGGGGACGGGGAGTCTTGCCTAGGCGGCGGTGACTGCATATGGAGTTCCTACGGGCGACAGTAGCCCCCATTGGCGCGGGCCCACTAGTTGGGGGGACGGGGAGTCTTGCCCACGCGGCGGTCACTGCATATGGAGTGCTTGCGGGCGACAACAGCCCCCATTGGCGCTGGTCCACCAGCGGGGGGGACGGGGAGTCTTGCCCAGGTGGCGGTCACTGCCTATGGACCACCTGCGGGGGATGGCAGCCCCCATCGGTGCGGGCCCAGCGGCTGGGGGGATGGGGAGTCGTGCCCAGGAGGCGGTCGATGCTTGTGGAGCGCCTGCCGGTGATGGCAGCCCTCATTGACGCGGGCCCACTAGCTAGGGGAATGGGGCGTCCAGCTTAGGAGGCGGTCACTGCATATGGAGTGCTTGCGGGCAACAGTAGCCCCCATTGGCGCTGGCCCACCGGCTTGGGGGAACGGGGAGTCTTGCCCAAGCGGCGGTCACTGCATATGGAGTGCTTGCGGGCGACAGCAGCCCCCATTGGCGCGGGCCCAGCAGATGGGGGCACGGGGAGTCCCGCCCAGGCGGCGGTCGCTGCCTATGGGGCGCCTGCGGGGGACGGCAGCCCCCATCGGCGCGCGCCCACCAGCTGGGGGGACGGGGAGTTCCGCCTAGGGGGCGGTCGCTGCCTATGGAGCGCCTGCGGGTGACGGCAGCCCCCATTGGCGCTGGCCCACCAGCTGGAGGGACGGAGAATCTTGCCCAAGCCGCGGTCGCTGCCTATGGAGCGCCTGCGGGGGACGGCAGCCCCCATCGGCGCGCACCCACCAGCTGGGGGAACGGGGAGTTCCGCCTAGGGGGCGGTCGCTGCCTTTGCAGCCCCTGCAGGGGTTGGCAGCCCCCATCGGCGCGGGCCCACTGGCTGGGGGGACGGGGAGTCCTGCCCAGGCTGTGGTAGCTGTTTGAAGCAGCCCCCATCGGCTTGGGCCCACGGCTGGGGGGCAGAGAGTCCCGCTCAGGCTGTGGCGGCTGCCGGAGAGCCGCTGCTAGCGGCTGGTAACCCCCAATGAGGCGCGGGCCCACCGGCTTGGGGGCGGGAAGCCCAGCCGAGGCGGTGGTCGCTGCCTGTTGATTCCCTGCATGGGGCGGTAATCTGCAGCGGCTCGTGCCAACTGGCCGGGGGGGACCGGGGGCCCTGCCCAACTGGTGGCCGTTGCTGAGACTTGTCCTACCCGGCCTCTTCTCCCCGTCATGCCAAGCAGTAGGCATGCAAAGTAAGCAGGCAGTCTTGGAGACCATAACCCCGGGGTAGCAGTAGCGGAGACTCAACGTGAGTCCACTCAACCAAAACCCTAAGTTCCGCCGGGGCTTAACTCCCAAACATTACGGACTTTAAGGGGCCCCTTGGGCAGTTTAAGCCCACGGGGATGCGAAGAGGCGTGACTGCCAGCACTTACATTTCGGCTATCATACCCAGAATACCGGGCTCGCCTCAACGCGGCCGGTTGAGTCTGGGTCTAGGGGGGGCACATTAACTGGACCTGGGGGAGGCCCTTAAACCCTTTAAGCATTAGTTAAGGCGGTGTGCGCAGTGTGTTTGTGTTAATTACATATTGTACACTATTATCACCATGCTCCCTCCGGTGGTGCGCTCACCTTTGGGGCTGCCGTTGGGGGATTAGGGGCCGTACCCCTCCCGGGCGCCCTCTTTGCCGTGGGCGCCGGGCTGGTGGCTGGGGGGCCTTATACCTTACCCATACTCAAAGGATGTTTGATACCTTGTACCGGGGTGTCCAGCCGGACGGGTGCCCACAGGGGGGCATTCAAGTACAAGTCAAACTTCAAGATCCTCACACAAATCTTGATCCCTATCACAGTCCCAAGACATTGCCAAGACCGGGCCGCGCAAGGGCAGTGTGGCCTCAAACCGCTTCAGTAGCGGGGGCACGCCGCCCATTCCGGGGGGTTGTGGGGACCCCTCCCCCTTCGTGAGCTGCGCTCCAACTGCCAGCCAGTAGCTCGCTTGGCAGTCATCTTGGTTCATGGCAGGGTCAAGAGTAAGCTGGGTACCGGCCCGGGGGGTCTTGGTTGGGCCCCCCGCGTGTGACTGAGCCATAGGCCTCTAGGGTGTTGCGGCGCCGCTCGCCTCACTCTGCCTATGAACAAAGGAAGAAAAACCCGAAGCAAAGGCGCTAACAGGCCCGAAGGCTCCTGCTTGAGGCTTGCGCCCCTACAGGCAGTCGCGCAAAAAAGAGAAAGGAAAAAAAAACCGGATCAACAAACAAACCAGAAAATTGTGGGGCCCAGCGCAGGCCGTCCCCTTGGGCCCCCACAATCTCACACCTCTCTCACCCACGCACACACCCGTCATACCCGTCCCGGTCACACCGTGTCGTTGAAGCCCCGATACGGGGCCCCCACGCTCTTAGCTACCAAACCTGAGGCAGGGTGCGGGGCACTGGGGCATGGGAGGGGGGTGACAGGGGGTGACAGGGGCTCGGGCCCAATCTTCAGACGCGACACGCCCTCCCGCCTAGCAAGACAATGCGGCGAGAAATGCTGCCCATTTCTTTTTCGAGCGGGGCCCAGGGGCAGTCTGTGTTGTCTCCTGGTGTGAACTCTGGGCGTGCGCAATGCGCTCCTCTGGCATGTGAGGTGCGCCATAAATGCTGAAGGACCTTCCGGGGTTTGATCGATCCGGTCCCAGTTGTCTTGCAACAACCACTTGTGCACCCAAATATGTTGCTTTACGCAAATCCCGCTCCCGATGAGCAGACCGCACACCGTCCACTTCAGACCGCTGCATATTCAACAAAACAAGGCAAAGAGCAGGTCCACCATTATGCGTCGAGCAGAGGTGGGAAGCGGCCAAATTTGGAGTGGATATCCTTCCGTGCTGTGTGGTGTGGTGTGGTGTGGTGTGGTGTGATGTGATGTGGTGTGATGTGATGTGGTGTGGTGTGTTGTGGTGTGATGTGATGTGGTGTGGTGTGGTGTGGTGTGATGTGGTGTGGTCAGGTGTGATGTGGTCAGGTGTGGTGTGATGTGGTGTGGTGTGGTGTGGTGTGATGTGGTGTGGTGTGGTGTGATGTGGTGTGGTGTGGTGTGATGTGGTGTGGTGTGGTGTGGTGTGGTGTGGTGTGGTGTGGTGTGGTGTGATGTGCCGAAGGCGCTGTTACCAAAAGGCAAAAGGCCGGGATGTCTACCCACGGGTACAGGTAAACGGGCTGGGCTGTGTGTGTTGGGTGCGCGCTGTGCGTAAGTGTGTAGGCCTCGGCAGGGGGAGGGGGAGTCGGGGAGACCTGGTGAGCTCGCCTCTGGCGACCGCGCTTATTCCAGGAGCTCTCGCTGCACCCCTTCCCTTTCTGCTTGCTGGTGCAGGCCTAGCTCCTGCAACGCCCACGCCATCGTGCTTCCCGGGCCCAGGCGGGCCTTCAGCAGTGTGGCACGCGCCTTGGCGTGGGCGTACCAGATCCGTATGGACTCCTCCACAACGTGGCGGAGGAACTCCGTGCCCAGCGAGTGGGGGCCCGTACACTCCAGGTGGGCCAGCTGCATGGAGGGGGTCCGCAGGGCTGCCGCCCACTGCTCCAGCACAGTCGGTTCCCACAGCTGGTGACGCACTGGAGCCGCCCGTGGCCCCACCTTCTGGTCAAGCCACGCTGCGAGGCGCCGGCGGGCTGGCCCCCACTCGTGCGATTGAGCCGAGCAGGCCCACAGGTGGGGCGCCGTCTCGGGCTGTGTCCCGCACAGGAGGCACGTTGTATCCAGCACCGTGCCCCGGTGGGAGGAACGGTGGGCTAGGACGGTCATGGTCGGGACGTTCTCCATGCGATGCGCCGTGATGTGGCGCTGCTGGTCGTGGTCAAACCAGTCCAGGGGGAGGCCCCCCCCTTGGCATGAAATTTACCCCCCAGCGGGCCTCGTAGATGGCTTGCGCCGGTATGGAGGCCCGGTCCTGCAACCAGTCACTCAGTGCCGTCGGGGAGAGCTGGCACTGGTCGCGGAAGGGCACTGGGGGGATAAATGAGTAGGGGCGCCTGAGGAGCCACGTAAGGTCCACCTCCGGCGGCTCCCGCGTCGCTGCGTCCACACGGACGTTGAGGTCCGTGATCCAGTGCGATGGTGTGGTCACCACATTGATGGCAGACCTCGGGGAGAGGCGCTGCCCCCCCCAGGACAGTGGCCTAGAGGTGGTGGATGCCATCTCCGCAGTGCCCTCCTTCCTGGTACGTGCGGAGGGCCCCCACTGCTGCCTCCGAGTCCGGCACCAGCCAGTAAACCCCCTGCTGCGTCGCCAGCCAGCGGGCACACGAGAGGAGGGCCATCGCCTCCCCCTCCTGGGAGGTGCCCACTCCTGAGGCCACCTAGGCCTGATACTCCCCAGGCCCGCTCTGGACGACCCCGGCCATGGCCATACCCACCTGCGTGGCCCCTGCATCCACCGCCACGACACTGCCTCGGAGGGTCGCCAGCGCAGGCAGGTCATGGAACCAGACGCCCGGGCGAGTCTCAGGGGCCAACACTCGCGGGGGGTCGGTCGCCCGGCCGTGGGGCGCCAGGAGGGCCATGTCCCCATGGTGCTCCCTGAGGTGGGTGCGCAGGGCCTGGTGTAGCTCCGCTGGCACTGTCCCCACCGTATCAAGGGAGTAATAGAGGGGCCCCTTGTGCGGGTGCCCCGGGCATTTGTGCGCCATGCACTCCGCTGGATATTGGAAGCGCGCCACCGCCGCCGGGGCTATGGCGATCCACGGAAACGGCGGCAGCGTCGAGGTGACCGTCAAGAGAGGGGCCTGCGATGTGCTGGCCCAGTTCCAGTAGGCGGCAGTCGGGGGGGCTGTCCTCCACACGACGGTGGGCGCCCTGACCCCAGTGCGCTGGAGCTGGGCCAGGGACCCCTGCCGGTGGTCGCCCCACAGCTGGGCGTGCAGTGGCGCATCCACCTGCACTTGGATATCCAGGAGGGCCACAAGGAGGCGGTGGAGCCTGGTGGCGCTGGGCAGGGTGCCCGGGGGCTGCTGGCACACCCGGGGTTCTGGCGCCCAGCCCGCGGTCTCCATGGTGTCCTGCAGGGCCGCGGTCATCCGGAGGGGCTGCCCCCTATGGTATATCGTCTCCATTCGGGTGGTTTTGGCCGCCCGGCCCCCCACTATGACTTCCGCCTGATAGGTGGGCACGGCCCTCGGGATCCAGTCCTTGGGCGCCGCTTGCCATCGCGGCGTGGGCTCCCTCAGGAGCGGGACCAGTACCGCAGCGTGGCGGGCCAGCCACGCTCGTAGCCCCGGGATCCCCTTGCGGGCTGGCGCTCGTCTCTTCAGGGTCCGCTCCGGTAGCACCTGGTGATTCTCTGTGTAGAGGTCGCCGAGGTGATGGTAGCCCAGGGCCTGTACCGTTTCGTACACCGTCGGGGGGACGACCACCTGCCCGACGGCGCCATACTGAGTCGTGTACACCTCCACCTGGGGGGCAAGGGCCGCCGCTGCCGCCGATCGCGGCCCACCGGGACCGCGGACCAGGATGGGGGTGGTCCCTGAGCACTGGCCTGGCATCCACATGGGCATGGCCACCTCATCCACGACCCGGTGCAGCGTGGCTATGAGGTGGGGGCACTTGGGGTGATGTGTGTACTGCCCCGGGGTAAGCACCGCCGGGCAGCCCCCCCTGAGCGCCTGGTGCGTTTGCAGGGAGTAGGCCTGGGAGTCCCGGAACTTCTGCTTGGCCCAGGCCCCCTGCCGAACCCACTCTCGAACCACCGCCGCCTGCCACGAGTGCTCTGACCGAGTGAGACCCTGGCACCCATGCTCCCAGGGTCCCCAGAGCGCGTCGGTATGAGCGTGGCGGGAGATGCCCGTCACGTGCTTGTATGCTCGTACCATGAGAGCATCGTTTGCCGCGTGTACCTTGGCCGTGGGGCGGTACACGCTGGCCAGGGGGAGCAGCTTGCTCGGGAGCTTGGCCATGAGTACCATCATGGCCGCGTCCGGGGAGAGCCGCTGGGGGCGGAGCTGTGTCCAGAGCTCCGCCCTGACCTCCGGCAGGTTGCGGGGGGCCGTAGGCGCCCCCTGGAGGTAAATGTCCGTTCCCATATATTTGAGGACTCTGGAGGGCTGTATCTCCGGGGCCCCTGCCAGCGCCTCCCGCCGCTGGTCTGGGGTACACGTCACCCACGCGCGGCCTAGGTGGCGGGCCACGGCTGCTGGCGTAGGCGACCGTAGGGGCCGTGGGTCTGACGTGGAGCCGTGCTGGATCTTGCGGTCAGGGACGTCCACCCGCAGGATTCCCTGGTAGTACACCCGCTGATCCAACAGGACCCCCTGTATGGGGTGGGAATCGCCCCGCTCCAAAAGGACGATTGTGTCGTCCACCCACATGAGTCCCGGGAAGCGGAAGGGCTCTACCGCCGAGGACCGGTATGCGATGTCCATGTATCGCAAGAAAGGGAGCGCCGCCGTCGCCCCCGCATGGACCCCCTGGACGGTACCCTGGGGCGTACCCAGGAGTTGCGTCAGGGTGTTAGACTGCCAGGGGCCCAAGGGTAGGGTGTAGGAGAAACCCTCGGTATGGGTGGCGAGGTGGTCGGCCTCTCCCAGGCCCACCCGGGCTCCCACTATAGGGTGAATGTCCTGCGCGATGACGTCGAAGAATTTCACGAGATCCGTGATCAGGACGTCCACTATTCGGTTCTGAAGCCTGGCCAGGTCCAGCTTCATGTGCACCGTGCGGACGACCTCCTGGAGGGATATACCCCGCATGCCCCCTACTAGGCAGGGGCCCCCCAGGGCCCGCTCGTAGACGGCTGTCGCCACGGCATAGAAGGCCGTGGGCTCGAGTTTGGAGACGTGGGAGGAGATGGTTATCCCCCGGAGGTTCGCCTCCTGGACTGGCTGGTCCGGGTTTTTTAGGAGCATGGTAACCCGCCCCCGCCTGCCCACCGTGCGGCTGACTGGGGGGCTGCGCACCACGGTGCACAGGGTCTTCTGGTCCGCCTCCGTCAGGTGTCGGTACCAGGATATATCGATGCAGACGTCCGTTTCGGGTAGGCGGAGGTCGGGGCCGCGGGCCTTCCCCGACTGCACCTCCCAGAGGTGGCGGGGCTGGACATACTCGCCGCGGGCTGGCGGGGCATGCTGCGGCAGGAGCCCCAGGTACCTCTCGAAGTGGGCCCATCGGTCGGGGTCATCTCGGATGCGGTAGCTATGGCCCTGGAGCCGTAGGCGGCTCAAGTACAGGGCACACAACGTCTCCCTGGGGTTGAGGAGCGCCTTGCTGTCCAAGGGGATTTCCGAGACATCGCGCGGGGGGGCCCTGCTACGACGCTGCACCTCCCTCCACTGCTCTGGGGTGCGCTTCATATTGAGGGTCTCCTGCTTGCGTCGGAGGGCCCTGCGTTTCACCCCCCGGAGGCTCTGCTGGAGCTGGGCTTCTCCCAAGGCGACTAGGCTCCGCTTGAGGGCGTGCCCCGCCGTCACTGAGGTGCCCAATATGCTCTGGGCCATCACTGTAAGACGCCCCACCGTGGGGAGCATGCTGCGCGCTGGGAAGGGCTGCTGGGGAGCCCGCGAGGGGGGAGCTCGCTCCGCCGGGCGCGTCTTGAGGCGGTACTGCCGGAAGCGGAGGGCTTGGACCCTGCCCGTGGCGTGGGCCCAATCGTAGATGGCCCTTTGCAGGCCTTTCAGCCACCGATTCGGGGCCAGCCGGGGGTCCACGGCCCTCCTGCGGAGTACTGAGTTGTGGAAATCGGCCGTGTCGGCCGGGGACAGGGTCACCGGGCCCAGGTGGTACTCCGGGGTGCGGGAGACCGTATGGGGGCTGGGCTTGTCCAGCCGGTTCACCGGGAAGGCGACGGTGAGAAGGAGGGGGGCGTGGTGGTCCGAGAGGAGGGTGCTCGCCCAGTAGTGGTACGAGGCGATGGTGAACTGCGCCTCGCTGTGGCAAGCGGCCGTGTCGATGCGGGAGCGCGCGGCCCCCTGGAAGCAGGAGTATGTGTCCTGCGGGACCGGGTGAAGGTCCACCAAGTCCCTGAGGTTGAAGGCCCTCAGGAACGTGCGGTAGCCCGTGTCCTCGGGGCGCGGGGTCCCTCTATCTGCCGGTCGGGCCGCCGAGTTGGTGTCCGTGACAACCAGGACGGTCGTCGGGTCGACCAGGCAGGTGACCTCCCTCCAAACGGCGGCCCACCATCTCACGTAAGGCTCCACGCCTATGCTGATCTGGGGGGCATGGGCTGCCAGCACATGATGCCGACCCCACGGGGTGAGGACCTCCATGAGGAGGGCGTTGGCATCCTCCGCGCCCCAGAGGAGGGGAGCCCGGGTGGTCGTCCCGGTGCGGACGTATACTTCCAGGCCCGCCCCTGTCTTGCCGTGGGCGGGGAGCACGACGTGACGGGCGTAGTCCTGGAAGGGGGGGTCCTCGGGGCCTGCCCGGGACTGGGCCTCAGCCAGGACGAGGAGGGTAGGGCGGCGCGCTGCCATGTGTAGGGCTTGCGCCAGGAGGCGTTGTCGGAGGTACCGACCCCGGACGTTGAGCCACAGGTACCCCACAGCGTGCACGTCCTCCGGGGTGCCCTCAATTCTGGGATTGCGGGGGAGTAGGGTGCTCCGGCTCCGGGTCCGGCTCTGAGGAAGTGGGCCCGCCCTGGGGGTCGGCGTGTGTGGCCGAGCCGCCAGCTGCCTCCTGGGCTGCCCGCAGGTCACGCCCGATGAGGCCAAACACCGTGGTCAGGGAGGGAGTCCCCGCTGGCCGTTCGCCCGTGAGCCTGGGGAGCACCCAGTCTCGCAGGGCCGGGGCCTGCGCCCCCAGGACCTTGAAGCCGACCGGCTTGGCCGGCTGGAGGGCCCGGGCGTAGCTAACCCGCGAGGCGCTCCATCCCTTCCAGTCGGCGTCGCGGAGCTGCTGGGCCCCCAGGGGCGAGGGGACGATGACGAGTCCCCCCCGAGCCCTGTCGTAGGTGGCCCTGGCCACCATGGGCGTAGCGATGGCCAGGGGGTTGCATCCGGGTGGGGTGAGGGTGGCCCTGTGGTCCCCGAGGTCCATGCTCGCCGTGTCGACTGGGGTGTACCGGTCCCCGCGCTTGACGCAGATTTGGACCGGGGGGGGAGCGGTGGCCGGCGTGCCCCGGGGGACATGTACCGGGCACTGGCATATCAGCACCAGGGCCCTGGTATCCGGGGGGACCGCCCGGGGCGGGGGTGGGGCAGACCAGGCATACGCATATGCCATGGCCTGGAGCCACCACCCTGGGCGCGAGCCGCCCTCGGGGGCAGGGAGGCGGAACTGCACCCTCCCCTCGATCACGTAATACACCGTGATCCCAAGTCCCGGCGGGTGAGGAGCCGGGATGGCATCTCCCTCCCAGCTGGAGAGGGAGAAGGAGGGGACCCCCAGGGTATAGCCCACGAGCTGGAGCAGCTCGCGGGTCCTCTTTGCATACTAGGCCAGGAGGGGAGGGAGGCCGTCTCCCTCCGGGGAATGGGGGCCGGGGACGGGGGTGGTGCCCTGGCCCGCCGCCCGCATGCGGCGTCCCACCGCCGACAGGCGCTCCCTGTCCAGGAAGACAGCGACGTCCAGGGCCTTGCAGGGGTTCGCCTCCTCCAGGGCAGTATCAGCGATGAGCGCCGCCAGGCGGGACTCGTGCGGGCCCAGCTCGCCCGGCGGGCTGTCGGCGCGGCCGGCTGCCGGCGGTGGAGGGTCGTCATCCAAATCTTCCGCCGGCGGCAGGGGCTCCAGCGGGCTGAGGGCGCCCGCTTCATCATCCAGGAGGCCAGCCAGCTGGCTGGCCGTGCCCTGGGACGCATCCACATCGATGGGGGGGGGCGGAGGGTCATCCGCCGCGTGCGAAGTGGGAGTTTCGAGAGCGGGCGAGGTCTCACGGGGCCTTAGCTCCCGTTCTCCTTCCGGGGCCTGCTCCGCAGCCTGGTCTTCCTCCTGGGGGGCTCCCTGCGGGGGGCACTGGTCGCATGGGCTGGGGCGCCTGAAGCGACAGACTGTACACCAATCCAGGGCGGGTCCCTCCGGGGGGTGGCCCCCCGTCGGGGGAGCTGAGGCCTCAGCACCGTCGTGGGCCTGGGCGGTCATGGGGTTGCCAGCGGGCGCCTAGGGGCGGGCCGCAGGGGCCTCTGGGGCGCTGGCGAGGGCTTGCTGATGGCCCTCCTCCCGGCAATCCGCGCCCAAGAGGTCCTGGGACACGCTTTCAGCGGCCACATTCGAGGGGCCGGGCCGGGGGGGCCCTGCGCTGGCATGCCCGGCAGCCGGTTGGCCGGGGTCACTAGGCGTCCCGGTAGCCGCAAGGACACGCCGGCTAAGCTGGCTGGTGCGGCCTTTGGCTGCGGCTCGCGGCCGCGCAGGCGGGCTCACCCGAGCCGCGGTGACCAGTGGGCTTCGCTCAGGGGCCGCCCCGCCCCCGGGCAACGCTGGGTCTCTTTCCCAGGAGATGGGCGCCTGTTGCGCCGGAGGGGGGCCTCGGGGTAGGGGGCGGCCGGCGCCACCGACCGCGTCGGCTGTAGGCGCCCGGGCAGGCTCCTGCGGCCGCGGATGTACCACCTGCCGCGTTCCGCCCACGGCATCGGCTATGAGGCGCCGGACGTCATCCTCGGTGAGGGAGGGGCGGTCCTTGTGCGGGGGGGCAGCCCCGGCGGACGGCGTGTCGTGCCGCTCCTCGCCCGGGGCGTCCCGTTGTGTGTGCACGGTGAGGTCCCGGATGACACTGCGGTTGACACAGTGGACTGCCGCCGGCAGGCGGCCGGGCGGGGGCGCTACCGTACCCAGGGCAGCGCTGACTACCGCACACGCCGCCAGCGCCTGCGTGTGGGCGCGGAAGGTCAGGTACCCGTGGTTTTCTCCTCCATAAAAGGCCTCCGCCACCCCCTCCACCCCATCCAGCCACATGAAACGGTCCGCCAGGTGACGGCGGGACCATCCTTTGGGGAGGCGCCGGATGTGCAAGACGGTCGGCGGGTCCGCGGCGCGGGGCTGCTGGGGGGCTTTCATTGCCCCGCTCGGGGAGGCGTAGCCCGGGCCCCGCAGGCCCGGGGTGGTCTGCGTGACACCGGTACGGTGCTTCTGGGGCGTGCGGGGGGCGCCGTCCTGTGGCAGTCGCGCCTGCTGTGCACAGGGGGCCAGGAGGCCTGGCGTCGTTTGGGTCCCCGTCAGAGCGTGCACCGGTAGCCTGTGCGGGGTGCCCGCGGGCGACTGCGCCGCAGGCCGTCCGCCTTCCTTGTTATGGCGCTGCCGCTTGCGCTGGGGCTTGTCCCTCGGGACATGCGGGACATGCGGGGGTTGGGCGTCAGGAGCCGTACGGGGCTCCCACTGCGGCCGGCGCCCCGTATCTGGCGCATCATACCTCAGGCGTCTAGCGGTATCCGGGCTGGGGGAGCGGTACCGGCGCCGGTCGTCGGGGCCTCGTCGCTCCCAGCCCGGCCCGGGGGCTGATCCGGGCGGGTCACAACGGGAGCGGTAATCTAGGCGGTCGGGGGTACGGTCTCCACCTCTAGCGGCGGGGGCTCGGCGCCCGGAGGGGCGCTCCTCGGACCGGCGCTGGTAGTACCGCTCTGGGGAGCGGTAGGGCCGGCGGTGGGCCGTGAGGCCTCCTCTATCGGGGCTTGTACGGCCGTGGTCTCGGCGATCGTCGCGTAGGTCCCGTCTGGGGGAGCGGGACCTCCGGTAGGTTGCGCCCTGGGGCCTGCGTGGCGGCTCCGTAGGCGCCGGGGGCCGGCGGTCCTGCCGTGGCTCCGTCTCCCTCGCCGGTGCCAGCAGCAGTGCCGGCGTCCCCTCGCCCACCACGTCGGGGGCAGGGCCCTGCGGCGCTGGGGGCGCCCTCTGCGCCGCCTCCTTAGGGGGCGGAGGCCCCTCGGTGCGGCGGTCCAGGCCTGCCACGTGGCCCCGTAGGTAGGCCAACTCCAGGTCACGGTAGTCCGGGGGCGGTACTGCCGGGAGCGGCGAGGGCGGCGGGGGAAGCCCATACCGCGGCTCCCGCAGGTAATAGGCGGGGTACGGTGGCTGGGAGTGAACCTCCACGAGCGGTTGGTGGGGTGCGTATGGGGTGTGGGTATAGTGGGGGAGGGGGGGGGCGGCAAAAGCCGGGGACCCCGCGGGGTGTGGTGCAGGCGGGCTTCCGGGGATAGGAGGGCGCTGCATGTAAGGAGTTGCGGGCGTCGACGGGAACATGCTGTGTCACTGGGCTGCAGAGCAAGAGCAGGGAGTCGCAGGCCGGAAGCCCATGCATGGGCACTGCGCATCCCTTCCTCCGGGTCGCCCAGTGCTCAGGCGCCGGAACCTGCTCTCGCTCGCGCGTTGGTGGCCTACGGCGGCCGGCCTTACGTGCCCGTACACTAGAATCTATCCGGAAACGCGCCCCTGCGCGCTACTCGTTGGATGCTGCCTCGCACACTGGGGCACCTGGGTCTGGGAGGGGGGAGATCTGTTGCCGGGGGGTTGCGCCTCCAAGTCCACCGGGCACTCCCGGCCGGGGGGAGCAGGGGGGCGCTCAACCAAGTGGGGTGGTCGGGGCATCCTGCCAGGCCAATGGGGGGCCATCTTCTTTAGAGAACCGGGCGCACCGGCCTGGGGGGGATGGGGAGTTCTGCTCAGGGGGTGTTCGGAGTCTCCTGCCAGGCCGAGGGGGGGCCACCTTCCTCAGAGAACCGGGCGCACCGGCCCGGGGGGGGGACGGGGAGTCCTGCCCAGGGGGTGTTCAGAATCTCGTGCCGGGCCAAGGGGGGGCCATCTTCTTCAGAGAACCGGGCGCACCGGCCCGGGGGGGACGGGGAGTCCTGCCCAGGGGGTGTTCGGAGTCTCCTGCCAGGCCAAGGGGGGGCCATCTTCCTCAGAGAACCGGGCGCACCGGCCCGGGGGGGACGCGGAGTCCTACCCAGGGGGTGTTCGGAGTCTCCTGCCAGGCCAATGGGGGGCCATCTTCTTCAGAGAACCGGGCGCACCGGCCCGGGGGGACGGGGAGTCCTGCCCAGGGGGTGTTCGGAGTCTCCTGCCAGGCCAATGGGGGGCCATCTTCTTCAGAGAACCGGGCGCACCGGCCCGGGGGGGACGGGGAGTCCTGCCCAGGGGGTGTTCGGAGTCTCCTGCCAGGCCAAGGGGGGGCCATCTTCTTCAGAGAACCGGGCGCACCGGCCCGGGGGGGACGGGGAGTCCTGCCCAGGGGGTGTTCGGAGTCTCCTGCCAGGCCAAGGGGGGGCCATCTTCTTCTGAGAACCGGGCGCAAGCCCGGGGGGGACGGGGAGTCCTGCCGGGGGTGTTCGGAGTCTCCTGCCAGGCCAATGGGGGGCCATCTTCTTCAGAGAACCGGGCGCACCGGCCCGGGGGGGACGGGGAGTCCTGCCCAGGGGGTGTTCGGAGTCTCCTGCCAGGCCAAGGGGGGGCCATCTTCTTCGGAGAACCGGGCGCACCGGCCCGGGGGGGGACGGGGAGCCCTGCCCAGGGGGTGTTCGGAGTCTCCTGCCAGGCCAAGGGGGGGCCATCTTCCTCAGAGAACCGGGCGCACCGGCCCGGGGGGGACGCGGAGTCCTACCCAGGGGGTGTTCGGAGTCTCCTGCCTTCAATGGGGGGCCATCTTCTTCAGAGAACCGGGCGCACCGGCCCGGGGGGACGGGGAGTCCTGCCCAGGGGGTGTTCGGAGTCTCCTGCCAGGCCCATGGGGGGCCATCTTCTTCAGAGAACCGGGCGCACCGGCCCGGGGGGGACGGGGAGTCCTGCCCAGGGGGTGTTCGGAGTCTCCTGCCAGGCCAAGGGGGGGCCATCTTCTTCAGAGAACCGGGCGCACCGGCCCGGGGGGGACGGGGAGTCCTGCCCAGGGGGGTTTTCGGAGTCTCCTGCCAGGCCAAGGGGGGGCCATCTTCTTCAGAGAACCGGGCGCACCGGCCCGGGGGGGACGGGGAGTCCTGCCCAGGGGGTGTTCGGAGTCTCCTGCCAGGCCAAGGGGGGGGCATCTTCTTCTGAGAACCGGGCGCAAGCCCGGGGGGGACGGGGAGTCCTGCCGGGGGTGTTCGGAGTCTCCTGCCAGGCCAACGGGGGACCGGGCGCACCGGCCCGGGGGGGACGGGGAGTCCTGCCCAGGGGGTGTTCGGAGTCTCCTGCCAGGCCAATGGGGGGCCATCTTCTTCAGAGAACCGGGCGCACCGGCCCGGGGGGGACGGGGAGTCCTGCCCAGGGGGTGTTCAGAGTCTCCTGCCAGGCCAAGGGGGGCCATCTTCTTCAGAGAACCGGGCGCACCGGCCCGGGGGGACGGGGAGTCCTGCCCAGGGGGTGTTCGGAGTCTCCTGCCAGGCCAATGGGGGGCCATCTTCTTCAGAGAACCGGGCGCACCGGCCTGGGGGGGACGGGGAGTCCTGCCCAGGGGGTGTTCGGAGTCTCCTGCCAGGCCAATGGGGGGCCATCCTCTTTAGAGAACCGGGCGCACCGGCCCGGGGGGGACGGGGAGTCCTGCCCAGGGGGTGTTCGGAGTCTCCTGCCAGGCCAATGGGGGGCCATCTTCTTCAGAGAACCGGGCGCACCGGCCCGGGGGGGACGGGGAGTCCTGCCCAGGGGGTGTTCAGAGTCTCCTGCCAGGCCAAGGGGGGGCCATCTTCTTCAGAGAACCGGGCGCACCGGCCCGGGGGGGACGGGGAGTCCTGCCCAGGGGGTGTTCAGAGTCTCCTGCCAGGCCAAGGGGGGCCATCTTCTTCAGAGAACCGGGCGCACCGGCCCGGGGGGACGGGGAGTCCTGCCCAGGGGGTGTTCGGAGTCTCCTGCCAGGCCAATGGGGGGCCATCTTCTTCAGAGAACCGGGCGCACCGGCCTGGGGGGGACGGGGAGTCCTGCCCAGGGGGTGTTCGGAGTCTCCTGCCAGGCCAATGGGGGGCCATCCTCTTTAGAGAACCGGGCGCACCGGCCCGGGGGGGACGGGGAGTCCTGCCCAGGGGGTGTTCGGAGTCTCCTGCCAGGCCAATGGGGGGCCATCTTCTTCAGAGAACCGGGCGCACCGGCCCGGGGGGGACGGGGAGTCCTGCCCAGGGGGTGTTCAGAGTGTCCTGCCAGGCCAAGGGGGGCCATCTTCTTCAGAGAACCGGGCGCACCGGCCCGGGGGGGACGGGGAGTCCTGCCCAGGGGGTGTTTGGAGTCTCCTGCCAGGCCAATGGGGGGCCATCTTCCTCAGAGA
Source organism: Eutreptiella sp. 'Long Island Sound 2002' (assembly GCA_964036045.1). Lineage (NCBI taxonomy): Eukaryota > Euglenozoa > Euglenophyceae > Eutreptiales > Eutreptiaceae > Eutreptiella > Eutreptiella sp. 'Long Island Sound 2002'. Next base: position 44,887,451 of record OZ038384.1, read on the forward strand.
ACCGGGCGCACCGGCCCGGGGGGGACGGGGAGTCCTGCCCAGGGGGTGTTCGGAGTCTCCTGCCAGGCCAATGGGGGGCCATCTTCTTCAGAGAACTGGGCGCACCGGCCCGGGGGGGACGGGGAGTCCTGCCCAGGGGGTGTTCGGAGTCTCGTGCCAGGCCAATGGGGGGCCATCTTCTTTAGAGAACCGGGCGCACCGGCCCGGGGGGGACAGGGAGTCCTGCCCAGGGGGTGTTCGGAGTCTCCTGCCAGGCCAAGGGGGGGCCATCTTCTTCAGAGAACCGGGCGCACCGGCCCGGGGGGGACGGGGAGCCCAGCCCAGGGGGTGTTCGGAGTCTCGTGCCAGGCCTGTGGGTACTCCCTCCTACCTCTTAGCAGCAGCAGGCAAGTAGGCAGGCAGTACCGGGGGTCAAAACCCCGGGGTAACAGTATCTGGGACTCAACGTGAGTCCTCTTAACCAGGAACAACCCCAAACACCGCCGGGGCTTAACTCCCGAACGTAACGGTGTTTGGGGCCCCCGTGGGCCTTATGAGCCCACGGAGTGTACTAAGGCGTGGCTACCAGCACTTAAAGTCTGGCCTGCCATACCCATTGCTGGGCTCGCCTCAGTACGGCCGGTCGAGTCCGGCTCTGGGGGTTGCGCACTAAACTGGCCCCGGGGGGGGGCCATTTACCCTGTTAAGCATTAGTTACGGCAGTAGGCACTATTCATTACGTTAGGGAATTACTCAGCGCATTTGTTTACCCCGCAGACATGCCCCTTCCAGTGGTGCGCTCACCTTTGGGGCTGCCTTTGGGGGATCGGGGGCTGTTACCCCTCCCGGACGCCCTCCCTGGTGTTGGCGCCGGGGTGGTGGCCGGGGGGCCTTATACCATACCTAAAGGATGTTGGATACCGGTACCGGGGCGTCCAACCGGACGGGGACAGGGACTGTTTCTCCTACATATTCCTCCACATTCTCTCGCACATATTGCAGGGCGGGGGGTGGTTGTTGGGCCCCCCCGTGTCCCGTGTGATGTGATGTGGTGTGATGTGATGTGGTGTGGTGTGGTGTGGTGTGATGTGATGTGGTGTGGTGTGGTGTGGTGTGGTCAGGTGTGATGTGGTGTGGTGTGGTGTGGTGTGGTGTGATGTGGTGTGGTGTGGTGTGGTGTGATGTGGTGTGGTGTGGTGTGGTGTGGTGTCGTGTGGTGTGGTGTGGTGTGGTGTGGTGTGGTGTGATGTGGTGTGATGTGATGTGGTGTGGTGTGGTGTGGTGTGGTGTGATGTGGTGTGGTGTGATGTGATGTGGTGTGATGTGATGTGGTGTGGTGTGGTGTGGTGTGGTGTGGTGTGGTGTGATGTGATGTGGTGTGGTGTGGTGTGGTGTGGTGTGATGTGGTGTGGTCAGGTGTGATGTGGTGTGGTGTGGTGTGATGTGGTGTGGTGTGGTGTGGTGTGATGTGGTGTGGTGTGGTGTGGTGTGGTGTGGTGTGGTGTGGTGTGGTGTGATGTGATGTGGTGTGGTGTGGTGTGGTGTGCCGAAGGCGCTGTTACCAAAAGGCAAAGGCCGGGATGTCCACCCACGGGTAAAGGTAAACGGGCTGGGCTGTGTGTGTTGTGTGCGCGCTGTGTGTAAGTGTGTTGTGGCATAGCCGGACCAGTGCACTCTCGCACTTGGCCGACACTGCCTTGCCGACGCCTGCGCGCAGTCACACAGGGTCCCATTGGCCCACTACACCCTGCGTGCCGCGCTGCACCACCAGTGCCTTCTGTGTGGTGCCGCACTGCTTGGTGCTCTGCACCACACTGCACTGTGTGTGCCCTGCTGCACTGTTGCTCACTGCCTGGGCGCAGTGGGCAGTGGACCTCCTTCAATGCACTGCCCCACTGCCCGGGCGCAGTGGGCAGTGGACCTCCTGCAACACACTGCCTCACTGCCGGGGGGCAGTGGGCAGTGGACCTCCTTCAATGCACTGCCCCACTGCCTGGGGGCAGTGGGCAGTGGACCTCCTGCATTGCACTGCCTCACTGGCTGGGGGCAGTGGGCAGTGGAACCCCTGCAATGCACTGCCTCACTGCCTGGGGGCAGTGGACAGTGCAAATCCTGCAACGCACTGCCTCACTGCCCGGGGGCGGTGGACAGTGCAACTCCTGCAATGCACTGCCCCACTGCCTGGGGGCAGTGGGCAGCGCAACTCGTGCAATGCACTGCCTCACTGCCCTGGGGCAGTGGGCAGTGGAACTCCCGCAATGCACTGCCTCTCTGCCTGGGGGCAGGGGGCAGCGCAACTCCTGCAATGCACTGCCTCACTTCCCTGGGGCAGTGGGCAGTGCAACTCCTGCAATGCACTGCCTCACTGCCTGGGGGCAGTGGACAGTGCAAATCCTGCAACGCACTGCCTCACTGCCCTGGGGCAGTGGGCAGTGGAACTCTTACAATGTACTACCCCACTGCCTGGGGGCAGTGGGCAGTGGAACTCCTGCAATGCACCGCCCCACTGCCTGGGGGCAGTGGGCCGTGCAACTCCTGCAATGCACTGCCTCACTGCCCTGGGGCAGTGGGCAGTGCAACTCCTGCAATGCACTGCCTCACTGCCCTGGGGCAGTGGGCAGTGGAACTCCTGCAATGCACTACCCCACTGCCTGGGGCCAGTGGGCAGTGCAACTTCTGCAATGCACTGCCTCACTGCCCTGGGGCAGTTGGCAGTGCAACTCCTGCAATGCACTGCCTCACTGCCTGGGGGCAGTGGACAGTGCAACTCCTGCAATGCACTGCCTCTCTGCCTGGGGGCAGCGGATAGTGCAACTCCTGCAATGCACTGCCTCACTGCCTGGGGGCAGTGGGCAGTGGAACTCCTGCAATGCACCGCCCCACTGCCTGGGGGCAGTGGGCACTGGAACTCCCGCAATGCACTGCCCTACTGCCTGGGGGCAGTGGGCAGCGCAACTCCTGCTATGCGCTGCCTCACTGCCCTGGGGCAGTGGGCAGTGGAACTCCCGCAATGCACTGCCTCACTGCGCGGGAGGAGTGGGCAGCGCAACTCCTGCAATGCGCTGCCTCACTGCCTGGGGGCAGTGGACAGTGCAACTCCTGCAATGCACTGCCTCACTGCCTGGGATCAGTGGGCAGTGCAACTCCTGCAATGCACTGCCTCACTGCCTGGGGGCAGTGGGCAGTGCCACTCACGCAATCCACTGCCGCACTGCCTGGGGGCAGTGGGCAGTGCAGCTCCTGCAATGCACTGCCTCACTGGCTGGGGGCAGTGGGCAGCGCAACTCCTGCTATGCGCTGCCTCACTGCCCTGGGGCAGTGGGCAGTGGAACTCCCGCAATGCACTGCCTCACTGCGCGGGAGGAGTGGGCAGCGCAACTCGTGCAATGCGCTGCCTCACTGCCTGGGGGCAGTGGACAGTGCAACTCCTGCAATGCACTGCCTCACTGCCTGGGATCAGTGGGCAGTGCAACTCCTGCAATGCACTGCCTCACTGCCTGGGGGCAGTGGGCAGTGCCACTCACGCAATCCACTGCCTCACTGCCTGGGGGCAGTGGGCAGTGGAACTCCTGCAATGCTTTGCCCCACTGCCTGGGGGCAGTGGGCAGCGCAACTCCTGCAATGCGCTGCCTCACTGCCTGGGGGCAGTGGGCAGTGGAACTCCCGCAATACACTGTCTCACTGCCTGGGAGCAGTGGGCAGTGCAACACCTGCAATGCACTGCCTCACTGCCTGGGGGCAGTGGGCAGTGCCACTCCTGCAATCCACTTCCGCACTGCCTGGGGGCAGTGGGCAGTGCAGCTCCTGCAATGCACTGCCTCACTGGCTGGGGGCAGTGGGCAGTGCAACTCCTGCAATGCACTGCCTCACTGCCCTCGGGCAGTAGGCATTGCCACTCCTGCAATGTACTGCCTCACTGCCTGGGGGCAGTGGGCATTGGAACTCCTGCAATGCTCTGCCCCACTGCCTGGGGGCAGTCGGCAGCGCAACTCCTGCAATGCACTGCCTCACTGCCCTGGGGCAGTGGGCAGTGGAACTCCTGCAATGCACTGCCGCACTGCCTGGGGGCAGTGGGCAGCGCAACTCCTGCTATGCGCTGCCTCACTGCCCGGGGGCAGTGGGCAGTGGAACTCCCGCAATACACCGCCTCACTGCCCGGGAGGAGTGGGCAGTGCAACTCCTGCAATGCACTGCCTCACTGCCTAGGGGCAGTGGACAGTGCAACTCCTGCAATGCACTGCCTCACTGCCTGGAAACAGTGGGCAGTGCAACTCCTGCAATGCACTGCCTCATTGCCTGGGGGCAGTGGGCAGTGCCACTCCTGCAATCCACTGCCGCACTGCCTGGGGGCAGTGGGCAGTGCAGCTCCTGCAATGCACTGCCTCACTAGAACCGGGCACACCAGCCTGGGGGGACGGGGAGTCCTGCCCAGGGGGTGGTCGGAGTGCATCGCAGGGCCTGTGGGGAGGTAGATTCGGGCACACCGGCCTTGGGGGACGGGGAGTTGAGCCCAGGGGGTGGTCGGGGCGTCCTGCAGGGCCTGTGGGGACGTAGAACCGGGCATACCGGCCTGGGGGGATGGGGAGTCCGGCCCAGGGGGTGGTCGGAGTTTCCTGCAGGGGATGCGGGGATGGACAACCGGGCCCTCCGGCCTGGGGGGATGGGGAGTCCTGCCCAGGGGGTGGTCGGAGCGTCCTGCAGGGCCTGTGGGGACGTAGAACCGGGCACACCGGCCTGGGGGGATGGGGAGTCCAGCCCACGGGGTGGTCGGAGTTTCCTGCAGGGCCTGCGGGGATGGACAACCGGGCCCTCCGGCCAGGGGGGATGGGGAGTCCTGCCCAGGGGGTGGTCGGAGTGTCCTGCACGGCCTGTGGGGAGGTAGAACCGGGCACACCGGCCTGGGTGGATGGGGAGTCCTATCCAGGGGTTGGTCGGAGTGTCCTGCTGGGCCTGTGGGGAGGTAGATTCGGGCACACCGCCCCGGGGGGATGGGGAGTCCTGCCCAGGGGGTGGTCGGAGTGTCCTGCAGGGCCTGTGGGGACGTAGAACCGGGCACACCGGCCTAGGGGGACGGGGAGTCCAGCCCAGGGGATTGTCGGAGTTTCCTACAGGGCCTGCGGGGATGGACAAGCGGGCCCACTGGCCTGGGGGGATGGGGAGTCCTGCCCAAGGGGTGGTCGGAGCGTCCTGCAGGGCCTGTGGGGACGTAGAACCGGGCACACCGGCCTGGGGGGATGGGGAGTCCCGCCCAGGGGGTGGTCGGAGTTTCCTGCAGGGCCTGCGGGGATGGACAACCGGGCCCACCGGCCTGGGGGGACAGGGAGTCCTGCCCAGGGGGTGGTCGGAGTGTCCTGCAGGGCCTGTGGGGACGTAGAACCGGGCACACCGGCCTGGGGGGATGGGGAGTCCAGCCCAGGGGTTGGCGGGAGTTTTCTGCAGGGCCTGCGGGGATGGACAACCGGGCCCACCGGCCTGGGGGGACGGGGAGTCCTGCCCAGGGGGTGGTCGGAGTGTCCTGCAGGGCCTGTGGGGACGTAGAACCGGGCACACCGGCCTGGGGGGATGGGGAGTCCTGCCCAGGGGGTGGTCGGATTGTCCTGCAGGGCCTGCGGGGGCGTAGTCCCGGGCACACCGGCCTGGGGGGATGGGGAGCCCAGCCCAGGGGGTGGCGGGAGTTTTGTGCAGGGCCTGCGGGGATGGACAACCGGGCCCACCGGCCTGGGGGGACGGGGAGTTGAGCCCAGGGGGTGGTCGGAGTGTCCTGCAGGGCCTGTGGGGACGTAGAACCGGGCACACCGGCCTGGGGGGATGGGGAGTCCAGCCCAGGGGGTGGTCGGAGTTTCCTGCAGGGCCTGCGGGGATGGACAACCGGGCCCACCAGCCTGGGGGGATGGGGAGTCCTGCCCAGGGGGTGGTCGGAGTGTCCTGCAGGGCCTGTGGGGACGTAGAACCGGGCACACCGGCCTGGGGGGACGGGGAGTCCTGCCCAGGGGGTGGTCGGAGCTTTCTGCAGGGCCTGCGGGGATGGACAACCGGGCCCACCGGCCTGGGGGGATGGGGAGTCCTGCCCAGGGGGTGGTCGGAGTGTCCTGCAGGGACTGTGGGGAGGTAGATTCGGGCACACCGGCCTGGGGGGATGGGGAGTCCTGCCGAGGGGTTGGTCGGAGTGTCTTGCTGGGCCTACGGGGATGGACAACCGGGCCCACCAGCCTGGGCGGATGGGGAGTCCTGCCCAGGGGGTGGTCGGAGCGTCTTGCAGGGCCTGTGGGGAGGTAGAACCGGGCACACCGGCCTGGGGGGATGGGGAGTCCAGCCCAGGGGGTGGTCGGAGTTTCCTGCAGGGCCTGCGGGGATGGACAACCGGGCCCACCAGCCTGGGGGGATGGGGAGTCCTGCCCAGGGGGTGGTCGGAGCGTCTTGCAGGGCCCGTGGGGAGGTAGAACCGGGCACACCGGCCTGGGGGGATGGGGAGTCCAGCCCAGGGGATGGTCGGAGTTTCCTGCAGGGCTTGCGGGGATGGACAACCGGGCCCATCGGCCTGGGGGGATGGGGAGTCCTGCCCAAGGGTTGGTGGGAGCATCGTGCAGGGCCTGTGGGGACGTAGAACCGGGCACACCGGCCTGGGGGGATGGGGAGTCCTGTCCAGGGGGTGGTCGGAGTTTCGTGCAGGGCCTGCGGGGATGGACAACCGGGCCCACCGGCCTGGGGGGATGGGGAGTCCTGCCCAGGGGGTGGTCGGAGTGTCATGCAGGGACTGTGGGGAGGTAGATTCGGGCACACCGGCCTGGGGGGATGGGGAGTCCTGCCCAGGGGTTGGTCGGAGTGTCTTGCTGGGCCTGCGGGGATGGACAACCGGGCCCACCAGCCTGGGGGGATGGGGAGTCCTGCCCAGGGGGTGGTCGGAGTGTCCTGCAGGGCCTGTAAGGACGTAGAACCGGGCACACGGGCCTGGGGGGATGGGGAGTCCAGCCCAGGGGGTGGTCGGAGTTTCCTGCAGGGCCTGCGGGGATGGACAACCGGGCCCACCAGCCTGGGGGGATGGGGAGTCCTGCCCAGGGGGTGGTCGGAGCGTCTTGCAGGGCCTGTGGGGAGGTAGAACCGGGCACACCGGCCTGGGGGGATGGGGAGTCCAACCCAGGGGGTGGTCGGAGTTTCCTGCAGGGCCTGCGGGGATGGACAACCGGGCCCACCAGCCTGGGGGGATGGGGAGTCCTGCCCAAGGGGTGGTCGGAGTGTCCTGCAGGGCTTGTAAGGACGTAGAACCGGGCACACCGGCCTGGGGGGATGGGGAGTCCAGCCCAGGGGGTGGTCGGAGTTTCCTGCAGGGCCTGCGGGGATGGACAACCGGGCCCACCAGCCTGGGGGGATGGGGAGTCCTGCCCAGGGGGTGGTCGGAGTGTCCTGCAGGGCCTGTGGGGACGTAGAACCGGGCACACCGGCCTGGGGGGATGGGGAGCCCAGCCCAGGGGGTGGTCGGAGTTTCCTGCAGGGCCTGCGGGGATGGACAACCGGGCCCACCGGCCTGGGGGGATGGGGAGTCCTGCCCAGGGGTTGGTCGGAGCGTCCTGCAGGGCTAATGGGGGGCCATCTTCTTCAGAGAACCGGGCGCACCGGCCCGGGGGGGACGGGGAGTCCTGCCCAGGGGGTGTTCGGAGTCTCCTGCCAGGCCAACGGGGGGCCATCTTCTTCAGAGAACCGGGCGCACCGGCCTGGGGGGGACGGGGAGCCCTGCCCAGGGGGTGTTCGGAGCCTCCTGCCAAGCCAATGGGGGGCCATCTTCTTCAGAGAACCGGGCGCACCGGCCCGGGGGGGGCGGGGAGTCCTGCCCAGGGGGTGTTCGGAGTCTCCTGCCAGGCCAATGGGGGGCCATCTTCTTCTGACAACCGGGCGCACGGGCCCGGGGGGGACGGGGAGTCCTGCCCAGGGGGTGTTCGGAGCCTCCTGCCAGGCCAATGGGGGGCCATCTTCTGCAGAGAACCGGGCGCACCGGCCTCGGGGGGACGGGGAGCCCAGCCCAAGGGGTGTTCGGAGTCTCCTGTAAGGCCAATGGGGGGCCATCTGCTTTAGAGAACCGGGCGCACCGGCCTGGGGGGGACGGGGAGCCCAGCCCAGGGGGTGTTCGGAGTCTCCCATAAGGCCAATGGGGGGCCATCTTCTTCAGAGAACCGGGCGCACCTGCCTGGGGGGGACGGGGAGCCCAGCCCAGGGGGTGTTCGGAGTCTCCTGTAGGGCCAATGGGGGGCCATCTGCTTCACAGAACCGGGCGCACCGGCCTGGGGGGGACGGGGAGCCCAGCCCAGGGGGTGTTGAGAGTCTCCTGCCAGGCCAAGGGGGGCCATCTTCTTCAGAGAACCGGGCGCACCGGCCTGGGGGGGACGGGGAGCCCAGCCCAGGGGGTGTTCGGAGTCTCCTGTAAGGCCAATGGGGGGCCATCTGCTTCAGAGAACCGGGCGCACCGGCCCGGGGGGGACGGGGAGCCCAGCCCAGGGGGTGTTCGGAGTCTCCTGTAAGGCCAATGGGGGGCCATCTGCTTTAGAGAACCGGGCGCACCGGCCCGGGGGGGGCGGGGAGCCCAGCCTAGGGGGTGGTCGGAGTCTCCTGTAAGGCCAATGGGGGGCCATCTGCTTCACAGAACCGGGCGCACCGGCCTGGGGGGGACGGGGAGCCCAGCCCAGGGGGTGTTCGGAGCCTCCTGCAAGGCCAATGGGGGGCCATCTTCCTCAGAGAACCGGGCGCACCTGCCGGGGGGGGGACGGGGAGTCCTGCCCAGGGGGTGTTCGGAGTCTCCTGTAAGGCCAATGGGGGGCCATCTGCTTCAGAGAACCGGGCGCACCGGCCTGGGGGGGACGGGGAGCCCAGCCCACGGGGTGTTGGGAGTCTCCTGCAAGGCCAATGGGGGGCCATCTGCTTCAGAGAACCGGGCGCACCGGCCTGGGGGGGACGGGGAGCCCTGCCCAGGGGGTGTTCGGAGTCTCCTGTAAGGCCAATGGGGGGCCATCTGCTTTAGAGAACCGGGCGCACCGGCCTGGGGGGGACGGGGAGCCCAGCCCAGGGGGTGTTCCGAGTCTCCTGTAAGGCCAATGGGGGGCCATCTGCTTCAGAGAACCGGGCGCACCGGCCTGGGGGGGACGGGGAGCCCAGCCCAGGGGGTGTTCGGAGTCTCCTGTAGGGCCAATGGGGGGCCATCTGCTTCAGAGAACCGGGCGCACCGGCCTGGGGGGGACGGGGAGCCCAGCCCAGGGGGTGTTCGGAGTCTCGTGCAAGGCCAATGGGGGGCCATCTACTTCAGAGAACCGGGCGCACCGGCCTGGGGGGGACGGGGAGCCCAGCCCAGGGGGTGTTCGGAGTCTCCTGTAAGGCCAATGGGGGGCCATCTGCTTCAGAGAACCGGGCGCACCGGCCCGGGGGGGACGGGGAGCCCTGCCCAGGGGGTGTTCGGAGTCTCCTGTAAGGCCAATGGGGGGCCATCTGCTTCAGAGAACCGGGCGCACCGGCCTGGGGGGGACGGGGAGCCCTGCCCAGGGGGTGTTCGGAGTCTCTTGTAAGGCCAATGGGGGGCCATCTGCTTTAGAGAACCGGGCGCACCGGCCTGGGGGGGACGGGGAGCCCAGCCCAGGGGGTGTTCGGAGTCTCCTGTAAGGCCAATGGGGGGCCATCTGCTTCAGAGAACCGGGCGCACCGGCCTGGGGGGGACGGGGAGCCCAGCCCAGGGGGTGTTCGGAGTCTCCTGTAGGGCCAACGGGGGGCCATCTGCTTCAGAAAACCGGGCGCACCGGCCTGGGGGGGACGGGGAGCCCAGCCCAGGGGGTGTTCGGAGTCTAGTGCAAGGCCAATGGGGGGCCATCTGCTTCAGAGAACCGGGCGCACCGGCCTGGGGGGGACGGGGAGCCCTGCCCAGGGGGTGTTCGGAGTCTCCTGTAAGGCCAATGGGGGGCCATCTGCTTTAGGAAACCGGGCGCACCGGCCTAGGGGGGGACGGGGAGCCCAGCCCAGGGGGTGTTCGGAGTCTCCTGTAGGGCCAATGGGGGGTCATCTGCTTCAGAAAACCGGGCGCACCGGCCTGGGGGGGACGGGGAGCCCAGCCTAGGGGGTGTTCGGAGTCTCCTGCAAGGCCAATGGGGGGCCATCTGCTTCAGAGAACCGGGCGCACCGGCCTGGGGGGGACGGGGAGCCCAGCCCAGGGGGTGTTCGGAGTCTCCTGTAAGGCCAATGGGGGGCCATCTGCTTCAGAGAACCGGGCGCACCGGCCCGGGGGGGACGGGGAGCCCAGCCCAGGGGGTGTTCGGAGTCTCCTGTAAGGCCAGTGGGGGGCCATCTGCTTTAGAGAACCGGGCGCACCGGCCCAGGGGGGACGGGGAGCCCAGCCTAGGGGGTGGTCGGAGTCTCCTGTAAGTGAATGGGGGGCCATCTGCTTCACAGAACCGGGCGCACCGGCCTGGGGGGGACGGGGAGCCCAGCCCAGGGGGTGTTCGGAGCCTCCTGCAAGGCCAATGGGGGGCCATCTTCTTCAGAGAACCGGGCGCACCGGCCTGGGGGGGACGGGAGTCCTGCCCTGGGGGTGTTCGGAGTCTCCTGTAAGGCCAATGGGGGGCCATCTGCTTCAGAGAACCGGGCGCACCGGCCTGGGGGGGACGGGGAGCCCAGCCCAGGGGGTGTTCGGAGTCTCCTGCAAGGCCAATGGGGGGCCATCTGCTTCAGAGAACCGGGCGCACCGGCCTGGGGGGGACGGGGAGCCCTGCCCAGGGGGTGTTCGGAGTCTCCTGTAAGGCCAATGGGGGGCCATCTGCTTCAGAGAACCGGGCGCACCGGCCTGGGGGGGACGGGGAGCCCAGCCCAGGGGGTGTTCGGAGTCTCCTGTAAGGCCAGTGGGGGGCCATCTGCTTCACAGAACCGGGCGCACCGGCCTGGGGGGGACGGGGAGCCCAGCCTAGGGGGTGGTCGGAGTCTCCTGTAAGGCCAATGGGGGGCCATCTGCTTCACAGAACCGGGCGCACCGGCCTGGGGGGGACGGGGAGCCCAGCCCAGGGGGTGTTCGGAGTCTCCTGTAAGGCCAATGGGGGGCCATCTGCTTCAGAAAACCGGGCGCACCGGCCTGGGGGGGACGGGGAGCCCAGCCCAGGGGGTGTTCGGAGTCTCCTGTAAGGCCAATGGGGGGCCATCTGCTTCACAGAACCGGGCGCACCGGCCTGGGGGGGACGGGGAGCCCAGCCCAGGGGGTGTTCGGAGTCTCCTGTAAGGCCAATGGGGGGCCATCTGCTTCAGAGAACCGGGCGCACCGGCCTGGGGGGGACGGGGAGCCCAGCCCAGGGGGTGTTCGGAGTCTCCTGCAAGGCCAATGGGGGGCCATCTGCTTCAGAGAACCGGGCGCACCGGCCTGGGGGGGACGGGGAGCCCAGCCCAGGGGGTGTTCGGAGTCTCCTGTAAGGCCAATGGGGGGCCATCTTCATAGAACCGGGCGCACCGGCGTGGGGGGGACGGGGAGCCCAGCCCAGGGGGTGTTCGGAGTCTCCTGTAAGGCCAATGGGGGGGCATCTGCTTCAGAGAACCGGGCACACCGGCCAGGGGGAGACGGGGAGCCCAGCCCGGGGGGTGTTCGGAGTCCCCTGCAAGGCCAATGGGGGGCCATCTGCTTCAGAGAACCGGGCGCACCGGCCTGGGGGGGACGGGGAGCCCAGCCCAGGGGGTGTTCGGAGTCTCGTGTAAGGCCAATGGGGGGCCATCTGCTTCAGAGAACCGGGCGCACCGGCCTGGGGGGGACGGGGAGCCCAGCCCAGGGGGTGTTCGGAGTCTCCTGTAAGGCCAGTGGGGGGCCATCTGCTTCAGAGAACCGGGCGCACCGGCCTGGGGGGGACGGGGAGCCCAGCCTAGGGGGTGGTCGGAGTCTCCTGTAAGGCCAATGGGGGGCCATCTGCTTCACAGAACCGGGCGCACCGGCCTGGGGGGGACGGGGAGCCCAGCCCAGGGGGTGTTCGGAGTCTCCTGTAAGGCCAATGGGGGGCCATCTGCTTCAGAGAACCGGGCGCACCGGCCTGGGGGGGACGGGGAGCCCAGCCCAGGGGGTGTTCGGAGTCTCCTGTAAGGCCAATGGGGGGCCATCTGCTTCACAGAACCGGGCGCACCGGCCTGGGGGGGACGGGGAGCCCAGCCCAGGGGGTGTTCGGAGTCTCCTGTAAGGCCAATGGGGGGCCATCTGCTTCAGAGAACCGGGCGCACCGGCCTGGGGGGGACGGGGAGCCCAGCCCAGGGGGTGTTCGGAGTCTCCTGCAAGGCCAATGGGGGGCCATCTGCTTCAGAGAACCGGGCGCACCGGCCTGGGGGGGACGGGGAGCCCAGCCCAGGGGGTGTTCGGAGTCTCCTGTAAGGCCAATGGGGGGCCATCTGCTTCAGAGAACCGGGCGCACCGGCCTGGGGGGGACGGGGAGCCCAGCCCAGGGGGTGTTCGGAGTCTCCTGTAAGGCCAATGGGGGGCCATCTGCTTCACAGAACCGGGCGCACCGGCCTGGGGGGGACGGGGAGCCCAGCCCAGGGGGTGTTCGGAGTCTCCTGTAAGGCCAATGGGGGGCCATCTGCTTCAGAGAACCGGGCGCACCGGCCTGGGGGGGACGGGGAGCCCAGCCCAGGGGGTGTTCGGAGTCTCCTGCAAGGCCAATGGGGGGCCATCTGCTTCAGAGAACCGGGCGCACCGGCCTGGGGGGGACTGGGAGCCCAGCCCAGGGGGTGTTCGGAGTCTCCTGTAAGGCCAATGGGGGGCCATCTTCATAGAACCGGGCGCACCGGCCTCGGGGGGACGGGGAGCCCAGCCCAGGGGGTGTTCGGAGTCTCCTGTAAGGCCAATGGGGGGCCATCTGCTTCAGAGAACCGGGCGCACCGGGCTGGGGGAGACGGGGAGCCCAGCCCAGGGGGTGTTCGGAGTCCCCTGCAAGGCCAATGGGGGGCCATCTGCTTCAGAGAACCGGGCGCACCGGCCTGGGGGGGACGGGGAGCCCAGCCCAGGGGGTGTTCGGAGTCTCGTGTAAGGCCAATGGGGGGCCATCTGCTTCAGAGAACCGGGCGCACCGGCCTGGGGGGGACGGGGAGCCCAGCCCAGGGGGTGTTCGGAGTCTCCTGTAAGGCCAGTGGGGGGCCATCTGCTTCAGAGAACCGGGCGCACCGGCCTGGGGGGGACGGGGAGCCCAGCCTAGGGGGTGGTCGGAGTCTCCTGTAAGGCCAATGGGGGGCCATCTGCTTCACAGAACCGGGCGCACCGGCCTGGGGGGGACGGGGAGCCCAGCCCAGGGGGTGTTCGGAGTCTCCTGTAAGGCCAGTGGGGGGCCATCTGCTTCAGAGAACCGGGCGCACCGGCCTGGGGGGGACGGGGAGCCCAGCCCAGGGGGTGTTCGGAGTCTCCTGCAAGGCCAATGGGGGGCCATCTGCTTCAGAGAACCGGGCGCACCGGCCTGGGGGGGACGGGGAGCCCAGCCCAGGGGGTGTTCGGAGTCTCCTGCAAGGCCAATGGGGGGCCATCTGCTTCACAGAACCGGGCGCACCGGCCTGGGGGGGACGGGGAGCCCAGCCCAGGGGGTGTTCGGAGTCTTCTGTAAGGCCAATGGGGGGCCATCTGCTTCAGAGAACCGGGCGCACCGGCCTGGGGGGGACGGGGAGCCCAGCCCAGGGGGTGTTCGGAGTCTCCTGTAAGGCCAATGGGGGGCCATCTGCTTCAGAGAACCGGGCGCACCGGCCTGGGGGGGACGGGGAGCCCAGCCTAGGGGGTGTTCGGAGTCTCCTGTAAGGCCAATGGGGGGCCATCTGCTTCACAGAACCGGGCGCACCGGCCTGGGGGGGACGGGGAGCCCAGCCCAGGGGGTGTTCGGAGTCTCCTGTAAGGCCAATGGGGGGCCATCTGCTTCACAGAACCGGGCGCACCGGCCTGGGGGGAACGGGGAGCCCAGCCCAGGGGGTGTTCGGAGTCTCCTGCAAGGCCAATGGGGGGCCATCTGCTTCAGAGAACCGGGCGCACCGGCCTGGGGGGGACGGGGAGCCCAGCCCAGGGGGTGTTCGGAGTCTCCTGTAAGGCCAATGGGGGGCCATGTGCTTCACAGAACCGGGCGCACCGGCCTGGGGGGGACGGGGAGCCCAGCCCAGGGGGTGTTCGGAGTCTCCTGTAAGGCCAAAGGGGGGCCATCTGCTTCAGAGAACCGGGCGCACCGGCCTGGGGGGGACGGGGAGCCCAGCCCAGGGGGTGTTCGGAGTCTCCTGTAAGGCCAATGGGGGGCCATTTGCTTCAGAGAACCGGGCGCACCGGCCTGGGGGGGACGGGGAGCCCAGCCCAGGGGGTGTTCGCAGTCTCCTGTAAGGCCAATGGGGGGCCATCTGCTTCACAGAACCGGGCGCACCGGCCTGGGGGGGACGGGGAGCCCAGCCCAGGGGGTGTTCGGAGTCTCCTGTAAGGCCAATGGGGGGCCATCTGCTTCACAGAACCGGGCGCACCGGCCTGGGGGGGACGGGGAGCCCAGCCCAGGGGGTGTTCGGAGTCTCCTGCAAGGCCAATGGGGGGCCATCTGCTTCAGAGAACCGGGCGCACCGGCCTGGGGGGGACGGGGAGCCCTGCCCAGGGGGTGTTCGGAGTCTCCTCAAAGGCCAATGGGGGGCCATCTGCTTCAGAGAACCGGGCGCACCGGCCTGGGGGGGACGGGGAGCCCAGCCCAGGGGGTGTTCCGAGTCTCCTGTAAGGCCAGTGGGGGGCCATCTGCTTCAGAGAACCGGGCGCACCGGCCTGGGGGGGACGGGGAGCCCAGCCTAGGGGGTGGTCGGAGTCTCCTGTAAGGCCAATGGGGGGCCATCTGCTTCAGAGAACCGGGCGCACCGGCCTGGGGGGGACGGGGAGCCCAGCCCAGGGGGTGTTCGGAGTCTCCTGTAAGGCCAATGGGGGGCCATCTGCTTCACAGAACCGGGCGCACCGGCCTGGGGGGGACGGGGAGCCCAGCCCAGGGGGTGTTCGGAGTCTCCTGTAAGGCCAATGGGGGGCCATCTGCTTCACAGAACCCGGCGCACCGGCCTGGGGGGGACGGGGAGCCCAGCCCAGGGGGTGTTCGGAGTCTCCTGCAAGGCCAATGGGGGGCCATCTGCTTCAGAGAACCGGGCGCACCGGCCTGGGGGGGACGGGGAGCCCAGCCCAGGGGGTGTTCGGAGTCTCCTGTAAGGCCAATGGGGGGCCATTTGCTTCACAGAACCGGGCGCACCGGCCTGGGGGGGACGGGGAGCCCAGCCCAGGGGGTGTTCGGAGTCTCCTGTAAGGCCAATGGGGGGCCATCTGCTTCACAGAACCGGGCGCACCGGCCTGGGGGGGACGGGGAGCCCAGCCCAGGGGGTGTTCGGAGTCTCCTGTAATGCCAATGGGGGTCATCTGCTTCACAGAACCGTGCGCACCGGCCTGGGGGGGACGGGGAGCCCAGCCCAGGGGGTGTTCGGAGTCTCCTGTAAGGCCAATGGGGGGCCATCTGCTTCAGAGAACCGGGCGCACCGGCCTGGGGGGGACGGGGAGCCCAGCCCAGGGGGTGTTCGGAGTCTCCTGCCAGGCCTGTGGGTACTCCCTCCTACCTCTTAGCAGCAGCAGGCAAGTAAGCAGGCAGTACCGGGGGTCATAACCCCGGGGTAACAGTATCTGGGACTCAACGTGAGTCCTCTTAACCAGGAACAACCCCAAACACCGACGGGGCTTAACTCCCGAACGTAACGGTGTTTGGGGCCCCCCCGGGCCTTATGAGCCCACGGAGTGTACTGAGGCGTGGCTACCAGCACTTAAAGTCTGGCCCGCCATACCCATTTCTGGGCTCGCCTGAGTACGGCCGGTCGAGTCCGGCTCTGGGGGTTGCGCACTAAACTGGCCCCGGGGGGGGGCCATTTACCCTGTTAAGCATTAGTTACGGCAGTAGGCACTATTCATTACGTTAGGGAATTACTCGGCGCATTTGTTTACCCCGCAGACATGCCCCTTCCAGTGGTGCGCTCACCTTTGGGGCTGCCTTTGGGGGATCGGGGGCTGTTACCCCTCCCGGACGCCCTCCCTGGTGTTGGCGCCGGGGTGGTGGCCGGGGGGCCTTATACCGTACCTAAAGGATGTTGGATACCGATACCGGGGCGTCCAACCGGACGGGGACAGGGACTGTTTCTCCGGGCATTGCCATCTGGCTTACAATCGACTGACCCATATTCAACGGCTGTTGGTATGGAAGCCTGCTCCACTCCAGTCCTCAACCACTCAGGCCAGCTTCATATTCCTCCACATACCCTCGCACATGTTGCAGGGCGGGGGGTCGTTGTTGGGGCCCCCCGCGCATGTCCGCGCCACTGGCCATCCTCTCCTCCCAGGCACCGCGCCTCTGCCAGGGCGGGGGCCCCTCACATGCACCCTCCAGGGCCCTTTCCACCTGCACACCTGGACGCTTGCCATGAAGACCCCGCATTGGAGCCTCCTCGTCGGCGCGCCCGGGCCCAGCTGTTCACGCGGCCGGCCGCCGATGCGGGGCCCTGGAGGCGCGCCGCACGGGCGCTGCCGGCCTGTGAGAGGGGCAAGGGCAGGAGAAGGGGGTGGGAGGGGGGGGCAGTGGGCAGGGGAGGCGGCACGGAGTGGCTGCGGGAGGTAGTGCATGGGGGGCACCGAGAGCTGCATGGGGGTGTGTGGGATGGAGTCGGGGCAGAGGGCCCTGTGGGTGGGGCAAAGGCGCGGGGGGGGCGCATGTCTGGGCTCGTGCGTGGGCTGGTACGTGGGCGGGCGCGTAGGGGAGGAGAGGAGGGGGAGGCTTGGTCAGCCGTCCTCTACGGAGGGTCGCTGACCGTTCCCAGGGCCAAGGCGGCCGGTACTAGGGGCCGCGGGGTCCCTGGGGATGGTGCTTGGCACTGGGACGTGCGCGCACCCGACACTGTTAGTACACCGCCTAATGGCAGTGCCCGGGCCCTGTCGTCGGGGGCTTCGCACCCGGCACCCAGCCCGTGAGTAGAGCTGGGGAGTACTCAGGGTAGTACTCAGGAGTACTCACATTCTCTCGCACATATTGCAGGGCGGGGGGTGGTTGTTGGGGCCCCCCGTGTCCCGTGTGATGTGATGTGGTGTGATGTGATGTGGTGTGGTGTGGTGTGGTGTGATGTGATGTGGTGTGGTGTGATGTGGTGTGGTCAGGTGTGATGTGGTGTGGTGTGGTGTGATGTGGTGTAGTGTGGTGTGATGCGGTGTGATGTGGTGCGATGTGGAGGAGGAGGAGGAGGAGGAGAAGGAGGAGCGCCTGCCGCGGTCCCACGTACGGTGAGCCTTGGCATCGTCCCCCGGGGGCCCCACGCAGGCACA
Organism: Eutreptiella sp. 'Long Island Sound 2002'; assembly: GCA_964036045.1. Lineage (NCBI taxonomy): Eukaryota > Euglenozoa > Euglenophyceae > Eutreptiales > Eutreptiaceae > Eutreptiella > Eutreptiella sp. 'Long Island Sound 2002'. The sequence continues at coordinate 44,904,750 of OZ038384.1, forward strand.
ACCGAGGGAGTCCTCCGTCTTACCTCCGCTAGAGTAAGACGAATCTCGTCGCACACCTGAGAACGCCCCTCCCAGCGAGCCGTCTGGGTCAAAGCGCCGGTGTACGACAACGCTACGGTCCGATCTGCTCTCCGGTCCCGGCCACCGACAGCTCCGAACTGTCCTGGATCCACCCGAGGTAGCGTCCCAGGCTCAACGGGCACGGAAGGTGTGGGTCTCCCGGGGCATCACCCCCGACTTGAAAACGTCGCCGGGCTAAATAGAACGCGGCCCAGCACGACTACGCGCACTGCCGGCGGGCTGAGTACCGCCGGCATCGCGAGTACGGTCACGCCAAACGATGACGCGCACCGCCGGTGGCCTGGGTACCCCCGGGTTCTGTGAGTGCGGGACGTGTGTCACAGCCATAGCACCACGGTGGTGCACCGCCGTGGAAGTCACCGACGACGCCCGGCCGCAAAGGCCGAGCCCAAACGACGAGCCCTACGATATGTGCACCGGGACCGCACGTGACCGAGAAAGTGGCACCACGATGGTGCCCGAGCGAGACGGCGACGTTCGCCGATGGCACGTGAGGCGGTGAGTACCGCCGATGACACCTCACCTCTGCAGGGGGTGTCACGGAGGTTGGCGGATCGCCAGGTGCAGACCTCGCCATGGTGCCTCGAGTATCGGCCTGCAGGATACACCATGGCCAGGTTGGCGCACGAAGACCGTCCGGGCAGCGCCACGGTGGCGCTCTGCCCTGAAGGTTGGGCCACAACGGCGCATGTGGACGTTGACTGCACCACGGTCAAGCCTTAGCTAAATGGGTACGGAGTCGGGTGTTTTACAAAAAAAACGCGTTTTTTGTTTTTTTTGTTTTTTTTCCGTTTTTGGCCGTTTTTGGCCGCGGGTTGGTGTTTTTTCATGTTTTTTGGTGTTTTTTTGTTTTTTCAATGGTGGTATTAGGTACAAACGCATCTTGTGGTACCAAGGAAGCATTGTTTTTTGAATATTTTTGGCATTCCTTGTTTCTCCGACGTCTTCCGGCAGAGAATTTTTTTGTTTTTTTACCTCATGCATGATGTGCCAAGTAGTTCTACAATGGGGAACACACATATATGGGAGATATGGGATTTGGGATGTTACGTCCGTGTGTCATGGCATGTATACGTGCAATCGGCGATCACATAGCAGGTAGAGGTGTAAAGGAGGTCACAAAAAGAAAGTAGACGGGATGTGGGATCAGGGATGTCTGGTATGGGATATGGGACATAGGATGTGGGATGCGCATTGCAAATACGTACAACAAACCGGAGGGCACCTTAAGAAATGCGTTTCCTGTGGCAAGCAGACCCATGAACTATGTGGTACTATTGTTGTACAACACAAGTTCCACTGCTACATGTGCGTGTGCCTAGTCTGTCACTGTCATTTGATAGACCCGGTGGTAAAGTGTGCCCGATGCACGCGCACCGCTCATGCACACTGCACAACCGCAGTTGGTGACGCAGTTCATTGCAAGGCTTGCGCCTCTCCACCACCACCACTGCCAAACCGAGGCCAACGGCGCCTGTTTCGCCAGCAGTGGCGAAAGGGCCGGCCGTGGTTGAAATACATCAACGACCTCATGCAATGCGCTGCTTGTCGGATGTACCCCCAGCCTGGTGGCTCCCCTGAATGGGCCCAGGGCACCAGCAACTTCCGCGCCTCAGCCGTGAAGAAGCATGATCGCTCCGGTCCCCACCATGTTGCTCTGGCAATGTGGATATCCAACGGTGAGAAGTCCTCTGCCTTAGGGACCCTGCCGCCGCACGTACGCGACGGGGTCCTGACGGCGTTCCGAGCGGTGTTCCAAGGGGAAAAGAGCGGGGGTTCCTTGCAGGACTTTCCTGGGGATCTGACTATGATCGAGCTCTCTGGTGGCAATGTCCTTCCGGGCTACCGCTCCGAGTTCTCTGCCCGTGGCATTCTTGCGGCCATAGCAGTGCCTTTCCGCAACACCCAAGGCACCATCATACAGAGCGCCGAGTACTTGGCTCTTGCTTCGGATTCGGCCACGGACAGGGCCGCCCACAAAGCAGAGCTAGTCTACTACCAGGCCATGTTTGAAGGAAAGCCCCGGACGGCGTTCTTGTCATGCCAGGCATAACAACGGCCATCCACAGCGATGTAGGAGGTGACGGCAGTCCTTGGGCAAACCCACCTAAAAAACACCCTGGCTGCCGGAATACATCAATTTGCAAACACACAAGCAGGAACAATTGAAAATGGTGGGAAAACGCCACTTCGGGTCACAAGGCCGAAGCAACCAATCTGCAACACGGTGTTGTTTTTCTGTTTTGTGTTGTTGATTGGTTGAGCTGTTGAGTGACACCATGCTATGAACCCTTAAAAAAATGTTAATTGCCCTGGGAAATACATTTGAGGTCATAGGGATGCAGAAAAACAACATTTTGGGTGAAAAAAAAACAAAAAAACACAAAAAAACGGTATTTTTAAAAAACAACACCGTTCAGGGTGTCCGGGTGTCGCCGGGGTCCGTGACACCCGTTTACCTAAGCCTTGACCACGGTGGTGCCATGTCACTGAACTGGCGCCACGTCGGCGCAGGGCTCTCTGGGCAGCGCCGCGGTGGCGCTCTGCCCTTAGGATTGCGCCACAATGGCGCACGTGTACGTTGGCGGCACCACGATGGCGCTCTACCCCTGAACGGGCGCCACGGAGGCATAGGGCTGTCCGGGCACTGCCACGACGGCGCCGTGCCCCGAACATTGCGCCACGGCGGCACACGTGCACGTTGACTGCACCACGGTGGTGCGCTGCCACTGAAGTGGCGCCACGTTGGCGCTGGATTGTGTGGGCGGCGCCACGGCGGCGCTCCGCCGAGAAGGCCGCGCCACGACGGCGCTCTGCCCAGAAGGCCGCGCCACGACGGCGCACGGGTACGTTCGCGGCACCACAATGGTGCCCCGCCACTGAGCCCGCGCCATGTCGGCGCAGAGCTGCCGGGGCGCGGGCCACGGTGGCGCATTGCCCTGGAGGTTGCGCAGCAACGGCATACCTGTACGTTGGCTGCACCACGGCGGCGCCCTGCCACTGAGTAGGCGCCATGGTGGCGCTATGCCATGGGGGCGGCGCCACGACGGCGCATTCGTGCGCAGGCTGCACCACGGTGGCGCTCTGCTGCTGAGCTGGCGCCATTCAGGCACTCCGTCCTGGAGGAAAGGGCGGGAAGGGGCATGGGGGGGAGAGGGACGACGAAAATTGTACGACCTACCGGTTTCCCGGCAAACACGTGGCCGTTGCCTGGCTGCGCTTGTGGGCAATCCGTCCCACAGCTACCATCCTGAGGGTTTTTATCCTGGTGCCAGGCCACCAGATATCGAGGAGGTGCACTGTGTATGGCAGTGGTGCATCTGCCCCTCACAGGCTGCACCTCTGGCCCAGGGAGGAGCCCTGGACGGGTGGCGGGCGGGGTGGGCCCGGCCTGACGAGGTGATGTGGTGTGGTGTGATGTGGTGTGGTGTGATGTGGTGTGGTGTGGTGTGGTGTGATGTGGTGTGGTGTGGTGTGGTGTGGTGTGGTGTGGTGTGGTGTGGTGTGGTGTGGTGTGGTGTGGTGTGATGTGGTGTGGTGTGGTGTGGTGTGGTGTGATGTAGGGTGGATCAGGGTGGATGCCCTCGAAGATTCTGACCAAGGAGGGTCCATGAGCCCAATGGCAGTGGTATTTGTGTTTGGGAGCGTACGGTACACTCTTTGCCTGCTGCTATGTCTTCGTGCCAGTGGGCAATCGAAGCCCTTCGTCGTTCAAGCCCCAGCCACAGGCACGCAGTCGCCCATCTGTGCCAACTCTGCCCAACCCCCCCGCAGGTGTTTAGTGCCACCGGGACGCTGGTTGCGGCTGAGTACAAGGCGTACATCTACGGGTACAGTTGCACGCAGGACTGGAACATCAGTTCCCCGTACTACCCGTGCGTTGCGGGCTCGTCGGTCAACACGGAGCAAGTCACGATGGTGAATGGCGCGTACAATTTCAACGGGCTGAAGCTGGTGGGCTACCACAACATGTCGTACAATATCCGCTTCTACGTGTCCTCAAGCACGCGCGCGACATCGACGATCGCGGATGTGTACTCTTCGGTCTCGTCTCTCCCAGTGGTCCTGTGGTCCTGGGAATCCCATACCCGCACACACATACACCCAAACATACTCCTCCACCCATAGCCCCCCCCCCTCCCCCTGGACGTCTCTCGGTAAGAGGTCTTCACCTGTGGCTGGCCCTGCACCATGCAGATGGGGGCAGACCCTGTTCGGCCCTCCCCTAGACCCCTCGAAGCCGCCACAGCTGCACGTTCGGCTCGGGAAAATGCATGAACAAGCCTCCCAAAGCACCTAATGTGCCGCAATGTTGTTGTTAGCCCCACTATGAGGATGAAAACCTGCTGTTCTCCACGGGTTTGGGAGTCTGGGAGGCGGGGCGACGTCATGTATAGGGGTGTGTCTAGGGGTGCGTGCATGGGGTGTTTGTCGTGTGTGTTGGCAGAATGCTATTGCCTTCAGGAAGTTGTTGATGCCTGCAGACACGGTCCTGAAACATGCTATATATGGGATATTTGATGATTGTGAGTGGTGAGAATAATGAAAAATCAGTTTTGCGATTTTCAGTTGTTGAGCTGTTGAGTTGCAAACAGGGATTTCGCATCTTTGAAATGAGCCATCGCCGGCCCTGGGTAGAGCTCGGGGCTGCAAAGCATGCAATTTGCATTCTACCATAAGTACACTGTCACAGCATCCCCATTACCATCCCTGTTAGGGAAACCAAGGGGTCATTGATCCCAGTCCCCGGGGGGGCAGTCGGGCCCAGTCTTTGTATGCGAACGGGCCCACCCCCCCCCCGGGGTTTTGAAAGATAGTGGTCCTGGCGGTATGACGTGCAGACCATAGTTGGTCTCACTTGGGCTGCAAAGTGGCCCGGATTTTTTTGTCCTCAAACAGTGGGCACGTAGGTTAAGTAAGTATTCAAACTTGTTTTGCATCTCACCCCATGACCGCCTCGGGACTGCCCCCCCTGAGATTTCCAGTACCCATTACCTGGAAATACCCAAGCCGATGCGACCCAATTTTTTTGTTAGGGCCGGTGCTTGATTCCGGCGCCCTGGGCAGCATACCAAACTGTTTGCCCCCCCCCCCCCCCGCCCCCAATGCCCCCCAGAATGTTTGAGAGATAGCTGGGGGGTGGTTCGCAGCGGGACTGTTTCTGACTGCCCCCCAGATCTCACCCACACATGGGTACCACAGGCTCACTGAAGCAACCAAAAACGCTCAGCATTAGTCACCCAGGTTCTGCACAACAGGGAAGGGGTGACCCAGGGGCAGAGGGACTGGGATGCCGAAGTGGGTTCAAAAGCAGTTGGCAAACTAATTGGTGCAATGGCCTGGTCCTGACGCTATTTTCGCTTTGTGCATGATTGCCAACACTCCAATAGGAGATCACAGTTGGCGGGTGCGCAAACAACCTCGCGCTGAAGTTCGAGACGACCTGTACGGAGTGCCCAGCACATGGCATTTGCGATGGTAGCATCACAATGCTGTCGTCCGGCAACTACTGGAGGGCCACGAACCGAACACTGACATGGTATGAGTGCAGGCAGACCCAGGCCTGCCTCCGGGACACGGAGACTGGGTACTGTGCCACCGGCTACCTGAATGGCAGCATCCTGTGTGCGGTCTGCGACGAGGGCTACGCGTTCACAGCAGTGGGAGGAAAATGCAGCATTTGCAAGTCCACCGGCGACAACATCGTAACAATTGTGTTTCTCTTGATTGCACTGTATATCATCTTCTTCTTCCTGATCTTTGTGAACTACCACTCGGACTATGAAGACCTGTTCCCCCTGTACACCAAACTGCTTTTCAATCACATGCAGTACCTGGCCATCATCAGCAAGTTCGGACTAACATATCCTGCCACTCTAGAGGCTCTCTTCGATTTCCAGAGGTACGCCACGCCATACCACACCACACCACACCACACCACACCACACCACACCACACCACACCACACCACACCACACCACACCACACCACACCACACCACATCACACCACACCACACCACACCGAAGTCCCACTGCCCACTGCCCCCAGGCAGTGAGGCAGTGTGTTGCGGGAGTCGCACTGCCCACTGCCGCCGAGCCGTGAGACAGTGTATCACAGAAGTTGCACTGCCCAGTGCCCCCAGGCAGTGAGGTAGTGTGTTGCAGGAGTCCCACTGCCCGCTGCCCCCAGGCAGTGAGGCAGTGTATTGCAGGAGTTGCACTACCCACTGCCCCCGGGCAGTGAGGCAGTGCGTTGCAGAAGTTCCACTGCCCAGTACCCCCAGGCAGTGAGGCAGTGCATTGAAGGAGTTGCACTGCCCACTGCCCCCAGGCAGTAAGGCAGTCCATGGCAGGAGTTGCACTGCCCAGTGCCCCCAGGCAGTGAGGCAGTGTATTGCAGGAGTCCCACTGCCCGCTGCCCCCAGGCAGTGAGGCAGTGTATTGCAGGAGTTGCACTACCCACTGCCCCTGGGCAGTGAGGCAGTGCGTTGCAGAAGTTCCACTGCCCACTACCCCCAGGCAGTGAGGCAGTGCATTGAAGGAGTTGCACTGCCCACTGCCCCCAGGCAGTAAGGCAGTCCATGGCAGGAGTTGCACTGCCCAGTGCCCCCAGGCAGTGAGGCAGTGTGTTGCAGGAGTCCCACTGCCCGCTGCCCCCAGGCAGTGAGGCAGTGTATTGCAGGAGTTGCACTACCCACTGCCCCCGGGCAGTGAGGCAGTGCGTTGCAGAAGTTCCACTGCCCACTACCCCCAGGCAGTGAGGCAGTGCATTGAAGGAGCTGCACTGAAGGAGCTGCACTGCCCACTGCCCCCAGGCAGTGAGGCAGTGTATTGCAGGAGTTCCATTGCCCACTGCCCCCAGGCAGTGAGGCAGTGTATTGCAGGAGTCCTACTGCCCATTGCCCACAGGCAGTGAGGCCGTGTGTTGCAAGAGTTGCACTGCCCACTGCCCCCAGGCAGTGAGGCAGTGTATTGCAAGAGTCCCACTGCCCACTACCCCCAGGCAGTGAGGCAGTGTATTCCAGGAGTGGCACTGCCCACTGCCACCAAGCAGTGAGGCAGTGTAATGCAGGAGTTGCACTGCCACCGCCTGGGGTAGTGCATTGCAGGAGTTGCGTTGCCCACTGCCCCTAAGCAGTGTGGCAGTGCATGACAGGCCTTCCACTGCCCATTGCCCCCAAGCAGTGTGGCAGTGCATGACAGGAGTTGCACTGCCCACCGCCCCCAGGCGCTGGGGCATTGCATTGCAGCAGATCCACTGCCCACTGCCCCCAGGCGGTGAGGCGGTGTAGTGCACGATTTACAAAACCCACTACCCCCAAGCAGTGAGGCAATGCATTGCAGGAGTTCCGCTCTTTAGGCAGCGACTGCCTCCTGGGCAGGACCCTCCGTCCCCCCAGTCGGTGGGCCCGCGCAATGCAGGAGTTGCACTGCCCACTGCCCCCAGGCAGTGAGGCAGTGCGTTGTAGGAGTTCCACTGCCCACTCCCCGTGAGCAGTGTGGCAGTGCATAATAGGAGTTCCACTGCCCAGTGCCCCCAGGCAATAAGGTAGCGCATTGCAGGAGTTGCACAGCCCATTGCCCCCAGGCGGTGAGGTAGTTCATTGCAGGAGTTCCACTGCCCACTGCCCCTAGGCAGTGAGGCAGTGTACTGCAGGAGTTGCACTACCCATTGCCCCCAGGCAGTAAGGCAGTGCATAGCAGCACTTCCACTGCCCACTGCCCTTGAGCAGTGTGGCAGTGCATTGCAGAAGTTGCACTGCCCACTGGCCCCTAGGAAGTGTATCAGTGCATTGTAGGAGTTCCAATGCCCACTGCCCTACAGCAGTGTGGGAGTGCATAATAGAAGTTCCACTGCCCACTGCCCCCAGGCAGTACGGCAGTGCATTGCAGGAGTTCCGCTCTTTAGGCAGTGACCACCTCCTGGGCAAGATTTCCCGTCCCCCCAACTGGTGAGCCCGCGCATTGCAGGATTTCCACTGCCCACTGCCCCCAGGCGGTGTGGCAGTGCATTGCAAGAGTTCCGCTCTCAAGGCAGCGACCGCCTTCTAGGCAGGCATCCCCATCCCCCCTGGTGATGGGCCCGCGAATTGCAAGAGTTCCACTGCCCACCGCCCCCAGGCTGTGTGGCAGTGTATTGCAGGAGTTGCACGGCCCACTACCCCCAGGCAGTGTGGCAGTGGATGATAGGAGTTCCACTGCCCACTGCCCCAAGGCAGTGAGGCAGTGTGTTGCAGGAATTCGACAGCCCACAAATTCGACAGCCCACTGCCCCGAGACAGTGTGGCGGTGCAAAGCAGGAGCTCCACTGCGCACTGCCCACAAGCAGTGATGCAGTGCATTGCAGGAGTAGCGCTGCCCACTGCCCCCAGGGAGAGTGGCAGTCGCAGTGCATAGCAGAAGTTCCACTGCCCACAGCCCACTGCCCACAAGTGCAGTGCGGCGAGGCACACACAGTGCGAAGCACAGCACCAAGCAGTGCGGCACCGCACCCAAAGTACTGATGGTGCAGCACAGCACACACGGTGCAGTGGGCCCGCTAGACCCTGTGTGACCAGGCACAGGCGTCGGCAGAACAGTACCAGCCAAGTGCGACTAAGCACAGGTCCCACCTGTACAACAACACACTAGCGCACAGCGCGCACTAAGACACACAGCCCTCCCGTTTACCTGTACCTGTGGGTAGACATCCCGGCCATTGCCTTCTGGTAACAGCGCCTTCGGCACACCATACCACACCACACAATATTGCACTACACCAAACCACGCCATGCCACGCCACAGCACACCACACCACACCACCATTGGGCAGGCTGCCCATACCACACCATACCACTATTAGGCAGGCTGCCCATGCACGTGGGGTGCATATGCAGAACTGAACATGTAGGTCCATGACACACGCCTGTCATGCCGCCCCAACACACAGGCATAGTGTTCTTGGCCCTTGTGTCTGTGCTTGGGGATACAACACGAGCAACACCACACCATGAATACCAATAGGGAAAGTAGAGGGGAAGAATCTCAGAGTTCCCCGGATAACAGCAGTAGGTAGAGAGAAGGGCTAGGAAGCCTAATGACGCCTACTGTGCTCTGCCAGGAGAAGTAGAGCTAGGCCGGCCTGAGTGGAGCTCTAGATCATCAACTTTGTCTTAGCCGCACCCTGTCCTCCTTATGTGAATCATCACACTTTGTAAAGTCTACCCAAGGATACCGCAACAATTGTACTCCCTGCTGCCTACAAACTGCAGACACCATCGACAAGGATAAGATTTGTGTTGCTCTCTTACCTTTCAAGGCAGTCACAGACCTGGGGCTGGCAGTTTTCCCCCAACTGTGACGGGCATCTTCACTCACTAACTCACTCACTCGCTGGGTCACTCGCTCCGTAACTCACTCACTAACTTGCTCACACCACACCATGTCACACCACACCACACCATGTCACACCACACCACACACCACACCACCAAGCCATAAATAAAGGCAAGCCATGCCATGGACTGAATGGGAATAAATAGCAATTTTGGTATTTACTTTGAGAAATGCCGTAAAGCCCGTGTTAACCAATGTTCATAATTGTTTATTGATTTTTACTGGTCTCTATTGGTGTTTTGTTGGTGTGTTGTGCAGGTTTTTTAGTGGGGGCGGGTGGAGATGGAGAGGGGTGTTTTGGCATGCCTGTGCATGTAATGCCTTTATGGCCTGCATGGGGTGCAGCGTGTTGTATGTTTCTCCACTATGAGAACATTTTGTGTAGCCTGGTTTGATTCCTCTCCTCTTTGGAGACCCTGAAACAGCAGGGTGTATGTAGCCACATTTGATTCCTTTCCTCTTTGGAGTCCATGGGACGGCCGGGGATATGTGGCCATTTTAGTGGTCTCTGCTTTAGAGTCCCCAATTCTGCATGGGTCATGTGGCCACATTTGAGTCCTCTCCGCTTTGAAGTCTCCAATATGGTCGGGGTTATGTAGCCACATGTGACTCCTCTCCTCTTTTGGAGTCCCGAATACGGCAAGGGCCATTTGAGTCCTCTCCGCTTTGGAGTCACCAAGATGGCAGGTGGTACGTAGCCACTTTTGAAAACTCTCCTCTTTTGGAGAACCCGGTACGGCAGGGTTAAGGAGCCCTCTTCGAGTCCTCTCTGAACTCCCTCCCGGCCCATTGGCACTATCCATGGAGCCCCATGCACACCCGATGCGCACCTGACAGCACCAAATGCACTTGACAACACCCTGAGGGACATGGTGCATGGATGGCAGCCATCGTTTATGAGGAATTAATACAGAAGGGGGGCGGGGGTCTGCATGGGTTCCTTGATCTTGGGTGCATGGGTGTCTGAAACCCCCCCCCTGACCCCCCCCCCCTCTTATACACAATGTCTGATGGATGCCCTGGAGCCTGCGGTACTAGAATATTTACACGTACCATTGCTTGACGAAGGGGGCTGAAAGACAGGGGGCAAGGAGGCAGGGTTATTTAGGGTTATTTAGCCACTTGATTCCCCTCTGCTTTCAGATTCCCTGATACAGTAGGGGTTATGTAGCCATATTTGATATCTCTCTTGTTTTGGAGGCCCTGAGATGGGAGGCGTTATGTAGCCACATTTGATCCCTCTCCTGATCTGGAGTCCCCGATACGGCAAGGGTTATGTGGGCACATTTGATTCCTCTCTGCTGTGTCTGCTTGCAGGACATGCCCAACCTGATTAGCAAATGTGCTTGTAGTTGTACTGGGTGTACAAACCTACTTCTGCATCCCCTTCTGGACCCCCACCCCACCGCGGTTTGGGATGGTTTGGGACAGATTCAAGGATGCTTGAGCCTACTGGTGTGGTCACCGGCCCTGCGGTTGGCCTTGCCGATCGACACCACCCACCCAAACCCTCCCAAATCCTCCACAACCCTCAACAATCCTCCACAATGTTCCCAAAACCCTCCCAAACCAGCATAACCCTCTATGACCCTCCAGAACCCCCCACGATCCCCACAACCCTGAAAATTTCACACTGGCTGCCTTCAGGGCCACTTTCGGGAGCACGGGTGGCTTGAACGCATTCGAGTGTCTTATTTACGACCACTCTGATGCCATCCGCCGGTTCTGGTGGCACATGCTCTTCCCATTGTTCGCGGTCTCGGTCTGCGCCCTTTCCATTCTCTTTTACCATGGAATGTCGACGGTCCTGCAGCCCTGCTTCAGGAAGCGCGTGAGGAAGCGCCGGCTTGTGCAGCAATTCCTCCCGCAGTGGCACACAATTAACCTCACAGTCAAGCGGCTGGAGGTTTTGAAGCCGGCATATTTTGGGGGCAACTATGTGTCCATGGATTTCAAGTTCGGGACCGATGCCACGGAAACGGACGTCCGCACCAAGACCAATCATGACTCGCTGGTGTGGGAGCGCACGTACAGGTACTGGATTGCACAGTGCATGTTTGACATGATTTCCACTGACTGGGTGCACAACTCCTACTTGCCAAGGGTGCCCATAAGAATGGGTCACACTTTTGGGTGGGGGTGGGGGAGGGGATGGCTATCTGTCACTCAATGACATACGGAGAGTGACACATGGGAACAGTGACAGTCACAGTGTGAGTGCCGGTTGGACTTCCTGCACCTTTGTCTGCTTTGCTGGTGCGGGTGTCTTTTTTGGTTAGTTGGTCAGGCAAACAGTCCGGGTCTGTGGTCAAAAAACATTGTGTTACAGTTTTTCCTCCGTGGGTGGGTTTTTTTACTATGTTATTAGCCAGCAGAAAAACTACTGGACAAAAAACTTAGTAGAAGAAAACATTTGTTTTCCAATTAAGTAATAAATTTTAGTAGAAAAAAACATTTCTTTTTCTACTAATTTTTTTTCTACTGAGTAAAAAAGTTAGTAAAAAAAGTTGGGGTTAAGGACTCATGTCCCCCACTCTAAAGCATTGGGGACCCCCCAAACCGCAGGGGTTATATAGCCAATCGGCCCACTTGTGGGCCACTTCTGATTTTGTCCCCCGCTCTGAAGTGTTGGGGACCCCCCCCCCGAGAAGGCAGGGGTTATATAGCCAATCGGTCCACTTTTGGGCCACTTCTGATTTTGTCCCCCACATCATTCCAAGCCAGCGTGCCCACCCAGGACCCCAACAATGCATTGGGAGGTGGCTTGGGTGTACACCGAACCTAAATGTGCGGACCCAGCCGACACTTGTCCTGTGATGGTATACCTCACATAATGTGCCACGAATGTAAGGTTCTTCATTGTACCTTCCATGCCTCAACCTTGTGTCAATGGGAGATATGTGTAGGACTACGCCCATCCTCGGCGGCCAACCTTGCTGCTGGTGCTAGTGCTGTTGTTGCTGCTGTTGTTGCTGCTGATGATGCCACTAATAACGCGTCCCGGTGTGTTGATCTTTCGCAAGTGGTATGCTGTGCTTCCTCAATACCCCCAAGATGCTGGCAGTGAGATGAGAAATGACCAAGAATTTTGCACCAAGCTGCGAGGGGAAAGAAAAAAACTATGTTTGGGATGTGTACAATGAATCCCACAGAGGCAGGCAAACCTAGCCATACAGATACTAAGGCCGACTTGATCTTCAAGCGTCCTTTGTAACTACTTGTAGGTGGTTGGCACTAATGTTGGTTGTGGCTAGAGTTCTCTTTTTTTATTACACTCGGTTTTCTTCCCAATGCTGCCGCACTGATGTTGGCCATGGCCTTGTCAAGACTCTTTTCTTGAGCCTGATTTTGTTTCTAGTGACCCATCCCAATTATATTATGTTATACTATGTTATATTAGCCGAGTGCCAACGAATGGGTGTGCATGATGGTTTGACCCGGAACACAGGTGGCCGGTAATCGACCCGGGGGCTTTGTGCCCTTAAACAAAAGTACCACCAACCATCAAAGTGTTGAGTTCCTTAGTAAAAGTGGTGGGGGTGGTATGGAAAAAGTATGGTGGTACCCCCCCCCCCCCCTGTATAAGCTACGTCCTTGTCCAAGCTACAGTAGGCGTAGGGACCGTAATAATTGTGTACGTAATTTAATTACGTACAAGATGTAGTGGGGCCACATAAGACATGGGTTTGTCGTCAGGTTTGCCAATTACATGGAGCCATTGACACATTTGTGAGTCTTTGCCCACTTCAACCCACATGGCTCTGAACCTGGGAATATTTGTGCTTTATATTCCCCTTTCTTGTACCAGCTCACCATGCAATCTTCTCTTTTTGAACCTGGGCGTCCAGTTATTTTCACATGTTCCACCGGTGACCGTGTGGATGGTACAATAAAGGGACCATCGGAGAAGAGGGACCAATTTGCGGTGTTGGAGTACATGAAGGGTGGGTAGATGGTCACACCACACCCTTGTGCCCCCCTCCCAAGAATTGAGTTCAGGCATCTTCAAGTGGTGAGCATGTGCAATTGTTCCGCATGGTGTATGATCGCAAGAAGGGTTTCCAAGCCGAACATTTGTAGGCTTCGCATCCTTCATTGCTTGTGCCAGGGTGTGAACCTGAAATTTTCATGTTCCCAAGGCTTTCTTGTGTTTGCATGCACTTGGAAATGTGGGTGGAGGTCAAGGTGCACCCATACCATGCGCATGCGCACGTGTGTGCCAGTAGTTGTATGTGTTGCGCACAAGCTACGCCCTTGTCCAAGCTACAGTGGGCGTAGGGACCATAATAATTCCGTACATTGGCATAGCTTATACAGGGGGGGGGGGGGGTATGGTAAATGTGAATAGAAAGTTTCCATTTTTACTCGGTAAAAATCATGTTTTTAATTTTTTATTTTTTTTACTAAGTGTTACCTCGTTTCTACTAAGTTTTACCACATTTTACTTAGTTTTACCACATTTTACTGAGTTTTGCCACGTCTGGTACTAAGTCTTACCGAATACCCAAACAATCCATCATGTTTGACAAACAGCTCCCCAGACCCCTGCTACACCATGCTGCTGCTGCTGTTTTGCTATCGTGTTGTTTGTTTTGTGACGCTTAACGTGCCATCGGCGTCCTGAATCATATTGTTACAGCACTGCAAAATAGGATGGATTGGGGGAACGTAAGAATGCATCTGATTGGGGCAGAGAGTCTCAAGTTCCACAACGTCCGTCTTCAGTTTAGCTTTGGTTCTCACAGCAGTGGCTGCAGCAGCATTGCCGGTCGTGATGACAGTGAATAAACCTAAGCTTCGGCACCAAGTCCAAGTTGATGGAGTTCTGTCCATCCGTTTCCGTGTGTGCTCCATTGTATCCATCGATCACTTGTCACTCGTCCACGTTGTAGCCCCCACTGCCAAGCATTTGTCACCTACAGCATCACAGTGCCCCTCGGCATGAGCGACCACGCCGACTGGCAGGACCTGCACGTTTCTGTATCCAATGGAAACGACCCCGAAAGCATTAAGCGGGTCGCCACAGCTGCGGTGGCGGTGGACCAGAAGTTCGCAGAAAAGCTGCTGATGGATGGGCCGCAGGAGGTGTCAGTTGACCTCCTAAGCTTGCCCAATGTGGAGGCGGAGGATGTAGAGGCACGACGGCTCCTGGCAGGCGTACTGGTGCTGCAGGTACACTGCAGGACTTGCCTTGCGGGTGGGGAAAGTGTCGTGTGCAGACAGGCTTTCAGAGGGTAAGTGCGATGCGCAAATGGTGACAATGATGTGCAGACGGGCGTGCTGCCGGTTGGAAGGGCAGCTGCTGGGTTAATTTGGTTGCAGTAGTGGGAGGCGTTGGCATTCACTTCCAAGAAGCAAAGGGCACCAAGGTTTTCACATGTTGCCTTTTCCCATTTGTCCCAAGAACAGCCAGCAAACATCACCCCCAATACCGGAGACATTTTGGGAGCTGGGTCTAGATTCCAAAAATATTGCTGTGCATTCCCAAAAATTGGCGCTGTCGCTTGTGGTGCAAATCAGTGCCAAACCCCATCCCACAACCGTAAATTGGCTCTAAAAAGAGAGGCATGTCCCACTCAAGGTTGAGATAACCCTGGAACTTGAGAACAGTCCTGGATTCATGGATTCAAGGCAGTATTGCTGCACGAGCCTTGGCAGTATATTCACAAATAATGACTGTGGCAATGTTATAGGGAGGATGGTTCATAGACGCAGGGCGACAGTGCTGCACAAGCCATGATCTCAAGCAATCTTCTGCCGAATATTGCAACAAGATTAACGTGCAGTGCATCCAAGTTCCCACCATTCTATCATGAGTATTCTGTTGTATGGAGCGAATATCTTTCTTTTCTACCGCAGTAGCAGCCCCCTCCTTGTGATTTCTGGTTCAGCACAGTTCAAGGAATTTAAAGTCTTGTACCTTGGACAATAACATGTCTTTTCAAGGGGAAATGGTTGGTGCTCCTACTGCAAATGCAAAGCCCCCCAGGTGAAATAGCTGTTGTCACTCATTGTGAGTATTGGCCTCTCCATTCACTGGTGAGTGCCCCCAGATTCCTCCACCCGCCAGTAAATGCCCCAAGCACCCCTCCAACCATGAGCAACTGCCCCAAAATAAATGACCCTGCAATGATGAACAGTTTTTGAGCCCAGATCCTAGCAAGACCCCCAAACAGTGCTAGAACCCCTCGGGGCCGATTGTCAGCAAGGTATTATTTTGGCCGTCTCCACTCCAGCATACGCTGTTACGGCGCGCTCCACTAGTGAATCCCTTCAGCCCTGTGGGGATTGCCCTGGACACCTGAGCACAACTCAGATAGCCTGCCCTTCTCCCCTAGGACTCGAACATGTTGATTGTAAACGGAGGGGTGGGTGTGGAGGAATTTACCTTGTAAATTACATAAATCACATGTTGCACAACTGCACAAGATAGAACATTGCAATTGCAAGCAATATCCTCCCGTATCCGGGGGCAATTTGATGATATACTTGGTGATCTTACCACAATATGCTTTGGTGACTTGGGCTCCAGAAAAATTTTGTAAATCGTGTGGAAAATGCCGTACAATCAAGTATGAATGTTTGTAATTTTGCTGTAAATTGGGTAAGGCAAGTGCTTTGCTTGCGATTAGCTTTAGGGGTAGATACTTGTGACCTAGAATCCTGCTCCACGGGGGGGCGGCCCGGCTAGGTCCTTGTATGCGACACGCCCCAGCCCCCCCCCCCCCCCCCGGGTTTTGAGAGATAGTGGGTTGGGGATGGCGCCAACGGCGCCCCCCTTTTTTTTGTATGACGCCAACGGCGCCCCCCCCTTGTTTTAATGTATACTTCCTATTCATCAAACCATCAATGCTTTTGAGCGCCAGATATCGCAAGACGAGGCACTATACAAATGTCGTTTGTTGCGAGGTGCTTTCAGCGGAGATGAGCAAGACGGGCCGCTATACAAATGTTGTTTGTTGCTAACTGAAGATCCTGCATTCGGAGCAAAACCCCGGCCCGAGTGTAGCGCCAAATTCTTTCTGGGGCGAACACGCTGCGTTTAATCTTTCTTTCTTCTTTCTATTTTTTCCCACGCTCTATTGCGTGGCCCCTCGAGTTGGGGTCAGGGACTCACAATCCACGCTTTGTTGCGTGGCCCCTTGAGTTGGGGTTAGGGACTCGCAATCCACGCTTTGTTGCGTGGCCCCTTGAGTTGGGGTTAGGGACTCGCAATCCTTGCTTTGTTGCGTGGCCCCTTGAGTTGAGGTTAGGGACTCACAATTCACGCTTTGTTGCGTGGCCCCTCAATTTGGGGTTAGGGACTCGCAATCCACGCTTTGTTGCGTGGCCCCTTGAGTTGGGGTTAGGGACTCGCAATCCACGCTTTGTTGCGTGGCCCCTTCAGCTCGGGTTAGGGACTCGCAATCCACGCTTTGTTGCGTGGCCCCTTGAGTTGGGGTTAGGGACTCGCAATCCACGCTTTGTTGTGTGGCTCCTTGAGCTGGGGTTCAGGACTCACAATCCACGCTTTGTTGTGTGGCCCCTTGAGTTGGGGTTAGGGACTCGCAATCCACGCTTCGTTGTGTGGCCCCTTGAGTTGAGGTTCGGGACTCGCAATCCACGCTTCTTTGCATGGCCCCTTGAGTTGGGGTTAGGGACTCGCAATCCTTGCTTTGTTGCGTGGCCCCTTGAGTTGGGGGTAGGGACTCACAATCCACGCTTTTTTGCGTGGCTCCTCGAGTTGGGGTTAGGGACTCACAATCCACGCCCGCCGAGACTCCTCCTCCTCCTCCTCAGAGGGGGGGCTTTTCAAGGACCTCTAAGCAGAAGTCCATCCATTTTTTCTTTTAACCCCTAACTCTAACCAATCCCCAGGAATTTTTCTCACAAACTAACGGGGGGGCACGGGGGAACAAGAGGGGAGAGGGAAGGGGGGAGGGGGGAGGGGGGAGGGCGGCGGGGGGCAACACGGCGACCCTTAAGACTTTCTTCTCGGCAAGGACGAGAAAGCGCTATTATCGCATACATACCTCCGTAACCCGAAACCCCCAGACACACAACCCCCCAGGAGGTATGCATGTGGTAGTAGTGGGTCGCGCGCAAGCCCCCCCACCTGGGGAACCCCCCCCCCACGGCTGAAATCCCCCCCACAACCCCCCCCCCCCCCCCCCCCGAGTTTTGACAGATAGCTGGGGGGTATGTCGCATCAGGGCCGGTTGTAGTCCCCCCCCCCCCCGCTGTCCTGCTCCTTCTTGAACGCAAATTTCAGAAATTGTTCTTTGATATGTCCGCTTTGTCGTGTTATGTAGGTGCAGAAGCAAGGCGGTGATGTGGAGTGGCAAGAGTTTGCTACTACTATAGCTGCACTCTGCCATGCGAAGTCTAAAGGCGCCCCCTCAAATCTGCAGCAAGTGCAGGTTGAGCATGCGGCAACGAAAGCAAAGCCCCAAAATGCTTTTTGGTTCTTGTTCAAAGCTCTTGATGCCGCTGCATCGCTAGAGCATCCACCGAAACCCTGCTTGCTTGCTGCAGCCTCCACCAACCCATCGCTGCTCTCCTTCGTTCAAGTTTTCAATTCATTGTACTTTGGGAGCTGCCACTGTCAATCATGTGGGGTGACAACCGAGTACGTGCCTACAAGGCAGCACTCGGGTTGGGTCTATGGTGCATTCCTCAACCCCCACAAAACCCCCGAACCCCTTCCACAACCAATTGGCAAACCCACTAAACAAAAAACTCGGGCTACCAGCATATACAAGTATGTATACATGTGTACAAGTACGTATGCGCACATTTATTCATCCAAAAAACCAAATCAACCATTGAAGTAATGGAAAACACCACTTGGCCAAGCAACCAATTTTGAACACACTGAATTGTTGTGTGTTTTTTGTTGAGTGACACCATGTTTTCTTTGAACTAAGGCAGCCCAACTAAGGGGTGCAATTACAGCCATTATTTGGGTGATTTTAGGCTGAATTGGCACTTGGCTAGGAGGGGTGTTTTGTGGGGGTGCATTGCTACAATTTGTTGCCACCCACTCTATACACCCTATTGTTTTTTCGCAAAGAAAACCTCCACACAAACACGGACCAATGAGGGAGGTTTTGGTGCATATTGCACAATGCACCAATCTCTATCAATGGGCCACCATATTTAGGGACACCGATAATAATGGGGTGCACGCCCGATGTGAGGCATTTTCGCATATTTGTGTACAATCAAGTTATGCAGGAACACTATTGTCAGATCCCTCATTGTCAGGATCTTGGATGTCATTGTTAAAATCTTGACTATACTCAATCATTATCGAGATCTTGATACTGATTGTCAAGTTCCTGCCTATAGTTGTCAAGACCTCACCCATAAAGTGTCACTCTTAGGATCCACCACGAGCACCCCTCCTGCATTGGTTGCAAATTGAAGCATGAGGAACGCGTGTGCAGCAACGGCTGTAATTCTAGTGCAAGGCAAGCAAAATGGTGCAATCCCATTTCCATGCTGACTAGAACGGCTCTGATATTGATCATTGGGATTTATGTCGGACCAATGGGGCAGAGATGCCTCTGCATAGCAAAACACATGTGAATTATCACCACCTCACGTGCAGGGCCACAGAAACATGCTCAAATATTACAGTGCCAAACGTTCCTTCAAGGGGCTTGATGTGAAAATAGGGCAAAACGATTGTAAATAACAACATCGCACATAATCGTACACAGTACATGAATGATATTCCCAAGAGAGCAAATAGTGCGAAGATAGGAAGAAAAAGAGTATAGTTGTGCCAATTCAAGATGCATTGTTAGGTTCCTACCACAAATGCAGGGGGGGGGGGTGTCTCCTTAGTTCTAGTACGCGAGCTCCTCCCCACCGGGCCCACTTAGTTGCCAAGGGTCAACAGCTACCGGCCATACATATGGTGGCGCCGAAGGCGCTTGAATAATCTTTTCATTATCCCCTGGCCACGTGGCACCCCTACCTGCGCAAGCGCTGCAGCCTGGATGGGAGGCACCCCACTTTGCCCACATGGCACCCCTCCCTGCCTAGGCGCTGCAGGTTAAGGGTAGGGTCACCGCTGGTGGAACCAGTCTTGGCTTCATAACCCTCTTCAGTGTCTAGGGTGGACCTAACAAGTTTGGCAAGCAAGCAAGCACCGAGCAGCAAGCACACGCGAAATGGGGGAAAAGTTACAGCTCCGTCGTGGTGCTTCGGATTTGGCCAGAATTTTGGTGGATGCTACCTATAGGTACCAGACAAAGTATGAGCCGGAAACTCAAGGGTGGCGGCCGGGAACGGGTGTCGCAAGTGTCGGATTGCCTCCATTTCAGAATCTGCAATTTAGGGCCAAAATCAGCTTGTATCCTTGCCCAAAACCGCTCTAGAACCAGCTGAAAACAGCCAAATGAAGGGGGAAATGGTGGCTGCTCTACACATGCAGCTAGGCTTCCCCGTGCCGAAGGGCCCTCTGGAGCCCTCAAACTCCACAATATTTCCACAAACCGCCCCCAAAAGGCCACCAAAAGCCCTACAATTTCTGCTCATTGGCCGTCGATAGCCCCAAACCAAAAACAGACCATATCTCGGGCTACGTGACTCAAAGCGCGATTTTGAGCGCACCTAATCCACGCGCACCCACCCACTTTTGGTGGTTTCCACCCCTCAAAATTGCCCTAACCGACCCCTGGACCCCCATACCTAGGCTACTGGGTTGCGGCAAGCTGCAAGTGGTAGCCCAAAGAGGTGGGTGCCAAAATGGGTCCGCAAGGTCCACTGGGTGCAAAAAAATAATTTTTTTAAAAAAATGATCTTGGATTACATACAACAAGTGTTTTTGGCGCGTTTTGAGCTCGTGGTGGCCCGTTTTGGCCCTCCTAAAATCCCAAATTGCCTTGAAAATGGGCTATTTTGGGACCAGAAAATGGGTCAAAAGTGGGTCAAAATTGTGTTTTTCCAAAATGGGTCCTAGGGTCCCTAAACAAGTGAAATCAGCCCATTTTGAGCGCATTGCAAGCCATTATGGCCCCTCCCAAGTCGCAAAATGCCTTCAAAATGGGCTGTTTTGCGACCAAGTGGGTCAAAAATGCGTCAAAAATGTGTTTTTCCAAAGATGATCCTAGACCAGTTTGGGTGCACAAACAAGTGAAATGAGCCCTTTTTTGAGCCCATTGCAAGCCAATTTGGCCCCTCTAAAGTCATAAAATGCCTTGAAAATGGTTTGTTTTGCGACAAAAAATGGGTCAAAAACGGGTCAAAAAATGTGTTGTTCCAAAAATGATCCTAGACCATTTGGGGTGCACAAAGAAGTAAAATGAGCTATTTTTCAGCCCATTGCAAGCCATTTTGGCCACTCCAAGGTCACACAATGCCTTGAAAATGGGCTGTTTTGGGACGAAAAATCAGTCAAAAATGGATCAAACTGTGTTTTACCAAAGATACTTTTGAACTATTTGCCGTGCACAAACAAGTGGAATGAGCCTATTTTGAGGCCATGTTGAGCAAATTTCGCCTCTCTCAAGGCCGAAAGGGCGTTGAAAATGGGCCAATTTGGGACCACAAATGGCTCAAAAACGGCTCAAAACCACGGTTTTCCAAAAATGATCCTAGTGGGGTTATGGTGCCCAAACGGATGAATGCAGCTCATTTTGAGCCCCTTTTGGGCCGCTCTCATTCACTTTCCCTTGCGTACCTCATTTGTCATTGAAGTCTGCTAGACGATGTTCCTTCTCCCACCAGCTCGGTCCCAATTTTCAATTCTTGTTAGGGTTACCCAGGTGGTGGAAACAGTCTGGGTTTTATAACCCCTTTTTAGTGTCTAGGGTTGACCTATTAGCACGCGCGATATGGGGAAAAGTTACAGCTCCGTCATGGTGCTTCGGATGCGGCCTCAATTTTGGTGGATGCTACCTATGGGTGTGAGGGATACCACACAAAGTATGAATCAGAAACTCAACGGTGGCGGTCGGGAACAGACGTCGCAAGTGCCCGACCTCCATTTCGAATTTTGCAATTTAGGGCCAAAATTGACCTTTTTTTTGCCCAAAACCGACCTAGAACCTACTCAAAACAGCCAAATGAAGGGAAATAGTGGCTACTCTACACATGCAACTAGACTTCCCCGTGCCGAAGGGCCTACATGGGCCCTCTAACTCCACAGTATGTCCGCGAACTGCCCCCAAAAGGCCCTCGAAAGCCCCACAATTTGTGTACATTGGTGGCCGACATCCCCAAACCAAAAACAGACCATATCTCACGCTACGTCGTTTCAAACGCGATTTTGAGTGCAGCTAATCCACCCACAACCACCCACCTTTGGTGGTTTCCACCGCTCAAGATTGCCCTAACCAACGCCTAGACCCCCGTACCTAAGCCCGGTGGGCTGCGGCCAGCCGCAAGAGGTAGCCCAAAGAGGCGGGTGCCAAAATGGGTCAACAAGGTCCCACCGGGTGCAAAAGAATGATCTTTTTTCAAAAATGATCTTGGATCACATGGATTGCCAAAACAAGTGTTTTGGGCGTGTTTTGAGCTTGTGGTGGCCCCGTTTGGCCCTCGTAAAATCCCAAATTGCTTTTAAAATGGGATGTTTTGCGACCAAAAGTGGGTCAAAAATGGGTCAAATTGTGGACATATCGTGGAGTACCAAGGCCCTAGAGGGACCTTCGGCATGGGGAAGTCCGGCTGCATGTATAAAGTAGCCACTATTTCCCTTCATTTTGCCGTTGTCAGCAGGTTCTAGGGCGGTTTTGGGCAAAAAAAAGGCTGATTTTGGCCCTAAATTGCAGCTTTTGAAATGGAGGTCCGGCACTTCGGACGCCGGTTCCCGCCCGCCACCGTTGAGTTTCTAGCGGATGGTTTGTGTGGTTGTCTGTCACGGCCATAGGTAGCATCCACCAAAGCTTGGCCGAATCCGAAGCACCGGGATGGAGTTGTGATTTTTGCCCATTTCGCGTGTGCTTGCTCGCGGCTAAACCTGTTAGGTCCACTCTGGACACTAAAGAGGGTTGCAACACCAAGACTGTTCCACCGGATCGGTGACCCTAATCAAGACTGAATATTGGGACCGAGCTGGAGGGGGAGGGAACATCAGCTATGACTGGTGAGGGACATCAAGAATGATTCACACATTGATGGCTCTTGACAAAGTGAAATCAGCTTGCAAGTGAACCCCATCACCACGAGGCCCACTTTCAAGCCTTTTTGGACTTCTGAGGGGCCAAAATACCCCAAAATGGGCTCAAAATGGGCTCAGTTCACCCGTTTGTGCACCCCAAAGGGTCTAGGATGAGGTTTGGAAAAATGCGTTTTTGACCCATTTCTGACCCATTTTTGGTCCCAAAACGGCCCATTTTCAAGGCATTTGGGGATTTTCGAAGGACTAAAATGGGCCACCACAAGCTCAAAACGGTCCAAAAACACTTGTTTTAGCGTCGCACATGGTCAAGGATCATTTTTGAGAAAAGTCATCTTTTTGCCCCTATTGGACCCTGTTAACCCATTTGGGCACCCACCTGTTTGGGCTTGAGCTTGCAGCTTGCCGCAGCCTAGTGGGCCTAGGTATGGGGGTCTAGGCGTCCGTTTGGGCAATTCTGAGGGGTGGAAACCACAAAAAGTGGGGGGTTGCGGGTGGAGTAGGTGCCCTCGGAATTGCATTTTGAGCCATGTAGCCAAAGATATGGCCTATTCTTGGTTTGTGGCTGTCGGCATTTGGAGCTTCTCGGGGCCTTTTTGGGCCGTTTCCGGGACATATCATGGAGTTAGAGGGCCGCAAAGAGCTCGTTGACACGGGGAAGTCAAGCCGCACGTGGAGTTTACCCACCGTTTCCCTTCGTTTGGCCGTTTTGAATGTGTTCTAGGGCTTTTTAAGCCCAAAAATGGCTGTTTTTGGCCCTAAACTGCAGCTTTTGAAACTGAGGTCCGCCACCCGCGAATCCCGTTTCCGGCCGCCACCGTTGAGTTTCTTGCTCAAACTTTGTGTGATTGTACTTCACACCCATAGGTATCATCCACCAAAATTTCACCCGAATCGGAAGCACCACGACGGAGTTCTAATTTTTGCCCATTTCGCGCGTGTTGCTTGCTACTTGCTTGCTTGCTGCTAAAAGTGGTAGGTCCACCCTAGACACTAAAAAGGGTTATAAAACCAAGACCGGTTCCACCAGCTCGGTGATCCTAACCCTACACTGGTGAGGAGGTAGAGTGGAGGCCTCCGTTGTTGTAGAGCAACCCCTTAGGCCACCGTGTCGCTGCCAGACTGGTGTAGACCTGTGCCAACCCTCTCACCCGGGCGCCACCCCCCCCCCCTTCCCTTAGCGACTAGTCCCCCAGAGAAGCCCTCCTTAACGGCTAGCCTCCCCCCCGCAAGACTCGCCCCCCCCCCCCCCTGGGGGCCTTCGGCTCACTTCTACTGGGGGGGGGGGGGGGTCACGTACAAAAGCGAGGAGACCTCCCCCTGTGCACAACTGACACATACTACCACACTCCCGGAAGGCAGCCACACTATGGCCTTTGTCTTCGGTGCATGTGTTGCACTCTATTACACCCCTATGCACCCATTTTACAAACACACATTGCGAAAAATGTTGCACAGGGGGTATTTTGGGGACTGCTCCAACGTTGAAATCATGGTGGAATTCTCAAAACCGGTATTTGTCTTTAACCAACAAAAAACTATGTGATGCAAACAACTCCAGGAAGACACTTTTGCAACGGGTCCCCCAGGTTGTGAGGCTGTGGTTACACAGGTCCAAAGTGCGCCCCGTAGTTGGGCTGTCTCAGTTGAACTTACTGAATTTACACCATGTTTTTTTGGGGGGGATTTAGGTCATTTTTGGGAAAACTATGCCCTTGTACATAATCTGGAGGCTGGGGGCAAAAAGACCTGTAAACTCCCGTAAATAGTCAGCTTGGACTTAAATTGGGGGCCGTTGACCACTGGTGCCAGCAACACACACACACACACACACACAGGTGTTTTGTTTGGTGCCTGCCAGCTGGTGACACTACATACCCAACCGAAAGCCAAACAGGCACGTACATCGGTAACCTCAACTACACGGGCAGCCCCTGGGCTGGTGAACCCCCTGCCTGGCAGGACCCCACGGGTCACACAAAATGTCCGCAATCGCGCATGAAATTTTGGAAGCTTTGCAACGCCCGGAGCTCCTGGAAGCTCTGGCTGCTGCCCTTGCGCCACTGCTCAGTGGGTGGAGCTCACCGAAGCCCGAAGCCAACGGCATCTGTCGCTGCTGCTACTCCGGCTGCAACTGCAAGGGAAGAGGAGCTCCTCGGCATTATCCGGGAACTGCGAGGCATTATCAAAGATTTGCGCGCGGCGCTGCAAGCGGCAGGAGGTACGCTTACACCCTCGAAAGCACAGGCCAATGCGGCCAAGGATGAAACCCCCTCATACCGGGAGGCGCTACAACGGCGAATGAAAACCCAAAGCAGGCTTGTGGTACAGGATGTCCAAGACTTGGGAGAACCACTGCAACCCACGGCGACTGAGGTGCATGAGATTGAGGGCAAATACGGCTTCACTGCGGGCCAGGGGCGCCGCATCTACCAGGGAGAGCACAAGACCGCACTCAAATCGCTGCAACAGATAGGAGCAAACAAGCCTGTCCATGATTGGAAAGTCACAGAGGCCATAGCGAGGGCCTTCGAACACGTTTTGCTTGTCGGACAGCCGCTGGCGGAAGCGCACGCGATAGCAACACAGGCTTTAATGAAATATGACAGCATCCAGAGCGTCAGCGCGCACGTGCTAGCGACGAACTGCAAACGAGGAGTGGTCAATGTGCCAGGCATTCTGGCAGCGCTTGGCAGCTCACGGGAGTGCTTACATATCAAGGATTTCATTCTCAGTATCAAGGTCGTTACCAAGCGTATGTCTTGGGAAGTCAAGAGAGACCCGGGTGTAACTGTGATACCGCCTGAGCATTCAATTTTGCTTTGCTGGGAACGACCCAGGGACGGAGTCGAAGGAAAGGACACGGAGCCAGAGGTTCTACCTCAGGACAAAGCCGCAATTCGAATAGTGTGCTGCCTTGACCCTTCCGCACTGCGCGCGGGACAGGACAGCACCAAAGTCAAGGCATCCCGCTGGGCTGAAAACACGTGCTGGGAGCTGACAGCCCCTCTACTCCAGCCGGCGCTCACCAGTCCCCCACCCATGCAAGTGGGCAAGAGGGGCAGCACGTATGAAGTCACGGTGGTGCTACCAGCGCCCATGGCCAAGCAGGTGCTCTGCAGCAGTGGCAAAATCGTCGGCCTGGAATACAAGCTGTTTATGAGCGAAACCATCGATGTCAATGACCTGAAGGCCAACATGGTCTGGGTCAAGCTCCCTCCATCTAACAAGCGATCCATTTCAGAACAGTGGCGTAGACTGTGCAAGCAACCCTGGTTTGCAGGCCTCATGGCGGGGGACAAGGACGACAGACTCGGGGTACGAGTATGGGGGGGGGGGGGGGCTGTCTTGCCCGAAACCAGGGAGGAAATCGCAGGACTGTTGGGCATACAACTCAGCCCCCCCCGGAACGCGTGTGAGGGTGAGAGGCTATGGTATTTCTATGGGACTAGTCTCAGGGTCGCAGTCTGCGGCCCAGCGGGAGGCTGGCCGCGTTTTTGGCGCTAACACTGTCAAAGTGCAGCGATGCCAACACCTGAAGCACAGTGGGCTGGTCAACCCTGTGTTTGATATGGACATTAGAGGAGTCCCCCCAGACTGGGAGGGTTGCACTGCTCCGGCGAAGGACTCGCGGATGCCTTTCCGCAGATGGCACCTCTATCTGCGTAAATCCACTGGCCCCTCGTACACCCCAGTGGGGAGAAACACGACGCTCCCTGCGGTGCAGGGATGTGTCCTGCCTGATGATGAAGAAATGGAGGACTCACCTGCAGGAGCCCCTGCGGCAGAGGAGGATGAGAGCATTCTCTGAACCCCCCCCCCCCCCCGGAAGATGGCACTGAGTTACAGGTCCTCTGAAATTCATCCAAACAAATGTTACCTCTTTGCGCCTCCCGTGAGGACGTCTTCAATTTTCAGGCAGATGTAATTGGGATGGAAGAGACACGGCTCACAGAGGCCGGACAGCGCTGCATGAAAGCCATTGCTGCAGACTGGGGCTCGGACTGCTACTGGGAGAAGCCCATGGGCTCACCTGCGGGAGGCATTTGGGGGGCACCTCAAGGGGGGGTAGGCTTACTGTTCAAAAAGGGCTGGAATGTCCGGAAAGTGGAGCCGGATTCGGATGACCCCATCGCCTGCCGGCTCTGGCACTCTAGGCGATGGCTGCACATGCGAGCAGGGATCGGCTCGGGCTAGTGCGTACTGAATATATTCCTTTGTCTACGGCTCTCGGGGCCGTCGCGCGTCCCCCGTCTCCCCCGTGGGGAAGTGTTGGCTCTGGGGGTTTTTGGGGTTGCCGAATCCATTTCCGGGGTTGTTTTTGTGCGGTTTTGGGGTTTTTGGGGTCAGAGCCACTGTTGGAACTTGGCTCTCGCGTTCTGCGTGTCCCCGCCATCCCCCTTTCTCCCCCATGGTGCCTTGCACGCGTCGCGCCCGTCGCGCGCGTCGCGCACGTCTTTTTTTTTGGCTCTGAGGTTGTCCCTGGGGGCGGTTGCTCGTCGGGCGCGTTCTGCGTGTTTTGCAGGGTTTTTTTTTCAGGGGCAGGGTCCGGCAACTCGGAGGGGGGTTGGCTCCCCCGAGACCTGAGGGCTGTTGGTAAGCCCTGCAGGGACCGGTAGCCACCGGCAGGTATGTTCCCTGTTTAAAAGTGACTTCGAAGTGCCAGTAACGTTGTGTAGGCCGCAGCCCCGTAGCACACAAGTAGTCCACAAGGCAATACCAGGGCCACGCGTTCTCCCATAGACCACAAGTTGCACCCACGGCCACGCAAGCCACACCACGAGGCGCCTAAACAGTGCATCGTTGTCATCGCATTCCGTAGCCTTTTTTAGACACAAAAAGTGACTGGCGGTTGGATTTTGAAACAGCAGAGAAATACGAGCAGCGGTGTGTCCTGTGTGTCTCGCGTGTCCTGCGTGCTGTCTTTGCACGTGTCCCTGCAATCCGTTATTCGTTCCGCGTGTCCTGCATGTTCTCCATTGCACTGTTCCTTGTGTCCACGCATGGCGCTGCCGCTCTACCCGTCATCATACCAAGTCGCTGGGTCACACTTGGAGCAATGCGACCCAATGTCGGCAGCCGACGTCGAGCCTGGCACCGCCGCGGTGATATTTCAAATAAAGCAGCAGACCACTGGGTACCACGTGGGCTGGGTGCAAGCGGTCAAGGACATCAAAGACCCCAAGACAAAGGAAGTCGAGGACGGCCTCTACCTGTAGCAGGCGATCAGCCACCAAATACACACCCGCGAGAACAAGAAGACCGGTGCCAAAGAAAGGAGTATCGAGAACCAAAGGAGCCAAGGAAACTTCGCCGTGGCAATCAACAAGATCAAGAGTGGTTGTTTTTGGGGATTCATCCCAGATGAGGTGTGGGTGCGTTCTGCGCGTCATGTGCGTTGGCTCTGTCTCTGTCCCTGGGGCCTGTCTGAATGTCGTGCCTGCTTTGCGCGTCGAGAGTTCCAGGCTCCCCCACTGTCCCTAGGGACAGGGATGCATCGGGCGCGTCGGGCGCGTCCTCCACCTCCTGTACCCGTGTCCACAGCCGGACAAGAAGTCGAAGAAAGGGAAAGAGAAGTCAAAGAAGCAAAAGGAGAAGAAGAAGGAGAAGGAGCAAACAAAGAAGAAGAAGAAGGAGGGAAAGGAAAAGAAGACGCGGGGCCAAACTCCAAAGAAGAAGAAGGAGGAAGCGGCGGAGGAAGGGGACGAAGAGGAAGAAGAAGAGGAGGAGGAGGATGACGAGATTGTCCTCCTCGGCAAAAAGCAGGCCAGGGTGGCGTCGGCGAAGGCAGAGGTGGCCACGATGACAGCGGCGGGGACCGGGATGGGGAGGCAGGTGAGGTCAACTTTGTTGGAGAGGGATGACCCCATGTCCCCGGACAGTGGCAAGGGAAGGTCGGGGTCGGGCAGCGAGCCTAGCAGCAGCGGCAGCAGCACCACCAGCACCAGCGGCAGCAGCAGCAGCAACAGCGGTGACACCGAGCAGGTTGAGCCAAGCAAGTTGGCAAAGACCAAAAGTGCACTTCGCACTGTCAAATCAGAGGAAGTGGTCGCGCGGCCGAAAAAGCCGCACTTTTTCGTGGAGACCTCCGGGCGTCCCCCGCTTAAGTTGCCTACCAGGGCAACCCGCCAAGAGAAGCATAAGAGCAGCGATGCCCACCAGCGAAGTCTCCAAATCCTCGAGGAGTTCCTGCAGGAGTACGACAGCAATCTGGGGCAACGGGTACACCATTACAAGGAGTGTTGTAAGAAGAAGGACCACCCTGAAAAGGTGTGTACGCTCTGTGTGTCATTCGTGCTGTCTCTCGACGTGTCCCTTGCCGCCCGGACGTTCGTCGCGGGTGTTTTGCGCGTTTTGCGTGTTGTCTCCAGCCGTGTCCCTGGCGCCTTGGCAACGTTCCACGCGTCGCGCGTGTTCTGAAGCTGACCCCTTTTTTTGTAGATCGGCAGGATTTGGCAATGGCGATCACCTTGTCGTCGAACGCGGCTCCACGTACCATCCAGGCCGTGCTGGGGTGCGGAACAAAGAATTGTTCCAGTGGAAGCCAGGCCCACGAGTACTTCAAGCAGCAGTTCCCCACCAGTCAACCGGCAAGGGCGGCCGCCTCGTTGTTGCGGGCCATGGCACGGTGCACAATGGGTTGTGACATGGCGGCGCCGTACACGGAAGGGCAAGATGTTGGCAGCGTCAAGACAGAATGCGTGTCGTTGGGTGCCCTGAGTGCTTCGGCGGCGCGGCAGGCGTTGGGCACAAGCGGCGACAAGAGGAGGCGTGGGGATATGGATACGTGGAGTGGGTTCCGCGGGGAAGACCTTATCGACATGTCGTTCGAGAAGATGGCCGACAAATATGAGCGGACCCTGAAGGCGGCCGGGTTGCTCCGCTACATGTTGACGCAGGATGGGGCCGACGAGGGGGGGGAAATCGACTTTCCGCTCAAGAAGGAGGAGGACGAGGCGGAGCAGTCCGGGGGCGCGCCCGAGCCGGAGCCCAAACTGGAGGAAAAGGTGGTGCAGGAGGCGGAGCAGGAGGCGTTGCCGGAGGCTAAGCCAGAGGACAAGCAGCAGCCTGCAGATCCTCGCGAACCGCCCCCAGCCCGTGGAGAACCGTTGTTGACGCAAAAGGGTCCGGAAGCCGATGCGGCCACAGGTGGTGGAACGGGGTGCGGGCATGTTCCGTCTCATGCGTTATCGCCGTTCCGCATGTCCGGCTGTGATGTGGCTCTGGGGACAGGCGGCAGTGCCTTGCGCGTTCTGCGCGTTCTGCGTGTCGGCTTTCTGCGTGTCCCCGGGGACATCCGGTGCGGCCTACATGTTTCCCGTGTCCTGCAGAATGGGCGTCTGAGGTGCCGTATGAAGATGACGAGGAATGGGGCGCGGACGCGGTACTCGGGAGACAGACAACGCAGCCAGCAAGGGCGTTTACTCCGTGGGACGCACTGCGCAGCAGACCCCACTCACAACCGGTACAACAGTACTGGCAAAGATGATTTCGTTGACAAGTAATGGGAGTGGGAGGACGTGCAGAACGTGGCCGACGCGCACCGTCCCCGGGCACAAGTTCAGAGACAGCGTGCAGAACGCGCCCGGCGTCAACGCGGACCAGGGACCAGCCTAGGGACAGCATGGAGGGGGGGGAAACAGAAGGGGGACAGTGGACAGTGGGCAGTGGGCAGTGGGCAGCGCACACCAGCGGTGTGCTGGTACCCGCTGCAGTGTGCATTGTTGAGCGGGTGGCTGCCGCGCTGTGAGGCCCTGCCAGGTTGGGGGCCCAGGCCGCACAACAACCCATCTCCACCATCAACAACCCCCTGTTGTGCGCACCCACCCCAGCGAGGAAGGCCGGCCCTCGCGGGTGGGGTGGGGCTGAGTGGGGTGGTGGTTACCTGGGAAGCGGTGCATGCTGTAGTGGGGAAGGCCGGCGTTGGGGCAGCGAGCCCAAGAGGGGGACGGCGGGCGGCAGCGGCAGCGGGGGGAGGAGGAATGGAAGGAGGGAATTGAAGGAGAGAAGGAAAGGTAAAGGGAGGTAAGAAGGTAAGGGAACCCAGCGCTCCGTGAGTCAGTCGTGAACGCGTGGACTTGTGATTGGTCTCGCGAGGCCTTGGTAGCTGGGGCAGCTTCCCCTTGGGGAGTGGCGGAGCAATGTACATACACATTTATATATTTGCGGCACTTTTTTGTCACAGTTAGTGTCCAGAGACGCGCCCGACGCACGCGACGCACTTTGCGGCCCCAGGAACAGCATGGGGGACACCACGTAGGACGCGCAGAACGTTGTTGTGGCACAACAGACAGGTCTAGGGACAACGCGCACGACATGCAGAACGCATGCATCCTTTGTTAACAGGTCACACATGCCCTCATTGGACCGTCTTTCGGAGGGGCCGCTCCCACGTTCCCAGTGCAAAAGTGATCTTTCGCGGCCCATACGACCCGGGGTCTCAAGACTGGATGGATTCGACATCGATGAGGTTTGGGACTACATGCTGAAGACAATCACCGGGCTGCAGTGCGCCATCCTCGTTGCAGAACACCAACAGGAACTCAGCCCATGGGTGGACAAGTACGTCGTGCGCGTCATGTGCTGCGGCTCCGAACGTCGTGCGCGCTCTGCAGGGTGGCTTCGTTTGTCGTTCCTCATCTTGGCACCGTGTTCCCACGCGTGTGTCTTAACCATTTGTAGGTACAATTCGTTCCTGATTTGCCTCAACATGGTCCGGCCGGTACAAGTGGACGGCATTTGGGATAAAAAGCATCTAGCGTACAACAAGTACATGGCTTCCCTCCTACCCCGGTCTATGTACTACCGGTTACAAAAACTTCTACGCACCGATGTTACCGACCTCCTTGAGGAGTGCAACTCCGTGTGGAGTGCAGCGTGGGATATCGGTGGGGCGGTGTGTGGGGATGAGGCCATTGTCCCCCACACTGGTGGCCGGTTCATGGGGCTACGGCGATACATCGCCCGCAAGCCCCATGCCACCGGTATAAAGTTATACGTCCTTGCCGACAACACGGGGGGGTACGTTGTGGACGTCTACCTCTACACCGGCCGTCGGGGGAGAGTCCGGTGGTTTGGGTCGTGTGCGGGGAACTTCGATGCCAAGTGCATCATGGGGCTCTGGCCACGACTCATCCCACCTGGGACCGTGTTCGTGGCCGATAGCTTCTTCGGAAGCCATGCCATGGCACAAGACCTCTCGGCCCGTGGGACCCCTTACTTGATGCTCGTCAAGAAGGACAAGCGGGATGCCGGCCTAACAAAGGCCAAGCAGTCGACCCAAGAGGGCGATTGTGCACGGGCAATTGTGGACGGCACCTACAAGCTGTGCGTCTACAAGAACCCGAAGGTTGGGCACAAGCCCCCGAAAATCGTCCCCTTCCTTACCAATTGTTGGTACGGGGTCGACGATCCCGCACGGGATCGGAGGGGCAACAACCTTCCCGCCGTGGTGGCCAAGTACCGCGAGGTCTCCCTTGCCGTGGGCGGGGCAAACCAAATGGCGCTGCAAATGCAGCAAATGGGGCGCCAAATGACATGGAGCCACGCCGTGTGTGCCTTCATGTTGCGGTATGCGGCCGGGAATGCCTTTGCAACATGCAAGGCGTTGGGGTTGGTGGACGAGAAGACCACCATGTGGGAGTTCCAGTGGGACATCCTCAAGCAGCGGTACTTTGCGCAGCCCAAGGAGCCCGCGGCCCGCCCGGAAAGCGTGGTACACGCACCGGTCCGGCACACGCAGCGGAAGCTCTGCACCTATTGTGGTGAGGGCCGAACGCATTGGGCGTGCGCGGCATGTGGCACGGCCATGCACATCACGTGCTTTGGGCCCGCCCATGATGTGGAGTAGGTCATGGGCTATGACGAGACGGACGTGGGGGCGGAGCCTCTGCTATCCCTACCCATGGGACCAGTGCGAACCCTGGTGGGACAACCGCGTAGGCTGGATACCCAACTGTGAGGACGCGCCCCCATCCACCCACCCACCCCACACACACAAACACAAACACGAACACCATGGTGCATCTGCACATCAGTGTCGGGCGCGTCCTGCGCGTCCTGCGCGTCCTGGATTGGTGGCTCTCAACATGTCCCCGGAGCCACACCACATTTGGCCCCCAATGTCGTGCGCGTCATGTGCGTCCTACGTGTCCTAGAACGTTTAGGTTTGTTTGCCTGGGACACGCAGGACATTTTCGGTGGCTGTGGTCGTGAATGGCGGCTCTGTAGCCAAAGGAATATGCGTTGCATATGGCGTGTCGGGAAATGAGTCCCTCAATCAAGAGTTTTGGGATCAGGTGATCTGTTACCTGAGCAGGCTGGGGAATGGTGGCTGCATGCTGCTGACTGATGCAAATTTCAATTTTGACCTGTTGCACAAGATTCCATCAGCGCCGCTGACTGCGCTGGCGGACGGATGGCTTGTGGATGCAGACAGGACCCATGCAATTTTACACGGCAAGCCATGTGTTTGTGGCTTCTCCAAGGATGGCAAGCCGGCTACCCGCATAGACAGTCTGCTAATCACCCTAGCTCAGGCAGGCATGCTAACAGGGGTTAAAGCTATGCCGGACCACCCCCTTCCTGGGCATGTTCCGGTCTGTTTTACTTTCTCGCTGGATGCGCCACTCCAAAAGGTCATCAAAATGAAGAAGCTACCGCCCTTCTCCCCGCCACCCAGGACAGAAGAGGACACACAGAAAATTTGCAAACTCATGCTACACCCCCACCAGCCAGAATGGGAAGGACTGTTGCACCAGGGGGATGTGAACGCCATCTGGGCGAAGTGGACCTGGCTGGCTGAGGAAGTCAGCATGGCGCTCTCATGCACACACCTCACTATTGACACCCCCAACCCAACGCTTCCGTTTGCGCACAAAACGGCGCCTAGGGGCCGTGGTACAGAACACATGTTGAAAGAAACGTCGCTGGCTCCACGGGGCATAGCCCCAACAGGTGGGCCACGCACACGACTCCTCTCTAAAATCACGGGGGCTCTGGGAGCACTTCGCACTGTCATCCAATGGCAACGAGCCCAGTTGGGCATCTAAGGCACGAGAGTGCCAGCGCCAGCCAAGCGCAAGGCCAAACAGGTGTTCAGACCAGGTGCCATGCCAAAACAGGTGGAACTCTCTTGGCAGGCCGCGTGCCCCCGCATGCGTAAAACGGGCGTGGCTTTCCGGGAGGATCTGCTGCTCCACGAGTTTGTCGCTATTGCCCCCGACCCCACCCTTCGTGTGGACCGCCCTATGCCAGCGCTGGTCAACACGATGTCTGCATATGACAGGTTGTGCCTCCTGGGGAAGAAGTATGCGCGCCACGAGGAACGCACAAAAATTGAAAAGTGGAAGTCCAAAATGGATCAGGCGTGGCTAGACAAACCAAAGGAGGTGTACAAGTGGATTCAAAACGAATACCAACCCCCCCTGGTCATGCTCTTGGACCCGGAAACAGACCAGCCTACGTCCAATATCCCGCGGATGGACGAAATATTAAATGAGTCGTGGGATCAGGTCATGCGAAAATACGCCAACATTCCAGAGCCGGATGTGCATGCCTTTGCACAAAAGTATGATCAGTTCCTGATCAAGAATGCGCGCATGCAAGCGAACCTCATCACAGGAAAACGCCTTGCGAAGCGTCTCAGAAAGATGGGGGTCCACACAGCCACTGGGCTGGATGGGTGTTGTGTGTCTGACCTGCTGTTGCTGCCTGTCTGCCTGCTGGATATGCTCGCGGAAATCCTGCACCTCGTCGAACAGACGGGCTGCTGGCCCAGTGTTTTGGCCAAGGGATATGTCTCATTGATACCAAAAGGGGAGGGTATGTTGCCCATGCAGCAACGACCTCTGTCTGTTTTGTCCCAAATCTACAGGGTTTGGGCAGGAATTCGACTGGAAGAGTGTACGCTGTGGCAGGAACAATGGATCCACCCACATGCATATGGTTTTAGAAAGAAACGGGGGGCCACAGACGCGGCCGCCTTCATTTCAATGCTTATTGAGCTTCACAAGGTCATGAAAGCTGGTTTGCACGGCTTCGGGTTGGACTATATAAAATGCTTTGATCTTATACCTCAGTCTATCGTACTACACATTGCCCTCACACAAGGAATGGACTTGGGGACACACCGAGCGCTCACTGGCATGTACCACACACTCACGAGGTGTTTCAAGATTATGGGCTGCTGCGCTAGTTTTTTCGGCGCCACGAACGGTATCCTCCAGGGTTGCCCGCTAAGTGTCATACTTATCAACCTGATGACCAGCGTATGGAAGCGTGTGTTGGATGCCCAGCAGCAAGGCATTAGAGTCGCAGTGCAGCGGCTTCCCCCCGGGGACCAGCCAGCGCAGGCCCTGCATTACATTTTGACTGCCCTAGGGTATGCGGACCAGCTATGGGTATAGCAACCCAATGGGCTATCAGACTTCAGACTGCAGACTTTTATGGACCATCCCCCCCAACCCCAAACACCCAAGCCCCCCATGATAGACCTCCCGTCCCCCCCAATATAAGACTAGTGGACAAGTGGAAAATGGGAAAATATGGAACCTCGGAAAACGTTCAACATGGGGGAAAGCATAGTACCCCCCCCCCCCCCGTTTCGAATCATAAAAGTGCAGCCCCCCCCCCCCCCACCAGACACATAGGAACTTCTCTTCAAGAAAATGGGGATAAAAGGGCAGTACCCCCCCCCACCCCCACAGAGACACAAGAACTTCACTTCAGGAAAATGGTGGGTTGGGGAAAATATGCCTGCATGTGTGCATGTCATGTTGTTTGCTCTCCTTTCGCTTGCAGCGGTAGTAGCTTGCAGCGGTGAGTAAGCGCAGGAGGGGCCACCCCCTGGTAGAGTCATTGAGCTTGACATTGCGGTAGGTAAGGTGAGTAAGCCCAGGAGGGGCCACCCTCTGGTAGACTCCTTGAGCTTGACATTGCGGTAGGTAAGGTGAGTAAGCCCAAGAGGGGCCACCCACTGGTAGAGTCATTGTGACTGGGTGTCTTGTGCATGCACATGACGCATTAAAGGGTAGGCCACGCGTGGTGCGCTCGGTAAACCCTTGTTTAGGTTACCCAGGGGCTCCGCCCTACGTTCTATAAGAGAACGGGCGGAGTTCCTTAAGCTTGCTTTCTTGGAAGGACCTGTTTTGGGGCAGCGTATTTTTTTCCACTCGAGGACCCGTATAATACGGCGAGGGTGGTTAGGTTCCTCAGCCCAAAACAGTGCCTGCATGTGAACCTCTCACGTGGTGTAGGTGAGGGTGATTGGTGCACTTTGCTGTCTTCGACGGCGCAATTTTTTGCCCAGCAAAAAGGGCGCAGATCACACCAAAGAAATGGGGAAGCACCGAAGAAGATGCTGAACGACTCCGCCATGAACGACACGTACTCACGCTGCGCCGCAGTGCACTCCTTCCCTCCAAGCCCTGGCAGGGGTACGCGTAATGGCGTCCATGTCAGGCCACAGCAGTTTATCAGCGCTGTGTTTTGCTTGCTTCTCTCACAGGAAGGCCAGTAGGGCCTACGACCCCGTTGACAGCAGCACCAAGTAGCGTGTGCGTGTAGGAGTGGAAGGCCTGGATGACGTCATCCTTCGAAGGCTGGGTCCACATTAGGGTGTGTAGGACCTACAGTGTGTGTGTCACTGTCCTGCCACTTTCCTGGAATTTTAACAGGGTTTTCGGTGGGCAGTGGCAATGGTAGCCTAGGTTTTGGCCACATAGCAAACAGGCGTTTTCATGCCTCATAGCCTTTGGCCACCCCTCCCCTGTAGTAGGCAGGCAGGTAGGAAAAACCAATACCTTGGCGTTATCGCTGGGTATTCCCCCAAGGATTTTTGGTGCCAGCACAGAAATTGGGCACCTAGGGGCGGAGAGACCCGGGGCGTACCCCGTGGCACCGGTAAGACATTCGCCGGGTTCAGCAAGGGTGCAGACTTGGGTATAATTAGGACACCATTTTTGCAGCTTGCTCCAGGACCTCAGGCTAGCACACTCACACAGACATTTTGCTGTTCTTTCAATGTGATTATGTAGAACACCCTGGAGGTGTTCAAGTTGTGTGTGGTCTAGGCCTTGGCGCCTACGACCATATACCCCTTCTGTGATGATGCTGACAACAGCTGAGAAGGGGTTTTGACATGTTTGTTTCTGCATCCGATCAGAATGTGCTCACAATTTCATTATGCACAACATCCTTGAGGTGTTTTAGCTGTGTGTGGTTTAGGCCCTGGCGCCTACGACCAAAGACCCCTTCGATGAAGAATGCGCTGACAACAACTGAGAAGGGGTTCTGATTTCCTGGTATTTGCATCCATGTATTGCGAGCCCGTCCCGATTTGTTGTTAGTAGATGTGGGTTGTGCAGTTTCCAACCGTTTTCACCCCCTTCGATGATGGCGACATTGTGTGTGCACGGGCCTGCTCCGTGGAACTTGGGTCTGGGCTGCAGCAGGGAGCCATGCGCAGACCCCTGCAGGCACCTTTTTCTTAGGCCCTGTTTTGTGTTCCACGGATTTTTAAAAATGCCACTACCAGTGCCACTGCCCAAATCCTCATCCTAGTACAGCCAATACCGCACCTGATGTGGGTCCCCAAGCAAACAGTTGACACGCTTAGCATGTAACACTGTGGTACAACGCTGTGGTACACCGCTCCCCAAAAAACCATGAATCCAATGCAAGGTCCTTTGTGCACATGCAAGGGTATAGCTGAGAAGGGGCTCTTCTCTGTTGTTGTGTTGCCAAGTGTGTGTTACGGGTGTTATGCATCCCCTTCGATGATTTTTTGTTACCAAGGGCGCAAACGCAGGGGGATGCTCCGCCGACATCGCGTCTGTGCTTCCCCCATAGCAGAGGCACATACTCCCGCAGGGACCTTTTTTCTTAGGCTCTGTTTGGGTTGGCAGATCTGTTGAGAAAGTGGGGCGTGAAAGGGCATTTGCCTAAGACTGGGAAAATCAGTACCATCCAACTCTACGTTCCACCGGGAAGGGATCCAGCTTCGCAACAGCAGCATCCCTAAGGAGCCCCAGAGACACGTTTGAAACATCCCCACGTATGGCGCCGGGAGGCTGACGCTTCCACCAAAAACAATGTAATGAGAAGGGGCTCTGCTTTGGCTATTTCGGTTACTTTGCTAATACTGAGACGGGGGTCTGCTTTGCTGATGTTTGTGTTTTGGTTTGTTTGTTTTTATTTGATGGTCTGCTTTGCTGATGCTTGGTGTTTTGATTTGTTTTTATTTTATTTGATGGTCCCGATTTGTAGGTATCTGCATGCCCATGTGTACCCAGGTTGTGCTTTGTATGTATGCATCCCCTTCGATGATGTGTCAGCCACGTGGGAACAATCCGTCCGGGGACCTACTGTTTTAGGCCCTATTTTGTTGGATGGAGCCACGCATCTCCCCATACTCCAATGGATCTGCATGTTTGCCAAACCTGCCGAAAACCACTGCACTCAGCCCTCCTGCACCCTATTGCTGCACAACATATGCCAGCCCCTACCTTGACAGCTTGTCTGGGTCATGGCGCAGATTCCGGCCCCAAGGTTTCTTTTTCATTGTGCCTTGCTGGGCGCAGTACTGTCCAACGTGGCGGACTGCATTTGAGTTGGGTGATGCAGAAGTCCCACTGTCATCCAAAAAAAAAACCTGAGAAGGGGCTCTGCTATGTGTGTATTGGTGGTTGACAACTTGGAGGTAATTCGTTTTGATTTCATTTGGTCCTGATCTCCTGGTATATGTAATTGTTGCATGTTGTGCCTCTTACTGAGACAAAGGGAAATGCTTGTATTGCATAGGAGACGCGTGTGCACTGAGCCTCTTCTACACATAGGGCACTCTTTTGTTACCTACCTCCCCCTTGAGGCGAGGAAGTGTGTCTTGGGTCTACACCACTGCGTCTTTGACCCAAACATTGGAGTTGGGCCTGCCCCACCACCCGCTGCGCGCCGCAGTTTGCCATGTCGTCTAGCCCCCTTAGCGTGGCCTCTTCCGTCCCCTCCAGCCCTTCGTTCCCGGAATGTGGTTGGGGGGATCTACCGGAGCTATTGCGGTTTGGAGACCAACCCCCCTCGCCACCGTGGGACTCTGACGCCGAGAAGTGTCTCAGCGAACTGGCCTCGCCCCAGCCTCCATTGCCAACACCGCCCCCCTCTCCCCCTTTACCAGCAACCTCTCCAACGCCAGTAAGTCACGTTACCTCAACCCCATACCTGGTAGCCCTGGAAGCCGTGGAGGAGGCCCTGATGTGCACTGCCGTTCCACCGCCATCCCCCCCACAACCCCCCAAGTACGTACCCAAGGACCCCCCCACCCCCCCCCCCCAAAACCCACTGTTCACGGGCCC
This sequence comes from Eutreptiella sp. 'Long Island Sound 2002', assembly GCA_964036045.1. Classification (NCBI taxonomy): domain Eukaryota; phylum Euglenozoa; class Euglenophyceae; order Eutreptiales; family Eutreptiaceae; genus Eutreptiella; species Eutreptiella sp. 'Long Island Sound 2002'. Next base: position 44,943,667 of record OZ038384.1, read on the forward strand.
TACAGTGCCAAAACATTGCAGCTCATCTGGGAGAATCACGGGGGTGGGGTTCAGTATTTCGTGGACGGGCTGCCGAACCGCCGTGCGATGTACCGGTTTGCGGTTCAGCGGCCCAAGAAAAACCCCTTAAGGGTGTGGCAGGAGGGCATGCGAATTAGCCATTCGCATTTCCTTTCCAGAACGAGGAGCATGCAGCAATGGTGCTTGAAATCCTGTGTGCTACCCCAAAACCCCCCCGTGTCCCCAAGCCGGCCCCACAACCTGTGCCTCGTCGGCCACTGCCCCCTCCAGCAAGTGATCAGGTGACACTGACCCAGTATAGCAGGCACCGCCGCTCCTCACTCCTCCCATTGGCTCCCGCCCCGAAGCGGCCGTGCCCCGACCCGCGTTACGGTTCATTGCTCCAGCGCCGTGCGTCTCAGTCCGCCCCCCCCCCGCCGGAGAGGCCGCAGTTTGGGTCATTGCCGCCTGCGTAGGCCCCCGCGCAAGGTCCACAGACTTCGGCAAAACGTTCCACTTTCCAGCTCTTCGGCAAGTGTGCACCGGGCGTCTCTTACACATAGGGCACTCTTTCATTTCCAACCTCCCCCTTGAGGCGAGGAAGTGCGTCTTGGGTCTAGACCGTCGCGTCTCTGAACCAGACATCTGAGTTGGGCCTGCCCCAACACCCACGCGTTCATCTCTCACCCACTACACGCCGCCGAGCCGCAGGAGTTCGCCCTCGGTCTCCGGTCACAGCGCCCCGACCAGGGTTGTCGTCTACCCCCCAACCCACCTACTGCGGGCCGCTGAGCCGCAGGAGTTCGCCCTCGGTCCCCGGCCACAGCACCCCGACCAGGGTCGTCGTTCCTCTCCGTACCCACCCACTGCGGGCCGCTGAGCCACAGGAGTTCGCCCTTGGTCCCCGGCCACAGCGCCCCAACCAAGGTCGTCGTTCCTCTCCGTATCCACCTACTGCGGGCCGCTGAGCCGCACGAGTTCGCCCTCGGTCCCCGGCCACAGCGCCCCGACCAGGGTCGTCTTTCAACCCCCAACTCACCTACTGCAGGCCGCCGAGCCGCAGGAGTTCGCCCTGGGTGCCCGGCCACGGCGCCCCGACCAGGGTCCTCTTTCAACCCCCAACTCACCTACTGCAGACCGCCAAGCCGCAGGAGTTCGCCCTTGGTCCCCGGCCACAGCACCCCGACCAGGGTCGTCGTTCCTCTCCGTACCCACCCACTGCGGGCCGCCGAGCCGCAGGAGTTCGCCCTTGGTCCCCGGCCACAGCGCCCCGACCAGGGTCGTCGTTCCTCTCCGTACCCACCCACTGCGGGCCGCCGAGCCGCAGGAGCTCGCCCTTGGTCCCCGGCCACAGCGCCCCGACCAGGGTCGTCGTTCCTCTCCGTACCCACGCACTACAGGCCGCCGAGCCGCACGAGTTCGCCCTTGGTCCCCGGCCACAGCGCCCTGACCAGGGTCGTCTTTCAACCCCCAACTCACCTACTGCAGGCCGCCGAGCCGAAGGAGTTCGCCCTCGGACCCCGGCCACAGCGCCCCGACCAGGGTCGCCTTTCAACCCCCAACTCACCTACTGCAGGCCGCCGAGCCGCAGGAGTTCGCCCTCGGTCCCCGGCCACGGCGCCCCGACCAGGGTCGTCTTTCAACCCCCAACTCACCTACTGCAGGCCGCCGAGCCGCAAGAGTTCGCCCTCGGTCCCCGGCCACAGCGCCCCGACCCAGACAACATGCCAAACGGAGGGCAAACACAGCCCCATGGCCATTGGCAAGGCAAAGGCCCTCAGCACGGCAAAGGCAAAGGCCCACAGCAAGGCAAAGGCCCACAGCATGGCAAAGGGTATGGCCTTGCGCAAGGCAAAGGCCCTCAGCAAGGCAAAGGCCGTGGCCTTGAGCAAGGTAGAGGCCCACAGCAAGGCAAAGGGCATGGCCCTGCGCAAGCCAAAGGCACACAGCAAGGCAAAGGGCATGGCCCTGCGCAAGGCAAAGGCCCCCAACAAGGCACAAGCAAAGGCCAAGCCCATCCACAAGGCAAAGGCCATGGCCCCCCACAAGGCAAAGGTTAGGCCCCCCCACAAGGCACAGGCCAAGGCCCGCCGCAAGGCAAAGGTCAGGCCCCCCCACAAGGCTCAGGCCAAGGCCCGCCGCAAGCCAAAGACAAGGCCCGGACCTTTGCGGAAACCCTTGCCCACGTGGACTATGACAGGGATTCACCACCCGTTGGGCTGATCGCGATGCGTATGTCCACAAGGCATCCTTGGTGCACACCGTGCATGAGATTGCCGCTGCCCGGAGGTGGGCATGGGAGCAAGGTGTCCAGAGGGAGCTGTGGTTTGAGAGGGTCGAGGGGCTGAAGGAGGACAAGGATGGCAACATGGTCAAGGTAATAGAATGGGCTGCTGAATTATTTCACCCCTCCGTGAATTATTTCTGCCCCTCCGTGAATTATTTGATGCCTCCGTGAATTATTTCTGCCCTTCCGTGAATTATTTCTGCCCCTCCGTGAATTATTTCACCCCTCCGTGAAATATTTTTGCCCCTCCGTGGATTATTTGATGCCTCCGTGAATTATTTCTGCCCCTCCGTGAATTATTTGATGCCTCCGTGAATTATTTCTGCCCCTCCATGAATTATTTCTGCCCCCCCCATGAATTATTTGATGCCTCCGTGAATTATTTATGCCTTTCCGTGAATTATTTGATGCCTCCGTGAATTATTTATGCCCCTCCGTGAATTATTTCTGCCCCTCCGTGAATTATTTATGCCCCTCCGTGAATTATTTCTGCCCCTTCGTGAATTATTTCTACCCCCCGTGAATGATTTGATGCCTCCGTGAATTATTTATGCCCCTCCGTGAATTATTTGATGCCTCCGTGAATTATGTATGCCCCTCCATGAATTATTTCACCCCTCCGTGAATTATTTCTGCCCCTCCGTGAATTATTTCACCCCTCCGTGAATTATTTCTGCCCCTCGGTGAATTATTTGATGCCTGTGTGAATTATTTCTGCCCCTGCGTGAATTATTTGATGCCTCCGTGAATTATTTCTGCCCGTCCGAGAATTATTTCTGCCCCCCCGTGAATTATTTGATGCCTCCGTGAATTATTTATGCCCCTCCGTGAATTATTTGATGCCTCCGTGAATTATTTATGCTTCTCCGTGAATTATTTCACCCCTCCGTGAATTATTTTTGCCCCTCCGTGAATTATTTGATGCCTCCGCCAATAATTTCTGCCCCTCCGTGAATTATTTCTGCCCCTCCGTGAATTATTTGATGCCCCTCCGTGAATTATTTCTGCCCCTCCGTGAATTATTTCACCCCTCCGTGAATCATTTATGCCCCTCCGTGAATTATTTCTGCCCCCCCCCCCGTGAATTATTTGATGCCTCCGTGAATTATTTATGCCCCTCCGTGAATTATTTGATGCCTCCGTGAATTATTTATGCCCCTCCGTGAATTATTCCTGCCCCTCCGTGAATTATGTATGCCCCTCCGTGAATTATTTGATGCCTCCGTGAATTATTTGTGCCCCTCCGTGAATCATTTGATGCCTCCGTGAAATATTTATGCCCCTCCGTGAATTATTTGATGCCTCCGTGAATTATTTATGCCCCTCCGTCAATTATTTCACCCTCCATCAATTATTTCTTCCCCTCCATGAATTATTTGATGCCTCCGTGAATTATTTCTGCCCCTCCGTGAATTATTTCGGCCCTCCGTGAATTATTTCTGCCCCTCCGTGAATTTTTTCACCCCTCCGTGAATTATTTCACCCCTCCGTGAATTATTTGATGCCTCCGTGAATTATTTCTGCCCCTCCGTGAATTGTTTCTGCCCCCCCCATGAATTATTTGATGCCTCCGTGAATTATTTATGCCCCTCCGAGAATTATTTGATGCCTCCGTGAATTATTTATGCCCCTCGGTGAATTATTTCTGCCCCTCCGTGAATTATTTCTGCCCCTCCGTGAATTGTTTATGCCCCTCCATGAATTATTTCTGCCCCTTGGTGAATTATTTCTACCCCCCGTGAATGATTTGATGCCTCCGTGAATTATTTATGCCCCTCCGTGAATTATTTGATGCCTCCGTGAATTATGTATGCCCCTCCATGAATTATTTCACCCCTCCGTGAATTATTTCTGCCCCTCCGTGAATTATTTCACCCCTCCGTGAATTTTTTCTGCCCCTCCGTGAATTATTTGATGCCCGTGTGAATTATTTCTGCCCCTGCGTGAATTATTTGATGCCTCGGTGAATTATTTCTGCCCCTCCGTGAATTATTTCTGCCCCCCCGTGAATTATTTGATGCCTCCGTGAATTATTTATGCCCCTCCGTGAATTTTTTGATGCCTCCGTGAATTATTTATGCCCCTCCGGGAATTATTTCACCCCTCCGTGAATTATTTATGCCCCTCCGTGAATTATTTGATGCCTCCGTGAATAATTTCTGCCCCTCCGTGAATTATTTCTGCCCCTCCGTGAATTATTTGATGCCCCTCCGTGAATAATTTCTGCCCCTCCGTGAATTATTTATGCCCCTCCGTGAATTATTTCATGCCTCCGTGAATAATTTCTGCCCCTCCGTGAATTATTTTGCCCCTCCGTGAATTATTTGATGCCCCTCAGTGAATTATTTCTGCCCCTCCGTGAATTATTTCACCCCTCCGTGAATCATTTATGCCCCTCCGTGAATTATTTCTGCCCCCCCCCCGTGAATTATTTGATGCCTCCGTGAATTATTTATGCCCCTCCGTGAATTATTTGATGCCTCGGTGAATTATTTATGCCCCTCCGTGAATTATTTCTGCCCCTCCGTGAATTATTTCACCCCTCCGTGAATCATTTATGCCCCTCCGTGAATTATTTCTGCCCCCCCCCCGTGAATTATTTGATGCCTCCGTGAATTATTTATGCCCCTCCGTGAATTATTTATGCCCCTCCGTGAATTATTTCTGCCCCTCCGTGAATTATTTATGCCCCTCCGTGAATTATTTCATGCCTCGGTGAATTATTTGTGCCCCTCCGTGAATCATTTGATGCCTCCGTGAAATATTTATGCCCCTCCGTGAATTATTGGATGCCTCCGTGAATTATTTATGCCCCTCCGTGAATTATTTCACCCTCCATCAATTATTTCTTCCCCTCCATGAATTATTTGATGCCTCCGTGAATTATTTCTGCCCCTCCGTGAATTATTTCGGCCCTCCGTGAATTATTTCTGCCCCTCCGTGAATTTTTTCACCCCTCCGTGAATTATTTCTGCCCCTCCGTGAATTATTTCACCCCTCCGTGAATTATTTCACCCCTCCGTGAATTATTTGATGCCTCCGTGAATTATTTCTGCCCCTCCGTGAATTATTTCTGCCCCCCCCATGAATTATTTAATGCCTCCGTGAATTATTTATGCCCCTCCGTGAATTATTTGATGCCTCCGTGAATTATTTATGCCCCTCCGTGAATTATTTCTGCCCCTCCGTGAATTGTTTATGCCCCTCCGTGAATTATTTCTGCCCCTTCGTGAATTTTTTCTACCCCCCGTGAATGATTTGATGCCTCCGTGAATTATTTATGCCCCTCCGTGAATTATTTGATGCCTCCGTGAATTATGTATGCCCCTCCATGAATTCTTTCACCCCTCCGTGAATTATTTCTGCCCCTCCGTGAATTATTTCACCCCTCCGTGAATTATTTCTGCCCCTCCGTGAATTATTTGATGCCCGTGTGAATTATTTCTGCCCCTGCGTGAATTATTTGATGCCCCCGTGAATTATTTCTGCCCCTCCGTGAATTATTTCTGCCCCCCCGTGAATTATTTGATGCCTCCGTGAATTATTTGTGCCCCTCCGTGAATTTTTTGATGCCTCCGTGAATTATTTATGCCCCTCCAGGAATTATTTCACCCCTCCGTGAATTATTTATGCCCCTCCGTGAATTATTTGATGCCTCCGTGAATAATTTCTGCCCCTCCGTGAATTATTTCTGCCCCTCCGTGAATTATTTGATGCCCCTCCGTGAATAATTTCTGCCCCTCCGTGAATTATTTCACCCCTCCGTGAATTATTTATGCCCCTCCGTGAATTATTTGATGCCTCCGTGAATAATTTCTGCCCCTCCGTGAATTATTTTTGCCCCTCCGTGAATTATTTGATGCCCCTCCGTGAATTATTTCTGCCCCTCCGTGAATTATTTCACCCCTCCGTGAATCATTTATGCCCCTCCGTGAATTATTTCTGCCCCCCCCCCCGTGAAATATTTGATGCCTCCGTGAATTATTTATGCCCCTCCGTGAATTATTTGATGCCTCCGTGAATTATTTATGCCCCTCCGTGAATTATTTCTGCCCCTCCGTGAATTATTTCACCCCTCCGTGAATCATTTATGCCCCTCCGTGAATTATTTCTGCCCCCCCCCCGTGAATTATTTGATGCCTCCGTGAATTATTTATGCCCCTCCGTGAATTATTTATGCCCCTCCGTGAATTATTTCTGCCCCTCCGTGAATTATTTATGCCCCTCCGTGAATTATTTCATGCCTCGGTGAATTATTTGTGCCCCTCCGTGAATCATTTGATGCCTCCGTGAAATATTTATGCCCCTCCGTGAATTATTGGATGCCTCCGTGAATTATTTATGCCCCTCCGTGAATTATTTCACCCTCCATCAATTATTTCTTCCCCTCCATGAATTATTTGATGCCTCCGTGAATTATTTCTGCCCCTCCGTGAATTATTTCGGCCCTCCGTGAATTATTTCTGCCCCTCCGTGAATTTTTTCACCCCTCCGTGAATTATTTCTGCCCCTCCGTGAATTATTTCACCCCTCCGTGAATTATTTGATGCCTCCGTGAATTATTTCTGCCCCTCCGTGAATTATTTCTGCCCCCCCCATGAATTATTTAATGCCTCCGTGAATTATTTATGCCCCTCCGTGAATTATTTGATGCCTCCATGAATTATTTATGCCCCTCCGTGAATTATTTCTGCCCCTCCGTGAATTGTTTATGCCCCTCCGTGAATTATTTCTGCCCCTTCGTGAATTATTTCTACCCCCCGTGAATGATTTGATGCCTCCGTGAATTATTTATGCCCCTCCGTGAATTATTTGATGCCTCCGTGAATTATGTATGCCCCTCCATGAATTCTTTCACCCCTCCGTGAATTATTTCTGCCCCTCCGTGAATTATTTCACCCCTCCGTGAATTATTTCTGCCCCTCCGTGAATTATTTGATGTTTTTGGAATTTTTTGGGATGAGCTTTGAGCTTGTCCTCGCCGGAAAATCCTGAGAAGGGGTCCTCAATCAGAAAATCAGCGGTGGTCACAGGCTACTTCACACACGGCTCACATGCAAGCGTCCACAAACAAAGCCAAAAAACGAGACCGGTTTCGGCCCAACACTAGGCCCTCATCAGTCTGAGCGTGAGATAACAAAAAATTCCAAAAACCGTGTGAATTATTTCTGCCCCTGCGTGAATTATTTGATGCCCCCGTGAATTATTTCTGCCCCTCCGTGAATTATTTCTGCCCCCCCGTGAATTATTTGATGCCTCCGTGAATTATTTGTGCCCCTCCGTGAATTTTTTGATGCCTCCGTGAATTATTTATGCCCCTCCAGGAATTATTTCACCCCTCCGTGAATTATTTATGCCCCTCCGTGAATTATTTGATGCCTCCGTGAATAATTTCTGCCCCTCCGTGAATTATTTCTGCCCCTCCGTGAATTATTTGATGCCCCTCCGTGAATAATTTCTGCCCCTCCGTGAATTATTTCACCCCTCCGTGAATTATTTATGCCCCTCCGTGAATTATTTGATGCCTCCGTGAATAATTTCTGCCCCTCCGTGAATTATTTTTGCCCCTCCGTGAATTATTTGATGCCCCTCCGTGAATTATTTCTGCCCCTCCGTGAATTATTTCACCCCTCCGTGAATCATTTATGCCCCTCCGTGAATTATTTCTGCCCCCCCCCCCGTGAAATATTTGATGCCTCCGTGAATTATTTATGCCCCTCCGTGAATTATTTGATGCCTCCGTGAATTATTTATGCCCCTCCGTGAATTATTTCTGCCCCTCCGTGAATTATTTCACCCCTCCGTGAATCATTTATGCCCCTCCGTGAATTATTTCTGCCCCCCCCCGTGAATTATTTGATGCCTCCGTGAATTATTTATGCCCCTCCGTGAATTATTTGATGCCTCCGTGAATTATTTATGCCCCTCCGTGAATTATTTCTGCCCCTCCGTGAATTATTTATGCCCCTCCGTGAATTATTTCATGCCTCCGTGAATTATTTGTGCCCCTCCGTGAATCATTTGTTGCCTCCGTGAAATATTTATGCCCCTCCGTGAATTATTTGATGCCTCCGTGAATTATTTTTGCCCCTCCGTGAATTATTTCACCCTCCGTCAATTATTTTTGCCCCTCCATGAATTATTTGATGCCTCCGTGAATTATTTCTGCCCCTCCGTGAATTATTTCACCCCTCCGTGAATTATTTCTGCCCCTCCGTGAATTTTTTCACCCCTCCGTGAATTATTTCTGCCCCTCCGTGAATTATTTCACCCCTCCGTGAATCATTTGATGCCTTCGTGAATTATTTCTGCCCCTCCGTGAATCATTTCTGCCCCCCCCATGAATTATTTGATGCCTCCGTGAATTATTTATGCCCCTCCGTGAATTATTTGATGCCTCCGTGAATTATTTATGCCCCTCCGTGAATTATTTCTGCCCCTCCGTGAATTATTTCACCCCTCCGTGAATTATTTATGCCCCTCCGTGAATTATTTCATGCCTCCGTGAATTATTTCTGCCCCTCCGTGAATTATTTCACCCCTCCGTGAATTATTTCACCCCTCCGTGAATTATTTGATGCCTCCGTGAATTATTTATGCCCCTCCATGAATTATATCACCCCTCCGTGAATTATTTATGCCCCTCCGTGAATTATTTGATGCCTCCGTGAATTATTTATGCCCCTCCGTGAATTATTTCTGCCCCTCCGTGAATTATTGGATGCCTCCGTGAATTATTTATGCCCCTCCGTGAATTATTTGATGCCTCCGTGAAATATTTATGCCCCCCCGTGAATTATTTGATGCCTCCGTGAATTATTTATGCCCCTCCGTGAATGATTTGATGCCTCCATGATACATTCGCCCACTCCATATTTGTGTAAGTTGTGTGGTGCCTCTTCGTGCAGATTTTGTTACGACCTTTCTGCCACTAACTTCACCAGACAGGTGAAGAAGTTGTCTGTGGTCTTGACCATAGCGTCTACGACCCAGATACCTGTACCTCACCTGTGCTAGCCTCTGAGCTGCAGGAGTTGCCCCTTGGTCTCTGGCCGCAGTGCCTTGACCAGGGGCATCCCGCATCCCCCAACCCACCTACTGCTGGCCCTTGAGCCACAGAAGTTGGCCCTTGGTCCCTGGCCACAGCGCCGCGACCACGGTCATTAGCCGTCCCCCCACCCACACACTGCAAGCCACCGAGCCGCAAGAGTTGGCCATTGGTCCTTGGCCGCCGCGCCTCGACCTCGGTCGTCGTCCATACCCCACCACAACCACTGCAGGCCGCCGAGCCGCAGGAGTTCGCCCTTGGTCCTTGGCTGCCGCGCCTCGACCTCGGTCCTCGTCCATACCCCACCACAACCACTGCAGGCCGCCGAGCCGCAAGAGTTCGCCCTTGGTCCCTGGCCGCCGCGCCTCAACCTCGGTCATCGTCCATCCCTCACCCCTACCCAGCTACTACTAGCCCTTGAGGCGCAGAAGTTTGCCCTTGGTCCTCGGCCGTTGCGCCTTCACCGGGGTCTACGTTCATACCACGCAGTGGCATCAAGTGGGCCCGCGCAGGAACCCAAGGAGGAAGCAGCCTACCACTTCGAGTATCGGGGTCCGGGACCAGATTGTCCTCCTGAGTTGTGGTCACCAACAAGTGCCCATCGAACTGCACGTTGTGGACCACGCAAGAGGCCACAACCTTTAACCGTTGTGAGGCAGCCTCCTACAAATGGGCCAGCATCCTGAATGGCCCCCAAGGGACACCATGGAAGCTGCCCAGATGAAAATGGGATTCCGTCTAGCCCTCGGCGAGGCAGGGTGGCATGCCCCACCAGAACGGGAGGCCATCTATTACAGGAAGTTGGCAATGCACATGGCGACATGTCCCCTTGATGTCGTCCATACCCATGGACTTGCAGCACTGTACCGCCTGATGTACAGCCAAGAGGGCAGTCCAAAGTGCACGCGGGAGGACTGAGGTGCTGTTGTGGAGTACCATAAGGTAGCCTCAGACCTCTGGGACCGGATTAAAAAGTATGAGCAAGACCGTGGGAAAGTGGGGAGTCGACGAGGGGCCATTGCTGGACACCCCTTGAGCGTTAGCAAAGTTGCTTGGCTAGAGGCATGGAATGACATTGTGTATGCCTTGCCACTTGTGGACTCATGGCCTTTCTGGAGAGGGGAGACCAAGTACCCCACACCCGCTGTGGAGAGGATGTATGTGGGTTTTGTACGGAGAGTACCCTTGGGCACAATGCAGTACTTTTGGCCACAGGCCGCAAGTGCAGCACGGCCATTCACAAGTGATTTGGTGGCACCTGCGAGCCGCCGGAACTCACTGTTGCCGGCCCACGGGAAGGGATCGAAAGCACAGGGGACCCCAGGATCCGGGGGTGGTCGACAGAGAGTGTCAGCGCCAGCCGGTGGCACAGGTCCCGCTGGACAGGGGACCCCTGGATCTGGGGGTAGTCGACGGAGCTCCCTGTTGCCCGAAAGCTCAACGTCCACTTGCAGGCCCGGACCTCAACCAAGCGTCCCACCCAATCCAGCACCTATGACAGTGCAGCTGACCAGACAGCAACAGTTCGACCAAGCACTGATGACAACGTGCCATGGCATTGCCCGGTGTGTCCGCATTGCGATGCAAGGCTTGGGGGAGCAACGGCGGGAGCCCCTGTCAGAGGAGAGCCTGGTGGCTGCCTATACGGTGGGACGCCACTTTGCAGAGTCCATGCGGATTCCCATGCAAGAGAGTAGCGATGTGATACTGAGGTGCACCCCTTTCAGCCCCGAGGTACCCCGCAACCACTTGGGATACCTCCATGCTGGTGTCCGTGTGGTGAACAATGCATGGACGGATGATGCAGGGGAGGAGGCCATGGAGCTTCTATTGGAAGCCATGGCAGAGGCTGGGGTGCAACCCCCCCCCCCCCCCCCCGAGGACCCCCGACACCTGATGAGGATCCCCCTAGAGGTGATCCAAGCCAGTCCGACGTCCCAGCCTGTGCGCTGCGACTCGGACCCCAAGATGCATCTGTCGGTGTCCCTGATGACAACGGTACACCCAACGATGCATGTGCTATGCACCTGGAAGGGGGCACAAAGGAGGCCATAGGCACAGCTGGCACCCTTGGTGAAGCACAGCAACCCCCCCTCCACCCCCCCCCCCCGCCTTAACACCTATGACTGCTGACCAGGATCCCCGCAGAGGTGATCCAAGTGCGTCCAACGTCCCAGCCTGTGCGCTGCGATGTGGACCCCCCAGGTGCACCCGAAGTTGCAGGTGGTGTGCATGCTGACGATGAGAACCAGGGCCGACAGGTAATGGAGAACACAGGGCCAGTTGTTGCAAAAGAATGCCTAACGCCACACCCCGGTTGCGGTGCTGAGTCACTCTCTGATCAGGGATCCCCTGTGCACCTAGCACAGCGCCCACCACAGGTTTCATTGAGTGGGCAAGATAGTGAAATGTCATCCCCAAATATGGATAGCAGTTTGGGGACGGCATGCACTGTCGTGGCACCTAGTCAGTCCAGCACAGATGGCTCACAGCCATGTAACAGCCCCCCCTCAGGCAAGAAAGCAATGCCTAGGGATCCCAACCCCATGCCTGCTGCAAAGCGTGTGCGGCTAGGGGCGGATGGGGCCGCAGCAATTGAGTGTGACGATCCTAATCAGAAGGTTGAGTTGGATAAAATCAAGGCTCCTGCCGGTAGGGAGCTGCCTACCATCCGGCAACTGAAGTTACGGTTGGCACGTGATGAGTATGTCGCTGGTGCATGTTTTTTTTATGCAACTGCCCTCAGCCTCCATGCGCTCCGCAGTCAGACCCCCTTAACTGGAGTGGACCTGCGAGTCCAGGCAACCACAATGTACAGGGAACGGTGTGGGATAGAGGTTAAGGAGAGTGCTCTAAGTGTTTGTAGGGCCCTGGAAGAGAATAATTGGGAAGGGAAGCCCTGGGGGGGAAGGCCCGACCATTTTCGACATCTCGCCCACCACATCGATGGGAAGGTTGTGTTGTTGCGTACAAACACACCCAAAATAATGGATTCAAGGTTTGGCCCGGACACTGCTGTGACGTCTGCTGCAGTTTGGAGTCCGGGTATGGGAGAAGCCAAAGTGTACCATACAATCCAGGAGATGGAGGAAGCTTGTGAACAAGCATGCGTGATCGTCGTTGGTGAGGCCGAACGTGACGGGCTCCGGCCGGGAGGACATTACCGATGCGCCAGCTACGACCGCTCGTTGCAGGTAGCACCTTTGTGTGTCTTGCATGGCATAATGGGGACACTGCTGTACACTAGAGAGACGTTAGGGCAGTTCTCCTTGCGAAGGTTGCAGTGGGGTGTCGGTGGGAGCAAAGGACATACAGCGAAAGGGGATTGTCGCCGGTCGCGGCTTGTGCAAGGGACACAGGAGCATGGCCCCCTTGTGATGATGGTGAACCGCATTGCAAGGAAGTTGGTACCAGAGTGGTTCACATGGACTACAATAAAGCTGTCATCCAATGAGACGACAGCTCCCCATCAACATCGTTTTGATAGTCCCCCATGGTCAGCAGTGTTCTCCACGGGGCGGCACGTGGGTGGTGAGATCCGGGTGGAAGAGGGAGGCGTTGGCAGTGGTCCGCATGGCAGACCAGGGAGAAGGCAGTGCCCACATGGCATTAGCCGTCCGGGGCATAAGTACCGTGTCGATAGGCAACCTGTAGTGGTCCGCACCGGGGCATGGCATGCTACTTGCCCATGGAAAGGGGATAGGCGATTGGTGGTGCTTTACGGCCGTGCCAGTCACCGTATCCGGTGGTCCGAGGCAAATGCCCGTCGCAACAAGGTGTTCTTGGCCAATGTGCCATGGGTGGCGAGGCATTTGGATTCCAAAACGCACCTCACCACCAAGGAGGAGGATGTGTGGGAGGATTGCCATGATGCAGGTTTGCTGTCATGGGCAGTGGTATATGGGGACATACTACACGGTACGCGCAGCTTCAACAACGTTGCACAGTTGCATGCACCAACAGGTGGCCACTTGACCAAGGCAACCGAAATGTTACAGGCACGGGTGGAAAAGGTGGCGAGGGAGGAGGGACCAAGGTGGACTCAATTCAAAGAGCAAACTGTGACAGGTGCATGGCATGGCGTTGAATTGGTCCAGTTTGATACCGATGGCCAGAGGTGCACAACCAGCCCCCCTTTTCCAGCCACAGAGGCACGGGCAGTCACAGACACACTGCTTGCTGGCATCAGGGAGGGACAGGGGACCATTGACCCCCGGGGTGTTCTTGAGTGTGCTGTGTTGCTTGACCACGGCCGTTGGCTCGCTCTACCAGCGGCTGATCGAGCCACATTTGGAGTGGATCTGCTGAAGCAGTTCATGGGCACACACCATGCTGAACTGGCAGCTGCGCATGTTAATGCTGCTCGTGCATTGGAAGAGTGGGAATCCTTCAAGGAGCATGTCGTTCGGACCTTCGCCAAGACCCCCATGTCCCGGATGTGGGAGGCCTTGACGCCGGAGCGGGAGCATGTCCAATAGGTGAATGTTTGGCGTGTTTTGGCATTGCTGCGCACATATTGCCCTGCTGAGGCTGCTGTTGAGCGTGCCATTTCGTTGCGTGGGAGGTTCACCAACAGTATGCATGATATGGAGGACACACATGTCCTTAGCATGTGCATGGCTTTGCATTGTAATCTGCCACCTTTGCGGCAGTGGGTGAAGGGGCAGGGTGTCGAGGTAGCCAGCAAGCTGGCAGCCAATGCACGCTTCGATGTGCGTCCCCGGCATAGGGTTTCGCATCGCATTGATCCACGTACATCAGTGGAAGCGGCCATGTTGCAGTGCCTGGAAGGGGAGGCTGCAGTGGCAGACGATGGTGACATTTTGCCATCTTTTGGGGGGTCGGAAGTGCCACTGGCTTGTCAAGGCGCAACACGTAGACGCGCTGACCGACAAGCCCCGTCTGAGCACACTGAGGGCACTTTGGTCGAACCAGATGGTAGTCCTGCTCAGCATGGTGGCAACCATGATTTCTTCACTTTCCGAAGGGGCATGGACTGTGCAGTGTGCAGGCAGTCTGTGCGCATCTGGTGCAACACATGTCTGGTTTGCCACACGTGCTTTGTCAAGGATCCAAGACCGTGTGGTGAGGCAGTGGTGCAGGTTGTGGATGATGCAGCTGAGGCTGCTGAAAATAACAGTGAAGAGGAGGCAGTGGCACCACGGAAGTCCGACCCAAAGCGTGCCTTGGCCCGTGCACAGGCCAAGTTGGTATGTGCTGCAAAGTCAGGCACATTGCGTGACTGGACACGCGCTCGCATCTGTGATTGCTTGGCAAGCATGGGTGTGAAGGTGCCAAATAGCAAGACCCGGGGACAAGCCCGAGAACTTGCTATGCAACAGGTGTTGCCTTTGCTAGCCCAGATGGACTCTGATTGGGTCCCCCCAACGGATCGTGTTACCCGTTCTGCTACACCTCCCAGCAGCTGACAACACATGGACGGACTCATTGATGAATGACAGTGTTGGGGTTGCAGTGGTATTGTGCTTTTGCATGCTTGCCGTGCTAATCCCCATGTTCTCCTTCTGTGCACATCCATTCATACATTAGCAACCATCAGTACGGTTTTCCCATTTCCCTTGGTTTCCCCTTTTCCCACATTTTCCCCAACGCCCCATTACTCAAGAGGTATGTGTTTTTTTTTGGGCGGGGGGGGGGGGGGGTACTTGTGCCACATTGTTCCCAGAATTGCCTTTTCCGCAATTTCAAACCCCCTTTTTTCCCCAACCCAACCCATCATTTTCTTGAACTGCGTGGTTGTGTGTTTTTTTTGGGGGGGGGGCTTGTATCAGACTTTTCCTAGTGTTCCCTTGTCCACATTTTCCATTCCAACCTATTTTCCCTAACGCACCATTTTCCCGAGGTGAAGTGCCTGTGTGTCTGTGGGGGGTGGGGTATTGCACTTTTATCCCCATTTTCCTCTGAAGTTGCTATGTGTCTTTGGGGGGGGGGGGGTCTGCACTGCTGTAACCATTTTCTTGAACTCAAGTTCCTGTGTGTGGGGGGGGGGGGGGGGCGCACTTGTATCAGACTTTTACTTGGATGTGCTCTAATGGTGGGTCCGCAACACGACATGCCAAACCAGACTTCAGACTTCAGACTTTATACCCACAGCTGATGCGGACGACACCTATGGGTTCGCTGCACGGAACTCCACACTCACCCCACTACTGGACTGCACTTCCACCTGGCTGGACGACACAGGACAGGGTGTAAATGCCAAGAAGTCGGTCGGTTTTTCATCGGATGAACGACATCCAGTGCGAGCTGCACTGCAGGGGGTGCCTTTTCCCGTTTCGTCCGAGTTCAAATCGTTGGGCGCAGGTGTTCGCACCGCTGATGCCACCTGCTCAGGGCCGCTCATACTGAAACGCATCTCCAAGGCCTGTAGTCTGCTCGACGGGGTGCATGGTGCGCAGGGGAATTTTGAACGCCGGTGTGATGTCATCTCCACGATGATAACAGCCACAGGACTGCATGCAGCGGAGATAGTGCCCCTGCGGCCTAAGGACCTGCTGCCCTTTGAAGCAAAGGTCATGAAGACCACATGGGGCCCATCCCGACCGGGCAGGGCTAAAGAAATTTTCTTTACGTTGCTTTGCAAGGGACACAGGATTGCGCCGACCCTGGTGCTCAAATATCACCGTATCCTCTGGCTGGCACAACTGTGCCGCACCAGGGGGGCGGGCCAAATCACCGCACAGGCCATCTGGGAAACGGCCCAAAACCACAGAGGGTCTAGCCCCTTTGGGCGGGCCATGCATACAACGCACGAATGTGGGTGGGTGGCCACGCAAGGGTGGTGGGGGTGGACAGTACCCGGACGAAGCGACCCCTTCCTCCTTTATGGAGACAAAAACACAGTGAAGCACGAGGTGCGTGAGCAGCTCCGGTCACAAATGTTGGACAGCCTAGTACAGCGGCGTCCCCGGCTTTTTACGGGAGCTCACTACACCACGTGCCGGCGCCTGGTCCAGCCCAGCATAGCGACCTTTGCCACAGAGCTACAGCGTTCCATACTGCGGGGCATCCTTTCCGGAGCCACCTGGACAGCCCTCCGGGCTTAACAGCGTGGCATGAGAGCCACATCCACGTGCCCGTATTGTGGCAACGCTCCGGAAAACGAGGAGCACATTTTTTGGCAATGTTCAGCCTGGAGCGCGGTGCGGGACACCCACCTACCGGGCATCAAGTCGACGGCAGCGCAAGTCCCAGGCCTTCCCCTCATGGACCAGTGGTCCCCATGCTTACGACTTTGTGGACTAGCCCCAGAGCTGGACCCAGACAGCGTCAAGTCAGGGACAGCGCTAGCCTTCCTGACAGCTCTGCACAATATGTTAGTGGCCGTTTTGCAGGCCCGCAAGTTACGAGACACACAATCCCCCATGCTTTTTAGGGGGTCGAGCCTCTCACAGCAGCTTCGGCAGTACCCGTACCACCAACTGGTGGGACCCCTCCCCAAACCGGAAGACAAGGGGTTACTTCTTTTACGCACCCCCAAGAAGGTGGAATGGCAATGGGAAATGCCCTTTTTAGCAGACCTGCTGCGATGGCTGAGGGAACTACACTGGGCCCCAGAACCTGGCACAGTAACGTTCCTGGATCTCGCGCTGGACTTTGAAGAGTTTGCGCAACGCACTCTCCCACACGCACCACAGGCGAAGTTCAAAGGCACAACTCTCTCACTACAGGAGAGAGGTCGGGTCTTGCGACTGGCAATGGCAAATGCGCAGCGCCTGGTCACCAAAGGCCACCTGCATCCTGCGCGTGTGGTCACACGCTGCAGCTCTTTAGTCCCCTTGGGGGGGCCACCACTTTGCGGCCTGAACAGCCGCCCCTATTTTACTTGCCGTAGTGCCATGAGCACACACATTCAGCAGTTAGCAGCATATTGTGAGCGCACGTGGGCCACCAAGGTTGGTCTCAACAGAATACACACACTGCGTCCATACACACATAGGCCACGCAGAACTGCGCAGGAAGTGGAGGAGCATCGACTGCAGCGTGCACTCCAAGGGAATCTGCAGTTGGGACTGGCTCCGTCCTCGGAACAGACTACTTTTGCCAAAGGGGGGGGGGGATGCTCCTCCTTTGCAGCTGACTTTTTCCCTGTGATAGGGGATGGGAAGCTTCCACAACGCCCCTATACCGGAACACGCAGGCGCGCGAACACACACAGGGCGCCACAACCAGCGCCGCCGTCTGATTCGTCTCAGTGCAACCAGCACTCGGCTACCGCGTGCACGACCTGCGAAAGACTTCGGCGCACAGCTGAAGCATGCTGTGCGCTGGGACACTACGCTGATAACCACATAGCACGCAAACCACAACTGCAGCTATGCCCACTGCATGGCCTGCCACCGTGCCCGAGGTGCACACTCAAGCAAAGGGGAGTGCGCCACTGCTGTCAGCGGGGACACCATAAAGTGTGCACCCCAGTGCCTGTGCGCCGGAAGCGCCCACTTACGCAGTCGCAACTGCCCAACAAACGACCATGCCCGCAAGGGCCTGCACGTATCTCCACGGGTCTGCTGAGGTCCCCACACCAACCCCCCACCCCTCCAGCCCCCAAACGCAGGAGGCCGAAAACACCCCCCCCTCCGTCCCCGCCAGCCCCAGTTCCACAGGGGCTGGAGGAGACCGTGGCCGAGGATGTCGCACGCCCGCTTTTCGTGACGAGGCACGGGAGAGCAAACACTCTGGATACCTAGCCAGCAAAATACACAGGTTCTGATTCCGCAGAAGGGAGGGAAACAACGTCACAAAGAGGCCTCAGCAGACCTGAGCCAAATGAGGCGTCCAGCCCTACGCTGCACAAGGATCCACCTCTAAAAGTACAGATCACACACACACACACACACCTCCCGTCTCATGTCTGCAGATGGAGGGGCAGTTCTACAAGTGGCGGGGCCCGGACGTGGGGTACGACTCCGAGTCCACAACGCTGAGCACCAGGAAGCTCGCGGCCCCCGAGCCCGAGACTCCGGAGGGCGAGGACAATGAGAACGAGGATGAGCCAGGAATCAGAGTAATGATTCCGGAATCCTCGTCTACGTCATCGCGGAGGGTTGTCGCGTCTGATTACAAGGGGAGTGAGGGCCGCATGAAGGACGTGCATGAGGCGTTCGATGGAGAGGACGAGATGTGGGACGTGGATGACCGGCCGCCGAGCCAGCGCAGCAGGTGCCCCCTCTCCTCCCTGTTCGTCCACCCCCCAAACACACGCAGTATGGCCGAATGAGTGCCCTGCATAGCAGGCTGCACCTGGTGCCTATGCAGTATATCTCTCGGGGTCGTGCAGAATTGCGCCAACTCGGTGGGTTTTCGGGGGTTGGTGCCATTGTTCCCTCATTTGTGCCCGCTGAGTGTTCCGGAGGTGGTTTTCTCACAGATTTCAAAAACTATACACATACCCCCCCCCCAGCGGGACGAAATTTTTGCGCATTGGACCAAAAGTTCATAAAACACAGGAAAAGTGCCAAAACCCACCGTGTTGGCGCACTATGAATGATCCCGAGAGATATGCAAGCAGCTGAAGCATGACACTGCTAAACCGCACCATGAAACAATCACACGTGAGCCCAAATAGCTGGAACAGCTTGGCCCAGCTACTGCATCATGCCTCACAAGCCATGAGTATCACAGTTCGATCTGCACTGACGCAGTGAAATGATGGGTGCGCCCATCCCCCCCGCTCAGATCATTGCTGAGCGAGGGCCCACCTTGAGAGAATCATCAAGGCGCTGGGAGGTACCCCGAGATGCTCCCGCACCCCTTACCCATCGTCGTGCCTCATCCTTTTCTACCTGCCTCTTCCTGTCACTCAGCAAGCGGGCCCTCGTTGTCTTGAGTATGGTGGTCATCATGTACACCCTCTACCCCATCCTGATCGAGAAGATCGCGCAGCTGTTCCACTGTGCCTCCTTCGATTGGGGCGACGGCGTCACCCGCAACTTTCTGGTCGCTGGTAAGCTCCTCAGTGCTCTGCACCACTCCCCGCTCTTGGTCCGTGCTCTCCAAGCCCGGGGCCATACAACTTTCGACAACCCTTTTGCAACCCTCTCCAACCCCAGCACCATACAACTGTCCCCACCTTTCAAATTTAAGAAGCCTGTTATCAATTTTTTTTTGCAGATTACCGCATTGACTGCGACAGCACATCCTATCAGACTGATGAAGTGGTGGCCATCATATTCACGGCCCTGTACGGCCTCGGCATCCCCCTGGGCTGCATGGTGTGCATCGCAAGCGCCATCTGGCAAAAAGGCCGGTACCGGGCCATGCGGCGATGGGCGTTTCTGACGCGTGCGCTGCGGGACAATCGCTGGTACTACGAGCTGTTCATTATGGTCCGGAAGCTGCTACTGGTGTTTGCGGGCGTATTTGTTGAAGACAACTATTTGCAGGTCCGTTTCCTCCAACCTTTCCCAACCTTCACAATCCACTGTACTGCTGTCTCGGGGGGGAGGTGAGACACTCCCGGTTTCAATGCCGACAAAGGTCCGGGAAGAGCTCTGTCATTCATTAAGTCACGCACACTGTCATCACCGTGTGGTTCACACTACTGTCGGCATCGTCCAGTTCACACCGCCCTCAGCTCTGGGTCCAGCACCCCAGAGCACGGTTTCTGTTGAAGATGGACTGTTCTCTGACAGGGGGTCACCCATGCTCATGTGGACACTTGTTGTGGCAGTGGTGTGAATGCCCCGTCGGCACTTCCCCAAGGGGAGGAGTGCTTTGGTGATGGGGGCACCCTCTGTAGTCTCCTTTGTGGGCGTTTTGCGTATTGGAGGACCAGGGGGATTGCAGTGCATGGACACTGTTTCAACAGGGGCGGGGGGGGGTGCCATACAGTGTGGGGGGGGGGGGGGGATTTCGGCAGAGGAATATTTGGGGGGGGGGGTGATTTAGTTTTTCAGATTGGTGCCAAAATTCCCCCGCCCCCGAAATTTTCTGCGCAATCCGGGCCATGTCTTGCTCCCCGGGCGGCAGCTAACATTTTTCTTCTGCAGGGAGGTACTGGTGCCCGTGTATTGCATGTCAGGATCAGTCTTTATGCGAATGCATATCGCAAAACATTTGTCTTATCTATCACGTGTATCCCAAAGAATGACTTTGTGTCCTCAGTGTGTATCTCAAAGATGGTTTTGTGCACCTGCTGTGTATCCCAAGGATTGATGTTCTCGCAACTGTACACGTCACACCAAAATTTGGGGGTGCCGAATTTTTCCCCACCGAAACCCCACCCCCCGTTTCGGGCTCTGTAAGTGTGCTAGTTGGTATTTCCGGGCGTACACAGTGGTTTGCATCTTCACGGGGCAATTGTCTGCATTTCGCGCTCCTGGCCACTGAGGAAAATTATTTTTGGACGTGTGGAGCGGTCGTCCCTCTACTTGCTTTGCCTCTACTCCCATGCCGGCACCGGCATGCTACATGTTCAATCGTTCACGTTCACGTTTACTTTCATGCCTACTTTCAGGCTTGTTGTTTCCATTACAATGAAGTTTGGAGGGTGCTCAGCACCATGGATATGGAATCTGTTCCAGTGGGCTAGGGGTTCCAGATCACGAAGTGTTACACATCAGCGGTGCACAGCATTTCCGGTCGTTTTGCTTTTGGAGGGATAGTAACGGTGGCAGCACAGAGGGGGGCTTACTTGTGAGGCCTGACACCAACCCCCCCCCCCTCTGGACCCCCCGGCCCATACTATTTAGAATCTGGTTGGAACTGCCACCCGGAAATTTTGCACTTGGCCCACACGGGTCGTAGCCACTTTTGATTTTGTCCCCGCGCCTAGCCTGGCATTGGTGACCCCTGAGAATGCAGGGGTTACGTAGCAATTCCGCCCTCTTCTAGGCCCCCGAGAAGCAGGGGTGAGGTAGCCAATTCTGATTTTGTCCTCTTTGTGGGGACCCCCGAGAATGCAGCAGTTACATAGCAAGATCCTGCATGGCCCCTCGAGTTGGGGATACGGACTCCAACGCTTCTTGTTTAAATCCATTCCAGCAAACCCACATGGGGCACCTGGACCGCAAACCACGGACCAACGCCCAATAGGGCAAGACGGGGCACTATACAAATACCGTTTGTTGCCCACCTAAACACGATGTTGCTGTGGCCAAACTGAGTTTTGGTGATGGACTCCCCTACATTTTGGACTTGGGGAGGCTAAACGATGTACCAGGTTGCTGTGGACCCTTGTGCGGTGTGACAGGGAGTAACAACGATTATTGTTGTGTTGTGTCTTTATCTTCTTGCCTCTCCTATTTGTGTTGCATTTTGTTGTGCTCGTATGCATGTGCTTTTTTTAATCAAGTGTTTGCAAGGGCGGCTTCTTCTGATGAAGTTGAAAGCAACGGTGTAATGGGGATGTTGTATGTTCTTCTTCTTACCTCTCCCATCCTTCTTGCGAATGTCAAATGGGCACCCTGAGCGTGGTATATGGTGATACAACTTCAGGGTGTCCGCCGCGGGACTACTATATTTTGCTCTTCGTCCTTAGAATACACATGGCACCGAAGAAAGTTGTTCATGCTTCATACGCTTGCGATTGCGGGACTCTCCTTACGCAAGTGACGGACGACAACATTGCGCCTCATAGAACAGGTGCGAAGCATAAAGAGGCTCTACGATGGCTTCCCGCTCCACCCGGCCCAAAGCGCACAATTATTTGCGCACGTGGCCGTGAGTTGAAGGACGTTACCCAGGTGCAGATTGACCAGCACATGGCGTCTGACACCTATCCTTTTGCAATCCATACACCCCCCCCCCCCCCCCGCCGCCGCCGATTGTCCAACCCCACTAAATTGGACCCCTTATCATGGCCGTGCTATAAGTCACGCTTGTGACCGCCAACATCCTCCAGACAAGGAAGGTTGTTCCGTGTGCGAAATAGTTGTCAGGTCAGAAGCATTCAAGAAATGTATGCAGTATAGGCACAATAGGGCCAACTTGCATTATTTGTCTTTGTAATGTAAAGTGCTGTCACTTCGCAACAAGGTGATAAGCTAGTAATAGCTATTCACACCGGTAAACCACAACGGGTGGCCGCATTGTTGGACCAGCACTTATTGCGGGGGCACTCCCTAAACTATGGTGTTGGTTTGCTGGAGGATGCAATGCGACCCCAATGCTTCTGCAAGTGCACCGCTTTGGAGCATAATTTGGCAGTTTTGACATACACGATAGGTGGTTGGAATTTGCTGTACTCTTTTGATAAGGCGGGGTTGCTACCCAGTACGCCTTTCATCAAAGGGTATGAGAGGATGCCCAATCCCTGAGGTCGATGGCTCCATTAAGCCAACCTTGTTGTTACAGCTCATCCACTGTGTGTATCGCGACCTACCTCCGGCTCCGTTTAATCTGCTGATGGATGAATGCAGTTTGGTTCCCCGCGTTGCAAATGTGTCGCGGAAGAAGGGCGAAGGACCCCCCATTTTTGCAGGTCTTTGCAAACATGCACCAAGTGTAGTTAAGTGCCGGGGGCTAGAGGATGTTGGCCGCTTATTGGACAAGTTGGCATCCGGGGAGTGGCCCGTTGCCACCCATTGCAAAATTTTGGGTGTTGCCCGCCATGGTCGCACTAATTATAATGATGTGCGTGTTGGGTTACAAATGACTTGTAATCGCTTTACCGCGGAGGATGAAACCCACCGGTTGGCCACTTTCCAAAAAGATTGGTAGGAGTATTGCGAACCTGTGTTTGGACACATTGTGGATTTGAACTCCGACGCCGACGGGCGGCATGATAAGGCTTTCCACACGTTAGCGGTGCGCCGCAGCAAAGTGCCTGGGCTAGCCTTGCACGATGGTTTGCAAACGGAGGATGGGATCACAACAACCTGTGACCGCCGACATATTGACAAGCGTGACCGCACACATGTTGGTACTCACGGGCGCAAAGTGGGCGACACCGTTGTCAATGGACCCACGTTAAGCGCTTTGGCAAATCTTAGTGGATGTCTCCTTGCCAAAGTGCCCTTGGATCCCTGTGACAAGTACTACGGTTGCACAAGTTTCTCACTACACTAGCCAATGATCCCTGGCAATCCGAAGGGAATCCCTCACAGGTTGTTTATTGGGAATTTTTGTGCTTACAACAACCGTTATCGAATTGTGCCGTTGTATTATCTTACAACATGATGGAAATGTGCCGTGCTTCCCAATTCGTCATCGGACATTGTAGGTTGCTGCCTTCCGTGGCCTGAAGATTCTTGGGCAATGTTACCATGGCATTGATGAGTATTATTACAACAATGTATTGCCGTTGGCGCAAAAACTAACTGCGGCTAGCTCCGCGTCGCACGTATGCCTCACTGCATTCCGGCATGTGCATGCGGCTTTCACGCCAAGGCGGCTGTACATGGACCAGACAGTGCACAATTTGGCACAATCTCCTCCAGACCGCCGCTCTCTATGACCCACTGTACCGAATACACCCCCTCCCCACAGGCCGACACACACAAGAGGGGGCAAGCACATGGATGCCTTTTTGATACCACACACCTTATGGGACATCTTGAACCCCACCTCATACTACACCCACACGTTTCCCTCTGCGGGTGATCATGCAGGTGTGGTCCTTCACACCAACATCACCCTCCCCGGTGCAATAGGGACTTGAAAAACTTTAGGGCACATTTTCTACGATGGATGAAGACCCTGTTGTATGGGTTGTATGGGCTGTACATTCACGAGAAGACTTTATGGTGCGGTACACCGATGTAGACCATCAGCGGCAGAAGTACCCGGGCACAAAGCACTATGTGTGCCTCCGGGGAGACCAAGGGATGGATACATTCATCTGCTGCATGAACAAGTCACCCATGACAATAGGTGTGTGTTTGGATGCAATGTGGCACCTCGGTACTAGGAACCGAGACCCTTCCACACCCTCTTTGCCTTATTCTATTGTAGGCTAACGGCGATCACGGTTGTTGCCAAGGCCCGTGGTACCATGAAACTAATGAAGGTGTATGCAGATGCGCCGCAATTGAAGCCACAAACGTCGAAGAGGGGTAATCCTGCAACGGCACCTAAGGAGGGGTTGAACGTTGACAATGTTGACTTGCAAGCTTGTTGGGATGAAGGCCGCCGCATGGCAAAGGACAAGTTGGTGAAGATGCCTTCATTGCAAGTAACCCGGCTTGTAGATGTGGGGGTGTCCATGCTAGCACCCGTTGGGACACCTCTTAAACGAACCGTTGAGGATTTTGAGGAAGCAGAGGTAAGGGCATAGCCAAGTGGCATAGAGGAGGAGGACGGGGACAATGAAGTAGAGGAGGAGGCAAGTAGTGATGAAGATGTGGAACCCTCGTTGCCCGATAGTGGCACGTTTACCTCCCTGCTACAGTCAATTGGAATAGGGCACGACGAGGATCATTCCTTTTTTTGTATTTGGGAGAACGGAGAAAGGATGCATTTGCAACAAGATTTGAACATGTTGGGGGGAGCCTGACACGGCGCGCGCGCGGCGCGTAGATTTAACAGTTTGGCCCGACCAAGCAGTTGCAGCTTCTGCTCTGGGAGCCCCTTGTCTAGGGGTTTTGAGCCTAGTCCATGATACTCTTGAGCTGAAAACTGCACTAAGTTGTTCCATCAAACCGTCCATGCTTTGAGCGCCAGATCATGCAAGACGAGGCGCTATACAAATGTCGGTTGTTGCTCTTTGAAGATCCCGCCCTCGAAGCTTAGCCCCGGCGTGTGGTACCCAAGGGTTATCTCTCCTTAGGGGGCATTTTGGGGGGGGTGTCACAGCCAGCCCCTTACAGTGAAACACGTTGGAAAAGTAGCGCGTGGTGCGGCGCAGATACTCCCCCTTGGTTAATGGCCAGGGTGTTGATTATGTGCATAGTCGCGTGCAAGTGAAGGCACCCGTTGTAGGGCACTATATTTCTAAGCTGAAGGGTGAGAACGTGGTTGGACCGATGGATGTTTTTGCAAGCCTCACCAACTACTCAAGGGATGGCATTGCTTCCATTGGGTTTTGGAATGTGATCAGTCAGTGTCTCGCAAACAGAGGTGGAGGATTGGAACACCAATTGTTCTGTGTTGTGTCAGTATCAGCCCTGGGAAGTGTTGGAAACTGATGGTGTGGTGCATTGGTGTGGAAGGTTGCATGGTGCAGTACAAACCATATTTGGGCGAGGCTGTCACTTTGTGAAGCCCAAACCCAGGGTGAACAACTTTTGGCAATTGAAAGTGGAATCCCCGGAGATGTTGTCAAATTATATCTTGGCCGCACCACGGCCAGAGTTCATTCCTACGGTCCCATTTAGCAGCTTGGCATGTGCCAAGAGCATTGCGCAGTTAAAGAATGTTGTTGGCCAGGGGATGGTGGTGTGTTCATTCCCGGGATGCCAACAACGTTTGCAGTTGGTGGGCATGCGAGCACATGTGGCGGCACATTTCCTGTTGGGGCACCGATGGGACCAAATGGTTGTGCACGTATGCCCCGCATAGCCCCACATGCAAGCGGCACATCCCATTATGGCATCTCCGTATTTCATTTTTAGGGAGGAAGAGCGAGCAGCGGTGGTCAAATGTCTTGGGTCGGGATGTCGAGGGCAACTTGCAATCAACAAAGAAAATGCCTTGCCCATTCTTGCCGTCCAAACCCCTGCGGAAGGAGTAGTGGCTTTGGCGGAAAACAGCTTGAGCTCCAGTTCGAGCTCCAGTTCTAGCAATAGTTCGTCATCCAGCTCCACATCCACATCCACTACCTCGTCGAGTTGCGGTCCTAATTATTATTAGTAGTAGTGTGTCTAGTGCATTTGAGTTTGTGCCCTGTGAGGATGTGTCGGATGCAGGCCCAACGGTTGTTGCAACGCGGGCACAATGTAACAAGCGCAAGCGGACCACAACACCCGCAAAGGGGAAGGGGAACACAATCCGGGAATCGCGTGAATGGAGTGGTGACTCCGATGTGGAGCAGCCTCGAAGGCGCTTTGCAGCCTATGAGGAAGCACCGCCCCGTCCTAAACCATCTCCAAGGCCACCTAGTGAGAACGCCAAGGCGTGGGCTAAGGATGTTCAAGCAAGGGTGCAGGTGATGGCAAAGCATAAGCGAATCCATTGTGAGGTCTGTGGTCATCCGAACCCCAAGTGCACTTGTGCATGGGGTGTGGGCCCTCGTATCACCCGGCCCAATTAAATTGTTCATACATGTATGGGCATATATATGTTTGGCTGTGTTTGTAAGGATGGAATGAAGACGCTACATTCGAAAGAATGGACCCGGTTGCAGCTGTTTGATGTTGCCACTCGTCTGCTGCTAGCCAGGATGCCGTTGCTGCTTGGGGGGTACCTCTGCTAGAATACAGCACTGTTTTTCATTTGTTGTGAGTGGTAAAACCAAAATTCACCCCACTTGTGTGTATTCAAAATGTTCAGAATGAAACGGGGAACTCAGAAAGGCCCCCCAAAATGGGAAAAATTTTGCCCCCCCCCCCCCCATCCCCGGACCCCCCACCCACCCACGCCCCGGGGGTTGGTGTCTAGAACTGAACTGCAAACCCTCCCATGGGTGGCAGGGTGTGTGGGGGATTTGCAAGAGGGCGGGCGCAGGGCAAGAGGAGCGCTCTGGTCGTGCGGTAGGTCGAGGTGGTCAGCTGTAATCGTTCGCGGAGTGCTACATGGCGGTGGTTTGCAGCATGTCCCAGCATTCTGCCTTTGGGGGTGGGGTGGGGGGAGCACGCACACCTAAGGCAGAAAATCAGTTGGGTCGACTACCAAGTGCCACCCACCCCAGGGATGCATTATTTCTGCCCCCCTGCTGGCGACCATGCCGATTCCTCCCAGCATGGAGTGGACCAGTCAAAACTGCCAGACCTTGCAGCAGCTTTTCCAACCACAAATGGCCGCCTTCATAACCACTTTTGAAAGCCCCCTCCAGCCTCATACCCCCTCAGGCATATCCTCATTCTCACATTTTTTTGTTGGGTGAGCTTGAGAGTGTCATCTTCAGACCTTGCGTTCTGGCTTCTTTGGATTCTGCTGAAAGAGACGGACCATTGGATGGGCTGTGGGTTGTATGGGTTGGTGAATGCGTACAAGCACGCACTTGAAGGGGGAAGAGGGTGCTGCTTCTGTCCGCCCACCACCCGTATTGTAATTTCCATCGTGTTTAGTACGGGTGAGTCCTGCATGGCTGTGACTGCACTCAGGAAACATCCCCCGGCCCCAACCCACACCTTTGTGTGAACTGTTTCTGACCCAGAAGGAGGATAGTATGCACGAAGTCGCCCCCCCCTACCTCCCCCCCCTACCTACCCCCCCCCCCCCTACCCCCCCCCCAACCCCCCCCCCTACCTCCCCCCCCTACCTTCCCCCCCCCTACCTCCCCCCGCTTACCTCTTCCCCTCCCTACCTCCCCCCCCAACCTCGTCTCCCCCCCCCTACCTCCCCCCCCCTACGTTGCTACTCCTACCTGCCCCCCCCCCCCCCACCACCTACCCCCCATCCCCCCCGCCCTTCCCGAGCAACCCCCGCCCCCCACCCCACCCGGACCCTTGCGTTGGTAGACCGCCTTTTGGCTGCACAGCCTTGTGTGTGCACCGCCTTGCCTGTGGCCCCTTAAATAACAAGACTCCTGCGGTGGCCACAGACCGCCTTTTGTGTGTTCCGCCTTGTGTGTGCACCGCCTTGTGTGTGCACCGCCTTGCCTGTGGCCCCTTAAATAACAAGACTCCTGCGGTGGCCACAGGCCGCCTTTTGTGTGTTCCGCCTTGTGTGTGCACCGCCTTGCCTGTGGCCCCTTAAGTAACAAGACTCCTGCGGTGGCCACAGACCGCCTTTTTGTGTGCACCGCCTTGTGTGTGCACCGCCTTGTGTGTGCACCGCCTTGCCTGTGGCCCCTTAAATAACAAGACTCCTGCGGTGGCCACAGGCCGCCTTTTGTGTGTTCCGCCTTGTGTGTGCACCGCCTTGCTTGTGGCCCCTCAACTAACATGACTCCTGCGGTGGCCACAGACCGCCTTTTGTGTTTACCGCGTTGTGTGTGCACCGCCTTGTGTGTGCACCGCCTTGCCTGTGGCCCCTTAAATAACAAGACTCCTGCGGTGGCCACAGACCGCCTTTTGTGTGTTCCGCCTTGTGTGTGCACCGCCTTGCCTGTGGCCCCTTAAATAACAAGACTCCTGCGGTGGCCACAGACCGCCTTTTGTGTGTTCCGCCTTGTGTGTGCACCGCCTTGTGTGTGCACCGCCTTGCCTGTGGCCCCTTAAATAACAAGACTCCTGCGGTGGCTACAGACCGCCTTTTGTGTGTTCCGCCTTGTGTGTGCACCGCCTTGCTTGAGGCCCCTTAACTAACATGACTCTTGCGGTGGCCTGGGGGGGGGGGGGTAGTTGGCGTCCTAGGACCCGCGGAGTCGCCCCCCCCCCTACCCCCCCCCTACCTCCCCCCCCTACCTTCCCCCCCCTACCTTCCCCCCCCTACCTTCCCCCCCCTACCTCCCCCCCCTACCCCCCCCCCCCTACCCCCCCCCCTACCTCCAAGGTAGGGGGGGGCGACTTCGTGCGATATATGGAAGGAGGCCACATTCTCCGCCCACGCAGCGAGGATTTGCCAGCAGGATTGCCAGGACAAGGTTGAAGCGGAGGACTGAGAGCTAGGGCCAAGCAGGGTGGAAATTCACCTCCCCACCCCTGCCTGCTGTCTGCCACCCTGTAAGGCCCTGGCTTGTAGAGATTTTTAGTTCGTAAAATTGCCGCAATGGGATGGGATGCGATGGGCGTTTGTAGAGTTTGTGGAGTTTGTGTAAAGTTTGTGTAGAGACCCCAAGTCGCAAAAGAGCCACAACGAAAGTCGTTTGTAGAGTTTGTGGAGTTTGTGGAGTTTGTGTAGAGACCCAGAGTCGCAAAAGCGCCACAACGAAAGTTCGCGGATAGCAATCGGGGCTCAAATACCCGGTCCTCTTAAATCAATTTTGTATTCTCCTACACCAAACACTCTCTCGACTTGAGTGGGTGGGTGCGTCGGTCAGCTCGGGTGGAGAAGGCCCCTGAAAGGTTCCCCCATCACCACCATGGCTATGGCCAGCCCTCCGCATTTCTCCAGAACCCTGTCAAGCATTAAACCCTCCACAACCCTCCACAGCCCTCCTCCACCCTCCCACAACCCTCAACCATCCTCTACCACCCTACGTCCTACCCATTCCTTCCTGATTACTGCTGCGCCCTTTGTACACCAGGTGTTCTGCGGCCTGTGGGTCCTCCTGCTGGCCTTCTTCCTGGAGGTCACCTTGAAACCCTATGCTGTGCCCAACATAGAGCGCCTCGAGCGCTTATCCATCTGCTGTCTCCTGATCTCCCTCAGCCTTTTCGGCCTTTTCCTCTGGGACATGCCGACGTGGCTGGAGGTCGTGGTGGTCGTCTTGCTGTTCGTCTCCATCCTGTTGCCCCTCTCCATTTTCGCGATCAACATTTGCCGCCAGGTGTGCCATTGGGGTTCCGTTGGTTATGGTTGTGTTTGCCGTAGGCCCATACACGAGGCTCTAGCCGCGCACATTGTGGCCCCAAGTCAACGGGGTTGTTTGGGATAAGGACAGCCCTTTAGGAGTGCCCTTAGACCAGCGGGCCCCGGCGGTTAACTAGTGACTGTTGGCAGTCACGGACGACGTTTTGTCGGTTAGCCACCAACTGCCGTCTTTTAGTTGCCCATCTCTACTTAGAGCTGCATTCCTGTAGTCAAGTGTAAATCAATGACGTTTTTTTCCTTTCAGCAGGACGCACCCGTCCCGTCACGCGTGCACGCGCACTGAGGTGCCTGGAACGCCAGCCTCTTTGCCCACAGGGTTTCGTCAAAATCGTGAATTTCTCGATGAACGCCGACGGGCCAATCCTCCTCATGCCCTTGAAGTTGTGGCTGCGCAAGACCTTCCTGTCGTACGCAGAGCGTCAATTGGCGCAACGGCAGGCGCTGGATGAGCTGGCGAAGGCCGACGTCGCCACCACCGCGCACGCCCTGCACCGCGACGCAAACACAGGCCTGCGCATCGCCATGCTGGACGCGGAGCCCGACGACGCGCGGGACGTCACCGCGATTATGGACGTGCTTAACGAGATCCACAACATCGTTGGCCGCGCGCTCATGAGCCTCGACGTGACGGACGGCTGCGAGGCGTGGGTCACGTTCGTGGACGAGTGGGAGGTGCCTCGCGCCGCCTCTTGATCGCCCATGTCTCCAGATGCCCGATACTCTGTGCCCCGTGCCTTGCTCCTGCGCCCTGGCTCCCATGCAGCGTGCCATATGTCCTGCCTGCCTGTACCGAAGAGAATGCTGGGAGCCAACGAGTTGGGTCACAGTGCGCACTGTGCGCTCACAGTGCGACCGCTTGGCCATACCCAGACCCAACGAGGTGACGCTGCTCAGCCGTCAGAGTTGCAGCTCGCGGGGTCGCAGATGACACCCTAGCGCCTTTTGATGGCTTAGTGTCAGTACGCGTGCCCCTAGTGGGGTTTGGAATCGGTGCCTCCTGTCCCCCCTCCAGGCATGAGCTTGAAGGGGGGGGGGGGGGTTGACATTGGGGTGACACTTGTTTTCGCCCCAACCGCTCCCAGGGCCAACCATTTTGTAGCCGCCAGGCCTTGCCCCATCTCGCTCTGCCAACCACCAGAAACCGCTTTGGCTTAGTGCGGCGGATTTTCAACTGCGGGGGGAGCGGGGACTCCCCAACTCCATACCCAGACCTCAAAGCGTGCAACCCCCGGTGACCGCATGCGGGGGCATTTATGTTGAGGATCAGTCCCCAATCTGATGCGGATGAGCCGCGGCAGCGATTCAGGGATTCTTTCGGGTTTTTTTTATTTTCACTCGTGGTGAATGGGGAACTGGTTTTTTTTTTTGTGTTTCAAAATGCTTCAAATTAACGGAGAAATGAAAATGCCCCCCCCTGGCCTCGGGACCTCCCGGCTTTCGCCACGGCTGTTGGGGTGCTAGGACTGCACGGAGGTACCCTGCCTGCCCTATGCATTCTGCCTTGTGCCTCAGATGCGGGAGTTCTACCGCATGCACCAGACAGTCTGCGTGAACGGCAAATGCTTCATTCTGTTGCCGGACGGCGAATCCGACGAGTCCGAGTCCGACGCCGGGTGGTCCGACGTCGGGGGCTTCGACAGCGTCAGCCGCGGGGAAAGTGACGGCAGCGACGGTGAGAAGTTGAAGCACGCCCTCGCGGAGAGCCCGAGTGCCGCACCGCCCCCTCCCTCCATCAACGAGCACCGCACGCTGCACGACTCGCGGTACGGCGGGCCGTGGACGACGCCGCGCGAGCGCGAAACCCCGCGCAGCGACCGGTTCTCACGGCGGGGGCGCAAGTTCACCGCCGCGTACGTGGACTGTGGATCGACGGGGCCGTCCCCGCCGTTGGGGTCCCCGGCCGGAAGCGCGAGCATTGTGGCTCCCGTGTGTCCGCAGGTTGGGCTATGCCCATGTTCATGCCCATGCCCATGCCCAATGCCCAACCCTCCACACCCCTGACTATCCCCATATCCAAACCTATGCATTGGGGAGGGGGGGGGGGGGGGGCGTTTAAGTGGGGACCCGGCCCCCAACACGCCCCACCCCACCCCCAGAACCTACGCCCACAGGGAGCAGCAACCTTTTCGCTTACAGTGATGCGTCTGCTTGCGTCTGTCTTCGCTTTTGTGGAGTCGAAAATGCTCCGCATTTGAGGCGGAATTTGATGTGCGCAAGAAAGAAGCCAAACATCTTTCGACGTCCCGCCCCCAGACAAAGCGACAGAGCACCCCCTCCCCACATGCCCCGGAGGCATGCCTTCACACCACAGCCCAGCGCGTTAAACCTGAGGTACCAACCGGTTCTCCTGCTCCACTTTTATGGCTCACCCCCCCCGGACCCCCCCCCCCCCCATTCCGCGGTTGTTGGGGTCCAAAACCACTACAGACCGCTCCCCCCCACACACCCATCCCCATGACAATGCCGACAGGACGACCCGGAACAGAAACGCCGCCTGCAGCTCCAGCTGCGCGATGTACGCGCCGAAGATCACCTGCAGCCGGCCGTGCCCGACGGGACCGCCACAGGCACCCCCGTCAGCGGCATGTCCCCGATGGTGACCCCCCGCCAGCGCCTCGGGCCACTCGGGATCCCGCTGCAGCGCCAGGCTGAGGACGTACCCCTCCCCGACGACCCCGGCCAGTGGACCCCACAGCAGCATCCCACGTGCCCTATGCCGCGCGACCAGGCCCCGCGGCGCACGCCCCCGCGGCTCAGCCTGGACTCCCTGGTCTACTCCCTGGACACCTCGGACAAGGTGCCGCAGTCGCCCTCCTCCAGCTGCTGCGCGGACGACCTGCTGTCCCCGCACTCTTCCGGCCGTCTGGAATTCGCGAAGGGGTCCCCCGGCGCCTCCCTCCTGGTCCCCGGCGGCCAGCTCCAAGTGTCGGCCACCCGACGGGCCGACGCGCGCTCGACCCCCTCACCAACCGCCCGGTGCGGCGCTGCGGCCAGCCCCTCGGCCGCGGGGCGCCGCGGCAGCGACGTGCAGTGGAACCCGCTGCCGCTGTCACAGCGCGGATCGCGGCGGGCCAGCGTCGACTCCGACTGGGGCCGCGCGGGCTCAGGCTCGGGGCTGCGGGGGAGCCCCCACAGTGGGCCCCAGAGCTCGAGCGGGGGGCTGCAGGTGGTGAGCCCGACTCTGACGCGGATGCTGCGGCGCGGCTCCGCGCAGGCGCCGCCTCTGCCCAGTGCTGCCGGCGGCCGGCGGCCGGCTGTGTTCCGGAAGATGTCGCTCCCCAAAGTGCGGGGCCTACCGGAGAACCACCCGGACCGCCTGCGCGCCGGCACGAGCCCCCGCAAGAGCCCCCGCAAGAGCCCCCGCAAACGCACGAACCCCCGCATGAGCTCCGCGCCCCCCGGCACGAGTCCAGCGCCCGCGGGCGGCCGTCGTGCGGCGATGCAGAACCCGCTGGCGCCTGCGGCTGCGGAAGACACGTCGGCCGGTCCAGACGTAGGCAGTGGGGGCCGCTGATACTGCGAGGGCAGAGGGCATTTGCAGCAGGAGCGCCATCTCTGCCCCTGCTCAGTGCCAGCATTGCCACTGGCGTCCGCTGCATCAGAGGTGATCGGATGAGGGTTCGTCCGAACGAGCCGTGTCCTGAACACAGGGGGGGGGGGGGGCATCTGGAGACGCGACCCCTGCCCCCCCCCCCCCCCCCCGCCGCTTTTTTGAACGATGGTCCCCTACCGGCGTGCCATGCAGGCCCACAAGAAAAGCGCACTGAAGGCGGGAAACATTTATGGGCAGGTTTGTGGAAGGGGCGGGGGGACTGTTGTTCGCGACGTACATCCCTCAAAATGATCAATGCGACGTGGCGATCATTTTGGAGTGTGTATGTTGCATTCCCTCCTGCCCCCCTTTCGTTTTCGACGGATAATTGGTGGACAAGCACCAACGGTTGAAGCATGCTGCAGCATGCCACAGCACCTGTTTTTGGGGCCTGTCGGTGGGGGTTTTGAAGCGTGCCGCAGCATCAGGCTTCGTTTATAAGAATTAAGTTGCAATGGGGAGGGGGGCTGGGTGGGTGGGTCTCCAGCCGGGCGGGTGGGTCTAAAGCTCTGGAACCCCCCCCCTTTACAATTCCGAGGGTTTCCTGGGTTGGGCTCCTGCCACCCCTTCTTTCTTTGGTCACAGGAGCCTTGCCTGGCTGTTTGCTGGTGCCCCTTTCCGCTTTGTCATTGTGTACGTGGCAGGTGTGCAGGTGCACCTGGCGGACATTTTTTTGTGATAACATGTTAAACCTGTGGACCATTTGTTGCACAAATGTGTCAGAACTGGATGGGTAGCTCAGTTGTTGAGGTATTTGTCTCCCATTTCAGAAGTCCCAGGTTCATTTCCCAGTACTGCAAAGTTTTGGTGTGTCACCCTTTGGGGCTGGAATGCCGAAGGAGAGCGCCTTGGCTTCAATTTGGTTTACAAAAAATGCCCCCGACAGAATTATGAGACAGGGGGAGGGGGTCTTGGTGGGTCAAAAGTTGGGTCGGTGGGTCTTGTCCAAATTACCCCCCCCCCCTCTTATAAACGAAGCATGCGCAGCATGCCGCAGCACACTGAAAATTGGGTTGGGACTGTTTGGGGGAAAATATCGGACCAAAATATCAATCCCATCCCTGTGCAGTCATTTGTCAGAGATGGACAGTACTCTAGTGGTTAAATGGTGCATCTGTGATTGAGAGGACTCTGGTTCAGTTCCTGGGAGTGGCAATCTGCAACAACCCTGGCAGGGGCAGGGGCACGTAACCCAACCTGGTTTCTTCTTTTTTTTTTTTTTGCTGTGCTGTGCTTTGACAGATCATTTTCTTCTTCGACTTGTCTTCTGATGTCTACTGTTGAACCCACTGAGGAGGGGACAACACAACCCAAGAGGAACAAGGAGACAACTAGGAGTACTACAGACTGTTTGCAGTGGCCAATTGGAGAAGGGATCAGGCTGTACCTATGTTGTACAGACACCCGGGGTGAAGGTCACAATGGGAAATTGTATTGTACTTCATGTGCAGTTTGGCTGTCATCAAAGGGTGCCATCTTGAAGGACCATGTTTTGGGTAAAAACAAGAAACAACCAGATGGTTCCTATGCCCACCAACCAGCCTAAGGTTTCAGCTTGCGGAAAATTTGGGTACCCCCCGCCTACGGCTTGAAGCATGCCGCAGCATGCTGCAGCACAGCAAATTTTTCTTGGGGGCCGTTGGTGCTTGTTGGTGGATGTGCTGCAGCGGAACCGGTCTGGCCCGCCTCCGGGTCCTGAATGCAGCTTGTTCCTACCGAGTTCTGGGGTGCAACGAAAGAAGTAATTCCGTCCCTTTGTCGGACACTAGTGGCACGTCTGCTCGGCACCCTTTGTGGTGTTCCTTGTTGTGCGACTGCTCCTTGTCACGCCCTTTTATCGCCCTGCAAGCTGCCCCTGCCCCGCTGCAAAATACCCTCGAGCAACAAAGCCAGTCACACAACAGAGATGGTGCTCGAGGCCTGTGGTACAATGCGGACCCCACCCGCCTTTATGGAGCCACCACCGGTGTCCCTTCCACTTTATTGGTGATTGATTGCACGCTCAGTCCTCCAAGTACTGACATGAGCGGAAGGCGAACCACGTTATGCACCGACCGGACGTCTTTGGAGGGTTTTCGATCCAGCAATCCTTGCCTCATCCGGACCTTCCATGACCCGCCAGGACTCTGATGACAACGTGCTCCGAATGCACATGTCTTCGTTGACACCTTCCGCTTCAATTCTCGTGCCAGGGCCCTGGTGAAAGTGGTTGTGTTGCCCCCACAATTTCAATAATTCTTCCGCAACGCTCAAATCGCGCGTAATTCAGCCCGTTGCAACTGCCCCCTTAACCGTTCGGGGCGGTCTATTCTCCTTATTCGGGGGTGCACAATGAAAAATGTGCCACTGCAAACTGCACCATTGGACAGTCATATTATCGCACGTCAGCTGCGCTGAAACTAACTCGGATCATTTTCCTGTACTCCCCCCGCCCCTCTGCCCTTGCGCAAGCATGGCCTTGTTTAACACGACGACCCCGTGGTACCGTCATTTTCGGACGGCCGTTTTCATCCGGGACGTGAAGTCACAAGAATGTGAGCCTGTTGTCTGTGGGAATACAGGGCATACATCTCAGACTTGCCTGTGCCCGTTGTTGCGGGGGGAGCCTCTTGTCATACAGGATAGGTACCCTTCTCACCTCGCAGGGGCTAGCCGTGTGTTGCCGGCCTGTGGTGGGGGCCATGTGTGCCTAACCCATGGACTATCGCTCCTTAAAATGAACTCCTTCCTTGCTTGTGCCCGTCACAGCGTTGTGCTCTGGAGTGCAGGCCATTCTGATTGGTTTGGATGTGCTTGGGGGCCATGGCTGATGTTGTGGTACCCAATGCGCACCCCCTTCATGTCTATGCGCAAGCACGGCCTTGTCCAAGCACAGTGACCCCATGTTACCGTCGTTATCTGGGGCCCGGGCCGTGCTTGTGCACGAGGTGGGATGGGGGGGGGGGGGGGTGCTTGCTGTTTGTGCCACGCCGGGGTGGGTGCGGAATACTGCCGCCACCGCCATCATTGTTGTGAGTTTGCGCATTCCAAAATTTACTGCCTGCCTTTCGGGTCCCCGATTGTTCCACCGCAGACGGAGGTTGGGCATCTGATCCTGGTGCCCTGATGCCCCCTCAAACCACCGAAACGGGCTTGCCTCTGCCGTCCGCTTGGGCTGGACTCACTGGAGGGCATATGGTGGTGCTCCTGGACCAGGTTCGGTTCCCCTTGAGGCATAATTGTTGGTTAATCGATCAAGTCAAGCGGTCCATCTTGAATGGGACTGGAACAACATGGGGCAGGTCTTTATCCCAAGACGGAGACAATGTTCGTCAAAATCTTCGTGTCCTAGATTGAGGCTGATATGTGCACCCCACAACATGTAGGGCTGTTGCACACTGGCAAATTTTCTGTGGGCACTATATTGTGTTCCACCATAGAATGCTGTAAGAGTGGGTAGTGGGAGGGCATGCTGGACCATCCGTTTCACTCCAGTAAGCAATCTTGTGCCAAAACCTGAAACAATTTGGCAACTTTTGGGTACCTTCCTTGTAAATCTATTGTGGATTCTAGAACAGGGGGGTTTGTCTGGCGAAATTTGGGGCTTTGGGTCACTGCATTGGCGACCTCTTTTTCGGAATTTCCAGATGGGGTGAACTGTGCCCCTGCGAAATTTTTGCGCAGCAAAATTGTCCCTAGCGAAACCTTCACCCACGATGTATGTCCTATCGCATGCCACGCCCCGTCGCATGTGTCACACCCTTTCACGAACCCTGTCACACGTGTCGGAGGCGTTACTGTGACAGTGGAGTTGCTCCGACAGGTGTGCCCCTAGCCCCCCATTGGCCAAGCACAGCGCGGAGACCCTGTCTGACCATTATTTTCCTGACTGCTGACTACTGAGTTTCGTGGTCAGCGATCTAAGATGGCATGCCGTCGCCTGCTGTGGTTTCGAAAGCAGTCATACATGCATGCGTGCTAGGTCATGCATGCATGAGTTGCCTCTGCCCACAACAACATGCTGCCTTGGGCTGAGGGCGATGAGTTTCCATTCAGCTTGAAGCCTGTGGCGAACTACCTGCTTGTCACGCATCCCAGGCAGGCCTGCGGGCGGTGGGCTGCTCAGTGATCGTTGTGTGCATTGCCGGCGAAATTCTCGCCCGACCCTTTCCTGGGCACCGAACGTGAGGTCCGATGGCGCTCTGCTGGGTTGCCTATCCCTAATGCCAGGCCACTGCTGCTGTTGTGTACTGTATTTCCACGTCTATGTCTATGTTTCATGTCACATACCCATGCCCCCCCCCCCCCCCCCGGGGAGTCCAGACCGCAAAATTCACAACCAGCGTCCAACCTCCTTGACCCATGACCCATGACCCATGACCCCATACACTGGCGTGCAATTTTCAACCTCAGCTTCAGCTGACCAATTGGAAACACCACTAATGATAAAAAGCCATTTGTGAAGCATGTACACTTTCTTTATTTGTTGTCCAGCCCAATCAGGCCATTGACTACTTAGGGGTGGTTCGTGAGGTCTCAGGAAGCTGGAGATGAATGATATTTTGGGAAGCAGCACCATGAGGTCCTGAAACGTCATCATTGTCTGGGATCCAGTGAAAAATTTTTGTGGACCATTTTTGACCCCCAAAGACTCTTCTTCGGCGCCGGATTTAACAATGATTGGTTCACGGTTCTGGTCTACTGAGCCCCTGCCGCAGGGGGGGGGGGGGTGCCCACTGGCATACAGAATTAGCATCTATGGCAATCCACCTGTCGAAATCCGCCGCACCAGGGCATTGCCGTGTTGATTGGGCCCAAATATCCCACAAAGTGGGGCAAATCGGGGGAATCAGCCCCCCGCGTTTGGGGTGGGTCAGGAATGTTTGGAATGCAGTCCTTGTAGGTGCTGTTGCTGCGCTCAACTCCAGCACAAAGCATCGCACATGGACAGCATGCCCATCAACACCATAAGAAGCAGGGTTGCTTGCTATTCAACAAGATTGATTTGAGTTGTGCAATGTTGCAATGAAGTGCAGTGCTACACTGGTATCAGACCATCTTACCCCCGCTGCGTGCTGTGTCTGTTACCACGGTGCTCTGTGGGACAATTGTAGAACAAATGTGATTCTTGATTCTGAGAGCTATCTCGAGCCCTTCCGCCCTACCTCTTTTTGTGGCTTCTTGTATTCCCACTCTGTTGCGCCCTCTTGTTTCCAATTTTCCCGTTCTGCCTTCTCCTTGTCTTTTGGCCTCTGCTTCTCCATCTGCTTCTCCTTCTTGTTTCCCTCCTGCTCCACCACTTCTGGTGTGAGTTGCTCAACCTCAGCATCGGAGTCCTCATTGTTGTCCTCCAAGGCATCATCGTCGTGGGCCTCCTCCTCGCAAAGGGGCTGATCAGCGTTTGCCAAGGCAACCACCTTACTCCACCGGATGTACTCCTCAATGCCCCCCCTCCCCTCTTGATGCTTGTCTTCTGCATGTTCACCACATCAGCAGTATTGTAGCGTCGGGTTCCATGACTGGCCGAGCAACAAGACGCTGGTGTGCCTCAAGTTTGCGAGCCACGCACTGACTTTTTTTTTCAAGTGCACTGACTATTGTTTTAAATCCAGGCCACCATGGTCTTATTGCCCATGGGCAGGGTGAAACACACACGGGAGGGGCAGGTGTGATAGCAATCCATAAGCTACACATTCCAATTTCACATTTCCATCTTGGGCTCTGCACAGCCCAGCTGGACCAAATGACCATCAAAAGCACCCAGAATAGCAAATTTGGATGATTTGGGTCCATAGGGCCCAGACTAGCAACAATGGCAAATTTGGGCACCAAATTAAGAAATCAATAGTCATACAGATTGTGTAAAATGCACCAAAAAGCCGTAATCAGCCGGGCCAGCCATACATGTGGTTCCATAGAAATGTCACATTTGATTCACTAGCAAGGAGTGCTGCTGTGATCTGGGCTCTACTGTGCTGCACAGAGCCCAGCCGAACTCCAAATAGAGTGATGATACAATAGCATCCTCAAAATCATCAAAGTAATTCTTGTCTGCAATGCTGTCCCCAACCCGAAGGAGCAAGAATGAAAAATTACTGGTGACAAACGCAATCACACGTGCATCAGAAATAAAGAAGTGATTTTAGGCATAAGCACAATCCAAAGATGGACACCCGTGTACTCTTACATGTTGTCGAGGTTTTGGTTGGTTGAGTTAGAGCGACAAAAATTGGCTTGCAGGAGGCTCGGCAGCTTCACATTGGTCTTGTTGGTCTTGTTGCGGTTGTTGCACAGCAGATGGCTCTCTGGGGCAGTCGTGTCCCCCTCCTTTGGTGTGGCATCCGGCTACATATCTAGTTGGCGACTACAATTGGCAGCCACATCCTCTTGGGTGCTATACATCGTAAAATTGCAAACGGCTATTAAGGCATCTGTTGACAAAAATAGCACATAGGGAATGCCATGCACGCAGTGCGAAGTTTTGGATGTCGGCAAATACTCGAACCCTAGTTTTGGCCCCTTTTCACAAGCCTCCGTAGAGGCAGTTCGATTTGCGCTGCAAAGTACTCTTCCCGACAGATAGTACGTGCACCAAAACCTTGGTCGACTTCAAGGTGATTCTCGAACCGAGATGCTCAAGATCATCGATCGGTATGGCCACATCCACAACTGCAAAGAATTCAACATGGTCATCGTCGCTCGAAGGCTCTCGATCGCTGATACTCGATGGTGGCGAGTCGACACCAGGACCGGACAGTTCTTCTTGGATGATGTTGTTGGTCATAACTACAACCAGAAGTATCGATGGACACCTGGCCAACCCTATGGTATTGACACCTTTCGGTCTTCCCCCTAGTAAACAGGTGACAGGTATTCTTGGGTGAGTATCCTAGCCTCTGCGTGCGCAATATGCACGCAGTGCGCACGCAGTGCGCACGCAGTGCAAACACTTGGCCATACATTCAATTAGACAATGACGTCATGAATTTTTGTGCCCCCGCAATTACAACACCTCAACCGGAAGAATCACAAGCACCAAATCTTTAAAGCAAAGGTTGGGGCATAATCTCTCCCTTGCCATCAACACGCATTTTTGCAATCAATTATCCACCCCTGTGGCTCTCTTTTGCAAGCAAGAGGAACACGCACGCATTTTTGCAATCAATTACCCACCACTGTGTATCTTTTTTGTAAGCAAGAGGAACATAGACATAGACACAAACTAGTGCACACCAAAATTCTGTTGAATTTTTGGGGGATTTCTAAAGATTTTTGGATGGTGCGCAGTTTGGGATTCACCGCACGTGATCTGGGTGGCGGCGCGAGCCCTCTCTATCTCCATGCAACCCCTGGACGCCCACAAGTGTCACCCCAACATATGGTCTTACAAATGCATCATGGGGTGTGGGCTTCGGGCTTTCCTCTCATTGACCAAACGCTTGTTACGGTGTGGTACAAGACTAGAGGCATACCTACCTACCACTACCCCGCAAATAGAGGGGAAACGGTCTCCTCGGACGATTCAGAGCTGTGCCGTTGGTATAGAGTGGGTGTGCCGTTGGTGTATATGATTTGTTGTGTAAATTTTGAGCATTGGCTACTCACATTTGGCGTCTGGTATAGTGGTGTGGCTAGGAGGACGTGAGTGCTTACTAAATGGTTTTTTTTTGTGCCCACTAGTTGGCCCTCCACCCACGAGGGCGTCCCTAATCAGCCCTCCAATTTGTGTAAACCAATGGTACACCCCCATGGTGCACCCGCTCAATTTTGTGCCACCAACGGCATATGCCACCTTATCGTTGTTGACCACATGACTTTCATTTGTTTAAGGACTACAAACTACAATTGGACGGTGTGTGCCATTGGTACGTGTGTGCCATTGGCATACGGAACCAAGGTCATCTGGTTCGACCACAATGTCCTCAGGTGGGGCCTGTCGGTCTGCCCGTTTGCGTGTCGGGGCTTGGCAAGCCAGTGGCACCTCCACCCCTACAAAAGATGGCAAAATGTCACCATTGTCTGCCACTGCAGCCTCCCCCTTAAGGCACTGTAGCATGGCCGCTTCCACAGATGCACATGGATCCATGCGCTGTGAAACCCTATGCTGAGGACGCACATCAAAGCGTGCATTGGCTGCCAAAATATAACTAACTTTTGTAAACGGTGGTGTCTGGAGGTTGTGCTATGGTGGTCTATTGCCCTAGCGTGCAACTCGTTTCTACATGACGATAACCTCACCTACCATACACGCTTCCAATATGCTTGAGACCAGGTTTACCCAAGCAGGCTATCGGTTCATGATGTATCCGTAGACAACAACGTAGGCAGTCCTGCTCTGCATGGTGGCAACCATGACTTCTTCACTTTCCGAAGGGGCATGGAGTGTGTAGGCAGTCTGTGCGCATCTCGTGCAACACATGTCTGGTTTGCCACACATACTTTGTCAAAGATCCAAGGCCTTGTGGTGAGGCAATGGTGTAGGTTGTGGATGATGCAGCCGAGGCTGTTGAGAATAATAGTGAAGAGGAAGCAGTGGCACCACATAAGTTGGACCCAAAGCGTGCTTTGGCCCGCGCACAGGCCAAGCTGGTATGTGCCGCAAAGGCAGGCATATTGCGTGACTGGACACGCACTCGCATCTGTGACTGCTTGGGTGCCCTTGGTGTGAAGGTGCCATATTGCACGAACCGGCGACAAGCCAGAGACATTGCTATGCAACAGGCATTGCCTTTGCTAGCCCAAATGGACTCTGATTGGGTCCCCCCAACGGATCGTGTTACCCGTTCTGCTGCACCACCCAGCAGCTCACAACCGAGCTCCCAGGTGCCCATGGATGACATGGATGGACTCATTGATGAATGACACAGCTGGAGTTGCGGTGCTGTTGTGCTTTTGCATGCTTGCTGTGCCAATGCCCATGGTACTGATGTCATGCCTGTGCCCATTTTCTCCTTCTCTGCAGGTCCATTCGTACGTTAACAGCCATCATCATGAATTGTGTTCTTTTTTCTGCCGGATCCTGTGCTCTAGGAGGTCTGGCATTTTCCCATTTCCCCTGGTTTCTCCTTTCCCACATTTTCCCTAACCCCCCATTTTCCTAAAGGTTTGTGTGTCTGTTGGGGGGGGGGGGGGGGGTTAGAACACTTTTATCAGACTTTTCCCACAATTCCTTTTTCCATATTTTCCAACCCCATATTTTCCCCAACCCACCATTTTCCTGAACTGAACGTTTGTGTGTATGTGGGGGGGGGGGGGGTATTACACTTTTACAAGATTTTTCCTTGGATTACACTTTTATTAGACTTTTCCTTGGATGTGCTCTAATTTGGGTCTGCGACAGACATGCCAAATCAGACTTCAGACTTTAGACTGTATACACATAGCTAACGTGCATGTGTGGAGCGCATTGTTGACCTGCATGCGGCCCCTTTATACCACCCCCCCCCCCCCCTTGTCCATCCCTCCCCCAGGAGGGGCGCCTTCACTGGCTAGTTATAAAAGAAAACGCATCAGCGTCACATGGTGGTTTTTTTGCACCCTCTCGTGCTATGTTACAGGGAGGGAGCATTTTTTGGGGGTCCATACATTGTGGGAGACCCAATCTTCACACAGTGTCATATTGCACAGAACCACAACTGTGAGACACCGTTGTCAGAGCTCATGTACGCCATGTAAAGTGGATCCCCAAATAGCGGGTGGCATCAATTGTGCCAAACCCTGCACCGAAACGTGCAAAGCAACCTGCAGCGAAGCGTGCTGCAGTCAGCTCGTTCATCCCTGTCGCTGATGGGGAACATGTGCAGTACTTCAAGACTTTGTGGGACCGTAAGAGGAGGTTCTACACTGTCCTTGTTCAGCAATAGGGGCAACCAAAACACTCATGGATGGATGCAGTGCACTAAGATTTCTGCTTGTTGGTACAAAGTAGTGATGTGGTCGCCCAAAGGTTCCCTAGCCACCCATACAACACATACAGGACAAGAGAGGTGTGTGCCTCTTGTGTGGTTGTAGTACATTAACAAGCCATAGCTGTATTAGAGTCCGTCAAATTCGCACAACAAACATGGGTGCGGGGGATAGATGTGGTTGGCCAGAGCTGTGAAGCATCCCTGAATCTGGAAAACCTATGCAGGGGAGAAAAGTGACTGCGGTTGGTGGAAGGGTTGGCCAATGTCACCTCCATGTTTGCAGCTTTTGAGGTGATTCTCCGAGGAATGGTTAGATTATTTCCCACTATTGTCCCACTATTTCACTATGCTCTTTCCACTCCATCACTGAAGCTCTAGTGCAACAAG
This sequence comes from Eutreptiella sp. 'Long Island Sound 2002', assembly GCA_964036045.1. NCBI lineage: Eukaryota > Euglenozoa > Euglenophyceae > Eutreptiales > Eutreptiaceae > Eutreptiella > Eutreptiella sp. 'Long Island Sound 2002'. The sequence continues at coordinate 44,987,346 of OZ038384.1, forward strand.
TGATTGTGGAACTCTGCGCGTTTTGTGCTAGAATGGCTACCTCCTTTGTACATTTGTACCCTCTTGGCCCTGGATTTGGTGGTGGTCCCTGCAAGTAGGTCCTGTGTGAGCCACCTGTGGGGCCAGCACAACAGTGGCCACAGCCACAGAGTCTGTGGTGCAGATCGTGGGAGGTTCAAACCTGGCACCATGTATTTGGACTGTGGTGGGGTTCATGCCCGCTGACCCAGTGGGAGTGCGTTGAGAGCCAAAATTGTAGGCACCCATCTCCACGTTGTGTGCACTGCCTTACCGACGGACTTGCCAAACTCCATACTCAGAATTGCCAGTGCCCATTCGGGAGTTCGAACCACCAACCTTGTGGAAGCAAGCCCTGCGCATGGCCCAAACGGGCTAACCAGGGATCCCCAACAACTTACGGGGATGGATGCAGCAGCACCTCCAGCCCCCCATGCCCGCCCCCGTAAGCATGGTGTAACTAAGGCACCAAGCCACTGGGACTCTGTCACCTCACCCAAGACCTACACATGCTCCCCTAGAGGGGTGGGGGGTTGCCATAATAGTAAAGATGTACACACCAGTTTCAGTTTTCAGAAATAACTTGTTCGCTTCACTTGTTCCAAGCCACTGGTATTTTCAATTGGTGAGTGGGACAGTTGTCCCTCTGCTCACATGTGCTGCTTCTGCCCCTTGGTACCTTCCATGGCATGGTTAACACAAAGTCTTTCCGAAGACAGTGAAATTGGGAGGGTGATCACCACCCCTAAATATGATGTGTGGGAAATGCACCACAGGGCCAGGGGGTTCCGGATCACCAAGTGTTACCCAGCAGGACAACCTCAGGCACAGGGTGTGTTTGGGAACTTGAGGCTCTTCCTCTTGGCTCATGTGTTACAGGGGGAGGGAAAATTTTTGGCGGGGATAATTTTGTGGGAGAATTTCGTCCTAAAGGAAGTGGCGAAATTACCCCCTGATGGAATTTAGGGGTGTCGGCAGGGCAGTGAAGATGTTAATGGCACTGCATATTTTGGGTTCATAGCTTTTAGGCAAATGTTTGGAACAGCAGATTCTTTCAGATGTTATGAACTACTGCTGCTTTCAGTGGCAATTGGATTTGCAGGCTTTTCTGACTTTGAACGGAGCTTGGGCTTGCATGTGAGGGTGTGCGTGAGGCAGTTGGGAGGTTTGGGAATTCCAAGATTGGCGAAATTGTCCGCTCATGAAACTTTCCCTGCTGAAATAGTCCCTGTACAAAATTTTCCCCCTCACTGAGGGTTGTCTCTACACTCAAGTGCACCTCCTGCAGCCTGGTGCAAGTATGACCTTTCACCCCGTTGGATTGTGCCAGATTGGCGGTGAGATGTGTGCTTCTTGTGGCAAGAGTGGAGTGGATAGTCTGAAATAGTGCAAAACAATAGTGGGGAATAGTCTGGCTGTTCCCAGAATACCTTGAAAGGCGCATACGGTGCATGCGGCGCCCAAGTACTTCCCCTTTGGTTTTTGTTCAAAGCCGTTTTACACTTTTAGTTAAAGCATTAATATTCCCTAGCGGTATGGCGGTGCAGTCGTTGGCACAAGGGAACGATCGTCGACATTGACATCGAGTGATGCTTGAAATCGGTGCAGTCCCGCTTCAAAACCCGCCCCCCTTCCACCTGACTACAGACATGACGGATCCTGCGCTTCCTGATGCTCTGGTCCTGGACCGCCTATTTGCGACCATTGAAGACCGCAAGGGGGCCGACCCATCGACGTCATGGACCGCCAAACTCCTGTCGAAGGGACCAGAGTATATTTGCAAGAAGGTACCTGCACGTCTTCTGGACAAGGAGGGTAAAGGTAAAGGTAAAGTGCTCGGGCGATCTCCGAACTCTAGCGTAAAGTGAGGTTTAAGGGACCCTCCTCCCTTTTATCCCTCACAGCGCCCCTTCCGGCTCACGGGGTCGCTGACACCCTAGCACCTAGGACTGCCGTTCCTGCGCAGACTCAACGCGACGGAAAAGGCAATATGCTCAAAAGGGCAATGGGAGCGGTACCATGGATGCCCCGCTGTTGCATGTGAGCCGTGCAAGGACAATCGGCATGTACACCCCGTGCCCAGCGAGGTTCGAACCAGGGATCTGTGGTGCATCTGTCATGTACATGACCACTCGGCCATACGAACCCTTTGGCACTAACCTCCAGCCCTTGGCCCTTAGACGGCAGCTTCGTAGTTCGCCAAATGCTGTTACACCGTCCCGTGTGCCCCCCCCCCCCCCCCACTGTGCCTGAAGTGCTTCCCATTCCCGTACCATGGCACGACGACCGCAAGCCCTTACTGTCTTCGCAGTCCCGGCATGATGGTACTCTTTACGAATATTTGACAAGCCTGAAGGACGTGCCTGTATCAGTGATTGGGACGAGGTCAGGGTCTATGTGCAGCCAGCGCGACGGTGCTCAGTGTGAGTGTCCGGTGAGCCAGGGGGGCAAGCACCCAATGACCGTATCACAATGATTAGAGGTGACCAGCAGCCATTCCACGGTGCGAAGGTGCTCACATGGAGTACTCGGCGAGCCTGGTGGGACTGCACAGACTTGCGGCAGGGGAGAGGCTGGGAAAAGCGAATGGTGTCTTCGGGTGTGACAGCGCCTCATGTGGGCGCTATTGTGACTGTCCGATTGCCCTAAGGTCCCCGCGAACTCTGTGTAGCCTCTGGTGCAGTTTGTGGACGGGACGCCGACGTTTGCACACCCCTTCCACCTGGGAGTCTCGTGGTTGTTACACCCTGACCCTGTGGTTTGGCACGCCATTTTGGAAGGCGACAGGGCGCTGCCTAACGGTGTCGGAGCCGCTGGCAGTCTGGACAAGGAGGGGGGGTTGCCGGAGAGTGGTGGAAAGGTTTAAAAAGAAGACCCCCCCGAAAGGGGAGACCCCCCCCCCCGGGGTTGGGTACTAAAACTTAAACGCCCCCCCTCCAGGGAGAAAAAAACCCCCCACCATGGCATGCCCTAACCATTTTAAAACAACAAACTCCGGGCCCAACACCAAACTTCTCTGCAGAGCTCCCATGGAGATTTCAGCCTCATTAACGCCCCCCCCCCCACCACCACCACCCTTCTCTGCCATTGTCACAACTTCTTCTCCTCACCAAAACACGTTCCTTTGCAGCTTCCCTGTCGTTATGCCCCCCTCTGCTCCCCTAAGCTGACCAAAAACTGAGTCTTATACTTTGACTCAAACTCCACTCCTGTGCAAAAGAGCGAACAGCAGAATGCAACATGAAAATTAGAATTCAAATCAGAAATATCTCTGCATCCATCCTCCTCGTATCTGGTTCCACCCTCCTGTATGTCTCATCCTCCTGCTCCCCCTCCAAACCTGTTCCTTCTTGGTAATTACAGCAGGCTTTTTATCACCATCACCTGTCCTACCTCCATGCCTGAAATGGAAACGGGGCATCCCCCCCCCCCCCCCGAAGGTCACAAAAATACCCCCCACCATGGCACAATGAAAGGGGGGACCACAGTTCACCACCATTGCAGCCCACATGCACATATGTGCTGTTGTTCCAACTTCACACCTTGCAAAGATGTTGTACCAGACCTGGTGCTCGTATGCGGCAAAATTATTGTGCATGCGTGGCGACATCTGGCGGGGGAATGGGCATGTATCCAGCAGCATCCGGCAACAAGGAGGTGTTGCATCCGGCAGCATGTGCCACGGGGGTCACTTGTTCAGATGCCCGCCCCCAACAGCCCCCACTCCCCACCCCGCTCCGGACCTCCGGTTACCACATAGGTCTTGACTATTGTTGGCTAGTATCTTGGTGCCGGAGGTACCAGAAAATTTATTTTTGTCGAATGCTGGGTGTACATTTTTCTTTTCACTCTATGTGTGTATACCCAAAATGCTCGGAATTTTGCGGAGAATTCAAAGTGATGGCAAAACTATGGTTGGGACTGTTCTCTGGACATAATGTGCATGCTTTGGATGATCTGTCACACAGGGATGGCAGATCTAAACAATGCCTCAGTCGGTTGAATGGCTCCTGGATTGAAGGCTGGTGGATCACTGCCCAGTGTGCACAACTTTTTCTCTGTTTGTGGTCTCTGTTCTTTTCCCTTTTTCCACACAGCTCACTGTGAAATTAGCTTGCAAATGTGCCATGACCATCCCAGGTGCCTGACTCAACCAAAGCATCGCGTGTGTCGGCAAAAACAAGCATCCGGCAGCTGCTAGCAGTATCTAGCGGGGGGTGGGGATTGCTTCCGGCAGCATCCGGCAACAACATGCGCTCGCGTGTGCCAACATATGGCATGCCGGATACTAGTGCTAGGTCTGTGTTGTACAACACGACATATGGTGAATTGCCAACCTGCAGCCCCAAGAAGGGTCACCGAAGAGCCATTACAGGGTTACACATGCCCACCATGGCCCTCTGTGAAAAGCACGGGCTACTGGTAAAAGGGTGACCCCCCCCCCCAGGGCTTGAATGTCTTTGACCTTAACCGATCCTGTACCCACTGGGTTTTTCAACCTAAGGCCCCAGCAAAGCCCGACCTAGTGTGGCCGAATGGGGCCAGCTACAGCAGCACCACGGGAAGGTAGTGACCATTGACCTGGATGCACGCATAACCCTGTAGAGCCCAGGAAGCGAATGCAGCGAGCGGACACAGGGACGAGGAATGAACTGCTGAACAGACCTCGAGCTGAGGCTCCGCCGAACATTGGCAGATTGGACAGATGGCGATGAAAGCTGTGGGGCAGGCGCAGCCAGAGCCAAATGCGGACACTGCAACCTGACCATTTGAGGCCCCCAGGGCTTGCCAGATTCCGACAGCTGGTGGTATTGGTGGGGTTTCCCACCACATCGGTAGCGTAGCATACTAGAAGTGCACGGGGGTCTCGTCACGCGGGCGTAGGTTCGATGCCCGCAGTGGAGGCGACGGAGGAGGCGGCCCTATCATCGTTGGGCTGGCCATTTTTCCACCAGGCCACGTTTGGCGTACACACCGGCACACACACAGACCACACATGCAAGCGCCCAGGCGCTGCCCGCACCCCTCAATCCCTGTATGGCTGTATGTTGACCTCCGCAAAAGCCAGTACCCACTGGGGTTTTTAAATCCTAAGGACCTAAATATCCCAGGGCCGGTGGCAGTGGCCCACACGGGTGACCTCTGACCGCCCCACCCCCCATGACCTGGCAAACCCGAACTGCAGGTATGTGGCCGAGAGGGGCCAGCACACGCAAGCATACCAGTGACAACAGGGCGCCAAAGTGGGACACAATACACGCTACGCCCCGAACTCAGTCCGAAGGCGACAATGCCCTGAACCCAGTAGATGCAGCCCGACTCTTACCCCATTCAGGGAGGAGGGAAGGAAAGAACTGCAAAACACTGTCTGCGTGACACGAACAATCATGGAACTGAGTTGGCAATGAAGGCCGTGAGGCAGGCGCAGCTGGAGCTAAGTGGCGGGTCCACACCTGACCAATTGAAGCCCAAGTGTTGAACCCCCCCCCAGTAGTGGTGGAAAAAAAAAACTCCTGAACGGGCAGAACCCCCTCCCCCCAGAAAGCTTGGGAAACCCTCACCCAAATGGGAAGAACCCCCCCCCCCAAGAAGTGGTGGAAAAAACCCAACCGGGGAGAGAAAACCCCCTGACCCCCCCAAAAAAAACCCAGTTTAGGTGAAAAGACCCCCCGTCTGTCGGTTTCACTGAAAGTGGGTTTTTTTTCTCCCCTACCATGCTATGGAGGTGCCAGTTGGTTGTTCCGGGTGTGCGCATGTACACGTGTAAGGTTTGGTATTCAAGCCATGCACTCAAGGGCCTTGCCTCCACTTGGAGCACTCCGTTGTCACAGTAGTGGGGCTGCAGACCGGCAATAATTTCATTGATGTTGCCCGGTGGAGTCCGGTGATGATAGCCCTTGCCCACATATAACACAACCACACCAGCCTCAACCCGGCGCACGGGGCGCGCATGCGCCGTGGGCTCCCACAAACACACCCCTTGCAACACATGGCTGAGCCATGATACCGTTCCCCCTGTGGGCTGTACTGACAATCAGGGCGGGATCATTTCCGGGATCATTTCCTGTCCAGCAGCAAATAGCATTAAATCACCTCCCAAGCACCTCCTTATCAGCCCCCCCCCCCCTTAGCTCCAACCATCTTTGGATCACGTCCCGGGCACGTCCCCATCACCTTCAACCCTCCCGATGATGTCCCGATCACCCCGACAACCTCCCAGTTACCTCCACCACCTCCCGATCGCTGATGCCGGATAGGTTGCACGACCCCCCCCCCCCCCCCGCGCCGCTTTCAACGCCGCGGAGTGATGCCAGCAGAAGCAAAATGCTGACCCTTTGATGACCCTTGACTTGCACTGACACCCTTGACTCGTTAGAGGTACATTATAGCCGGGTGCGGTGGCAAAAGGGTGGTTCGCCGTCGCATATGTTTGCACAACACAGGCCCAAAAATTGATAGCTTACCAAGAGCACGGCAAGGAACAGAGAGACGGTGCTTTTCTCGGTTCCCCGGCCAAAAGGTATCATTCACAGCACACAATGGAAGCACAAAAAAATGGACACTTGGAACTATGTGCGATGAAGAAAGTGGTGGCAGACGTGGTTGGAGCTAATTATGGTGAAGCAAACTTGACCCAAGTGTGGCCCCTACTTTCCCCACACTTAAACCCCCCTGCTCCCTTTCGGTTGGGCGCTTCATGCCTTGCATGCAAAAAAGAAGGTCTCGTCTACAACACGCCGAAAGTGTCTACCATTGGCAGACCATGTCTTATTGTGGTAGACAGCGTTTGCACCCCCCCCCCCGCCCCCAACCTCACATCCATTGCGCCTTCACGGGGTGCGTACCAAAAAAATCTTGTTTTTGTAACAAAAATACCCCCAATTTGTGCCAATTTTTACCAAAAAAAAAACCTCCACCCATTTTTTTGATTAAAAACACCCCAAAATGCACCAATTCTTACCAAAAAAAAAAACCCCGCCCCATTGTTTTTTTTTTCACCAAAAACCTCCTGGCAATGTTTGGGGGGTCGGGTCTTCTGGTAAGGTTTTGGGGGTTTGGGGGGGGGAATGGGTTGTTTTTGGTAAGGTTTGGGGTTTTTTTTTGGTAAGGTTTATTGCTTCTTTTGGTCAGGTTTGGGGGTTTGGGGGAAAAAACGGGGGGCTGTTGGTAAGGTTTGGGGGTTTTTTTGGTAACAATTCTGGGTGGGGGTTTTTTAGTCTGAACTGGGTATCCACTTCTTTGCGATCTACCCCTCTCACTTTGGCCCTTGTCTTTGAGCGCTTGGCCGTATTAGGTTATGACTTGCAAGTGTCTCGTATGGAGCCATGGAAGAAAGGGGTTGTTTGTTTTGTAGTGTACAATTGCACCACCAAGGGCGGTGAAAAGCAGTGTTTGTATCGTGGTCGCATTGTGGCAGTGCAAGGTGATCAAGTGGATGTGCGTTGGGAGGCTGACCGCCAGGTGAAAACCCACTTAGGCGTTGATGTACATACATCCAGGTTGACTGCACGGGCCGCTTTAATGAAAAAAGATAGCGCCCGCTCCCCTGCCAAGGATGTGCCGCAACCCGCCTCTAATGAGGAGGTTTCCGATGACAAGGATAAGGAAGCGACTCCCGCTTCCGCGCTTGTCAAAATCGGGAGGAAGCAGTTTCCGGTTTCAGGTGTCTATGGTGGTAGGTTGAAGTGTGACCAAGAAACGTGTGATAATCTGTGGACAATTTGCTAAAGTCGCAGGCGCAAAGAGATCGTCCCAACCCGGTGAAAGCCAAGGCAGAGGCTTCAGCGGACAGAAGCAAAAAGTATGCAGTGTCTGTCCGTGTGTTTGCCAGCTAATTGTAGTGGTCATGAGCCTTGCACGGAGACCCGTCCCCTTCACGACACCAACCGCTCTTTTGCCAGCCAGTCAACTGTTTTGGCAAGTCATTGCTTTTTTCCCCCTATTTTTTTCGGCCTTTGTCTAAAATATTTGTGTGGTGCAGCCAAGTGAGTACGGGTACACTAAGTGCCTGGAAAACAAGGGCCACCGGTGTGCATATACCTACGTCCATGCAACATCATTTGCTCAATCGGGTTGACGTATGTGGACATTGTTTACGCGTTTCGATGCTTGGTGTTTGTGGTGCAATTATTTATGGGTGCAGGGTGTAGCAGGGTCATTCAAATGTTTGAGTGGTGCAAAAGCTTTGTTGGTAAGGTTTGGGGGGCTTTTTAGTAAGAAATGGAGGGTTTGGGGGTTTTTTTGGTTCAACAAAACAGTCGTTTTTTGGTAAAAAAAAAAAAGGAGGGGGTTGGGGGAAAATGGGGGATTTTTTTGGTAAGAGTCTTTGTTGGGGTTCGCAGGGTCGTCCAAACGTTTGGGTTTTTGATAAGGCATGGGGGGGTTTTGATAGGAATTTGGGGGTTTTGGGGGGTTTTGGTAAAAAAAAACGGGGGGGGGGGTTGGTAAGGTTCGGGGGAGCTTTCTAGTAAAACATGGGGGATTTTTTTGGTAAGAATTGGGGTTGTTTTTGGTAAGAAATGAGCATTTTTACGGTTAATTTTCATATCCCTCGGGGGTTTTTGTGTGAAAAATCTGGCGTGTTTTTTGTTACAAATCGGGGGGGTACAAAACGGGGGGTTTTTTGGTATGTACCAGTGCCTTCGATGCTACACAAGGGGGTGGCAGCGTATCCCTCACAATGCACGGTGTGGTGCCTTGTGCAGGTGGGAGAAGAAGCCACAGAGACCGTGATTGAGGCGGTGGCAGGCAGGCCTGACAAGATCGCAACGGAATCCGCCGATCTTATATATCATCTGATGGTGTGCGGTGTTGCCCTTCTTTGTGCCTGTCAGGGGCAGTGGTACACCCCATCGCCGGGCTGTGGCTGCCATCCAATCAACAGGGCTCTGACAGTAGTGGGTAGCCAACGAACAGCAGCCTGTGGGTGATGAGCGGCAGTCCATGGGGTGGTGGGCATCAGGGACGGACATGATATTGACGCATTCGTCTGTGGGGGTTGGGGGTGGCTAATGGGCAGGTGGGTGGGGCGGAGGACCCCCTGCAATATCCGTGGAGGGGCAGACAGCATGCAGCAATTGCAACACCAACACTCCTCCACTGATGCGGCCAGCTATGCCTATGCCTGTGGCTGTGCTTCTTGCGAGGGGTAGTGAGAAATTGGCAATCATTTGCCCCTCACTCAGTTTTGGCTTAGAGACTTGTTGCAGGTGTATGGACACAGCCAGCGGCATGTGCAGATGGGCAGGAGCACAGGCAGAAACATGGGCATGACCAGCATGCCCATGGCGGCAGGGGCACAGGCAGGGCAGGAGCAGTCTGCGTTGTTTTTGTGGGAGGGGGCTGCACGGGTGCTGGTCCCGGGCATAAAACCACCCCTAAATGGGGGATAAAAGCACCCTTAAAACCACCCCGGGTGGTTTTATGCCCACTTTTTTTTGGATGGGAAACCACCCCTTTGGGGGGATACAACCACCCCTTTTGGGGAACAAAACCACCCCCCTTGTTAAAACCACTTTCTTCGGGGTGATAAAACCACCAAAGCAACAAATGACACAACACAGCAAACAAAAGCAGTCTGAGCATTGCACTGTGCTAAATTTTGCATGATGAATCTGATGTTATTGGATAGGAGTGAATCCGAAACCCGTATGGCGCTGTCACACAAGCTGATGTTTACAAATGCAACAACCTCGAGTCACAATACCATGTGACATGCCATGGCTGCCTAAAGGCCCCAAAAGTATGCTTCTGTTGGAAACATAAGTGCACAAACGGATTTACTGGTGAAAATCCATTATAATGGATAGAATATACCAACCCCACATGCGAAACAAATGGAGCAAAGAAGGACAAGTGCAGTCCATCGCCGATGAAATAGAATATGTCAACAACAATTCATCGAAACCCAGGCAAATATTTCCCACATAAGCGAAAGAACACCAATTGCTCCCTAGAAAGCGCAGCACCACAATCACGCTCACACCCACGTGCTATCAGTGCATAAGCAACGGGGAGTGCCCCTGCATCGCCCTTGTTCTTCTCGCCCAAGTGGATGAAGCGGCGTTGTCCGTCCTGTGTCGCTGCCCAGCAAGCGGCCCAGGAGGCGGCCCCTTTGCTAGTACACTCGTGCACTTGACCCTCAAAAGGGGTGCTCAGCCTATGGATGCAAGTGGCACAAAAGTGTCGCAGCGCAAAGACACTCGCCGTATTCAGCTGGTCCAATTGCTCGGTGGTCAACGCTGCTGCATTGAGGACACCAGCATCCGTCGCCTGGCAAATGTTGCAAGCGTTCATTCAGCCATGCCCTGGGAAGCAGAGGGTGCAGACGGTGATTTGCAAAGAATTCCCCGCCAAAAGCCCAAACCTTGGGGCAAAACTATCCTCAAAGCAGTCCACAGCATGGCCCGTTCTCATGTACCATACGAATCCTAACTACTGTGGCAGTGCAGCATCCAAAAATGCCGCAGTGCAGGGTACACGTAACTAGCCCTTTTATCTGCTTTGCGGCACAACAAACACAAATCCTTGGATGGCACCCTCATGATCCGCGATTCCCTGATCCTTGATCCCTGATTCACGAAACATTCTCTGGAGGTGAAGCAAGGTGGAGAAGGGGGCATGGTACATGGAACGGGGGGGGGGGGTCCTTCACTAACCGTGACCCCGAAAGAAAAAGGTTTACACACCAAGAAAAGTGGAAGGCAGCGGGTTTCCAGACCGGCGCACCCGGCACAGGGGCACCGTAGCAGTAGTATGTGGGCCCTTCACCTGGCTGCAACATGGTGTGGGGGGCGTTGAATGGGGTGGGGACGTGGTCAGATCAGAGCGCACAGCCCCGCAGCCAGTCATTGCTCAAACCTTGGGGCAAACTGGGCCTGGACAACGCTTAAGCATGCAGTGAATTCAGGAGTGCCTGATTGATAAACAAAGAAAAGGACTGGACCCGACAGATATGGATGGAAACCTAAAGCTGAGAGCGCCAAACAAGTCCTGCCACTCCACCTGTCTTCCGGTACTGTGATTCCTGGTTCACATAGAGATGGGCCCTACCCCCCCCCCCAAAAGGGTGGCAACCCCCCCGCCCAATGGGGGGACAAAATCACCGAAAAGGGCGGATAAAGGCACCCCCAAGGGGTGATACCCCCCAAATGACCAAATGGGGGATAAAGCCACCCCATTGGCGGGATAAACCCCCCCCCAGTGGCATAAAATCACCCCAATTCTAAATATACCAAAAAAGGGGTTGGGGGTGGTTTAATACACCACAACCAGCATTGAAAGCAGCATGCGATTGGAGCGGCAGTTGGGGGGGGGGGGGGGGGATTGCTGCACCAAGCAACCTCTTGAGCCGAAATCCCTAACAGACGCTACCCAAGTGAGGCACCCTGATATGGCAGCTTTTCTCTAACATTTGTCTCCTCCCTGCATGGTGTGGTTGAATTGGCCCATGGTGAGGCTGGTTAAGCCCTCACCATGGGTTGGGGTTGATTTGGTTGGTAGGGTAGCAAGCAAGGTCTGGTTTGGGCCTTTGTTAGGTCTGGGACAAGTCTAGGGCACTTGCCCAAGAGCAGGGTGGCAGAGCAAACACTCCCCAAGAATTTCATCCCGTTAGGTGTCAGAGTTGGTTTGGGCTGTGACCTTACCCTTGTTCGTGGCAAAGTGATGCTGCAATGTCTTCCTGTGACAGCGATGCAGTGCTGTCTGTGGTTTTTGTCTTATCACAGTGGGGTGTTGTTGTGATCATCATCATCAGATGAGTGTTGGTTCTGTGGTGGTTTGCATTCTCTTGCATCAGAACACCATGAGAATACATGGTGTGGGTTTATTTTTCACTCATGTCATTGCATTCTCCCATATTCCCTGCCTGTGAAGCTCTTAGTTTTTTTTTATGCATGGTACATGCATGATCCGGCGTGAGGTACCTCCATATTTTCCCTTTGTTGCTTGACAGGTGCTGTGGGCATCCACAGGGGTGAAGCCTCAAGATGTCTGGGGTGTGTTACAGGCAAGAGAGGGGACATCAGGGCTTGCAGAGAAGGCAGCACGGCCTAAAGAGTGAAAGATATGATGTCTCTAAGCAGCATGTCTTTTGTACGGGATGCATCCAGCATTGCCATCCTGCTGGTCTTTATGGATTTGCAACCCATTTGCATCAGATTGATTGGATGAGTTGTGGAGTATTCTTTGGATCTATACAGTCACCCAGATGGCTACAAATTTTGTGCCACCAGATACAAAGGCAGATGTTTGGTTGCGCTCAGAAAGTGGCAGTGTGCCTGTTTGCAGATGTGCTTAGGATGACAACATAAATTTCTGCATCAGGTTTTTTCGGTCCACCAGACATTGCAGGCCACTATGAGGTAGGGCCACTATGAGGTAGAAGACAACAGGTGTTCCAATCTCCCATTCTTCAATGGGGGTACCAACCTGTTGCATTCAGGTTCAAAACAAAATGAAAAAATGAGAGGGTCAGGCATGCCACCCCCTACTACAGAGCCCCCCCCCCCCCCCCTGGTGGCATTTTTTTCCCAATCCCAAAAATTTATGAGGCAGAGAATCAGTACAAAAACCGTACTATTTTGCGGAAGTAGAAGATTCCGAGCATCGGGTGTTTTTTGTGCACGAGAATATTTCATGATATAAAATTGAATTATTACTTGGGGTATTTGTTTTTGGACCAGAAAATGTTGTGCAAAGTTGCATAGATTTTTTGTGCAGTTTTTAATCAAACCCCTCTGTGTTTTGTGCACCTCATTGTTTTTCTATTGCTGTACCTTTGTTGTGTTTACACGATAGCATGCAATCTTATTTTTGAAGTGATTCTCAATGAAATGGTGGTGATGTGGTATGCTGCTGAGGCACAAAAGCGAGTGTCCAAATATTGTTGTGGTATTGCCATTGGCATCGTGACAACAAAGGTTAATCCTGGACGTTTGTCATCTGCATCAACCAGTGCACTGCACCGAGTATTGCAATCCGGGAAGTGCAAGTGGACAGGGTGTTTGCGTAATCCCCGATAGTGGGCAGCCACAGTGCCCCAAAAATGAAGTTGTGCACATTTCGGCAAACAATCCTGGATGAGTAAATTCTCATTGCTTATGTCAATTTCTATTTTGTTGTCACAATGAAAATATTGATGTTGGCTTGATTGAAAGTATGCGCTTTCATGGTCAACATGGTTTTTTCATTGAAGGTAGTTTCTAGCAAGAGTGGGATTCAATTTCAAGTACAGAACATATTTTAGGAAAAGACCACAACCCCATGGTTTGGTTAGTAATGAATTCAATTGTGGTTTCTGCGAAGGCCAAGTTTCATTGTGATACTGTGTCTGGGAAGCAACAAAAATGGCTTTAGCGGCAAGCAATGGTTTTGCTGCCAAACAGGCATATACATAAGATTGGTGCAACAGTTTTCTACAAGCTACATGGAACAATTATGCAAAATGAAGTTCAATCGGAAGTGGTTTTTTCCAATAAAATGTGCAAGAATGCACAAAGCAAGTTTTCCATTGTTGTGTCATTTTCACAAATGCCGGTTTCTCAACCAGAGGCGGAAAATTGCAATGAAGCACAAAAGCAATTTTTCAGCTCTTTGGCTCCAAACATCTTTACCTAAATAGTTGATTATTTCAGCTACACCGTATTTCAATTTGATTTTCTATAAGTTTTTTTAAAAGCCGTGATAGGAAAGCAAACGATGAAATTCTTTGTCATTCCCGGGATGACAAAGTTGTATTTTCTCTACTCCTTAGGCTTTTGTGAACAAATAGGAGACATAGACTCTTGGTAACGATTACAACCATAAATCAATTTTGTTGACTCGTCGATTGAATGCCAACATGCGGAAAAAATGAGTAGTTAAAAATACTTTCTGTTTCTTTGTGCGATGTATTTGGAGAAGCATTTATGGTTTACGTAGATGAAGCCGTGGTACTTGATTTGATTTACTCTTCTGCGCGTTTTCTAGCTATGAACATTGGAAAGAGACGGTATATCGCAAAGTCTCAGACTAAAGCGGTTGATACATGCGGCATATGGATGTTTTAGCCACATTTGGAGCTCAATGTGTGTGAATGGGGAGCCCTTTGTTGGGGCACTGGGCCTAGACAGCCACATGTGGCGATTCAACCAATACGCTTTATACGGACAATTTATACTCGTTTTGGTAACATGAAATGTAAGGTCTCTATTAAAACATAATACAAAATTTTACCAAAACATTTTTTTACCGGCTGACAGCTTACTACGTGCACTAGTTCTTACTAGGTATCGGGAACCTAATAAGAAAAAAAATTTTGACTGGGTAAGAAACCGAAGAAAAAGAAAATTTACTACATTTCACAACATAGTAACAAAAAGTTTTTTGTTTTTATTAGGTTTCAAAACCTGGGAAAAAAATTTTGCTTTTCGTAAGTTTCACAACCGAGTAAAATAAAGTGTTTTTTTTTACTTGGTTTCAGGGCATCTAAAAACAAAAGAACTGGGCTTTAGAACTTTCGGGCACTTGCTGGCCACTTCTTGTCTTCTCCCCCGCTATGAGAAGCTTTTTTCCACTGGGCTCGTGGGGCACGGTACTCCTTTAGGACCAATTTTTCTTTCGTGAAGGATGTGCCTTCAGGACCGCCACTATGCAATTTTTTTCAGGAGCCCAGCCCGGGCCACTTTTGAAGCCCTTTTCGGGAATCTCGCGAAACTTGGAGTTAGGTACCACTTCCGCTCACTTGTGGGCCACCTATGACTTTGTCATCTTGTTTGAAGACCGCCGAGAACGGAAGGTTGACGGAGCACCACCGCCCTTTTTTGTGCCACTTTTGTTTCCGCCCTCTTCTGTAGGGATCAGCATGCAATGCAGAAGTGGACGGAAAAGGTTAATACGGAGCCTATTTGTAGAAACGACATCTTGGCCGCAGTGTGCCATGCCGTGACAAATCGCCCGGGTGGCCTAAGGTTCGGAATCGGTTTTACCAATTAATCGGATAATCGGATTAATTGGATTAATTGGGTCTAATGTGACAAATAATCGGTAAAACTGATTATTTTGAAAACTGGTATAAACCAATTAATCGGACAAGTTATGTATGAAAAATAAATATTTTGTTGATACACCATGAAATGTTTCTTATCAAAAACCAGAGGATTTTGCAAAATCACAGGCAATTTGGGATAAAAGTCAAAGGTTTAGCATGTCTTTCACCTCTATTATCCTGTTTACTATCCCTTAGGTTAAAGTTCACGGCTTTTCGGCAATAATTGCATTTTGTAGAGACAACAATCGAAAATAACCGATTGTTTTTGTGTCATATAATCGGAATAATTGGTTATTTTTATAGAAATGATTGAAAACAATCGGTTATTTTTGCATGAAACCAATTCCGAACCTTAGGGTGGCCCTGTGGCCCAATGGCAACATGTTGAGTCATTGCTCCGTGATGAACACGAACGACTACGTCACGTGATCACTCCAATTTCATGGTCTCAACAATATAGGCTTGAAGCACGCTATTTGAGGGAGTGCGAACTGCGATGTTTTGGGTGTAATGTGGGTTGTGTATGACTCATTGTGCAATGCGTCATGTGCGCTCTGGGTTCGTAGGAATGTGATGGCTGAGTCATTGGCGCGGCGTATTTTGAAAACACCGTCCATTGATATGGTCTATGCGCCTCTCTTGCTTGTGGCACAAATGCATAATGTGCGCAATGACAATTTGGTGCTGCGCTTGTTGTTGTTGGTTTCTTCAGCACGCACTTTCTTGTGCTTTGTGTTCGATGCGCTGTGTCCCAGGCCGTATAGTTGGTATAGTGGGTACAAACAACGATGAGTTGGCCATAGTCAACCACATTGCCAAACGACAAAGCATTGAGCCAAGGTCGCAGAAGCGGCTGGACAAGTTTTTGGGTAAATTTGGCAATGTAGCTTTTATACCTCTTTCTACTCCACCTTCATACATCAACATGACGGTGCGAAGTGCGATCCTGCCTGCCTTCTCATGCTACATTCCCTTTTGTCTAGGCCTTCTGTTAGCGGTACCATCCAATTTGTTCCCATGCTACATTCCCTTTTGTCTAGGCCTTCTGTCAGCGGTACCATCCAATTTGTTCCAAACAGATTGCGGTTGTTGTGCTACATTGCACAGGTGATTCTGCGCATGTCCGCCCTATTGAAACCACAATCATTTGGGCCGGGGGACGGATGTATGCTAGGCCCTACTGTTCATCCACCCGTTCGTCCTGCTTTTTTGGCGATCGCAAAGTCCACATCAGGTGCCCTATATGCTGAGTTTATCAGTTTGCCCTGCATGCGTGTCCTTTGTGTCTCTCAGGGAAATGTGTGACATCGCACAAAATGAAGCGTGCAATTTGCTGCCACACTGGCATGCATTCTATTGGCATTCGCATTGGGTGACCACCTTGTGGTTGATGAACCCCCTTCAATATATGAAGTCCCTCCAAAATCAGTGATCCGTGGTTTTTTTTTCAGCGCATTACCCCAAAGATGGTAAATTGCAGTATGACAAAAAAATGATTAGAGAGCTGGATACTGAAACCACGGAAGTGCTTCGCAAAATGAGCAAAAACAATCCTCCCTCGTCACAACCTACCTCCAAAGATATGAGAGCGGATCTCATTTACAAAGGCGTGTTTCTGGACTTCATATAAATCATGTGTGGCATTACCTACACAAGTGGCCTGGAGTTGACTACAAAGTACCATGCCCTTAAACACCCATACCGCGTACTGTTGACTCCTCCCCTCCATCAAATTCAATTCGAAATGGGAGACTACCAAACAAACCTAGCTACAAATATTTGAGTTTTTGGCTTCTTGGCTTCATGTACCTGAGAACAAATGTTGCAAAAAAAAATTTCGAAAAAAATTTTCAACGTGTTACTACATTTCACTTCCCTTTACTATATTGTACTCGGTTATACCACAGCACATACTATGTTTCAGCAAATGCCCTGAAATGCAATGGACAGCCCACTTTTATGACTCAGCATGCGCACATTCATTGGGAATCATCATGCATGATTGGCATGATTCATCATGATGCATGATGATGATGGTCACTGATATTGCCTAAGGGGTTCCAGAAAGTTATTGTTGCTCCTTGTTGGGCTCTGGAGGGTCGCTGCTATTTCAGACAGTCTCTTGATGGTCCCCTCGTCGCCTAAAGAAAAATTTGCAGCAGGGGGGGGGGGGGGGGTTTCATCTGCAGCTGGCGTTGCCTACTGGCCGATCGCCATTCCCTGCCCGACCCTTCCCTTTCCTTGAGTGAAAGTCCACCAAGCCGCTGTTTTGGTCCACCGTGTCCGTTCCTCCATGGTGGCGGGTCACGTCAACCAAAACATTAAGGATCCATACAGCATTACCCTACACCTCCACGGGGGGGGGGGGGTTGAAAGATTGGACTAGGGCTTCCTCCTGCAAAACTCCATGCCCATGCACGGCCCTGAACACCCTCAAAAAACACAGCAACATGAAGGAAATAAAATGGGAACCCATTGCCAAAGGGATCAGAGTCCAGCACAACCATGGGCAACAGCAGCAAACCAAAAAAGCCTCAATGCCGGCTAGACCTGACTCGAAGAGACATGTTTGCTTTGAGGCCTAACCAAGAGAGATGGGCGTCATGGGTTAGAACAAGATATGGTGTGTATGGCTACAACAGGGCCAGAGGATGAGCTGGGCATACCACTGTGCCAAAATAGATGTGCTGGACCCAGAGGCAAAACAACGTTGTTTGGGGTTGGGGGCTGTAGCGTTGAGGTAGAGCAGTGCCAGGGTGCGAGGGGCTTTGCGGGCGTGGCGCTCGAGTTGTTCAATGCGCCACTGCCCAGAGGGTCGACCACGACCATGCCTAACGCCCTTGGCCCACCTCTTTGGGCCACCAGCCTGTACCTGCCTGTAACCAGAGCCTGACAGGAGGATGGCCAGTGGACCTGAGGGGCTACGAAGGGGCATAACCGTGACCAACTTTAGGTAATTATGAAGCAGGCCCCACACCCCATCGTTGGCAAGCTTGGGACTGCCCTTTTGGGCAAATTTCCTGTCGCACAACTTTACAGGACGCCCCCTTGGGCCCTGTGGTGGGGACAGCTGCAACAGACTGGCAGATATGCTGGCGGCATGAAGGCGCGCACTGCAGTCGGCCCCGCTTTGAGCAGGAAAGATATATGACGCCCCAATGCTCTGTTGATGCTGCCCTCATGTTTAATTTGTTTGTGTCTGCCTCTGTTTCTCTCCTCCCTCCTCCCCTCGACCCCCCTTCCTGTTGCTCTCACTCTCGTTCTGTCTCCCGTATGATTCCTCTCCATCAGTTCTGTTCTCTTCAATTTCTTTGCAACAATATCCAGCGCACCAACCAGCTTTTACACCAGCTCAATGTAGCACATCTTGGTGTTGTCACCCCTGAAACCAGAACAAATTACAACAGCAAGGACGCAAAGTGCCGCGAGCACCTCAAGCACACAAGCGAAATCTCATTCACTGCAGGCGACGCAACGCTCACATTTTGGAGGGCTCTCTCCAGACAGCTGCGTTACCGGGCAAATGCTATCAACCCACTCTTTGCCTTAATCGTGTGCTCACTGCAGTGCACACAGAGATCTTTGCGGAGTGTTTCAGGGTTGTCCGGAATGACCGGGATCTTGCAGGTGGTTTAAAACATTGTGTATCGCCCTGGGCTGGTGAAAATGGAGCAATTTTTCCATGCGTACGACGGCCCACCAGCGAGCACGCTGCCGTGTAGTGAAATGCATGACTACGGCACGTACCTGCGGGGGTTGGTTGGAAAGATACGAGTGTATCCTCCCTCACGGTCACCGTACCGCTCTGGGACGCTTTCGAAGAGAGCATGCACAAGCTGCTTGTCATAGATGTAACCCATAGCCTGGCGGCGGGCGTGCAGAGAGCCGTCCTTGGCCAGAGTAATCATGTGGTCCACGTGCTTGCGCATGGCCTGGGATCAGTGCATGCGTGGGATGCACACAACGCTGTTCCGCAATTCTAACCCACCAACATTTGTGTCACAGTCCCCGCCAATCCTGTTTCAGACACAGGCACGCACATCAATATGATTACGCAGAGTACCGCGCCCAAAACTAACTTCAGCTCGACTCTGTGTGTCTTCCAGGTGACCCCCTCCCAATGCCATCTTGTGACGGTTTGTTGTTTCTGTATCGCCGGTGATGCGATGCATCACAGGGCGGTCCTTAAAAGAAAAGGAAAAAAAACTGTTCCAGAACGTGGTTTTTTCAAAAACAACCGCGTGTAGCTCATATGTTCAACCATGGTTGGTGGCAATTGGCGGTTGGCGGCTGGTGGAGATTGCCGGTTGGCGGTTGGCGGCAGTTAGCAGTTGGTGATGGGTGGTTGGTGGCGGTTGGCAGCGGTTGACGGTTGGTCGCGGCTGGCGGTAGGTGGCAGTTGGCGGTTAGCGGTCCCTCTGGGCGGTCCTTAGCAAAAAAAAAAAAATCTGGTCCCTTAAAGGCCGCCCTGATGCATCATGTAGATATCCAATAAACCGATCAGGAACAAGATTGAGAAAATCGTTTCACTTGGCTGCCAGTCACAGCATCGCGCCGTTGTTGTGCACAGCGGTGCCGCAACCACAAGGACGCAATTAAATCTGTGGATGTCAAGCAACTCCTCTCCACAGGTTGCCTTTCAAAAGAGCCAGCTGTGGATTTGACTCGTTTCAAAATGATCCCCCTTCCCCGTGCGCAACAGGCAGCTTGTTCAACTCAACAACCGCCGTAAAACTGTAAAACGGCGCTTTGCTCCGCGCCCCTTCGCTAGATTAAGGTGTACGCGCTGTGGCACAACGCTGTGGACCCAAACAATGTGCAGGGGTTAAACACAAATCTGATTGACAAAAATTGCTTGAACAGAATTACAACAAGCTTCGGAGGCAATGAAGCAATGCACTCCACAGTCTGAATTGAGTGCATCGTTATTACCCAAAACAGCCCTCGTTGAAACTCAAAAATGGAAACACAAACAGTACCTAGCGAGGGGCCGGGGGGCGGGGGGGGGAATTGATTGGTGAGCTAAGCAATGATGCGGGGGGATGAGAGGTAAATTAAATGATAATTGGGAGAAGCAAATTATCAGTGCGTTGCTGTGTCAGTGGACCGAATGCCCAACCCCCTGCCCTCAAAAACAGCGGTAAACGCACAGCACAAGCGCTGACCTTGGCACGCACGACGTTTGTCTTAATGCGACCATGACGGAGCAACTCGGTGGTCAACGCACGCATCAAAGCCTTCCTTTGGTCGGCAGGCTTGCTCAGCTTGGCCAACTTCTTGCCGTGAGAGATCATCATGGCAATCTCCTGCGGCTCCTCGTTGGTGGCGGCCATAGTGGTAACCTTGGGCTTATCCTCCATGAACCTCACGCTTTCGGACCACTTCGTCTTGTAGGTAATGGTGTCTGCGCACGTGTTGGTCCTGTGCGACAAGCATGCAATCGGCACAAAGCAACGAAGAACTGAGTGCGACAGCAGACATGCTCAGCACTCATGTCAGGACCTCAGGGCAGCCGCCTTCGCCTCGTTGCCAGTCAACTGGTTCTTGTAGTTGCGTCCCGAAGATCCATTCCGGTAAAGGTTCAAGTTCAACCCGAATTTCCTTGCCGCCTTATCCAACCCATACTTCGTGATGGTCTTGATGCCCTTGGTGGAGAGCCTCAAGCGCACCCAGCAGTTGCCCTCCTTCCAATACAGACGCCTGCAAAATGCAACGTGCAGAGTGAACTAACTGGTGGAGAGAACGCGACAAACCTCGACAAAAAAAGTGCTGCGGAGAAGTTCTTTGGCGTTACTGTGGAGACAAAATCCATTGCACACATACCTCCACTGCAAATTTACCTTCTGCACGCGCTTGTTGCGGATATGGGAGAAAGAGATGGAACGTGCCTTGCGGTTATCCGTCTTGCCCAACAAGTAGCAGATGCGCCCACGCTTTCTCTCGTTGGCGGATCCAGCGTACGCCGCCATCGCGTAGTCATCAGTCTGGGTCATCTGTGCAACCGTGAGGTCGTGCTTCCCACTGGGCGCTGCCCACGCACGTGACGCGCCATGCCACTAGCACGGATTTCGCGGAGGGGGAGGGGGGTTTGGCACAACGGCTGGATAGATTGCTGTCTGCCCTATTAGCCTCTCGCCACTTACCCTCTCCCGCCGTAGGAGGCGGTGCACATCGGCCTCTCACACCTAGTGCCCTCCCTCGCTGGCCTGACCCCTCGCGGAAGAGGGGGGGAGGCTCAGGAGTTCGACACTGACGCTCGACGAAGCGCACAGAAGCACGGAACGCAATTCATACATCCACATAAGTCAACCCAGGTGCAGGGCGCTGGAAGAAGGAAAGAGCTCTCAAACCGACACCTGTACGCATGCAGATGTACGAATAACAAAAAACAAACCAGCTGAAAACAGTGCAAGTCGCAAAGCCGCGGTCAAACAAAACAAAACGTTAGTTTCTGGTAACCTCCGAAATTTCTGTCTGGAACGGAACAACCGCCAACATGTACCTGCAATCGCCAGGAGGAACGACATGGATAGAGCTGCAACCCCAGCACCGTGGAATGGCGAGGACACAGAGGGGGCCTCCTGAGTGAAGACAGGAGACCGTTTGCACAGCGTGTTATACAATGCACCAACGTGGTCGGCTGGCAATCAAACTTCGCGCACGCCCAAACGCGTGAGGCACACCGGCAGGAAGTTAACGTCAACAGGTTCATAACGAAGGGCCATGTCGTCCACGTTGCTGTACATAGGGGTGGTGGATCCTGCAGCCCTGCAGCGTAGCGAGGTGGTGTGAGGGCCAGAACACCAACGAACAGACTTCTTGTTGCGGTTGGGCACAAGCATGAGGCAGACATATCACACCTCTGTGCAAAAACGGGCCGGCTCACTGGGACAGCAGCACCCACTGTTGCCACGTTGCTGAACGACAAAAGCGAAGAGTGGATAACAAAAGACATTTTTATAACGAAGTGAGGCAGGTCTGGTTTCGTGCTGCTGTTTGCTGGTCGCAACAGGTGGACAATACAGGGACGTGCAAACTGCGCTTGCACACAGTCACGCTGCAGAGCGAGATACACGATACGAGATACATGCAACATGCGGAGGCCACCTCGAGGTCGCGACGGGTGACGAATACAAAGCTGATTGAGTTGTGCGGTCGGCTGCTGACATAAGGACTACGGCTCCCACACAAGCTGCCATAACAGCCGAGCATACAACAATCTTCCTTCCATGGTAGGTGGATTGCCCCAACAACGGAGCAGCATCATAGCGGGGGTGTTGCAAAGGCAGAAGAGACATAACTCACTGCAACGAGACAAAAAATGTGCAACCCCATCACGCGAACAGCACATGCCGAGGTGTGAAAAGCTCAAGGCAATTTTGACCGAAGTGTAAAGCAGCGTGCCACAACAGTCACACCAACACCATGCATTGCGGAGGTCACGTGCGAGAAAATAAAATCACGCGGCAATGGACTCATTGCGGCGAGCAAAAATTCGACAAAATGGTGAATGGTGGAAGAAGGGTCAGATAGCAGGAAAATCGGGAAGTGAAAAAATCGAATTGGTTGAAAAACGACGAGAGAATAAAGTGCACGTTTACCACGAGAAAAACTGAGGCCACTGCACGTAGAGTGAAATCGGTTTTACGCAGTTACAGCAGAGATACCCTGGGTCTGCGAACACCATCTGCGCAGAAAGGACTGATGGTGTTATTATCCGATGTCATCGGCAAAAATCCCTCATTGAACAATTGAGCCCATTCCCCTCAGTGTCAGGGCAGTGAAGGGCTTTGCTTGTCGGTGTACAAAGGATCATTGGGGTGTTGTCTTGAACCACTATGAATTCATTTTTGTGCCTGATCGAATGGACAAAAAGATGATGGTTATGGAAAGAATCTACACGGTCAAAATCAAATTTTATGTCCATGTCTTTAACAAATAATGTTTAATCCTAGTACATTGATATAGAGTAGAATGTAGATTTTCAACTAGTTTGCAAGAAGATTATGGCCTACATATGGTCGGGGTAATTTGACTAGTAAAGTCTCTGACATTATGCATACGATTTGAATTTTAAGATGATACAATTTGAATTTTAGGATGGATCGGTGCATCCCATGAAATGAAAAAACACAGAAGTTTGTATCTTGTTTTATCTGGAATTCAATTGTTAGTTCAATCGTCACATCACCTGTTGAAACCTCAACGCGCGGGTGGAAGCAGAAAGGCCCGCGGGCTGGTCTCCCTACTACGCATGTTTATTGAAAAAACCAACAAAAGCTTTGCGTTTTTTTACTAACTTTTGGTTATTTTTTCTTTTTAAATGTCTTTCTGGCGGTGTCTCAATTCAGAAGCAGAAATTCGAAACTCACTGTAAGGCATGGCTTCCAACGATACTATTCGGATGTACAAGGACCACCACAAGGCCCGACAAAGTGATACGACCTGAATTGCTCTCTCCAGCCCTATTGCATATAGTCATTGTCGAAAGAAGTGGTACCGTTGTTGAAAGTTGTCGCCGTGACCTTGAGCCGATGCCAAATTGCACACTAGGCGGCGCAAACTCATAAAGTGACGAAATAGACATTTATGATAGCTTTCATGCCTTACGAAACTCGTGGCGCTTGCTGCAATACGACCAAAGGCACATTTAACGTATATGACACATGATGCGCGACTGTGATGCCTCAATCTAGCTAGCATTTGCTATGGCGAACGGTGAATATGGTCACGCTCCATGTTGGCTTTTATATTTGTTGATGCGAACCTCTGAGGTATGTAGTGCTATTGTATGTAGTAGTGGCAACGATCCAAGGCCTACAAAGGTGCTCGCTGCTTGTGAAGCGCTGCGTAGGTGGGTAGATGCTGAATGGATGCAAGGGTACGTATCCTCGGAGGACAAGATAAAGCTACATCGGTAAAGTAGGTTTCTTTTACCCACAAGCCGGGATGGTTCGTATTGCATCATTGGTTAAGCTAGGTCGAATATCAACTACTCAGAAGGCTGGGGGCCTCATATTACCCACAATGTATTGAAGCAGGCGCATACGGCTACTCGACTGTATTCCAAAGCATTGTCGGCGTACATAGCATAGCACGAGAGGTCGCTGCTGCGAGCTAAATGTCGTCATGTTGATGATGGTGTGTCATATTACATTAAGCTATGATAATTATATTTTAAGAAATATTCCCAATTTAGACCGGTTATTTCGTATTTGTGATGGGCACCTGTGCCCTGTAGCCCAGTTGCGCCTCAGCGCATGCGGGTCCATGCATATTCAAGCATTGCGCTGCGGCTAAGTGAAATGTAGGTCTTTCACAGATGAGTATCAAATAATTGTGCATCGCTGATCATTTAATGCGTACGGTTTGTGTTACGGCTTTCATCCAATACTTTGTACGCTATTTGATGACAGTACATGTTAATAGCTTATTTTCCGTCCGTGACGTACTGATCCATCATTTCTATTGGTTCGTGTCGCTACTGCTTATCTCGTTGGTAAATTGTCATTGTGGCACTAGTGGATGGAAGGTTTACAGGACGGAAAATAGCATGGTTCACTGTATCTGCAGCTATCGCACTCCACATCGTGTTCATGCTGTGCCGGATCGTCGTCGTCTTCTCTTGGTTCGGTGCCGGCCATGCTACTCATCCGGCGATTAACTAAGTCGTTGTAGTGCTGCAACGTTCATCATGTCCCGCGGCCGGCTATGTTTTGTTCTGTGCACATGATCAGGTGGTGCGTACATATCGCGAGAGTTTGATCAAGACGGACAATTCGGTTGTTGTTCTTTGGTGGACCTACGGTCGTGTGGTGCCTCTTACTTGCATAGCGTGAAAATGTCATCTTCATGTCGGCAGTGGGGTTGTTGACCGAGACTATATAGGGATGCTAATAATGCTACTAGTCTTTTCTAAATACATTGTGGTGATTGTACGGCGTAGCTTATCTTGGAGCGCAAGGTCACGCTGCATGTGGTAAATGTTTTGGCGCTGCCGAGACCTGAAACACTGCCTTTGTTACCCGAACGTGTTGCGCCAGCCAACGTCAAATGGAACGCGTACCCGCAAGCCCTCAGCAAAGGAAACCTGTCTTTGCCGGCCCTCATCAGAAAGAACATGTAGCCGCCGGTCCTTACCAGAACAAACTTGTCGGCGTCAACACTCATCCGAGTAAACACGTCGCCACCGTTCCTTATCAGAGCGAACATGTTGACGTTAGCCCTGATTAGAATGAACAGGTTGCTACCAGCCTTCAACAAAAAGAATTCGTTGCTGCCACGTCGTCATTATGTTCTGGAGCGCGTCCGTAAGCCAATGTAGCGACATCCCACCCTTTCAGTGCTCAGAAGAAGGCGGTATAGCTCCTTCGTGCTAAGGGCGCTATATGACGAACTGTTCTTGTGTACACTATGCGGTCTTTGCCGTTTTTTTTTGGTGCGTTCCTCGGTGAGCTTAGGGTAGGGGTTGTTGCATATTGTAGTTTTTGTGTTCGTACATCATTCTTTTCGTGAAGCTTTAGTGTGTATACGCTGAATTGCAAGCAAAGTTTCAGCACCAGATGTGTGTGCCATTGGTGAAGTTACATGTTTGCATTTACCGTTTGTTTTGTTTTGTTTTGTTATGTTTGTTTCGTAACTTTTTCGGCTTCGGACGCTCAACTAAACATTTGCTCCAATGTTTGAATGATTGATCCAAAGGAGCACTACCATAGCTCTTAAAGAGCAATTAGTTGTGCTCCGGATGAGAACCGTCCGTGTCTTTTGGAAAGCTAAAGCAAACCAAGGTGATTTTCACTTTTTGCGTACTTTTTGCATCATTTGAACATATCGTCTCCATCGTTGGTGCACGATTATCAACAACCCCGATCAAGGTTGCATTCTTTGCGGTGTACTAAACATCTGTTTTCTTTACTTCAACGTTTTTAATGTAACCAACGTAAAGGACAAAGAAATTTTGTTTCGAAGGTGTAAAGTTGGTGCTCCTATCGCCATGCAAATTGGGTGTAATTGATTTCTAAGGTGCGTACCATGCAGCAAGTGTAGTATACGGTATCGGCACCGTATCCGTACCATACACTACCGCTGTATCTTCTATGGTGTCTCTCAACACTATGATGTTCACAACTTTGTGCGCCATAAACACCTTGTTTTTATACCCGCAAAAATCTAGCATACCATGCCTTGGTTGTCGGATGTACGTTGCGATATGTTTGGCAAAACATTATAATGTCAAATTCGGTATGGTTACAATATTCCGCTAGATGTAACACTTATTCCGCTAGATGTAAATAGAATTTTATACATCTACTTGAACATGATGTAGGCCATTAGACGCCAGTAACATAGCTAGTTGTTCCATAGTATCTACCACATCCTGCAAAATGTTACTTTGTTTCGTGGAACTCCAACAAAAGATGTTTCTTCATGTTGTTGGGCCAAAATGATAGCACATCCCCTAAATTACGTAATCAATCCAAATTTGGCATTCCAGTCATCGTATGCTTCTTTTGGGTGCCTTGTCAAACAACATGAAAATCTGCCTTGATATTTGCCATCACGGCACGCATGCAACAGCGAAGTTTGAATGTTGTTAACAAGTATTGCGAAGCTCTTCGACAAACAATGCGCATATGCGAGCCACATTATCCATGTGTTTCATCTCGGATTAGGAAGACACTTCTTCTTGAATGATGATCTTACATTTCTCTTTACCCGAGACCTTCTTCGGATCACTCACAAATCCAAGAAACTGAGGACCACAACAACACACTAGTTCCATTTTGATAGAAAATGTGCCACTTTTCGCCAAAGAATTTTTCGGTTGCTTGTGTTATTTGCCCTAGTGCATTTATGTGCACATTTAGTGCTATATTTTTGTGACATGTTTGCTAATGGACGGTGAATGCAACAAAACGAGTTATATTGTTAGTATTGATCTACTTGAAATGGAGATGGACCGAATCAATGCACTTTTGCAACTTTTTTATTGTAGGCTTACTTGGTTTTTTCAGCATTGATGTTATTGAAGAGTTCAAAAAATAGTGTTTTTTTAAAAGATCTAGAAATTGGTGTTCCATGCATGCACACATCTGGCGGAACAAATAAGATTGGCTCTTACGTCTAATGGCCCGTATAACGTTACGGTAGATGTACAAAATTCGACTTATGTCTAGTGGAATAGGTGTTACATCTTGCAGAATATTACAATGGCCCGGATTTAACGTTATAATGTTCCATTACACATATCGGGAAGTACACGCGACTGTGCAGAGCGCGCTGATTACCGATGTAAGTTGTACAGCTCCTGGGTCGGGCAAAATGTTGATTTTACAATTGGTATATTGGTTTGTATTTCAAGTTCGAGGTTTGCTTACGAGAACAGTGCCAAAGCAGGCCACGCAGCGGTAGTGCAATTAGGGACCGCGCTAGAACTTGTGCCACACGGAAAGACGTAAAACAAAAGTAATTGTAATTCAATACAGTTCGAATTCTAAGATCATCACCCAAAGTACGGAAATGTATTAAAGCAAACTTGGGTGTGACCTTTCGCTTGATTCCGTAATTGATAGCCTCCACACCACGGAACAAGTCCTTTGACCTGCATTGATCAGAGAAGGCTTCTTTCGATATTTAATCAAGAACAGCTTTGCATATTCGATCTATAAAATGCCCCATTTTCTTCTTCTTTGGTTGGTTGCAAAAGTAACTCATTCTCGTGTGTTGAAAGGCTGCGAATTCTAGTCTCTACGGAAAAAGATGTTATAGCTCGAACCGCTTAAGTAGGAAACGACACCTGCAGCTTTGGCTGCGAAATTCCTTGCCTGAATTGCTAATTTTCTGTTAACAGCCCGCACAATTCCTTACCGGCGCTGTCGCCGGCATGGCAGCATCGTTACTGTTTAGACCTTTGTTTCACGGATTTCCACAAATTCTTTCGGAGTTGGAAGCTGATACTCTATAAAATTGTTATGTATAATAAAAACTAATTATCTTCATCCCTAATTTCTTTTTAGGTGTGATTTTGTTTCATCGGTTGTGCACTTCAAAATTGATCCGGACTGCCAACTGGAACGATCTATAGTTGGTTTTTATGTTCCATCAATATTGTACAAAGTTTCAACCTTTAGCTCGCCAAGAATGCGGAGAAGTCCGCCAAACAAAAGTCCAAACAATCGCCGATGCTGCAAATCTTGCGCCCACGCGATTTTGGGCGAATTTGCTAACCTGCTCAATTCCTAAAAGTTGCAGGTTCAAAAGTAGCTTAGTTTTCTTAAAACGGGGTTTCTTTCTACATCCGCCCGACTTGTATTTCTAAGTCATGCAGAGATGTTGACAGAGCGCATTCTCTCTTGTCTAAGGAGACACGTGCTTGCTGCCAACCCTTGCGCAAACCCATTAGCACCCCAAAGATGGTGGTTATCTCGGAGGAACCCGGGCTCCTCTTTTACACTTTCACGGGCGAATAAATTTGCAAATGTGGCTACGCATGGTGCAGCATTGCACGCCTTAGCCCCTTCGCTACCCCACTCATCGTGGTCCTCCAAAGGGGAGCAAAAAGCTAAGTGCTTAAAAATGATATACCGTGGCCGTCAACAGGACTGCCTACGGCAGCAAAAGAGGTTGTTACTCAAGATACCAGGTCTCTATCACGTGCATTCATAGGACCCTCGGGCTGCACAGCTCCCACTCTGATGCTCTCCTCTCACCCCATCCACAAAAAAGAATGAAAAAAACGGTCTTTACAGAAAGAATAGTAGGCATGCTACCGCACCTGGTATGCACAAAAATGCACCGGAAATGCCCGACTAAAGATGCAAATTGCCGAGGGTGGTATGCCACACACATCCCACAAAGAGACGCCCCAGTTGATTCACTGAGCGGAGGTAGGCAAAACAACGTTGTTCTGATACAACAAAGTGAAGGTGTAGAAGATAAAAGCTCGTGCACTACACCGCCGTAGTAATATCCGTGGCCTTTCTTCGCAATTTGCACACCTCAAATCGGTCAAATTTGAATCGAATTGAAAATAACAGCAGCTCCCTCCTTACGGCCACTTGCCCGTTCTTTTGCGCCTGTTGTTCACATTGCAAACAATCAATCCCTCAACATATGATAACAATTGAGCAAACTGTGTTCTTCGTGGAGCATTGAAATACGGAGTGAAAATAGGGCTGTTCCAGATACTTCATAAGTAGCCCCCATTGCTTTAAAAGATTCCGACGGCAGGCTAATACTTCTACAGTTATTATGCACACCGTAGATGTCTGCCTGCAAGCAACTTGGTTTAACTAGCCACCCCACCCCTAATCTTGTCGCAGCACAGTCCGTGAAACACAAAATCTCCTGTCCGCCCCCCCATCCCGCGCCAATGACAAAACCCCCATGCTGTCATCCCTTAAGATCGCAACATGAGAAGCTGTAAGCGATGCGGCAGCGCAGTGCCTTCATAAACATAGTTCTTGGCCTCTGCATGCACTGCAGCCAATGCTTGCGAGCCAAATTCTTCAAAATTGCGAAGCTCTGCGACAAAGGTGCTTCGAGACATGCACAACCGGGGACACCTACCAAAAACACATGGTCCCTACACCCCGCCCTTCTTCGCTGCCATTCAGGGTAACATATTCCTTGTGACGTGGACCAGGATCCGAGAGAGCTGAAAAAGCACTACTTGGCCTCGTCCATAGGCTGTGTCCTCCTGTTGCAGGCCAAAGATCTCCAGCTACCCCCAATCCATGTCCAAACCCTTCCCCTTTTGCCTGCCCTTTGATGTTGATGGCAAGACCCTAAATGGCGTGTTAGTGAATCCTTCGGCAAAAGATCTGGGACTACATCAGAAGCGTTGCCCTCAACACTTTGTGGTCCAGTGTTGCAGAAATCTCGTAGTCGAGAATTTGCGGAGTGTGGAATCTGAGTCGTGGGATGATACCAACAGTTGCCTCGCCAACGGGAAACCAAGATGAATATCCCAGAACCAATAATCTCACGAGCACAAAAATCACATAGCTTCAGACCGAGATGTTAATTATCACGGAAACAGAGCCCCTTCGCATGTTGAAATCAGGATGTCACCTCCACCCAATGCTGCCGAAGCAAAACAAAAGTGTCCATATCTCTCTTTCAACGGTTAGCCCGACATATGAGGGAACCGGTGAAAGCATTTGTAAAAATGAAAAGAAGAGACACTGAACCTTCATTTCGGGAGCTTATTCTTCTATTCACAGGGGCAGCCCGAACATGCGGCCCCCTCCCCCTCCGACAAATTGTGTCGCAATGGCCCTGCGATTGAGACACAGTGGGACTGGGCCTCCCCTCCCGTGAGGTGTTATTATTATTGAGTACATGATTGTTTGTGCGCATCTACTCAATCCCCTTGCCCCCTGTGTTTCAGCCCCTTTGCCAACCCATGGTGGGTGTGCACCTTCCAGGGCTGCAGGCACCAGGAAATTAACTTACCGCGGTTCCAGACTCCAACACCTGCGACATTATTGGTGGGGGGTTCCAAAATTTCCGGTTTTCTTGCGCATATTTGAATTCCCTGTCAAAGTCTAAGCATTTTGACCGTACATAAGTGGCAGTACAATTTCGAAAGCTTCTAAAAATTGCCAAAAAAATATTGCAAACTTTCGAAAATTTGCTGTGCGGGCAGAAAGATACTGTTCCCGAGGGGCGTAGGTATGGGTATGGGGCTCTGGTGGCTGTGTGTGTGTGTGTGTGTGTGTGTGTGCCTGTGCGAGAAACCCAATGATTTCAACCAAAGCAATAGTGTTCACTATGATACATCACCACCCAAAAGCTGTGTGCGCACTACAGTAATGTTTGGATCTTCCAGCCATTGTGGCCTTTCCGCCCTCTCAGCACGACATGAAGGCACTGTACAGTCTTCATGCGCCTACCGCACCCTGCAGCCTGCATGCCCATGCGCCGACCCCTATGCAAGGGCCCCCGATGGAGCAAGGTTGCACGCGGCGATGAAATGACCGATGTGGTGTTGACTTTCTGCCGAACTATCAAATCAACATTGATCTTTGCATTCTGTGCTGAGGCAAGCGATCCGACAAGTACCCAGCTCCTGTGTTTCTGGCGGTCTTGGGGGGGGGTCTTGACCGGCACACCCCACAGCCTGGCTACGGTGGCGGGCAGAAACTCTGACAACTCCTGGTCTACTGGGGACCTCTGAGCCGCCCTCTCCCCTATGTCCCGACTCCAGAGTCAGGGTTTTAACATTTGAAGTCACAGAGGATAGTGTCAATGTCTTGACATTGGAGGACAATGACGACGGTGTTGAGGTTCTGACACCGGAAACCAATCACGATTGTGTCAACGTCTTGACATTGGGATACACTGACGACAGTGTCAGGGTTGTGACATTAGAGTACAACGGCGATTGTTCATCTTCATTTATCACCAATTCTGGTGGTGTTGGGGAACGTGGGCACGGATCACGAAGAGGGTTGGGCCGCATCTGCTGGCGACTGCTCGTTTGGGCCCCTCAAGCGGTGTCCCTGACACCCCCATAGAATATCAGTACCCCGTTGAATATTGACTCCCACCCCAAAGTACCGGTCCCTCGGGACATGTCTGGGACCCCTGGCTTCAGTCTGTCTGTCATGCCCCAGACTGCAGTGCATTTTTGCACTGTGCATCCCCTCAATCCCCGGGGTGCTAGGGTGACTGCAGTGCATTGCGCTCCAGTCCTGTTGTGTGAGTGACAATCATGTTCCATTGGCTGCAAGGGCCTACAGTTGGCATATGCATGGCACAGGGCACACTCTGGTCCACAGGAACTGTGTAAGTGTTGGTGCAGACCCCAACATACGCACGCTCACACACTCGAAAAACTTCCCCCGCCATGGGACAATGGGCAATTGGTGCGTGTGCGTGCACACACACACACACACACACACACACACACACACACACACACACACACACAGACAGCAATGCTGCGGTCCTTGCTCCAACTCCTGGGGGAGTATGTGGAGGTCTTACAGTACTGACTCAACTTGGACAAATGCGGGGTGGTATGCGAGGGCCCAGAGTCCCTCCCATTGGGAACAAAATTGTTTGGGGTGAAAATGCGCGATGAAGTTAAATACCTGGGGACCTCGCTGGGGCAGGCCAGTGTTGTGGTACAGTATTAGGGGTCTCTGGCGAAGCTGCTGGTCAAGGCACATTTCATAGCCTCACTGCCCCTCAAGGCCGAGGACAAGATTCAGGCACTATACACATGGACATACCCTGTGTTGAGGCACATTGCAGTCATATTCTTTCGCACTCAGGCAGTGATCAGAAAAGCCAATATGGCCATACGAATAGCCCTGGGCACTCGCAGCTAGGCGCTGCCCACCCTGCAGTGGTGGCTGCCGAAGGACAAAGGGGGATACACACTAGGGACAGCATGGGAAAATACTTGCCCTGGTGCCACTCGGCGACATACACACACACGTTACCCACAATGGAGGGAGGGGAAAGCTCGGTGGACTTACGTGAATTTGACGAATGGGTACGGAAAAACGCACCAAAACTGGCACTCGACAAAGTGCACTACCACAGCTTCTCATGATTTCGGCATTCACAGCCTCAATGGCCTTTATCAGTCACTTTCTCCGTAGCATACTCAGCCTTTGTGAAGATCTGCCCTGGAAACTGCTGGAACGGGAACAGTTTACTATGGAACTCGGCTTTCTTTGCACAAGAAACCAAGTCACGGGTGAGTGAAAACCAGCTCCGCACTTTTTACTGTCCACGGATGGTATCGCGGGGCATACAAAAGGTGGGTGACTGTGTCACAGCCACAGGCCAAATCAACACGGAAGTGATTCAGTTAATCCCTCCGGCATACAGAGCTTTCTATGTGCGAAAACTGGTCAAATATATTGATGCGACTGCGGGCCGGGATCCCATGTCCAGCATGGCCAACCTTCCAGGGATCAGGGAATGGAAACTGTCAGCAGTATTGCATACCTGCAGGCAGCTGCTCACAACGGAGGAACGTCAAACCTCCGAAGTGTGGAAGACACTGCATTCACAACAGGTGCCTTACAACTTAAAAGAATTTGTGGTCTTGGCACTGGAGAAAAAACTACCAGTCGCTCAACAACTGCAAAAAATCCAAGTCCTCACGTCCGTGGGCTGCCCGCTCTGTCGGGCCACGGAAGACCACGCGCAGGTGGAAAAAAATGTTTGTATCTACAGGACTCTCTAGCCTTCATCCGGTGTCTATGGGGGGTTTATGTGGACGACAACACGTGGTATGAGCCATCACGGTTGTGCACCAACCATCCTCTGTTGTTGGTCACAACAGTACAGGGCTGGATGATGTGGTCGGCGGTGTATGCATGCTGCCTTGTTCGCTGTGCGTCACTGGATGCTCCCCCTCCAGATGTGCCCACGACGCTTTTTGCAACGGCTTTATTCCGTCCTGCTTGCATGGAAACAGCTGCCCGATGGCACTCTCAATTCCCACATCCTCGCGGTAACATGCGAATGTTTGAAAGAAAGCTGTGGGTGCGGGACCGCATAGCGAGTTTGACAAGGCAGCGGGACCTCATAGCGAGTTTGACAAGGCAGAATGGAGGATGGTACAAGTTGATCCCCCTGAACCTGCCCCCCCCCCCCCCAAGCGCAAAGGAACAAAACGACCAGACCTGGACGGGAGGGACACACAGCCACGCTGACGGGAATACAAGCGTGGGTGGCGGTACATGCACCACCAGTGGGTGGGGTAGTGGACGGTGTCACCTTTGGCACCAACCATCTACGTAACATGAAATTTGTGTCCAACCGTCCCATTTCAGCCCTTGAGGCTGAGTATCTGGCGTTCCAGAAAGCACTTTTGGAGGTGCCTAGGGACTTATCCCTCACAGTTGTATGGAACACTCGCTAGTGTCACGCTGACATGTCGATAAATCTTCCTCTCTGGAGCACAAGGGAATGGGCGTATGGGGATGGCAGTGCGATACTGGGGTCAGATAGTCTGCAATCAATTGAACAGCTGATGTCAGAAAGGGAATCAGCAGTACTCTGGAGGGCGCCTGGCGCCCACCCGGCGCCACAACACCATGCCGACGTGCTGCCACGACCATGATAGACGTGATGCATTTGGGATTACGACGAGCGGCTTCGGCGCCAGCAGCGGCACCCCCAGTGCCAACGCTTCCCACGTTGCCATGAGCAATCTCTGACAGACCTCAACCAACCAACACCCCAATGACCAGTGCATCGTACTGATCACGGGAGGTATATGCAAAGGTTGTCCCAGCATTTTTTTGTGGCGCCGGGGCTGATAATTGTTCCCGGCAATTCTATGGCCTTCGGCAAGGCACCTCAAAGAGGTGGGGAGGCCCTGACCACGAACAGCAATTTCAGGGCTTTTGGGGGGGCCATGGCTATGGCTACATGGGCCTAGCAGCCGCTACGTGGGTCCCTATGGGCAGGAGAGTACCCGTATTGTCACCAAATGATGGTATTGCCCACGGTGCAAACACACCCAAAAAGGAGCTGCAAGGGGGAGCCCTTGCACTGCGCGCTACTTTTTAGACTAGGTTCCCCCTAAAGAGACCCCAAGCACACCCCTTCCAAACGCTCTTATGTCACCCCTGCCTAAAGAGCATGTCCCAGTGTAGACCCTGGGAGACCTCCTTGAGTGGGGGCGGGAGGCGGTCCATCTTCCACGAATGGGGGTGGGAGGATGGACCCGGGGGTGCTGGGTATGGCCGTCTAGCATAGCCCCGCTGCCGACCGTTTCGGGATGACGGCATGGTACGTCTTGGCTAGCACGAAGGATCCTTGGCATTGATTAAGCCCGTGAGGTCATCTTCGATTATAGTACTTGGAAGTGATACAGCACTTGGAGAGGATGTTGGATTGTCCCTTGGCCTTGATCATGATACTGAGGTCCAACATCAGCCGTGCCTACTCGGGGTCACCATGATGGGGAGAAAACAACATGGATACATCACGTCTACCTTCTCGAGGTCCCATGGTGGGGAAAAATCAACCTAGGAAAGAGTGGATGTGGCGGAAATGAGCAAAAAAGTGTGAAAAAGGGTGGAAATGGGTGAAACTAGGTGAAAATCCAAAAATGCCATATCCCCAATGTGGAAGAAGTATCAAAACCTACCCTCAAACAACAATGATGCCCCCCTAGGTCCCCCTAGGTCCCCATATGTCCCTACAGGTCCCCATAGGTCCCCGTAGGCCACAATACGTCCCCATAGGGCCACATAGGCCCCCATAGGCCCCCATAGGTCCCCATAGGTCCCCATGGGTCCCCATTGGCCCCCATAGGTCCCCATGGGTCCCCATAGGTCCCCATGGGTCCCCATAGGTCCCCATGGGTCCCCATAGGCCCCCATAGTTCCCCATAGGCGCCCATAGGGCCCCGTAGGTCCCCATAGTCAGCCATAGGTCCCCATGGGACCCCATAGGTCCCCACACGTCCCCCTAGGTCCCCTTAGGTCCCCACACGCCACAATAGGTCCCCATAGTCAACAATAGGTCCCCATAGGTTCCTAAAGGCCCCCATAGGTCCCCATACTACTATCACAAAGTATGGGTCTCTCGTACGGCCACACGCCCAAATAGTTGCACTGCGCTTGCACTGTGCGCGCACTGCGCTAAGTGCGCCCCCTAAGACCCTGGTGA
Source organism: Eutreptiella sp. 'Long Island Sound 2002' (assembly GCA_964036045.1). Taxonomy (NCBI): domain Eukaryota; phylum Euglenozoa; class Euglenophyceae; order Eutreptiales; family Eutreptiaceae; genus Eutreptiella; species Eutreptiella sp. 'Long Island Sound 2002'. Next base: position 45,023,041 of record OZ038384.1, read on the forward strand.
GCACCACTAGGCCTAATTCGTGGCTACATGGCACCCCATGGGTTTATTTGCACTCCCATCGTCACCAAATGATCACCCAAGCCTGACCCAAGGATACCCGTGGTTGTTAGGTTCACCCGGAAAACGCGATTTTTCAACCAACCCACGCCGCACTGACAACGCTCACCAGTGGGGCCCCGTCGGGGGGCCGATCTCGGATACCCGGAGATGGAACCTGGGACCCCCGCCATTGGTTAAGGGGTCCATATAGAAGCAAAAAATTCTCTGGGACCGAGGTTTGGATCGATGCATGGTGGCCACATGGGGCCAACCAAGTTTTGACCCCCCGCCAGAAAAAAAATGGTACCCAGGTACGGGAGGGCGGGGGGGGGGGGCGGGGGACTGAGGGGTCAAGTTCGGAAAATTCATTGGAGGATAATTTTGTCTCCCAAAATGATGATTTTACAGGGGGTTGGACATCGGATTTTGTATGCTACATTAATAACCCCCCAAAGGGGGGGGGGTACGTGGTGCCCGCGCCTGCCCTTGATCGAACAACCTCTTCGAGGTGATTTTCTTGAGCACCTGTGGCAGGTCTGGGGTTCCAGAGGTGGGGGGGAGTGGGGGGGTCCCGGACACACACTTCAACACCCCTCAAGCTTTTGCCGTCCCTCGGCATTCCCAAGGATACCCTGCTGGCTCTGCCGGAACAAACACAACGGGGCACACATGCAGTAGGCAAAGAGTCTGCGCTATGCGGTATGCCACCGCCACTTGCCACAGGGCTATTCCCTTCTGACCACCACCATTGAGGGCCACAGGGTCCCCATGGGAACAAGGAGGACGCCTCTGCGGCCACCACCTCCATGGCCCCGGCCACTGAGGCACAACAAGACGTCCAACTGACCCCACAAACCAGGCAACAAATACGAACAGACAAGCATGTACCCCGCCTCAAAACACACGCATACGGGAGCACCGCATGGCCTTGGCCTCCGACTGTGGGCACCTGTCGGATCAGGGCTCTGCGATGGCCTCCTTTCTCCGTCAAGCTGACCTATCAGCCCTCCACAATTCTGGCTCGGCACTTGTCACACCCACCTCCATTACCACATGACCTTTAAGTGTCCCGTGCAACAATTCACGGTGCAGACCTGACATTTGGACAGTCAGACGGTATCGCAACTGAGATGAGTGAGAGGAATAACAAATGGGGACAATTGTTTGGGGTCGTTTCAGTGTGATTCTGGGCCCTCAAACCCACCGCATGAGAGGTGTGGGAGGTTTAAAAATTTCCGGGTTTGTTTTGTGGCATAGCGGAATTTCCCATTGAATTTATAGCATTTTGACCACACATAAATGCGGGTAAAAAAACTGTTGGCCACTCACACTCCGTGAAAGAAAAATATGAAATTCTAGCAGACGCATAAATGCCGACACATAACCCCGCAAAGCACCCAACGATCCGCAATGTTGCTGTCAGCCCCACCCCGTAGAAGATAATGCTGCTCCCCATGGGCGTAGGCTTGGTGGTCTGGGAGTAGAGCAGGGATCAGGATCCCTGAAACGCCGTGGCAGCACATTCCTGCTACGATTTCTCAACCTTGCCAGCGCTTTGCCAACTCAATGTTGCCCGGAGTATCAGCTGTCTGTGCATGTCTCCTCAAGCCCCCCACCCCACCCCACCTCAACCACTCTTTCTCCCCCCCTCTTCATTCCCTATTTCTCCGCTGCTTAACTTCCTCCTTTAGCTCCATGGCCGACTCAGGGCCTTGGGCGTCGGTCCATTGCATACCAACGCACCCATCACGATCCAAACTTCCACCGACCAGCCAACGGCATTCGCTGACACATCTGAGCCTTCATCCCGGATGTAAGAATGTGTCCATAATGCTGTACAGCATCGTCTCAATGCCGCGTGACATTCACAGCCCAGGCCGTAGGCCAATGGCAAGGGAGCATTCAAATGTAAACCATTGCAGCACATCACCAAAAAGGGCACCAGCCGATGTAGCACTGGCACAAATTCTCATGCGACGTGGCGGCCGCGATCAATTTGTCGACCTGCTGCCCCACGGTCAAAGGCGTGACGTCAGAGGGCCCGTGGGCATGAGCAGCGCTCTCCTTATTCACGTGTGGCAGTGAGCCTGTGGCGGCGCTCCGAGAATGCACAGAGCTGTAGGAGTTCATGGCATACGTATGCAAGAAGCTGATATTCTCAACGGGCATCGTGGGGTCTTCCGTGGGCTTCAACAACCCCTTTGCCTTGTTCGTCTTCTCCTCCTCGCGCATTTTGTCAGCAAAAGACTGAGGGCTGACAGTGGCGGGATGCTTGCCAGTGTCAGCGGTGGGCAAACGCATGTCCTGGAACTCCGTGCCCTCCAGCTTCTGCCGGATGCGCTTGATCACCGCCATGGCCTTGTCCCTCTTGTTGTTCTCCTCATTCTCTGTCCCATCCATTTTCTCCAGCATCGACCGGATCTGCTTCTCCTTGACGGACCGTGAGAACTTGTCCTGATCGTCCTTCTTGTCATGGTCGAACGCATACGCGCTCTCGATCTTTTTGGGCTGCTTGGCCTTGGTCTGGTTCACCTGCTCCAACGCATCGGCGTCCACAAGCCGCCAGTTGATGAGGGGGTCGTGCACAAACGCCTCAAGAATCGCCATCAGGCTGTCACGGTTCTTGCGCAGCACCCTCATCACGTTCACGGAGGTGTGTGTGAAAGTGCCGTCGACGCCTGCGACCTCCATGGCGTTGATGAGCATGCGCGTGAGCCTGAAAGGGATCTTCTCCGGGTATTTCTCGCGGTGCATCGCCACCTCAAAGCAGTCCCCGAAGTCAATGTGCACGACCTTCCCTGTGTACTTTTGCAGCATCAAATTGCTGGGGTGCCGGTCTCCAAGCCCCAGGATGTACCCCACCATCGACATGACAGCCAAGGACCGTGTGTAGTTGTTGCGCCGGTCCAGCCACACCTCCGAATTGGCAGAATTCAGCCACAAAACCTTGTGGAGGTAGAGCGCGACCAGTGGAAAACGAGGTGAGCGAACGGGCGACGAACACACAGCGCACTGGAGAGCGAGGGACGGCAGACAGTAAGCATGCCAAACAAGAAAACAAGAAAACAGTGATGCCGAGAAAGAGACAACAGTGACAGTGACGAGAAGGAAAACAGGAAAACGAGCAGAAAAAAACCTTGTTGAGGTCCTGGCCCTCTGTGTTGTCCAGTGCATGTTCGAAGACCTCCACCTTCTGGATCAGCGCCAAGTGGTCGTAGTCCGTGGTCATTTGCATCATGATCATGTGCTCCGAGGCGATCTTGACCTTGTGACTGTCGCGGTACTCCCGGATGAGCGAATGGAACGTCTCCGCGTGGTCCAGCCACCCGATGAGCCCCGCGTTCCAGCTCAGCGGGATGACCGGGTACTTCTCGATGCTCAGGTCCGTGTACGACGTCTCGCGGTCGTTGGCCAGGAGCGTGTTCACGAGCCCGAACAGCTGCATGACGCGCTCGTCCTGCCGCAGGTCCTCGTGGCCCTTCAGCAGGAACTTGTAGTCCAGCCCGTCGGAGCCGCGGATGGTGAGCCTGCGGGGCCGCTGCTTCGAGGAGATCACCTTCAGGATCTTGGTGAAGCCCTTGATGCGCACCAACGGGGCGTTGGGGCGGTACTGCCCCGGGATGCACAGCTCCAGGTCCGAGGCCGTCTCGAGGTTTGGGGACACGTAGTGCAGCTCCAGCGACTGCATTTGCTGCAGCTGCTTGTAGATGCGACGGAACACGTGGTAGTACAGGTCCCAGGCCTGATTGAGGTCGGGCTGGTTGCGGCTGCTCTTGTACGCGTTGCAGCAGGCTTGGGCGTCGCGCAGGTCGCCCCCGAACGCCTGCGCACGCGAGAGGATCACTTGTGCAGGTGCAACATGGGGGGGGGGTGGCGACGGGCAGTAGGCAGGGGGAGAGGGCAGGGGGTGTGGAGCAAAAGGGTTAGGTCAGGTAAGGTAAGGCGGGGTGGGGTGGGGTGGGGTGAGGTTTCTCGGGGGATCTCCGAGCGCCGTCATGAGTACCGTGCCCCACCCCTACCGGAAGGTCAGCCCCCAGACCAGGTCAAGAAAAATTCGAAACACGTGCAAACTACTCCCATGTGCCCTATTCATCAGCCGAACCATGAAGTTTTTTGCATACTCGCGTTGCTGACAGGCGCAGCACACTTTGCACACAGCGATGTGCAATGTGCGATGTGGGTATTGCCAGTTGCCCCACTGCAGGAGTTGTTATCTCAGTTCACTTGGTTCGCACTTGTTCTCGCCTGTGGCAGTTCCTTGTCGCTCATGGAGGGCCACACGGAGGACCAAGTAACGGCACTGCCCCGCAGGCGTATCATGCATCATTCAGTACCTGGGCCTCTGGGAGGGCTTCCTCCCCCATACGCATTACTTGGGAGCGCGGTGAACTCCGGCAGCGAAAGATGACGCACGCACTGCAGCCGGCGCCGCTGAGGACCCCAGGCCAGCCGCGTCGCCGCAGATGGTGGGCCAGACCACCTGGAGGTGTTCGTTGGGTCGGAACACAGGCCCTTCCGAGCAAGCATACACCGCTCTTACCACTCACCCACCTGGTCAGTTTGGGGAGTAAGAGGAGGAAGGCGGTGGGGGGAGTGTGACCACAACCTGCTGGAACGCGAGCTCCTGCTTTGTCTGCGGGCTGTTGGTCATCTCGTGCAGGGGCTGCAGCACGTTCAGCATGCCCTCCACATTGTGCTCCCCGAAGTACAGGCGGCTGGCCTCCTCCAGGGCCTCGTACCACTGCTCGGACCACAGGATAGCGATGCGGATGAGCTCGCTGGACACGAGCTGGGCCTGTGAGCACATGTCCGCACATGAACACACTCATTAGCACTTGTAAGCGCATGTAGACGCATGTAAGCACATGTGAGCACCTGGCGTACGAGATTTTCCGAGTGCTGCTTCATGTTCTCAACGATGTTCTGGGAGGCGGCCTTGCGCGCCGGGATGTTGGACTTGTTGGTGGCCACGGTCAGCGGGTAGATCAGGGCCTGGGGGTGGGCCTTCCCGATGCGGCACAGAACCTCGTAGATCATCTCCCGCACCACCGGCTGCGTTGCATGGATGCGCGCGATGATCTGAGGGATCACCAGGAGCCATGTGTCAATGTTGACCGTGTTGAAGCCCTTCCGCAGCTCCCGCTCGACCTGCTCCTCGTGGCCGTACTCGAACCAGATGGTCAGGATCCGCAGGATGTCCTGCTGCAGGATGTCCAGGTCCACGGAGGGCGACGAGGACCAGTCCACCGACTGGAAGAAGGCGTGCACGGCGTTGGCCAAGTGGTTGATGTGCTGCTGCGACGTGTGCTTGTCCTTTGTGTAGTGCCGTGCCACCCGCTGGTTCAGTAGCGCCCAGAAGTGCCAGGCCTTGCTGTTGCGGGGGTCCAGCTCCGTTGCCTGCTTGAGGTTCTCCAGGATGGGCCCGCGCTGCCGCTCATCCCAGAAGCTTGTGGGGTGCTGCAGCTGCTGCCACTGCCCAAGCTTCAGGTGGCAGCGGGCCCGCAGCGGCTCGTTGCTGCCCTGCTGTGCCAGGGTGCTCGCGAAAGTCTGCATGAGTGCAAACGCCGTTGCCCGCTCCTCCCACTGCCAGACGTGCTCCAGGAACTGCTCCACCACCTGCAGAGAGCGGGAACCGACCGGGATTGCGATCAGTCCACAGCGGTCTAGCGTGTGCGTCTGTGTGCCCCAAAGAAAACATACTGGGATTACCTGCAGGTGCCTTCACCCTGAGCCCTGAGTTGCCAGCCACCCCCCTCTAAAACGAAATTGTTTTCTTTGGATTAGATAACCTCTTGTGCGCAAAACTTACAGTTGATATGGCTGAACGCCAGCCCTGTTCTGCCCATTCACACAACACATCAAACAATGCAGAGCCCCTTCTCACATATTACGTTGCAGCTCAAAAAAGCAGGGCCCTGTGAGGCTCCTGTGAGGCTCTAGTGCCCGGCATCAAGAGGTCATCCTCTATGCCGACTGACGATAGAGGCAACCTATACACAGGCAAATGTTGTGTTGGACATGGATGTCACGAGTGATTCCCACCAGGAAAATGTGTCTTTCAAAGGGGCTGTTGGTACGAAACACGACCCAAGAAACAGGTCCCTGCAGGGGTCTGTGCCTGTGCACAAACCCAACACCCACAACCCATCCCCACAGGGTGCCTGCACACCTCCAATAAGAATCATTGAAGGGGATGCAAAAAATCTTGACCACACAGGCAACGGGGGTGGGGAACATGAACCAATTCACCTACAGTCACAACGTCATAGTTGAGACTGCAGGCTGGCTATGCTGCCTCAAGGGTCAACATCATGACCACTGCAAATTGTATCAATGGAATTTGGATTCACAAATAAAAAGGTCATGGTAACCTCACGAACACCAAACAAATGAGGCATAGGTTCACACACATATTTTCCATTCGTGGTTTGTTGTGTTTTTTTCGGACAGGCCACAAGACCTATTACATCCCACAAGGGGGGGGGGGAAGCTTTTCGAGATGCTCATACAAGGGGAAGGGGGAGGGGGGTGTTTTCCAATCCTTTTCCCATTCTACACGAAGACAAGCATGGACTACAAAGGAAAGTGAAGCACGCAAAGCACCATAGGCACCATTAAACAAATTCAGATTCAAAGAAAATTTCACACACAGCAGAGCCCCTTCTCAGATGTATTATTTTTGGGAATCAAGGTCAGATACACCCTGTGAGGAGTTTGAAGCATGGGCTTTCTCGGGCACTACTTATACATTGTAGTAGACCACGTGCGGTGAATCCTTGACTGGTGTGGAACCGTCAAGGACGTCTCTGTGGCTACCCATGGATTTTTGGGGCTGCCACTCAAAGGCACTTCGAGGCTCTGGTGGAGATTGGACCTGTCTCCCTGCTGATGGCATGGCGCGCATGTTGCTCATGGCCAGGCACTTCTCAGCGAACACAAAACGGTGCGTTTTTTGACCTCCCCACAGACACAAAGCAGGGCCTAAGAAAAAGGCCCCTGCAAGGGTTTGTGGCAGAACACAACCCATCATCGACAGAGCACCCACACTACGTGCACAAATGAATTGGATCATCATTGAAGGGGTTGCAAAGAAAACAACAAGCAAACAAAAGCAAATGGGTGGGCACATTCCTCCTACAGTCCACCTACAGTCACAGAGTCACAGCTGAGACTGCAGGATGGCTCTGCTGCCTCAAGGGTCAGCATCATGACAAGTGCAAACTGTATTAATGGAATTCGGATTCACAAATAAGAAGGTCATCGCAACCACATAAACATCCTGGTTTGCTGTTTTTTTTCCGGACGGGCCACAAGACGTATTACATCCCACAGGGGGGGCAGCCTTTTCCAGATGCTCATACAAGGGGGAGGGGGAGGGGGGTGTTTTCCAATTCTTTTCCCATTCTACACGTGGACAAACATGAACTGCAAAGGAAAGCGAAGCACGCAAAGCACGGGAGGCACCATTGAACAAAGTAATGACTATGATCAAATGGTACACTCGCTGCAGATAAACACACTACAAAGAGAGGGGGGTCTTTTCAAAATCATTTTCCATGCTTCATACAAATAAACACACAACATATTTCCCCGGGGGGGGGGGTAAGGGCCAGCGGGGGGGGGGCACCAACCATTGTGTGGGGGGATCTTCCATTGGGGGTGTCCAATGTGGGTTGTAGGGGGGGGGAGGGGGTTTGGGTTTGGGTTTGGATCGGGACCCTTGCACCGTATTGCACGTCTGCCAGACGCAGGGCGTCGTTTGAGTGCTCAGGGGGCCTCTCCGGGTCCATGAGGCCAGATGTCCACCACTGCTGCCTTCGCGATAGGCAGGTGAAGCGGATGTTGTGCTCTGCGCACCCCCCCCCTTCGCGGCCTGCTACCTGCTCAGCCACCCGTTGTCCACGACTCAGCCGGCGGTACGGGCTTTAGGCCGCAACTATCGCCAACTAACGGGACTGCAGGCGTCGGTGGGCGGGGCTCAGACTGTCGGTTCACGTCCGACGGCTCATGTGTGTTGGCTCCTGGGGCTCCTGCCCCCAAGGGACTCGCACTGGGCGTGCGCAGGGCGCTCGGGTGTGTGCTCTGGGTGTAACTGGCTCTGGGTCACTGGGCACTGGGCTACAACTCTGAATAGACGAGCCCTGGGGTGCTGTCCGCAACTCCAGCGCCCTACATAAGGTCCACGACTTAGTCGGTGGAACGGGCACGAGGCCACAACTAACGCCAGCTAACGGTGCTCGGGTATAGTGCAGCAGCTGCCCAACGCAGCGACGAGCGACTGGCAGTAGTAGAGCTGCGGCAGACCACGGCGGGTTCCAGCCAGTCAGACTCCCCACGCTCAGGTCGGTAGTCTGCGCCCTGTGTGCAAGGGTAGTGGGCTGCTAATAGCATACCAGTGGTTGGGTTCACCTCAGCACGGCAGAGCCATGTGGGGGGTTCAGGGCTCTGGGTCAGGGCACAATTGCACACCTTTTGTCGCCATTGGGCTGCGGTCCTCCTGTCGACATGTGGGGGGGGATGTGTGTGCCCGCTGCTCCGGGCTCCAGCAGCGGGGCAGGGGAGCCCTACACTAAGGCTGCCGGGGGAGTCTGTAGGTCGGGTGACCTGCGGCTTCCTCCAGCCCACGACTGAACCCCAGAGGGGTGCACGGGGCATGTGGCCTGTGGCGCTCCTTGACTGACCCAGAGGGTCACAGGTGGCCCTGCACACTGTGGATGGAAGGTCCTGGGGTGTGCTGAGCACTTCCCTGCCCCAGGAGCACTCGAGGGGGCGGAGCTCCCGGTGAGCCCGCTGCACCTTGGTCACCTCAGACGAGACGGGACCCTGAGGGCTACACCGCTCGCCGACCCCTCCTGTGGGGAAGGGGGGGGGGGGGCAGGGGTCGGCAGGTGGCTGTCTGGCCTCCATGGGTCGCCCACAACTGCACTGGAGTGCACGGGGCTGTGCTGGCCTAGGCGTCTGTGATGAAGTTGGAGGGGCGCGCGCACACCTGGAGGTTCCCTGGGCAGGCCGCTCAAGGGATACCCACAGCAGTCAATCTGTGAGCCCTTCACAGCCTCCACTTCTCAGGCCGTGAAGGCGCCGACTCCGTGCACCCCTCCCGTTGGGGGCGCAGGCTGGGGGGGGGGGGTAGAGTGGTGGATGGGTCTACCTGTCCGTTCATTGGCTCGTGGTGCCCAGGTGTTTGGGAGAGGAGGACCACCTGCTGGGTTACCATGCGGGTCCCAGATCCCAACATACTCGCCGTTCGGCGTCCGCCCCCTTTCTGGGAGGGAGGGACCTCGATCACCATGTGTCGGCCTGCAGTGAGGGTGCGAGGGCATGTTGGGGGGGGGGGGGGGTGGCCGGGTTTGCTTTCGGTCCGGCCCCTTTTCTGTTGGGGGGGGGGGGGGGGGGGCAGCAAAAGGTCTGCCCCCCTGTTTCCTGGTCCCCAAGGGGAACCAGCCCACGGCCTGAACCCTCGCTTTGTGGTGGCTGAAATTTGGGCCGACAGGGGGGGGGGAGGGGGCTGGTGTCTTGCATCAATGGGGGGGCTGGGGGGGGGATGGGTTTATGGTTGCATAATGGCGGTCCATAAAAGTCCGATGTCTGATGTATGATGGCCATCTTGCCACAATCCTGCCCTTCCTCCCTCTCACAGCCAAATCATGCTCCCTACAAAAGCCCTTGAATCCAACAACAATCCACTCATGTAACCTCCCACTCTCAAATGCTGGCAACATCGCCTTATCGACATTATACTTAAACACCAAGCGCGGGGCAGGATGAGAGGAGTTAGAGGATTGGGCTTGGGGCACGGGAGGAGACCAAAAAGGGGGACAAAATTAGACATGGGGACTTCTTTGCTGCCTTTTGGGCAAAATGGCTACCGAACCGCTCCCTTCTTGGGGGTCCCTAAAACAGGGGACAAAACCAAAAGTGGCTACCTAACCTTGGCCTTCTAGGGGGCCCCGAAATGGGCGGAGTAGCTGGATAACCTGTGCTTTCTAGGTAGTCCCCCAAAAAGGGGACAAAAGTTGAAGTGGCTACCTAACCCCTGCCTTCTCAAGGGCCCAGAATTGGCCAAAATGGCGACATGACCCCTAACTTCTAGGGCATCCTACAAAAAATGGGACAAAAATGGCCCGCATCGGGCCGGTGGAAAAGTGTCCTTAGGGGTCATCCTCAAAGGCGGCCCGGAACAAAAAAAATTCTCGTTCTTGAAGGACCGCCGTGCCAACCAGTCCGATCTAGCTCACCACGGCCATGGGGCACATCATAGCCACACCGGGATGGGCCGTGGTGCTTCCCGTGTGCGAGCAGCCAGTGAAGAACCTCCCTAACGGCACCCACCTACATAGGTTGCTTGTGAGCCTTTTGGACATCCACATGCAGATGATACCCCCCCCCTGCATGAGTGCCCACAAGAGCACCTGCACATAGCTACACTGTAGCAGCTAGCAACACGGAGGGCTGCACAATGGTGCGGCACCACACGTTGCAGGGGCAACAATATTGGGAGTGGGGCAACCCCGGCACACCGTCATCGCCATTAGACCTGCCGACCGGTTGGAGCAATGGGTAGAGCTCCGAGCAGAGGCACTCACACTCTGAGGGACCCCAACTAGGTGCTTGACCCACAAGTGCCCGGGGCACCCCAACAAGGGGCCACAGTACATGTCCCTCCACACCCCACATATGCTGCCGTCGGAGTTGGGTGCAGCCCTAAACGTGGAACTACAAGCAGTTCCGGGGCAAGAAGGCATTGTACCCCCACCAAGCACCCACGGCGGTACCACATTATTTGTTTTTTTGTTGGACTAACTCTAGAAGTTCATAGAGTACTCAAGACAACTCTTGGAAACATGGGCGAGTCCAGCATCTGATACGGTGGATCCCCGCAATGCGGGGCACGTGGCAAAGACCTAGAGTTCATATGCGTATAAAGCAGTGCCCCAGTATTTGGCCCCGGACGGAGCCGGGCATCTAGTTCCATGATGTGCCGCCGTTTGTGACCATGAATGGGGCCACAACAACTAACACCGGCACTGACCGGACGGGAATGGTCATGGTGTTTGCGTATGAGCACGCACCAGGGCAATACAACACTAGGGTGGCCTCCGGAGTAGGGACCTCTCAAAGGGGTGAGGCCATGACCCTACTGCTCTGTGTCCACCAGCTGGTGCTGGAGACGGGCGTCTTCTGGGTGGTATCAGTCTCCGAGTCTGGCATAGGCGCCATGTGCACCTACCAAGAGGGTAGACATGGCGGGGATGGCATACACCACAAGTATGCACATACCTCGGGGCCGAGCGCCTGACCCCAAAGGCCGCGACCAACCTTGTGGTCATGCCCTTGCACAAGAGCACTCGATCACAAGCATCAATGTGTGAGTGGATCGCCTAGAGGGAGGAACTGCAAGCGGACCTTACCTGGATGTTATGCCAGTTTACCCCTTCCTACCCGCGGAGAAATTCTAGGACCACTGCCATTTGGCCCCGACGGAGCTATAGGAGTGGCTGCACGAGCAAGCGGTGATCCCTGTGCGGGTGCAGTATGAGCACCGATGGGGGCACAACTACGGGAGGACCTTTGGTCTGCCTTTGGACTAGTTTATTAGTGACCAACAGCAGCACCGAGCACCTAGTAGCCCATCCATGTGCAACCTCCCAACCTTGATAGTGCTAGCGGAGCGCTCCAAGCACAGACCTGTGTAGCTGTGCACGCAGTGTCTGCCGTGCGGGGGTGGCCTGGAGACAACCTGGCACCTGTGCAAGTGCCCGGTGCAGTCCGACCATTGGCCACCAGCCCGGCAGCGCCTCTACACATGGCTGAGAACCTATGTGGGGCCTGGGGGATCCTAGGTGCAAAGCTAGTTGTGAGACTCCTCGAACGGTGGTCGGCAGCCATCGCAACACCGTCCATGCGGGCACATATGGGGCTGGCAGGACTACACGACATGGGAACGCACTTGATCCGACATGTGTTGTTGGAGTCGCAGAAGGTCTGGCTGGCCCATGCAAGAGCACACAACGGCCTCATCAAAGCCCACTCAGGACCTGGGGGGCACAATGGGAGCTTCAACTGCACCAACAGGCAGAGCGGCAAGGCGTCCTCCTGGGCGACCCTGAAATGAGGCCACCGTCTGCGGGGGAAATAGGCCCTGTGCCCCAGGTGCGCATCACACTACACACAGCACACACAGCATGCGCTCATACACACAGCCCCCTCCTCTTGCACTTTTCCGGGTGCAACACATCCCGGCCATTGCCATTTGGTAACAGCGCCTACGGCACACACACGATGGTGGCACACACACGATGGTAACCGCAAACAAGAACAAAGCAAGAAAAGCGGTGGAAAGAAAACTCCTCAGGGACAGCAGCGCTGTTCTGGACGTCTTTCGGCTGTACGGGGATAAGAGGACAGCCAGCGGAACGAAGCAGAGTGCAATCCACCAGCATTATTACGATATTGCACACACACACACGCGCACGCACGCAGGCACGTACACACAAACACACACACACACACACACACACACACACACACACACAAACATACATACATACACACAGGTCCGCGCGCGCTTGTGCAGGGAAAGACAACAACAATTGCCCAGTGTATCCAGTGTGGATACACGTGGATGATGGTTGCACGACAGGCACAGCGAGCACCGGTCTGTCAGTTCCAGGAAAACCTCGTCAGGCCAGATGAGCAATGAAATGACGTTTGTACTTACACTCAACCTGCACCTATGGCATGGGTACACCCTATCACTACTGCCCCTGAACTTCATCACAGGCAGTGGCCAAGCTGCCAGAGAACGAATGAATAAATGGATGAGTGGGTGAACCTGCAGGTTCACGTTCTGGGCCTTGACCAGTTGCTTAGGGTCTGTGTCCCGTAGCCCCCCGTCCGTGAACAGCTTCATTAGTGTCCGCATCGCCAGGTCCGGCTTTGAGCTCTTCTCGCACAGCGCCACAAACTTGAGCCAGGACTCGATGTTCTCCTCCGGGGTCAGCACCAGCGACTGAATCGCCAGCATCTTCTGCCAATGTGTCACGTACTCCGCCATCCCCAGCAGCCGCTGGCTCCAGACCTTGCGGATCAACAGGCGCTTCTCCTCCGTCTGAGCCAACTTGTAGGCGATGACCTCCTCCAGCTCTGTGAGCTCCTGCAGGCCGACGATCTTGTCATACGCCCGGGTGTAGCTCTCCCCCACCAATGCGCTAATGTCGTTGTCCATTGTGAGCCGCGCCTGCTGAATGAACTTCTCCGCCTCTGAGTATCGCTGCTCGTGCACCGCCAGGACCGCCTTGTAGAAGAAGCTCTTGGGGTTGCTCTTCTTCATGTACGGCAGCACACTCTCCACGAACGTCCAGTCACCCACGTGGAACCCGCAGTCCGCGATCTTGTAGCACAGCTCCTTCTTCGCGTTCTCGTCGGCGATGGTGGTCGTCAGCTGGTCCTTGCAGAAGGAGAACAGCTTGTCCCAGCGGCCCATTTCCGCCAGGCAGCGCATGATGCCCTTCGTGTGGTCCAGGTGGAACGGCTCAAGCTCCCGGTTGGCCTCATGGATGCCCAGCGCCTCGTCCCAGCGCCCCAGCTGCTCGTACATCTCCGGGCGGATGTGGAAAGGCATGATGGCGGGCTGCTGGTCGAAGCGCACGGCGTGGTTGCGGGTGGCCACGTGCTTCTCCATGAAGACCAGGATCCCGGCAGCCGCCTGCGGCAGCGACAGCTCGTTGTTGATGCTGATCAGGTGCTCGCAGGTCTTCTGTGCGTTCTCCCAGTCCTTCTGGAGCAGGTGCTCGGCGTTGGACGCGTTGCGGCGCCCGCTGTGCAACGCGGAGTCGAGGTTCCGGCGGATGAGCTGCTGCAGTGTCAGCTCTTTGTACCGCAGGGCTTTGGCGTAGAGCTGCGCCCGGAACGCCAGGTCCCCCAGCTGCTGCCCGTCGAAGGGGGAGGGCAGGCCCATGGTGCCCACCGCGCTGCCTCCGGAGCGGTCGCCGCCTTTGGACAGGAGGGCGACGTCGTGCTGCATGAACTCCGCCAAGTTCAGTAGGACTTGCAGGGCCTGGCAGGCGCACAAACAGGGCACTGGCGGGGGACGCAGGTAGACAAAATAAGTCGGGCACGGGCAGTATGGGCAAAAGAAGGGGCACTGGCAGAGGCGCAGACAGCATGGGTACAGGCAGAGGCCACAGGCAGTATTACCACAGGCAGGGGCACACACAGGGGCACAGGTCAGCGGATGTACAAGGGCAGCGGAAGGAGAGCAGGCGTAGACATGGACATGGGACCAAGAGCAGAGGCGTTAAGGCACCTCGGCGGAGAGCTTGGGGGAGTTCAGCGCAGAGATCAGGGCCTTCATCATCTCCATCTGCATCATCATCGACAGGTCGTTGTAGCAGGACATGAAAGCCGGGTTGAAGAGCTGCATTGTGACCGGGGGGTACCTCTGAGCGAGCGCCGCACAGGCTCGCAGCGCCGGCGAGGGCGACTGCTTCAGCAGCTCCGCTGCAAAATGGCTCAGCCACTCGTTCCAGTCGCCCTGCGTCGCTCTCAGTGAGATCTCCCAGGCCTTCTTGAGGGCATATGGGTTGACCTCCATCGAGGGCTTTGTGGCGTGCGGCTCCTCCGCCTGCTGGGCCACCGCCCCCCGCGACACCTCCTGAGGGGCTGCGCCGCGGTGCCGCCCGCCCTGCTTCAGCTGCCGCACCCTCTCCTCGTAATGGGGGTGCGAGATGTTGAGCTGGCTGAGGAGGCTGGACACGTGGGAGTGGAACATCATGTAGTCCACGCCGATGTTCTCGATCACCGCGCAGATCGCCATCATCAGCTCGTTCTGGATTGGCAGGACCGACGTCGCGCTCTCGTACTGCTGCGCGGTGGCCGGCTGCCCGGCCGAGGACTGGCGGGCCTGGTTGATGTCGATGTACTCCTGTAGCACTCGACGGATCGCGTTCAGGATCTGGGCGCAGTAGGGCTGGAAGTCCAGGTGCTTGCACAGCACGCACAGGCACGACATGCAGGCCTGTCTTGCGGCCGGGGCCACGGAAGAGTCCGAGAAAGTGTCGCAGATGGCGGGAAGGATCAGGTGCCGGAAGTCCTCGAGAATCTTGCCCATGACCTCAAAGCAGCTCATGATCTTGACGGTGAGCTCGCGGCGTTCCGAGCGTTCCGAGCGCAGGCGCTCGTCCTGGATGACCTCGACAAGCTTCGGCACCAGCCACGGCAAGAAGCACTTGAACTCCTCGTGGAACGCCATGCGCATCGTCTCCACGAGCGAGACGATCTGCTGGATCACCTGCGACTCGTCGGGCTTCCAGAACATCTTGATCAGGTCCATAATGTCCCGGAAGTACAGCCGCAGGTGCTGCTTCACGACCTGCAGCATCTCCTTGAGCTTCTGCACCAAATACACAATTAGCGACGGGTCAGTGGCCTCCCTGATGCTCTTCAACAGCGGCGGCAGCACATACGGAATAAACTGCACCGCCTTGCCCAGGCCCAGGGCCTTGAAGGTGGCGACGATGCAGGCCATCGCGTGCTTGTGGTGCACCTTCAACGTGTCGTCATGGATGATGTCGAGCATTGCATTGATGGCCACTGGGCTGTAATATTCATCGGGATTTGCATTGTACTTCACTTCCACTTTGTATGGCGCCCCTTCTCTGTTGCCTTTGTTGAGGCCCTGGGCATCGGTCTCCTCATGCTGCATCCTGAGCACCACCTGTTTGTACTTCACAGGGTCCAGAGCTCCAATGGTCCCCAGAACCTTCATCACCTCCGTGCGGATGCCAATTTCCTCCTTGGAAGATCCGTGCAGCGCCTTCAGAAGCATTGGCATCAGGGAGCTGTACTCTAAATACGGCTTGATGACGTTTCCACCGGAGAACACGATGCGGCCCAGGGCCTTGAATGCCTTTTGCTTCTTGAAAGAGGCGGACTGGTCGTGCAGTGTGTCGAGCACCAGGGGCAGGAGCTTGTCCTGGGACTCGTGCAGCTCCGATGCGCCCACGGCTGCGAGGCTCGTCAGCACCTCCAGCAGCGTGGCAGTCAGTGTGGCTGACGAGTTGCCTGCCAACCGTGACAAGATGATGTTCAACAGATGGGGCACATGTGACTCGATGGCGGACGGTGCGGCCAAGATCAACTGGCTCATCATCTGAGCGCACTCGTCTTGGGTGGAGCCACTCCCCTGCGTCCCGAACTCCAGCGTCGTCAGCATCTGCAGGAACTCCTTCCGCAGCCGGGGGAGGGTCACGGAGGGGTTGCGTTGCGTGATGCGGGCGATGATGGTGAGGGCCAGCTCGCGGTGCGCGTACTGTTCGTCGTGGAGGCAGCAGAACAGCGCCCGCAGGCAGTCGTCCTGCGCCAGGACGGGGTCCAACAAGGGGCTGTTGGCCAGTGAGCCCAACGCGGCCTGCCGCAGGTTGGCGTCGGGGTCGTAGACGGCGACGTCCAGTACCTTGAACAAGACCGCGTTCATGTTCTCGCGGTGATGCGGCACATGCACTAAGACTTGGTACTCTTGGGCGAAGCTCAGCGGGGACTGCAATGTGTGCAGCAGCGGCACAGGGGAGCCCCGCCCGTCGGTGTCCCACTCGCTGTCTATGGTGTGGCTGCTGGTGGCGGCCCCGTCATGGTCCTCGTGGGCCATGTCGTGGTCCCCATCCGTGGGGGACGTGGCCTTCAGCTGCGCGCTGGAGGATGCCCCCTCCGACCGCACGCTCATGGGCGACCGCGTGGCGTCCAACTCGACAAGGGACATCTCGCGGCCGAGCCCCATTTCGTCGGACTTGGAGGGGTGCGCGCGGCGCGGCGACATCCCCGCGCGGGCCGACGGCGGGTCGCAGCGGTCCAGGTCGCGGCTCTGCAGCGACAGCGGGAAGATCTTGGGGTACACTTTGGAGAAGTACAGCTCCGTGTCGGACTTCATGATGGCACAGGCAGTCAGCACCGCCTGCTTGCGGATGGAGGAGCAGTGGTGGTAGAAGTACTGGACCACGTGGTCCTTGACGTGCTCGCACAGTGGGTGGTTCCGCATGTCGAACGTGCCCAGGGTCTTCAGGGCCAGCAGCAGCCGAGAGGTCTTGTCCTCCCCGTCTTGAGCCGGGTCGGGCTTGAGGGCCTGGGCCTTGGACAGGCTGCCCGGAGGCCGGTAGGGCACTTGCGCCAAGATGCGGGAGATGGTGTCCAGCAGCATGTCCTGGACGGTGGACAGCAGGTTCGGCATGGCCTGGCAGATCTGGGCCAAGGCAATGGTGAGGTCCGTGGACAGGCCAAGGTTGAACACGGGGTCCAGCAGGGCGATCATGTGGGGCAGCATGTCCTGGGTACAGGACTGGCACAGCCGCGACAGGCACTTCAGGGCGGCCACTGCGACCTTGTCCTTTGGCTTGTGGGTCGCAGACTGCAGCCCGGTGCGCAGCACAGAGGTGATGCTCTCGATGCTGCAGACCGACAGCATGGAGATCCCCATGGCATGGGCCAAGTCCCCCAGGGCGATGTAGGCGTTCTCGCGGTCCGCGGGCTGCTGCGTGCTGCCGGCCTTCAGGAGGCCCAACAGGTACTGAATGATCTCCCGGAGGTAGTGCGTGCGGAAAACCGTAGGCTGGAAGTCCGCCAGGCGGGGGATGAGACGCAGCACGACCATCCGTATTTGGGAGTACTTTTGGTCTTTGTACTTGAGAATTGTGTCGCAGGTCTCGCGGAACTTCAGCTTCATGAAGTCGTCCTTCGTGTACTTGAGCAGCTCCCCCAGCACCAGCAGCGATCCATGTTGGCTCTCGGGGCGCCCCTTCAGGCCCTTCATGGCGTTGTTGTAGATGGAGGCGTAGTAGTTCGGGCGGAGGGGGCTGTCGCGGTCGGCAATCACTGACAGGTACGCGCGCAGCGCCAGCAGTGCGGCCTCTCGCATTTGGACGGAGGGGTCCTGGAACGCGGTCCAAACAGCCTGGATGAACTGTTCCACGCGTTGGAAAAGCAGCGATGGGACACTGAGCGTCAGTTCTTTGAGAATCAGTAGGGCACAGTACCTGCGGTACAGGGACGGGGTAACAGGGGTGCCTTGGAAGGGGGGAGCTGGGGGGGTCGGAGGGGGTCGGCAAAACTGGCTCGTGGGCGGTTACTGTCAGGTACAAATGCCATTGGGGTAGACCTTTGGGGAAAGAGAGCGCAGTCCTACGCGCAGCCCACGGAAAAGGAGTACCTCCCGCCGTGCTAATGCATGCCTGGGGAGTAAGTGCACAATCATCATTTCACACTGCAACGGTTTGTGAGTCTGGAATCGAGCTATGAAAACAGGTGTTGCCCTGTAGGGTACAGATGCGCCTGTGTGCACAGTTCTTGTGACCTTGACTACTCTGAGGTCCAAAGGCTCCGATTCTTCTGGTTACCAAGGGGTAATAGCCAATACAAAGCGCTCGGAGGAAGCGTGTGAGACAAAAGTGATGACGGGAGTTGTAGTATTATGGCCTATGTCCATGTCCAATTTCAGAAGCTAAGGCAAATATGGTGGTGTTGGTAGTGCGGTGGAAGACCCACCTGAAAAAAAAAGAGCAGAAGAAAGAAAGAGGAGCAACGCTCCCCGATTGGGCTCCATCAAAGCAAATGCCATGCGGCTGGTGTGGGAGTCAGGACCCTAGCTCCTAGGGCCGAATCAGGGTGACGGACCTCAGCACCCCTGGGCAATGTTGCAGAAACATAGCCATACCATACCATACCATACCATACCATACCATACCATACCATACCATACCATACCATACCATACCATACCATACCATACCATACCATACCATACCATACCATACCATACCATACCATACCATACCATACCATACCATACCATACCATACCATAATCTTCCTTAGCCCCGCGCGCGCCGCAGAGGCAGCGTATGCGGCCACCACCGCCCGCACCCACGCGCTGCACCTCCGGCCCCTGCCCCCAGGCTGGTCCTCCCACCTACTCCGCCTCGCGTATGAACGCGCCGAGATCCCGGCGCTGGCCCTCCACCGCATCATGCACCTCCGGCTACTTAGGCGTCACAAGTTGCCCACCCCCCACCTGGCGCTATGGCCCACGGAAGTCCATGTTGTAATGAGGGGGAAAGTATGTGAAAAGGGGTGTTATTTTTTGGGTACCCAAACCCCCCTGGTGGCAACATGCAAAAACAAGGTGTGTATTTCAAATATATGCCATTATTTGCATTTCTGGAAACACACAGATTTTCAAAATAAAGACATTCAATCACCAAAATATAGTGTTGTTTTACATTTAGACCACTGCATTCCAGTGTGTGTGGGGGGGGGGGGGGCTGCCTATTTTTCTCTCCCCTTTGTTCGAGGTTGATCACAGAACCCCCCTATACACCACAGATGAGGGAACCCCAAACATACCTTTCATTGAAGCACACAAAAAACTATCCCAAAGCATGTACTTGTATTTCCTATTTTAACCAACCTGGCCGAAATTTCGGCCAGCTCTTCGAAAAAGTCCAAACAGATGGTCCTATTTGACAGACAGGCCTAAGCTGGCCGAAATTTCGGCCAGGTCCATCGAAACTCCGAATATGATCACTGAAATGGGTACCTAAGACAGTAGACATGAGCAAGGAACACAGGAGCAGTGACATTTGAACAGGGTGTGCAACATAATATACTCAATTACAAGCAAATACTTGCCACCTGACGAATCAAAGCAGACTTTTGCAGTGCCTATGGGGAAACACAATAATAAAAGGCTGAAGAGGCTGAGGACTGCATGCTGGCCGAAATTTCGGCCAGACTTCATGCTGACAGGCAATATAAGCAGCAGGACTGGCATTAGCGCTTGCGCAGACCAGATGCACGGGGCTTCTTAGCACCTGTGTTAGCAGGCTGCTTGGCAGGGGCTGCAGCACCAGACTTGGCAGTGGCACAGTTCTGTGACTGTGTGTTTCCACCCTGGGATGGTGAAAAATGATTCACAAAAGTATTCATACCTTTGCCAGTAGGGGCAACAGTGCCTGAGGAGGAAGCTGGGGTGGCCTGAGCGCACTGCGTGCCACTGGGTGAGGGGGCAGGGGCAGTTTTGGGTTTCTTCTTTGGAGTCTGTGTCTCTGGTTGCGACTCCGCCTCCCCATCTTGCTCCTCAGGATCCTCATCTACATACCTAACCCCAGAACAATCCACGGGAAAACCTGCCCCCAAGTCGTGGTACACATCCTCCCATGACTTGGGGGGGCACGTGTCGGCGTTGGTGATACCTGCTCTGATGAGCTGAACAAAGTCATCGGGCACAACAGTCTCCTCACCCAAAAGGGCACACACAACATTACAGTCCTTGGAAAACCTGGTAGACATCATGCTTGCAAAATACACAGACAGAGTCCCCAGCAAAAACCAGTTGCCTGCCCGTTCTGGGACCGGAACCAGGCTCAAAAGAAATGAGAATATTTCAACAGGCATCACAGACGACATGGGTCCTTCAGTAAAAGCCACGTAACGGGGAAGCCTGTTATCAAAGGCAGTGGCAGAACAAATGGAAACCAGATGGGACGTAGAAGTGTACAGCGGGGTCTTGCTTGACAAATTGTAAAGTGCAACATCACACTGATACATATCCTCAGCCACAGTGGCCTTCAAAGCAGCAACAGTGGCTTTCACATCAGCAGACTCACCCGCAATGAACACAGGCACACCGGACAAAAGCAGCTGCGCAACCAGGTTATGCAAACCAGCTGTATAGAGGCGGGGCACCTCAATGACACAAGCAGCAAAGGGCAGTGAACTAATGATACTGGGAACAGGGACTCCACAACGCATTGCCATCAGTTCCACACGGCCTGACTCTGCAATGAGTTTGCCTGTGCTTGACTCAACGAGGGACTCCCTAGCACACTGGATACTGACCAGACCAGTATCAGATTTTTCACAAACAGGCTTAGCAACAGGCTTCTGCAACAATCCCCGCAACCCCTCATATTTGGGTTCCTTCCAAAGAGGGGCCTTAATTACTGCTGACCACGGGGGCCAGGGGTTTTCTTCAGTCCAGGTCCAACTGCCATAGGCTACCTTCAGGTGTGATGCAATAGCGCACTGCCTTTTGGCCATCTCGATAGTACCAAGTGTAGCTGCAGACAGGTGGTAGCACAGGGTGGGCTCCTATTGTGCATTAATTGAACGACACACAAGCTGGCCGAAATTTCGGCCAGGTCGGTCGATTTATTCGAATACAAACCCCTGTTTGACCAAAACATACCTCTGGTGTTGTTCACAAGCCCATTGGTAGCCGCCTCGGGATGAAGAATGTGCCAGGACCACATCTGGGCCTTTTTAACATCTTTTATAATTTTTTTGAGACCAGGTAGGGTACTTTTTGTCCCATCCATGTAACCTACGATCTCGCGAAGTCGGTCAGGCGTGATGCCTTCCACTTCCTTGAACGTACCCAGTGCGGGATGTAGTCCACGCTTTTCCATGGCTGCCATGGCGTCTACTGAAGGAAGACCCACAAATTTCACCAAACGCCCAACGCCACCCCACCGTTTGGCAACAGCACTCTGCACAGGAGAACATGTGGAACACAGAAGCTGGCCGAAATTTCGGCCAGGTCGATCGACAAAACCGAATTAATAAATGAAACACACCACAGTGCCTTCCTCGGCAGTAACACCACACTCTTCAAGCATAACAGTAATGTGATGGTACAGGGTGTACTCATTGGCATCCTCATCCTCAAGCCTATCCAGGAGTAGGGACATTCGCTCCGATGTGGTGGATGCTGAGCCAGCAGTGGTCTGGATTTGATGTAAGCTTGCAAGCCGGCGCCTAGTCCGCAGGGGGCAGTCCTGTTTGACTTCATAACCACCAAATACCAGGGTCCAATCCGGAGTCTCCATATTTTTCATCTCAAATTCGGTCTTGTGTTTTTGGGCAGCAGTGTAAACATGCTGACCCCCCAACAGAACCCAGCGAGTGGCTGTGCAACAGGAATATTCGTAACAGCAGGGTCGAAAATTCAGACGCGAAAACGGTACTATCGAGAAGAATACCACCACACACATACGAGTGACTTTATAAAAAAGAAGATCCTGGATGTAATCCACAGGCGGGGCTGCCTTCAGATCGTCGTAGCGGCGTTGCACGCGATCATCCGAAATCCTACGGACCTGCCCAAATTTTCGGTCGTGGTCGATAATAATCTGATCCCACCGAACCTTTATTTTCGTCGTTGACGTAACCCAGTCGGATAACTTGATGGAGGATGATGAATTTTTCTTTGGTGCGGCCTTAGGCTTCTTTTGAAGTCCCTCTGTGCTCGCCTGGTCCTCTTGAGACTGGGATTGCACTTGAGATTGCCCATTGTCTGCTGCAGGCTCACCATCTGGCAAAACAGCCATGTCCTGCGATACCCCTCCAGGCTGAGTCATAAAATAAAGGGCTACAAGGCAACATTTCATGAAGGGGAGAGTTCCCAGATAGCAAATAACAAGCACAGATCAACCAAAAAAGGACCAAAACGGACTGCCTGACAGGAAATTCGGATAACCTGGCCGAAATTTCGGCCAGCACTGCTCTGCATGTCAAACCACTGTGTACAAATACCATTCTGAGAGGCTGGCCGAAATTTCGGCCAGAACCTTAAGTCATTTGTGTTCTGGGGGTAGCCATATGACAAAACAACAAGTCTGGCCGAAATTTCGGCCAGAAAAACATGAAACAGCAAATAGACACACCAAAATCACTGGCAATGCGTGGCAGAACCCATACCACAGTGACAAACACAGCTGCAAACAGAAATCAGTCCCAATCCTGGGTATCCACACCAATGTGTTCCGCCTCATCTAGGGCTTCAAAGGAGGCAACGCTGTCTGCATCACAATCAATATCCTGGTCACTATCACAAGAGTCGACAGCAATGGAATCATCAAGGGCGGGGGGGGGTACTGGGCGGGGGGGGTCCGGGGGGGGTACTGGGGGGCCTCTGGCTCGGGGCTTCGGGGGTGGCTTTGGGGGCAAGGCAATTCCACCAGGAGCAGCAGCAGCAGCAGCAGGCGGTGCACGGTTGGCAGCGCGAATAGAAGCATGTGCAGTACGCAACACCCCTTGCTCGGCAGCAGTGCGGGCAGGTGCATTTGTCTGTAAAAAATCCTCAACACCCTCAGGAACCCTGGTACGCGCAACCAGATTTTGCATTGCATGCAACAGAACCACTTTTAAACGGTCTGTGGTGATTCGTGTCCTAGACATGGTACCGGGGAACGTCAAATCCTCAACTGCATCCAGTCTTCTCACCTCAACTTTATAGTCCGGAACGGGAACACAAATGGGCAGGCTCTGTGTATGGGCTGTCAAGATGAATTGTTTAAGATTGGCAGAGAACATTGCCACGGATCTCTCAGTCAGCACACCACGCAAAACTTTCTCTCCGGGTTGGACAGGGGGAAGTGTCAGAAATAAATCAGACGACTGTTGGACACTAGTACAGGCAGTGTTGCGGCGACAGTGGGCTGAGAACCGACTCAGAAGTGCCTCACCCAGCTCCTCAGAGTGGATACACCCTAGGGAGGCGGAATGCCACTGACTCCAAAACAAAAGAGCAACAGCGGTGGTTTTCACATACTCCGTGGTTAACTGTTCCTCGGGCTTTAGGATGTTCAGCATGAGCAGTAGGGACATCTCAAGTGCCTGCTTAGCTACAATACCGGAACCTGCCCCCCGTCCCTCCCAGTTGCACTCACGAACCAAAGTCCCAATGCTGAAAGCAGCTGGACAGTATGTGTACAGCAAAGCCTTAAGGGCTAATAACATACGCAAACCCTTGCGCTGAATGGGTGTCAAGTCCCGCTGGCTATTGAGCAGGGAAGTGACGCGCTCATCTAGTTTGCCTCTATTGGACGATGTGGCTAGCATGAGTCCAAGCAACGTCTTCTCCATATGGATGACCTTGACCTTGCGAGGGAGGATAGACCCAACCTGAAGGCTGTTCCGCTGCTCCAAAAACTTAATGAACGGCAGGAACGCCCTGTAGATCAATTCAACGCAATACTTATAGCTATGCCATACTCCGTACACCAAAGGAAAACCCAACAGTAATTGTGGTACATTCCAGGGAACATAAGCAGCACCATAACACAGCTTAAGTAGGGCAAAGTGTATTTTCATGTCCACAAGCAGCGGAACACAATGTGTGGTGCGGTGTTCCACACATGACAAATCAACCACGAGTTGCAAAAGCTCTTTGTGTGTGCCGGAGCGGAGCTCAGACAGGAAAAAGGGTCTCCAGTTGAGGGAACGAACATCTTTTCTGGCAATATCCAAAGGAGCACGAACCCAAACTCTCTGAATACCTTGGTTGGCAACATCAATACGATCAAACAATGCTCTATGTGAGCGAAAGATGTCATCAGCAACCTTTGGTACCCTGGCCTCAATTTCGGCCAGCTCCGGCAGACCCCGGTATGCAGGTAGGGCAGTAGTGTGCAAAACAGCAACAGCTGTACAGTTTAGGGTTAAGTCGGGTGAATGGGGATCAGCTCCCGACCTGTAACGCCTCAGGTTATCAAACCATATACAAACTTGCCTACGGTGCATGGTGTTCCACAAGTTGTGTGCTGCTAGTCCAGCACGATGGTGAATGGACTCCTGCTTAGTGTTACACTGACCAAGGACTCCTACCTTACGGCGTTGGCGGCAGGACATAATACCCCAGTTGTAACCAGACCCACAGTTAGAGTATGGGAGGGCCATACGGCGCAGCAGGCAGTATAGGGCATGGAACTGTGACAAAAATGTCATGTACCATCGTGGGGGCTTCTTCTCGGTGGCGGCGGCCTTCAACTGTGTCAGGGAGTGCCGGCTCCTGCGATTCTTCCGCAACAAGAGGCAGAATTGCAAAAGCTTTTGCAGAGTCCCACCACGTAATGCATTTCGCAATAGCCCTTTGGCTGTAGTAGCAAAAGCACCAGTAACTGCAGCATGTACAACATTGACAGTAATAGCACAAGACATTAATGCTGAGACAAGAAAACAATTATGTAGGAGTGTATGGTGTAATACTCATGAACAACGACAATTGCAAGCTGGATGAAATTTCGGCCAGGTGTGTTCAAAGGGGAAATAATTGCTTACATGTTCAAAAATAGGAAAAGCTGGCCGAAATTTCGGCCAGCCCACCCAAAAAACAGAATATAAGTGCTTGAATAGTGAACAGACCAAAAAGCTGCCCGAAACTTCGGCCAGCCCTAAGAAAAATGAAAATAATCATGCCTATTCACCAAGAAACCAAAAAGCTGGCCGAAATTTCGGCCAGAAGGGTCAAAAATTGCATATACACATAGTTGTTTGCAATGTTACCCAAAACCCGGCCGAAATTTCGGCCAGCTTCAGAAAAACGTAAAATACAACACACTAGAAGACGGGGATACACAAGGCTAACACATCAACACGTATTTCAACGGGTGTCACACAGCTCTGCCAACAACTTTGGTCAGATACGTCAAATAACATACTCAAAGTAGAAATGTAGAATATTGTCAAATCGCGCGTATACGGGGTCCTAGAGGGTGGGCAACTTGTGACGCCTAAGGGCTACTGCACTCCCAGGACCACCCCCCCGGCTACGGAGGCGTGACATGCCCCTTTTGTCACCGCCCCTACCCGGACTCTGCCGCCCACCTCCAGTACCACTGCCCCCCCCACTACGCCCTGCAGTTACTCCTCGCGTGGCGCCTGTTCACGCACCCGCCCATCCTGGCAGCCACTGCTGGCCACTCCCCCCGCCTCGTCACACCTTTAGAGCTCCGCACGGCCACCACCGCAGTGTACCTCTCCGAGCGCCTCCCAACCGCCCCGCGACCCGGCCCCCCGACGCAGTTGGGGTTCAGTCTGCTCGGCATGTGGCACTCGACCTCCCCCCACGGCGCCCCCCCTCTGCTGGACAGCGCCGGCCGGGCGGGACTCCTCCGCGAGCTCCTCTCCACCCTCAGCACGACGCACACGTCGCTAGCGTCACTCCTCCGCCGTGCCCCCTCCCACGTCACCGCCCCGCCCCCCCCCCCTCCCGCCGCACGTTCCCACGCCGCCCTGCACCCTGCCCCTCACACTGCGCCACAGCATCGCCCTAGTCTGGCTCCTCCGCCATTGCGCCACTTGGCGCCTCACCGTAGACCGCCGGCCTGTGGTCCCGCTCCCCCCGGCGCCACTCCCGGGGCCGCACCCGGCCCACGTCGTGTTCACCCCCACGTCGCGGGCCGCGGACATCCTACCACTCCTCGCCGCCACCCCCCCCGGGCAACGCATACTGCTTGCCGCCAACCCCTTGGTCCTCAGTGAGGTCCTCATCGGGCACGCCGATGCCCTGCACGTGCGCCCGCTACTGCCCGACGTGCACGTTGCGTACGCCCCCGGCACGCCCGTCGACCCCTCTGTGTGGGACTCTCAGTGAGGCCACCGGCCACCGGCCGGCCCGCACGCACCGCCCCGCGCTCGCCTCGGGCACTCGTGCTCGTGGACGCCGCAACCCAAGCGCCCGGCCCCGGCCTCAGCCCCCGAGCAGCGCTTCCTGCCAGCCGCCGGTCCCACGGCCCGCAGGGGGCCCCCGACATGCACGCCGACACTCTTGCGCGTGCGCCCCCCGCAGCTTGGCCTGCACGGCGCGCTCTCCCGCGGCACGCCCTCCGACCCCACAGTGTGGGGCTCTTGGGGCCTCTGCCGACCGCCGGCTGGGCCGCCCGTGCCTCCCAGCGACCGCCACGGGCCCCGCACCTGCACGGCGCCGCGTCCGCCTCGGCCGCCCGCCGCTACCCATGCGCCCGGCCCCGACCGCAGCCCCCAGGCAACGCAACCCGCTCACCGCAGGTCCCTCGGCCCGCAGAGGGGCCCGCACCGGGCACACCGACGCCCTTGCGCACGTGCCCCCCGCAGCATGGCCTGCAGGACGCGCCCTCCCCCGGCACGCCCACCGACCCCACTGTGTGGGGCGCTCAGGGCCACTGCCGACCGCTGGCTGGACCGCCCGCACCCCCCCGCGACCGCAACGGGCCCCGCACCCGCATGGCGCCGCGTCCGCCTCGGCCGCCCGCCGCTACCCATGCGCCCGGCCCGGGCCTCGGCCCCCGGCCGGCTGTGCCGCGCGGCCTCCCGTAAGCAGGACACAGGGACAGTCACCAGGGGACAGCACCTAAACCGAACACGACACACCGGCAACTGTATACCCATGATCGTGCTCTTGTGCTCCCGCCCTTGTGCCCTCCCTCCCCCATGACCGACGTGCGCGCGCGCCTGCACTACCGGGGACGAGGCGGCAACACCACAGCACAAGCAAAGGTGACTAGGCGCCGGCAGACAGCAACTCCCAGGCCTCCCCTCGCCCCCGTAGAAGGCTAGAAGCACGGGCCAGCGCCCCCGGCCACGCCACGGCCGCACACGAGGAACGGCCACCTCGGCGGGATGTTCGGGCAAGGCGCGGAGTGTCCGTGGACCCGGGCGTGCCTTCCCCACCCCAAGGTCACCGCCCCGCCCTCCACCCCCACCACAGCCGCTTCGCTCAGGACGAGTAACTCTCCCCCCGCGAGACGGGGGAGGGCTCCAGGGTAACTTCCACAGGTAGCCCCACCCTCCTCCACGCACGCCCCCCCCCCCCCTCCACTCCACGGCGCCCCCCCCCCCCCCTTCTCGGTCGTTGTCGGCACACGCCCAGCCAGCGTGACGCCGGCCGACTGCTCCCTTGCGCCCTGCCCAGGGAGAGCGTGTCTGGCAATTTCTCCCGCCGGCACGTGCTGGGTGCCTTCACAACAACAACAACAACAACATACCATACCATACCATACCATACCATACCATACCATACCATACCATACCATACCATACCATACCATACCATACCATACCATACCATACCATACCATACCATACCATACCATACCATAGCATAGCATACCATAGCATACCATACCACACCATACCATACCATACCATACCATACCATACCATACCATACCATACCATTAGCGGAGTCCCCCCTGGCGATTCCCAGGTTCTTCCTCGAAGGGGCCCACGTGCCGAGGGGACACCACCGGGTTTTTTCGGCCAAGCCGGACGGAGCTCCCACCGGCGACCCCCCCCCACGAGGGAGGCAGCACACAATAACTGCCAGCCCCCCCCCCCCCCACGACCCCCCCACAAAGGGACTCCGGCGCGGAGGGTTGGGGATATAGTCCCATGCCGCGTGGCCATGAATCGACATGGCCCTACACCGGGCGATACACGCCCTCCCCCCCCGTCACTCAAGAGGGGCCCCCGTCGTCCCCCGGGCAGGGAGCAACCCCCCCCCCCCCCCTCAAGGAACGGCCGCCCTCGGGAGCCCTCGCCCAGCCCCCGGGGGCCTCTCGGGATTCGCCCCCGAGCCCGCCCGGCCCTTCCACGCCCCCCCTCACCAGCCGCTGCCCGGAGGCCCGCCCGGTCTCCCCCGCGCCGGCCCACAACCACCAGGGACCCGGGCCCCGGAGCCCCGGTGCCCAGCCCCGCCCGCCCCCCCGGTATCCCTCCGGCGGGGCCCGTCGCAGTCCGGTTCGGCCGCGAGGGGACGGCCTGGGCCTCCCCCCCGCCTCCACCAGGATTCGCCCCCGTGGATGATGCTCGGCGGGATTCGTCCCCGCCGAGCGGGGTGCGGGCCCCACCGCTGACTGTGGCCCCCCCGACACCTCGAGCGCCCCGGGCTCCCCGGCCGACTTTGGCCAGCCCCGGCCGCTCCTCCGCCCGGTCGGCCGCACGGTGACGCTCTGCGGCTGAGCTCACTGCACCCCCGTCCCCCTCGCGCGCGCACCCACCCACCAGCCGACAGCCCCCCCCCCCCCCCCAAACGTGCACGCCGTGCCCCCACCGCCCACCCACTCTCCCGCCCCTCCTCTCTCAGGTAGCGAAGCCCCCGAGGTGGGCTGCCGCAGCCGCCGACGGACGGCCGCCTTACGAACAAGAGGACCCCCCGCACGCGGTGGGGGTCCAGGCCTTGCACCCCTTCCCCCTGCCACACGCATCATGGCGTTGCGTGTGTCATACCTCCCTCCCTATGCACCATGTGTCATGGCCGCGAATGGCCTTTGCCTCCCCTCCCCCACACCGAAACCGCACGGGGGGGGGCGAAGGCCCCTGGGTGGGGCCCCCAGAACCCCTGCAGCTGCGCCGCCCGACTAGAGGGTGGTGGGGCCCGCCGGTGCGCGGTACGAGCCCCCGCCACCCTCCATCCAGATGCCGCGACCCCTTGACCCCCCCCCCTGTCCCCCCCCTGTCCCCCCCCCGGCTGGGGCGGCGCGGCCCGCGCGTGCGGTACGAGCCCGCGCCGCCCCTTGTTGCATTATACGGGCAGTGCGGGCCGCCAGGAGAGCGGAGGGGCCCCGCACTGCCCCGAGCGCCCCCCTCCACGACAGCTGGTGCTAAAGGCCAACCGGCGCCTGGCGGGCTGTTGTGCAGGGGGGGCGAGGCGACCGGGCGCTTTGCATCCGCCCCCAAGGGGGATCTGTACCCACGGCACCGGGCACACACGGCCGTTGGGGGGTAGCCACACCACCACCCACCACAGCACCACGGCCACGGGAGGAAGGGAATAGCCCCGGGCAACGGCCTGCCCCAGGCCGAGGGAAGGTGCCGACCGCCAGGCTCATCCTGGCCCCCCATTTCCTCTTCATTGTCATCCCCCTTGGCCGTCCCGGCCCACAGTCCCCGCGGCGGGTAAGTTCCTGGGGTAGAACCCTAAGAACTTCGGTGACGGAAACAGAGGTCGTGGTTTCGCACCCGGCCGACGTGGGGAGCCTCCGCCCCCACGGGACCCCAGGGCACCCCGGCCATCCCAGCCAGGGATAACCCGCCGCCAGCGCCCCAGCCCCCATCCCCAGGCTCTCCGGCCTCAGTTCCCTTGCGTCTTCCTCGCCACATCCTCGTAGAGAAAGGCTAGGTAGCAGGCCACACCCCCACACCACCCCACGGCACGCCCCCCACGCACCCCACGCCGCCCCCGGCCGCCCACCAGGGGCCCGACTCTGGACCGTTGTCTGTCGAGCAGGGCCCCACTCCCCCCGCCACCCTCACGCCACCCCTTGCTCTACCCTACACGACAGCCCCACGCCGCTGCGCCCCAGCACATCCCCACACTACTGCGCCCCTGCGTGGCCCCGCGCTGCTGCGCCCCTTTACAGCCCCATGCTGCCGCGCCCATGCGCAGCCCCATGCTGCGCCCCTTCGCATCCCCACACTGCTGCGCCCCTGCGTGGCCCCGCGCTGCTGCGCCCCTGCACAGCCCCATGCTGCCGCGCCCATACGCAGCCTCATGTTGCGCCCCTTCGCATCCCCACGCTGCTGCACCCCTGCGCAGCCCCACGTTGCGGCGCTCCCACGCGGCCCCGCGCTGCTGCGCCCCTGCACAGCCCTCGCTGCTACGCCCATGCGCGACCCCACGCCACTGCGCCCCCGCGCAGCCCACACTGCCGCGCCCCTGCGCAGCCCCACGCTGCGCCCCTAGGCAGCGACATACAACACCTTTGCGCAACCCCACGCTGCTACGCCCTTGTGCAGCCCCACACTGCGCCCAAGCGCAGCCCCAAGCTGCTGCGCCCCGGCGCAGCTCCGCGCCGCGCCCATACGCGGCCCCATGATGTGCCCCCTGCGCAGCCTCCCACCACTGCGCCGCCGCTCGCTGCGCCCCTGCGCAGCCCCACGCTGCTGCGCTCCTGCGCATTCCCACGCTGCGCCCCTCCATGGCCACACGCTGCCCCCCGGGGCTGCTCCGCGCTGCGCCCCTGCGCAGCCCCACGCTGCTGCACCCCTGCGTGGCCCCACGCTACGCCCCTGCGCAGCGCCGCACTGCGCCCCTGTACAGCCACACGCTGCGCCCCAGCGCACCCCCATGCCGCTGCACCCCTACACAGCCCCCCCACCACTGCGCCGCCCAACACAGCTGCTCTGCGCAGCCCCACGCTGCTGCGCCCCTGCGCAGCTCCGCGCCGCGCCCATACGCGGCCCCATGATGCGCCCCTGCGGAGCCTCCCACCACAGCGCCGCCGCTCGCTGCGCCTCCGCGCAGCCCCACGCTGCTGCGCCCCTGCGCAGCCCCACGCTGCGCCCCTCCACGGCCCCACACTGCCCCCCGGGGCTGCTCCGCGCTGCGCCCCTGCGCGGTCCCACGCTGCTGCATCCCTGCACAGCCCCGCACTGCGCCCTTGTACAGCCACACGCTGCGCCCCTGCGCAGCCCCACGTTGCGGCGCCCCTGCGCAGCCCCACGCTGCGCCCTTGCACAGCCCCGCACTGCGCCCCTGTACAGCCACACGCTGCGCCCCAGCGCACCCCCATGCCGCTGCGCCCCTACACAGCCCCCCCACCACTGCGCAGCCCCACGCTGCGCCCCTACACAGCCCCCCCACCCCTGCGCCGCCCCACACAGCTGCTCTGCGCAGCCCCACGCTGCTGCACCCCTGCGCAGCCCCACGCTGCTGCGCCCCCTGCGCAGCCCCACGCTGCTGCACCCCTGCGCAGCCCCACGCTGCGCCCCTACACAGCCCCCCCACCACTGCGCCGCCCCACGCTGCTGCACCCCTGCGCAGCCCCACGCTGCTGCGCCCCCTGCGCAGCCCCACGCTGCTGCACCCCTACGCAGCCCCACGCTGCTGCGCCCCTACACAGCCCCCCCACCACTGCGCCGCCCCACACTGCTGCACCCCTGCGCAGCCCCACGCTGCTGCACCCCTGCGCAGCCCCACGCTGCTGCACCCCTGCGCAGCCCCACGCTGCTGCGCCCCTGCGCAGCCCCACGCTGCGGCGCCCCTGCGCATCCCCACACTGCGGCGCCCCTGCGTAGCCCCACGCTGCGCCCCTACACAGCCCCCCCACCACCGCGCCGCCCCACACAGCTGCTCTGCGCAGCCCCACGCTGCTGCACCCCTGCGTAGCCCCACGCTGCTGCGCCCCTGCGTAGCCCCACGCTGCTGCACCCCTGCGCAGCCCCACGCTGCTGCGCCCCCTGCGCAGCCCCACGCTGCTGCACCCCTGCGCAGCCCCACGCTGCGCCCCTACACAGCCCCCCCACCACTGCGCCGCCCCACGCTGCTGCACCCCTGCGCAGCCCCACGCTGCTGCACCCCTGCGCAGCCCCACGCTGCTGCACCCCTGCGCAGCCCCACGCTGCTGCGCCCTTGCGCAGCCCCACGCTCGGCGCCCCTGCGCAGCCCCACTTTGCGGCGCCCCTGCGCAGCCCCATGCTGCGCCCCTACAGAGCCCCCCCACCACCGCGCCGCCCCACACAGCTGCTCTGCGCAGCCCCACGCTGCTGCACCCCTGCGTAGCCCCACGCTGCTGCGCCCCTGCGCCGCACCACGCTGCGCCCCTGCGCGGCCCCACGCTGCGCCCTTGTACAGCCACACGTTGCGGCGCTCCTGTACAGCCACACGCTGCGCCCCAGCGCACCCCCATGCCGTTGCGCCCCTACACAGCCCCCCACCACTGCGCCGCCCCACACAGTCGCTCTGCGCAGCCCCACGTTGCTGCACCCCTGCGCAGCCCCACGCTGCTGCGCCCCTACACAGCCCCACGCTGCGCCCTTGCGCAGCCCCACGCTGCACCCCTACACAGCCCCCACACCACTGCGCCGCCCCACACAGCTGCTATGCGCAGCCCCGCGCCGCTGCACCCCTGCGCAGCCCCACGCTGCTACGCCCCGGCGCTGCCCCACGCTGTTGCACCCCTGCGCAGCCCCACGCTGCGGCGCCCTAGCGCAGCCCCACGCCGCTGCGCCGCTGCGCAGCCCCACGCTGCTGCACCCCTGCGCAGCCCCACGCTGCTGCGCCCCTGCGCAGCCCCACGCAGCTGCACCCCTGCACAGCCCAACGCTGCTGCACCCCTGCGCAGCCCCACGCTGCTGCGCCCCTGCGCAGCCCCACGCTGCTGCACCCCTGCGCAGCCCCACGCTGCTGCGCCCCTGCGCAGCCCCACGCTACTGCGCCCCTGTGCAGCCCCACGCTTCTGCGCCCTTGCGCAGCCCCACGGTGCTGCGCCCCTGCACAGCCCCATGCTACACCTTTGCGCAACGCACAACCCAGGCGCAGCCCCACGCTACGCCCCTGCGCAGCCCCGCGCTGCTGCGCCCCTACGCAGCCCCACGCTGCTGCGCCCTTGCGCAGCCCCACGCTGCTACGCCCCTGTGCAGCCCCACGTTGCTGCGCCCCTGCGCAACCCCGCGCTGCTGCGCCCCTGCGCAGCCCCACGCTGCCACGCCCCTGCGCAGCCCCACGCTGCTACGCCCCTGTGCAGCCCCACGCTGCTGCGCCCCTGCACAGCACCACGCTGCTCCGCCCCTGCGCAGCCCCGCGCTTCGCCCCTGCGCGGCCCCGCACTGCTACGCCCCTGCGCCGCCCCAAACCGTTGCGCCCCTACGCAGCCCCACGCTGCGCCCCTACTCAGCCCCACGCAGCCCCGCGCTGCGGCGCCCCTGCACGGCCCCATGCCACGCCCCGGCGCCCCACGCTGCTACGCCCCTGCGCAGCCCCACACTGCTGCGCCCCTGCGCAGCCCCACGCTGCTGCGCCCCTGCGCGGCCCCGCGCCGCACCCCTGCACGGCCCCACGCTGCGCCCCTGCGCAGCCCAACGCTGCTGCGCCCCTATGCAGCCCCGCGCTGCGCCCCATTCGCGGCCCCACGCTGCGCCCCATTCGCGGCCCCACGCTGCGCCCCGGTGCAGCCCCGCGCTGCTACGCCCCTGCGCAGCCCCACGCTGCTGCGCCCCTACGCGGCCCCGCGCCACGCCCCTTCACGGCCCCATGCCACGCCCATACGCGGCCCCACGCTGCACTCCTGCGCGGCCCCATGCCGCGCCCCGGCCCAGCCCCGCGCTGCGCCCCTGCGCAGCCCCGCGCTGCTGCTCCCCTGCGCGGCCTCAAGCTGCTGCGCCCCTGCGCAGCCCCGCGCTACGCCCTTGCACAACCCCACACTGCTGCGCCCCGGCGCCGCCCCACGCTGCTGCCCCCCCCCCCGCTGCACCATGCTGCGCCCCTTCGCAGCCCCATGCTGCGCCCCTACGCAGCCCCATGCTGCGCCCCTGCACAGCCCCACGCTGCTGCACCCCTCCACGACCCCATGCCGCGCCCATGCGCGGCCCCGCGCTGCGCCCCTGGGCAGCCCCACACTGCTGCGCCCCTGCGCCGCACCACGCTGCGCCCCGGCGCAGCCCCACGCTGCGCCCCTACTCAGCCCCACGCTACGCCCCTGCGCAGCCCCACGCTGCGGCACCCCTCCACGACCCCATGCCGCGCCCATGCGCGGCCCCGCGCTGCGCCCCTGCGCAACCCCACGCTGCTGCGCCCCTCCGCAGCCCCGCGCCGCGCCACTACGCAGCCCCACACTGCTGCGCCCCTGCGCCGCACCACGCTGCGCCCCTGCGCGGCCCCACGCTGCGCCCCTACTCAGCCCCACGCTGCGCCCCTTCGCAGCCCCACGCTGCGGCGCCCCTGCGCCCCATACCGCGCCCCGGCGCAGCCCCACGCTGCTGCGCCCCTGCGCAGCCCCACGCTGCGCCCCGGCGCAGCCCGACGCGGCTGCGCCCGTGCGCCGCCCGACACTGCTGCGCCCCTGCGCGGCCCCACGCTGCGCCCCTGCGCAGCCCCACGTTGCGCCCCTACTCAGTCCCACGCTGCGCCTCTGCGCAGCCCCACGCTGCTGCGCCCCTTCACGGCCCCATGCCGCGCCCCGGCGTAGCCCCACGATGCTGCGCCCCTGCGCAGCCCCGCGCCGCGCCCCCGCGTAGCCCTAGGCTGCGCCCCTGCGCAGCCCCACGCCGTGCCCCTGCGCGGCCCCATGCCGCGCCCATGCGCGGCCCCACGCTGCACTCTTGCGCGGCCCCACGGTGCGCCCCTGCCCAGCCCCGCGCTGCGCCCCTGCACGGCCCCATGCCGCGCCCATGCGCGGCCCCGCGCTGCGCACTTGCGCAGCCCCACGCTGCGCCCCTACGCAGCCCCATGTTGCGCCCCTGCACAGCCCCACGCTGCTGCACCCCTCCACGACCCCATGCCGCGCCCATGCGCGGCCCCGCGCTGAGCCCCTGCGCAACCCCACGCTGCTGCGCCCCTGCGCACCCCCACACTGCTGCGCCCCTGCGCCGCACCACGCTGCGCCCCGGCGCAGCCCCACACTGCTGCGCCCCTGCGCCGCACCACGCTGCGCCCCGGCGCAGCCCCACGCAGCGCCCCTACCCAGCCCCACGCTACGCCCCTGCGCAGCCCCACGCTGCGGCGCCCCTCCACGACCCCATGCCGCGCCCATGCGCGGCCCCGCGCTGCGCCCCTGCGCAGCCCCACGCTGCTGCGCCACTCCGCAGCCCCGCGCCGCGCCACTGCGCAGCCCCACACTGCTGCGCCCCTGCGCCGCACCACGCTGTGCCCCTGCGCGGCTCCACGCTGCGCCCCTACTCAGCCCCACGCTACGCCCCCGCGCAGCCCCACGCTGCGGCGCCCCTTCGCGGCCCCATACTGCGCCCCGGCGTAGCCCCACGCTGCTGCGCCGCTGCGCAGCCCCACGCTGCGCCCTGGTGCAGCCCGACGCGGCTGCGCCCGTGCGCCGCCCGACACTGCTGCGCCCCTGCGCGGCCCCACGCTGCGCCCCTGCGCAGCCCCACGCTGCGCCCCTACTGAGTCCCACGCTGCGCCCCTGCGCAGCCCCACGCTGCTGCGCCCCTTCACGACCCCATGCCGCGCCCCGGCGCAGCCCCACGCTGCTGCGCCCCTGCGCAGCCCCGCGCCGCGCCCCCGCGTAGCCCCAGGCTGCGCCCCTGCGCATCCCCACACTGCTGCACCCCTACGCAGCCCCGCGCTGCACCGCCCATGCGCGGCCCTGCGCCACTGCGCCCCCGCGCAGCCCACACTGCCGCGCCCCTCCGGGGCCCCACGCTGTTGCGCCCCTGCGCAGCCCCACGCTGCTGCGCGCCGGCGCAGCCGCACGCTGCGCCCCTACGCAGCCACATACAACACCTTTGCGCAGCCCCACGCTGCTGCGCCCCTGTGCAGCCCCACACTGCGCCCAAGCGCAGCCCCACGCTGCTACGCCCCTGCGCAGCTCCGCGCCGCGCCCATACGCGGCCCCATGATGCGCCCCTACACAGCCTCCCACTATGCGCCGCCGCTGGCTGCGCCCCTGCGCGGCCCCTCGCTGCTGCGCTCCTCCGCAGCCCCACGCTGCGCCCCTCCACGGCCCCACGCTGCCCCCTGGGGCTGCTCCGTGCTGCGCCTCTGCGCAGCCCCACGCTGCTGCGCCCCTGCGCACCCCCATGCCGCTGCGCCCCTACACAACCCCCCCCCCCACTGCGCCGCCCCACACACCTGCTCTGCGTAATCCCACGCTGCTGCACCCCTGCGCAACCCCACGCTGCTGCATCCCTGCGCAGCCCCACGCTGCTGCACCCCTACGCAGCCCCACGCTATTGCACCCCTGCGCAGCCCCACGCTGCCCTCCAGCGGAGCCCCACGCTGCTGCGCCCCTGCGCAGCCCCACGCTGCGGCCCTGCGTAGCGCCGCACTGCGCGCCTGTACAGCCACACGCTGCGCCCCTGCGCACCCCCATGCCGCTACGCCCCTACACAGCCCCCCGACCACTGCGCCGCCCCACACCGCTCCTCTGCGCAGCCCCGCGCCGCTGCACCCCTGCGCGGCCCCACGCTGTTGCGCCCCTGCGCAGCCCCACGCTGCTGCACCCCTGCGCAGCCCCACGCTGCTGCGCCCCTGCGCGGCCCCACGCTGCTGCACCCCTGCGTAGCCCCACGCTGCCCTC
Source organism: Eutreptiella sp. 'Long Island Sound 2002' (assembly GCA_964036045.1). Taxonomy (NCBI): domain Eukaryota; phylum Euglenozoa; class Euglenophyceae; order Eutreptiales; family Eutreptiaceae; genus Eutreptiella; species Eutreptiella sp. 'Long Island Sound 2002'. Next base: position 45,059,855 of record OZ038384.1, read on the forward strand.
CAGCGCAGCCCCACGCTGCTGCGCCCCTGCGCAGCCCCACGCTGCGCCCCTGCAAAGCCCCATACTACACCTTTGCGCAACGCACAACCCAAGCGCAGCCCCACGCTGCGCCCCTGCGCAGCACCGCGCTGCTGCGCCCCTGCACAGCCCCACGCTGCACTCCAGCGCAGCCCCACGCTGCGACGCCCCTACGCAGCCCTACGGTGCACTCCAGCGCAGCCCCATGCTGCTGCGCCCCTGCGCAGCTCCACGCTGCACCCCTGCACAGCCCCACACTGCCGCGCCCCTGCGCAGCCCCACGCTACTCCGCCCCCGCCCAGCCCCGCGCTGCTGCGCCCCTACGTAGCACCACGCTGCTGCGCCCCTGCGCAGCCCCACGCTGCCCTCCAGCGCAGCCCCAGGCTGCTGCGCCCCTGCGCAGCCCCAGGTTGCTGCGCCCACGCTGCTACCCCCCTGCACAGCCCCACGCGGCTGCGCCTCTGCACAGCCCTGGCTGCCGCGCCCCTGCGCAGCCCCACGCTACTGAGCCCATGCCTAGCCCCATGCTGCCCTCCAACGCAGCCCCACGCTGCTGCTCCCCTGCACAGCCCTGCGCTGCTACGCCCCTGCGCAGCCCCACGCTGCCCTCCAGCGCATCCCCACGCTGCTGCGCCCCTGCACAGCCCTAGCTGCCGCGCCCCTGCGCAGCCCCACGCTACTACGCCCCTGCCCAGCTCCGGGCTGCTGCGCCCCTGCGCAGCCCCACGCTACTGCTCCCCTGCACAGCCACACGCCGCTACGCCCCTGCACAGCCCCACGCTGCTGCGCCCCTGTACAGCCCTGGCTGCCGCGCCCTTGCGCAGCCCCACGCTGCTGCACCCCTGCCCAGCCCCGGGCTGCTGCGCCCCTGCGCAACCCTAGCTGCCGCGCCCCTGCGCAGCCCCACGCTACTACGCCCCTGCCCAGCTCCGGGCTGCTGCGCCCCTGCGCAGCCCCACGCTACTGCTCCCCTGCACAGCCACACGCCGCTACGCCCCTGCACAGCCCCACGCTGCTGCGCCCCTGTACAGCCCTGGCTGCCGCGCCCTTGCGCAGCCCCACGCTGCTGCACCCCTGCCCAGCCCCGGGCTGCTGCGCCCCTGCGCAGCCCCACGCTGCTGCTCCCCTGCGCGGCCCCACGCTGTTGCGCCCCTGCGCAACCCCGCGCTACGCCCCTGCTCAGCCCCGCGCTGCGCCCCTGCGCGGCCCCACGCTGCGCCCTTGTGCAACCCCGCGCTGCGCCCCTGCGTAGCCCCGCACTACTACGCCCCCGCGCCGCCCCAAACCGTTGCGCCCCTACGCAGCCCCACACTACGCCCCTACGCAGCCCCACGCTGCGACGCCCCTGCACGGCCCCATGCCAGCCCCCGGCGCGGCCCCACGCTGCCGCGCCCCTGCGCAGCCCCACGCTGCTGCGCCCCTGCGCGGCCCCGCGCCGCGCCCCTGCACGGCCCCATGCCGCGCCCATACGCGGCCCCACGCTGCACTCCTGCGCGGCCCCGCGCTGGGCCCTACACAGCCCCAGGCGGTTGCTCCCCTGCGCGGACCCACGCTGCTACGCCCCTGCGCAACCCCGCGCTTCGCATTTGCGCAGCCCCACGCGGCGCCCCTGCGCGCCCCCGCACTGCGCACCTGCGCTTCCCCGCACTGCTGCGCCCCTGCGCCGCACCACGCTGCGCCTCTACGCAGCCCCATGCTGCGCCCCTACGCAGCCCCACACTGCTGTGCCCTTTCACGGCCCAATACCACACCCCGGCGCAGCCCCACGCTGCCGCGCCCCTGCGCAGCCCCGCGCTGCTGCGCCCCTGCGCAGCCCCACGCTGCCCTCCAGCGCATCCCCACGCTGCTGCGCCCCTGTACAGCCCTGGCTGCCGCGCCCCTGCGCAGCCCCACGCTATTGCACCCCTGCCCAGCCCCGGGCTGCTGCGCCCCTGCGCAGCCCCACGCTGCTGCTCCCCTGCGCGGCCCCACGCTGTTGCGCCCCTGCGCAACCCCGCGCTGCGCCCTTGCGCAACCCCGCGCTGCGCCCCTGCGCAGCCCTGCACTACTATGCCCCCGCGCCGCCCCAAACCGTTGCGCCCCTACGCAGCCCCACGCTACGCCACTACGCAGCCCCACGCTGCGGCGCCCCTGCACGGCCCCATGCCACCCCCCGGCGCGGCCCCACGCTGCCGCGCCCCTGCGCAGCCCCACGCTGCTGCGCCCCTGCGCGGCCCCGCGCCGCGCCCCTGCACGGCCCCATGCCGCGCCCATACGCGGCCCCACGCTGCACTCCTGCGCGGCCCCGCGCTGGGCCCTACACAGCCCCAGGCGGTTGCTCCCCTGCGCGGACCCACGCTGCTACGCCCCTGCGCAACCCCGCGCTTCGCATTTGCGCAGCCCCACGCGGCGCCCCTGCGCGCCCCCGCACTGCGCACCTGCGCTTCCCCGCACTGCTGCGCCCCTGCGCCGCACCACGCTGCGCCTCTACGCAGCCCCATGCTGCGCCCCTACGCAGCCCCACACTGCTGTGCCCTTTCACGGCCCAATACCACACCCCGGCGCAGCCCCACGCTGCCGCGCCCCTGCGCAGCCCCGCGCTGCTGCGCCCCTGCGCAGCCCCACGCTGCCCTCCAGCGCATCCCCACGCTGCTGCGCCCCTGTACAGCCCTGGCTGCCGCGCCCCTGCGCAGCCCCACGCTACTGCACCCCTGCCCAGCCCCGGGCTGCTGCGCCCCTGCGCAGCCCCACGCTGCTGCTCCCCTGCGCGGCCCCACGCTGTTGCGCCCCTGCGCAACCCCGCGCTGCGCCCTTGCGCAACCCCGCGCTGCGCCCCTGCGCAGCCCTGCACTACTATGCCCCCGCGCCGCCCCAAACCGTTGCGCCCCTACGCAGCCCCACGCTACGCCACTACGCAGCCCCACGCTGCGGCGCCCCTGCACGGCCCCATGCCACCCCCCGGCGCGGCCCCACGCTGCCGCGCCCCTGCGCAGCCCCACGCTGCTGCGCCCCTGCGCGGCCCCGCGCCGCGCCCCTGCACGGCCCCATGCCGCGCCCATACGCGGCCCCACGCTGCACTCCTGCGTGGCCCCGCGCTGGGCCCTACACAGCCCAAGGCGGCTGCTCCCCTGCGCGGCCCCACGCTGCTGCGCCCCTGCGCAACCCCGCGCTTCGCATTTGCGCAGCCCCACGCGGCGCCCCTGCGCGCCCCCGCACTGCGCACCTGCGCTTCCCCGCACTGCTGCGCCCCTGCGCCGCACCACGCTGCGCCTCTACGCAGCCCCATGCTGCGCCCCTACGCAGGCCCACACTGCTGTGCCCTTTCACGGCCCAATACCACACCCCGGCGCAGCCCCACGCTGCCGCGCCCCTGCGCAGCCCCGCGCTGCTGCGCCCCTGCGCAGCCCCACGCTGCTGCGCCCCTGCGCAGCCCAACGCTGCGGCCCTGCGCAGCCCCACGCTGCGGCCCTGCGCAGCCCCACGCTGCCGCGCCACTGCGCGGCACCGCACCGCGCCCCTGCACGGCCCCTTGCCGCGCCCCCGCGCAGCCCCACGCTGCACCCCTGCGCAGCCCAACGCTGCCTGCCCCTATGCAGCCCCACGCTGCTGCGCCCCGGCGCCGCCCCCCGCTGCTGCTCCCGTGCGCGGCCCCACGCTGCCGCGCCCCTGCGCAGCCCCGCGGTGCGCCCCTACGCAGCCCCACGCTGCTGCGCCCTGGCGCCGCCCCACAGTGCCGCGCCCGTGCGCCGCACCACGCTGCGCCCCTGCGCAGCCCCACGCTGCTGCACCCCTTCACGGCCCCGTGCCGCGCCCCGGCGCGGCCCCGCGCCGCGCCCCTGCGCAGCCCCACGCTGCCGCGCCCCTGAGCAGCCCCGCGCTAAGCCCCTGCGCCGCCCCACACTGCTGCGCCCCTGCGCCGCACCATGCCGCACCATGCTGCGCAGCCCCGCGCTGCGCCCCTACTCAGCCCCACGCTGCGCCCCTGCGCAGCCCTAGGCTGCGGCGCCCCTTCACGGCCCCATGCCGCGCCCCGGCACAGCCCCACGCTGCTGCGCCCCTGCGCAGCCCGACGCTGCGCCCCTGCGCAGCCGCACGCTGCTGCGCCCCTGCACGGCCCCTTGCCGTGCCCCCGCGCAGCCCCTTGCCGCGCCCCCGCGCAGCCCCACGCTGCGCCCCTGCGCAGCCCAACGTTGCTGCGCCCCTACGCAGCCCCCCGCTGCGCCCCATTCGCGGCCCCACGCTACGCCCCGGCGCAGCCCCGCGCTGCTACGCCCCTGCGCAGCCCCACGCTGCTGCGCCCCTGCGCGGCCCCGCGCCGCGCCCCTTCAGGGCCCCACGCCACGCCCATACGCGGCCCCACGCTGCGCCCCTGCGCAGCCCCACGCTGCGCCCCTACACAGCCCCACGCTGCTGCAACCCTCCACAGCCCGATGCCGCGCCCATGCGCGGCCCCGCGCTGCGCCCTTGCGCATCCCCACGCTGCTGCGCCCCTGCGGAGCCCCGCGCTGCTGCGCCCCTGCACGGCCCCTTGCCGCGCCCCTGCACGGCCCCTTGCCGCGTTCCCGCGCATCCCCACGCTGCGCCCCTGCGCAGCCCAACACTGCTGCGCCCCTACGCAGCCCCCCGCTGCTCCCCATTCGCGGCCCCACGCTGCGCCCCGGTGCAGCCCCGCGCTGCTACGCCCCTCCGCAGCCCCACGCTGCTGCGCCCCTGCGCGGCCCCGCGCCGCGCCCCTTCACGGCCCCATGCCACGCTCATACGCGGCCCCACGCTGCACTCCTGCGCAGCCCCACGCTGCTGCGCCCCTGCGCACCCCCATGCCGCTGCGCCCCTACACAACCCCCCCCCCCACTGCGCCGCCCCACACACCTGCTCTGCGTAATCCCACGCTGCTGCACCCCTGCGCAACCCCACGCTGCTGCATCCCTGCGCAGCCCCACGCTGCTGCACCCCTGCGCAGCCCCACGCTATTGCACCCCTGCGCAGCCCCACGCTGCCCTCCAGCGGAGCCCCACGCTGCTGCGCCCCTGCGCAGCCCCACGCTGCGGCCCTGCGTAGCGCCGCACTGCGCGCCTGTACAGCCACACGCTGCGCCCCTGCGCACCCCCATGCCGCTACGCCCCTACACAGCCCCCCCACCACTGCGCCGCCCCACACAGCTCCTCTGCGCAGCCCCGCGCCGCTGCACCCCTGCGCGGCCCCACGCTGTTGCGCCCCTGCGCAGCCCCACGCTGCTGCACCCCTGCGCAGCCCCACGCTGCTGCGCCCCTGCGCGGCCCCACGCTGCTGCTCCCCTGCGCGGCCCCACGCTGTTGCGCCCCTGCGCAACCCCGCGCTGCGCCCTTGCGCAACCCCGCGCTGCGCCCCTGCGCAGCCCTGCACTACTATGCCCCGGCGCCGCCCCAAACCGTTGCGCCCCTACGCAGCCCCACGCTACGCCCCTACGCAGCCCCACGCTGCGGCGCCCCTGCACGGCCCCATGCCACCCCCCGGCGCGGCCCCACGCTGCCGCGCCCCTGCGCAGCCCCACGCTGCTGCGCCCCTGCGCGGCCCCGCGCCGCGCCCCTGCACGGCCCCATGCCGCGCCCATACGCGGCCCCACGCTGCACTCCCGCGTGGCCCCGCGCTGGGCCCTACACAGCCCAAGGCGGCTGCTCCCCTGCGCGGCCCCACGCTGCTGCGCCCCTGCGCAACCCCGCGCTTCGCATTTGCGCAGCCCCACGCGGCGCCCCTGCGCGCCCCCGCACTGCGCACCTGCGCTTCCCCGCACTGCTGCGCCCCTGCGCCGCACCACGCTGCGCCTCTACGCAGCCCCATGCTGCGCCCCTACGCAGGCCCACACTGCTGTGCCCTTTCACGGCCCAATACCACACCCCGGCGCAGCCCCACGCTGCCGCGCCCCTGCGCAGCCCCGCGCTGCTGCGCCCCTGCGCAGCCCCACGCTGCTGCGCCCCTGCGCAGCCCAACGCCGCGGCCCTGCGCAGCCCCACGCTGCGGCCCTGCGCAGCCCCACGCTGCCGCGCCACTGCGCGGCGCCGCACCGCGCCCCTGCACGGCCCCTTGCCGCGCCCCCGCGCAGCCCCACGCTGCACCCCTGCGCAGCCCAACGCTGCCTGCCCCTATGCAGCCCCACGCTGCTGCGCCCCGGCGCCGCCCCCCGCTGCTGCTCCCGTGCGCGGCCCCACGCTGCCGCGCCCCTGCGCAGCCCCGCGGTGCGCCCCTACGCAGCCCCGCGCTGCTGCGCCCCGGCGCCGCCCCAGAGTGCCGCGCCCGTGCGCCGCACCACGCTGCGCCCCTGCGCAGCCCCACGCTGCTGCACCCCTTCACGGCCCCGTGCCGCGCCCCGGCGCGGCCCCGCGCCGCGCCCCTGCGCAGCCCCACGCTGCCGCGCCCCTGAGCAGCCCCGCGCTACGCCCCTGCGCAGCCCCACACTGCTAAGCCCCTGCGCCGCCCCACACTGCTGCGCCCCTGCGCCGCACCATGCCGCACCATGCTGCGCAGCCCCGCGCTGCGCCCCTACTCAGCCCCACGCTGCGCCCCTGCGCAGCCCTAGGCTGCTGCGCCCCTTCATGGCCCCATGCCGCGCCCCGGCACAGCCCCACGCTGCTGCGCCCCTGCGCAGCCCGACGCTGCGCCCCTGCGCAGCCGCACGCTGCTGCGCCCCATTCGCGGCCCCACGCTGCGCCCCGGTGCAGCCCCGCGCTGCTACGCCCCTCCGCAGCCCCACGCTGCTGCGCCCCTGCGCGGCCCCGCGCCGCGCCCCTTCACGGCCCCATGCCACGCTCATACGCGGCCCCACGCTGCACTCCTGCGCAGCCCCACGCTGCTGCGCCCCTGCGCACCCCCATGCCGCTGCGCCCCTACACAACCCCCCCCCCCCACTGCGCCGCCCCACACACCTGCTCTGCGTAATCCCACGCTGCTGCACCCCTGCGCAACCCCACGCTGCTGCATCCCTGCGCAGCCCCACGCTGCTGCACCCCTGCGCAGCCCCACGCTATTGCACCCCTGCGCAGCCCCACGCTGCCCTCCAGCGGAGCCCCACGCTGCTGCGCCCCTGCGTAGCCCCACGCTGCGGCCCTGCGTAGCGCCGCACTGCGCGCCTGTACAGCCACACGCTGCGCCCTTGCGCACCCCCATGCCGCTACGCCCCTACACAGCCCCCCAACCACTGCGCCGCCCCACACAGCTCCTCTGCGCAGCCCCGCGCCGCTGCACCCCTGCGCGGCCCCACGCTGTTGCGCCCCTGCGCAGCCCCACGCTGCTGCACCCCTGCGCAGCCCCACGCTGCTGCGCCCCTGCGCGGCCCCACGCTGCTGCACCCCTGCGTAGCCCCACGCTGCCCTCCAGCGCAGCCCCACGCTGCTGCGCCCCTGCGCAGCCCCACGCTGCGCCCCTGCAAAGCCCCATACTACACCTTTGCGCAACGCACAACCCAAGCGCAGCCCCACGCTGCGCCCCTGCGCAGCACCGCGCTGCTGCGCCCCTGCACAGCCCCACGCTGCACTCCAGCGCAGCCCCACGCTGCGACGCCCCTACGCAGCCCTACGGTGCACTCCAGCGCAGCCCCATGCTGCTGCGCCCCTGCGCAGCTCCACGCTGCACCCCTGCACAGCCCCACACTGCCGCGCCCCTGCGCAGCCCCACGCTACTCCGCCCCCGCCCAGCCCCGCGCTGCTGCGCCCCTACGTAGCACCACGCTGCTGCGCCCCTGCGCAGCCCCACGCTGCCCTCCAGCGCAGCCCCAGGCTGCTGCGCCCCTGCGCAGCCCCAGGTTGCTGCGCCCACGCTGCTACGCCCCTGCACAGCCCCACGCGGCTGCGCCTCTGCACAGCCCTGGCTGCCGCGCCCCTGCGCAGCCCCACGCTACTGAGCCCATGCCTAGCCCCATGCTGCCCTCCAACGCAGCCCCACGCTGCTGCTCCCCTGCACAGCCCCGCGCTGCTGCGCCCCTGCGTAGCCCACGCTGCCCTCCAGCGCATCCCCACGCTGCTGCGCCCCTGCACAGCCCTAGCTGCCGCGCCCTTGCGCGGCACCACGCTACTACGCCCCTGCCCAGCTCCGGGCTGCTGCGCCCCTGCGCAGCCCCACGCTACTGCTCCCCTGCACAGCCCCACGCCGCTACGCCCCTGCACAGCCCCACGCTGCTGCGCCCCTGTACAGCCCTGGCTGCCGCGCCCCTGCACAGCCCCACGCTGCTGCACCCCTGCCCAGCCCCGGGCTGCTGCGCCCCTGCGCAGCCCCACGCTGCTGCTCCCGTGCGCGGCCCCACGCTGTTGCGCCCCTGCGCAACCCCGCGCTGCGCCCCTGCTCAGCCCCGCGCTGCGCCCCTGCGCGGCCCCACGCTGCGCCCTTGCGCAACCCCGCGCTGCGCCCCTGCGTAGCCCCGCACTACTACGCCCCCGCGCCGCCCCAAACCGTTGCGCCCCTACGCAGCCCCACACTACGCCCCTACGCAGCCCCACGCTGCGACGCCCCTGCACGGCCCCATGCCACCCCCCGGCGCGGCCCCACGCTGCCGCGCCCCTGCGCAGCCCCACGCTGCTCCGCCCCTGCGCAGCCCCGCGCCGCGCCCCTGCACGGCCCCATGCCGCGCCCATACGCGGCCCCACGCTGCACTCCTGCGCGGCCCCGCGCTGGGCCCTACACAGCCCCAGGCGGTTGCTCCCCTGCGCGGACCCACGCTGCTACGCCCCTGCGCAACCCCGCGCTTCGCATTTGCGCAGCCCCACGCGGCGCCCGTGCGCGCCCCCGCACTGCGCACCTGCGCTTCCCCGCACTGCTGCGCCCCTGCGCCGCACCACGCTGCGCCTCTACGCAGCCCCATGCTGCGCCCCTACGCAGCCCCACATTGCTGTGCCCTTTCACGGCCCAATACCACACCCCGGCGCAGCCCCACGCTGCCGCGCCCCTGCGCAGCCCCGCGCTGCTGCGCCCCTGCGCAGCCCCACGCTGTGCCCTCCAGCGCATCCCCACGCTGCTGCGCCCCTGTACAGCCCTGGCTGCCGCGCCCCTGCGCAGCCCCACGCTACTGCACCCCTGCCCAGCCCCGGGCAGCTGCGCCCCTGCGCAGCCCCACGCTGCTGCTCCCCTGCGCGGCCCCACGCTGTTGCGCCCCTGCGCAACCCCGCGCTGCGCCCTTGCGCAACCCCGCGCTGCGCCCCTGCGCAGCCCTGCACTACTATGCCCCCGCGCCGCCCCAAACCGTTGCGCCCCTACGCAGCCCCACGCTACGCCACTACGCAGCCCCACGCTGCGGCGCCCCTGCACGGCCCCATGCCACCCCCCGGCGCGGCCCCACGCTGCCGCGCCCCTGCGCAGCCCCACGCTGCTGCGCCCCTGCGCGGCCCCGCGCCGCGCCCTTGCACGGCCCCATGCCGCGCCCATACGCGGCCCCACGCTGCACTCCTGCGCGGCCCCGCGCTGGGCCCTACACAGCCCAAGGCGGCTGCTCCCCTGCGCGGCCCCACGCTGCTGCGCCCCTGCGCAACCCCGCGCTTCGCATTTGCGCAGCCCCACGCGGCGCCCCTGCGCGCCCCCGCACTGCGCACCTGCGCTTCCCCGCACTGCTGCGCCCCTGCGCCGCACCACGCTGCGCCTCTACGCAGCCCCATGCTGCGCCCCTACGCAGGCCCACACTGCTGTGCCCTTTCACGGCCCAATACCACACCCCGGCGCAGCCCCACGCTGCCGCGCCCCTGCGCAGCCCCGCGCTGCTGCGCCCGTGCGCAGCCCCACGCTGCTGCGCCCCTGCGCAGCCCAACGCTGCGGCCCTGCGCAGCCCCACGCTGCGGCCCTGCGCAGCCCCACGCTGCCGCGCCACTGCGCGGCGCCGCACCGCGCCCCTGCACGGCCCCTTGCCGCGCCCCCGCGCAGCCCCACGCTGCACCCCTGCGCAGCCCAACGCTGCCGGCCCCTATGCAGCCCCACACTGCTGCGCCCCGGCGCCGCCCCCGCTGCTGCTCCCGTGCGCGGCCCCACGCTGCCGCGCCCCTGCGCAGCCCCGCGGTGCGCCCCTACGCAGCCCCACGCTGCTGCGCCCCGGCGCCGCCCCAGAGTGCCGCGCCCGTGCGCCGCACCACGCTGCGCCCCTGCGCAACCCCACGCTGCTGCACCCCTTCACGGCCCCGTGCCGCGCCCCGGCGCGGCCCCGCGCCGCGCCCCTGCGCAGCCCCACGCTGCCGCGCCCCTGAGCAGCCCCGCGCTACGCCCCTGCGCAGCCCCACACTGCTAAGCCCCTGCGCCGCCCCACACTGCTGCGCCCCTACGCCGCACCATGCCGCACCATGCTGCGCAGCCCCGCGCTGCGCCCCTACTCAGCCCCACGCTGCGCCCCTGCGCAGCCCTAGGCTGCTGCGCCCCTTCACGGCCCCATGCCGCGCCCCGGCACAGCCCCACGCTGCTGCGCCCCTGCGCAGCCCGACGCTGCGCCCCTGCGCAGCCGCACGCTGCTGCGCCCCTGCACGGCCCCTTGCCGTGCCCCCGCGCAGCCCCTTGCCGCGCCCCCGCGCAGCCCCACGCTGCGCCCCTGCGCAGCCCAACGTTGCTGCGCCCCTACGCAGCCCCCCGCTGCGCCCCATTCGCGGCCCCACGCTACGCCCCGGCGCAGCCCCGCGCTGCTACGCCCCTGCGCAGCCCCACGCTGCTGCGCCCCTGCGCGGCCTAGCGCCGCGCCCCTTCAGGGCCCCACGCCAGGCCCATACGCGGCCCCACGCTGCGCCCCTGCGCAGCCCCACGCTGCGCCCCTACACAGCCCCACGCTGCTGCAACCCTCCAGGGCCCGATGCCGCGCCCATGCGCGGCCCCGCGCTGCGCCCTTGCGCATCCCCACGTTGCTGCGCCCCTGCGGAGCCCCGCGCTGCTGCGCCCCTGCATGGCCCCTTGCCGCGCCCCTGCACGGCCCCTTGCCGCGTTCCCGCGCATCCCCACGCTGCGCCCCTGCGCAGCCCAACACTGCTGCGCCCCTACGCAGCCCCCCGCTGCGCCCCATTCGCGGCCCCACGCTACGCCCCGGCGCAGCCCCGCGCTGCTACGCCCCTGCGCAGCCCCACGCTGCTGCGCCCCTGCGCGGCCCCGCGCCGCGCCCCTTCAGGGCCCCACGCCACGCCCATACGCGGCCCACGCTGCGCCCCTGCGCAGCCCCACGCTGCGCCCCTACACAGCCCCACGCTGCTGCAACCCTCCAGGGCCCGATGCCGCGCCCATGCGCGGCCCCGCGCTGCGCCCTTGCGCATCCCCACGTTGTTGCGCCCCTGCGGAGCCCCGCGCTGCTGCGCCCCTGCATGGCCCCTTGCCGCGCCCCTGCACGGCCCCTTGCCGCGTTCCCGCGCATCCCCACGCTGCGCCCCTGCGCAGCCCAACACTGCTGCGCCCCTACGCAGCCCCCCGCTGCGCCCCATTCGCGGCCCCACGCTGCGCCCCGGTGCAGCCCCGCGCTGCTACGCCCCTGCGCAGCCCCACGCTGCTGCGCCCCTGCGCGGCCCCGCGCCGCGCCCCTTCACGGCCCCATGCCACGCTCATACGCGGCCCCACGCTGCACTCCTGCGCGGCCCCACGCTGCTGCGCCCCGGCCCAGCCCCGCGCTGCGCCCCTGCGCAGCCCCACACTACTGCGCCCCGGCACCGCCCCACACTGCTGCGCCCCTGCGCCGCACCACGCTACGCACCTGCGCAGCCCCACGCCGCGCCCCTACGCGGCACCACGCTGCGCCCCTGCGCAGCCCCATGCTGCTGCACCCCTCTACGGCCCCATGCCGCGCCCCGGCGCGGCCCCGCGCTGCGCCCCTGGGCAGCCCCACGCTGCTGCGCCCCTGCGAGGCCCCGCGCTACCCCCCTGCGCAACCCCACACTGCTACGCCCCTGCGCCGCCCCACACTGCTGCGCCCCTGCGCAGCCCCGCGCGGCGCCCCTACTCAGCCCCACGCTGCGCCCCTGCGCAGCCCCATGCTGCTGCGCCCCTTCACAGCCCCATGCCGCGCCCGGGCACAGCCCCACGCTGCGCCCTTGCGCAGCCCCACGCTGCTGCGCCCCTACGCAGCCCCACGCTACGCCTTTGCACAGCCCCACACTGCTACGCCCCTGCGCCGCCCCACACTGCTGCGCCCCTGCGCAGCCCCGCGCGGCGCCCCTACTTAGCCCGGCGCTGCGCCCCTGCGCAGCCCCACGCTGCTGCGCCCCTCCGCAGCCCCACGCTGCACCCCTGCGCAGCCCCACGCTGCTGCGCCCCTGCACGGCCCCTTGCCGCGCCCCCGCGCATCCCCTTGCCGCGCCCCCGCGCAGCCCCACGCTGCGCCCCTGCGCAGCCAAACGCTGCTGCGCCCCTACGCAGCACCCCGCTGCACCCCATTCGCGGCCCCACGCTATGCCCCGGCGCAGCCCCGCGCTGCTACGCCCCTTCGCAGCCCCATGCTGCTGCGCCCTTGCGCGGCCCCGCGCCGCGCTCCTTCACGGCCCCATGCCGCGCCCATACGCGGCCCCACGCTGCGCCCCTGCGCAGCCCCACGCTGCGCCCCTGCGCAGCCCCACGCTGCGCCCCTGTGCAACCCGATGCTGCTGCAGCCCTCCACGGCCCCATGCCGCGCACATGCGCGGCCCCGCGCTGCGCCCCCGCGCAGCCCCACGGTGCTGCGCCCCTGCGCCGCCCCACACTGCTGCGCCCCTGCGCCGCATCGTGGTACGCCCTTGCGCAGCCCCACGCTGCGCCCCTGCGCGGCCCCACGCTGCGCCCCTGCGCAGCCCCACGCTGCGCCCCTACTCAGCCCCACGCTGAGCCCCTGCGCAGCCGCACGCTGCGCCCTTGCGCGGCCCCACGCTGCGCCCCTGCGCAGCCCCACGCTGCGCCCCTACTCAGCCCCACGCTGCGCCCCTGCGCAGCCCCACACTGCTGCGCCCCTGCGCCGCCCCACACTGCTGCGCCCCTGCGCGGCGCCACGCTGCGCCCCTGCGCAGTCCCACGCTGCTGCGCCCCTGCGCCGCCCCACGCTGCTCCCCGGCGCAGCCCCACGGTGCACCCCTACTCAACCCCACGCTGCGCCCCTACGGAGCCCCACGCTGTTGCGCCCCTTCACGGCTCCATGCCGCGCCCCTGTGCAGCCCCGCGCTGCTGCGCCCCGCCCCCCCCCCCCCCTCAAGGAACGGCCGCCCTCGGGAGCCCTTGCCCAGCCCCCGGGGGCCTCTCGGGGTTCGCCCAGCCGCAGCCCAGAGGCCCGCCCGGTCTCCCCCGCGCCGGCCCACAACCACCAGGGACCCGGGCCCCAGAGCCCCGGTGCCCAGCCCCGCCCGCCCCCACGGTATCCCTCCGGCGGGGCCCGTCCCGGTCCGGTTCGGCCGCGAGGGGACGGCGTGGCGCTCCCCCCCGCCTCCACCAGGATTCGCCCCCGTGGATGATGCTCGGCGGGATTCCCCCGCCGAGCGGGGTGCGGGCCCCACCGCCGACCGCGGCCCCGCCGACACCTCGAGCACCCCGGGCTCCCCGGCCGACTTTGGCCACCCCCGGCCGCTCCTCCGCCCGGTCGGCCGCACGGTGACGCTCTGCAGCTGAGCTCACTGCACCCCCGTCCCCCTCGCGCGCGCGCCCACCCACTAGCCAGCAGCTCCCCCCCCCCAACGTGCACGCCGCGGAGTGGGGCTCTCAGGGCCGCCGCCGACCAACGGCCGGTCCGCCTGCGCCGCACCGGGCCCCGCACCCGCATGGCGCCGCCTCCGCCTCGGCCGCCCGCCGCTACCCACGCGCCCGGCCCAGGCCTCGGCCCCGAGGCCACGCTTCCAGCTTGCCGCTGGTCCCGCGGCCCGCAGTGGGGCCCGCATCGGGCGCGCCGACGCCCTTGCACACGCGCCCCCCACGGCCAGGCGTGCACAGCGCTTTTGCCCCCGGCGCGCCCCGCCGACCCCATGGAGTGGGGCTCCCAGGGCTAACGCCGGCCGCCGGCCGGTCCGCCCACACCGCCCCGCGACCGCCACGGGCCCCGCACCCGCATGGCGCCGCCTCCGCCTCGGCCGCCCGCCGCTACCCACGCGCCCGGCCCAGGCCTGAACCCCCCCGCCGACCATGCCGCGCGGCCTCCCGCACACGGGACACAGGGACGGGCACCAGGGGATAGACCATACATAGTCCCCGCCCCCTCCACCCCCCTTACTCCATCTCCGCACAGGACGTAGCCCCCTCCCCTGTCCCGGGGGAGTGGCGGCTGGAAGCAAGGGGAACCGGGGCCCCGCGGGTCCCCGGAGAGGTGGTCCCTGCATCCCGCCCCCCATCCCGCTTCCGTTTCGCACAGGAGCGCACGCCCTCCCCCCACGGCGGGGGAGGGCTCCAGGGTAACTTCCGCAGGTGGCCCCACCCTCCTCCACACGCGCCCCCCCCCCTCCACACCACGGCGCCCCCCCCCCCCCCCCCCCCTCGGTCGTCGTCAGCGCACGCCCGGCCAGCGTGACACCGGCCGACTGCTCCCTTGCGCCCTGCCCAGGGAGAGCGTGCCTGGCAATTTCTCCCGCCGGCACGTGCCGGGTGCCCTCACAACAACAAGAACAACATACCATACCATACCATACCATACCATACCATACCATACCATACCATACCATACCATACCATACCATACCATACCATACCATACCATACCATACCATACCATACCATACCATACCATACCATACCATACCATACCATACCATACCATACCATACCATACCATACCATACCATACCATACCATACCATACCATACCATACCATACCATACCATACCATACCATACCATACCATACCATACCATACCATACCATACCATACCATACCATACCATACCATACCATACCATACCATACCATACCATACCATACCATATAGCGGAGTTCCCCCCGGCGAGCCCAGGGGACGCCCTGGTTTTTACGGCCAAGCCGGACGGAGCTCCCGCCGGCGACCCCCCCCCCCCCCGCACATGGGAGGGTGCACACAACAACCGCCAGCCCCCCCCCCCCCCCCCAGCCCCCCCCAAAAAGGGACTCCGGCGCGGAGGGTTGGGGATATAGTCCCATGCCGCGCGGCCATGAATTGACATGGCCCTACACCGGGCGATACACGCCCTCCCCCCCCCCTCGCTCAAGAGGGGCCCCCGTCGTCCCCCGGGCAGGGAGCACCCCACCCCCCCCCCCCCCCCTCAAGGAACGGCCGGCCTCGGGAGCCCTCGCCCAGCCCCCGGGGCCTCTCGGGGTTCGCTCCCGAGCCCGCCCGGCCCTTCCACGCCCCCCCTCACCAGCCGCAACCCAGAGGCCCGCCCGGTCTCCCCCGCGCCGGCCCACAACCACCAGGGACCCGGGCCCCGGAGCCCCGGTGCCAAGCCCCGCCCGCCCCCCGGCCGCGAGGGGACGGCGTGGCGCTCCCCCCCGCCTCCACCAGGATTCACCCCCGTGGATGATGCTCGGTGGGATTCGTCCCCGCCGAGCGGGGTGCGGGCCCCACCGCTGACTGTGGCCCCCCCGACACCTCGAGCGCCCCGGGCTCCCCGGCCGACTTTCGCCAGCCCCGGCCGCTCCTCCGCCCGGTCGGCCGCACGGTGACGCTCTGCTGCTGAGCTAACCGCACCCCCGTCCCCCTCGCGCGCGCACCCACCCACCAGCCGACAGCCCCCCCCTCCCCCGAACGTGCACGCGGTGCCCCCACCGCCCCCCCACTCTCCCGCCCCTCCTCTCTCAGGTAGCGAAGCCCCCGAGGTGGGCTGCCGCAGCCGCCGACGGACGGCCGCCTTACGAACAAGGGGACCCCCCGCACGCGGTGGGGGTCCAGGCCTTGCACCCCTTCCCCCTGCCACACGCATCATGGCGTTGCATGTGTCATACCTCCCTCCCTGTTCACCATGTGTCATGGCCGCGAGTGGCCTTTGCCTCCCCTCCCCCACACCGAAACCGCACGGGGGGGGGCGAAGGCCCCAGGGTGGGGCCCCCAGAACCCCTGCAGCTGCGCCTCCCGACTGGAGGGTGGTGGGGCCCGCCGGTGCGCGGTACGAGCCCCCGCCACCCTCCATCCGCCTGCCGCGACCCCCTGACCCCCCCCCCCCCTGTCCCCCCCCCTGTCCCCCACCCCGGTTGGGGCGGCGCGGCCCGCGCGTGCGGTACAAGCCCGCGCCGCCCCTTGTTGCATAATACGGGCAGTGCGGGCCGCCAGGAGAGCGGAGGGGGCCCGCACTGCCCCGAGCGCCCCCCCCCCCCC
Source organism: Eutreptiella sp. 'Long Island Sound 2002' (assembly GCA_964036045.1). Taxonomy (NCBI): domain Eukaryota; phylum Euglenozoa; class Euglenophyceae; order Eutreptiales; family Eutreptiaceae; genus Eutreptiella; species Eutreptiella sp. 'Long Island Sound 2002'. The sequence continues at coordinate 45,076,054 of OZ038384.1, forward strand.
ACGGCACCTGGCGCTAAAGGCCAACCGGCGCCTGGCGGGCTGTTGTGCAGGGGGGGCGAGGCGACCGGCCCTTCGTACCCGCCCCCAACGGGGGTCTGTACCCACGGCACCGGGCACAGACACCCGTTGGGAGGTAGCCACACCACCACCCGACACAGCACCACGGCCACGGGAGGAAGGGAATAGCCCCGGGCAACGGCCTCCCCCAGGCCGAGGGAAGGTGCCGACCGCCACGCTCATCCTGGCCCCCCATTTCCTCTTCATTGTCATCCCCCTTGGCCGTCCCGGCCCACAGTCCCCGCGGCGGGTAAGTTCCTGGGGTAGAACCCTAAGAACTTCAGTGACGGAAACAGAGGTCGTGGTTTCGCACCCGGGCGACGTGGGGAGCCTCTGCCCCCACGGGACCCCAGGGCACCCCGGCCATCCCAGCCAGGGATGACCCGCCGCCAGCGCCCCAGCCCCCATCCCCAGGCTTTCCGGCCTCAGTTCCCCTGCGTCTTCCTTGCCACATCCTCGTAGTGAAAGGCTAGGTAGCAGGCCACACCCCCACACCACCCCACGGCACGCCCCCCACGCACCCCACGCCGCCCCCGACCGCCCACCAGGGGCCCAACTCTGGACCGTTGTCTGTCGAGCAGGGCCCCACACCCCCCGCTGCCCTCACGCCACCCCTTCCTCTACCCTACACGACAGCCCCACGCCGCTGCGCCCCTGCGCAGCCCCACACTGCTGCAACCCTGCGTGGCCCCGCGCTGCTGCGCCCCTGCACAGCCCCATGCTGCCGCGCCCATGCGCAGCCCCATGCTGCGCCCCTTTGCATCCCCACGCTGCTGCACCCCTGCGCAGCCCCACGCTGCGGCGCCCCCGCGCGGCCGCGCGCCGCTGCGCCCATGCACAGCCCTCGCTGCTGCGCCCATGCGCGGCCCCACGCCACTGCGCCCCCGCGCAGCCCACATGCCGCGCCCCTGCGCGGTCCCACGGTGATGAGCCCCTGCGCAGCCCCACGCTGCGCCCCTAGGCAGCCACATACAACACCTTTGCGCAGCCCCACGCTGCTACGCCCCTGTGCAGCCCCACACTGCGCCCAAGGGCAACCCCACGCTGCTGCGCCCCTGCGCAGCTCCGCGCCGCTCATACGCGGCCCCATGATGCGCCCCCGCGCAGCCCCACGCTGCTGCGCTCCTGCGCGGCCCCACGCCGCGCCCCTCCACGGCCCCACGCTGCCCCCCGGGGCTGCTCCGCGCTGCGCCCCTGCGCAGCCCCACGCTGCTGCGCCCCCGCGCAGCCCCACGCTGCGCCCCTGCGCAGCGCCGCACTGCGCCCCTGTACAGCCACACGCTGCGCCCCAGCGCACCCCCATACCGCTGCGCCCCTACACAGCCCCCCCACCGCTGCGCCGCCCCACACAGCTGCTCTGCGCAGCCCCACGCTGCTGCACCCCTGCGCAGCTCCGCGCTGCGCCCATACACGGCCCCATGATGCGCCCCTGTGCAGCCTCCCACCACTGCGCCGCCGCTCGCTGCGCCCCTGCGCAGCCCCACGCTGCTGCGCCCCTGCGCAGCCCCACGCCGCGCCCCTCCACGGCCCCACGCTGCCCCCCGTGGCTGCTCCGCGCTGCGCCCCTGCGCAGCCCCACGCTGCTGCGCCCCTGCGCAGCCCCACGCTGCTGCGCCCCTGCGCAACCCCGCGCTGCGCCCGTGCGCGGCCCCACGCTACGCCCCTGCGCAGCCCCGCGCAGCCCCACGCTGCCCTCCAGCGCAGCCCCACGCTGCTGCGCCCCTGCGCAGCCCCACGTTGCCCTCCAGCGCAGCCCCACGCTGCTGCGCCCCTGCGCAGCCCCACGCTGCCCTCCAGCGCAGCCCCATGCTGCTGCGCCCCTACGCAGCCCCACGGTGCCCTCCAGCACAGCCCCACGCTGCTACGCCCCTGCGCAGCCCCACGCTACACTCCGGCGCAGCCCCACGCTGCTGCGCCCCTACGCAGCCCCAGGTTGCTGCGCCCACGCTGCTACGCCCCTGCATTGCCCCACGCTGCTGCGCCCGTGCGCAGCCCCACGCTGCACTCCAGCGCAGCCCCACGTTGCTGCGCCCCTACGCAGCCCCACGTTGCACTCCAGCGCAGCCCCACGCTGCTGCGCCCCAGCACAGCCCCATGCTGCACTCCTGCGCAGCCCCACGCTGCTCCGCCCCTACGCAGCCCCACACTGCACTCCAGCGCAGCCCCAGGCTGCTGCGCCCCTGCCCAGCCCCGGGCTGCTGCGCCCCTGCGCAGCCCCACGCTACTGCGCCCCTGCCTGGCCCCGAGCTGCTGCGCTCCTACGCAGCACCACGCTGCTGCCCCCCTGCGCAGCCCCACGCTGCCCTCCAGCGCAGCCCCAGGCTGCTGCGCCCGTGCGCAGCCCCAGGTTGCTGCGCCCACGCTGCTACGCCCCTGCACGGCCCCACGCTGCCGCGCCCCTGCGCAGCCCCACGCTACTGAGCCCCTGCCCAGCCCCAGGTTGCTGCGCCCCTGCGCAGCCCCACGCTGCCCTCCAGCGCAGCCCCACACTGCTGCGCCCCTGCACAGCCCCGCGTTGCTGCGCCCCTGCGCAGCCCCACGCTGCCCTCAAGCGCAGCCCCACGCTGCTGCGCCCCTACACAGCCCTAGGTTGCTGCGCTCGCGCTGCTACGCCCCTGCATAGCCCCATGCTGCTGCGCCCCTGCACAGCCCTGGCTGCTGCGCCCCTGCGCAGCCCCACGCTGCTGCGCTCCTACGCAGCACCACGCTGCTGCGCCCCTGCGTAGCCCCACGCTGCCCTCTAGCGCAGCCCCAGGCTGCTGCGCCCCTGCGCAGCCCCGGGTTGTTGCGCCCACGCTGCTACGCCCCTGCACGGCCCCACGCTGCCGCGCCCCTGCACAGCCCTGGCTGCTGCGCCCCTGCGCAGCCCCACGCTACTGCGCCCCTGCCCAACCCCGCGCTGCTGCGCTCCTACGCAGCACCACGCTGCTGCGCCCCTGCGCAGCCCCACGCTGCCCTCCAGCGCAGCCCCAGGCTGCTGCGCCCCTGCGCAGCCCCGGGTTGCTGCGCCCACGCTGCTACGCCCCTGCACGGCCCCACGCTGCCGCGCCCCTGCGCAGCCCCACGCTACTGAGCCCCTGCCCAGCCCCAGGTTGCTGCGCCCCTGCGCAGCCCCACGCTGCCCTCCAGCGCAGCCCCACACTGCTGCTCCCCTGCACAGCCCCGCGTTGCTGCGCCCCTGCGCAGCCCCACGCTGCCCTCCAGCGCAGCCCCACGCCGCTGCGCCCCTGCACAGCCCTAGGTTGCTGCGCCCACGCTGCTACGCCCCTGCACAGCCCCATGCTGCTGCGCCCCTGCACAGCCCTGGCTGCTGCGCCCCTGCGCAGCCCCACGCTACTGCGCCCCTGCCCAACCCCGCGCTGCTGCGCTCCTACGCAGCACCACGCTGCTGCGCCCCTGCGCAGCCCCACGCTGCCCTCCAGCGCAGCCCCAGGCTGCTGCGCCCCTGCGCAGCCCCGGGTTGCTGCGCCCACGCTGCTACGCCCCTGCACGGCCCCACGCTGCCGCGCCCCTGCGGAGCCCCACGCTACTGAGCCCCTGCCCAGCCCCAGGTTGCTGCGCCCCTGCGCAGCCCCACGCTGCCCTCTAGCGCAGCCCCACACTGCTGCTCCCCTGCACAGCCCCGCGTTGCTGCGCCCCTGCGCAGCCCCACGCTGCCCTCCAGCGCAGCCCCACGCTGCTGCGCCCCTGCACAGCCCTAGGTTGCTGCGCCCACGCTGCTACGCCCCTGCACAGCCCCATGCTGCTGCGCCCCTGCACAGCCCTGGCTGCTGCGCCCCTGCGCAGCCCCACGCTACTGCGCCCCTGCCCAGCCCCGGGCTGATGCGCCCCTGCGCAGCCCCACGCTGCTGCTCCCCTGCGAGGCCCCACGCTGTTACGCCCCTGCGCAACCCCGCGCTGCGCCCCTGCGCAGCCCCGCGCTGCGCCCCTGCGCGGCCCCACGCTGCGCCCCTGCGCAACCCCGCGTTGCGCCCCTGCAGCCCCGCACTGCTACGCCCCTACGCCGCCCCAAACCGTTGCGTCGGTACGCAGCCCCACGCTGCGCCCCTACGCGGCCCCACGCTGCGGCGCCCCTGCACGGCCCCATGCCAAGCCCCTACGCGGCCCCACGCTGCGCCCCTGCCCAGCCCCGCGCTGCGCCCATGCACAGCCCCACGCGGCTGCTCCCCTGCGCGGCCCCACAATGCTGCGCCCTTGCACTACCCCGCGCTTCGCATCTGCGCAGCCCCACACTGCACCCCTGCGCAGCCCCGCACTGCGCCCCTGCGCAGCCCCGCACTGCTACGCCCCTGCTCCGCACCACGCTGCGCCCCTACGCAGCCCCACGCTGCGCCCCTACGCAGCCCCACGCTGCTGCGCCCCTTCACGGCCCCATAACACGCCCCGGCGCAGCCCCACGCTGCTGCCCCCCTGCGCGGCCCCGCGCCGCGCCCCTGCACGGCCCCTTGCCGCGCCCCCGCGCAGCCCCACGTTGCGCCCCCGCGCAGCCCAACGGTGGACCCCATTTGCAGCCACTCGCTGCACCCTGGCGCAGCCCCGCGCTGCTACGCCCCTGCGCATCCCCACGCTGCTGCGCCCCTCCGCGGCCCCGCGCCGCTACTTCACGGCCCCATGCCACGCCCATATGCGGCCCCACGCCGCACTCCTGCGCGGCCCCACGCTGCTGCGCCCCTGCGCGTCCCCGCGCCGAGCCCCTGCACGGCCCCTTGCCGCGCCCCCGCGCAGCCCCACGCTCCGCCCCTGCGCAGCCCAAAGCTGCTGCGCCCCTACGCAGCCCCCCGCTGCGCCCCACTCGTAGCCCCTCGCTGCACCCTGGCGCAGCCCCGCGATGCTACTCCCCTGCGCAGCCCAACGCTGCTGCGCCCCTGCGCAGCCCCGTGCTGCCGCTCCCCTGCCGGGCCCACTCTGCTGCTCCCCTGCGCAGCCCCACACTGCTGCGCCCCGGCGCCGCCCCACGCCGCGCCCCACGCTGCGCCCCTACGCGGCCCCACGCTGCGCCCCTGCGCAGCCCCACGCTGCTGCACCCCTCCACGGCCCCGTGTCGCGCCCATGCGCGGCCCCGCGCTGCGCCCCCGCGCAGCCCCACACTGCTGCGCCCCTACGCAGCCCCGCGCTACGCCCCTGCGCAGCCCCACACTGCTGCGCCCCTGCGCCGCCCCACACTGCTGCGCCCCTGTGCCGCACCACGCTGCGCCCCTGCGCAGCCCCGCGCGCGCCCCTACTCAGCCCCACGCTGCGCGTCCCCATGCTGCTGCGCCCCTTCGGGGCCCCATGCCGCGCCCCGGCGCAGCCCCACGCTGCTGCGCCCCTGCGCAGCCCCACGCTGCTACGCCGCTGCACGGCCCCTTGCCGCGCCCCCGCGCAGCCCCTTTCCGCGCCCTCGCGCAGCCCCACGATGCGCCCCTGCCTAGCCCAACGCTGCTGCGCCTCTACGAACCCCCCCGCTGCGCCCCATTCGCGGCCCCACGCTACGCCCCGGCGCAGCCCCGCGCTGCTACGCGCCTGCGCAGCCCCACGCTGCTGCGCCCCTGCGCGGCCCCGCGCCGCGCCCCTTCACGGCCCCATGCCACTCCCGTACGCGGCCCCACGCTGCGCCCCTACGCAGCCCTACGCAGCCCCACGCTGCGCCCCTGCGCAGCCTCACGATGCTGAGCCCCTGCGCAGCCCCGCGCTGCGCCCCCGCGCAGCCCCACACTGCTGCGCCCCTGCGCCGCCCCACATTGCTGCGCCCCTGCGCCGCACCGCGCTGCGCCCCTGCGTAGCCCCACGCTGCGCCCCCACTGAGCCCCACGTTGCGCCCCCACTGAGCCCCACGCTGCGCCCCTGCGCAGCCCCACGCTACAGCGCCCCTTCACGGCCCCATGCCGCGCCCCGGCGCAGCCCCACGCTGCTGCGCCCCTGCGCAGCCCCGAGCTGCGCCCCTGTGCAGCCCCACACTGCTGCGCCCCTGCGCCGCCCCACACTGCTGCGCCCCTGCGCGGGCCCAGGCTGCGCCCCCGCGCAGCCCCACGCTGCGCCCCTACTCAGCCCCACGCTGCGCCCCTGCGCAGCCCCACACTACTGCGCCCCGGCGCCGCCCCACGCCGCGCCCCACGCTGCGCCCCTACGCGGCCCCATGCTGCGCCCCTGCGCAGCCCCACGCTGCTGCACCCCTCCTAGGCCCCATGTCGCGCCCATGCGCGGCCCCGCGCAGCCCCACACTGCTGCGCCCCTGCGCAGCCCCGCGCTACGCCCCTGCGCCGCACCACGCTGCGCCCCTGCGCAGCCCCGCGCGCGCCCCTACTCAGCCCCACGCTGCGCAGCCGCATGCTGCTGCGCCCCTTCCCGGCCCCATGCCGCGCTCCGGCGCAGCCCCACGCTGCTGCGCCCTTGCGCAGCCCCACGCTGCGCCCTGCGCAGCCCCACGATGCTACGCCGCTGTACGGTCCCTTGCCGCGCCCCGCGCAGCCCCTTTCCCGCGCCCCCGCGCAGCCCCACGCTGCGCCCCTGCCTAGCCCAACGCTGCTGCGCCCCTACGCAACCCCCCGCTGCGCCCCATTCGCGGCCCCACGCTACGCCCCGGCGCAGCCCCGCGCTGCTACGCCCCTGCGCAGCCCCATGCCGCGCCCATGCGCAGCCCCGCGCTGCGCCCCTGCGCAGCCCCACGCTGCTGCGCCCCTGCGCGGCCCCGCGCCGCGCCCCTTCACGTCCCCACGCCACGCCCGTACGCGGCCCCACGCTGCGCCCCTGCGCAGCCCTACGCAGCCCCACGTTGCGCCCCTGCGCAGCCCCACGATGCTGAGCCCCTGCGCAGCCCCGCGCTGCGCCCTCGCGCAGCCCCACAGTGCTACGCCCTTGCGCCGCCCCACATTGCTGCGCTCCTGCGCCGCACCCCTGCGCAGCCCCACGCTGCGCCCCCACTGAGCCCCGGGTTGCGCCCCCACTGAGCCCCACGCTGCGCCCCTGCGCAGCCCCACGCTACAGCGCCCCTTCACGGCCCCATGCCGCGCCCCGGCGCAGCCCCACGCTGCTGCGCCCCTGCGCAGCCCCGCGCTGCGCCCCTGCGCAGCCCCGCGCTGCGCCCCTGTGCAGCCCCACAATGCTGCGCCCCTCCGCGGGCCCACGCTGCGCCCCCGCGCAGCCCCACGCTGCGCCCCTACTCAGCCCCACGCTGCGCCCCTGCGCAGCCCCACGCTGCTGCGACCCTGCACAGCCCCGCGTCGCGCCCCCGCGCAGCCCCACGCTGCGCCCCTGCGCAGCCCCACGCTGCTGCGCCCCTGCGCGGCCCCGCGCCGCGCCCCTTCACGTCCCCACGCCACGCCCGTACGCGGCCCCACGCTGCGCCCCTGCGCAGCCCTACGCAGCCCCACGTTGCGCCCCTGCGCAGCCCCACGATGCTGAGCCCCTGCGCATCCCCGCGCTGCGCCCTCGCGCAGCCCCACAGTGCTGCGCCCTTGCGCCGCCCCACATTGCTGCGCCCCTGCGCCGCACCGCGCTGCGCCCCTGCGCAGCCCCAGGCTGCGCCCCCACTGAGCCCCACATTGCGCCCCCACTGAGCCCCACGCTGCGCCCCTGCGCAGCCCCACGCTACAGCGCCCCTTCACGGCCCAATGCCGCGCCCCGGCGCAGCCCCACGCTGCTGCGCCCCTGCGCAGCCCCGCGCTGCGCCCCTGTGCAGCCCCACAATGCTGCGCCCCTGCGCGGGCCCACGCTGCGCCCCCGCGCAGCCCCACGCTGCGCCCCTACTCAGCCCCACGCTGCGCCCCTGCGCAGCCCCGCGTCGCGCCCCCGCGCAGCCCCACGCTGCGCCCCTGCGCAACCCAGCGCTGCTGCGCCCCGGCGCAGCCCAGCGCTGCTGCGCCCCTGCGCAGCCCTACGCCGCGCCCCTGCCCGGCCCCACGCTACTGCGCCCCTGCCCGGCCCCATGCCGCGCCCATGCGCAGCCCCGCGCTGCGCCCCTGCGCAGCCCCACGCTGCACCACTGCGCAGCCCCGCGCCGCACCCCTGCGCGGCCCCATGCCGCGCCCATACGCGGCCCCACGCCGCGCTCCTCCGCGGCCCCACGCTGCACCCCTGCGCGGCCGCACGCTGCACCCCTGCACGGCCCCACGCTGCTGCGCCCCTGCGCAGCCCCGCGCTACGCCCCCGCGCAGCCCCACACTGCTGCGCCCCTGCGCCGCCCCACACTGCTGCGCCCCTGCGCCGCACCGCGCTGCGCCCCTGCGCAGCCCCACGCTGCGCCCCCACTCAGCCCCACGCTGCGCCCCTGCGCAGCCCCACGCTGCACGCACCTTCACGGCCCCATGCCGCGCCCCGGCGCAGCCCCACGCTGTTGCGCCCCTGCGGAGCCCCGCGCTGCGCCCCTGCACAGCCCCACACTGCTGCGCCCCTGCGCCGCCCCACACTGCTGCGCCCCTGCGCGGCCCCACGCCGCGCCCCCGCACAGCCCCAGGCTGTGCCCCTACTCAGCCCCACGCTGCGCCCTTGCGCAGCCCCACGCTGTTGCACCCCTGCGCAGCCCCACGCTGCTGCGCCCCTGCGCAGCCCCGCGCCTCGCCCCCGCTCAGCCCCACGCTGCGCCCTTGCGCAGCCCAGCGCTGCTGCGCCCCGGCGCAGCCCAGCGCTGCTGCGCCCCTGTGAAGACCCACGCCGCGCCCCTGCGCGGCCCCACGCTACTGCGCCCTTGCCCGGCCCCATGCCGCGCCCATGCGCGGCCCAGCGCTGCGCCCCTGCGCAGCCCCACGCCGCGCCCCTGCGCGGCCCCACGCTACTGCGCCCCTGCCCGGCCCCATGCCGCGCCCATGCGCGGCCCCGCGCTGCGCCCCCGCGCGGCCCCACGCTGCTGCGCCCCTGCGCAGCCCCGCGCTACGCCCCTGCGCAGCCCCACACTGCTACGCCCTTGCGCCGCCCCACACTGCTGCGCCCCTGCGCCGCACCACGCTGCGCCCCTGCGCAGCCCCGCGCGCACCCCTACTCAGCCCCACGCTGCGCAGCCCCATGCTGCTGCGCCCCTTCACGGCCCCATGCCGCGCCCCGGCGCAGCCCCACGCTGCTGCGCCCCTGCGCAGCCCCACGCTGCGACCCTGCGCAGCCCCACGCTGCTACGCTGCTGCACGGCCCCTTGCCGCGCCCCCGCGCAGCCCCTTTCCGCGCCCCCGCGCAGCCCCACGCCGCGCCCCTGCCTAGCCCAACGCTGCTGCGCCCCTACGCAACCCCCCGCTGCGCCCCTACGCAACCCCCCGCTGCGCCCCATTCGCGGCCCCACTCTACGCCCTGGCGCAGCCCCGCGCTGCTACGCCCCTGCGCAGCCCCATGCCGCTGCGCCCCTGCGCGGCCCCGCGCCGCGCCCCTTCACATCCCCATGCCACGCCCGTACGCGGCCGGACGCTGCGCCCCTGCGCAGCCCTACGCAGCCCCACGCTGCGCCCCTGCGCAGCCCCACGATGCTGCGCCCATGCGTAGCCCCGCGCTGCGCCCCCGCGCAACCCCACACTGCTGCGCCTTTGCGCCGCCCCACACTGCTGCGCCCCTGCGCCGCACCGCGCTGCGCCCCTGCACAGCCCCACGCTGCGCCCCTACTCAGCCCCACGCTGCGCCCTTGCGCAGCCCCACGCTGCAGCGCCCCTTCACGGCCCCATGCCGCGCCCCGGCGCAGCCCCACGCTGCTGCGCCCCTGCGCAGCCCCGCGCTGCGCCCCTGTGCAGCCCTACACAGCTGCGCCCCTGTGCCGCCACACACTGCTGCGCCCCTGCGCGGGCCCACGCTGCGCCCCCGCGCAGCCCCACGCTGCGCCCTTGCGCAGCCCCACGCTCCTGCGCCCCTGCGCAGCCCCACGCTGCTGCGCCCCTGCGCAGCTCCGCGCCGCGCCCCCGCGCAGCCCCACGCTGCGCCCCTGCGCAGCCCAGCGCTACTGCGCCCCGGCGCAGCCAAGCGCTGCTGCGCCCCTGCGCAGCCCCACGCCGCGCCCCTGCGCGGCCCCACGCTACTGCGCCCCTGCCCGGCCCCATGCTGCGCCCATGCGCGGCCCCGCGCTGCGCCCCTGCGCAGCCCCACGCTGCGCCCCTACTCAGCCCCACGCTGCGCCCCTGCGCAGTCCCACGCTGCAGCGCCCCTTCACGGCCCCATGCCGCGCCCCGGCGCAGCCCCACGCTGCTGCGCCCCTGCGGAGCCCCGCGCTGCGCCCCTGCACAGCCCCACACTGCTGCGCCCCTGCGCCGCCCCACACTGCTGCGCCCCTGCGCGGCCCCACGCCGCGCCCCCGCACAGCCCCAGGCTGCGCCTTTACTCAGCCCCACGCTGCGCCCTTGCGCAGCCCCACGCTGTTGCACCCCTGCGCAGCCCCACGCTGCTGCGCCCCTGCGCAGCCCCGCGCCGCGCCCCCGCGCAGCCCCACGCTGCGCCCTTGCGCAGCCCAGCGCTGCTGCGCCCCGGCGCAGCCCAGCGCTGCTGCGCCCATGCGAAGCCCCACGCCGCGCCCCTGCGCGGCCCCACGCTACTGCGCCCTTGCCCGGCCCCATGCCGCGCCCCTGCGCGGCCCAGCGCTGCGCCCCTGCGCAGCCCCACGCCGCGCCCCTGCGCGGCCCCACGCTACTGCGCCCCTGCCCGGCCCCATGCCGCGCCCATGCGCGGCCCCGCGCGGCGCCCCCGCGCGGCCCCACGCTGCTGCGCTCCTGCGCAGCCCCGCGCTACGCCCCTGCGCAGCCCCACACTGCTACGCCCTTGCGCCGCCCCACACTGCTGCGCCCCTGCGCCGCACCACGCTGCGCCCCTGCGCAGCCCCGCGCGCACCCCTACTCAGCCCCACGCTGCGCAGCCCCATGCTGCTGCGCCCCTTCACGGCCCCATGCCGCGCCCCGGCGCAGCCCCACGCTGCGCCCCTGCGCAGCCCCACGCTGCTACGCTGCTGCACGGCCCCTTGCCGCGCCCCCGAGCAGCCCCTTTCCGCGCCCCCGCGCAGCCCCATGCCGCGCCCCTGCCTAGCCCAACGCTGCTGCGCCCCTACGCAACCCCCCGCTGCGCCCCTACGCAACCCCCTGCTGCGCCCCATTCGCGGCCCCACGCTACGCCGTGGCGCAGCCCCGCGCTGCTACGCCCCTGCGCAGCCCCACGCCGCTGCGCCCTTGCGCGGCCCCGCGCCGCGCCCCTTCACATCCCCATGCCACGCCCGTACGCGGCTGGACGCTGCGCCCTGCGCAGCCCTACGCAGCCCCACGCTGCGCCCCTGCGCAGCCCCACGATGCTGCGCCCCTGCGCAGCCTTGCGCTGCGCCCCCGCGCAGCCCCACACTGCTGCGCCTTTGCGCCGCCCCACACTGCTGCGCCCCTGCGCCGCACCGCGCTGCGCCCCTGCACAGCCCCACGCTGCGCCCCTACTCAGCCCCACGCTGCGCCCCTGCGCAGCCCCACGCTGCAGCGCCCCTTCACGGCCCCATGCCGCGCCCCGGCGCAGCCCCACGCTGCTGCGCCCCTGCGCAGCCCCGCGCTGCGCCCCTGTGCAGCCCTACACTGCTGCGCCCCTGCGCCGCCACACACTGCTGCGCCCCTGCGCGGGCCCACGCTGCGCCCCCGCGCAGCCCCACGCTGCGCCCCTGCGCAGCCCCACGCTGCTGCGCCCCTGCGCAGCCCCACGTTGCTGCGCCCCTGCGCAGCTCCGCGCCGCGCCCCCGCGCAGCCCCACGCTGCGCCCCTGCGCAGCCCAGCGCTATTGCGCCCCGGCGCAGCCAAGCACTGCTGCGCCCCTGCGCAGCCCCACACCGCGCCGCTGCGCGGCCCCACGCTACTGCGCCCCTGCCCGGCCCCATGCTGCGCCCATGCGCAGCCCCGCGCTGCGCCCCTGCGCAGCCCCACGCTGCACCACTGCGCAGCCCCGCGCCGCACCCCTGCGCGGCCCCATGCCGCGCCCATACGTGGCCCCACGCCGCGCTCCTCCGCGGCCGCACGCTGCACCCCTGCGCGGCCCCACGCTGCACCCCTGCACGGCCCCACGCTGTTGCGCCCCTGCGCAGCCCCGCGCTGCACCCCCGAGCAGCCCCACACTGCTGCGCCCCTACGCCGCCCCACACTGCTGCGCCCCTGCGCCGCACCGCGCTGCGCCCCTGCGCAGCCCCACGCTGCGCCCCTACTCAGCCCCACGCTGCGCCCCTGCGCAGCCCCACGCTGCAGCGCCTCTTCACGGCCCCATGCCGCGCCCTGGCGCAGGCCCACGCTGCTGCGCCCCTGCGCAGCCCCGCGCCGCGCCCCCGCGCAGCCCCACGGTGCGCCCCTGCGCAGCCCAGCGCTGCTGCGCCCCGGCGCAGCCCAGCGCTGCTGCGCCCCTGCGCAGCCCCACGCCACGCCCCTGCGCGGCCCCACGCTACTGCGCCCCTGCCCGGCCCCATGCCGCGCCCATACGCGTCCCCATGCCGCGCTCCTCCGCGGCCCCACACTGCACCCCTGCGCAGCCCCGCGCCGCACCCCTGCGCGGCCCCATGCCGCGCCCATACGCGGCCCCACGCCGCGCTCCTCCGCGGCCCCACGCTGCACCCCTGCGCGGCCGCAGGCTGCACCCCTGCGCGGCCGCAGGCTGCACCCCTGCACGGCCCCACGCTGCTGCGCCCCTGCGCAGCCCCGCGCTGCGCCCCCGCGCAGCCCCACACTGCTGCGCCCCTGCGCCGCCCCACACTGCTGCGCCCCTGCGCCGCACCGCGCTGCGCCCCTGCGCTGCCCCACGCTGCGCCCCTACTCAGCCCCACGCTGCGCCCCTGCGCGGCCCCACGCTACTGCGCCCCTGCCCGGCCCCATGCCGCGCCCATGCGCGGCCCCGCGCTGCGCCTCTGCGCAGCCCCACGCTGCACCCCTGCGCAGCCCCGCGCCGCACCCCTGCGCGGCCGCATGCCGCGCCCATACGCGGCCCCACGCCGCGCTCCTCCGCGACCCCACGCTGCACCCCTGCGCGGCCGCACGGTGCACGCCTGCACGGCCCCACACTGCTGCGCCCCTGCGCCGCACCACACGGCCGCGCCCCTGCACCGCACAACGCGGCGCCCCTGCGCAGCCTAGGCAGGGAGCAACCCCCCCCCCCCCTCAAGGAACGGCCGCCCTCGGGAGACCTCGCCCAAGCCCCGGGGGCCTCCCGGGGTTCGCCCCCGAGCCCGCCCGGCCCTTCCACGCCCCCCCTGACCAGCCGCAGCCCAAAGGCCCGCCCAGTCTCCCCCGCGCCGGCCCACAACCACAAGGGACCCGGGCCCCGGAGCCCCGGTGCCCAGCCCCGCCCGCCCCCCCGGTATCCCTCCGGCGGGGCCCGTCCCGGTCCGGTTCGGCCGCGAGGGGACGGCGTGGGGCCCCCCCCCGCCTCCACCAGGATTCGCCCCCGTGGATGATGCTCGGCGGGATTCGTCCCGCAGAGCGGGGTGCGGGCCCCACCGCTGACCGCGGCCCCCCCGACACCTCGAGCGCCCCGGGCTCCCTGGCCGACTTTGGCCACCCCCGGCCGCTCCTCCGCCTGGTCGGCCGCACGGTGACGCTCTGCGGCTGAGCTCACCGCACCCCCGTCCCCCTCGCGCGCGCACGCACCCACCAGCCCACAGCCCCCCCCCCCCCCCCAACGTTCTCGCCGTGCCCCCACCCCCCCTACGCAGCCCCACGCTGCACCCCTGCGCAGCCCCGCGCCGCGCCCATGCGCGGCCCCACACTGCTGCGCCCCTGCGCCGCCCCGCACGGCTGCGCCCCTGCACCGCACCACGCCCTTGCACCCCCGGCGCGCCCGCCGACCCCATGGAGTGGGGCTCTTAGGGCCGCCGCCGGCCACCGGCCGGTCCGCCTGCGCCGCCCCGCGGCCGCCACGGGCCCCGCACCCGCATGGCGCCGCCTCCGCCTCGGCCGCCCGCCGCTACCCACGCGCCCGGCCCAGGCCTCGGCCCCCAGACCACGCTTCCAGCTTGCCGCTGGTCCCGCGGCCCGCAATAGGGCCCGCATCGGGCGCGCCGACACCCTTGCACACGCGCCCCCCACGGCCAGGCCTGCGCGGCACGCGTGCCCCCGGCGCGCCCGGCGACCCCATGGAGTGGGGCTCTCAGGGCCACCGCTGGCCGCCGGCCGGTCCGCCCACACCGCCCCGCGACCGCCACGGGCCCCGCACCCGCATGGCGCCGCCTCCGCCTCGGCCGCCCGCCGCTACCCAAGCGCCCGGCCCAGGCCTGAACCCCCCCGCCGACCATGCCGCGCGGCCTCCCGCACACACGACACAGGGACGGGCACCAGGGGATAGACCATACATAGTCCCCGCCCCCTCCACCCCCCTTACTCCACCTCCGCACAGGACGTAGCCCCCTCCCCTGTCGCGGGGGAGTGGCGGCTGGAAGCAGGTCCCCGGACAGGTGGTCCCTGCATCCCGCCCCCCATCCCGCCTCCGTTTCGCACAGGTGCGCACGCCCTCCCCCCACGGCGGGGGAGGGAACCAGGGTCACATGGACAGGTGGTCCCTCTCACAGCGACGCGCCCCCCCCCCCCCCTAGACAGAAGGCGGAACCCCCCCCCCCCCCCCTCGGTCGTTGTCGGCACACGCCCGGCCAACGTGACGCCGGCCGACTGCTCCCTTGCGCCCTGCCCAGGGAGAGCGTGTTTGGCAATTTCTCCCGCCGGCACGTGCTGGGTGCCTTCACAACACAGCAACAACAACAACAACATACCATACCATACCATATCATACCATACCATACCATACCATACCATACCATACCATACCATACCATACCATACCATACCATACCATACCATACCATACCATACCATACCATACCATACCATACCATACCATACCATACCATACCATACCATACCATTAGCGGAGTCCCCCCCGGCGAATCCGAGGTTCTTCCTCGAAGGGGCCCACGGGCCCAGGGGACGCCACCGGGTTTTTTCGGCCACGCCGGACGGAGCTCCCACCGGCGAACCCCCCCCCACGAGGGTGGGTGCACACAATAACCACCAGCCCCCCCCCCCCCTCAGCCCCGTGCCCCCTCCCCCCAAAATGGACTCCGGCGCGGAGGGTTGGGGATATAGTCCCATGCCGCGCGGCCATGAATCGACATGGCCCTACACCGGGCGATACACGCCCAGCCCCCCCCCTCCCACGAGAGGGGCCCCCGTCGTCCCCTGGGCAGGGAGCAACCCCCCCCTCCCCATGGAGAGGCCGCCCTCGGGAGCCCTCGCCCAGCCCCCGCAGGCCTCTCGGGGTTCAAACCCGAGCCAGCCCGGCCCTCCCATGCCCCCCCCCTCACCAGCCGCAGCCCAGGGGCCCGCCCAGTCTCCCCCGCGCCGGCCCGCGAACTCCCAGGACCCGGGCCCCAGAGCCCTGTGCCCAGCGCCGCCCGCCCCCCGGTATCCCTCCGGTGGTGCCCGTCCCGGTCCGGTTCGGCCGCGAGGGGACGGCGAGGCGCTCCCCCCGCCTCCACCAGGATTCGCGCCCGTGGATGATGCTCGGCGGGATTCGTCCCCGCCGAGCGGGGTGCGGGCCCCATGACCGTCGGCGCCCCCCCCGCCACCGGCAGCGCCCCGGGCTCCACGGCCGACTTTGCCTAGCGCCGGCCGCGCACTTGCCGCGGACGGCAGCCCGGTGACGCCCGGCGGCAGAGCGCACCAACCCCCCTCCCCCCGAGCCCGCACGCACACGAGCACACGCCCCTCCCACCCCCCCCCCTGGTCCTCCCCGCCCGCGCCTCTCACCCTTTCTCGCAGGTCGTCGACGCCGTTGGAACACCTAAGGGGAGGGGAGTGCCCCCCCCCCCCTCGATGGCCAGCAACTACGGTTCCTGTTCCCCTCCTCCTGGCTTTGCCCCAACTCCTGGCCCCTGCCCTTGCCCCTCCCCTAAGCCCTCACCGCCCCTTCTCTACCACAACCAGCCCCTCTCACAGGACTACCGCACCGACGAGGGTGTAGCGTGGAGCGCCGTGCCGCTCCCTTCCTGGCTCCGCACGCCGAGGCCGTACCAGCTGTGTTGCGCATTCCCCACAGGAACCCCCGCACGCCAAGGCCGCACCAGGTGTGCTGTGCAGACCCCACAGGAACCCCCGCACGCGAGGGCCGCACCAGCTGTGCAGTGCAGGCCCCCCCAGGAACCCCCGCACGCCAGGGCCGGACCGGCTGTGCTGTGCAGGCCCCACAGGACACGGGCAGCGCCCCTCCGCGCCCGCGCTCGTGCGGTTCAGGGGCACGGGGGCAGAACGCCCCCTCCCCTGTCGTGGGGTAGCGGCGGCCGGAAGCAGGGGGAATCGGGGCCCCGCAGGTCCCCGAACGGGTGGTCCCTCCAGGCAGCCCCCCATCCCGCCTCCGTCTCTCACAGGTCGGGTCACCCTCCCCCCCGCAGCGGGGGAGGGCTCCAAGGTAACACACACAGGTGGCTCCTCCCTCCTCCTCGCGCGCGCACCCCCCCCCCCGACATGGCCCCCCCCCCCTCGGTCGTCGTCGGCACACGCCCGGCCAGCGTGACGCCGGCCAATTGCTCCCTTGCGCCCTGCTCATGGAGAGCGTGTCTGGCAATTTCTCCCGCCGGCACGTGCTGGGTGCCACAACAACAACAACAACAACAACAACATACCATACCATACCATACCATATCATACCATACCATACCATACCATACCATACCATACCATACCATACCATACCATACCATACCATAATAGCGGAGTCCCCCCCGGCGAATCCGAGGTTCTTCCTCGAAGGGGCCCACGAGCCCAGGGGACGCCACCGGGTTTTAACGGCCAAGCCGGACGGAGCTCCCACCGGCGACCCCCCCCCACGAGGGAGGGAGCACACAACAACCGCCAGCCCCCCCCCCCCCGCCCGGTCTCCCCCGCGCCGGCCCGCAACCACCAGGGACCCGGGCCCCGGAGCCCCGGTGCCCAGCCCCACCCGCCCCCCCGGTATCCCTCCGGCGGGGCCCGTCCCGGTCCGGTTCGGCCGCGAGGGGACGGCGTGGCGCTCCCCCCCGCCTCCACCAGGCTTCGCCCCCGTGGATGATGCTCGGCGGGATTCGTCCCCGCCGAGCGGGGTGCGGGCCCCACCGCTGACCGCGGCCCCGCCGACGCCTTGAGCGCCCCGGGCTCCCCGGCCGACTTTGGCCAGCCCCGGCCGCTCCTCCGCCCGGTCGGCCGCACGGTGACGCTCTGCGGCTGAGCTCACTGCACCCCCGTCCCCCTCGCGCGCGCCCCCCCCCCACCAGCCCACCGCCCCCCCCCCCCCAGCGTGCACGCCGTGCCCCCACCGCCCCCCCACTCTCCCGCCCCTCCTCTCTCAGGTAGCGAAGCCCCCGAGGTGGGCTGCCGCAGCCACCGACGGGCGGCCGCCTTACGAACAAGAGGACCCCCCGCACGCGGTGGGGGTCCAGGCCTTGCAGCTCTTCCCCCCGCCACACGCATCATGGCGTTGCGTGTGTCATACCTCCCTCCCTATGCACCATGTGTCATGGCCGCGAGTGGCCTTTGCCTCCCCCACACCGAAACCGCACGGGGGGGGCGAAGTCCCCTGGGTGGGGCCCCCAGAACCCCTGCAGCTGCGCCTCCCGACTGGAGGGTGATGGGGCCCGCCGGTGCGCGGTACGAGCCCCCGCCACCCTCCATCCGCCTGCCGCGACCCCCTGACCCCCCCCCTGTCCCCCACCCCGGCTGGGGCGGCGCGGCCCGCGTGTGCGGTACGAGCCCGCGCCGCCCCTTGATGCATTATACGGGCAGTGCGGGCCGCCAGGAGAGCGGAGGGGGCCCGCACTGCCCCGAGCGCCCCCCCCCATGACAGCTGGCGCTAAAGGCCAACCGGCGGCTGGCGGACTGTTGTGCAGGGGGGGCGAGGCGACCGGGCGCTTCGTACCCGCCCCCAACGGGGGTCTGTACCCACGGCACCGGGCACAGACACCCGTTGGGAGGTAGCCACACCACCACCCACCACAGCACCACGACCACGGGAGGAAGGGAATAGCCCCGGGCAACGGCGTCCCCCAGGCCGAGGGAAGGTGCCGACCGCCACGCTCATCTTGGCCCCCCATTTCCTCTTCATTGTAATCCCCCTTGGCCGTCCCGGCCCACAGTCCCCGCGGCGGGTAAGTTCCTGGGGTAGAACCCTAAGAACTTCGGTGACGGAAACACAGGTCGTGGTTTCGCACCCGGCCGACGTGGGGAGCCTCCGCCCCCACGGGACCCCAGGGCACCCCGGCCATCCCAGCCAGGGATAACCCGCCGCCAGCGCCCCAGCCCCCATCCCCAGGCTCTCCGGCCTCAGTTCCCTTGCGTCTTCCTCGCCACATCCTCGTAGTGAAAGGCTAGGTAGCAGGCCACACCCCCACACCACCCCACGGCACGCCCCCCACGCACCCCACGCCGCCCCCGGCCGCCCACCAGCTGCGCCCCAGCGCACCCCCATGCCGCTACGCCCCTACACAGCCCCCCACCACTGCGCCGCCCCACACAGCTGCTCTGCGCAGCCCCACGCTGCTGCGCCCCTGCGCAGCCCCACGCTGCTGCACCCCTGCGCAACCCCACGCTGCTGCACCCCTGCGCAGCCCCACGCTGCTGCGCCCCTGCGCAGCCCCACGCTGCTGCGCCCGTACGCAGCCCCACGCTGCTGCACCCCTGCACAGCCCCACGCTGTTGCACCCCGCGCAGCCCCACGCTGCTGCACCCCTGCGCAGCCCCACGCTGCCCCCCAGCGCAGCTGCACGCTGCTGCGCCCCTGCGCAACCCCACGCTGCTTCACCCCTGCGCAGCCCCACGCTGCACTTCAGCGCAGCCCCACGCTGCTCCGCCCCTACGCAGCCCCACGCTGCGCTCCAGCGCAGCCCCACGCTGCTGCGCCCCTACGCAGCCCCACGCTGCACTCCAGCGCAGCGCCAAGCTGCTGCGCCCCTACGCAGCCCCACGCTGCACTCCAACGCAGCCGCACGCTGCTGCGCCCCTACGCAGCCCCACGCTGCGCTCCAGCGCAGCCCCACGCTGCTGCGCCCCTACGCAGCCCCACGCTGCGCTCCAGCGCAGCCCCACGCTGCTGCGCCCCTACGCAACCCCACGCTGCACTCCAGCGCAGCCCCACACTGCTGGGCCCCTACGCAGCCCCACGCTGTACTCCAGCGCAGCCCTAGGCTGCTGAGCCCCTGCGCGACCCCACGCTGCACTCAAGCGCAGCCCCACGCTGCTGCGCCCCTACGCAGCCCCACGCTGCACTCCGGCGCAGTCCCACGCTGCTGCGCCCCTACGCAGCCCCACGCTGCACTCCAGCGCAGCCCCACGCTGCTACACCCCTGCGCGACCCTCAGGCTGCACTCCAGCGCAGCCCCACGCTGCTGCGCCCTTGCGAAGCCCCACGCTGCACTCCGGCGCAGCCCCACGCTGCTACGCCGCTGAGCAGCCCCAAGTTGCTGCGCCCACGTTGCTACGCCCCTGCACAGCCCCACGCTGCTGCGCCCCTGCACAGCCCTGGCTGCCGCGCCCCTGCGCAGCCCCAGGATGCTGCAACCCTTGCGCAGCCCCACGCTGCCCTCGAGCGCAGCTGCACGTTGCTGCGCCCCTGCGCAGCCCCACGCTGCTGCACCCCTGCGCAGCCCCACGCTGCTGCGCCCCTCCGCAGCCCCACGCTGCGCTCCAGCGCAGCCCACCGCTGCTGCGCCCGTACGCAGCCCCACGCTGCACTCCAGTGCAGCCCCACGCTGCTGCGCCCCTACGCAGCCCCACGCTGCACTCCGGCGCAGCCCCACGCTGCTGCGCCCCTACGCAGCCCCACACTGCACTCCAGCGCAGCCCCACGCACCTGCGCCCCTACGCAGCCCCACGCTGCACTCAAGCGCAGCCCCACGCTGCTGCGCCCCTGCGCAGCCCGACGCTGCACCCAGTGCAGCCCCACGCTGCTGCGCCCCTACGCAGCCCCACGCCGCCCTCTAGCGCAGCCAACGCTGCTACACCCCTGCGCGGCCCTCAGGCTGCACTCGAGCGCAGCCCCACGCACCTGCGCCCCTACGCAGCCCCACGCTGCACTCAAGCGCAGCCCCACGCTGCTGCGCCCCTACGCAGCCCCACGCCGCCCTCTAGCGCAGCCACACGCTGCTACACCCCTGCGCGGCCCTCAGGCTGCACTCCAGCGCAGCCCCACGCACCTGCGCCCCTACGCAGCCCCACGCTGCACTCAAGCGCAGCCCCACGCTGCTGCGCCCCTGCGCAGCCCGACGCTGCACCCCAGTGCAGCCCCACGCTGCTGCGCCCCTACGCAGCCCCACGCCGCCCTCTAGCGCAGCCACACGCTGCTGCGCCTCTGCGCAGCCCCACGCTGCACCCCAGCGCAGCCCCACGCTGCTGCGCCCCTGCGCAGCCCGACGCTGCACCCAAGCGCAGCCCCACGCTGCTGCGCCCCTACGCAGCCCCACGCTGCACTCCAGCGCAGCCCCACGCTGCTACACCCCTGCGCGGCCCTCAGGCTGCACTCCAGCGCAGCCCCACGCTGCTGCGCCCTTGCGCAGCCCCACGCTGCAATCCAGCGCAGCCCCACGTTGCTACGCCCCTGCACAGCCCCACGCTGCTACGCCCCTGCACAGCCCTGGCTGCTGCGCCCCTGCGCAGCCCCACGATGCTGCAACCCCTGCGCAGCCCCACGCTGCCCTCCAGCGCAGCTGCACGTTGCTGCGCCCCTGCGCAGCCCCACGCTGCTGCACCCCTGCGCAGCCCCACGCTGCTCCGCCCCTGCGCAGCCCCACGCTGCTGCACCCCTGCGCAGCCCCATGCTGCTGCGCCCCTCCGCAGCCCCATGCTGCGCTCCAGCGCAGCCCACCGCTGCTGCGCCCGTACGCAGCCCCACGCTGTTGCGCCCCTACGCAGCCCCACGCTGCACTCCAGCGCAGCCCCACGCGGCTGCGCCCCTACGCAGCCCCACACTGCACTCTAGCGCAGCCCCACGCTGCTGCGCCCCTACGCAGCCCCAAGCTTCACTCAAGTGCAGCCCCACGCTGCTGCGCCCCTGCGCAGCCGGACGCTGCACCCCAGCGCAGCCCCACGCTGCTGCGCCCCTACGCAGCCCCACGCTACACTCCAGCGCAGCCCCACGCTGCTGCGCCCCTACGCAGCCCCACGCCGCCCTCTAGCGCAGCCACACGCTGCTGCGCCTCTGCGCAGCCCCACGCTGCACCCCGGCGCAGCCCCACGCTGCTGCGCCCCTGCGCAGCCCGACGCTGCACCCCAGCGCAGCCCCACGCTGCTGCCCCCCTACGCAGCCCCACGCTGCACTCCGGCGCAGCCCCACGCTGCTGCGCCCCTACGCAGCCCCACGCTGCCCTCCAGCGCAGCCCCACGCTGCTGCGCCCCTGCGCAGCCCCACGCTGCACTCCGGCGCAGCCCCACGCTGCTGCGCCCCTACGCAGCCCCACGCTGCACTCCAGCGCAGCC
This sequence comes from Eutreptiella sp. 'Long Island Sound 2002', assembly GCA_964036045.1. Lineage (NCBI taxonomy): Eukaryota > Euglenozoa > Euglenophyceae > Eutreptiales > Eutreptiaceae > Eutreptiella > Eutreptiella sp. 'Long Island Sound 2002'. Next base: position 45,097,482 of record OZ038384.1, read on the forward strand.
CCACGCTGCTGCGCCCCTACGCAGCCCCACGCTGCACACCAGCGCAGCCCCACGCTGTTGCACCTTGCGCAGCCCCACGCTGCACTCCAGCGCAGCCCCACGCTGCTGCGCCCCTGCGCAGCCCCACGCTGCGCTCCAGCGCAGCCCCACGCTGCTGCGCCCCTACGGAGCCCCAGGTTGCTGCGCCCACGCTGCTACGCCCCTGCACAGCCCCACGCCGTTGCGCCCCTGCACAGCCCCACGCTGCTGCGCCCCTTTACAGCCCTGGCTGCCGCGCCCCTGCGCAGCCCCACGCTACTACGCCCCTGCCCAGCCCCGGGCTGCTACGCCCCTGCGCAGCCCCACGCTGCTGCTCCCCTGCACAGCCCCACGCCGCTGCGCCCCTGCGCAGCCCCACGCTGCTGCGCCCCTGCACAGCCCTGGCTGCCGCGCCCCTGCGCACCTCCACGCTAATGAGCCCCTGCCCAGCCCCAGGTTGCTGCGCCCCTGCGCAACCCCACGCTGCCCTCCAGCGCAGCCCCACGCTGCTGCCCCCCTGCGCAGCCCCACGCTGCCCTCCAGCGCAGCCCCACGCTCCTGCGCCCCTACGCAGCCCCACGCTGCCCTCCAGCGCAGCCCCACGCTGCTGCGCCCTTGCGCAGCCCCAGGTTGCTGCGCCCACGCTGCTACGCCCCTGCACAGCCCCACGCCGTTGCGCCCCTGCACAGCCCCACGCTGCTGCGCCCCTTTACAGCCCTGGCTGCCGCGCCCCTGCGCAGCCCCACGCTACTACGCCCCTGCCCAGCCCCGGGCTGCTACGCCCCTGCGCAGCCCCACGCTGCTGCTCCCCTGCACAGCCCCACGCCGCTGCGCCCCTGCGCAGCCCCACGCTGCTGCGCCCCTGCGCAGCCTCAAGTTACTGCGCCCACGCTCCTACGCCCCTGCCCAGCCCCACGCTGCTACGCCCCTGCCCAGCCCCACACGCTGCTGCTTCCGTGCACAGCCCCACGCCGCTGCGCCCATGCGTAGCCCCACGCTGCCCTCCAGTGCACCCCCATGCTGCTGCGCCCCTGCGAAGCCCCAGATTGCTGCGCCCACGGTGCTACGCCCCTGCCAAGCCCCACGCTGTGGCGCCCCTGCGCAACCCCGCGCTGCGCCCCTGCGCAGCCCCGCGCGGCCCCACGCTGTGCCCCTGCGCAACCCCGCGCTGCGCCCCTGCGCAGCACCGCACTACTACGCCCCCGCGCCGCCCCAAACCTTTGCGCCCCTACTCAGCCCCACGCTGCGGCCCTACGCAGCCCCACGATGCAGCGCCCCTTCACGGCCCCATGCCGCGCCCCGGCGCAGCCCCACGCTGCTGCGCCCCTGTGCAGCCCCACGCTGCTGCGCCCCTGCGCAACCCCGCACCGCGCCCCCGCGCAGCCCCACGCTGCGCCCATGCGCAGCCCAGCGCTGCTGCGCCCCTGCGCGGCCCCACGCCACGCCCCCGCGCGGCCCAGGCCGTGCCCATGCGCGGCCCCACGCTGCACTCCGGCGCGACCCCACGCTGCGCCCCTGCCCAGCCCCACGCTGCGCCCCTGCGAAGCCCCACACTACTGCGCCCCTGCGCAGCCCCGGGATTCGCCCCTGCTCAGCCCCGCGCTGCGCCCCTGCGCAGCCCCACGCTACGCCCCTGCTCAGCCCCGCACTGCGCCCCTGCGCAGCCCCACGCTGCGCCCCTGCGCAGCCCCACGCTGCGCCCCTGCGCAGCCCCACGCTGCGCCCCTGCGCAGCCCCACGCTACTGCACCCCTGCGCAGCCCCGTGCCGCGCCCATGCGCGGCCCCGCGCTGCGCCCCAGCGCAGCCCCACACTACTGCGCCCCTGCGCAGCCCCAGGCTGCGCCACTGCTCAGCCCCGCGCTGCGCCGCTGCGCCCCTGCGCAGCCCCACACTACTCGCCCGTGCGCGGCCCCACGCCACGCCCCTGCGCGGCCTAGGCCGCGCTCATGCGCGGCCCCACGCTACACTCCGGCGCGACCCCACGCTGCGCCCCTGCCCAGCCCCATGCTGCGCCCCTGCGCAGCCCCACACTACTGCGCCCCTGCGCAGCCCCACGATTCGCCCCTGCTCAGCCCCGCGCTGCGCCCCTGCGCAGCCCCACGCTGCGCCCCTGCTCAGCCCCGCACTGCGCCCCTGCGCAGCCCCACGCTGCGCCCCTGCGCAGCCCCACGCTACTGCACCCCTGCGCAGCCCCGTGCCGCGCCCATGCGCAGCCTTGCGCTGCGCCCCAGCGCAGCCCCACACTACTGCGCCCTTGCGCAGCCCCGTGCTGCGCCCCTACTCAGCCCCGCGCTGCGCCGCTGCGCAGCCCCACGCTGCGCCCCTGCGCAGCCACACACTACTGCGCCCCTGCGCAGCCCCACGTTACGCCCCTGCTCTGCCCCGCGCAGCCCCACGCTGCGCCCCTGCTCAGCCCCGCGCTGCGCCCCTGCGCAAGCCCACGCTGCGCCCCTGCGCAGCCCCGCGCTACTGCACCCCTACGCAGCCCCAAGCCGCGCCCATGCGCGGCCCCGCGCTGCGCTCTGCGCAGCCCCACACTACCCCCCCTGCGCAGCCCCACGCTGCGCCCCTGCTCAGCCCCGCGCTGCGCCGCTGCGCAGCCCCACGCTGCGCGCCTGCGCGGCCCCACGCTACTGCGCCCCAGCGCAGCCCCATGCCGCGCCCATGCGCGGCCCTGCGCTGCGCCCCTGCGCAGCCCCACGCTGCACCCCTGCGCAGCCCCGCGCCGCGCCCCTGCGCGGCCCCATGCCGCGCCCATACGCGGCCCCACGCCGCGCTCCTCCCCCCGCGCTGCACCCCTGCGCGGCCGCACGCTGCACCCCTGCGCGGCCCAACGCTGCTACGCCCCAATGCCGCCCCACACGGCTGCGCCCTTGCACCGCGCCACGCGGCGCCCCTGCGCAACCCGGGCAGGGGGCAACCCCCCCCCCCCCCCCGCTCAAGGAACGGCCGCCCTCGGGAGCCCTCGCCCAGCCCCCGGGGGCCTCCTGGGGTTCGCCCCTGAGCCCGCCCGGCCCTTCCACGCCCCCCCCTCACCAGCTGCAGCCCAGAGGCCCGCCCGGTCTCCCCCGCGCTGGCCCACAACCACCAGGGACCCGGCCCCCGGAGCCCCGGTGCCCAGCCCCGCCCGCCCCCCCGGTATCCCTCCGGCGGGGCCCATCCCGGTCCGGTTCGACCGCGAGGGGACAGCGTGGCGGTCCCCCCCGCCTCCACCAGGATTCACCCCCGTGGATGGTGCTCGGCGGCATTCGTCCCCGCCGAGCGGGGTGCGGGCCCCACCGCCAACCGCGGCCCCGCCGACACCTCGAGCGCCCCGGGCTCCTCGGCCGACTTTGGCCACCCCCGGCCGCTCCTCCGCCCGGTCGGCCGCACGGTGACGCTCTGCGGCTGAGCTCACTGCACCCCCGTCCCCCTCGCGCGCGCACCCACCCGCCAGCCCACAGCCCCCCCCCCCCCCCCAACGTTCACGCCGACCCCATGGAGTGGGGCTCTCAGGGCCGCCGCCGACCACCCGCCGGTCCGCCTGCGCCGCCCCGCGGCCGCCACGGGCCCATCACCCGCATGGCGCCTCGGCCGCCCGCCGCTACCCCCGCGCCCGGCCCAGGCCTCGGCCCCCAGGCCACGCTTCCAGCTAGCAGCTGGTCCCGCGGCCCGCAGTGGGGCCCGCATCGGGCGCGCCGACGCCCTTGCACACGCGCCCCCCACGGCCAGGACTGCGCGACGCGCGTGCCCCAGGCGCGCCCGCAGACCCCATGGAGTGGGGCTCTCAGGGCCACCGCCGGCCGCCGGCCGGTCCGCCCACACCGCCCCGCGACCGCCACGGGCCCCGCAACCGCATGGCGCCGCCTCCGCCTCGGCCGCCCGCCGCTACCCACGCGCCCGGCCCAGGCCTGAGTCCCCCCGCCGGCCGTGCCGCGCGGCCTCCCGCACACGGGACACAGGGACGGGCACCAGGGGATAGACCATACATAGTCCCCGCCCCCTCCACCCCCCTTACCCCGCCTCCGCACAGGACGTAGCCCCCTCCCCTGTAGCGGGGGAGTGGCGGCTGGAAGCAAGGGGAACCGGGGCCCCGCAGGTCCCCGGACAGGTGGTCCCTCCAACCCGCCCCCCATCCCGCCTCCGTTTCGCACAGGTGCGCACGCCCTCCCCCCACGGCGGGGGAGGGAACCATGGTCGCATGGGCAGCCGGTCCCTCTCACAGCGACGCGCGCCCCCTGGTAGCCACACCCTCCTCCACGCACACACATCCCCCCCCCCTCCACTCCACGGCGGCCCCCCCCTCGGTCGTCGTCGGCACACGCCCGGCCAGCGTGACGCTGGCCGACCGCTCCCTTGCGCCCTTCCCAGGGAGAGCGTGACTGGCACTTTCTCCCGCCGGCACGTGCTGGGTGCCTCCACAACAACAACAACAACAACAGCATACCATACCATACCATACCATACCATACCATATCATACCATTAGCGGAGTCCCCCTCGGCGAATCCGAGGTTCTTTCTCGAAGGGGCCCACGAGCCCAGGGGACTCCACCGGGTTTTTTTCGGCCAAGCCGGGCGAGGCTCCCACCGGCAACCCCCCCCCCACAAGGGTGGGTGCACACAACAACCGCCAACCCCCCCCCCCCCACGACCCCCCCACAAAGGGACTCCGGCACGGAGGGTTGGGGATATAGTCCCATGCCGCGCGGCGATGAATGGACATGGCCCAACACCGGGCAATACACGCCCACCCCCCCCCCCTCGCTCAAGAGGGGCCCCCGTCGTTCCCCGGGCAGGGAGCCACCCCCCCCCCCCCTCCCAAGGAACGGCCACTATCGGGGGCCCTCGCCCAGCCCCCCAGGGCCTCTCGGGGTTCGCCCCCGAGCCCGCCCGGCCCTTCCACGCCCCCCCTCACCAGCCGCAGCCCAGGGGCCCGCCCGGTCCCCCCGCGCCGGCCCGCAACCACCAGGGACCCGGGCACCAAAGCCCCGGTGCCCAGCCCCGCCCGCCCCCCCGGTATCCATCCGACGGGGCCCGTCCCGGTCCGGTTCGGCCGCGAGGGGACGGTGCGGCACTCCCCCCGCCGCCACCAGGGCTCGCCCCCGTGGATGATGCTCGGTGGGATGCGTCCCCGCCGAGCGGGGTGCAGGCCCCACCGCTGACCGCGGCCCCCAGCACCACAGGCGCCCCGGGCTCCCCGGCCGACTTTGGCCAGCCCTGGCCGCCCCTCTACCCCGGTCAGCCACACGGTGGCGCTCGCGGCTGAGCTCAACGCATCCGCACCCCCTCGCGCGCGCGCCCACCCACGAGCCCACAACCCCCCCCCCCACCCCGCGTGCTCACCATGCCCCCGCCTTCCCTCCACAGCCCCTCTCCTTCTTCTCAGGTTGCCGTGGCCACCGAGGTGGGCTACCGCAGCCGCCGACGGGCGGACGTCTGGCTGACCAGGGGACCCCCCATACGCGGTGGGGGTCCAGGCCTTGCCCCCCCTTCCCCTTGCTGCATGCATCATGGCGTTGCGTGAGTCATACCTCCCTCCCTATGCACCATGTGTAATGGCCGCGAGTGGCCTATGCCCTCCCGCCCTCTCCTCCCTTTGCCCTCGCCCCGCACACAGTAACCAAAGGGGGGGGCCAACGGCCCCTGGCTGGGGCCACAGAACCCTGGGTGGGGCCCCAAGAACCCCGTACACTGTGACACTGTGACAACGTGGAAGGTGGTGAGACCAGCCGGTGAGCGGTCCCACCTATCTGGACCCCAGTCCCCCCCCTGTCCCCCACCCTGGCTGGGGCGGCGCGGCCCGCACGTGCGGTTCGAGCCCGCGTCGCCCTTGTTTCGTTATACAGGCAGTGCGGGCCGCCAGGAGAGCGGATAGGCCCCGCACTGCCCCAAGCGCCCCCCCCCCCCCCACACCAGCTGGCGCTAAAGGCCTACCGGCGCCTGGCGGGCTGTTGTGCAAGGGGGGCGAGGCGACCGGACGCTTCGTACCCGCCCCCAACGGGGGTCTGTACCCACGGCACCGGGCACAGACACCCGTTGGGGGGTAACCACTCCACCACCCACCACGGCACCACAGCCACGGGAAGGAGGTAATAGCCCCGGGTAACGGCCTCCCCCAGGCCGAGGGAAGGTGCTGACCGCCAGACTCATCCTGGCCCCCCGCTTCCTCTTCATTGTCATCCCCCATCGCCGACCCGGCCCACACTCCCCGCGGCGGGTAAGTTCCTAGGGTAGAAACCTAAGAACTTCGGTGACGGAAACACAGGTTGTGGTTTCGCACCCGACCGACGTGAGGAGCCTCCGCCCCCACGGGACCCCAAGGCACCCCGGCCATCCCAGCCGGGGATAACCCGCCGCCAGCGCCCCATACCCCCGCCCCAGGCTCTCCGGCCTCAGTTCCCGTGCAGTCTGCATCCTCATCACCTCCTCGTAGTAGGACACCGGTAGCAGGACTCACCCACCACCCCCACACACCACCACACCCCGGGGCCCAGCTCTGGCCGATGTCTGTCGAGCACCCTCGCCCCACACCCCTAACACGCCGCACCGGACACCGCCAGCCGAGCGGCGCCGCCACACCCCTCCCCTCGCCCGACGCACCTCCAACCGTCACCACCTCGCGACGCACGCCACGCCCAGCGACAGCCCCAACTCTCGCCAGACCCGCCAGCCCCCCCCCCCTTCTTACTTTGCGCCACTGCAGGCAGCACTGATCACTCTGCATGCCGGAGCCTCCGGGCCCTGAGCGCTTGCCTCGGCTTATTCCTCCCCCCCCCCCGCCCTCCCCGACCCACCACCCCCCCTCCCCCACCCCGCTCCACAGCCGGCGCCCACAGCCGGCAACGGTACTCCCGCCCCCCGGCACGCCGTGTGTAGGACCCTCCCTTGCACCGCTCCCCACAGGCACCATGGCACACCCATTCTTAGCTCTGTCCCCCGACCTCCAGCGCGAACAGTTGACGGCGGCCGATGCCTGGCCCCTCCTGTCCATCGCCCTAGACTCACAACAGCCCCCACGCCTACTCGCTTCCACACGCCACATGCCAGCGAATGTGGACGTCCTCTCCATCCCCCTTGCCGGCTCCCCCTTTGAAGCCAGCCCCCTCCTCTGGTGGTTCGCCTTCACCGAGCAGCTCACCGAGAACGAGATCTCCCTCCTCACCACACACCACGACGCCTCATGGCTCCCCTACGCCTCCTGCATGAGCGCCCTCATCGTCTGGGGCGCCCGGGCCTCCACCCTCGACCAGGCCACTCTCGCCTCGGCCGCCCTCGCCCACGTCTCCCCCTTCTCCCCCGACCTCCCCCCCTCCATCCCCATCCGCCGCCTCCTTGACCTCCTCGCCTTCGAGGAGGCCATCAAGCCCAAGGTCGCCCGGGTCGCCGTCCTCCACTGGCTGGCGACCTGGGCGGCCCAGCAGACCGGCTCCCGGCTGGCTTGCCCCCCCCTCAGCTGCGTCTTCGACCCCGCCAGCCCCCACGTCCGTGTCCCCCCCCCGTGCCCCCTGTCAGGCCAACGGTTGTACACCGAGTTGAACCACCGGAAAGATGATGGTTCAATTCGCACCCCCAACATCTCCACCGCCATCACCGCAGCCGCCCGCCGCGCGCACCCGCAGGCGGACGACCCCCTAGCAGCCCCCGATGTGCCCGCCCCCCCCCCCGCCCCCGCTCCCCCCAACGCTCCACAGCCCTCGTCCCTGCTTCCCCCCCGTCCCCAACCACCACAGCCGCCCGCACCGCCCCCGTCAGACTGGGAGACACTCTTCCAGACTGGCCCGGCCCCGAGCTCCCAGGACACGCTGTCCTTGCTCGACGGCCTCTCCTCCGTCCCCGAGGCCGACGCCCACCACACGGCCATGTGCATTGTGGCCATGGGCAAGAACTGCCACCTGCCCCCCAGGACCGTACAGCACCTCTCGGTCTCCACGTCCACCGCCAGCTTGGTGCTCGCCGCCCACCGCCTCCACCTCAACAAGCTCCTCACCCTGGTCTCCCAGCGGTACGGAGCCGCCGCCTCCTCCGCAGCCTCCCTGCCTGCACTCTAGGCCATCCAGCCCCTCATCACAGCCGCTCAAGCCCATGCCGACACTCCCTGGCTGACGGCGGCCTTCACCATCGCCAGCGCCCCCTCCTTCCCCATAGAGGCCTACTAGGACCTCCAGCACGTCTCCTCCGCCGACACCCTCCGCGCAGCCATCGCATGGCTGCGCGGCCGTCTTTACACCCCGGCCCAGTTCCAAGAGCTCATCTCCTACACCAAAACCGCCCTCCCCCCCCCGCCCCACGGCGGACCTGGACTGGTTCCGCCTTGGCTCCTCCGCCCCACCTGCGCCCCCCCTACAAGCCCCAGGCACCACTGCCCCGCCCGCGCCACTCTCAGCCCCACCCCTCCTCAGCCAGCCCCTCACCCCGGGCGCCCCCGCACCCTCCGCCACCGGCGCGACCCCCGCCTCCTCAGTCCCCACCTTTGCCCCCGTCGGCTCCTCACCGGCCACATCCGGCATCGCCCGCGTCTCTGGCCTCCGCGCTGGGGCCACACGCCTCCATGGCGGTCACCCTCAGCCACAACCTGCAGACCATCGTGTACGTCACTGACGCCGATGCCCGCCGCGGACACACGTTCGCCTCCATCGACCCCGCCCTACACGCCTCCCTTTTCGCCTCTCTGCCCGCCCGCGTCATCCAGCACGCCGAGGGCTGGTCCCTCACGGTCCAAGGCAGGCGGGACGATGGGCAACCCTGGCACGCCCCCGCCGCCACACTCAACACCCCCCCCTCCCACCGCCCACCCGTCCCGGGCGACTCTCAGCCCCGCCCTGCCAAACGCAGCCGCCAGCAATCACCCCCCCGTTCCTCCCCCCGACGCTCCCCGAGACACCATGGCCGCACAACGCCCTCGGCCCCCGAGTCAGGCAGGGCAGTCCGCGGCGCCATGTTCCCCAGCGCCCGCAGGCACAATTGACTCGCCCTGCCGGACACTCTCCCCGCCTCCAGCGCTCCCGACCTCCCGACCCTAGCTTGGGCAGCCTTCCTCGCCGCCCGTTACCCCCGCCCACCCGACGCCTACCGCGCCGGGGCGGACCTCCTTCACGGCCTGGAGCCCCATCCCCAGCCCTACACCCGGGAGACTCCCCCTCGCGCACCCACTCAACCACCCGCCTCCACCCCGCGTATGTGCCTCCACTGCGGCACGCTGCGGCGCCCGACCCTCACGCAGTGCCCCGAGTGCACACACTCCGCAGACCTTCTCCCCCTCCAGCACCCCCCAACCGCCCCCCTCCCCCCGGGCCCCCTTCGAGACCTTCTGCACGCCGCCCAAGCCTCCTCGTCGCTACCCCCCTCGCCCCTCACCTCCGCCCTCCCCACAGTGTGCGGCTGGCTCGCCTCCTTCCCCCGCCAACGTCACGACCCCTCCTTCTGGATCACCCCACCCCTGCACGTGGACGCCAAATGGACCGCCTTCTGGGACACCACCCACTTGCCGTCGGTCCCCCTCCCCCCGTCCCCAGCGTACGCTCGCTCGTCGGGCCCGACCTCAGCGTGGACGCTGCACCCTGCTCTCCCCAACGCCCCGCTCGTCGCCTCCTCCGGATGCCCCGACTGTGGCCGCCCGAGGCCTCACTCCGCCTTCGTTGACCTCCCCGCATCCCCAGCCGACCACTGGCCTCACTTCTTCTGCACCTCCCCCCACAAGGCCCCGCCCATATGCACTCGGGACACCGCCGCCCGCTCTGTGGTGGGCTTCCAGGGCATGCTACTGCCCGGAGCTGTCCCCGTCTCGGCCATCCCCTGGGCCACCCCCTGCGCCCCCCTTCCGGACCGCCTCCTCCAGCCGACCCCCGCAACCAGGCGTCCACCCCCCTCCGCGACACAGCCCTCACCTTCCTCACACACAACTGGGACGGCATCGCCGGCCAAGTCTCCCTCGCCCGCACCTGGCTCGAGGCCCTGTCCCCCGACGTGGTCGCCGAACAAGAACTCTGGGACTTGGCCGCAGCCCGCCCCGCCCTCCCACCACGATACGAGGCCCACTACAGCACTGCGTCCGGCCAGGGCTTAGGCCTCCGCACGGCCTGGCTCCGGCCCCTCCGCGCCCCCTCCCCGCCCGCCGACCTCGTCTACGACAGCCCGCACTTGATTGCCTCCGCGGTCCCTCTCTCACTGGGGGGCCGCGCCCTTCTGTTCAACGCCCACCTCCCCCCACGCCTCTCGTACTCCGAGTGGGTGTCCGAGGTCAAGCTCATGAACCACCTCCGCTCCCGCATGCGTCCCGACCTGTGCGTCCTCCTGGGCGACCTCAACAGCACGGGCGCCCCAGGCACCCCCCTGGCCTCCGCGCTCGGAGCCCTGGGCCCACTATCGGCCTGGCACCGCCTGGTCCCCCCAGCCACTCCCACCAACTTCACCACCCGCCACGGCTCCCCCCGGTCCACTGCCATCGACCACATCTTCGCCACCGGACCCATCGCCTCCCACGCTCACCACGTCCTCCCCTGCCACACCTCGCACGCCATGGTGCTGGCGCAGGTCACCCTGCACCACCGCTCCTGCGACGCCCACTCTTGGCGTCTGTTCCGATGGCGCCTGACGACTCTCGAGGACATGGACTCCCTCTCAGCCGCCCTTGACCTAGCGTGGGGTTGGCTCTCCCTTTTCCCCTTCCTCCCCGACCACTACATCGCCGCCCACCACTTCATCGCGCACCGGCTGCTCCCGCACCCGCCCGACACCCCTGCCCTACTACGTTCCCCGGCCCGGTTCACCTTTCCCCTCTCCACCCACGACCTAGCCGCCCAGTCCTTAGCCCTCCGGGAAGCGTCGGCCGCCCGCGGCTACGTCTCTCGCGCTGCCATCGTGTCCTCCCCCTCCATCACCTCCGCCACCCGCACTGTCCTCCGGCTACCCTCCCCAGCCCTGCAACTGTTCCACGGCATCCTACCCCAGCCGGGGGCCACCCTCGCAACCTGCGAGGAACGGCTCGCCGAAGTCACGGCCCAATCCCGATCCCAAACCGCCAAACGGCACGTCTCCGTGGACCACCCCTTCTTCGCCGCCCGCTGCACCCCAGACCCCTGGCTCCCGCTCCTGCACCCGCCCACCGATCTCACTCTCCCCCTCCTCCGCGACGCCCTCCGCGCGAACGCCCGACCAGAGTCTCCCGCCTCCCTCCAGGCGTACGCCCTCGCCCGCAAGCCCCCCCCCCTCATCACCACCTCCTCCTTCGCCCACCGCCGCATGGGCAAGCGCTCCCTCGCCGTGTCCACTGACAACGTGGCACGCGCAGCGCTCTTCCGCAGCGGCGGGGGCGTCCACCTCGGGCTGCTTCACCTCCTCCTCCAACTTGAATCCAGCACCCTAGGCGTCTCCAACGAGACCGTCCGCTACGGCCTCTACAAGGGGAAACCTACCAAGCCCCTCACCCGACACCTCACGCTCTCCTTCCGCCCCGTCGACGTGGAGTCGGGCGTCTCCGGCGCAGCCTCCGGCATCGCCACGACCCGCCTAGCCGCCGACCTCGAGCTCACCTCCACCTACACCCCCGCCTCATTCGCCTACCGCCCGGGCCACTCCGCCCTAGGCCTCGCCCTTGTGGCCCGCGCTGCCACGTACACAACCCTCTCCACCCACGGCACCTGCGCCATCTGCGACTGGGACGAGTCTGACGCGTGCCTTAGGGTGCTGCGCCAAGACAACTCCCGCCTCTGCTCCCACCTCCGCGCCACTTGGGACTTTGGCCCCTGGGCAGACGGCTTCTACGGCCGCCTGGTCATCCGCGTGGCCAACCGCGAAGGGTTCGCCCACCCCTTCAGCACCGAGGAGGGGGGCAACCAAGGCGACGGGTTCGCCCAACTCCACTACCAGGCACCCAGCCTGCTCATCACTAGGGCCATGCGCCCCAACACTTCCATCACCCTCCCCCTCACCATCCCCGGCCACTCCGCGTCCCTCCCCGCCAACCACCTCTCGTACAGCGACGACCGTCGCTTCATCACCCCCTCCCTCAATGACGTGGCAGCCATGGCCACCGACTGCCGCGAGTGCTCTCGCCGCGCCGGCCGCATGATCCACCCCGACAAACAATTCTCCCTCATGGATTCCTGCCCTGGCCGGCCCACCCTTGTCACCACCGACGTCCCACAACACACCGGCACCACCCCCACCGCCCCCCCGGAGGTCGTCGGCATCCCCATCCTCCCCGAGCTCCCCCTCCTCCGTGTCATCAACAAGTCCCGCGCATCCCTGGGCCGGGCGCGCAAGGCCAGCGCAACCGCGAGGCCTGCCCCATACTCCAGCTCCGCTCCCTGCACGCCTTCGGCCTCTCCCCCCTCGACTACGTCACCTCAGGCGTCCTCATTCCCCCCGCCTCCCTCCGCCCTCATCAGACCGCCATCAACAACGCATACCGCCACGCCTTCCGTCTGCCCCCCTGGGCACACACGGCTTTCCTCCACCTCCCCCTCCAGCAGGGCGGCCCCGGCGCCCCCCTCTTGGCGTACCGGGCCCCCCTCAGCCTCCTCCGCACCTACCTCGGCGCCTCCTGGGGCCCCAACACCCTCGCGGTGGCCGCCACGGCGTCCCTCGTCTTCCCACGCCGCCCCACCCCCTGGCTCACCGAAGGTCCCGCCCTAGCACAGGCTCCCGCCCCCTTCGACATCACCGTCCACCTCCTCCCCTCCCCCCACGTGCGCCCCGCTCCGCAGCACCAACCGGCTCACTGACCCCCCTCCGCTCCCTCCCCTACGTCGTGGTCGCGTGCGACGGAAGCCAAGAGGGCACCCGCCTCGGAGCCGGCTTCCTCCTCTGGCACCCCCACCACGGCACTCTCTACCGCGGCTGGCTTGGCCTCCATGCCCTAGCCGGCCACTCCACCGACGCCGAATGGATCGCCAAGATAGCCGCCATGTTCGCCCTCCGCGGCTGGTCCGGCAAAGCCCTCTTCGCCTCAGACTCCACCGCCTCCCAACTCTGCGACTTCACCCGCGGTCCACCCCCCTCCTCCGCCCTCTCCATCCCGTACCGAGCGGCCCTCCTCTCCGCCTCCTTCTGCATGCACCAGGCTTGGCTCCCCGCGCAACACGACTCCGGCTCCGCCAGCCACCTCGCCACTCTCAACGCCGAGGCCAACACCCTAGCCCGCCGCGGACTCCACACCGCCTCCCCGTGGACCCTCCCCTGGTCCGCACTCTTCCACGGCCGCATCGTGGCGCTCCGTGAAGGCGCGGTCTTCCTGAGCCCCGCGCGCGCCGCAGAGGCAGCGTATGCAGCCACCACCACCCGCACCCACGCGTTGCACCTCCGGCCCCTGCCCCCAGGCTGGTCCTCTCACCTGCTCCGCCTTGCGTATGAGCGTGCCGCAATCCCATCGCTGGCCCTCCACCGCATCATGCACCTCCGGCTACTACGCTCCCAGGACCATCCCCCCGGCTACGGAGGAGTAACGTGCCCCTTCTGTCACCGCCCCTACCCGGACTCCGCCGCCCACCTCCAGTACCACTGCCCCCCCCACTACGCCCTGCAGTTGCTCCTCGTGTGGCGCCTGTTCACGCACCCGCCCATCTTGGCAGCCACGGCCGGCCACTCCCCCCACCTCATCTCCCCTTTTGAGCTCCGCACGGCCACCGCCGCTGTGTAACTCTCCGACCACCTCCCAGCCGCCCCGCGACCCGGCCCCCCGACGCAGTTAGGGTTCAGCATGCTGGGCATGTGGCACTCCACCTCCCCCCACGGCGCCCCCCCCCCCCCTGCTGGACAGCGCCGGCCGCGAAGGACTCCTCCGCGAGCTCCTTACCACCCTCAGCACGACGCACACGTCGCTAGCGTCACTCCTCCGCCGGGCCCCCTCCCACGTCGCCCCCCCGCCCCCCCCCCTCCCACCGCACGTCCCCGCGCCGCCCTGCACCCTGCCCCTCACACTGCGCCACAGCATCGCCCTGGTCTGGCTCCTCCGCCACTGCGCCACGTGGCGCCTCACGGTGGACCGCCCACCGGTGATCCCAGTCCCCCCGGCGCCTCTCCAGGGGCCGCACCCGGCCCACGTCGTGTTCGCCCCCGCGTCAGGAGCCGCGGACATCCTCCCGCTCCTCGCCGCCACCCCCCCCGGGCAACGCATCCTGCTTGCCGCGAACCCCTCGGTCCTAAGTGAGGTCCTCATCGGGCACGCCGACGCCCTGCCCGTGCGCCCTCTACTGCCCAACCTGCACGTCCCGTACGCCCCCGGCACGCCCGTCGACCCCTCCGTGTGGGACTCTCAGTGAGGCCACCGGCCACCGGCCGGCCCGCACAAGCCGCCCCGCACCCGCCTCGGGCCCCCGAGCCCGTTGTCGCCGCTTCCGCCTAGGCCGCCCGCCGCTACCCACGCGCCCGGCCCCGGGCTCGACCCCCAGGCAACGCTTCCAGCTTGCCGCAGGTCCCACGGCCCACAGTGGGGCCCTCATCGGGCACGCCGACGCCCAAGCGCATGCGCCCCCCGCAGCCTGACCTGCGTGGCGCAAATCCCCCCGGCGCGCCCACCGACCCCACAGTGTGGGGCACTCGGGGCCACCGCCGGCCGCCGGCCGGTCCGCCCTCCGACCGCCACGGGCCCCGCACCCGCATGGCGCCGCCTCCGCCTCGGCCGCCCGCCGCTACCCATGCGCCCGGCCCAGGCCTCGACCCCCCGGCCGGTCGTGCCGCGCGGCCTCCCGCACGCGGGACACGGGGACAGGCCCAGTGAACAGCACCTGAACCATACACAACACGCCAGCAACCGTATACCCATGATAGTGCTCTTGTGCTCCCGCCGTTGTTCCCTCCCTCCCCAATGACCGACGCGCGCGCGCGCCCGCACCACCGGGGACGAGGCGGCCACACCACAACACTTACAAAGGTGACTAGGCGCCGGCAGAAAGCAACTCCCGGGCCTCCCCTCGCCCCCGCAGAAGGCTAGACGCACGGGCCAGCGCCCCCGGCCACGCCACGGCCACACAGGAGGAACGGCAACCTCGGCGGGATGTTCGGGCAAGGCGCGGAGTGACCACGGACCCGGGCGTGCCTTCCCCACCCCAAGGTCCCCGCCCCGCCCTCCACCCCCTCCACAGCCGCTTCGCACAAGTCGGGTCACTCTCCGCCCGTGAGACGGGGGAGGGCTCCAGGGTAACTCACTGGTGGCCCCTCCCTTCCCCACGCACACACCCCCCCCCCCCCACCACCATGCCCCCCCCCCCCCCCCCCCCCACCCTCGGTCGTCGTCGGCACACGCCCGGCCAGCGTGACGCCGGCCGACTGCTCCCTTGCGCCCTGCCCAGGGAGAGCGTGTCTGGCAATTTCTCCCGCCGGCACGTGCTGGGTGCCACAACAACAACAACAACAACAACAACATATCATACCATATAGCGGAGTCCCCCCTGGCGAATCCGAGGTTCTTCCTCGAAGGCGCCCACGAGCCCAGGGGACGCCACCGGGTTTTTTTCGGCCAAGCCGGACGAGGCTCCCACCGGCAACCCCCCCCCCACGAGGGTGGGTGCACACAACAACCGCCACCCCCCCCCCCCCCCCCGACACCCCACAAAAGGACTCCGGCGCGGAGGGTTGGGGATATAGTCCCATGCCGCGTGGCCATGAATAGACATGGACCTACACCGCGCAATACACGCCCACCCCCCCCCCCTCGCTCAAGAGGGCGCCCGTCGTTCCCCGGGCACGGAGCCAACCCCCCCCCCCTCCCAAGGAACGGCCGCCCTCGGGAGCCCTCGCCCAGCCCCCGAGGGCCTCTCGGGGTTCGCCCCCGAGCCCGCCCGGCCCTTCCACGCCCCCCCTCACCAGCCGCAGCCCAAGGGCCCGCCCGGTCTCCCCCGCGCCGGCCCACGACCGCCAGGGACCCGGGCACCGGAGCCCCGGTGCACAGCCCCGCCCGCCCCCCCGGTATCCATCCGGCGGGGCCCGTCCCAGTCCGGTTCGGCCGCGAGGGGACGGTGCGGCACTCCTCTTGCCTCCACCAGGGCTCGCCCCCGTGGATATTGCTCGGCGGGATTCGTCCCCGCCGAGCGGGGTGCGGGCCCCACCGCTGACCGCGGCCCCCAGCACCACGGGCGCCCCGGGCTCCCCGGCCGACTTTGGCCAGCCCCGGCCGCCCCTCTACCCCGGTCAGCCACACGGTGGCGCCCGCGGCTGAGCACACCGCATCCGCACCCCCTAGCGCGCGCCCACCCACCAGCCCACAACCCCCCCCCCCCACCCCGCGTGCTCACCATGCCCCGCCTCCCCTCTACACCCCCTCTCCTTCTTCTCAGGTTGCCGTCGCCACCGAGGTGGGCTACCGCAGCCGCCGACGGGCGGACGTCTGGCTGACAAGGGGACCCCCCATACGCGGTGGGGGTCCAGGCCTTGCCCCCCCTTCCCCCTGCAGCGTGCATCATGGCGTTGCGTGAGTCATACCTCCCTCCCTATGCACCATGTGTCATGGCCGCGAGTGGCCTTTGCCCTCCCGCCCTCTCCTCCCTTTGCCCAGGCCCCGCACACAATAACCGAAGGGGGGGCCGACGGCCCCTGGGTGGGGCCCCCACAACCCTGGGTGGGGCCCCAAGAACCCCGTACACTGTGACTCCAACGTGGAGGGTGGTGAGACCAGCCGGTGAGCGGTCCCACCTGTCTCGACCCCAGTCCCCCACCCTGGCTGGGGCGGCGCGGCCCGCACGTGCGGTTCGAGCCCGCGTCGCCCTTGTTTCGTTATACAGGCAGTGCGGGCCGCCGGGAGTGCGGAGGGGCCCCGCACTGCCCCAAGCGCCCCCCCCCCCAAAACCAGCTGGCGCTAAAGGCCTAGAGGCACCTGGCGGGCTGTTGTGCAGGGGGGGCGAGGCGACCGGGCGCTTCGCATCCGCCCCCAACGGGGATCTGTACCCACGGCACCGGGCACACACACCCGTTGGGGGGTAACCACTCCACCACCCACCACAGCACCATGGCCACAGGAAGGAGGTAATAGCCCCGGGTAACGGCCTCCCCCAGGCCGAGGGA
Source organism: Eutreptiella sp. 'Long Island Sound 2002' (assembly GCA_964036045.1). Classification (NCBI taxonomy): domain Eukaryota; phylum Euglenozoa; class Euglenophyceae; order Eutreptiales; family Eutreptiaceae; genus Eutreptiella; species Eutreptiella sp. 'Long Island Sound 2002'. The sequence goes on from OZ038384.1 coordinate 45,114,476, forward strand.
AGGTGCCGACCGCCAGACTCATCCTGGCCCCCCGCTTCCTCTTCATGGTCATCCCCCATGGCCGACCCAGCCCACAGTCCCCGCAGCGGGTAAGTTCCTGGGGTAGAAACCTAAGAACTTCGGTGACGGAAACACAGGTCGTGGTACGCACCCGACCGACGTGGGGAGCCTCCGCCCCCACGGGACCCCAGGGCACCCCGGCCATCCCAGCCGGGGATAACCCGCCGCCAGCGCCCCATACCCCCGCCCCAGGCTCTCCGGCCTCAGTTCCCGTGCAGTCTGCATCCTCATCACCTCCTCGTAGTAGGACACCGGTAGCAGGACTCACCAACCACCCCCACACACCACCACACCCCGGGGCCCAGCTCTGGACCGGTGTCTGTCGAGCACCCTCGCCCCGCACCCCTGACACGCCGCACCGGACACCGCCAGCCGAGCGGCGCCGCCGCACCCCTCCCCTCGCCCGACGCACCTCCAACCGTCACCACCTCGCGACACACGCCACGCCCAGCGACAGCCCCCACTCTGGCCAGACCCGCCAGCCCCCCCCCCCCTCTTACTTTGCGCCACTGCTGGTAGCACTTCCGCTCTGCATGCCGGAGCCTCCGGGCCCTGAGCGCTTGCCTCGGCTTATTCCTTCCCCCCGCCCGCCCTCCCCGACCCCCCACCCCCCCTCCCCCACCCCGCTCCACAGCCGGCGCCCACAGCCGGCAACGGTACTCCTGCCCCCCGGCACGCCGTGTGTCGGACCCTCCCTTGCACCGCTCCCCACAGGCATCATGGCACACCCATTCTCAGCTCTGTCCCCTGACCTCCAGCGCGAACAGTTGACGGCGGCCGACGCCTGGCCCCTCCTGTCCATCGCCCTGGACTCACAACAGCCCCCACGCCTACTCGCCTCCACACGCCACATGCCAGCGAATGTGGACGTCCTCTCCATCCCCCTTGCCGGCTCCCCATCGGAGCCAGCCCCCTCCTCTGGTGCTTCGCCTTCACCGAGCAGCTCACCGAGAACGAGATCTCCCTCCTCACCACACACCACGACGCCTCGTGGCTCCCCTACGCCTCCTGCATGAGTCCCCTCATCGTCTGGGGCGCCCGGGCCTCCACCCTCGACCAGGCCACTCTCGCCTCGGCCGCCCTCGCCCACGTCTCCCCCTTCTCCCCCGACCTCCCCCCTCCATCCCCATCCGCCGCCTCCTTGACCCCCTCGCCTTCGAGGAGGCCATCAAGCCCAAGGTCGCCCGGGTCGCCCTCCTCCACTGGCTGGCGACCTGGGCGGCCCAGCAGACCGGCTCCCGGCTGGCCTGCCCCCCCCTCAGCTGCGTCTTCGACCCCGCCAGCCCCCACGTCCGTGTCCCCGCCCCGTGCCCCCTGTCAGGCCAACGGTTGTACACCGAGTTGAACCACCGGAAAGATGATGGTTCAATTCGCACCCCCAACATCTCCACCGCCATCACCGCAGCCGCCCGCCGCGCGCACCCGCAGGCGGACGACCCCCTAGCAGCCCCCGATGTGCCCGCCCCCGCCCCCGCCCCCGCTCCCCCCAACGCTCCACAGCCCTCGTCCCTGCTTCCCCCCCGTCCCCAACCACCACAGCCGCCCGCACCGCCCCCGTCAGACTGGGAGACACTCTTCCAGACTGGCCCGGCCCCGAGCTCCCAGGACACGCTGTCCTTGCTCGACGGCCTCTCCTCCGTCCCCGAGGCCGACGCCCACCACACGGCCATGTGCATTGTGGCCATGGGCAAGAACTGCCACCTGCCCCCCAGGACCGTACAACACCTCTCGGTCTCCACGTCCACCGCCAGCTTGGTGCTCGCCGCCAAGGGTGCTTGGCACTCCTGCTCCAACCTCCACAAGCCCACCCTCCGCCTCCACCTCAACAAGCTCCTCAACCTGGTCTCCCAGCGGTACGGAGCCGCCGCCTCCTCCGCAGCCTCCCTGCCTGCACTCCAGGCCATCCAGCCCCTCATCACAGCCGCTCAAGCCCATGCCGACACTCCCTGGCTGACGGCGGCCTTCACCATCGCCAGCGCCCCCTCCTTCCCCATAGAGGCCTACTAGGACCTCCAGCACGTCTCCTCCGCCGACACCCTCTGCGCAGCCATCGCACGGCTGTGTGGCCGTCTATCCACGCCGGCCCAGTTCCAAGAGCTCATCTCCTACACCAAAACTGGCCTCCCCCCCCCCGCTCCACGGCGGACCTGGACTGGTTCCGCCTTGGCTCCTCCGCCCCACCTGCGCCCTCCCTACAAGCCCCAGGCACCACCGCCCCGCCCGCGCCACTCTCAGCCCCACCCCTCCTCAGCCAGCCCCTCACCCCGGGCGCCCCCGCACCCTCCGCCACCGGCGCGACCCCCGCCTCCTCAGTCCCCACCTTCGCACCCGTCGGCTCCTCACCGGCCACATCCGGCATCGCCCGCGTCTCTGGCCTCCGCGCTGGGCCCACACGCCTCCATGGCGGTCACCCTCACCCACAACCTGCAGACCATCGTGTACGTCACTGACGCCGATGCCCGCCGCGGACACGCGTTCGCCTCCATCACCCCCGCCCTACACGCCTCCCTTTTCGCCTCTCTGCCCGCACGCGCATCCAGCACGCCGAGGGCTGGTCCCTCACGGTCCAAGGCAGGCGGGACGATGGGCAACCCTGGCACGCCCCCGCCGCCACACTCAACACCCCCCCCTCCCACCGCCCACCCGTCCCGGGCGACTCTCAGCCCCGCCCTGCCAAACGCAGCCGCCAGCAATCACCCCCCCGTTCCTCCCCCCGACGCTCCCCGAGACACCATGGCCGCACAACGCCCTCGGCCCCCGAGTCAGGCAGGGCAGTCCGCGGCGCCATGTTCCCCAGCGCCCGCAGGCACAATTGACTCGCCCTGCCGGACACTCTCCCCGCCTCCAGCGCTCCCGACCTCCCGACCCTAGCTTGGGCAGCCTTCCTCGCCGCCCGTTACCCCCGCCCACCCGACGCCTACCGCGCCGGAGCGGACCTCCTTCACGGCCTGGAGCCCCATCCCCAGCCCTACACCCGGGAGACTCCCCCTCGTGCACCCACTCAACCACCCGCCTCCACCCCGCGTATGTGCCTCCACTGCGGCACGCTGCGGCGCCCGACCCTCACGCACTGCCCCGAGTGCACACACTCCGCAGACCTTCTCCCCCTCCAGCACCCCCCAACCGCCCCCCTCCCCCCGGGCCCCCTTCGAGACCTTCTGCACGCCGCCCAAGCCTCCTCGTCGCTACCCCCCTCGCCCCTCGCCTCCGCCCTCCCCACAGTGTGCGGCTGGCTCGCCTCCTTCCCCCGCCAACGTCACGACCCCTCCTTCTGGATCACCCCACCCCTGCACGTGGACGCCAAGTGGACCGCCTTCTGGGACACCACCCACTTGCCGTCGGTCCCCCTCCCCCCGTCCCCAGCGTACGCTCGCTCGTCGGGCCCGACCTCAGCGTGGACGCTGCACCCTGCTCTCCCCGACGCCCCGCTCGTCGCCTCCTCCGGATGCCCCGACTGTGGCCGCCCGAGGCCTCACTCCGCCTTCGTTGACCTCCCCGCATCCCCAGCCGACCACTGGCCTCACTTCTTCTGCACCTCCCCCCACAAGGCCCCGCCCATATGCACTCGGGACACCGCCGCCCGCTCTGTCGTGGGCTTCCAGGGCATGCTACTGCCCGGAGCTGTCCCGTCTCGGCCATCCCCTGGGCCACCCCCTGCGCCCCCCTTCCGGACCGCCTCCTCCAGCCGACCCCCGCCTTCGTCCTCTCCCTCCCCGACCCCGCAACCAGGCGTCCACCCCCCTCCGCGACACAGCCCTCACCTTCCTCACACACAATTGGGGCGGCATCGCCGGTCAAGTCTCCCTCGCCCGCACCTGGCTCGAGGCCCTGTCCCCCGACGTGGTCGCCGAACAGGAACTCTAGGACTTGGCCGCAGCCCGCCCCGCCCTCCCACCACGATACGAGGCCCACTACAGCACTGCGTCCGGCCAGGGCTCAGGCCTCCGCACGGCCTGGCTCCGGTCCCTCCGCGCCCCCTCCCAGCCCGCCGACCTCGTCTACGACAGCCCGCACTTGATTGCCTCCGCGGTCCCTCTCTCACTGGGGGGCCGCGCCCTTCTGTTCAACGCCCACCTCCCCCCACGCCTCTCGTACTCCGAGTGGGTGTCCGAGGTCAAGCTCATGAACCACCTCCGCTCCCGCATGCGTCCCGACCTGTGCATCCTCCTGGGCGACCTCAACAGCACGGGCGCCCCAGGCACCCCCTTGGCCTCCGCGCTCGGAGCCCTGGGCCCACTATCGACCTGGCACCGCCTGGTCCCCCCAGCCACTCCCACCAACTTCACCACCCGCCACGGCTCCCCCCGGTGCACCGCCATCGACCACATCTTCGCCACCGGACCCATCGCCTCCCACGCTCACCACGTCCTCCCCTGCCACACCTCGCACGCCATGGTGCTGGCGCAAGTCACCCTGCACCACCGCTCCTGCGACGCCCACTCTTGGCGTCTGTTCCGATGGCGCCTGGCGACTCTCGAGGACATGGACTCCCTCTCAGCCGCCCTTGACCTAGCGTGGGGTTGGCTCTTCCTTTTCCCCTTCCTCCCCGACTACTACATCGCCGCCCACCACTTCATTGCGCACCAGCTGCCCCCGCACCCGCCCGACACCCCTGCCCTACTACGTTCCCTGGCCCAGTTCACCTTTCCCCTCTCCACCCACGACCTAGCCGCCCAGTCCTCTGCCCTCCGGGAAGCGTCGGCCGCCCGCGGCTACGTCTCTCGCGCTGCCATCCTCTCCTCCCCCTTCATCACCTCCGCCACCCGCTCCGTCCTCCGGCTACCCTCCCCACCCCTGGAACCGTTCCACGGCATCCGCCCCCACCCGGGGGCCACCCTCGCAACCCGCGAGGAACGGCTCGCCGAAGTCACGGCCCAATCCCGATCCCAAACCGCCAAACGGCACGTCTCCGTGGACCACGCCTTCTTCGCCGCCCGCTGCACCCCAGACCCCCGGCTCCCCCTCCTGCACCCGCCCACCGATCTCACTCTCCCCCTCCTCCGCGACGCCCTCCGCGCGAACGCCCGACCAGAGTCTCCCGCCTCCCTCCAGGAGTACGCCCTCGCCCGCAAGTCCCCCCCCCTCATCACCACCGCGTCCCTCGCCCACCGCCGCATGGGCAAGCGCTCCCTCGCCGTGTCCACTGACAACGTGGCACGCGCAGCGCTCTTCCGCAGCGGCGGGGGCGTCCACCTCGGGCTGCTTCACCTCCTCCTCCAACTTGAATCCGGCACCCCGGGCGTCTCCAATGAGACCGTCCGCTACGGCCTCTACAAGGGAAAACCTACCAAGCCCCTCACCCGACACCTCACGCTCTCCTTCCGCCCCGTCGACGTGGAGTCGGGCGTCTCCGGCGCAGCCTCCGGCATCGCCACGACCCGCCTAGCCGCCGACCTCGAGCTCACCTCCACCTACACCCCCGCCTCCTTCGCCTACCGCCCGGGCCACTCCGCCCTAGGCCTCGCCCTCGTAGCGCGCGCCACCACCTACACAGCCCTCTCCACCCACGGCACCTGCGCCATCTGCGACTGGGACGAGTCTGACGCGTGCCTTAGGGTGCTGCGCCAAGACAACTCCCGCCTCTGCTCCCACCTCCGCGCCACTTGGGACTTTTGCCCCTGGGCAGACGGCTTCTACAGCCGCCTAGTCATCCGCGTGGCCACCCGCGAAGGGTTCGCCCACCCCTTCAGCACCGAGGAGGGGGGCAACCAAGGCGACCGGTTCGCCCAACTCCACTACCAGTCACCTAGCCTGGTCATCACTAGGGCCATGCGCCCCAACACTTCCATCACCCTCCCCCTCTCCATCCCCGGCCACTCCGCGTCCCTCCCCGACACCCACCTCTCGAACAGTGACGACCGTCGCTTCATCACCCCCTCCCTCAATGACGTGGCAGCCATGGCCACCGACTGCCGCGAGTGCTCTCGCCGCGCCGGCCGCATCATCCACCCCGACAAACAGGAATTCTCCCTCATAGATTCCCACCCTGGCCGGCCCACCCTCGTCACCGCCGACGTCCCACAACACACCGGCACCACCCCCACCGCCCCCCCGGAGGTCGTCGGCATCCCCATCCTCCCCGAGCTCCCCCTCCTCCGCGTCATCAACAAGTCCCGCGCGTCCCTCGACCGGGCGCGCAAGGCCAGCGCAACCGCGAGGCCTGCCCCATACTCCAGCTCCGCTCCCTGCACGCCTTCGGCCTCTCCCCCCTCGACTACGTCACCTCAGGCGTCCTCATTCCCCCCCTCTCCCTCCACCCCCATCAGACCGCCATCAACAACGCATACCGCCACGCCTTCCGTCTGCCCCCCTGGGCACACACGGCCTTCCTCCACCTCCCCCTCCAGCAGGGCGGCCCCGGCGCCCCCCTCTTGGCGTACCGGGCCCCCCTCAACCTCCTCCGCACCTACCTCCGCGCCTCCTGGGGCCCCAACACCCTCGCGGTGGCCGCCACGGCGTCCCTGGTCTCCCCACGCCGCCCGACCCCCGGGCTCACCGAAGGTCCCGCCCTAGCATAGACTCCCGCCCCCCTTCGACATCACCGTCCACCTCCTCCCCTCCCCCCACGTGCGCCCCGCTCCGCAGCACCACACCGGCTCACTGGCCCCCCTCCGCTCCCTCCCCTACGTCGTGGTCGCGTGCGACGGAAGCCAAGAGGGCACCCGCCTTGGCGCCGGCTTCCTCCTCTGGCACCCCCACCACGGCACTCTCTACCGCGGCTGGCTTGGCCTCCACGCCCTCGCCGGCCACTCCACCGACGCCGAATGGATCGCCAAGATAGCGACCATGTTCGCCCTCCGCGGCTGGTCCGGCAAAGCCCTCTTCGCCTCAGACTCCACCGCCTCCCAACTGTGCGACCTCACCCGCGGTCCACCCCCCTCCTCCGCCCTCTCCATCCCGTACCGAGCGGCCCTCCTCTCCGCCTCCTTCTGCATGCACGAGGCCTGGCTCCCCGCGCAACACGACTCCGGCTCCGCCAACCACCTCGCCACTCTCAACGCCGAGGCCAACACCCTAGCCCGCCGCGGACTCCACACCGCCTCCCCGTGGACCCTCCCCTGGTCCGCACTCTTCCACGGCCGCATCGTGGCGCTCCGTGAAGGCGCGGTCTTCCTGAGCCCCGCGCGCGCCGCAGAGGCAGCGTATGCAGCCACCACCACCCGCACCCACGCGTTGCACCTCCGGCCCCTGCCCCCAGGCTGGTCCTCTCACCTGCTCCGCCTTGCGTATGAGCGTGCCGCAATCCCATCGCTGGCCCTCCACCGCATCATGCACCTCCGGCTACTACGCTCCCAGGACCATCCCCTTGGCTACGGAGGAGTAACATGCCCCTTCTGTCACCGCCCCTACCCGGACTCCGCCGCCCACCTCCAGTACCACTGCCCCCCCCACTACGCCCTGCAGTTGCTCCTCGCGTGGCGCCTGTTCACGCACCCACCGGTTCTGGCAGCCACGGCCGGCCACTCCCCCCACCTCATCTCCCCTTTTGAGCTCCGCACGGCCACCGCCGCTGTGTAACTCTCCGACCACGTCCCAGCCGCCCCGCGACCCGGCCCCCCGACGCAGTTAGGGTTCAGCATGCTGGGCATGTGGCACTCCACCTCCCCCCACGGCGCCCCCCCCCCCCCTGCTGGACAGCGCCGGCCGCGAAGGACTCCTCCGCGAGCTCCTTACCACCCTCAGCACGACGCACACGTCGCTGGCGTCACTCCTCCGCCAAGCCCCCTCCCACGTCGCCGCCCCCCCCCCCCCCCTCCCACCGCACGTCCCCGCGCCGCCCTGCACCCTGCCCCTCACACTGCGCCACAGCATCGCCCTGGTCTGGCTCCTCCGCCACTGCGCCACGTGGCGCCTCACGGTGGACCGCCAACCTGTGGTCCCAGTCCCCCCGGCGCCTCTCCCGGGGCCGCACCCGGCCCACGTCGTGTTCGCCCCCGCGTCAGGAGCCGCGGACATCCTCCCGCTCCTCGCCGCCACCCCCCCCGGGCAACGCATCCTGCTTGCCGCGAACCCCTCGGTCCTCAGTGAGGTCCTCATCGGGCACGCCGACGCCCTGCCCGTGCGCCCTCTACTGCCCAATCTGCACGTCCCGTACGCCCCTGGCACGCCCGTCGCCCCCTCCGTGTGGGACTCTCAGTGAGGCCACCGGCCACCGGCCGGCCCGCACAAGCCGCCCCGCACCCGCCTCGGGCACCCGAGCCCGTTGTCGCCGCTTCCGCCTAGGCCGCCCGCCGCTACCCACGCGCCCGGCCCCGGGCTCGACCCCCAGGCAACGCTACCAGCTTGCCGCAGGTCCCACGGCCCACAGTGGGGCCCTCATCGGGCACGCCGACGCCCTTGCGCATGCGCCCCCCGCAGCCTGACCTGCGCGGCGCGCATGCCCCCGGCGCGCCCACCGACCCCACAGTGTGGGGCACTCGGGGCCACCGCCGGCCGCCAGCCGCTACCCATGCGCCCGGCCCAGGCCTCGACCCCCCCGCCGGTCGTGCCGCGCGGCCTCCCGCAGGCGGGACACAGGGACAGGCACCAGGGAACAGCACCTGAACCATACACAACACGCCAGCAACCGCGTACCCATGATAGTGCTCTTGTGCTCCCGCCCTTGTGCCCTCTCTCCCCAATGACCGACGCGCGCGCGCGCGCCCGCACCACCGGGGACGAGGCGGCCACACCACAACACTTGCAAAGGTGACCAGGCGCCGGCAGAAAGCAACTCCCGGGCCTCCCCTCGCCCCCGCAGAAGGCTAGACGCACGGGCCAGCGCCCCCGGCCACGCCACGGCCACACACGAGGAACGGCCACCTCGGCGGGATGTTCGGGCAAGGCGCGGAGTGACCGCGGACCCGGGCATGCCTTCCCCACCCCAAGGTCCCCGCCCCGCCCTCCACCCCCTCCACAGCCGCTTCGCACAGGTCGGGTCACTCTCCCCCCGCGAGACGGGGGAGGGCACCAGGGTAACTCACAGGTGGCCCCTCCCTTCCCCACGCACACGCCCCCCCCCCCCCCACCACCATGCCCCCCCCCCCCCCAGCCTCCGTCGTCGTCGGCACACGCCCGGCCAGCGTGACGCCGGCCGACTGCTCCCTTGCGCCCTGCCCAGGGAGAGCGTGTCTGGCAATTTCTCCCGCCGGCACGTGCTGGGTGCCACAACAACAACAACAACAACAACATATCATACCATACCATACCATACCATACCATACCATACCATACCATACCATACCATACCATACCATACCATACCATACCATACCATACCATACCATATAGCGGAGTCCCCCCCGGCGAATCCGAGGTTCTTCCTCGAAGGGGCCCACGGGCCCAGGGGACGCCACCGGGTATTTTCGGCCAAGCCGGACGGAGCTCCCACCGGCGACCCCCCCCCGCATGGGTGGGTGCACGCGACAACCGCCAGCCCCCCCCCCCCCCCCAGCCCCCCCAAAAAGGGACTCCGGCGCGGAGGGTTGGGGATATAGTCCCATGCCACGCGGCCATGAATCGACATGGCCCTACACCGGGCGATACACGCCCGCCCCCCCCCCCCCTCGCACAAGAGGGGCCCCCGTCGTCCCCCGGGCAGGGAGCAACCCCCCCCCCCCCCCCCCCCCAGGGAACGGCCGCCCTCGGGAGCCCTCGCCCAGCCCCCGAGGGCCTCTCGGGGTTCGCCCCCGAGCCAGCCCGGCCCTCCCACGCCCCCCCCTCACCAGCCGCAGCTCTAGGGCCCGCCCGGTCTCCCCCGCGCCGGCCCGCGAACTCCCGGGACCCGGGCCCCAGAGCCCCGGTGCCCAGCCCCGCCCGCCCCCCCGGTATCCCTCCGGCGGGGCCCGTCCCGGTCCGGTTCGGCCGCGAGGGGACGGCGAGGCGCTCCCCCCGCCTCCACCAGGATTCACCCCCGTGGATGACGCTCGGCGGGATTCGTCCCCGCCGAGCGGGGTGCGGGCCCCATCGCTGACCGTGGCCCCCCATCACCACGAGCGCCCCAGGCTCCCCGGCCGACTTTGGCCAGCCCCGGCCGCTCCTCCGCCCCGGTCAGCCACACGGTGACGCTCAGCGGCTGAGCTCACCGCACCCCCCCCCCCCCCCGCGCACGCTCGCCAACCCCCACACACAGCCCCCCTCGCCCCCGCCTTCCCCCCCCCCCCCTGCCCCCTCCTCCCTCTCCCCCTGCCCTGTCCCTCCCTTCGCTCCTCACAGGTAACCCGTGGCAACGGAAGCAGGCCACCGTGGTCGCAGCCAGCATGGCTCCAGATCATCGTCGGGCCCCCCCACTACCGGCAGGGGTCCCAGGCCTTGCTCCTCCCTCACGCCCCCTGCACCGGCCCAGTGCGGCCTCATATGGCATGAGTCATCCTCCTCCCCTCCGTGCAACGCCTCCCCCCCTGCCCCCACCCCAGCCCCTGCTTCGTTCACAGGAGACGTTCAGGGGGGACCACAGGTCCCTGGGAGGGGACCTCAGTACCCTGGGCGGGGACCCACGCCTCTCACTTCCTGCCCCCGCGCGCCGGGGCCGCACCAGCTGTGCTGTGCCGGCCCCACGGGAAGCGAACAGCACGCCAGGGCCGCACCAGCTGTGCTGTGCAGGCCCCACAGGAACCCCCGCACGCCAGGGCCGCACCAGCTGTGCTGTGCAGGCCCCACAGGAACCCCCGCACGCCAGGGCCGCACCAGCTGTGCTGTGCAGGCCCCACAGGAACCCCCGCACGCCAGGGCCGCACCAGCAGTGCTGTGCAGGCCCCACAGGAACCCCCGCACGCCAGGGCCGCACCAGCTGTGCTGTGCAGGCCCCACAGGAACCCCCGCACGCCAGGGCCGCACCAGCTGTGCTGTGCAGGCCCCACAGGAAACCCCGCACGCCAGGGCCGCACCAGCTGTGCTGTGCAGGCCCCACAGGAAACGGGCAGCGCCCCTCCACGCCCGCGCTCGTGCGGTTCAGGGGCACGCAGGCAGATTGCCCCCTCCCCTGTCGTGGGGGAGCGGCGGCCGGAAGCAAGGGGAATCGGGGCCCCGCAGGTCCCCGAACAGGTGGTCTCTCCAGCCAGCCCCCCCACCCCGCCTCCGTCTCGCACAGGTCGGGTCACCCTCCCCCCCGCAGCGGGGGAGGGCTCCAGAGTAACACACACAGGTGGCTCCTCCCTCCTCCTTGCGCGCGCACCCCCCCCCCCCCGACATGGCGCCCCCCCCCCCCCCCCTCGGTCGTCGTCGGCACACGCCCGGCCAGCGTGACGCCGGCCGACTGCTCCCTTGCGCCCTGCCCAGGGAGAGCGTGTCTGGCAATTTCTCCCGCCGGCACGTGCTGGGTGCCCTCACAACAACAACAACAACATACCATACCATACCATACCATACCATACCATACCATACCATACCATACCATACCATACCATACCATACCATACCATACCATACCATACCATACCATACCATACCATATCATACCTGCGGTTCAGAGTGTCCTTGTCAGAGATAAGCCACTCCAGCGCCCGTTTGGCCTCGGACTCCACAACATCTGTGGCCAGAGGTCCCCCTAATGAGGCCAAGCGCCCCAGCACCTTCGCAGCCAGATCGGCTTGTTTTGTGTTGTCCGTGGGAAAGCAGATGGTGATGAACCCGATGAAGCGCGCGACTTTGACCGTGTGCTCCAGGAACTCGAGGTCGAGGATGCTCTGTAGGGCCAGCAGCCCTCCCATGCGGTTGTCGGTTTGCGTCCGAAAGAGCTGGAATAGGCTGTTGTTCACCATCTTCTCCAGTTGCCCCATGCCCTCTCCAGCACGGGTGGCCTGGATCTGGGCCTCCAGCGTCCGGCGGAGGTCCTGGGCAGCCTTCTCTCGCACCTTGTCATGCTTGCTCTTCAGGTTCGTGAAGATCGCCTCGAGCCTCTTTGTGGTCTGGGCATTGATTTTATCAGTCTTGGCCTCCTCTGGCATTCAGTCTGGTCACGCTCGGGAAAAAGTCGACACTCACAATGTGACTGGTGGGACAATGCGGTGCTTGCGCACAATCATCATTCAAGCTGCATCAGTGTGAGTGTTGGCTTTGAAGAGAACACGCGGTGATCGGAAGGCGATCGGCAGGTGATTGCAGGTAATTGGATGTGATTGGCAGGTAACGGAGCTGTATTGAATGAGATCAGAGTCAAGGCCCCGACACCCCACAAATCTGTCTGTGAAAACACAGGGGAGCACGTGCGCGCACTGCGAGGACACCGGACTCACGCCACGGGAAGATTCGGAGGTGAGTATACTGGGAGCGGCTGGATTATCTGTTCCCCCCCGCCCCGCGCCCCCCACACACCAAGGGGCACCAAAAACAAAAGATACTGAGCACATGCATGTATTCCTCCTGTTTTAATCGAGCCTAAATAGAGCCCTGAACTGATCGGCTTTAAATTTCATGCCCACTCGGGATCATTTGTGGCCGGCGAGGGGGGGAGGGGGAGATTCGATTTTCAAATGGTCAAATTCCAGAGGCAAGTGCACACTGTCCTATACCCGACTGCAAATGAATATAGGGAACCATGGTTGCATTGCTTGCATCTGCACATTGTATCAAACACTTGCAAACCGGATTATTTGTGTCCAGGATGTGCTGCTGTCCGTGCTGCATCAGCTACTGAACTGTGTCATAGGGTACCACAATACACTTTGAATCGCAAATGGACCGGTGCTGAATCACGGCTTGTGAATTCTCAACGTTCATCTGAACCATCTCAGAACACCTCATTGCCAAAAAGTAACATCTTTGGGACGTTTTCTGCGGTTTTTGGCGAGCTTCATTGAGAGTTGAGAACCTGTACCTCAAAATGGGACAAAGCAGGAACAGTCATTGATGAATGGTCAACCACTGCTATGCAGAATCACCACTACAGAAATTGCACCTGCAGATGGTGCATTCTCTGCATGGGGGGCACTCAGGCTCAGACCCTGACCCCCCCACCCGATTTGGGCCCTGTGGGGGGTGGTGGGGGTGGGGCGGTCCTTGGGGGTGGGGTGGGGGGGGCTGGGGTCACGGGTACCCCAACACATAAACCTCAAAATGATCCCCTCGTCGCGCGGATCATTTTGAATACGGATATGTGGCGGTTTTGAGAAAAAAATTTGCCCCCTGGGGGGTCCAGTAAGCAGCCAGGTTTGTTTCCCACTCCTCAGGTCTTCTGTCTCGCGGCGTGCACTGCAAGGGCCATTTCCACCCTCTTCAACCCACTACCGCCTGCTCTGCTCCCCACGATGGGTGTGCCCCCCAACTTTGTCCTCTGCCCCCTCGTTGTTCCCATCCGTGAGTATATCCCTGGTGGTTGCACCAACTTCCTAAACAATACAACAATACACGTAGTCGAGCAGCCAAAGGGACTCACGTAGTTGCCGCCAGGGCGGTCTTTAAAGGACGAGATTTTTTTTTGTTAAGGACCGCCCTTAAGGACCGCCCCCAGAGCCTTTTTGCACTGGCCCAACGTGTGCCATGTCTATTCCCCTTTTTGGGATACCCGAGAAAGCAAGGGTGAGGCAGCCACTTCTGATTTTGTCCCTGAGCATGGCGTTCGGGATCCAATCCACGCTTTGTTGTGTGGCCCCTCGAGTTGGGGTTAGGGACTCACAATCCACGCTTTGTTGTGTGGCCCCTCGAGTTGGGGTTAGGGACTCACAATCCACGCTTTGTTGTGTGGCCCCTTGAGTAGGGGTTAGGGACTCGCAATCCACGCTTTGTTGTGTGGCCCCTCAAGTTGGGGTTAGGGACTCACAATCCACGCTTTGTTGTGTGGCCCCTCGAGTTGGGGTTAGGGACTCACAATCCACGCTTTGTTGTGTGGCCCCTCGAGTTGGGGTTAGGGACTCACAATCCACGCTTTGTTGTGTGGCCCCTTGAGTAGGGGTTAGGGACCCACAATCCACGCTTTGTTGCATGCATGTTGCGTGCATGCAACATGGCCTTCACCTTTGCACGCCATGTGGAGGCACAGGAGATTTGGCTACCGACGGTCGTGCGCTATGAGACCACATTCAGCCGCACACCGATGTGGCTGATTTACGATTTCGGGGAGGCTCGGACCATGGGGGGCGGAAACGCGGTCCGCATTTTTCCACATTTTCCGCGATTTTTTGGCATTTTCCAAGCAAGTCCCTTACTGTAATGTTCAAGAGGAAACATTCGAGTGGCATTGTCTGGTAGTCACTTAGTTGTGAGGAACAATGGGTTTTGTGGGCGCTAGAGGCGCTGGAGATTTTTTTTTTTTTAGGCAGACGGCAGGGGGAAGGTTTTTTTTGTTTGACCCTATGTGTCCATACTCAAAATACTCAGAATTTTGTGGAGAATTCAAAAATGGATGAAAATCACACGAAAGGATGTTGACCCCGACCCGACCTCCGGGTTGGACCTTCGCTGATGGGAGCTTGAGTTGATGGGCAAATTTTTTTGAAATAAAATTTCCCCAGTTGTGTATATTCAAAATGAACAGCGTGTCATGGGGATCATTTTGAGGTATGTATGTTGGGGTACCCCCCCCCCCCCCTCGGGGAGCCCAGCGGTTTAGGTCAATGGGGGAGCACTTGATGCGGCGCGCGCGCGGTGCGGAGATTTAGCAGTCTGGCCGGACCAAGGAGCTGCACCTTCTGCCCCTAGCGATTTTGAGCCTAGTCCCTGATATTCTTGAGCTGAACTGCTGCACTAAGTTGTTCCATCAAACAGTCCATGCTTTGAGTGCCTAGTTGTGCAAGACGAGACAAAACATAGGGGTTTCGAGGGGCAAACACAATTCTAACAAAACCGCATTTTCTATCCCATTTTTTGCCGCATTTCCGCATTTTTTCCGCATTTTCCCGCATTTTTTGCCAATCTCGGCGACCGCACCCCACCCCCCCCCCTGCTAGGAGGTGCTCGGAGGGGCAAATTGCATGATTGGACTAAAGTTGAGTTTAAGGCCATTTGTAGGAAGCATGGTTTGAGTGTCAATGGGGGGATGGGTGAGCTTATGGAGCATGTCAGGGTGCATTTCTAGACGTTGTGCCAGCTGTAGAGAGTTTGTTATGAGCTGTGCCATCGGCGATGGAACATTCGGGTGGTTGAACATTGTGTCACTACATTTGATGGAAAACAACATTGCTCCGGTTCATTTGCAGGGTGTGAGGTAGGGTTCGGATGCTATCATTGAACACATGTGGGGCTAGTATCATATGGTTATGTGCTTGCACAATTTTTGGACTCGGGACTCATGGTTGAATGGTTGGGAACACCTGGGTGAAGACATGTAATGTACGCGGGCTCTTTTGAAAAACCCATGTTCTAGATCAACTTTTTTTCCATCAAGGACCTCCCTGGTTGCCGCTAGGCCCAGGAAGACCGGGCCATGGGCCCCCTGAAGGCCTTAACCCCCCCCCCCCCCTTCTTTCCTCGTCACCAAGGATGCTTCCACCCAACAGTTAGTCATCTTTCTTCGAGGTGCCTTGCCAAAGGCACCCGAACCTTTTTTTAGCACACGGTGGGGGGTACAATTTCGTTTTTACCCCATGTGTAGAGCCTCAAAATGCTCAGAATTTCATTCATATTCATGTCACTCTTCCTTTCATGAAATGGACACAAAAGCCTCGAACTCAAACCCCGCAAAGTCAGGTCGATGGGTGGCCCTTTTTCTCCTTGCCGCTGCTTGAGAATTGGCCAACTCAAGTTGCACCATGTTATCCCAACTTGTCGCTCTCCATACCACTCTTGCTTTAATGAAATGGACACACAGGCCTCGAGTTCAGACCTCTCAAGATCAGGTTGACCATCCGCCCTTCTTCTCCTTGCCGCTTTTCCAGATTTGGCCGACTCAAGTTGCATGATATTACCCCAACCTTTGGGTCTCCATATCACTCTTCCTTTTATAAAACGCACGCACAGGCCTTGAGATCCGATCCCTCAAGATCACGTTGACTATCCACCCTTCTTCTCCTTGCCGCTTTTTCAGATTTGGCCAACTCAAGTTGCATTATACTACCCCAACCTGTGGCTCTCCATATCACTCTTCCTTTCATGAAATGGACACAGAGGCCTCGAACTTAGACCCCGCAAAGTCAGGTTGACGGGTGGCCCTTTTTCTCCTTGCCGCTGCTTGAGAATTGGCCAACTCAAGTTGCACCATGTTATCCCAACTTGTCGCTCTCCATACCACTCTTGCTTTCATGAAATGGGCACACAGGCCTCGAGTTGAGACCCCTCAAGATCAAGTTCATTATCCACCCTTTTTCTCCTAGCCGCTGTTTCACTACCGCCTACTGTTTCACTACTGCCGGACTACTAAATTATCCTTTGAAGCTGCACAAGATGGGTTGGGGAACCGCAACATCAGCATCCCCATCAACAGCGAGGAACTGCCACTTCTATCTCACGTGGCGTACCGTGAGAGGGGAATGGAGGAACAACCCATCGATCCCTTGTTGCGGTGCCCACCCGCAGCACACACATCCGTTACACCCGACCTCGGCCCAAAAGGTGGTGATGGTCGGCATTGATGAACCAGAATTGGAGCTTAATGGTGGTGGTGCTCTGAACACCGCAGAATGTGATTGGCATTTTAAACTCCGCAAAGTTCAACTCCTCCCCCCGTTGTGACATCCAAGATGCAAAATCCCCTTTGGGGAGGGAACCCATGTCAACATGGGTGTGCTGTGTGCCACGTCCCATGTACCATGAGCACGTGGGAGCAATTGACCAAATTCGCCAATAAATGCAAACTCAGGGGGGGGGGGGATGCGGTCGCCAGGATCGGAAAAAAATGCGAGAAATGCGGGAAAAATGCGGAAAAAATGCGGCAAAAAGTGGGATAGAAAATGCGGTTTTGTTAGAATGGTGTTTGCCCCTCGAAACCCCTATGTTTCGTCTTGTCTTGCACAACTAGGCGCTCAAAGCATGGACTGTTTGATGGAACAACTTAGTGCAGCAGTTCAGCTCAAGAATATCAGGGACTAGGCTCAAAATCGCTATGGGCAGAAGGTGCAGCTCCTTGGTCACGCCAAACCGCTGAATCTCCGCGCCGCGCGCGCGCCGCATCAAGTGCTCCCCCATTGACCCAAACTGCCGGGCTCCTCGGGGGGCCATGAGCCAATGGATAATGGGCTCGCATACGCCCCCGTGTCACAGGTGCATGGTCATCAGCACAGTCCTCGGGGGGGGGGGGGGGGTCCAACATACATACCTCAAAATGATCCCCATGACACGCTGTTTAATTTGAAGATACACAACTAAGGAAAAGTTTTTTCAAAAATATTTGCCCATCAACTCGAGATCCAATCAGCGAAGGTCCAACCCGGAGGTTGGGTCGGGGTCAACATCCTTTTTTGTGTTTTCATCCATGTTTGAATTGTGCACAAAATTCTGAGTATTTTGAGCATAGACACATAGGGACAAACAAAAAAACTTCCCCCTGCCGTCTGCCTAGAAAAAAAAAATCTCCAGCGCCTCTAGCGCCAACGAAACCCATTGTTCCTCACAACTAACTCACTACAAGACAATGCCACTAGAATGTTTCCTCTTGAACATTACACCAAGAGACTTGCCCGGAAAATGCGAAAAAATTGCGGAAAAAGCGGAAAAATGCGGACCGCATTCCCCCCAACCCTGCAAACTTTATTTTCATATTTGGGCCAACACAGGGTGTGTAGTCATTGCCATACACACCAATGGCAACAGTCACGCACTTCAGCGACCTTTGCAAGGTCCCGGAAATCCTTAGACGGCACCAGCTGACGTGCAATGGAGCCAATGCGGTGTTGTTTGCCACGGAGGTGGAGTTTGTAAGACAAGTGCTGGGCCACGTGATCCGCCGACCCATACCTTGGAAGATGGCGTCCCTTCCCCACTAGGACAGCCTCAAGACCATCACTGAGATGAAGATTTTCTTGGGCTTCTGCAACTACTACTCGGCCTACGTCCACATGTATGTAGAACATGCAGCCCCCATGCCCTAGATGCTCCAAGTCGGCCGAGAGGCGGGAAAGAAGCAGAGCGAGACACCACTGAGCGGGACCCCGGAGTAAGAGGAGGCATTAGACAACATGAAGGCCGCCCTACTCAAGCCCCTCAACCTGCACATCCTAGACCCTAACAAGGCAATTGTGCTCCGAACGGATGCATCTGAGTATTTTGTGGGAGCCGTCTTGGAGCAAGTTCAGGTGGAGGGAAGCCATGTTCCGGTGGCATGTTGGAGTTGGGTCTTGGCCTACGGTCAGCGGCGCATGCGGACGTCTTGGCAGAAAGAGGCATACTCCATCGTAGGAGACGTCAACGCACTGGAAAGTGGATGAGAGCGCAACAAAAGGGGCTCAAAATAAGCCGTGTTCATGCGTTTGGGTTTCAAGGCATTTTGTGACTTCAGAGGGGCCCAAATAGCTTGCAATGGCCTCTAAAGAGGCTCATTTCGCTTGGTTGTGCACCCCAAATGGTGTAGGATGTTTTTTTTTATAAAAACACATTTTCGACCCGTTTTTAACCCATTTTTTTTGACAGACAAAACGACCCATTTTCACGGCATTCTGTGACTTTGGAGGGGCCAAAATGGCTTGCAATGGGCTCAAAAAGGGCTTATTTCACTTGCTTAGGCACCCCAAATGGTATGAGATCATTTTTGGAAAAAAATAATGTTGACCCATTTTGGACCCATTTTTGGTTGCAAAAGAGCCCTTTTTCAAGGCTTCTTGTGACTTTGGGGTGGCCGGAATGGCTTGCAATGGGCTCAAAGTGGGCTAATTTCACTTGTTTAGGCACCCCAAATGGTCTAGGATCATTTTTGGAAAAACACATTTTTGACCCATTTTTTTGTCCCAAAAACAACCCATTTCTTGTCCCAAAACAGCCCATTTTCAAGGCATTTTGGGACTTTACAAATGCCAAAATGGGCCACCACGGGCTCAAAATGTGCCAAAAACACTCCTTTTGGCATTCCATGTGGTCCAAGATCATTTTTGCAAAAAGTCAGTTTTTTCCATCCGGGGGACCTTGTGGAGTCATTTTGGCACCGACTTTTTTGGGCTACCACTTGCGGCTTACCGCAGCCCACTAGGCCTAGGTATGTGGGGTCTGGGCGCTGGTTAGGACAACTTTGAGTCGTGGAAACCACCAAAAGTGGGTGGTTGCGGGCGGAATAGGTGCCCTCGAAATCGCGTTTTGAGCCACATAGACCAAGATATGGTCTACTTTTGGTTTGGGGCTGTCGGCGGCCAATGTGCACAAATTCCGGGGCTTTCGGGGGCCTTTGGGGGGCAGTTCGCGGACATATTGTGGAGTTAGTTGGTCGGCACGGTGAAGTCTAGCTGCATGCGCATAGTAGCCACTATTTTCCTTCTTTTGGCCGTTTGGAGCTGGTTCTAGGGTGGTTTTGGGGGTTTAGGGCAAAAAAAGGCTGATTTTGGCCCCTAATTGCATATTTTGAAATGGAGGTCCGGCACGTGCGACACCCGTTCTTGGCCGCCACCGCTGAGTTTCTGGCTCATACTTTGTGTGGACGTCCCTCACACCCATAGGTAGCATCCACCAAAATTTTGGCCGAATACGAAGCACCACGACGAAGTTGTGACTTTTGCCCATTTCGCGCCTGCTTGGTGCTTGCTTGCTGCTTGCTGCTTGCCGCTTCCTAAACCCGTTAGGTCCACCCTAGACACTAAAAAGGGTTATAACACCAAGTCTCGTTCCACTAGCTCGGTGACCCTAACCCTAACCAGGATATTGGGACCAAGCTGGTGGGGGAAGAAACATTGTGTGGGAGACTTTAACGACAAATGAGGTACAAAGTGGAAAGTGGATGAGAGCGGCTCAACAGTGGCTCAAAATGAGCTGTATTCACCCGTTTGGGCACCACAGCTGGACTAGGATCATTCTTGGAAAACCATGGTTTTGACCCGTTTTTGAGCCATTGGTGGTCCATAAGTGGCCCATTTTCAAGGCCCTTTTGGCCTTGAGAGGGGCCAAAATTGCTCAACATGGGCTCAAAATGGGTTCATTCCACTTGTTTGTGCACCCCAAATAGTCCAAAGGTGTCCTTGAAAAAGCACATTGTTGATCCATTTTTGCTTGATTTTGGTACCAAAACACCCCTTTTCAAGGCATTCTGTGACCATGGAGGGGCCAAACTGGCTTGCAATGGGCTCCAAAAGGGCTCATTTCACTTGTCTAGGCACCCCAAATGGTCTAAGATCATTTTTGGGAAAACACACTTTTGACACGTTTTGGGCCCATTTTTGGTTGCAAAACAGCCCCTTTTCAAGGCTCCGTGTCATGTTGGGGTGGCCGGAATGGCTTGCAATGGGCTCAAAATGGGCTCCTTTCATTTGTTTAGGCACCCCAAATGGTATAGGATCATTTTTGGAAAAACCCATTTTTGACCATTTTTTGACCCATTCTCTGTTCCAAAAACAGCCCATTTTCAAGGCATTTGGGACTTTTATGAGGGAGAAAACGAGTCACAGCAATCTCAAAACGCGCCACAAACACCTGTTTTTCGCATTCCATGCGGTCCAAGACCATTTTCGAAAAAAATCACTTTTTTGCACCCGGTGGACCTTGTTGACCCATTTTGGCACCCACGTGTTTGGGCTACCTCTTGCAGCTTGCCGCACCCCACTCGGCCCGGGTACAGGTGTGTAGGCGTCCGTTAGGACAATTTTTAGGGGTTGAAACCACCAAAAATGGGTGGTTGCGGGTGGATTAGGTGCGCTCAAAATTGCGCTTTGAGCCAGGTAGCCCCAGATATGGTCTGTTTTTGGTTTGGGGCCGTCGGCGGCCAATGTGCACAAATTCCGGGGCTTTCTGGGGCGTTTTGCAGTTTTGGGGGCAGTTCGTGGACATATTGTGGAGTTAGAGGGTCCTACAGGGCCCATTAGCACGGGGAACTCCGGCTGCATGTGTAGACTAGCCACTATTTCCCTTCATTTGGCCATTTTCAGCAAGTTCTAGCGCGGTTTTAGGCAAAAACAAAGGTGATTTTGGCCTAAATTGTAGACTTCTAAGCGGACGTGCGGCACATGCGACACTTGTTCCCGGCCGCCATCGTTGAGTTTCGGGCTCATATTGTGTGCCCTTTTCCGTCACACCCATGGGTAGCATCCACCAAAATTTTGGCCGAACCCAAAGCACCACGACGGAGCTGTGACATTAGCCCATTTCGCGCGTGTTTGCTGCTTGCTTGTTGCTTGCTGCTTGCTACTTGCTTGGCAAACGTGTTACGTCCACCCTAGACACTAAAGATGGTGTATTACAAAACGAAGACTGGTTCCACTAGCTCCGTGACCTTAATCAAGACTGAATATTGGGACCGAGCTGGTGGGGTAGTGCCTATGCTTCTGTGCGTACTAGGGTGGAGGAAAGTCAATTGGTTGGGGGATGGCGATTGAGGGTTGCATGCATGTTGTTGTGTGTTTCGTATTCCTCTCCCCTCATTTTGCATTGGCAACTGGTTTTCGCTTCATTGTGATGCCATTATTGCATGAATGTCACTGCATGTTTTGTTTTCCCCTCCATCCTTTTGAGTTTGCAAATGGCTTTCGCTTCACCGCGATCCCATTATTGCACGAATTGCACTGTCTGTTTTGTATTCCCCTCCCCTTTTATGTGTTTGCAAATGGCTTTCGCTTCACCGCGATCCCATTCATTTTCGACTGCATGAGTTCCAACATTTGCTCTTGTGCGTGATAGGTAGATAGAGAAGTTAAAAAGTCCGCCTTGTGTCATTGTGTGTTCAGTGTTCCCCTAACCACTAGATATCTGCTCCCGTGCGTCGGGTAGGTTAATGATGTTGCATGTATGTCATTGATTGACTGTAGGTTAATGATGGCGATTGAGGGTTGCATGCATGTGGTTGTGTGTTCCGTAATCCCTCCCCTCTTTTTGCCTTGGCAATTGGATTTTGCTTCATCGCGATCCCATTATTGCATGAATGTCACTGAATGTTTTGTCTTCCCCTCCCTCCTTTTGAGTTTGCAAATGGCTTTCGCTTCACCGCGATCCCATTATTGCACGAATTGCACTGTTTGGTTTGTATCCCCCTCCCCTTTTATGTGTTTGCAAATGGCTTTCGCTTCACCGCGATCCCATTCATTTTCGACTGCATGAGTTCCAACATTTGCTCTTGTGCGTGATAGGTAGATAGAGAAGTTAAAAAGTCCGCCTTGTGTCATTGTGTGTTCAGTGTTCCCCTAACCACTAGATATCTGCTTCCGTGCGTCGGGTAGGTTAATGATGTTGCATGTATGTCATTGATTGACTGTAGGTTAATGATGGCGATTGAGGGTTGCATGCATGTGGTTGTGTGTTCTGTATTCTCCTCCCCTCATTTTGCATTGGCAATTCATCTTTCTCATGTTATGAGCAAATCGATGCATATGTACAATGCATTGTACTTCCTGCCACATACCTGTACCAAAAAATTGATGTCTCTATCCGGCTATTGTGTGCCTGTCAAGTGTTGCATGTTCCTTGTTTCACGCATTACGGGGTGCCACGAGGCCCACGTTCAAGGCTTTTTGGACTTCTGAAGGGGCCAAAATGCCCCCAAAATGGGCTCAAAATGGGCCTATTTCACCCGTTTGTGCACCCCAAATGGTCTAGGATGAGGTCTGGAATAATGCGTTTTTGACCCATTTTTGACCCATTTTTGGTCCCAAAACAGCCCAGTTTCAAGGCATTTTGGGATTTTCGGAGTACCAAAATGGGCCACCACAAGCTCAAAACGGTCCAAAAACACTTGTTTTAGCATCGCACATGGTCTAGGATCATTTTTGAGAAAAGTCATCTTTTTGCCCCTACTGGACCCTGTTGACCCATTTGGGCAGCCACCTGTTTGGGCTTCAGCTTGCAGCTTGCCGCAGCCTAGTGGGCCTAGGCATTGGGGTCTAGGCGTCCCTTTGGGCAATTATGAGGGGTGGAAACCACAAAAAGTGGGGGGTTGCGGCTGGAATAGGTGCCCTCGGAATCGCATTTTGAGCCATGTAGCCAAAGATATGGCCTATTCTTGGTTTGTGGCTGTCGGCATTTGGAGCTTCTGGGGGCCTTTTTAGGCCGTTTCCTGGACATATCATGGAGTTAGAGGGCGGCAAAGAGCTCGTTGACACGGGGAAGTCAAGCCGCACATGGAGTGTAGCCACCGTTTCCCTTCGTTTGGCCGTTTTGAATGTGTTCTAGGGCTTTTTTGGCCGAAAAATGGCTGTTTTGGCCCTAAACTGCAGTTTTTGAAACTGAGGTCCGCCACTTGCGAATCCCGTTCCCGGCCACCACTGTCAAGTTTCCTGCTCAAACTTTGTGTGATTGTACTTCGCACCGATAGGTATCATCCACCAAAATTTCACTCAAATCCAAAGCACCACGACGGAGTTCTGATTTTGGCCCATTTCGCGCGTGCTGCTTGCTGCTTGCTTGCTGCTTGCTTGCTGCTTGCTTGCTAAACCTGGTAGGTCCACCCTAGACACTAAAAAGGGTTATAAAACCAAGACTGGTTCCACCAGCTCGGTGACCATAACCCTAGGGCTAACCCTAGCCCTCACTAGGATTGAAGATTGGACCGAGCGGATGGGGAAAGAAACATTGTATAGGAGAATTCAACAACAAATGAGGTATGCACAAGAAAGTGGATGAGAGCGGCTCAAAAGGGGGTCAAAATGAGCTGTATTCACACCACGACTAGACTAGGCTTCTTTTTGGAATATGATGGTTCTTAATTGGTTTTTGAGCCATTTGTGGTCTCAAAATGGCCCATTTTCAAGGCCCTTTCGGCCCTGAGAGCGGCCAAAATTGCTGAACATGGGCTCCCGAAATGGGCTCATTCCCCTTGGTTGTGCACCCTGAATAGTCCAAAAGTATCTTGGGAATATACATTTTGGATCCATTTTTGACCGATCGCTAGCCCGAAAACAGCCAAGCATTTCAAGGCATTTTGTGAGTTTGGAGGGGCCAAAATGGCTTGCAATGGGCTCAAAGAGGGCTCCTTGCACTTGCTTGTGCACCCCAAATGGTCTAGGATCATTTTTGGAAAAGTTGATTTTTGGCCCATTTTTGACCTATTTTTGGTCGCAAAACAATCGGTTTTTAAGGCTTCTTGTGACTTTTTAGGGCCAAAATGGCTTGCAATGGGCTCAAAATGGGCTCATTCCACTTTTTTCGGCACCCAAATTGGTCTGGGATACTTTTTGGAAAAACACATTTTTGACCCTGTTTGGACCCATTTTTTGTCCCAAAACAGCCGGTTTTGAAGGCATTTTGGGATTTTTAGAGGGCCAAAACCGGCCACCACGGGCTCCAAATGTGCAAAAAACACTTGTTCTGGCATTCCACGGGGCCCAAGATCATTTTTGAAAAAAAGTCACTTTTTTGCACCCGAGGGACCTTGTTGAGCCACTTTGGCACCCACCTCTTTGGGCTGCCACTTGCAAGTTGCCGCAGCCCATTGGGTCTAGCTCCGGGGGTCTAGGTGTCCGTTGAGGCAATTTTGAGGCACGGAAACCAGCAAAAGTGGGTGGTTGCAGGTGGATTACGTCCCCTCGAAATGAGGTTTTGAGCCGTGTCTCTTTTTGGTTTGGGGCTGTCGGTGGCCAATGTGCACAAATTCAGGAGCTTTTGGGGACCTTTTGGTGGCAGTTTGTGGACATATTGTGGAGTTAGGGGGTGCTAGAGGGCCATTCGGCACGGGCAAGTCCAGCTGCATGTGTAGAGTAGCCACTATTCCCCTTCATTTGGCCGTTTTCAGCAAGGTCTAGAACAACTTTGGGCAAAAGAAGGCTGATTTCGCCCCCTAATTGCATTTTTTGAAATGGAGGTCCGGCACCTGCGACGCCTGCTCCAGGCCGCCACCGTTGGGATTCTGGCTCATACTTTGTGTGGTTGTCCCTCACACCCATAGGTAGCATCCACCAAAATTTTGGTTGAATCTGAAGCACCACCATGGAGCTGCGATTTTGGCTCATTTCCCGCATGCTTGTTGCTTGCCTGCCTCTTGCTGCTTGCCAAAGCTGTTAGGTCCACCCTTGAAACCAAAGAGTGTTATAAAACACAGACTGGTTCAACCAGCTTGGTGACCTTAAACCTAACCCTAACCCCCCCCCCCCTTCCCCTCACCCTTGGCTGGATCCCCCTGTGACCGACGGCCAAACTCCCGCCTGACCCCTGATAGGAACACCCCCACCCAACCCCTGGCAGGAACTCCTCCCCCCCCCGATCTGCCGGAGGTCCCTCAAGCATCTCGCGGCTGCTAGCCGCCAGCCGCTCATGGGTGGACTCACCCCTCCCAATGGTACGCCCCCCCCCCCCCCGTTAGGGGGGGAGTGAGCTCTCCTTCATCTGCATCATCCTTACGAACATCATCGTCGTCGTCACGGAAGTCCAGCCAACCCGTGTTCTTATACTTGGAGATGCAAGCCGGCTTGCTAGCCATGGGTCCATCCCTTCACGGAGCAATGCACATGATGCGCGGCAGCCAGGACGGTGCCACCGGAGGGCGAGCCAGAAAGAGACATAGTTGCAACCCCCTCGTCCCTCTAGGCCGTGGCTTTCCATATGTGGGGGGCCTTCATGGGTGGAGGAGGCCCTAGAAGTCGCATTGGCCGCCTCTCCCCGCCCCTAATCCTCTATGCATAGGCCTACGGACGTAGAAAGGAGTCGTGCCGAAGATGCCTAGAAAATGGGCTGTTTACCACCGACCAAAATCGGATCAAAAAACGGTTCCAAAGCAAATTGTTCAACAAATCATCCTAGACCATTTAGCTTGCACCTCAATTAAAATGAGCCAATTTGGAGCCAGTGTCGAGGCATTTCCGACCCTCTAAGACTCCGAAATACCTTCAAGATGGGATTTTTGGTGACTGGAAAATTTATGAAAACAAGTCACAAACCTATTTTTCCAAAAATGATCTTGCACCACTAACATGTTGCCCAAACGCACAGCACGGAATTTTTTCTTTGGCACCGAAATACTTGGCACCGTGCCAACCCTTCGTGAGAGCCATTCTTCCAATTTTGTTGGCAACATTGTCCACAACGGGTCCAATCATCCTCCGTCCATTGGGAGCGTTGCTTCCGACATCGGAAGCGTTTTTCCCGACCGATCGGTGGGGGCATTGCACCCATCTGTGGTCAGCAATGTGCAACCATTCATCAGAAGCATTGCCTCCGACATCGGAAGTGTTTTTTGAGCCGATTTTGGGTGCGCACGCCCGGTGTGAGGTGTGCACCATACCTACCGACAAACATACAATGACCCGCCCCCCCCCACAACACCTTATATGTCAAAAAAAAGCCAAATTCACTGCCCCTCCAAGCACCACCACCACCACCATCACCCATATGTAAAATTCACTAATGTACAATGCTCCGCTACCCCTCAAAGACCAGCTGCCCCGTCTACTGAGCCATGGCCAATCACAGGGTGCCGATACTGGACCCGACTCACGGAGCGCCGGGTTCCCACCCTCTGCCTTGCCCCCCCTTCGCCGTGCCCCCCTTCCGCCATAGCCCGCTTCCCACCTAGCCCTCCCCATCCTGCATGCACAAACACAAACATACACAACAACACGAATGAGTTATGGCTTGGCCTCCTGTTTCAAAGCAGCTTCATTGTTGGTAGGGGCATCGGTAGTCCCCCTCACTCAGCAAATGGGTTACGGGCGCTGAGATGCTGCATCAACATCGACGACAGCAGAGGCTGGCCGCTAGGGCAGCCGTTGTGCAGAGCGCAGGGCCGTTCTACGGAATTTTTTTGCAGAGGCGGTGCGAGTGCGGCAGCCTCAAAGTCAAAATTGCTGACTGTGACAGCATTGTTGGTTGCTTTACCATCCGAGGCATCACTCCCACTCCCACTCCCACTCTCACGCCCACTCTCACATCCGCTGTCACTCCCACTGGGGGAGTCCCCTATGTCTGACTGGGGATCCCCACCGATGGCAAATTCTCTGCATCAACTACAATGCGCCGATGCAGCTTCGTTGACCGCAATGGCAAAATGCGCCGCGCATTGCCATCTCCCTCGTGCACGTGCCCGGGCGGCACGGACTCGGCGGATGAGTCCACATGCGACGGATCAGGCACAACCAACACCTGTTGGGCATCTTGTACAGTACATACCCTACCCTTCCTCTCTGCCCTTCTCTGTGCCTTGGCCTCTGCCGTACACTGATAGATGGGGACGAAGGATCCCTCCGTAACGTAGGAAAACGTGGGCCACCGTTGCAGTACTTCTAACTGGAATACCAGTCACATACCCCCACCACTACGTTCAGACCCGCAGCGTGCACAATTGCACTAGACATCATGCGCATCCACTTCACTCCCAAGCTGCACTAGCAGCGATTGGGTCTGCGGGTGGCAAAGGACCCTAATAGTTGGCAGTGCCCTTAGTGGCCACAGAACGCGCTCCACAAAAACACGTCCATCCGGCGACACACTCAAAACACATTGTTCCAACACTAACACACGTCGGACAGGCTTCCACAAGTGTACTTGTGACCACCTGCTTTTGCGTGCTTGGAACTCAATATAAAGTTCATGAGTGAGCGTTTCCTTGATGCTATCTTCAGGGCAAGTGGTGGTTAGCGTGGCAAACGTCTTGCCAAGACGCAGATCGCGCTCCCGTGCCTCATCACTGTATTGGATGGGCATGTGTGCTTGGGAGAAGGCGTGTGTAAGGCTGTGGAAATAAAGTGTGGATCGTGAGACACTCTCTGCAAACGCCATGATCAAATGGATCAGGTATACATGGATTTTGCCCCACCCTTGCCATACCCCCCGGGGTAGGCCAAGATCTGAGGCATACGGCAGGACGACCACATGGCAGAAAGACAGAAACAACAGATGAAAAGAGAGCGGGAGGATGCAGTCTTGTGCTATCACCGTTGCAACTTTCCCTGCCTCACGGCTAGTGAAAGAAACCCCGGTGCGAAATCATTGTCGCACGAGGCTACAATACTATTTGTTGTCGTGCGGAACGTCCTCCAACTTGTACCGAGGTGCAACAACACATATATATCCATGCATCGCATATCCATCATCTGCTGGTACCCCACGGGCATGGCTGATCCGTCCCTTCAAATTGTGGAGTAGCGGCTGAGTCACAAATGCCGGAGCCAAACCTTCAACACCACTGAACATTCTGCCCACTACCTGGAGTGGGTGCGGGTCAGATTGGAAAAGCTCACGGACACCCTGATGCCGCCTGCCACGAACACACAACAGGACACCTTCCCCCACATTACCACCACAAATGGTGGTGGTCGGGGGTAAACAACCTAAATTGCACCCGGACACTGACATTATGCGTGCAGCCCACCCCACGGCACCGGAAGGCAAAACGGTGTCTTCTCAAGCATATTAAATTCCTCGGCTCGCGCCTGTCGGACCCATTGGTCATCGTCGTCTTTCAACATCTCTCTCTATGTCAACGGCAACAAGCATTGCGGAATATGCGCCGTTATTGGAAAAAGTGAACCCCCCTCATCAATCAGACACACCTTGATGTTTCTTTGCACGTTTGTTATGGGGGTGGGGGCTTTAGAACTCCTGGGGGCGGGGGGGGGGGGGGGGCAGTCAAGGGTGTGGGACGGTGTTCTTTTCGTTCTCTGACTGGTGTTTTGTTTTATGCATTGAAAATGCGACAAAAAAGCGATGAAAATGATTTTTTTTCTGGAGTGGCAAGAGTGATACGCTATGTTGTGCACTCGTGTGCAGTGGTGTCATGTGGTGTGGTGGGACGGGATGTGGTGGAGTATGATGTGGTGGGTGATCTGGTTTGGTGTGCTATACTATGTTGTGCATCAGTGTGTTGTAGTCTAATGAGGTGCGCTGGGGTGTAATGTGGTGTCATGTAGTCTAGTCCGGTGTCGTGTGGTGCGTTTGGTTGATTGGTTGGTTGTCTCTTTTTGGTTTGGGGCTGTCGGTGGCCAATGTGCACAAATTCAGGAGCTTTTGGGGACCTTTTGGTGGCAGTTTGTGGACATATTGTGGAGTTAGGGGGTGCTAGAGGGCCCTTCGGCACGGGCAAGTCCAGCTGCATGTGTAGAGTAGCCACTATTCCCCTTCATTTGGCCGTTTTCAGCAAGGTCTAGAACAACTTTGGGCAAAAGAAGGCTGATTTCGCCCCCTAATTGCATTTTTTGAAATGGAGGTCCGGCACCTGCGACGCCTGCTCCAGGCCGCCACCGTTGGGATTCTGGCTCATACTTTGTGTGGTTGTCCCTCACACCCATAGGTAGCATCCACCAAAATTTTGGTTGAATCTGAAGCACCACCATGGAGCTGCGATTTTGGCTCATTTCCCGCATGCTTGTTGCTTGCCTGCCTCTTGCTGCTTGCCAAAGCTGTTAGGTCCACCCTTGAAACCAAAGAGTGTTATAAAACACAGACTGGTTCAACCAGCTTGGTGACCTTAAACCTAACCCTAACCCCCCCCCCCCTTCCCCTCACCCTTGGCTGGATCCCCCTGTGACCGACGGCCAAACTCCCGCCTGACCCCTGATAGGAACACCCCCACCCAACCCCTGGCAGGAACTCCTCCCCCCCCCGATCTGCCGGAGGTCCCTCAAGCATCTCGCGGCTGCTAGCCGCCAGCCGCTCATGGGTGGACTCACCCCTCCCAATGGTACGCCCCCCCCCCCCCGTTAGGGGGGGAGTGAGCTCTCCTTCATCTGCATCATCCTTACGAACATCATCGTCGTCGTCACGGAAGTCCAGCCAACCCGTGTTCTTATACTTGGAGATGCAAGCCGGCTTGCTAGCCATGGGTCCATCCCTTCACGGAGCAATGCACATGATGCGCGGCAGCCAGGACGGTGCCACCGGAGGGCGAGCCAGAAAGAGACATAGTTGCAACCCCCTCGTCCCTCTAGGCCGTGGCTTTCCATATGTGGGGGGCCTTCATGGGTGGAGGAGGCCCTAGAAGTCGCATTGGCCGCCTCTCCCCGCCCCTAATCCTCTATGCATAGGCCTACGGACGTAGAAAGGAGTCGTGCCGAAGATGCCTAGAAAATGGGCTGTTTACCACCGACCAAAATCGGATCAAAAAACGGTTCCAAAGCAAATTGTTCAACAAATCATCCTAGACCATTTAGCTTGCACCTCAATTAAAATGAGCCAATTTGGAGCCAGTGTCGAGGCATTTCCGACCCTCTAAGACCCCGAAATACCTTCAAGATGGGATTTTTGGTGACTGGAAAATTTATGAAAACAAGTCACAAACCTATTTTTCCAAAAATGATCTTGCACCACTAACATGTTGCCCAAACGCACAGCACGGAATTTTTTCTTTGGCACCGAAATACTTGGCACCGTGCCAACCCTTCGTGACAGCCATTCTTCCAATTTTGTTGGCAACATTGTCCACAACGGGTCCAATCATCCTCCGTCCATTGGGAGCGTTGCTTCCGACATCGGAAGCGTTTTTCCCGACCGATCGGTGGGGGCATTGCACCCATCTGTGGTCAGCAATGTGCAACCATTCATCAGAAGCATTGCCTCCGACATCGGAAGTGTTTTTTGAGCCGATTTTGGGTGCGCACGCCCGGTGTGAGGTGTGCACCATACCTACCGACAAACATACAATGACCCGCCCCCCCCCACAACACCTTATATGTCAAAAAAAAGCCAAATTCACTGCCCCTCCAAGCACCACCACCACCACCATCACCCATATGTAAAATTCACTAATGTACAATGCTCCGCTACCCCTCAAAGACCAACTGCCCCGTCTACTGAGCCATGGCCAATCACAGGGTGCCGATACTGGACCCGACTCACGGAGCGCCGGGTTCCCACCCTCTGCCCTGCCCCCCCTTCGCCGTGCCCCCCTTCCGCCACAGCCCGCTTCCCACCTAGCCCTCCCCACCTTGCATGCACAAACACAAACATACACAACAACACGAATGAGTTATGGCTTGGCCTCCTGTTTCAAAGCAGCTTCATTGTTGGTAGGGGTATCGGTAGTCCCCCTCACTCAGCAAATGGGTTACGGGCGCTGAGATGCTGCATCAACATCGACGACAGCAGAGGCTGGCCGCTAGGGCAGCCGTTGTGCAGAGCGCAGGGCCGTTCTACGGAATTTTTTTGCAGAGGCGGTGCGAGTGCGGCAGCCTCAAAGTCAAAATTGCTGACTGTGACAGCATTGTTGGTTGCTTTACCATCCGAGGCATCACTCCCACTCCCACTCCCACTCTCACGCCCACTCTCACATCCGCTGTCACTCCCACTGGGGGAGTCCCCTATGTCTGACTGGGGATCCCCACTGATGGCAAATTCTCTGCATCAACTACAATGCGCCGATGCAGCTTCGTTGACCGCAATGGCAAAATGCGCCGCGCATTGCCATCTCCCTCGTGCACGTGCCCGGGCGGCACGGACTCGGCGGATGAGTCCACATGCGACGGATCAGGCACAACCAACACCTGTTGGGCATTTTGTACAGTACATACCCTACCCTTCCTCTCTGCCCTTCTCTGTGCCTTGGCCTCTGCCGTACACTGATAGATGGGGACGAAGGATCCCTCCGTAACGTAGGAAAACGTGGGCCACCGTTGCAGTACTTCTAACTGGAATACCAGTCACATACCCCCACCACTACGTTCAGACCCGCAGCGTGCACAATTGCACTAGACATCATGCGCATCCACTTCACTCCCAAGCTGCACTAGCAGCGATTGGGTCTGCGGGTGGCAAAGGACCCTAATAGTTGGCAGTGCCCTTAGTGGCCACAGAACGCGCTCCACAAAAACACGTCCATCCGGCGACACACTCAAAACACATTGTTCCAACACTAACACACGTCGGACAGGCTTCCACAAGTGTACTTGTGACCACCTGCTTTTGCGTGCTTGGAACTCAATATAAAGTTCATGAGTGAGCGTTTCCTTGATGCTATCTTCAGGGCAAGTGGTGGTTAGCGTGGCAAACGTCTTGCCAAGACGCAGATCGCGCTCCCGTGCCTCATCACTGTATTGGATGTGCATGTGTGCTTGGGAGAAGGCGTGTGTAAGGCTGTGGAAATAAAGTGTGGATCGTGAGACACTCTCTGCAAACGCCATGATCAAATGGATCAGGTATACATGGATTTTGCCCCACCCTTGCCATACCCCCCGGGGTAGGCCAAGATCTGAGGCATACGGCAGGACGACCACATGGCAGAAAGACAGAAACAACAGATGAAAAGAGAGCGGGAGGATGCAGTCTTGTGCTATCACCGTTGCAACTTTCCCTGCCTCACGGCTAGTGAAAGAAACCCCGGTGCGAAATCATTGTCGCACGAGGCTACAATACTATTTGTTGTCGTGCGGAACGTCCTCCAACTTGTACCGAGGTGCAACAACACATATATATCCATGCATCGCATATCCATCATCTGCTGGTACCCCACGGGCATGGCTGATCCGTCCCTTCAAATTGTGGAGTAGCGGCTGAGTCACAAATGCCGGAGCCAAACCTTCAACACCACTGAACATTCTGCCCACTACCTGGAGTGGGTGCGGGTCAGATTGGAAAAGCTCACGGACACCCTGATGCCGCCTGCCACGAACACACAACAGGACACCTTCCCCCACATTACCACCACAAATGGTGGTGGTCGGGGGTAAACAACCTAAATTGCACCCGGACACTGACATTATGCGTGCAGCCCACCCCACTGCACCGGAAGGCAAAACGGTGTCTTCTCAAGCATATTAAATTCCTCGGCTCGCGCCTGTCGGACCCATTGGTCATCGTCGTCTTTCAACATCTCTCTCTATGTCAACGGCAACAAGCATTGCGGAATATGCGCCGTTATTGGAAAAAGTGAACCCCCCTCATCAATCAGACACACCTTGATGTTTCTTTGCACGTTTGTTATGGGGGTGGGGGCTTTAGAACTCCTGGGGGCGGGGGGGGGGGGGGCAGTCAAGGGTGTGGGACGGTGTTCTTTTCGTTCTCTGACTGGTGTTTTGTTTTATGCATTGAAAATGCGACAAAAAAGCCATGAAAATGATTTTTTTTCTGGAGTGGCAAGAGTGATATGCTATGTTGTGCACTCGTGTGCAGTGGTGTCATGTGGTGTGGTGGGACGGGATGTGGTGGAGTATGATGTGGTGGGTGATCTGGTTTGGTGTGCTATACTATGTTGTGCATCAGTGTGTTGTAGTCTAATGAGGTGCGCTGGGGTGTAATGTGGTGTCATGTAGTCTAGTCCGGTGTCGTGTGGTGCGTTTGGTTGATTGGTTGGTTGCTTGGTTTGTTGGTGCGTTGTTGGTGGGTACGTTGATTGTTTGGTTCGTTGTTGGTCAGTTGCGGGCTTGGTTCGTTTGTGCATGGTTGGTTTGGTGGTTGGCTGTCAAGTTGCTTTTTGTTTTGTTGGCTGGTTAGATGCATCTACACCCCTTGGTGTGTGGTGTGGTGTGCTGTTGCATGGTGTGAGATGCTGTGTCCGTGGGTGTACATATATGTGCAGCCATTGCAAGGGTGGTGGGTGTGTGTGTGCGGAATTAATGTTCTTGTTCTGGTAGCGTTCTAGCGACGCCGATCGGTTGCTAGGGCGTCGCTCGAACGCTTCGCTAGAACGCCGCTAGAACAAGAACATTAATTCCATACAACTCCCACCACCACCCTTGCAATGGCCGCACATACATGCACACCCACGGTCACCATATCTCAAACCATGCAACACCACACCACACCACACACCACGGGGTGTACATTCACCAAACCAGCCAAACAAACAACCAGCCAACGACCTAAACGGCAACCAAACAAACAAGCAACAAACCAACTGTGTACCAACCAACAACCAACTATTCACCCAGCAAACTAGCCAACCAACGAACGAACCAATTCACCCACCGACAGATATAACATCCCACCCCATGTCTTGGGGGGGGGGACTGTTGCACAGATAGCGTGCACACATGCCTAGGGTCCTTGGGTCCCGCCAGATACAAATGGCAGCCACCCTAGGCGCTTGGCTATCCCCTCGAGGCACTGACAAACAACCTGTGCACATTTGGGGACTGGGGAGGGCGGAAGGAGGAATCAAGAGGAGGTGGGAAGGAAGGAAGGAGGGAAGGAGCGAAGGAGGGAGCACACCTTTTGTGCCCAAGACGCAGCACCATGTAATACCGAAATTTTAAAGACCACCTGTAAAAAAAGAAAGGATACCCTCCCTAACCTGAAATGCAATACAACAAGCAACAGTAGCCCCAGAACCCGCACCACAACATGGAAAGGGGGGGGGGGTAGCCCAACACTCAAGGAGTGATTGTAAGGTGTTTGTGTGTGCCCTCTTCCCCCCTCCCCATCCTCGACATTGTACGGTGTGTGTTGTGGTGTTTGTATGCCTATTCCAAACTGTGTATGTGCTAGCGGAAGGGGGGGGGGTACATATGTGTATGCATGTGTGAAGTGTGTTGGTTGCTATGAGTGTATATGTCATGAAGGCCCCCAACGCACTTTGATTATTTGTTTTGTGTGTCGGACCTATTCTACCACTCAAGGCTAGAACGATTTGTGTTCTAGCTTGATACTTTCTAGGCTACAACATCCGGGCTGGAATGTCTAGCCTAGAATGAAATTGGGTGTTTTACTTTGTACAAAGGGTGAGAGCATCCCTGTGACAATGTGTTGCCTACAAGGGGTGCTGCTGCCGCCTGCATGGCATAAGGATGAGAGTGTGGTGCCATGAGAGGGTCACTGTCACGATGCACTGCCTAGATGGGGTGCTGGTGGCGCCTGCATGGCGTAAAGGTGAGAGTGTGGTGCTATGAGAGCGTCACTGTGACGATGCGGTGCTCAGATGGGGTACTACGGGCGCCTGCATGGCGTAAAGATGAGAGTGTGGTGCCATCAACGTGCCATGGTTACAAAGTAGTACGTGCATGGCGTATAGGTGGGAGTGTGGTGCTAGGAAAGAGGCACTGTGACGATGCAGTGCCTACATGGGGTGCTCCTCGCGCCTGCAGGGCGTGAAGAAGAGAGTCTGGTGCTATGAGAGCGCCACTGCGACCATGCACTGCCGGGCCGGGGTTGTGCTGGCGCCTGCAGGGGTGACGATCAGAGTGTGATGCTATGAGAGTGCCACTGTGATGATGTAGTGCCCCAGGGGTGCTGCTGGCCTATGCATCGCATGTAACAGAGAGTCTGGTGCTATGACAGCGCCGCTGCGACGATGATATGCCCGAATGGAGTGCTGCTGGCATCTGCAGATCGTACCGGTGAGAGTGTGTTGCTATGAGAGCGCCATTGCGACGATGCTATGCCAGGATGAGGTGTTGCTAGCGTCTACATGGCGTAAAGATGAGTGTGCGGTGCTATGAGAGCGCCACTGTGACTAGGCAGTGCCTGTATAGGTGCTAATGGTGTGTGCAAGGCGCAAACGTGAGAGTGTGTTGCCACGAGAGTGCCACTGCGACAATGATGTGCCCAAAAGGGGGGCTGCTGGCAAGTGCACGGCGTACATGTCACAACCCGGTGCAATGAGAGCGCCAAATGGGGTGCTGTTGGCACCTGCACATTGTACACGTGAGAGTGTGGTGCTATGAGATCGCCACTGTGAAGATATAGGGCCAAGATGGGGTGCTGTTGGCGCCTGCATGGCGTAAAGGTGAGAGTGTGGTCCGATTAGAGTGTCGCGGTGGAATGCAGTGCCCAAATGGGGTGGTGCTTCTCTCTGCAAGGTGTACGGGTGAGAGTGTGGTGCTATGACAGCGCCACTGCGACAATGCAGTGCCCAGATGGGGTGCCGCTGGAGCCTGTAAGGCATAACGCTGAGAGTGTGGTGCTATGAGAGCGCCAGCACTACCCAAATGGGGTGCTACTGGCGTCTACACAGAGTACACGTGGGGGTTTGTGCTATGAGAGCGCGGTTGCGACGGTGGAGTGCCTAGATGGGGTGCTGATGGCGCCTATATTAAGTAAAGATGAGACGGTGGTGCTATTAGAGCGGCACCGCGAGGATGCAGTGGCTACATCGCATGTTGCTGGCGCCTACATGGCGCAAAGATGAGAATGTGGTGCTATGAGCGCCACTCGGAAGATGTAGTGCCCAGATGGGGTGCTGCTGGTGCGTGCACGGCGTAACGGTGAGAGTATGGTGCTATGAGAGCGCCAATGTGACGATGTAGTGGCTCGATGGGGCGCTCCTGGCGCCTGCTCGGGGTAAAAGTGAGAGCCTGGTGCTATGGGTGCGCCGCTGCGACAATGCAGTGCCCAGATTGGGTGCGGCGGGCGGCTGCATGGCGTAAAGATGAGAATGTGGTGCTATGAGAGCGCCACTCGGACGATGTAATGCCAAGATGGGCTGCCGCTGGCGCATGCAGAGCCTAACGAGGAGGGTGTGGTGCTACTTTGTGGATGTGGTCCCCGGATGGGGTGCTACAGGCGGCTGCATGGCTTGAAGGTGACAGTGTGGACCTATGACAGCGCCACTGCGGTGATGTTGTGCCCATATGGGGTGCTACTGGCGACTTTATGGCGTACAGCTGAGAGTGTGGTGCTATGAGAGCGCCAGTGTGGGGATGCAGTCCCCGGATGGGGTGTTGCTGGCGCCCGTGGGAGGTGAAGGTGAGAGTGTGGTGCTATAAGAGCACTAGTATGACGATGAAGTGCCTGCATGGGGTGCCATTAGCGCCTACATGGCGTAAGAATGGCAGTCTGGTGCTAAGAGAGCGCCACTGTGACAATACGGTACCCAAACGGGCTGCTTCTGATGCCTATAGGGCGTAAAGAGGCATGTGTGTTGCTATGAGAGCACCGGTGTGAGGATACACTCCCGGATGGGGTGTTGCTGGCGCCCGTTGGGTGTGAAGGGGAGAGTGTGGTGCTATGAGAGCGCTAGTATGACGATGTAGTGACCGAATGGGGTGTAGCTGGCGTCTGCATGGCGTAAAGATGAGAGCTTGGTGCTATGAGAGCGCCACTATGAGGATGTAGTGCCCCAGTGGGGTGCTGCTGGTGCCTACAAGGCGCAAAGGTGAGAGTGTGGTGCTATGAGAGTGCCACTATGACGATGACGTGCCAAAATGCGGTACTGCTTGTGCCCGCAAGGCGCAAACATGAGGGTCTGGAGCTATAAGAGCACCAATGTGACGATGTAGTGCCGAGATGGGGTGCTGATGGAGTTTGCCTTGCGTACAAATGAGGGTGTGGTGCGATGACAGCTCCACTGCAACGATGCAATGCTGAAATGGGGTGCCGATAGCGCCTATAGGTGGTACCGGTGAGAGTGTGCTACTATGAGAGCGCAAGTGCGACGATGTAGTGCCCGGATGAGGTGCTACACGCGCATGCAAGGCGGAAGGGTGAGAGTGTGCGGCTATGAGAGTGCCACTGAGGCGATCCAGTGCCTAGATAGGGTGCTGTTGGCGCCTGCCAGGCGCAAAGGTGAGAGAGTGGTGCTATGAGAGCGCCACTGTGACCATGCAATGGTAAGATGGGGTGATGGTGGCGCCTCCAAGGCAATAAGATGAGACTCTGGTGCTATGAGAGCGCCACGTTGACGGTGCAATGCCCAGATGGGGTGTTGCTGGCGCCTGCAGGGCGTAAAGGTGAAAGTGTGGTGCTATGAGAGCGCCACTGTGACGGTGCAATGCCTGGATGGGGTGCTGCTGGCGCCTGCAAGGCGCAAAGGTGAGAGTGTGGTGCTAGGAGAGCAGCAATCTGACGATGTAGTGGCCAGCTGGGGTGCTGCTGGCGCCTGCATTGCGTACAACCGAGAATGTGGCGCTATGAGAGCGCCATTGCGAGGATGCAGTCCCAAGATGGGGTGTTGTTGACGCCTGTAGGGCATTACAGTGAGATTGTGGCGCTATGAGAGCGCCGCTCGGACAATGAAGTGCCCATATTAGGTGTGGCGGACGCCTGCATGGCGTAAAGATGAGAGTATGGTGCTATGAGAGTGCCACGATGACGATGTATTGGCCAGATGTGGTGCTACCGACGCCTTCAAGGTTCAAACATCAGAGTGAGGTGCTATGAGAGCGACAGTGCGACGATGTAGTGCCTAGATGGGGTGCTCTTGCCGTCTTAACGGTGTACAAGTGAGAGTGTGTGACTATGAGAGTGCCACTGTGACGAGGTAGTGCGCGGATGGCATGTTGCTGGCCCTTGCATGGTGTAAAGAGGAGAGCGTGATGCTATGAGAGCGCCACTGTGAGGATGCGGTCCCCGGATGGGGTGCTGTTGGGGCGCGTGGGGCGTGAAGGTGAGAGTGTGGTGTTATGAGAGCGCTACTGCGACGATGCAGTGCCCAGATGGCGTGCTATTTGCGATTGCATGGCGTACATGTGGGAGTTTGGTGCTGGGTGAGTGCCACCATGAGGTTGAAGTGCCCAGACGGGGTGCTGCTGGCGCCTGCACAGCTCAAAGGCCGGTGAGATTGTGGTGCGATGAGACCGCCATTGTGATGATGTGGTGTCCAAATGGGGTGCTACTGGCGCCTGCACAGGGTGGGGGGGAAGAAAAAAAATTTTGATACCGGGTGGGATATTTTTTTTCGGGGGTGACCCCCCCCCAGGGGGGTGGGGTACCAAAAAAACTGGGTCCTACAGAAAATTTTTTTCTTCCCATGTCGCACGTACCACACATAATCACGGTGTTCCCACCACATAACATGCCTTTGCTACTCGTTGGCATTCCTCTGTGTGGCTATTTCGGGTACTAGCCCATGTCCAACATGCCATTTGCAACATGAAGCCGTCGGTGGCCTCTTCTCCATGGCATGCTTCGCAGCACAATGGCACGAACCAGCAAACAACATCCCCGGGTACCTGTCTGAAACATAATGACGTTAAAAAAAGAAACATTCAATTTTGAAATTTTCATTTTTGAACATTCAATTTCAAACAGTTTTTTGAACAAAAATTTCTTTTTGGAACGTTTGTTTCTGAGCTAATGGTCTGGTCTCTTTCGAGGTTTTCAAACGCTCCCCTCAGCCCCTCAAAGCTGGGATCGTAGCCACTGCAGTTTTCAGGAGTTTCATGGAGTTCAGTATGTACAGTCAGAGGTGCGTAAGTGCTGGCTCTGTGGCGGCCTACTCTGCCTGCGATGTGCTGCGTCTTGATGCCTCCCCCTACTTGTCCCCCTGTACCCTTGCTAAACCTGGTAGTGCCAAACAACACATAGGGCTCGCGAAGGCTGGCCCTGTAATGCATATGCTCCCTTCATGCTCTCATCTACTTAGCAATACAGGTATACCTGCTCTGGGTGACAAGACGCCGTGAGTTGCGCCCGTGACAAAACACGCGGCCGTTATTTACTAATATTGCCTGACTGACGGGAGAGTCAGCAACAACGAACTTCAAAAAGGATTTTTGAACATTCAAAATTCATATTTGTTTTCATACTTTGCACTAATTGTAACTGTAAATGTAACGGTAACTGTCCAAATTCGGCACACTTGGGCTTCATTGGGTGAGGTGGCCGTCCGTGCCAAACCATCGGGAAGTAGCACAACGTCGACAAAGTCCGCAAGAGTGGAAAACTCGGTATAGAGTGCACCACCACTTGGAGCCCGGGGAGATCCTTGTACATCAACATAAAACCATCGGTCATTCTTGCTCCCCACACAAATCAAGAAACCCTCGTACTCCATCAAAAAGCAAATGCGTGCGGTTGGTGGAGGAGGGGTGGTTGCAAGGCGGAGCAAAGTTTCCTTGGCTTTATGCCAAGGAATCAATTCCGTGTCTTCAAAAGAGGTGAAATGCAACAACTTCAGGACTTGGAATGATGTACAAGTGCAACTAGCACACCCGCCACCTCGTGTGATCCAAGTAGTTTCCGCCCCGATAGCAACACAAATGGCCTCTAGGAGGGTGTACCCCATGACCGGCATAGATGTTGAGGACAATGCCGTTGTCAACAACGTTGTAGAAGTCCTGGATGAGGTAGTGGCGCCCAAAACGGGAAGGTCCAGCACGCTAAATGGGCTCACAACGCCACTATATTGCACCCCACCAATGTCCAACAAGCCCACATTGGGGTTCAACATTGGTTGTGCACAAAACCAGTTGAAACGTTGCCAATTCAACTGGGGTCGTAAAAAAACCTGCAACAAGGGAACGGTATGAAGCAGTATGGCATGCAAAGGAGGGATCCCCTCACCTCACCCTCACCTGTGCCACACCTAGTTTGCTACCTGTGCTATTGCCGAACCCTCACCTATGCCACACCTAGTTTGCTACCTGTGCTATTGCTACTATTCCTAGAAAAACCGGAAGGTCATTTTGACCAATTTTACCCCAAGCCAAAACTCTTGGGGCCCCACGGCTAGCACCCTGGCTTTGTGGTGGCTGAAATTTGGGCCTACAGGGATATGTAGGGGTCCAAAT
The DNA here is from genome assembly GCA_964036045.1 of Eutreptiella sp. 'Long Island Sound 2002'. Taxonomy (NCBI): domain Eukaryota; phylum Euglenozoa; class Euglenophyceae; order Eutreptiales; family Eutreptiaceae; genus Eutreptiella; species Eutreptiella sp. 'Long Island Sound 2002'. Next base: position 45,154,807 of record OZ038384.1, read on the forward strand.
TTGTACCGGCAAAATAGGGAATGTTTGGGGTCCTCAAAGCATTATGTAGGCTACGCTTACACAATATGAAAAAGCAACTGGTGGTGTTCTTTAGAAAAAAAAATTGGGGTTGCGAAACTTTTTTACACATAGGGGTGGGATATTTTGTTTCGGGCCGTACGCCCCCTAGGGGGGAGGGGTACGAAAAAACGGTGATACCGCGAATTTTTTTTGCGCCCCCCCCCCTGCACCTGCATGGCGTAATGACGGAAGCTCGTCTCTATGAGAGTGCCACTATGACACCGTAGTGCCCAAATGGTCGTTGGTGTTTGCATGGTGTAAAGATCAACGTGTGGCGCTATGGGAGCGCGACTGCGACGATGCAGTGTCTAGCTTGGGGGCTGCTGAGTTTTGTAGGGCATAACAATGAGAGTGTGGTGCTTTGAGAGTTCCACTATTACGATGTGGTGCCCAGATGGCGTGTTGATGGCGCCTGCATGGTATAAAGCACAAACCGGGGTGCTATTAGAGCAGCGATGTAACAATGCAGCGCCCCCTCTATCGCCTACATGTTGTAAAGGTGGGAATGTGGTGCTATCGGCGTGCATTGAGACGATGCAGTGCCTAGATGGGCTACTACTGGCGCCTGCATGCTGTAACAATGAAAATGCGGTGCTATGAGAGTGCCACTGTGACAATGTAGTTCCCGGCTTGGGGGGCGTTGGCGGTTGCATGGCGTAAAGATGAGAATGTGGGGCTATGCGAGCGCCGGTGTGACAATGGGGTGCCCACGTGGGGGGCTGTTGGTGCCTGCATGGCGTAAACATGAGAATGTGGTGCTATGTGAGCGCCAGTGTGACGAGGCAGGGCCAAGCAGGGGTGCTGCTAGTGCCTGCATGGCATAAAGATGAAAGTGTGGTGCCGTGAGCCCGCCACTGAGACCGTGCATTGCCCACAAGGGGTGCTACCGGCGCCTCCATGGAGTACAGGTGAGAGTGTGGTGGTACAAGAGCACCACTGTGACCATGCATTGCCCACATCGGGTGCTTCTACGGCCTACATGGCGTACAAGTGAGAGTGTGGTGCTTTGGGAGTGCCGCTGTGACGACGCAGTGCCCCGCAAGGATGCTAGCGGCGCCTGAAGGGTGTAAACATGAGATTGTTGCGCTAAGAGGGCGCCTTGGTGACAATGTAGTGTCCAGATGGGGTGCTGTTGGCAGCTGCAAGGCGCAAACATGAGAGTGTTGCACTATGAGAGCGCTAGTGCGACAATGCCGCTGCTCAAATGGTGCGCTTCTGGCGCCTGGATGGCGCGACGGTGAGAGTGTAAGGCTATGAGAATGCCATTGTGAGGATGCAGTGCCCATATGGGGTGTTGTTGGCTGGCGCCTCAAGGGCGCAAAGGTAGGAGTGGGGGGTATAAGAGCCCCATTGTGACGATGCACTAGTGATATTGGGTTGTGCTGGTGCCTGCATGGCGCAAAGGTGAGAGTGTAGTGCTATCATAGTCGCACCATGACCATGCAGTACTGTGATGGGGTGCTCCTCGCGCCTCCAAGGAATAGAGATGAGAGTGTGGTGCCACAAGAGCGCCACTATGACGATGTGGAGCTCGGATGCGCCAATGCTAAGGCCTACAGGGAGTACGCGTGGGAGAATGGTGCTATGATAGCACCACTTTGAAGATGTGGTGCCAAGATGGGATGCTGCTGGCACGTGCATGGCGTAAAGATGAGAGTGTGGTGCTCTGAGAGCGTCACTGTTAAGATGCATTGCCGAGATTGAGTGCTGGTGGCACCTGCATGGCGTACACGCGAGAGTGTGGTGCTATGAAAGCGCCACTGTGCAATGTAGTCCCCCGATTAGGTGCTGCCGGCAACTAAAGACATGGATTGAGATGGATGGTGACGGGCCAAGGTAGACTAACATGCGATGAGACGATATCCGATGGACTCAGATGTGATGAGATGAAGTGCGATGGACTGAGCTGGACTGAGCTGCGTTGAGACGAAATGAGATGGACTGAGATGGACGCACATGCAAGGCGAGAGACAAAGGCGGGATACACCGGCCCTATCCATTGACGCGGCATAGGTCTGTCGGGCGGACTCCCGATTAGGGGAGAGACCACCAGCCATAGCCGTGTTGTACAACGAACCAACCAACGCCCTTCCCCCCGCCTCAACTTAGTTAGTCCAGGGCCCATCCTTGCCACCCCCCAAGGTTAACCCCCTGAGGGTGATCGGTGCAGTGCTGTGACAGGCAGGCACCCTCCCCTGTTGTGCGCCCCCGCCAGCTCAGTTCACCCTTGCGCCCGTCCCATGGGGTTGCACCGCCGCCGCACTGCCATGCCCGCACGCGCCTCGCGCACCTACTACGTGCGCTGTCCACCGGACCGCCGTCACCATCAGTGTGCCTCCCGTGCAGACAAAGGTCTAGGAGACAGTGCGTGGATACTGGGAGCCTCACGGCGGTGTGGCGTGCAGATCAACGTCGTGTGCCCTGTGCGCTAGCTTGAGTGCTTACCTTCCTTGAGGGTGCAACTGGTACGTGTGGGGATGATGTTGACTTGTGCAACTATGACACCGTGATGCCCACTGTTGACCACCGTGCGGCAGCGTACCGCGCTCCAGCGCTGAACGACGTGATCGAGACGAAGGCAGTGTGCCCCGTTGACGGCTAGACTGGCTGTACAAGCCCTATAATTGCTACAAGCAGGGTGCCCAACCACCGCACTAGCTGCCAGCCATGAGGGTCCTGTCGGCAAGTGCAGAGTGATGTGCTGTGCAGATCCATGTGCGCCAGGGGGGATCAGAGTGCGCTCAGAAAATCAGTGGTTGCCCACTGCGTGGATGATGCCATCGCCACGGCCCAGTCCGCGCGTACATCATCAGAGTATGGGGCAGGACAGTGTGCGCCAGCAGCTGCAGCAAGGCCTCGGCCCGTGCGTCGTGAGCAAGCATCGGGACAAGGTTTTGGATCCCGTGCGGCAATGTACCTCAGCATGCACCCCGTCATTGCCTCCCACAGCTCACATGCCGCCAAAATGCTTTGCCAAGCTCAGCCTCGCCCAGCAGCGGGCTGGCTTCAAGTTGCCTAACTTGTGGGCTGTCACCCGGGCTTGGCAAGATTGCGACACCGGAGAAACGATTGTGGCAGCCACCCATGGGCCCCCAGGCACGGATGTGGCGGGCATCGTCATGACCTACGACATGTTGCATAGCCTGCCCATGTTTCTGGCAAGCCTGTCTTAGACCCTCGGCCGCACGGATCGCGCCATCCTTGCCTCAAAGGTGCTTGGGGTCTCGGGGGCAACGTGCACGGAGGTCCTTGATGACATGGCAACACTCCTCGACACGTGATCTGAGACCAACGAGGTTGGGCTGCTCGCAAACATCCTTACCTAGCACCGCTGGCCCAAAGGCCACGACCAGCTAAAGGCGGATTTTGACAAGGACCCAACCCATCTTCACGGGGGCTGGCGCCAGCCAATGTGTGACCCCGAGGGGTGTTCGACAGTTTGGGGGGCTGTAGGGGGGGGGGGCGGGGACCCCACCCCCCTCCGAAGGGGGGGGGACCCCCCCCCTTCGTTGAGTCAAACCCAGCACCTTTTCCGGCAGGCCCCGTCCAAGCGCGCAAACACACAAAGCTAACAAGATGCACTGTGAATGGTGATTGTTTTGCTGCACTGCAGCACTTTCATAGCAGTACTGAATGTTGCCCTGAGTTCGCCCAAAGGCCTTTCCTTCCCCTTGTCACAAACAACAGACATATATGTAGAGAAGCGAAGGGAGTCTCATACATATATATATATATATATATATATATATATATATATATATATATATATACTTAACCCCTGCCGTCTCGGGGAGCCCCACCGCTTCAGAGCGGGGGCCTAAATCAGAAGTGGCTACTTAACCCCTGCCGTCTCGGGGAGCCCCACCGCATCAGAGCGGGGGGCAAAATCAGAAGTGGCTACTTAACCCCTGCCGTCTCGGGGAGCCCCACCGCATCAGAGCGGGGGACAAAATCAGAAGTGGCCCACTTGTGGGCAACGTGGCTACTTAACCCCTGCCGTCTCGGGGAGCCCCTCCGCTTCAGAGCGGGGGACTAAATCAGAAGTGGCTACTTAACCCCTGCCGTCTCGGGGAGCCCCACCGCATCAGAGTGGGGGGCAAAATCAGAAGTGGCTACTTAACCCCTGCCGTCTCGGGGAGCCCCACCGCATCAGAGCGGGGGGCAAAATCAGAAGTGGCTACTTAACTCCTGCCGTCTCGGGGAGCCCCTCCGCATCAGAGCGGGGGACTAAATCAGAAGTGGCTACTTAACCCCTGCCGTCTCGGGGAGCCCCACCGCATCAGAAGGGGGGGCAAAATCAGAAGTGGCTACTTAACCCCTGCCGTCTCGGGGAGCCCCACCGTATCAGAGCGGGGGACTAAATCAGAAGTGGCTACTTAACCCCTGCCGTCTCGGCGAGCCCCACCGCATCGGAGCGGGGGGTAAAATCAGAAGTGGCTACTTAACCCCTGCCGTCTCAGGGAGCCCCATCGCATCAGAAGGGGGGGGAAAATCAGAAGTGGCTACTTAACCCCTGCCGTCTCAGGGAGCCCCACCGCATCAGAAGGGGGGGGGAAATCACAAGTGGCTACTTAACCCCTGCCGTCTCGGGGAGCCCCACCGTATCAGAGCGGGGGACTAAATCAGAAGTGGCTACTTAACCCCTGCCATCTCGGGCAGCCCCACCGCATCAGAGGGGGGGGCAAAATCAGAAGTGGCTACTTAACCCCTGCCGTCTCGGGGAGCCCCTCCGCATCAGAGCGGGGGCCTAAATCAGAAGTGGCTACTTAACCCCTGCCGTCTCGGGGAGCCCCACCGCATCAAAGTGGGGGCCTAAATCAGAAGTGGCTACTTAACCCCTGCCGTCTCGGGGAGCCCCACCGCATCAGAGGGGGGGGCAAAATCAGAAGTGGCTACTTAACCCCTGCCGTCTCGGGGAGCCCCTCCGCATCAGAGCGGGGGGCAAAATCAGAAGTGGCTACTTAACCCCTGCCGTCTCGTGGAGCCCCACCGCATCAGAGCGGGGGGCAAAATCAGAAGTGGCTTCTTAACCCCTGCCGTCTCGGAGATCCCCACCGCATCAGAGCGGGGGGCAAAATCAGAAGTGGCTACTTCACCCCTGCCGTCTCGGGGAGCCCCACCGCATCAGAGCGGGGGACAAAATCAGAAGTGGCCCACTTGTGGGCAACGTGGCTACTTAACGCCTGCCGTCTCGGGGAGCCCCTCCGCTTCAGAGCGGGGGACTAAATCAGAAGTCGCTACTTAACCCCTGCCGTCTCGGGGAGCCCCACCGCATCAGAGTGGGGGGCAAAATCAGAAGTGGCTACTTAACCCCTGCCGTCTCGGGGAGCCCCACCGCATCAGAGCGGGGGGCAAAATCAGAAGTGGCTACTTAACCCCTGCCGTCTCGGGGAGCCCCTCCGCATCAGAGCGGGGGACTAAATCAGAAGTGGCTACTTAACCCCTGCCGTCTCGGGGAGCCCCACCGCATCAGAAGGGGGGGCAAAATCAGAAGTGGCTACTTAACCCCTGCCGTCTCGGGGAGCCCCTCCGCATCAGAGCGGGGGACTAAATCAGAAGTGGCTACTTAACCCCTGCCGTCTCGGGGAGCCCCACCGCATCGGAGCGGGGGGTAAAATCAGAAGTGGCTACTTAACCCCTGCCGTCTCAGGGAGCCCCACCGCATCAGAAGGGGGGGGGAAATCAGAAGTGGCTACTTAACCCCTGCCGTCTCGGGGAGCCCCACCGCATCAGAAGGGGTGGGAAAATCAGAAGTGGTTACTTAACCCCTGCCGTCTCGGGGAGCCCCACCGTATCAGAGCGGGGGACTAAATCAGAAGTGGCTACTTAACCCCTGCCATCTCGGGCAGCCCCACCGCATCAGAGGGGGGGGCAAAATCAGAAGTGGCTACTTAACCCCTGCCGTCTCGGGGAGCCCCTCCGCATCGGAGCGGGGGCCTAAATCATAAGTGGCTACTTAACCCCTGCCGTCTCGGGGAGCCCCACCGCATCAGAGGGGGGGGCAAAATCAGAAGTGGCTACTTAACCCCTGCCGTCTCGGGGAGCCCCTCCGCTTCAGAGCGGGGGGCTAAATCAGAAGTGGCTACTTAACCCCTGCCGTCTCGGGGAGCCCCACCGCATCAGAGCGGGGGGCAAAATCAGAAGTGGCTACTTAACCCCTGCCGTCTCGGGGAGCCCCACCGCATCAGAGTGGGCGGCAAAATCAGAAGTGGCTACTTAACCCCTGCCGTCTCAGGTAGCCCCACCGCATCAGAAGGGGGGGGGAAAATCAGAAGTGGCTACTTAACCCCTGCCGTCTCGGGGAGCCCCACCGCATCGGAGCGGGGGGCAAAATCAGAAGTGGCTACTTCACCCCTGCCATCTCGGGGAGCCCCTCCGCATCAGAGCGGGGGCCTAAATCAGAAGTGGCTACTTAACCCCTGCCGTCTCGGGGATCCCCACCGCATCGGAAGGGGGGGCAAAATCAGAAGTGGCTACTTTACCCCTGCGGTCTCGGGGAGCCCCTCCGCTTCAGAGCGGGGGGCTAAATCAGAAGTTGCTACTTAACCCTTGCCGTCTCGGGGAGCCCCACCGCATCAGAGCGGGGGGCAAAATCAGAAGTGGCTACTTAACCCCTGCCATCTCGGGGAGCCCCTCCGCATCAGAGCGGGGGACTAAATCAGAAGTGGCTACTTAACCCCTGCCGTCTCGGGGAGCCCCACCGCATCGGAAGGGGGGGCAAAATCAGAAGTGGCTACTTAACCCCTGCCGTCTTGGGGAGCCCCTCCGCATCAGAGCGGGGGGCAAAATCAGAAGTGGCTACTTAACCCGTGCCGTCTCGGGGAGCCCCTCCGCATCAGAGCGGGCGGCAAAATCAGAAGTGGCCCACTTGTGGGCAACGTGACTACTTAACCCCTGCCGTCTCGGGGAGCCCCTCCGCTTCAGAGTGGGGGACTAAATCAGAAGTGGCTGCTTAACCCCTGCCGTCTCGGGGAGCCCCACCGCATCGGAGCGGGGGGCAAAATCAGAAGTGGCTACTTAACCCCTGCCGTCTCGGGGAGCCCCACCGCATCAGAGCGGGGGGCAAAATCAGAAATTGCTACTTAACCCCTGCCGTCTCGGGGAGCCCCTCCGCATCAGAGCGGGGGACTAAATCAGAAGTGGCTACTTAACCCCTGCCGTCTCGGGGAGCCCCACCGCATCAGAAGGGGGGGCAAAATCAGAAGTGGCTACTTAACCCCTGCCGTCTCGGGGAGCCCCACCGCATCGGAGCGGGGGGCAAAATCAGAAGTGGCTACTTAACCCCTGCCGTCTCGGGGAGCCCCACCGCATCAGAGCGGGGGGCAAAATCAGAAGTGGCTACTTAACCCTTGCCGTCTCGGGGAGCCCCACCGCATCAGAGCGGGGGGCAAAATCAGAAGTGGCTACTTAACCCCTGCCGTCTCGGGGAGCCCCTCCGCATCAGAGCGGGCGGCAAAATCAGAAGTGGCCCACTTGTGGGCAACGTGGCTACTTAACCCCTGCCGTCTCGGGGAGCCCCTCCGCTTCAGAGTGGGGGACTAAATCAGAAGTGGCTGCTTAACCCCTGCCGTCTCGGGGAGCCCCACCGCATCGGAGCGGGGGGCAAAATCAGAAGTGGCTACTTAACCCCTGCCGTCTCGGGGAGCCCCACCGCATCAGAGCGGGGGGCAAAATCAGAAATTGCTACTTAACCCCTGCCATCTCGGGAAGCCCCTCCGCATCACAGTGGGGGCCTAAATCAGAAGTGGCTACTTAACCCCTGCCGTCTCGGGTAGCCCCACCGCATCAGAAGGGGGGGCAAAATCAGAAGTGGCTACTTAACCCCTGCCATCTCGGGAAGCCCCTCCGCATCAGAGTGGGGGCCTAAATCAGAAGTGGCTACTTAACCCCTGCCGTCTCGGGGAGCCCCACCGCATCAGAAGGGGGGGCAAAATCAGAAATGGCTACTTAACCCCTGCCGTCTCGGGGAGCCCCTCCGCTTCAGAGCGGGGGGCTAAATCAGAAGTGGCTACTTAACCCCTGCCGTCTCGGGGAGCCCCACCGCATCAGAGCGGGGGGCAAAATCAGAAGTGGCTACTTAACCCCTGCCGTCTCGGGGAGCCCCACCGCATCAGAGCGGGCGGCAAAATCAGAAGTGGCTACTTAACCCCTGCCGTCTCGGGGAGCCCCTCCGCATCAGAGCGGGGGACTAAATCAGAAGTGGCTACTTAACCCCTGCCGTCTCGGGGAGCCCCACCGCATCAGAAGGGGGGGCAAAATCAGAAGTGGCTACTTTACCCCTGCCGTCTCGGGGAGCCCCACCGTATCAGAGCGGGGGACTAAATCAGAAGTGGCTACTTAACCCCTGCCGTCTCGGGGAGCCCCACCGCATCAGAAGGGGGGGCAAAATCAGAAGTGGCTACTTTACCCCTGCCGTCTCGGGGAGCCCCACCGTATCAGAGCGGGGGACTAAATCAGAAGTGGCTACTTAACCCCTGCCGTCTCGGGGAGCCCCAGCGCATCGGAGCGGGGGGCAAAATCAGAAGTGGCTACTTAACCCCTGCCATCTCGGGGAGCCCCTCCGCATCAGAGCGGGGGCCTAAATCAGAAGTGGCTACTTAACCCCTGCCGTCTCGGGGATCCCCACCGCATCAGAGCGGGGGGCAAAATCAGAAATGGCTACTTTACCCCTGCCGTCTCGGGGAGCCCCTCCGCTTCAGAGCGGGGGGCTAAATCAGAAGTTGCTACTTAACCCCTGCCGTCTCGGGGAGCCCCACCGCATCAGAGCGGGGGGCAAAATCAGAAGTGGCTACTTAACCTCTGCCGTCTCGGGGAGCCCCACCGCATCAGAGCGGGGGGCAAAATTAGAAGTGGCTACTTCACCCCTGCCGTCTCGGGGAGCCCCTCCGCATCAGAGCGGGGGACTAAATCAGAAGTGGCTACTTAACCCCTGCCGTCTCGGGGAGCCCCACCGCATCAGAAGGGGTGGCAAAATCAGAAGTGGCTACTTAACCCCTGCCGTCTCGGGGAGCCCCTCCGCATCAGAGTGGGGGGCAAAATCAGAAGTGGCTACTTAACCCCTGCCATCTCGGGGAGCCCCTCCGCATCAGAGCGGGGGGCAAAATCAGAAGTGGCTACTTAACCCCTGCCGTCTCGGGGAGCCCCTCCGCATCAGAGCGGGTGACTAAATCAGAAGTGGCTACTTAACCCTTGCCGTCTCGGGGAGCCCCACCGCATCAGAGCGGGGGGCAAAATCAGAAGTGGCTACTTAACCCCTGCCGTCTCGGGGAGCCCCACCGCATTAGAAGGGGGGGCAAAATCAGAAGTGGCTACTTAACCCCTGCCGTCTCGGGGAGCCCCACCGCATCAGAAGGGGGGGCAAAATCAGAAGTGGCTACTTAACCCCTGCCGTCTCGGGGAGCCCCTCCGCATCAGAGCGGGGGACTAAATCAGAAGTGGCTACTTAACCCTTGCCGTCTCAGGGAGCCCCACCGCATCGGAGCGGGGGGCAAAATCAAAAGTGGCTACTTAACCCCTGCCGTCTCGGGGAGCCCCTCCGCATCAGAGCGGGGGACTAAATCAGAAGTGGCTACTTAACCCCTGCCGTCTCGGGGAGCCCCACCGCATCAGAAGGGGGGGCAAAATCAGAAGTGGCTACTTAACCCCTGCCGTCTCGGGGATCCCCACCGCATCGGAGCGGGGGGCAAAATCAGAACTGGCTACTTAACCCCTGTCATCTCGGGGAGCCCCTCCGCATCAGAGCGGGCAACTAAATCAGAAGTGGCTACTTAACCCCTGCCGTCTCGGGGAGCCCCACCGCATCAGAAGGGGGGGCAAAATCAGAAGTGGCTACTTAACCCCTGCCGTCTCGGGGAGCCCCTCCGCATCAGAGCGGGTGACTAAATCAGAAGTGGCTACTTAACCCTTGCCGTCTCGGGGAGCCCCACCGCATTAGAGCGGGGGGCAAAATCAGAAGTGGCTACTTAACCCCTGCCGTCTCGGGGAGCCCCACCGCATTAGAAGGGGGGGCAAAATCAGAAGTGGCTACTTAACCCCTGCCGCCTCGGGGAGCCCCTCCGCATCAGAGCGGGGGACTAAATCAGAAGTGGCTACTTAACCCCTGCCGTCTCGGGGAGCCCCACCGCATCAGAAGGGGGGGCAAAATCAAAAGTGGCTACTTAACCCCTGCCGTCTCGGGGAGCCCCTCTGCTTCAGAGCGGGGGGCTAAATAAGAAGTGGCTACTTAACCCCTGCCGTCTCGGGGAGCCCCACCGCATCAGAAGGGGGGGCAAAATCAAAAGTGGCTACTTAACCCCTGCCGTCTCGGGGAGCCCCTCCGCATCAGAGCGGGGGACTAAATCAGAAGTGGCTACTTAACCCCTGCCGTCTCGGGGAGCCCCACCGCATCAGAAGGGGGGGCAAAATCAGAAGTGGCTACTTAACCCCTGCCGTCTCGGGGAGCCCCTCCGCATCAGAGCGGGGGACTAAATCAGAAGTGGCTACTTAACCCCTGCCGTCTCGGGGAGCCCCACCGCATCGGAGCGGGGGGCAAAATCAAAAGTGGCTACTTAACCCCTGCCGTCTCGGGGAGCCCCTCCGCATCAGAGCGGGGGACTAAATCAGAAGTGGCTACTTAACCCCTGCCGTCTCGGGGAGCCCCACCGCATCAGAAGGGGGGGCAAAATCAGAAGTGGCTACTTAACCCCTGCCGTCTCGGGGATCCCCACCGCATCGGAGCGGGGGGCAAAATCAGAAGTGGCTACTTAACCCCTGCCATCTCGGGGAGCCCCTCCGCATCAGAGCGGGCAACTAAATCAGAAGTGGCTACTTAACCCCTGCCGTCTCGGGGAGCCCCACCGCATCAGAAGGGGGGGCAAAATCAGAAGTGGCTACTTAACCCCTGCCGTCTCGGGGAGCCCCTCCGCATCAGAGCGGGTGACTAAATCAGAAGTGGCTACTTAACCCTTGCCGTCTCGGGGAGCCCCACCGCATCAGAGCGGGGGGCAAAATCAGAAGTGGCTACTTAACCCCTGCCGTCTCGGGGAGCCCCACCGCATTAGAAGGGGGGGCAAAATCAGAAGTGGCTACTTAACCCCTGCCGTCTCGGGGAGCCCCACCGCATCAGAAGGGGGGGCAAAATCAGAAGTGGCTACTTAACCCCTGCCGTCTCGGGGAGCCCCTCCGTATCAGAGCGGGGGACTAAATCAGAAGTGGCTACTTAACCCCTGCCGTCTCGGGGAGCCCCACCGCATCAGAAGGGGGGGCAAAATCAGAATCGGCTACTTAACCCCTGCCGTCTCGGGGAGCCCCACCGCATCAGAAGGGGGGGCAAAATCAGAAGTGGCTACTTAACCCCTGCCGTCTCGGGGAGCCCCTCCGCATCAGAGCGGGGGACTAAATCAGAAGTGGCTACTTAACCCTTGCCGTCTCGGGGAGCCCCACCGCATCAGAAGGGGGGGCAAAATCAAAAGTGGCTACTTAACCCCTGCCGTCTCGGGGAGCCCCTCTGCTTCAGAGCGGGGGGCTAAATCAGAAGTGGCTACTTAACCCCTGCCGTCTCGGGGAGCCCCTCCGCATCAGAGCGGGGGACTAAATCAGAAGTGGCTACTTAACCCCTGCCGTCTCGGGGAGCCCCACCGCATCAGAGCGGGGGACTAAATCAGAAGTCGCTACTTAACCCCTGCCGTCTCGGGGAGCCCCACCGCATCAGAAGGGGGGGCAAAATCAAAAGTGGCTACTTAACCCCTGCCGTCTCGGGGAGCCCCTCCGCATCAGAGCGGGGGACTAAATCAGAAGTGGCTACTTAACCCCTGCCGTCTCGGGGAGCCCCACCGCATCAGAAGGGGGGGCAAAATCAGAAGTGGCTACTTAACCCCTGCCGTCTCGGGGAGCCCCTCCGCATCAGAGCGGGGGACTAAATCAGAAGTGGCTACTTAACCCCTGCCGTCTCGGGGAGCCCCACCGCATCGGAGCGGGGGGCAAAATCAAAAGTGGCTACTTAACCCCTGCCGTCTCGGGGAGCCCCTCCGCATCAGAGCGGGGGACTAAATCAGAAGTGGCTACTTAACCCCTGCCGTCTCGGGGAGCCCCACCGCATCAGAAGGGGGGGCAAAATCAGAAGTGGCTACTTAACCCCTGCCGTCTCGGGGATCCCCACCGCATCGGAGCGGGGGGCAAAATCAGAACTGGCTACTTAACCCCTGCCATCTCGGGGAGCCCCTCCGCATCAGAGCGGGCAACTAAATCAGAAGTGGCTACTTAACCCCTGCCGTCTCGGGGAGCCCCACCGCATCAGAAGCGGGGGCAAAATCAGAAGTGGCTACTTAACCCCTGCCGTCTCGGGGAGCCCCTCCGCATCAGAGCGGGTGACTAAATCAGAAGTGGCTACTTAACCCTTGCCGTCTCGGGGAGCCCCACCGCATCAGAGCGGGGGGCAAAATCAGAAGTGGCTACTTAACCCCTGCCGTCTCGGGGAGCCCCACCGCATTAGAAGGGGGGGCAAAATCAGAAGTGGCTACTTAACCCCTGCCGTCTCGGGGAGCCCCTCCGCATCAGAGCGGGGGACTAAATCAGAAGTGGCTACTTAACCCCTGCCGTCTCGGGGAGCCCCACCGCATCAGAACGGGGGGCAAAATCAAAAGTGGCTACTTAACCCCTGCCGTCTCGGGGAGCCCCTCTGCTTCAGAGCGGGGGGCTAAATCAGAAGTGGCTACTTAACCCCTGCCGTCTCGGGGAGCCCCACCGCATCAGAAGGGGGGGCAAAATCAGAAGTGACTACTTAACCCCTGCCGTCTCGGGGAGCCCCACCGCATCAGAGCGGGGGACTAAATCAGAAGTGGCTACTTAACCCCTGCCGTCTCGGGGAGCCCCTCCGCATCAGAGCGGGCGGCAAAATCAGAAGTGGCCCACTTGTGGGCAACGTGGCTACTTAACCCCTGCCATCTCGGGGAGCCCCTCCGCTTCAAAGTGGGGGACTAAATCAGAAGTGGCTGCTTAACCCCTGCCGTCTCGGGGAGCCCCACCGCATCGGAGCGGGGGGCAAAATCAGAAGTGGCTACTTAACCCCTGCCGTCTCGGGGAGCCCCACCGCATCAGAGCGGGGGGCAAAATCAGAAGTGGCTACTTAACCCCTGCCGTCTCGGGGAGCCCCACCGCATCAGAAGGGGGGGCAAAATCAGAAGTGGCTACTTAACCCCTGCCGTCTCGGGGAGCCCCACCGCATCGGAGCGGGGGGCAAAATCAGAAATGGCTACTTAACCCCTGCCATCTCGGGAAGCCCCTCCGCATCAGAGTGGGGGCCTAAATCAGAAGTGGCTACTTAACCCCTGCCGTCTCGGGGAGCCCCACCGCATCGGAAGGGGGGGCAAAATCAGAAGTGGCTACTTAACCCCTGCCGTCTCGGGGAGCCCCTCCGCTTCAGAGCGGGGGGCTAAATCAGAAGTGGCTACTTAACCCCTGCCGTCTCGGGGAGCCCCACCGCATCAGAGCGGGGGGCAAAATCAGAAGTGGCTACTTAACCCCTGCCGTCTCGGGGAGCCCCACCGCATCAGAGCGGGCGGCAAAATCAGAAGTGGCTACTTAACCCCTGCCGTCTCGGGGAGCCCCTCCGCATCAGAGCGGGGGACTAAATCAGAAGTGGCTACTTAACCCCTGCCGTCTCGGGGAGCCCCACCGCATCAGAAGGGGGGGCAAAATCAGAAGTGGCTACTTTACCCCTGCCGTCTCGGGGAGCCCCACCGTATCAGAGCGGGGGACTAAATCAGAAGTGGCTACTTAACCCCTGCCGTCTCGGGGAGCCCCACCGCATCAGAAGGGGGGGCAAAATCAGAAGTGGCTACTTTACCCCTGCCGTCTCGGGGAGCCCCACCGTATCGGAGCGGGGGGCAAAATCAGAAGTGGCTACTTAACCCCTGCCGTCTCGGGGAGCCCCACCGCATCGGAGCGGGGGGCAAAATCAGAAGTGGCTACTTAACCCCTGCCATCTCGGGGAGCCCCTCCGCATCAGAGCGGGGGCCTAAATCAGAAGTGGCTACTTAACCCCTGCCGTCTCGGGGAGCCCCACCGCATCAGAGCGGGGGGCAAAATCAGAAGTGGCTACTTAACCCCTGCCATCTCGGGGAGCCCCACCGCATCAGAGCGGGGGGCAAAATCAGAAGTGGCTACTTAACCTCTGCCGTCTCGGGGAGCCCCACCGCATCGGAGCGGGGGGCAAAATCAGAAGTGGCTACTTCACCCCTGCCGTCTCGGGGAGCCCCACCGCATCACAAGGGGGGGGCAAAATCAGAAGTGGCTACTTTACCCCTGCCGTCTCGGGAAGCCCCTCCGCTTCAGAGCGGGGGGCTAAATCAGAAGTTGCTACTTAACCCCTGCCGTCTCGGGGAGCCCCACCGCATCAGAGCGGGGGGCAAAATCAGAAGTGGCTACTTAACCTCTGCCGTCTCGGGGAGCCCCACCGCATCAGAGCGGGGGGCAAAATCAGAAGTGGCTACTTCACCCCTGCCGTCTCGGGGAGCCCCTCCGCATCAGAGCGGGGGACTAAATCAGAAGTGGCTACTTAACCCCTGCCGTCTCGGGGAGCCCCACCGCATCAGAAGGGGTGGCAAAATCAGAAGTGGCTACTTAACCCCTGCCGTCTCGGGGAGCCCCTCCGCATCAGAGCGGGGGGCAAAATCAGAAGTGGCTACTTAACCCCTGCCATCTCGGGGAGCCCCTCCGCATCAGAGCGGGCGGCAAAATCAGAAGTGGCTACTTAACCCCTGCCGTCTCGGGGAGCCCCTCCGCATCAGAGCGGGTGACTAAATCAGAAGTGGCTACTTAACCCCTGCCGTCTTGGGGAGCCCCACCGCATCAGAAGGGGGGGCAAAATCAGAAGTGGCTACTTAACCCCTGCCGTCTCGGGGAGCCCCTCCGCATCAGAGCGGGCAACTAAATCAGAAGTGGCTACTTAACCCCTGCCGTCTCGGGGAGCCCCACCGCATCGGAGCGGGGGGCAAAATCAAAAGTGGCTACTTAACCCCTGCCGTCTCGGGGAGCCCCTCCGCATCAGAGCGGGGGCGTAAATCAGAAGTGGCTACTTAACCCCTGCCGTCTCGGGGATCCCCACCGCATCGGAGCGGGGGGCAAAATCAGAAGTGGCTACTTAACCCCTGCCATCTCGGGGAGCCCCTCCGCATCAGAGCGGGGGACTAAATCAGAAGTGGCTACTTAACCCCTGCCGTCTCGGGGAGCCCCACCGCATCAGAAGGGGGGGCAAAATCAGAAGTGGCTACTTAACCCCTGCCGTCTCGGGGAGCCCCTCCGCATCAGAGCGGGTGACTAAATCAGAAGTGGCTACTTAACCCTTGCCGTCTCGGGGAGCCCCACCGCATCAGAGCGGGGGGCAAAATCAGAAGTGGCTACTTAACCCCTGCCGTCTCGGGGAGCCCCACCGCATTAGAAGGGGGGGCAAAATCAGAAGTGGCTACTTAACCCCTGCCGTCTCGGGGAGCCCCTCCGCATCAGAGCGGGGGACTAAATCAGAAGTGGCTACTTAACCCCTGCCGTCTCGGGGAGCCCCACCGCATCGGAGCGGGGGGCAAAATCAAAAGTGGCTACTTAACCCCTGCCGTCTCGGGGAGCCCCTCTGCTTCAGAGCGGGGGGCTAAATCAGAAGTGGCTACTTAACCCCTGCCGTCTCGGGGAGCCCCACCGCATCAGAAGGGGGGGCAAAATCAGAAGTGACTACTTAACCCCTGCCGTCTCGGGGAGCCCCACCGCATCAGAGCGGGGGACTAAATCAGAAGTGGCTACTTAACCCCTGCCGTCTCGGGGAGCCCCACCGCATCAGAGCGGGGGGCAAAATCAGAAGCGGCCCACAAGAGGGCAAGGTGGCTACTTAACCTTTTTGTGCTCTCAGCCATTTTTGAATTCTCCACAAAATTCTGAGTATTTTGAGTATAGACACATGGGGTGGAACAAAAAAATTACCCCCCGCCGTATGCCTAAAACAAAATCTGCGGCGCCTCCGGCGCCGACAAAGCACACTGTTCCGTGCGACAATTTTGGGGTCCGTAGAGGGGGGGGGGGGTGCCCCCCCCCCCCCCCCCTTGGGGTCGGGTCCCGGCCAGGGCCAGCCCCCGTGCCCATCTTCGTCGCCT
Organism: Eutreptiella sp. 'Long Island Sound 2002'; assembly: GCA_964036045.1. Classification (NCBI taxonomy): domain Eukaryota; phylum Euglenozoa; class Euglenophyceae; order Eutreptiales; family Eutreptiaceae; genus Eutreptiella; species Eutreptiella sp. 'Long Island Sound 2002'. The sequence continues at coordinate 45,170,982 of OZ038384.1, forward strand.
ACTGAACCGGTTTGTGCTGCGAGTATCATCGGGCCGCACCATGATGGGATGGTAATGGCTAAGGCAGTCCGTTGAAGCCGCCTGGGCCAGGCGACATGCGTTGGGTGCAGGGTGGGCCTGTGACCCTATCGACCCACGCGGCCTGCCCCCCTCCATACCGGTGTCCGACACGAAGCTGTCAGTGGGAATAAAGGCCATGCTACCCTTCATGTTGCCGTCGGGCCCCATACCGGAGGCCCAGGGAGGACACCCACCAACGCGTGCCCAAGACCAAGTGCGGCCAGCCAAGCCCCCGCCAGGTGGCCGCTCAGGTTAGGGCTCTGCCGCCGGCAAGTCAGACTCCGACGCGTCGCACTTTGCCACTGAGTTGCAGACCGCGTGGGACGTCTGCCACACCTACCCGTTGGAGCACATGCGGAAGGCTGGCACCAACCTCCACCTACAGATGGCAACTCTCCCCACGATGGTCCCGACCTTGAGGCCTATCACGCAGGCCGTAACCGGGAAAGAGCTGGGGCCAATCCTCACGTCCCAGGACGGGTACTTTGGGAGAGTCGCCGGGCCGGCACCCACTGCCCTCGCACAGTGGAGGCAATGGCTTGGCGGCCGAAACCTTCTTTAGTGGACACCCACATCAAAGCGTGAGCTTCTTGACGCCGCGGAAGACATCATTGCCGCCCACACATCAGACTGGGACTGGCCAGCGATCGGAGCCCAAATGGCGATCACAGGATCACACCTTGGACTGGCCATGCATTTCGTAGATATACTCATGGCGGCCGATTCTGTGGACTCCTCCTAGCAGGCATGCGTGCAGTTTGTCGTGAACGTCTCGGACTTGGACACCATCAAAACCGCCAACGATTACCTCCGTGACCAAGCGGGGGCGAGCCTGGTGCCCAGTTGGGCAGCTAAGTACATGGACCGCCGCCCCGGGTCAGGCCGCCAGGATCCAAGCCGCTCGCGGGACCGCACATCGCGTGGCTCGGCATCCCCACCCCGAAAGGCCGCCTCTCGAGACCGAGACGCCAAACGTGCGAGAAGCCCCCCGCCCGAGGACGATGCCGAGCAGCTGGAGCTTTGGGGCCTGCAAGGACTGCCGGCCTCATAAGTGGTAGTGGCATCGTCAGCATTCCTCGGCCGCCCCATCGTGGTGCCATCCCGTGCCCCAAGGAACTGGCCCTTCACCGTGTTCGTACCGTGAGAGGCCTGCCGTGCAGCCTCCAAGGGCGCCAACATTGTGCCGGTGGCAACGCCCAACGGGGCCTACTTCCTGGTCAGCCGCCGCAGCCATCACATCGATAACAAGCGCGCCTGCAGGTCAGGCACCCATCTGAACTGCCCAAAATGTGCTAGCCTTGTGCTAGCCGCAAGGCATAAGCAGCTTTCAGTATGTTATGTGTATGGTTCTTCATGTTGTATATGCCGCATGAGTACCATGTGGTACGTAATGTGCGAGCACGCTGTTGTTCAGACATTCTCCAATTCTAGATCACCGCCTTCACCCCCTTGTTCCTGAGCTGGCTGGCTGGTTGGCTGGCTTGGGTTTACTTGCAAAGCCGTCAAAAATTCAATGATGCGCATGAGCCATCATGTTCAACCGAAGCCCATCCATAGCCAGGCTGTAGGAAAAGCGGTCATACTAGTAGTTTAAAGTAGGGCATTGCGTGAGCAAAAGTGACTCTGAGCGGGCTGGCTGTGCAGGGGCACTTAGAAAAGCGGGAAATACTGGACCACTGTCATTCTGTGGTCATCAACAACCAGTCCAGCCAGCTGTGAAATGATGCGGCGCAACACGGTCAGGCACATGCACCGTAGCAGGTCACAAGCCTCCCCAAATACGTCCTTGTGTGCTGAGCTGTGCCAAATGGCAACCCAGTGTGGGAATATCCTCTGAAAATGCCATGCGAAGCAGAGGTCAGTCAAGATTAGGCAGAGGTTACTCTTCGAAGATCCTTGAGCAGGGGTCTTCATTGGTTTGTTGCTGAATGTTGTGTTGCAGGTGTAGGCGGTCTTGTGATTGCCGCAGCTTAGTCAAAAGTGGGGCCCCAAATCCTGATAAATACTGCCCGGATGTCACTTGGACCCACAATTACGAAAATGGAATCTCTGAAATCGGCGCAACGAGGGCGCGCATCCAGCAATGCACCTTGTATTGGGTGACATTGTTTTTCAACGATTGCTGATGATCTTTACCTCTTGTGCCCCCCACCCCCCCGAGCGGTGCAGCCCTACATTGTATTTTCATCACATGTGTGTTCAGTGCCCTGTCTTTCTTGGCCAGCTTTTGGGGAATCGCATCATCGGCGGTGTCAGTTCACATACACCGTTTGTTGGTCTGGAAGGATCTGCGGGTCCATTATTGGGCAATGGCTTGACTTTGGTCAAGGCGAGGCTCAGGGCAGGGCAGTCAAGGGTAAGCGACAGGCAGGGGATGCTTTGCATGAGTTGCTGTGTGCTGCACACTGCACATTGTACCATGCAGGATGTTGCGCAGGGGGTGTGCACTGCACAATGTGCCAGGTGCGCAATCTGCAGAGGGTGCAGTGCGCGGAGTGGGCACAGCACAGTTTGCCCGAATGCTCAGCACTTCGCACACAAGAAACTCTGCGCACAGTGGCACTGTGCACACTGCACACTGCACACCTGGCACACTGCCACAGGCAAAATCTGCATACCGCAAGCTCGCCGCACTGCACACTCTGTGCATCGCATATTGCATGTTCCACACACTGCACAGCGCACACGGCACATTTTGCGCATCTGCACACATTGCACACTGCACAACGTGTACTCTGCAAATATGTGCACAGTATGGCGTGCTCGGTGCGCAATGTGCAGTGTGCAGTGTGTGTGGTGGTGCAGTGTGCAGTGTGCGGTGTTCAAAGTGTGCAATGCGCACTATGCAAAAATGGACACTGTGCAGTGTGCAAAGTGCACGGTGCTTAGTGGGCAGAGTGCATGGTGTACAATGTAAAATACTCCCCTACCAACCGGCTCGGTCTCAATGCTCAGTCTTGATTAGCGGTCAGTGGTAGGCCTGCACGTACATACCCGAGGAAGCACCATACATTCTACCCTAACCCCCCCTTGAAATCTCCCCCCTAGCGCGCGATGGTCTGGGGGGGGGGGAGAAGGTCGCCAAATGACGGTCTGCCTGGGGGGGGGGGGGTTGCAACGGTATTTCAAGGCAAACTGTGGTGCCCTCCACTGATGCAAGCAAACAGAACACAGGTGAAGCAACTTTTGCATTGATGCTTTGCCAATATGATTCATGCAACACAAATGTTATACGGGATCCAAAGGAAAGGTGAAGAACTTCTGTACGAGACTAGCACACTTTGAGCTGTTGCACATGTTTAGTTTGCATGACAGGCACAGGGTGTGCAACAGGGGCTGATGAGGAGGAGACAATGGAGCATGGGGCTGGTTTGGCAGCCGGTTTAGCTCCCGCTTGTGCGGACTGACCAGCCTATTCCGGGGCTGGCTTTGCTGTTGCCTTGGGGGCAGGCACCAATTTCTTTGGGGGCACCAAATCCTCAGGGATCCGCTTTTCCTCACATATATCACGAGTGAAATACAATTTTCCATCAAACATCAAATGTGCGTGAGTGGTACCATACACGGTCACCGGGAGAAAACAACTTGGGTCTGAAAAAGCAACACGACACCCCGTACACCGCCTTTGGAGACAGAATATCACAGAAAACACACAGGTGACTGATTTGCAGTGATGGGAAAGCAATGCAAGGACGTGTGTGTGACGGATGGGCAACACAAACCACCGCAATAGATATTGCCAAGCAAAACAGTGAAGTGACGGTCTCCCGGGGGGGCAGGGGGGGGGGAGATTGCAAGGGTGGGAGATTTCAAAGGGGGGGGGATTAGGGTAGCAACACATGATGGGCATGCATGCATCATGAACAGGGTTGCCGAAGGCGACCATTGACAGAATATTGCTTCCAGTGCATGCAGCAGCAATGGTCATGTCACGCCAAAGCTTGGTGACCTTTGAGTACGAAGTGTGGCTGGAGGCCATGGAGGAGAAGGGGGGTGTCTGCGTTCCCAGAACAGGGAGAAAAACCCCTAGCCAGGCACAGGAATCTAAGTGCAAACAGTCTACAACTGATCACCCTGACACCATCCCCTGAGCATTCAGGTGAAGAGGGGAGGTGGGGGGGGGGGTCGGGCATACAGAACGCCAGAGCTCAGCTCCTTGTGCTCCCGTCCAGATCGGCGGGGTGCACCCCATCTTCGGCATCAAATGCGTTACCCACCCCTTCGTCCAGTGCGCCTGCGCACCCCAGACGCCTTCGGCTGCCCACCCTCGACCGGCTTCGTGCTTCCCTCCACTGTGCTGCCACCTGCAGAGGACTCACCCCCCATGTTCTGGGACCGGGGCTTGCATGGGGATGCCTGGGTCTGGGGCATACATGTGTCACGGAGACAGCAATAGAGGCACAGGGCTGCGGCAGGGCCCAGAGGAACGAGCGCCAAGCATGAGGCTCGCTGGGGCAGGGCAGTTGTGCTGTCCTCGTCCAAGAGCATGATGGCAGCGACTCCGATGGCGTACAGCAGCCACTGGGTGCCTGGTCCAGGATGGAGGGCGAAGAAGTGCCTTGGAGCGCGAGGAGGGGGGCCCTGCCTTTCGAGCCTTATGAAAAAGAAATTGCAGAGACCCAAGAAATCTGAATGAAATCCCGTCGGACTGCAGAGCACATTCATCCCCAATGCAAGCCACATTTGGCTGTGTCCCAGAGGCAACAATTCATGGACTTCCTTCCCCCCCCCCTGAAACCCAAGGGCCTGTGATCCCAAAAAAGTTCCAAAGCCTTTCTCCAGTCTCCCAGGGACTTTGCTGTCGGACCCCCAGGGGCTGAGGTGCAGGGAGGGACGGGGGCTCCTCCTTTAAATTTGGTGATCTCAAAGCATCACTGTGCGTGTTTGTGTGTGCACACGCGCACACGTGCTGCAAAAAACCTCTCTTCCCCTCTCGTGCAAGCCCGGCCAAAGTCTTGCACAATCCCAGTCAGACGGGAAGCCTGCTCCAACACAAACCCGTGCTCACAGGCAGTCCATGGGGAAGCGGTTCTTGTGGTGGTTTGGGCCTCATTGCCACGTCAGTGGCTTCAGTCGTTGGGCTGCAATCGCAAGCAGAACGATGTTGTGCACAGAAATAACTCTTCCTGGCGCACAAACAGGGCATTTGGCGTTCTTGACCGACACTTAGATGGAGTTGTGGTGCTTAGTCAAGCCCAAGCTTACGCAAAAGGGCGGTGTTGTTAAGGAAGGCCCAGTCCGCACCGCGTACGGGAGAGCGGAGGGAGCAAGGGGACATGGTCAAGGGGACGGAGAGGAGGGCGGCAGAGATACAGGGGCATTGCGCCTTTGCCCCATTGCGACGTGCTCAAGGGTTGGGGGGGGGGGGGCAGTCGTTTCGCAGCACTACCAAGAGCAGCAGCACGTCAGTGCAAAATCTGTGGCATCTGAACACTCGGCACTCCAGCAGCATGTCATGCCCAGCCCGCCCCACAACACATCACGCAGCACTGCTGCAGCCTATCATACCCACCACGCGTCGGACCGGATTGTCCATCATGTGCCCCAAAAGCCACTGCGACGGTGTTGCAGTGCGCAATGCTGATGACAGCACCTGTGACAACGTAAAAGGACGGGAATAATTGACCATGACACTGCACATGGGGCATAGAGCATCAGGGGAACTCGTTATATACCCCCAGTACAGCTACAAGCACATTTTCAATATCAGCTGACAGAAATGGAAGGGGGTGAATGATTCGGAGTGCTGACCTTGTTTGACAAAAGTCGTCCAACAAGGGCTTTAAGAACTGGTTCATTTGGAGGCACGCACATGTGACACTGCCCTACACAGGGCCCGGTCCAATGGACCGACAGGGGGTGACATGGAATCAACAGGGGGCTTACCTTGTAACAGGTACCTTGTATGAGGGAGAGGGTCGTACTGGACATTAGACACACCTGCAGTCTTGTCACCGCCATCAGCCCCATGGAAGCAATAAGAAGAAGCCCAAAGCACACACTGATGCGCCGCTTTGCACTGGGGCTGTATTCTCCTGCAGGGCCCTGATACATCATGAGCCAAAGGAGCGTGACGACACTGTGCAGGGCCAGCACAGCGTACGCATGGGGGCGGTACTGCAGACCAATGAAGCCCTTGAGGGACCGTAGAACTGAGGACATGGTGCAGGGGATGGGGATAGTGCACTGAAAAGGATGAGTGATACTGCAATGCAGGGGGAGGTGTAGTGCACTGCAGGGGGGCCGCAGGCATTAGCATAATAGCCCACGCCAACAGGGGCTTTCATCCCCTTTAGGCGCACCCTGAGCTGCCACCACCGGCCGGGCTGGACTCCCTGTCCCCCCAACCTGTGAGCCCGCGCCATGAGGGGCAGCCATCCCCCACAGGCGAACCTTGAGCTGCAACCACCGGTTGGGCTAGACTCCCCAGCAACAGCATCAACAGCATCAGGGGCTTCCATCCCCTTTGGGCGCACCGAGAGCTGCAACCACTGGAACGGCTCGACCCCCCATCCCCGTAGCCTCTGAGCCCGGCCCATCAACGGCAGCCATCCCCTTTTGGCGCACCGAGAGCTGCAACCACCTGTTGGGCTGGACTCCCCGTCCCCCTAGCCCGTAGGCCTGCGCCATCAGGAGCTGCCATCCCCTTCAGGAACAGCATAACCACCCGTTGGGCTGGACTCCCTATCCCCCCAAACCCCAACCTGTGAGCCCGCGCCACCAGGGACTACCATCCCCTTAAGGCGCACATTAGGTTGCAACCATGGGCTGGTTTGGACTGCCCGTCCGCCCAGCCCGTGAACCTGCGCAATTGCTGGCTGCCATCCCGCACAGGTGCACTGTGATACACAAAGAATGACCCCGCCCCATAGCGATGTCTTGAAGGCACATTTCTCCAAGCTTGGATAGACGATCGCCACCCTTGTTTCGAACAACAGGTTGTTTGGTGCACGGGAGAGGTCCTCGAGCCAAGGGCTCTTCACTAGGCTTGGATTGGTATGCCAACTTGAAGCAGTGTGTGGACAAGTGTAATCCCACAATGTCACCAAAACCCCATTAGTGGCAGCATTCATTTTTCTTTTTTGGCGAACAGCGATTGTTTGTCCACATTCCATTGGTCTGCTTTGGGGGTAGTTGTTGAGCCCGCCATGCATGTCTATTTGTGGGATGCGAATGGAAGTGGCCTCTACATGCGCCCCCTTGTTCGGAAACTTCCCGCCAAAGGCATCCCACTATCCGCCAACCCTTCGGGTTTCCAACGCCCTGATGGTTGGACCTGCACATGCGGGCTCACAGGTTGGGGGGACAGGGAGTTCAACCCAGTCGGTGGTTGCGGCTCGCGGTAACCCTATGGGGCATGGGAGCCTCAAATGGTGCATGCTCACAGGCTGGGGCGGCGGCCAGCCTTTGGAAACTTGTAAGGTCGCAAAACCAAATCTCACGAAGAAAACATAAGCGGGGTCCCCAACGCTTCAAAGCGGGGACATAATAAAAGGTGGCCCACAAGTGGCTACATCACGCCTTGCGTTTCGGGGACCGGCAACCCCCCAAAGCGTGGGGGGGGGGGGGGGGGCGCAGAAGGACCCAGAAAAGGGGCGAATTGGCTACATCACCCCTACCGTATGGGAGGTCCCGAAGCCTTCCAGAGCGGGGGACAAAATCTGAAGTGGCCCACATGAGCGCCGATTGGCTGCATCACCCTTGCTTTCTAAGGGGTCCCCAGCGATTGAGAGCGGGGGACAAAATCATAAGTGGCCCATACATGGGTGGATTCATTACATGACCCGTGCCGTCTAGGGGGTCCCAAAGCTTCGAACAGGGATGCAAAATATAAAGTGGCCAACGTTTGGGCGGGTTGGCTACACCACCACTGCCTTCTGGGGGCTCACCAACACTTCAGAGCAGTGAACAAAATCACAAGTGGCCCACAAGTGGGTGGATTGGCTACATCACTGTTGTCCTCTAAGGGGTCAACAACGCTCCAAAGCGGGCGCCAAAATATGAGGGGGGCCATAAATGGGGGAATTTGCTACACCAACGCTGCCTTCTGGGGTGTACCCAACGCTTGAGAAAGGAAGACAAAATCTGAAGTGGTCCAAATATGGGCGGATTGACTACGTCAGCCGTGCCGTCTCGGGGATCCCCAACCCTTGTGAGCAGTGGTCATAAGGGGGCCACATGTGGGCCGCTTGGCTACATCTCCCTTGCCGTCTGGGGGGTCCCCAACGCTTCAGGGTGGGAGACAAAATCACAAGTGGCCCACAAGTGGGCACATGGGCTACATGACCCTTGTCCTTTGGGGGGGTGCATAACGCTTCAGAGCTGGGGACAAATTTGACATTGCCCAAATGTGGGCGGATAGACTCCATCACCCTTGCCTTCTAGGGGGCCCCGACCATTCAGAGAGGGGGACAAAATCACAAATGGCGCATACATGGGCGGACTGCCTTTTACCCGTGCCATCCACGGGGTAACCGACGCTTCCAGAGTGGGGGACAACATCTGAAGTGCCCAACATGTGGGTGGATTGGGTGCTTTGCCCGTGCCATCTAGGGGATCCCCAACGATTCACGGCGGCCAACGAAATCACAAATGGCCCACAAGTGCTCAAATTGGCTACATCAACCCTGCCACCTAGGGGGTCCCCAACCCTTTGGAGCGGGCGACCAAATCAAGAGTGGCCAATACGTGGGCGGATTGGCTACATCACCCCTGCCGTCTAGGGGGTACCCAACGATTTCACAGTGGGGAATAAAATCAAAAGTGTCCCACAAGTGGGTGGATTGACCCTTGCCTTGTGGAGAGTCCCCAACGCCTCATGGCGCGAAACCAATTCTAAAGTGGCCCATAAATGGGCGGACTGGCTGCATCACTCCTGCGCTCTAGGGGGTCGGCAACCCTTCTAAAGCGGGGAACAAATCTGAAGTGGCCCACATGGGGGCTGATTGGCCGCATCACCCTTGCCATCCGGGGGCTGCCAAACGCTTCCGAGCGAGGTACGAAATCACAAGCGGGCGGATTGGCTATATCACCCCTGCTATTAAGGGGTCCCCCACGGGGGACAAAATCACAAGTCACCCATAGATGGATGGTTTGGCTACATCAGCATTGACTTCTAGGGGGTCCCGGGCCCTTCGGAGTGGGGCACAAAATCAAAAGTGGGCCACATGTGGGGGGATGAACTACATCACCCCCTACCGTTTGGATGGTCCCCAACGCATGAGAGCGGGGGACAAATTGTGGAGTAGCCCAAACATTGGCCGATTGGCTATATCACCGCTGCCGTCTACGGGGTCCCCAACGATTTTGAAACCAGGGACAAAATGAAAAAGTGGCCCACAAGTGGGCGAATTTGGTACATCACCCTTGCCTTCTCGAGAGCCCCCAACCCTTCTAGAGCCGGGGACAATATCGGAGGTGGCCCACATGAGGGCGGATTGGCAATCACCCTTGCCGTCTAGGGGCTTCCAACGTTTCGGAGCGAGGGATGAAATCACAAGAGACCCACACACCCCTACCGTCTAGCGGATCCCCTACCCTTCAGAGCGGAAACAAAATCACAAGTGGCCCATACATGGGTGGTTCGGCTACATCACCGTTGACTTCTAGGGGATCCCCGACGCTTCGGAGCGGGCACAAATTCAACAGTGGTCCACATGTGGGCGGATGGGCTAAATCAACCGTACCATTTGGAAGGTCCTCAATGCTTGAACAGGGACATGTTACATCATTGTGACCATTTCGGGTGTCCCCAAAACTTCAAAGCAGGGTACAAAATCTGAAGTAGCCCATACATGGTCGCATTGGCTACATCATCGCTACCTTGCGAGGAGTGCCCAACGCTTATGAGCGGGGCACAAACTTGGAAGTGGCCCATACATGGGCCGATTGGCTACATCACCCCTACCGTCTAGGGGGTCCCAAAGATTTTAGAGCGGGAGACAAAATCAAAAGAGGCCCGCAAGTGGGTGGATTGGCTTCATCACCCTTGCCTTGCGGAGAGTCCCCAACACAACAGGGCGCAAACAAGGTGTGATGTGGCCCATGAATGGGTTGCTTGGCTGCATCACCCCTGCCCGATGTGGCGTCCCAATCCTTCCAGAGCCTGCAACCAAATAATAAGTGGCCCCCATGCCGGATTGGTTGCTTCACCCTTGCCATCCTTTGGCGTCCGACTCACCAGGAGACGCCAGTGGGACGGTTGGCGGCATCACCTTTATCGTCTAGGGGGTCCTCAACCCTTCGGGGCGGGGGAAAAAATCAGAAGTGGCCCACGTCATGGCAGATTGGCAATCACCCTTACCGTCTCGGGATCCCCAACGCTTCAGAGCGGGGGCCTAAATCAGAAGTGGTCCACAAGTGGGCATATTGGCTACATCACGCCTGCCGTCTTGGGGTCCCCAACCCTTCAAAGTGGGGGACAAAATGAGAACGGCCCATACATGGGTGGTTTGGCTACATAAGCTGTGACTTCCACGATCCCCAACGGGTTCCCCAGGCTTCGGAGCGGCACACAAAATCAAGAGTGGCCCACAATGTGGGCGGATTGGCTACATCACCCCTAGCGTCCAGGGAGTCCACAACGCTTGGAGCGGGGGACGAAATCGGTAGTAGCCCATACATGGGCGGATTGGTTATATGAGCCCCCCCTGTCGAGGGGTGCCGAACGCTTCGCAAAAAGGCACATACCCCGAAGTGGCCGATATGTATGGGTGGATTGGCTACAGCCGCCCTGCTGACTAGGGGGTCCCCAACCCTTCCGAGCGGGGGGGGGCGGGGGATCGGAAGTACCCCATACATAGGCAGATCGGCGACATCACCCCTCCCTTATGGGGGGTGACCAACGCTTGGAAGCAGAGGAGAAACTTAGAAGTGCCCCATACATGGGCGGATTGGTTATGCCACACCTACCGTTTGGGGTGTCTCCGAAACTTCAAGGCAAAAGAAAACTCTAATGTGGCCCATACATGGGCGGATTGGCTAGATCACCCCTACCCTTTGAGCTTATGAGAGGTGCCCAACGCTTTGGAGCGGGGCACAAACTTATACATGGGCGGATTGGCTACATCCGTCCTGCCATGGGGGGGGATCCCCAACGCTTCAAAGCAGGGGAGAACATCTAGAGCGGCCCATACATGGGCGGATTGGCTACATCGCGCCTGCCTTCTCGGGAGTCCCAAACAGTTTCAAAGCGGGGGACATAAATAAATGGCCCACAAGTCGGCGGAATGGCTACATCACCCTTGGCTTGTGGAGAGTCCCCAATACCACAGGGCGCGAAACCAAATGTGAAGTGGCCCATAAATAGGCGGATTGGTTGCATCACCCCTGCCCTCCGAGGGGTCCCCGACCCGTCCAGTGCGGGGAACATAATCTGAAGTGGCCCACATGAGGGAGGAGTGGCTGCATCAGCCTCACCGTTTCGGCGTTCCCCAACGCTTCAAAGCGGGGGGCGATAATCACAAGTGGCCCACAAGTGGGCCGGCTGGCTGCATCACCTTTGTCGTCTAGGGGATCCCCAACCCTTTAGAGCGGGGGACAAACTCAGCAGTGGCCCACAAGTGGGCAAATTGGCTACATAACGCCTGCCGTCTCGGGGTTCCCAACCCTTTAAAGTGGGGGATGAAATGCGAAGGGCGCATACATGGCTGGTTTGGCCTCATAAGCGGTGACTTCCACAATCCCCAACGGGTTCCCAGGGCTTCGGAGCGGCACACCAAATCAAGAGTGGCCCACAATGTGGGCGGATTGGCTACATTACCCCTAGAGTCCAGGGAGTCCCCAACGCTCGAGAATGGGGGACGAAATCTGTAGTGGCTCATGCATGCATGGATTGCTTATATCAACCCCCCGCGCTGAGGGGTGCCCAATGCTTCACAACGGGGCACAAACCTTGGAGCTTAGTAGGCCCATAGTGCCCCCTATATTTTTTCCAAAAAAAAATCATGTTGTACACAGAACCTAGCCTCTCTGCTGCATAGCAAAGCGTAATGGAGGGGTTTTTCCCAGCCAGGGAGGAGCAGCGACACGCAACTTACGGGTGCAAAGCAGCAAAAAGGCACCATTTTGGGTCCCACAGCATATGAGTGCAGCCACTGTTTCCCCCCATTTTGGAGGTATGAAATATGGAAAATGGACCAGCACCGCCATAAAACTATGTTTCACTGTCTCATATGACAAAGGAGCATGTATTTGTCAACGGCAGGTGGAGAGGTTGTCTTAGCAATTGTAGTATTGTGACGGCAATGATGACCATACATCGACCGCCTGTGAAGAAGGTGCACCCTAGAACAACAAAGAACAGCACCTCTATGAAAGGAGGGTGCAAAGTAGCGTTTTCGAAAGGGCGGGCTCTCAGAGCCCAAAACCATGAAATTCACTAAAAACAGGGGTAATAATGGAGGGTTGTACACCAACACAACAATCTACAGGCAAACAGGTACTAACATGGCCTCAAATAGGGAATTCTTACCGGTTGGGCTGTGTAGAGCCCAGCTCAATAGAAACAGCAGAAAGCACACATGAATTACGATAATGATAACCATGCCGTACCATCAGTGTGGTAATGGATACCATAAGCGGCGCAGTGTATGGTCCGCCCCCCCCCGCCCTGGAAATTGCGTTCCCCACGTATGCCAAAGACCACCACAGCACCAGTCATAGACAAGGCATGGAAGCTGCAAACATTGTAGTTGACAAGTATGAAGCGCAAACACATGAAAACAAACTACGGAAATTGTACAAACCTTTACATGCGATGTAGGAGGTCCGTCAGAACTCTCGAATTGGATGATGTACTGACTACAGACTGATGTGTCCCCAGATGTGGTTCATAAGCACCTACTAACACCTAGACGCACAAAAACAGTTTCCCCCTCCAAATCCCGAGCGAATCAAGAATTATGAAGCTCTGGTCGACATAAAAAAAAGGTCACAAATGGCACCAAAAAATTTATCATCGCACAGTGGGCACTGGCCAAGCAGTGCCCAACATACGCACCGTTAACCGCCGGAGAAATAAAAAAAAGGGGCGAGCCGAATCAATGAAATTGGGGCATACATGACAGCGCGAAATGTAACGTGGCCGAGAGAATAGTGGCAAACCCATGCCCAGTATACACACTGGAGATAGGACTTCGGGCATACCTCGTAAACTCAAAATTGCAGACACATTCACCTTAGCTCTACAGGGCCCGGGAACAGGTAACAAACCATGTCAGGCCTCAATCGAGGGTACATATTGCATCCGGGGTTTGTAGTGCACGGGCTGTTGAAAAAATAGCACATTAACAAAAGTTCGGGGGCTCATGTACACAAACGTGGTGCCGTATATGCACCAGAATTGTGATCAAACTCGACAGTTCATGCACTGTGTCAACCGGGGACGTACCAAAAGAAATGCTATAGCACAATATTGCGTTCTTACAACCAAAGTCACCGGGACAACAGTACACTGTTGAGATGAGGGCAACACTGTAATCCTCTAGACAACATGCAAATTTGACTAAAACGGCATGCAGCGCTCTACAGAGCCCGGCAGTACAAAATTCGTCACATTCGGGGGAAATCAATCAAGTCTGGAAGGCTCGGCTCTGCAGAGCCCAACTCACTGCAAACTGAAAAAATGACATTAAAAATCAGTCACAAACACGTATAGAGACAAATAGGACGCATCATTCACTGTCCCACAGCTCTTTGGGACTGCACGGGACAGGCCCAATCACATCGGACCCTCACAACTCCAACACAGTCACACAGTTCGTGGCACTCGTTGTATGTCTCGTATGGTCCAGCGACAGCCACGATCCACCGGTACGGGGGGCCTCTAGTCACTTGCCGTTGCTCTTCCCGTTGCTCTTGGATAAGCTAACCCGGACACCACGTTGCAGGGTAGCCTGGAGGCCCTCGATTGCCCTTTTGCTGCCGTTGCCAATTCATCCTCTTCTTCTTTCTTCTAGCGATTTGCTCACTCGTCCTCTTTGGCCTTTTTCTTCTTCTCCTTCTCCTCCTTTTTACGTTGCCGCTCCCGTGCCTCCTCTTGCTTCCGCAACTCGCGCTCGGCCTTCTCTTGCTCCTTTTGCCGTTGTTTATCGGTTTTCCCCTTTGGTTTGGGAGTTTGCAGATCCGGCATCTCCTCGACTTCTGACTCACTACTGTCCGCATAAGCTGCCTGGTCAGGGAACTCCTACTGCTGGAACAGCAGCTGGCCTGTGCTTGCCCAGCGCATGACACTACGCCACTCAACATACTCCTCCATGTCCCCTTTCCGGACGCTTGTCTTCACCGGTTTCACCACATCAGCTGCATTGTAGAGACGATAAGATAATACACCCCATGCGCAGTTCAACGGGATAGGCAAGTGAATAGCCCAGACTGATCATGTCGGGGGCGGCGGCCGTAGTATGGTGCCCACGGGCAGCGAGATGCATCAATATCCTTGTGCATCGTCTGTGTGGTCCTTGGGGTCCTCCGGCAATTTCACCAACCACCACAAGATAGCCAAACCCGGCCATAGACCTTCAGTGAACGACTTTTGTGTGAGGAAGTGCGGCACGAGAGGGCCCACACCATGGGTCTTCACAAGCAACAGAGTTGACTGCTCGCACGAATACGGTTCTTCTCTTTGTCCCAGATGGTAGACAACCATGCGCAAAGCTGTTGGGTATAAGGCTTCCAATTGCGAACGTAAGTGTTGTTCCACAGCGACCAAATCCCCATGGTGTCCATGAAAGGCGCCAAGTACCCCTAGAGACAGCACACGCACCAGCTGCGCACCAGGAATCCACCTCCCTCGCTGGGGGACTTCAACAATGACGAGATTGTACCTCAGCATTTTGACCTCATTGATCACTGCGGTCACTGATCCATCGTACGCCCAAATTTCTCCTCGTTTTGATCCCTTGCCGACATTGACCTTTGCCACCTTGCCACCAGACACCTTAACAGCCAGGTTGGACAATGGTCTCACAAGCAGTCTGCGATGTGCTTCGACATCTTCTCGATCGCGGACCCACAGACCTGCCTTCGACGGCGCCTAGAGAGATGGCCACGGCGTGGACTCGCTGTACTCCCAGCTCCCTTGCCGTGCACCAAAATTCGCCAGACGGTGACTAAACTTATTCGAGATGCGAGCCACTTCAATCTTATTGCTTGTGTGCACGGGAGCAATAGAGGAGAGCACGTTTCAACACGATCTAGCGATGCACCAAGTCACAGCGATCTAGCACAGCACAAATTTGCATTCCTTGGGATCCCGGGCTCTGCAGAGCCCAGTACACTCACTCTCACTCTTGACGACTGAAATTGGTCAATGTGCTTGATCTGGGCTGTGCACAGCCCACCATGACCAAAATGGTGAATTAGGGGGTGTCTGGGGGGGGGGGGGGGTCCGCGGACATCATCAGGCAAGGTTGCACCAGCCGACAGCAGTGAAGTTGCTGAATTTCTAACAGGCACAGCGTCTCTGTAGATCCAATCAATTGGCAGCCCATGGGATCGTGGGCTCTGCAGAGCCCCGTACTCTCAAAGTGGTAACTTCACGGCTGAAATTGATCAATGTGCTTGATCTCGGCTCTGCAGAGCCCAGCATAACCAAAATGGTGAATTATGGGATGTCTTGGGGGTGGGGGTGGGGGTCCTCGGACATTATCAGGCAAGGTTGCACAAGTCAACAGTAGTGAAGTTGCCGAAGTTCCAACAGGCACAGCGTCTCTGTGGATCCGGTCAATTTGGATCCCATGGGATCCCGGGCTCTGCACAGCCCAGTACTCTCCAAATTGGTAACTTGACGGCTGAAATTGGTCAACTTGCTTGATCTCGGCTCTGCATAGCCCAGCACGAACAAAATGGTGAATTATGGGGTGTCTTTGGGGGGGGGGGGGGGTTCCTTGGACATCATCACGCAAGGTTGCACGAGTCAACATTAGGGAAGTTGCAGAAGTTCCAACAGGCATAGCATCTCTGTAGATCCAGTCAATCTGCATTCGATGGGATCCTGGGCTTTGCAGAGCCCAGCAAACTCAAATTGCTTGGTGTCACACTGAAATTCGTCATTACACTTCATCTAGGCTCCCTGTCGTAGCGGCGCATTGAATCGCAGTTGGATTACAATGCCTCACGACAAAAGGCACGGGGCTTACAAGGCAACAACATACGTCTTGAAGGATGCATGCGCTCAACCGGCATGTTGGGATGACCAAAGCGATACCGCCACAATTCCCCAGCGCGGAGCTCCTTTGCCAGCTTCTGGAAGGCTTGTACTGTACTCTTCGGCGAGGCCATGTAGTTGCATACACGCTACAAATTTTCGGGTTGCATTCCAGCGAAGCATCGCATTGTATAAAGGGCAATCACTTGCTTGCGTTCCATCATCTTGCAGAGTGCATGCGCGAAGGTGGTACCACACGTCAGGGCCATTTGGGCAGCTTGCCTCATTCTCTTGACGATTGTCTGTGTGTTGCCGGATTTCGCACTGAGCCCCGCCTCCACGATTGCCTCACACATCAAGGTGACAACTGTCTTCTTACACTGTGTGTCCTCAGTCGCAAGGTGTAGGAATTGCTCAACAGATGGGGTACACTGCTCTCACGTCCACTGTGCTGCGCCCTATTGTGTTGTCCAACTAGCTTTCGCCTCATCTCAACGGATGTATCAAACTTGATGATGCGCACGTAAAAGTAGGCCATCCAGTCCTCGACCTCGCCCATCCTTGCTGTCACATCATTGCACATTTCATCCCACGCCGCAACGCCGTGTTGGCCTCCAGTCACCCACATGACTCCCACTAAATACAACAACATGGCACATCACACAGGGCAGGCAAAGTAGCCCGTTACGGTGATCGAATTGCGACACGACATTCCCATACCTTTGTCGTCCCAAACCAGAAGCTGCCTTCGGCCATCAAGGGGGTTTGCAAGTAGGTCCTCCTTTACCTCTGCCACGTGGTCCCACTCGATACCCCATGGTTGCCCATACTCCATGCACCCGTGAATCTTCAGTTCCTTGCGATTCGCCTTCGTTCTCCTCACCTCCACGTAGTTTGCAATGGCCCGTACACTTGTGGAGTCCTTGATGCTACCCATCTTCCTTGCGACACGTGCCCTTTACAGCTTTCTCTATGGAGGGCTATGGCTGTAGTGCGTCCACTTTCTCGGCTTCCAGTGTGTCCATGGCTGGTGTCTCACCAGCGTTGCCATCCATGGCAATGTCGCTTGGTATGTCACACATGTCTTCGAAACACACGGACTTTACAAGACAAATCGGGTGAGTAAAAAGAGCACAACAATCACACGGTTCAAAGCATCAATGATGGCAAATGGCATATTCGGACAGCGAATTAGCCGGAGCAAAGCTTTCCATCTCCATTCGGCACCCATTGGGGTTGAAATAGGCAAAGCTGTCTTCAAAACAGCTAGTCACTGCAGAGGCATCTCAAATGCAATGTCCCGTGCACGCTGATGGTCACAACATCAAACAGGCCCACCAAAACGTCCCTCATTGACACAGGTATAGAGTAATAGTAAAATTGGGCCTGTCCAAATGGCCTGCAACACCACAACCAAACCTGCTTGTGGCATTTTACTTTCAGACATCCTAATAGTGTATCACTGCAGCAATGCCAGGCACACCTCTTCGAGGGTCACACAGGCTAACGCAGCGGGTGCACACTCCAATACGAAAGCATGGAGATGTGTGCACAGATCAAGGCATGGTGATGGCATAGTCTAGGACTGGCCCAGCCTGAAGAAAGGAACAGAACATGACCAGATCGGGGTACACATTGGGCAATGGTGACAGGCTGGGCTCTGCAGGGCCCAGAGTAACAAGAACCAGTAATACAACCCCTCACAATTCAGTGTCGGACGAAGCTGGGCTGTGCAGAGTCCAAACATTTGGGGGACGGCAATAATAGGGGTGTACACATCAAAATGCTCACTGGGCTGTCTAGGGTGTGTGTGTGTGCATTGCCACCCCCCTCGTGCTCAGTCTGAATCTATCAGGGCAAATTCACACAACTCCTGACTGAGCACAACAGGTACAGGGGCATCAGAGAGGGCGTCAACATCTACAGCATCCCTGGCCCGGATCACAGGTGCACCATCCTCAGCGGGGGCACGCACATGATCAATGAACATTGCATTTGGCACCGGGGGAACAATGTGCTGCATTGCAACCAGTATCAACCCAATTGTTTCTACAGCTGCAGGCCTCGCGGCGGTTCACAGGTGGCCTAAGTGGGATACGTTGCCACATGTAATCCATGGAGTCATCGCGGAGCCCTTGTCCACCTACCAGGGTGCGCAGAAAGCGCTTTAGAATAGAATTCATAAACGCAACAGTTAGTGCAACCCCGGTTCCCTCTTGGGGAACACGTTTGTTGTGTCTCTTTTTGCCTCAACCACACTGACTGGACCCGAGGACCAGCGCACAGTGGGATGCTCCTCCCGACCTGCACCGCGCATCAGTGCCCATACCCTGTCCCGTACCTGTACACACACACTTTCGGAGAGGGACTCCGCTGCACGTGCCTGCTGACGGGGGGGCATGGTGCGGAAAAGGTCACCAGCCTCATCCACCGTGTGCTTGTCGGGGTGTTGCTTGCACCGTGCCCGCAATTTTGCGAGCAAAGCGTCACAACATTCCTCCACATGGGCGGCACAGGGCGTGTCGTCGTGCCATTGTGTATTGTACAGTAATGCGCAGCATATGGTGCGGACATAGTCCATTTTCGCTGCAGCTGGACCAGCAAGGTCAACAAGTAGCCCCACACAGCGCTGAAGTACACACGAGGCTACTATACCCGACCCGTCGGCGCGCCCAGCCCAAGTGCAACTATGTACTAAGTGCCCCACTACAAAGATGGCCGCGAGGTAACAATTAAGGAGGGATTCGAGGCCCCGAAGGTTGCGCAGCCAATCCTGTGTGTTTAGGGCTGCTTGGTCGGCACGTCCCTCAAACAGGGTAATTTTATGCTGAAGTTGTGGCCGTATGTCTGGGGCTGCGAGAAGGAGCGCAGCGATAGTTTTCTCTATGACAATGAGTTTGGGGTGGTCATCTTTGCGCGCAGCGGCCCCAAAAATGGGAGCGGTGATAAACGACAAAAAAAGAAAGAATTTACGCAAGATGATATTGCAAACATGTTTGTAGGGGTGCCACACGCCGTAAATTAACGAGATACCCCGCAACCAATCCGGAAAATTCTAGTCAATGGTTGCTCTAGAGTACAAAAATTGAGCACCCGGCAGTGGATATTGCAATCAATTAGCAATCACATTAGTTTCTAACAATGCAGTTGGGTATTGCGTAGCATATCGAGCAGATCCAAGAGCTCTTGGTTCTGACGTGTACGGGACCCATATGTGCCAAATGGCTTTCAAAAGAGTTGCTATCTACCAGCCTGCCGGACAATATCGAGGGGGACATGGATGGTTCTCCGAGAAATGGGTGCATTGCACATATCTTTGCACACCTTCAACATTTCTCTGTGCTGTTGAACAACTGCCATGGCCACTATGTCAACCTAGTCCACTAGGTCTTGCAGACTCTGGTGACCAAGAAAAAGGGGAAGGGGGCAACACCGCTATTGCGGTGACATCTAGACAGACATTGGGTTTCACTGGATTGGCCCGAAACTGGGCATGCCACCAGATGTCCACCCACACCACAATATCACGCCGGACAATGCTACGCCTCAGTTTGGGGAACTGCAATGCCCCTTGGTCTGCAATAGACAACCGGGATGGCTTGGTGAGACCTGCATGCACTAGCTTGCGGCCGTCTGCCCGCATGACAACAATGGTGCTCTCACCACTGGGGACAGCAGCTTGTGGCAACGCCATGCGACACATACCCAACCATACATAATAAGCCTCCTTGGAAAAATTAGTTAGCCAACGCGGCCATTGTTTTCGTGCCACCGCTTTGCGAATGCGGTGTAGCGTAATGCGCGACTGCCTGTTATCACGTACACCGGCACAGAATTGCACGAAATCCTCCGCCACATCATGGCGCACAGCCGACAATATCATTTGGCAACCAGTGCGCCATTCTTTCTTACGAAGAGACCGCGTGTAGCCGGCATGCAAGGCCATAGAAACGGGTGCAATAGTGAGAAGACAATCCGGGTGGCGCAACAGGAAAAGGCGGTAATCGGAGCAGGACACTAGCA
Organism: Eutreptiella sp. 'Long Island Sound 2002'; assembly: GCA_964036045.1. NCBI lineage: Eukaryota > Euglenozoa > Euglenophyceae > Eutreptiales > Eutreptiaceae > Eutreptiella > Eutreptiella sp. 'Long Island Sound 2002'. Next base: position 45,191,212 of record OZ038384.1, read on the forward strand.
ATAGGCGTGGACTAGCACATACCGTGCATAGTGGAGGCTGAATTCACACGTGAGGTAAAATGGGTACGGGCTTGCATTCCGGTTAGCATGCACATAAGACATGAAATTAGGTTGTTAAAAAAAGCTGGGCTCTGCAGAGCCTACCATCCAGAAATTGGTAAGTGGGCCGTGGAATAGACAGAGAGGACATAGGGAGCCATGAGCAAGTAACCGAGAAGGAGTAAAAGTAGCATTTGGCGCAGGCTGGGCTCTGCAGAGCCAAGGGTCCCTGAAAGTGATAATTATGGGGTGCATAACACACATATGGGAAATAGGCCAAACACTTAATGGATGCGAAGGTCACAAAGTTTTCCGGTATTTGGACGGTGCCATATCACGTAGTAATGACCACCGCGACCGATACTGACCATCTCTCTTTACTAGGACAGTAGATGGTAGTGGGGACGCAGATTGAGTGACACCCGGCCACAATGCTACATGCACATGTGACAACGGTGAGTACCTCAGGGTCTGTTGGTTGTCCACAACAACGGCAGTGGGCAACAGGGAAGGGCGCCGAGGGGGGTGTAGGAGGGAAGTCCTTGGGGCTACCGCAGTATCAGGCAGGGGTACCGGGGCACTAACCGACGCCTACCATTGGAGTTGATTGAAGTACGACTCAAGGTAGGGTGGGTGCTTCTATGTGGTACAGGCACTGGTGGCAACAGGCTGTATTTTGAGTGCCCACCGGTGTGGTGTGCTTCCACAAGTGGTCGAAGGGACCGTATGTGCTGGCGATCGGAGTTGTGCCGATCAATCTGTGTAAGTGTGGGTTGGTCGGCATCCGGGGGAGGAAGTGACCGAGGAGGTGGGATACGGGGACGGGAAGACGACTCGACAGGGGGACGTGATTCTGGATTTAGTGTATCCAGGATCAATGCAGCCCACTCCTCGCTGTGTGACAGAAAATGGGATCGGCATATCGGATCCCCTTGTTGCCATGTGACAAGGGGGTCGCACATTGGGTTCCGCAATGCGAAACGGAACCGTGCGTGAAGCCCCCAGATGTATTGCACGAACCATCGTGCCTGGCCCACTGTTGTCCCTCTGCAACTCCATTGTCTTCGGAGTCAATGGGTCATTGAGGGAGGCCTTTGGTGGGGTGGGCTGGTCCTTTGGGACAAACTTTGGTGGCCGCGGTGGGGATGGCGGTGCCGGCCCCGTAAGCGTAATCGCCTCCTGCAAGGTGAGCGTAGCTGCAGCACGCGCTGCTGTTTCTCCGGTCGATGCAACCGGTAAGGGTACCTGTCCTACAGCCTCATCTCCTTAGGTATCCTGACCGGCACCCGGTACATCCACCTCCGCACGTCTAACATGTGGAAAATGAGCCATGGCTGTTGTAAAAAGAAAATAGCAAGTTACATGTACTTAATATATGGGACATATGACCACATAGTAAATATAACATCACTGCACAACATGCACAAAAGTCAACTGCAATGGACTAATGTACATTGCAAACAATGTGCCCTAAAACCCTAATAGAATCAGACACGCCACAACAATAGAAACATCCCTTCACCAAGCTCCAACTACACCTGCGTGCAAACGGTGTAAGGCTTGTTGTATAGTACTCCTTAACGGCTGCTAACTGTGATACTTACACAATACCACGGTGGCACCATTGCAAATCACGATACAAGAGCGACACATCAGAAAGGCATAGAAAAATATAATAGCAGACCACATGTAGAATGAGTTTCAAAGTGTCATAGCGCTAGTATGTCACAAAAAAGGGGTCAAGATGGGATATTGGGAAGGTTTGGGCTCTGCAGAGCCCAGGCAACAGAGAAACCCTAATAAGCACCCCTTAAGTACCAAGTATATGAATGCTGGGCTCTGCACAGCCGCGGTTGTTGGAAGATCCTAGTATACGCTTGATTTTGGCACTTCCATCTAGATGATGCGGTGCCTGGTGTGGCACGTGTCTTTGATCATTGCCCACCAATCATGTATGCAAGAGTTGTATCCTTGATTCCTGTTCGTACTGACCGAATTGGGGACAATGTTTCGGCTGACTATGTTAGAGCGCCAGGAAAGGTATACCACTTCACCCAGCGCCATGTCGAGTGGCCACTTGACCACTGTATACATGAGCCAAACGTTGTAACGGGGGTGGGCACAAAGGGAATAACTTGTAGCCTGGGCTGTGCAGAGCCCAGAAATCTGAAATGTGTAATATTGGGGTCTAAAATGACTTACACAACTGGTCTAGGCTCTGCAGAGCCCAGCCTAATGCAGGAATGCAAATTTGCACCCCTATTTTAGCACATGCAAAAAACCACCTATCACCCCTCTTTTCGCTAAAACGATAGGGGGCACTATGGGCCTCCTAAGCAGAGGTAGCCCATATATATGGGAGGATTGGCTACAGCCGCCCTGCCGACTAGGGGATCCCCAACCCTTCTGAGCCGGTGGGGGGGGGGGATCTGAAGTAGCCCATACATAGGCAGATTGGCGACATCACACCGCCCTTATGGGGGGTGCCCAACGCTTGGAAGCAGAGGAGAAACTCAGAAGTGCCTCATTCATGGGCGGATTGGTTATGCCACTTCTACCGCTTGGGGTGTCTCCAAAACGTCAAGGCGGAAGAAAAATCTAAAGTGGCCCATAAATGGGCGGATTGGTTACATCACCCCTACCCTCTGGGTGGTCCCCAACACTTTCACGGCGGGGGACAAAATCTGAAGTGGCCCTTAGATGAGCGGATTGCCTGCATCACCCTTGGCGGGCTGCCCACGCTTTAGAGCGGGGGACGAAATCACAAGTGGCCCACAAGTGGGCGTATTGGCTACATCGCTACTGCCTTCTAGGGGGACCCCAACCTACACAGCGGCCAATAAACTCAGAAGTGTTCCACATGATGGCGGATAGGCAATCACCCCTGCCGTCTAGGGGTCGCCAACACTTTAGAGTGGAGGACAATATCAAAAGTGGCCCAGGCCAATAGATGGGCGAATTGGCTAAATCACCGATGCATTATGAGGGGTGCCCAACGCATATGAAGGCAGCACAAACTCAGAAGTGGCCCATACATGGGCGGATGGGCTACATCCACCCTGCCGTCTGGGGGGTCCCAAACAATTTCAGAGCGGGTGAGAAAATCAAAAATGGCCAACAAGTGGGCGGAATGGCTACATCACCCTTGCCTTGGGGAGTGTCCAACACCACAGGGCGCGAACCAAAATCTGAGGTGGTCCATAAATGAGCACATTGGTTACATCACCACTCCCATAGCTCCCAATGCGCACGTATATTCGTAGATCCCAATGCCCTGTATTTGATGCCGTGTGTGATTTATCAAAGCGCTTACTCTTTTATCTTCTCTTTCACCATGGAATGTGGCCCTTTGGTGAGTTTGGTAATCAATCAAGCCCCGAAAGTGATGCTTGTGTTTGCACCGGCTGCTAGCCTAATGGTAGCCTAACTCCACTGTGGCACTGGCTCACATTGGTTATTGCAGAGAACAATGGTACCTCACGGTTGGCTTGAAGAGGGCCGTGGCTCGCGGCAGCCTCTACGACACAACAAGCCCAGCTAGGGTGCGTCCTTGTGTCGGGTTGGTGATGCGCTAGCATAATCTTGCCGCCGCAGCGATCCACACCTGCATAGGGCATCACAAATGGTGGTATACCGGACACCAAGTGCATTCCCCACTATGGTGTCCTAATAATTCACTTGGAAGAAAACCATGGCGAGGCTGGTGCATGGTACTATGACAAGGAAACGTTGTCTACGGGCCTAAATGAGGGGTGTAAGGTAGCAAGAGAGGAGGAGGCGCATAGTGTGCCAGCACTCAACGCACTAAATCCGAGAACTTGTTTAGAGGAGTAGGATGAGACACGAGAGTGCGAAAAGCACGCACGTAGGCTGGGGTTTAACGGCAAAGCGGGGTCACGATGGACTGAGAAGATGACACAGCAGCGATCCAGGGGTGGAGGAGGCCACTAGAATGAAAATAGCATAATAAGGACCGTCACAAGGCGATGCCTAGAAAAGCATGTGAGCAAGCCGTCCCACAATTAATATCCTCAGGGCTTTTATACTGGTGGCGAGCCACCAAACTGCTGGGGGTGGCTAGGGGTGGTAGGGTGCATTGCAAAGGCTAGCGTAGTGCACTGCTGGAGGTGGTGTAGTGCACTCCAAGAGCTGGTGCACAGCCCTATAGAGGCATGTATAGTGCACTGCACGGGCTGGTGTAATGCATTGCATGGCCGGGTGTAGTACACTGTTGGGGTGTTGTAGTGCACTGCTAGGGGTGGTGTTGTGCACTATGAGTGTTGGTGTAGTGTACGGCTAGGGGTACTGTAGTGCAGTGCTTGGGGTAATGTAGTGCATTGTAGGGGCTGGTGCAGTGCACTACTGAGGTAGGTTTAGTGCATTGCGGGGGGCTAATGTAGTGCATTACTAGGTGTGTTGTACGTGGTCTTACAGTGTGTGGGACATTCTTGTGCGTGTGAGTTGTGCAACCCCTTTGTGTGCTGGTTGTGGAAATTCATGATGTCCTCTTCCGTAACACCGGAATCCCTGAGACCAAGTGTGAGCCGCTTGGTCACAAAAAGCTCTTCCCATGATGTACAATACTACATATCCGACAACGGATGCCCCAGAACAATCAGCGCAAAGCAAAGATCATTTTGAGGGCTATACGTTAGGGTGTGTTAAGGTGCACACACCCTTGGGCCACCCCTTTTACTTCCTTCTCGGCCTTGTTAGCCCTGCAACATTTGAGCCCTTAATAGAGGGTGGAGGGTCCAAACAATGGCTCAACCACACACACCTTGCACAAACTTTGTGCTCTCTTTATGCCCGATGCGGATTTGAGGTGTCCTCATCCACTGAAACCCCTGGGCTGCATCTGCAAGCCAGACCTAGGCCAAACCTGTTTCGATGTTGCCCTGTGCGGGCTACCTTCTTGGCAACCCCACCCACACCACCTCATGCACGCTGTAGAACGGGGCCAAGAATGCATTCACTGAGGCACTTTAGAAGGGAAGGGGGAGGGAGGTGATAAAGGCAGAGTGGTGGTGCCACTGGTGCTTCTGACCTCACGCACCTGGTTGTTCGTGGTGTTTCTCCTGCAACTGGTTGTGTATTGTTGAGGTGTGCATCCAGGCTGCCCCCCGAACTCCCAGCAACCACCAGACAGCAAAATCCTGGAGGAGCAAGCAGCCCCAAGGGAATACGCCTGCATACGGGCCTACATGGCAAAACAACACTGGATCACGTACAGACCCAGAATGTCCCAGCTGCACGTGGACGCCTACTTCCCGGAGCACCGAGCAACCAACCTCCACCCATTCTCAGGGGCATAGCCACATACTTGGAACAAGAAATGGAGGAAGACCGAAAGAAAAATACAGCAAAAACCCCATACAGATTAAAAAGAAAACGGAAACTGCGATTTTTGCAAAATTGGTCCCCGCAAAATCAATTTCTTTTTGTGATTCCATTAAAACTTGCGCAAAAAAAAACTGAAATGTTGGACCAAGAATATTGGCTTTTAATTGTGAACGTGTTGCCTTTTCGTGTGTGTGTGCGCGCACACGCGATGCCCAAGACGTTCAAATCAAGCTCAAACTGCGAGGTTCAACAGGCCTAAAACCCTACTTTCATCAGCGAAACCACGAGTTCTCAGACCTGGTGCCTCGCTGGCAGGGCAACTAGGACACTGATAGGCAGCTTCCTCTGTGTGTGTGTGTGTGTGTGTGTGTGTGTGTGTTGCTATTACTTAAAAATGTGTGCAAGGTGTACAGGGTACCAAGCGAAGAAGAGCAAGCAGTGAAGGCTCTCCAATAGACCAAATGGTCGAAGTCAAATATTCATGGCCTCATCCCCACTATCACCATCCCAATCCCAATCCCAATCTCAGATGCACAAACAATACAAGAGGGAAAATAAAAATGTTTCATGGTGAACATGGTAAGTGGGGCTGAACACAAGAGATGCGACCACAGAAAAGAGGGGACCAACAAACTTGTGGCAACTGTGAAACTGCAGTGCAGCACAAACAACACATGCACACAATTAGCTGACCCTCCTCCTTCACCAATGCCCTTTTCCCGGTGCAAACAACTCCAATGACTCTTCCGCTTCACGTGGTGCCAGCGTGAAATCTGGCGGTGCCCTCAATAGCACTGGAGGCTTTGATGATATCAAGCAAAAGCAACGTACAGCAACTCCACTACATGGCATCCATGTTGCCATGCTGCGTCCCCAACACCCGTTATGCATACATGCTCCCGCACAGACCTGCAATGCACAACAATGACCATGTGATCCAAAGCAGGGTCAAAAGAAAAGGGAAGGAGCGTCCATGGGAGAACTTTGGCCTGTGCATGGTCCTCCACGGTGAATGCTTGGCTGTGCGCATGGAGATCAAGAACAGAAACGGCATGCTGGCAGGGGCGAGGTACCCGCCTATGACCAGGGGCGAGACAATGAGCCCTTGCCGGACACCGTCGATCTGCAGGACCAGAGTTTGAGCTCAGAGATTTGATAAGGGCAACAGAGCGGGCCACACATGGCCAGTGGGTCAGGGATGTTGTAGCGCGCAAGCTGAGCTGGAACCGCTTGTCGGTTCAGCTCGCAACCAAGGCGGTTGCCAACGCAAGAGGTCGGTTCACTCGGGCGGAAGGTTGGTTGGGCCTGCCCTAAGTTTGGCCTTGGGCTGGGCAAAATGGTCGGAAGAGGTGAGAAGTCCGTCGGCCCAGGCAAAGGTCAACAGGGGGAAGGCGACAGGTCGGTCAGCACGTGCAAAAGGTCGGTGAGCCCAGGCAAACAGGGCCCGCGGTCCATTGCAACTCTGGGGATGAGGGCCCTTGTATCCTGTTTCCCGGACCATCCCCCCCGCACGCCCTCTAATTAGGCTTCAAGGGTTGCACCAACTGGAAGCATCGCAGGACGTCTGAAATTGTTCAAAATAGTGATTTTGCCCGAAATTTGGGCAAAGCTGGTGCACCACCCCCTTTTTTCCCAAAAACACATTCTAAACCAGAAGAATAAGGGACAGCCCTGCGAGCTTATTTTCCAAGCCCCCCCGCTGTACCCCCCCCCCTGTGTCCAACGAATAATCATGTCCCAAAAAATACGGTCCAAACGGGTGGTGTTCGTTGGACACAATGTTCGGTGCGCGCGACAATGTTGTGAACCGGCAGTAACACATCCCTAGGCACGAGATACCCAGCCCATTCAAAGCACACTGAGAGGGGCGGATGGTTTTTCATAGTCGCGCCAATTTCGGCTGTACTTCAGCCGTACAAAGTCATCTCTATCATCGGAAGGCCCAAGAATTGTGGCTGGTACAAGCTCGCCAGTGTGGTACCGCTTGTACAGCACTTCACGGCCAGGTGCCAGTAGAGAATCGGTCATGGTGGGCAATAGAGGTCCTATAGTTGAGGGATACCACTCCCTCACATCCCGCTTTGCAGTTTTGCACACCACTTCTGCAACATACAGCACAACAGCCCCTCATTTCCGCGCACCTTTAGCCTGAAACCTCGGTCTGAAGTCCGGGACCTAATTTAGTACCGAATTAATTAGGTTCCAAAAAAATACGGTCCGAACAGGAAGTGTTCCTTGGACACAGTGTTCGTTGGACACGGGGGGGGGGGAGGATGCAGGTATTGGTGCTAACCTTTTCCCTGCCATAACCATTTGCAAAATACTAATTTTTGGGTTGGGTGTTTTGAATTTCATTTACTCAAAATTTTTGCAAAAGCACCCAAAATAGGGAAAAAACCTTTTATTTTTGCGATTTTTTCCTGTGGAATTCAATTTTGCGGGGCTGTTTTTGGTTGACTGAGTCAAAAAAATTTTTACTTTCGCGTTTCTTTTTGCGTTTGGCCTCCTTTTTTTTGGGGGGGGGGTTCTGTTTCATTTCGGTTCCACTGAAAAGGACCTGGGGCACCTTGGACTCTGGGATTGCAGTCCATTCTTGCAAAGGCACACAAATTCAGGCTCACCAGTTTCTCAACAAACCACCTGTAAATTCGGCCGTAATAGTGCACATGGCACATCAAATATGAAATAATGGCACCAAAAGCACTGCAAGAACATACAACAAACAACAATTAAGCACTGTAGAGGGGTGCAAAAGAGAAATACCATGGACACAGAAAGCCTCACCTATGCAATTTGCTGTTTGGCCCTAGCCACAGAAAGGCGGACCAGGCAATTGCCATCCTGTTGGAACTGAATGCCATATTTTCCATTCCCATGATTTTTGACCACCTTGGCCCCAACTGTAGCCTCGTTGCCACAAGTGTACAAACACTCCTCCCCACAAAAAAAACCAGCAGGCTTGGGGGCCGGCTTGGCATGAGCGGCCTTCAGTTGCTTGGGTGTTGGATCAGCATCAGAGGGTTTGTGACATTGCTGCAATAGCAGGTTCGCATGCCGTAGCAGAACTCCCATTTTCTGGAGCTCAGCTTCTGAGGTGGGAGTCAAGTCAACTCTGGCATACCACACACACCTGCACATGCAAGAGCTGCACTGTACTGCTCATACCTCAGTGTATGCAACAAACTCGGTGCTACACTCTGGAACCTGCACGTGCCTGGCATCTGCACCTGCACCCTCATTTGCATTAGGAATGGCAGGGGGAGCTGCTGCAGCACACACATTTTTTTGCGGATCTCATTTTTGCGAAGGGCATGCAGCTGGAAATTAATATTTGCTTGTATTTTTTCCAGAAAAACAACACGTTGTGTTGGGAAGTATTTTTGCAAATAATAAACATTGGCACGATATCCTGCAACGTTCAATTCCCCCCCTCTCTAATTCACACCAGCTCAAAGGGTCCCCCTCCCCAGAATTGCAATGGACCGCGGGCCTGGTCGGTTGCCACACGCGAAGTTGGAAGGGGGGGGGGGATAGAGAGGTCGAGTCAAGCAGAAGGCCGGTTTGTGAGGAACAGAAGTGGAAACCAAAGGCTATGTGGGCTCACAACACAAGGCGGTCAACAACACAGACAGCGGCAACGACACAGACCCTGTGCCTGAGGGCCCCGAATCCACCTTCATAAATAACGCCGCAATGCACCCCAACAACAGCGACTCCAGCGCCAAAGATGTGGATACGTCGTTCGCAAACAGCGCAGTCACAATCGTCAGGGGCATGCGGTAGAATTGGCTGGGGTTGTCCAATGCGGGGTCCAAGAGCTCTGCAGGACACAAGGCAAAGATAACAGTGTAGGCTGGGCACCACACATGACAGGACAGTGTGGCCCAGTGCGGTACAATTTGGTGGGCATTGCCACCATACTTGGTGCTAACACCTGCGATGGCAGGTGTCAGCAGCTGTCAAAAAATTTGGGGGCAGGTGTCGACAGGTCATCCACGATCGAAACTTATGCATTGTGGCAATCAATGCATAAGTCTCTTTTTCTCTCGTTGACCACCCAATTTGCCCCAGGCCATTTTCCCCCTGCATACGGGAGAAAAAGGCAACTGGCCTCAGCTTCCCATGGTCATCTGCCTGCTTTAATCCTGCACCCACTGCATACCTTGATGCATCCATGCATATCACATATGACTTAATGTGTCACGCAATTTGGCAGAGGCACACACACACACACACACACACACACACACACACACACAATGCACAAACTTATAGTGGAATAACATGTCCATGCTTTGCCAAAAAAAACTTATATCTTGGACTGATGGATTGCGGACTGCATATGGAGAAGTACAACCCAGACCAGTACAAATTTCAACAAGCGCCGGCAATGACCACAGCACACGCTGCACTAGCGTCCCCAAAGCATCATATACATAGTTCAGCAGTACTGATGCATTGTCCATGACCACGCCCAAAGTGGCTGCTTGCTACCAAAATTTCTTTTTCGATGGCTCTGAACAGGGCGTTGAACACCTCCCCAAAGCAGTCACAAGTGCAAGTGCATCATGGTGTCCACCCAGAACAAGGATGGACAGGTGACACCCACTTCAGGCCTGCCCATTGTTTGGTGGACTGCACAAAAAAGTTTGCCACTGCAGCCCACATATGATTGAATAGTATTGAGCCTCTTTGTCAATTTCTTCACCCCCAAGCGGTCTGGGCCCTTGTCATCCTGCAAAGGCTGGACCAAGGAACTGTCGCCCTACTGTAAGCGATGCGCACTTTTGTGCTGGAGACATACAGCAACACTCAGCCACTCACAACTCACAGGCCCCAACTTTCACACAGCGCAGGAGATGTCAGCGAAAGTTCCGATAGGTGACAGTAGGTGTCTCAAAAAGTCCCGGCAGATGTTGGTAGGTGTCAGCAAACAATGCGGCAGGTATTCCAATCATGCTCAAACTGCAAGGTCCAATATTCCTATGTTCCTACTATGCTGCAAAACCATAAGTTCAATGTCCCAGCTGGGTGTTCCAGTCGCCCCTTGCATAGATTTGTAGCTTTCTTGCTAGCAGCCATAGCTGCGAAAACAAGGACAAGGGAGTAGAGAAAAAGACAAAGCAGGCGACCGTTTCATCATGCGGACAACTATCCCATCAGCCCAAGCGTGGTGCTATGTGGATGTTGGGCCATTGGCATTGTTGCTAGGCCCGGTCCCAAAAGTACCGTACGCGGTCTAGGTGCGCTTTGCTGCCTTGATTCGCAAGGGTCTCCGCCCTCTGGGTACCCACTAAACCAATATGGCTAAAGACATTGCGCCACTGAGTAGGCACCGTCCTAGCCGGGACCTCCCCGCAAAGGGAACACAAATCCAAATTCAGGCCTCCCCTGCAGACAACATCACAGTAGACGGCGTAAAATACCATCATACGCGTACTTGCTGTCCGTTATGATGCACAACAGCTGCGCCTGAGGAATGTTAGGAGCACCACAACGCATACAGACAATTCAACCCTGTCAACAGTGTAAAATGGTCCATTGGAGGACCCCTGATTGTGTCATTCCAACGACCCAAAATACACACCATACGCCACACACCCTGCCAATCCTAACGTTTTTGCCGAATCCTACTTTTGCGCTGGGTGTTTTGAATTTTGTTTATGCAAAATTCTATTGCCTTCGGCAGTGCACCTCGAAGAGAGGTTGACAGTCAGCCAATCAGTCCCAAGCAGGCAGTCAGACAGATACACACAGTTTGGGTTTTTTGTCAGTGGCAGATGCGGCCCCAAGCAGCAGGGAGGCCCCCTGCCTCAAACGAAGTAGCGGCCGAGTGGTAACGCAGCCGACCGGCATGCCTGCGGCCGGCGGTTCGAACCCCAGTCTGCGTACTTTGGCGCCGCCGCCGGCGGCGGCGCTGAAAGTCAGCAGACCTGGATTCGAACCGACGCCTGCACATCTGGCATCGGCTGCGTTACCATTGGACCGCTGGCCGTGTTACCAGCTCCGTGCGTCCCCACTGCTTGTAGCCTATTAGGCAAAAACTTTTGACCCCCCCCCCCCCACCCACCCCCCCTCAAAAAAGTGATATCCAGTTTTAGGGGGTAGAGGCCTCAAAATCAAAAAATCCATTGGGGGATGCTCTTATTGGGCAAAATAATGATTTTACAAGGGGTTGGACATCCAATATCATGCCTTGGGGTATGCTACGCGAATGACCCCAAAAAAGGGGGGTATATGACGCCCGCGCCTGCGCTTGATCTAACAACCTCTCTTCGAGGTGATTTGGCGACGGCACCCAAAATAAGGGGAAAAATATTTCACTTTTGCGGTTTTTTCTGCTGGAGTCAGTTTTGCGGAGCTATGTCTGGCACACTGAGTCAGAAAAAATTATTTTTGCTTTTTTGGGTTAAGGTTCATTCATTTTGGTGCCATTGCAAAGGACCTGTGGTGCCTTGCACTCTGGGATTGCAGTCCTTTTAGAACTAGCCCCTTTATCTGCTTTGGGGCACAACAAAACAAAATTCCAATATCCGATAATCTGATAATCCAAGGTGCACAGAACTAGCCCCTTTATCTGCTTCGGGGCACAACAAATACAAATACCAGATGAAACACGGATGATCCGGGATTCCCTCACCCCTAATCCCTGATCCTGATCCCTGACCCCTGGTTCATGAAACATTCTCTGGAAGTGAAGGAAGGTGCAGAATGGGGCTAGGGCATGATACACGCACGGGGGGGGGGGGGGGTGGGCAACCAGCATCCCTCCCGTGGTTCTGACATGGACGCGGCTCCGCAAAGGGGGGGGGCAGGGGCAAAAAGTATTTTATTTTTGCGATTTTGTTTTGTGAAACCCATTTGCGAAGGTCATGCAGCGGAAAATTAACATTTTTTTGTGTTTTTTTTGTTTGGTCTAAGGAAAAAACACACACAGGCATGCACACGAGAGCACAAGCACATAAAAGGGACGCCGATATGCAGACTAGGAGCGTGACGCTAGGTGCACACGGCAGCATGTGCCATAGAAACCGTCTCCAACGTAGGGCTGGTGGATGAATACACATAATAGCATGTGCAAGACACCTGTGAAACTAAAATCTGTACAGACCAAACTTGAGTTTGCCCCCACATATCGACGTCCTTTTCCATGGGTTTCCTACTGTGTGTGTGCATGTCCCTTTTTTCCTTGGAGCTGATGTCATGTCGGTGCATGGGGAGTTTTTGTGCCTTTGGTCTGCATATCAACGTCCCTTTTCTGTGCTTGTGCTCTCATGAGCATGCCTACGTGTGTTGTTTCCTTAGACCAAACTGAGGTTTGCCCGAGTCGAGGGGCGCAAAACCGGGCGTGAATATATGCGAAAGAGACGAGCAGCTTACCTCCGCGTTGTTGGGGGATAGCATCTGGAAGGGTCCCATTCAGGCGTGGTGCTAGTCATCATAACAAATTACGGTTGGGTGGACGTGGCAGGGGGCTCGGAAAGGAGCTTGCGTTACGCTCGAAAAGGAGCTTGTGTTACGTCCTGCAGTAGCCTGTTGCATATAAACCCACGAGAATCTTGCAACGGTGCACACCGGCTTCAATGACCTATGTCGCAAAAGAAACCTTAAACTGCTAGACATTGGGCCTAACCCCTTGACCTGGGCGGAGATCCCCCGTTGTAGTTATTTCTACTGTCGAGTGGGGGCATGCACCAAAAAAGAAAAACACACACAACTTGCACACAAACTTGACGTTTCCCCCGGGCAAACCCCAAATTTTGCAGCAAAACAACACCCCGCGCCGGGAATGAAACATTTTCGCAAACAGGATTGGCACGGTACCCCAAGTTTGGTCCCTCTGGGGCACAAGAGCCATCCGCGTAAACCAATGGCACAAAGAGGTCTAGCTCACAATCTAAGGCTGGCCCTGCACTTTCCCGTTTCCTGACCACCCAATCATGCGGGACCAACGCAGGGTGCTTAATAGCGGCGACGCCAGAGCCCAGACACGTTGGACATTTTTGCCATCTAACCACCTTTGCGGTGCACTGCAACACAACCATACCATTGAGGATCTGTAGCGACAAATCTGGAACAGAGAGCTACTTAGACGGCTTTGCAGTTAGGACAAGGAGACAATAAACTGCATGCCACCCAGGGAGGTCCCTAGGAGAGAGAGAGAAAGAGAGAGAGAGAGAGAGAGAGAGAGAGAGGTGTCTGTTACACAGTTTCCAAAAAAGCCCACGGGCACTACATGTGTTGACCAGTGGTTCCTCGCCCTTCATGCATTCACCCATGGGCTCCCAACTAGTCAAACATTCGTTCCTAGCCCCGGATGTGTTCAATCATTCAACCATTTATTGCTACCTCCACATGTTTTCCATGATTGCATTCCAAGGTTACCTGATACCTTGCACAATTCAAGACAAACGGAAGCATTTTTTGGTTCATCAAATGAAGTGACACCACATTCAACCACTCGAATGTTCCCTTGGTAGTGGCACGGCCGGTAATAAACAATAACATGGGCCAACCGGTGAAGGCGAACCTTGGCACGCTCCATCGGCTCACTCTTCCCCACTCTCACGGACAAATCATTCTTACTACAAATGACCTTGAACTCATGCAACAACAATCCCCTCATGCAACCGCCCCCTCTCCATTGCTCCCAACACCGCCTCGTGAACATCATGCTTGAACACCATGCGGCGCATGGTCAGAGGAGCTAGAGGATTTGGCTTGGGTCATGGGAGGAGACGGGCCATGTGGGTCCAAAAATTAGAAGAGGAGATACTGGCACCTTCGCCCGCCCGGTCCAAATCCTTGTCCTCACTATTCTCATCCTCATCCTCCAACCCATCACCATACACATCCTCAATATCAGTGTCACGAGTTGCCCGCTTGGGGACAACCCACAAATCTTGAGTGTCCAAAGAAACTTCTGTCTATGCACGCTCTTCCAAAGAAACGTGCACATCCTTGAAAACGGCGTCAAGCACTTCCATCTTTCGGAGCACACTGGAATTAGAAGATTCAAAGAACCAGGTCGTGGCAAAGAACATTTGACATCCGGCTGCAACATAGGCTGAAGGCCCCGAGAGGAGAGTTGGCAGCACCGCCAAACAAAAGACAGCTTGAACAAGGCACACAATGTGAAGGAACTGCGCCTCTCAGAGTGGCTCGCACTCTAATCCTCAAATAGAGACCCTAGCGTCGCGATGAAGATGCCAGAAAACCGTATTAGTGACTGGGGGTCCCCCAACAACAGCCGACTGCACCACGTGAATGGCTGGGGCCCACCCCAAGAACCACACCCAGGATGACCCCGAGTGCTGGTACCTGATGACACTCGCCTTGAGGACTCCAACACCGGAGCGGGTGGGAATTGATCCCGTCCCAATCGCGTAGCAAGCGTGAATGCCGGACTTACTTCCTACGTCAACAGACACATCGGGGAAATGCAGCGACACAATTCGGAAGGTAGAGGCCACAAGCCTCAAGAGCCGCAATTCTCCCTCCCGTTGCACGATGCCTTTTCTAAGATAGCTTGCAGTGGAACTAGGCGACGGGCGAAGGGGAACCAAATCAACAATGGTGTCCACGAGTTTTGTGAAGGCCTTCCTCTCCTCAACCATCAGTGCACATCGCGCAACATGCTGGGACTTCTTGAGGTCCTTGGGTCGAAGCATCAAAACCCACAACGGCACTGCACAATCTAAGTGGAGCAAACGTAATAGCTTAAGACGGGGGGGGCGAGTGACTCGCACCCGATGAAGTCACCCCACGTTTATGAAGAAAACCCGGGCGACTCGCACTCGGCAGTGTCTCGCACTGAATTTGGTTTCATCACAACAACAGACGGTGTCGCTTACTGCCCTGTTCCCTCAACGGGGGATGTTTCTCTTGACCCAGGGACAAAAATCAACAAATTGTTGGGGACTGGGGTCCTAGGAGCTGCCTCCGAACGAATTTCGGACTCTGGTTCCGCAGTGCCACTCTCAGCTAAGTCATTAGCAGGTTCATTTCCCCGGAATGCCCTCATGTGAAGGGCACCACAGGACTCGAAGTCGAGGGCCCTTCTCATCTAGCATTTGGAGTACCTCTTGCCGCATCTCACGATGAGCCACCCGTTGACCACACGGCAAGGACCACCCATTCACACTGCACTTTCGAACCGAGGAAAAACCGTTCCACACATAGGTGGAATCTATAACCAACACAACCTTGGGGGACCGGCTGAATGTCTTGGCGGCATCAAGGGCCACCAGAAGTTCGCCGACTGAGTTGGTCTGGGGCAGGTCACGAGGTATCCTCGGCACCTGGTATGCACTGGCCAAGAATGCTGCTGCACCAGAATGGGTCTTCGCCAGTTGCAAATGCGCCAGGCGACGTGACATTAACAAGGACTCAAACGGGCCTATGACAGCCAGAACCCACAATCCCGGGATGCCTCCCAACAATTCCTGTCTGTTCCCCGCACTCCCTTTCTGTGTATCAAACCATTTCCGAATGAAATCTAGTGTTTGCGTTGGCTGACATACTGACTTGGGACTTATTAGGAACCGTACTAGACGCAATTTCTGCGCCACAGAACGCGCACCTCGCTTCACGTGTGAACGGCTGGCAACCAAGAGGATATCGTCCAAATACACAAACCAATAACTCTGTAGCAGGGCTAACACACCACGCACAATACCCGAGATCAAGTTGTGGCACACCACCGCACTGAAAGACCATCCAAAGGGTAGCCTGGTCCACCTACACCCCCCCCCCCCCTCCCCAAGCATGTATATGTTAAAATTCTTCATCCACTGGGCCAGCAGGCGGATGCGCCAATAGCAGTTACTCACATCTAACTTACACATCCACCACCAGGACGGCTTGTTCTCAAAAACCAAGCGGTCACGAATTTCCTCCACCTGCGGTAAATAGAAACCTTTGGGCTTAACTCCACCAGTGAGATTTTGTTCCCCACATCTCAATATCATCCTGCACTTTTCCGAGTTTTTCGGGATTACCAGCGCTCGTCCTATGGCATGATTGTCTGCTATAGTCTTCAACCCCCACGCCATTCATATGGCCTTGTGCATTTCCTTTACCACCCCTACCCTTCGATAATTCCGGCACCGTGTCTGACTCCCTTGGTGCCTCTTACACAAGCCACTCGGTACCCAATTCTGCCACAGGTTGGGGGCCACTCGCACACTACAACACTGCTCCCACCCCCCTTGCAGGCAAATTTATGGTCTGCTTGGCAGTCATCATCATCCTCAGGGTAGTAGGACTTAGTACTTGCATGTGACACGCCAACTTGCAACAGGTTCTCCAAAGCCTCCCGACGTCCAAATTCAGCCACTCCCTAGGGATTCGTTACATCTAGACCGCTTAAATCATTGACAAAAGTGCTGCAGGTGAACCAGGGAACTTGCTCACTTGCCACACTCGCCATCCCACTGACCGCGTCTATCACATTGCACTTCCTGCAAGTCGCCCGCATCTCCAATGTCCTATCAAACTACCATCCTCAACCTCAACCAGCATTCCCGACTTCGAATTTTGGGGCCGCCCCTTAACCCACTTGAATAAAAAAAACAGGACGCAACACGGCGCAATGCAACACAACACAACACCACGGAACATAACATCGTAATGCGAAGTGTCCTATTTTTCTCAATAGCAGCAGAAGCAGATACCCTGAAGTTGTATCACCACACACTAGGCTTAGGGTGCCCGTTTGACATTTGGCAACCAACATCATTCGGACATAGTCACCGGAAGCAATGGCACATGGAAAAGGTCTGTTCCATATCCCGACCTGGAAAGGGGCCAGTCCAAATCCCCACCTAGAAAGGGGCCTAATGTGAACAAAGTAAGGAATGTCCGAGCACAGGGGCCCAACGGGCGCGGACATTGCGGAAGGCACATAGCCCAAAAGTGGGCAGACTGGCTGCATAACCCCCACAGAGATATTAGAAATGGGGGTGGTCTGAAGGGGGGTGGGGGGGTTGGCTGGGGACCACCTCCTCATGGGGTGTCCCAACTCTTTTAATACTTTCATGATGAGTTGAGAAAAATTGGAGAACAAAAAAACTCTACTCGGTGTAGGATGTTGTCAAGTTCTTTGGTGGCTCTGAGCCAGGAATTGAACTAGTTCCAAAGCAATTGACTGCGATCTACCATTGGGTGTTGACCCTCTCCGACAAATCAACGCTTAGCAATGGTCGAGATATTGCGGCCAAAATTTTCTTCCAAAAACTCCCCTCCTTTTGCCAACCAATCCTCATTCATACACAAGCAGCAAACTTTTGCGCCTGATTGTATGCCACCTCTCGCTTCTTCCCACTCACAATGTTAGTACACCGAAAATACAGCATTGGTGCAATCAGGTCTTGAACTGTGACCAGTCCCACTACCTTCTTAATAAGGAAGAAACGTTGCATGTTGTGTCCTGCAATGCGATTGGACACACGGGACAAAATCAAGCAACACCACAAGAATCATACAAAACAGGCCACGGACACACACACACACACACACACACACACACACACACACACACCACACACACACACACACACACACACACACACCTTGTGAATAACTGATGGAGCGGATCCCCCCAATAAATGGGGGAATTACATATTAGAAGGGGGGAGGGGATCAAGGGGGGGGGATAAGGGGCGGTACCTCCCCTTCTCCTATGGTGCATGGCCGGTCCAATGCATGGCTGATAACCCCTCGTAATGCATAGAAAGCTTAAAAAACTGCAGCATGGAACAAAGACCTTGTGGAAAGGTGCCAAAAGTAGGGTTCGAGTATTTGTTGACATGCAAAACTTTGCACGGCATGTGCACTGCGTGCACGGTATTCCTGTAACCTCTGCGTTCTGGGCAGTCCACAAAAAGGGGGACAAAAACAAAAGTGGCTACATGATGCCTACCTTCTCGGGGGCCAAAAGTGGGCAAAATTGGTACGTAACCCCTGTGTTCTCGGGAGTCCTTAGAAAAGGCGACAAAATCAGAAATGGGTACATCACCCCTACCTTCTATGGGCATAGAAATGGGCGGAAAGGCTACATAACGCCTGCCTTCTTGGGGGTCCCCAAAAAGGGGGACAAAAATGGCCCACATCTGGCTGGTGGAAAAAGGCCCGTTGGGGCGGTCCTTGAGGGCGGCCCTTCACAAAACAAATTTGCGTCCTTAAGGACCGCCCTCATGGCACCAATGTGACCACCCCATCCTTTCCACAGTCGCAACTACAAATGCATCATGGTCTTCACCAAAATAGAGATAGACAGGGCAGCGTGCACCAAGGTGTTATGGTGCTGGAGATGTATAATCACACGTAGCCACTCACCGTCCCCAACTTTTGCATACAAATTACACAACTCACGAGATGTCTCCCAAAATGGCCTAGCAAGTATTGGAAGGTGTCACCAAATTTTTCGGAAGGCAACATGACCAAGTATGAGTGTAACAGTGTATGTGAATGGCTGGTGGTGCTTGCACATTCCTTTGGTGCTGCTCAGCTTGTGGGTAGTGGTGTTTGGGGGAGCGGAGTGGTTACTGTGTGTGGGGTAGCAGATGGGCAATAGGCGCACAATATGGGTTTGTTGGTGGTTGGTGGTTGTCTCTCAGTTCGTTGTCCTGGTGTGGAGGCTCCCCGGAGGATATGTCTTCCTTGTGAGCCTGCAGATAGGCCGTAGGTATAGTCTGTTGTTTGTGCATATTGTACAATTGTCTATTTTTTGCTACCCCCCCCCCCCCCTTGTCCATGCGCGCTGCAACATTCGTCCCGACACGAGGCGGGACCATCACCAAAAGATGGTTCCCCCAACCTTTGGGGGGGACGGGCAAATGTGTATGCGTCGTTCGCAATGCAGGATGTGGAGTTCAGGCAGTCGGCAGCCATAGTGTGGTCCTTCGTGGCAGATGCATGACCAGGTCAGTGGGAGGAAGCATGGAATGCTCCACGTGAAGGTAGGCGAAATGCACAGCTGACGGCTAAGGCTGTTCAAAGCGCAAGCCAACAAGAATATTCGTGCACGCCCATGCCTTAATTCGGGTGTGCACCGGAGCTTGCCCCGGACCGCGGGCCGGGAGCCGACCAAAACCAAAAGCAACCCCCCCCCCACCAGCCTTTCCCATACCCCCCTCCAAGGGGGGGGGGCTCACTTGGCAGATGAAGAATAAGAAATCAATAGAAATCATAGGAGCCGAAAGCACCATAGTGGAATTTTGGTTGCATATGATGGAATTTACGTTGTTGTTGTTGTTGTTGTTGTGTGTCTTCCGGTGTGTCTTCCGGTACGGCTGCTGAGTCATGTGTGCCTTCGCCCACGTCGTGATACTGTGATACAAGTGCGACGGTTCGGCACCCGGATGAGGACACGCAACGTCGTCCCCCCAATGGAGTCCCCATGGGGGGTCCATAGCCCGCAAGGCCCTGCGCAACCCCGGCCTGTAGCAAGGGCACTTGAATCAGGTGCTCACCTCTTCGTGCCGGTCGCAGCGCGGGCAGGCTTGCAAGGGTGAGGTGCCACACACCAAGGTGCAACGGCACAAGCGCCATCCCTGTTTTGGGGTTCTCGCGTAGAAGCTGCACCATTCTTGGATGGATGGCTCGTGGCGGTCGCCATTTGTGTAGGAATGCACGCGCGATTCCATCTCGGCTGCCCCGTGCACCGTGGGGCGTACTCCGAATGTCGGCTGTAGCTGAAGTAGCACAGCCACCCATTCACTACACGCGCTGCGCCGCACCGCATCCGTGGCCCATGCATCTGCAAGATTGTTGCCCATCTTGTGGATGTCTCCCTCCGGTACCACGGAGCTCACTTTATGGTGGGATTTCACCCCATTGCCCCACCGCCGATTCCTCGATGGCCCCCTGCAGCGGTAGCTGTAGGTGCTTCTTTCTCTCCTGCGGTGCCTCTGGCGACCGCTAATGCCGCCTGTGTGTTGTACGCATATTCCAAGGTCTGTGCCCCCATCTGGTGCAAGCGCGCCGCAACGTGTCGTCCTAGGGCGATCCCCAGCAGCTCCGCGGTCGTGTTGTATACTCATGGCTATAGGGGTATGGCGGCACGCCGCCATTTGCTCCCTATCTTGGTGACTAGGCCAACTCCGTTGCCGTCCCTCTGGCCAGCATCTTGGCGTGCTCCTACATTGCTGTACACCACTCTGTTAGCTAGTCGGACCATGTCGGCCCACGTCTCCCACAGCAGGAGCAGGGTTGGCGCTCCCTCGCTCTGTCGCAACCGCTCCGTCACGTGCACGATGTCTCAACCTACTTCTCACAGTGCGCATCGCAGGGCTCGCTCCATCGCTCACACACCATGGTTGAGCCACCGCCCAAGGGCCCAATCTTACCGCGACCAACTCGTGGCATTCATTACATGCAGCTATTGTTGCACAACCGCCCTGTAGAATGTTGACGTAGGGTGCCGCACCTTGAGCACCAGCAACAAGACTAGCCATGGCGTGTTGGGGTCCAACTTGAAGTGCAGGCCGATTTTCCGTCGCCACAACCTCATGATGGGGGCTCCCAGCCGGTATATGTCCCCCTTCCTAAGTAGTGCCCCTTGCGTACGGGCTACAACATGCGCCACAACCAGCGCCGTGTATACGTGTGCTATGTCTTGCACCTGCGTAAGTTGCATGGTGGCCGTGGCCCCCTCCATCGCGCCCGCTCGGACCCTGTGTCGAAGGCCCATCCCTGCTGCTTCTGTTGCAACTTGACGGCCGGGCACCAAGATGCCTTGCCGCTGGGTGCGGTGTTGAGCGTGTCCGTACATGGCATGTTGGAGAGCCTTCATGGTGCACGTGCCTCCACTACACCCCATGTAGAGGTAGTGTTGCTAGGACGGGATGTGACGCACTCCGACCTTCGGCGCCACTGCATCCTACTGACTGAGAGTCTCGGGCAGAGCCTCTTCGGTTGATGCTGGCACGGCGGCGTTGTCTAAGTATCTTTCCGTATCGAAGGCGTACTCCATGCCATTGCTCCAAACGTTGGGGATGTCGGTACATCTAGGACTCACTTCGTCCATGCATTGTATCTCTTGGTACAAGTACACTCGAGGCCCCAAAGGGGACCCATGGAACACGCCTAACCCGGAAGCGCCATCTCGCCGTCCGTGCTGCCGTTACCGTGACTATCTTGCCCCACTGCACGTATCGCTAGTACCATGCCGCCTTGGGGTCAACCCCGGCCTCTTGCATAAGGTGCGCTATCTCGGACGGCTCCACTTTGCCGCAAGCATTGCTTCTGTCCCTCTTAGACGGCGCTACATCACCTCTATGTTTGCGCGTGTCGTCGAGTAGCATAGTGAGCATACAGGCTATGAGGTGTCCCACCGGAAGCAGAGGGCTAAAGGGGGGGGTTTCTGGCGGGATTTTTTGGAACTTGGGGGTAACGGGGTCGAACCCCCCCCCCCCCCCCATCAGAACTTCTTCCTTGTCTGCGAAATGTTGCCGTCTCAAATTCTTTTACCACGCGAAGCCCAAGGGAGATCGTTTGCAAATACCCCTCTTCTGCCGTAAGCGGTTCTAGCAGGGTCCCTGCAAGGGTTGTAGCGGGGGTTCTAGCGCTACTCGTTTTCCATGACATGTCCCAATCCACGGCGGGATACACGGGAGGGTTCAAGGCACCAACCCCAAAAGTTGTTCTTCACCGCCACTTTAAAGGGTTTGTGGCGGTGCTTAGAGGGTATGCTAGTAAAAATGTACAATGTCCCATACCTGTTGAGCACGGCAACGGAGTGCGCTACCACCCAATGCACCCAAGGGTAGGACTCCCACCCCCATTTTCACCCAACACTCCCCAATGTTGGCATTGTGTGCCCGAGCAGCAGTCATTTATGTAGCCCTTAGTGGCACACGCTCCTTCCACAAACCATAGAGGCTTGCGAAATTGCACAACACGTCCGCAACAACCCAAACATATACCACCCCAGCGCTTGGCATCAGAAAGTGCTACCTTAAGGCAGCCACTGGGCGGGGCGCATAAGCGGGCTTGTGCAAGAAAAGCTTGCTTGAAGATATATCAAACAACCCTTCCTTTTTTCGCTTGTGGAACAAGCGCCTTGCAGCGGGGATGGTTTTTGCGTCATCTTGCAAATCATCCCAAATATCTAAAAAGCCGGCCATAATATTCCTAAAGCCTCGAACATGTTGCAACCACTTGATAACGTTGGTTGTGAGCCGTTTGTTGAACATGTGTTTACATGCAAACACCAGTGCGCACGCGCTCAACACCCGTCTTGCCGGTTACCACACAACATCGCCGGAACAAATTTGGCGGTCATGCCCTCACCGTGGGATGAACACGTGCATTGTGTGCGCGCGTTCACGAGCACGTCCATTTTTCGGGGGCCATATCGTGGTAGCCGGCCCGACGACAACTACGAAGCGCCACGGAACTTGCGGTGATTGCCTGTGAACCCCCCCTCCCCTCCCGGAAGTGTACCAACTCCTTGGACAGCCAGCAAGATACCCGAATTGGTTCCTCCTGACAGGAACATTCTGCTTGCAACTGCTATAAGTTTGGAACCAAGTCCTTACTCCCCCGCCTTGGGAAGTGTACCAAAGGCTTGGGCCCCCAACGGGGAAACATGTTTTTGCTACTGCTGCCATGGGAACTCTGCTTGCAACTACTATTTGGATGGGTTGTGAGGACTTTAGGGCCATGCTGAAATTTGCGTACACGTTTTGTTGTCTTGCCCTGTCAACCAGCATCCCGTGGCGTCCTTCCATGTGGTTTTGCAAGTGGGTAGGAGGGCTGCCGGATCCGGGGCCAGAACAAGTTCAAGCGGGGGTTCCCGCGCTCAAAGGTGTTCCAACGGGCGGGGGGGTTCTAGTGGGGGTTCAGTAGAAACAGTTCCACCGGAGGTTCCAGGGGGGTTCTAGCGGGTGTCTAGGAGGCCTTCATCGCCACGTTATGCCCCTGCGTTTTGTCAACGGCTACCATGCCACCTATCAATGCACAGCTTGATCATTGTGTCATCATTACCACCCTTGAAGGCATATGGGACACTCGGAGGGCGACAAGCGCAAGACTGCTAGGACCCGATCCAAAGGATATGTGGTGCCCTATTTTTGGATACCATAATCATGGTGATGGACACCCCCGGAGGGATCTTTCTAAGGGCGCCTAGCAGTTCGGGGTACCTCACTCTATAACGTGCCATTGGGGTGTGGAAGTGGGTGCGGCGGCTACCGTTAACCATCTGCCAAATGTACAAGCTACCTAGGGACTGCACACGTGAAGACCTAGACCGTGCACGGGCGGCCTTGACGTTGTATTCGACAACAACATGGGTGCTTAGCGGCGGGGGCCTGCATGAACGGAGTGCAGCGACACATACACTTGAGGATGTGTCGTACATGCAACTCCATGTAGCCCGGAAAGCAGAAGATTTAAGACTTACGACCCGAAAAATACGGGTGGTGATATGCCGGGATGCCGCACCCTTGTGGCGGACATCAATCACGAAATGTGACGTGTGTGTCCATTGTTTGGGTGATGGGATTTGGGCCGCTAGTGATATCAACCGTTGGGCGATGTGGTTTTGCGTAGATAGTCCGGATGAAGGGGCTTGCCTTGTCACTATTGACTAGGAGGCCAAACTCAGTGAGCAAGTGCATCACTTTAAAGCGAATGCACATATTGTATCGAGGGTGTGCGGAAGTAGTTTGAGTATATACTTATGGGTGACTGGTTCCAGCGGGGATTCTAGCGGGGGTTCTAGCGGCAGTACGGAATTGAAATGTGGCAACGAACGAGCCAAAAATGCGACATTCACAAGCGCGTTCCTTCCTCCCGGCCTCCAAACAATGTGCACCTGCTGAAACGTACACTAGTGTTGTCCGGCCTGGCTGGGGTTCACCACTAGCACCTGGCACGCGACCAACACAGAGTAGTCAATGAGATGAGGTGCCACACGGTGTGGAGGGCTGCACACCGGCCCAATCACATCGGAGCATCTCTACTTTCTCCTCATCATCTTCGGTGATGGCCACGCCACAGATATGGCCCCGGCGGATGACGACAAGCGATCCGCGGGGGGGTTCGGAGGAGGGCGTATGTGGCAGGGGCGATGTCCAAGAACCGTAGCTCAGCCTCGTGGACGAAGGGGCCAAGGGGGCACTCCTCCGGGGGGGGTCGATGGGATTGGAGGCCTTGGGGGGTTGCTGTTCCGGGTACCGTGGTGTTTTTTCAGGGTTGTGGTGGCGAGGGGGAGGAAAACAGTAGTAGCAAATCTAAAGACATCGTTGCACTCTAGGTCCTCTTGCCTCGCCCCCTGCCCCCAAAGCCCCCCCCCCCGCCTCGTGGACTCATGCCAACCTCCCCCACACACGTTGTGTGTTGCATTGCCCTATGGTTCTTGCACAGCAGCACCTCATTGCAGAAAAACAAACATCGCCTATCCAAAATTGGCGCTCCTTGACATACACCCGCACATAACCGGTATTGATCGCCGCCTTTGAACCTTCAAGCGTGGGGTTGGAAGGTTAACCAGTTCTTGGGCAAAGGCCTCGAGGTGCGGCAACTTGTGGGTGGGGGTGGTATCCTCACGGGGGGTGGGGGGTGCTTTTGGGCCAAGGATGGCGCGAACTGCAGCCCCGTCCCCGACGTCGAGCTGCATGTGGGCAACAGGAAAATCGGCATCGTAAATACCCTCCCGCGCTCGGACGGGCAGGCACTTGGCCTCCGTGAAGAGGTTAACAAGGAGGGGGTTGTCCTCAACGTCCCCGAGGGGTTGGATGTGGTGGATGTGGGGGGAGGCGGCCAGACCCACCAAGCAGGTGGCCACTACAAACGTGCTGGGGGTCATAGTGTCCATGCGCTGACCGTCTACAGCGCAGTCAATATGGACATCCCAATCAATGATAATTTGGGCAGGGTGGCATTGGACTCACATGAGGGCGCCCCCAACCCATGGGTGGCTGCCCCGTTGGCAATGGGATATGGGTACTTGTGGGTGCTTGACAGGCGGTGCATCCACCAAGGGGGGGGGGGGAGTCCCTACCAAAATTGTCCATAGTGAACCCCCCATTATGGCCTTTGTGGCCTTGGGCACGCACTGTGTGAACTGTGAGGCCACAGTCCCGACCACCTCCCCCGTGGGCCCCTGCACACCCCTCCTGGGACCTTGTTCTACTCCCACAGAAATGCGGGATGGCAGGTCGCCACATAGTTGACGGTGCCTTGGTTGGGGCCCATGAGGGGGAGGGAACGGGTTAGAGGGAGTGGGACGAAGTTGCTGCGGGCCTCCATCACAAAGGGGGTGGCGAGACCGAGTTTGTCGGGTTGCTAGCAATAGGGAGGTGCCGGGGGGGGGGGGGATAGCTGGGAAGTGTTGAGGGGACGTGGGGTTTGAGGCAGCGGTGGGGGTGTTTATGGGGGTGGGGGATGGTGTAGAGGTCCTTGCCCAACTTCTTGGTGGTGGCCTTGTACGTTGGGGGGCGTTGCCCACGTGGAGGCAGACGGTGGCGTTGGGCTCCGGGTGGGCCGTGGCCGAGGCAACCTCCTCCAACGCCTTGGTGTCGTGCGCCGCCAAGTTGACTTGGATGGCGGACACCAAGGGGTTCCGGTCGGTGAAGGCCTCAAGGAAGGCACTCAGAGCCGCACGGGCGCAGCTCTTAACCAGGGTCGGCAGATGCGGGGGCGAGGCATGATAGTGCAAGTTAATGGGAGCCGCGGGGTCTGAGACATCCACCTAGGCATAGGGCAATTGCAGGGGCCCGGTGTATCTGCTTTCCCTCCAACGTGGACGGCAGCCATGTGCCACCCGGGCAGAGGGGGAAGTGCTTGCATGCGGCTCGACATTGGAAAAAGGAGAGCTAAGACATGAAGGGAAACCCAGATGGAGTGCTAGAACCTGCGTTGGAACCCCCACTGAAACCGGTTCGAATGCTGGAACCCCCACTGGAGGTAGCCCCTATAGAATGTTATTGAACACCATCCCCGGCCTATCGGGGTCCCGTTGTCAACCACAAGCACATTAAGTGAAGGGGGGTGCAGGGGAGGGGTCAGCCCATTGCTTCCGGCGGGACATCCCATCCGTAGAGACCCACGTTAAATCCAATATGTTAAATTTTGAATTTTAATTTTTGAACGTCATTAAAGTTTAAACGACAACTTCTAACATGTTAAACCAAAGATTCCCAAAATTTAAACCTTTGCAATGCCAGTTGCATGCGGATGCCAGGGTCCCGTGGTTGTGTCATGTGGTACAATGTTGGACAATGGGTTTGTAGAGATGTTACATTGCCTAGGGGTTGGGTTTTCAACCCCTACCCCCTTTCCTTGCGTCCACCTCCAACCCCACTCCGCATCCACCTTTCTATTGTGTAGCCCTTGTTTGTTAGGCCTTTCTCCTGGGATACCATTCTCGAGATTAGTATGACGCTTGTGCGTTTGAGTGGAGCCAAGAGTTTGCGGGGCCCATTGATGTACGGACTCCTGGGTGAGTGCGTGTTTGTGAGTGTAAATAAGGCGGGGGGGGGGGGTGGTATAGCGTACTACGGTGGCCTGGAAGGCCATTGACACGGGTTAGGAACGCCGGACCGAGCCCGCTAACCCCCAGAATGACCCTCAACCCAACCAACCCAAACCAAATGACACCTCTAACCCCCTCTATCTCAGCCAAGCTACCCCCGCACTATGGGACCCGAAGACGGGTCCCAAGAGGTCTAGGCCTAAGATAATGGGCCCCCGAGATGTGTACCACGTGAACAATGGCCCGAATGGCCAAGGACATGTGCCGCGAAGGCTAATGGGTATGTTCTATGTGTTTTTGTGCTTGTGTCGGGAGATTTCATTCCCGGAAAGATGGTTTAAATTTTCTTGGTCTAGTTTTTGATCCCGGGGACGCATAATATTCAAAATCTGCAAATTTTAAACCAAAAATTAATCTCAAATTTTAAAGCCGAGCGCCATTTTAATATTTTTACACATCAACACAGCTAGACACCCCCCCTCAACACCAATGTGGTAAAATGGCGGACAAACACACAAGTTACCCCATGGGGGTGAAAATTTTCCCAAGCGACGCCGCTAACCACCCCGAAAAAAGCGGCGACTTTGGTTTAATCAATTAATTTTTGGCCAAAAAATAAATACATTGCATTTCATTTGGGTCTCTAGGGATACATCTCCCGCCAATCGCCCCCTTTGGTATACCCATTGCATGTTGTTGCCATATTGTTCCATGTGGGCTATGAGCATGATCGCACTTGTTTTAGCTACCTCATCCTCCATCGCGATGGGTCTCGTATCCTCCTCGGTCCGCAAAGTGGGTCTCTTGCCGATGGGCACATGAAGCACAAATTGGAACACTGGCTCAATGCACGTCAGCCTCCCCGTTCGGGGAACCGCTTCTTGCAGGGTGCACAGTGATGCCCTAGTCAGTTGCTCGGCCGCCGTTAGCATACCTAATTTGCCTAGAGCACACAACTCTCTTGTGGTTAGCGGAAAATCGAGGTCCGAGGGCCCTGTGCCCTAATTTGGGACGATGTGCGCCGGTCTACATTGTTTCCGCTCCATCCGTCCCGCGAACTCGTGCATCATGGCCTCGCCCACAGGGGGCGACTTTTGCGAATCATTGACCGCCACTATCCGGGCAAAGACATTCTAGTGTCTCCTGCATACTTGCTCAGGGAGGTCCGATGGCCCCCATTCCAAGCGTTCACACTCATGTTCGTGGACTCGTGCTCTGGCCAGCCATCGCCTCTTGCGCGCCATCAATGCTCCCCATTCCGGGGCTTCTAAAGGACGGGGCTCCAATCGCCCGCACTAAGATCTACATTGTCGGTTCCGGACCAAGCTTGTACTGGCAAGCCTGGGTCTCGTTCATATCGCTGGGCCCAATGGTGATCTTCCTTGCGAAACATCTGCCACTATTGTGGCGTGGCGATCTAGTGTTGTAGTTCAATTCAAGAGTATCACGGACCAGGCTCCAAACCCCTACACAAGGGGCCCGTCGGACAAGGGCTGCAGCTACTTAATGAGGCCCGACCGCCAAAACGCCCTGCCGCGTGCGCGCCGCATTACGTGCCCCGCCCTACACCGGCAGCCAGTGTGCTTACGGACTCTCAATCTGCGCTTTGTTGCGTGGCCCCTTGACTTGGGATTAGGTACTCTCAATGCACGTGTTGTTGCGTGGCCCCTTGAGTTAGGGTGCGCGGTCGGGCCCCTAGTGGCGCCACTCCATCGGACACTGGTGTTTGCACCTCGGCCACGACTATTTGGTGGTCCATTGGCACCATATGCAAGCCACATCTTCGATTTGCGACACCTACATGTCCTACGGGACCATGATGCAATCAGGCATGAACCCTTCATGGGCATGCGCGCCGGCCCCTCTCCACGTGCACGTCTACTTGGATGGGTAGGCTGAGTACCCCCACGCCTTTAGGCACGCGCGATATGCTCGCTTGCAAAGTGCGTCTTTGTTGACGCCACCTAAGAGTATCAGGGATGCCGGGAACTTGTGGACCAGTTCCTCTAGACCACCCAGCACTTTTTGCTCCGGCTTGTTGGAAATGGCATAAACAAAGCCCATTTGGAGAATGTTGTTACCAGGTGCAGCTGTGGATCATCGGAGATGATTCTCGGTGGCAGGTGTGGCCGATGGGAGACGCTGCGCCATGGCAACTACAGCTTAAGAGAGGCATCAGCAGCCGGGTGATGGCCCTAGTGGTGATCCACGAAATGTGGCATGCCATGGGCAAGATGAACGGTGACGACCTAGAGGGCCTATTGAGCGTGCTCCCACGGGGTGGGTGCGCCACGCCTAGGGACCGCGAGCATAATGTGCAGCTCCATTGTGTGATGGCAGTCGCGTTCATAGGACCCCGTATATAGTAGGAGATTCCGTCTACCAAGAGTGTTCAGTGGCGAGGTGTGCAAGAGACAGCGACGAGGGCCCTCCTAGTCATGTTGGCAGGCCAGGGGCGCTTGTGGGGGCCTGTAGCCTTGCTGCAGGCCGCAGCAGCCCAACGCGACAAGGAGAGCTCCGATGATGGTCTGCAAGAGTCGAATCGTAGCGATACCGACCGTAGTGGCGACGATGCTTGCTCCGAACAAGGCAAGAGCAGCAACATTGATCACGACACGTGACCCGCTTGGAGCTCCAAAGCCGCCCTCGCACTATACATGGCGACGCTAAATGTGAGAGGGTGCCGCAAGAAGAAGACAGACATCCAAGCAACGGCCACCATGCCCAGGGTGGATGTGCTGGCCATCACGGAGACGAGGTCAAGATTTCAAGGCCGAGTAGAGGGTGGCCATCATGACCTCTGGGGATTGAGGGCAGGGATACTAAAGGGCAAGGCTCTCTTGGTGCACACATGAGGCAACTTCTCTACCACCCCGCAGGCAGTCACCGAAGATGTGTTCTTCCTAACCGTTGAGTACCGGTCCATCGCGAAAACTGACGCGCCATCTACGTCGAACATGAGCTTGCTAGTCCACGTGTGCGCTTGGACCGGGCCCCCTACAGGGATGCCCCGCTCATCCCGGGTCCCACCCGGGAATGATATTGCCCTATGGGGTGGGCATGTCGTCATACCACCGCAAGGCCATGTGTCTCTAAGCACAGGATCCGATGCTCGCTCTCCTCAACCAGCTTGGTAAGATTTATCTAGCTTGCTGCCTGGTTCCCTTGCTTCCTTTGTCTCGGCTGTCCCCGATCCTCTGCACCCGGACCCCGGTCCCGTAGGCTTTTACTCTGAGAAGGTGAGACAGAGCAACCCTGCCAACCGGTGTTGTTGCTCCGAGGTTCTCCTCGGGTGCCGCCCGTAGCATGTTCGGGCACCTTTCCTGCTGGTGTAGCACCTAGACACGGGGCCCCCATTCTAGGGCACTTCGCCTCACCCACCCACACCGCCTACCTTGATTCAGTGCTTGTACTCTCGCAATCCCTGCCAGGCACCACCGTGCGTGCGCTCCCTCGCCCTAGGACGCGGACACCGCCAGCCCTCCACCCCGACTCTGGGGGTCTGCTCCCTTGTGTCCTGGGCCTCGCCATCGCAGTATTGCCGTCGCGTTGCGCTTGTCGTGATGCATCGCTTTCACCGCACCTATCGCGTGTTGTCCAAAGGGGTGCCGTATTCGGTTAGTTGGGCACCGTTGTGCCGCTGACTCTGCTACTTGTTTGTTTGTCGGCGCGTTGAACTCCTGCTAACTACTTGCTGTCGCCCTGACCGGGCTCTGTTCCCGGAGGCCCTGATTGTGCCGGGCCGCGTATCCCACCCGGACACCTACATTTCTTTCCCGTGCAGCTGCTCTCGTTCCTCTATTCTTGGCTATCTAGGCTCCTGTTCCTATGGGGGAACTCTGCTAGGAGCGGCAACCCCGGGGTGCTCACACCAAAGCCGCCCACCCCTCGGTCGTGCTCTCTCGCTCTCTTGCTCTCGTTCGCGCACTAGGCGCCCTAACGCTTCTGCCTAGGTATCACACCCTCCTTGCTCGCGTCTGTGGCACCTGGGGTTCGGTACAAGCCTCTCTCCGGTGGGGCGGTATTGCTCCCTCACGTGTCTTGGGTCCCCTGCACCTCGGCGTCTCGTTCTAGGGCCTCGGTGCCCGGGGCCCCACGACCTGTTGTGTCCCTACAGCACGTGCTTGAGCCCGCCGTGGCGCACTGCTCTCGCCGCACAAGTCGCGTGTGGTCTCTGCTGGCAGCGGACTTCACCTTGCCGCGTACCGCGAGGTGGGGCTAGGAGAGTGGCGCCCGTGCTCCATGGGACCCTTTCTCCGTCCACATGCCACGAGCCCTCGCGCACAGCTCTGGCTGTCGCTATCGAGACCCTTCGCGTTCCTCCCGGAACATGCTCGAAGTCCCCACACTGCATTGTCCCCGTTCCATCACCACTTCACGTCTTCATGTTCGATGCGCAATGTCATCACGTTCTTCGAAGCCCGAGAACCCACCAACAATGGAGTCCGGCATGACGTGGGGTCGCAACCCTACTAGGCTAGCTCTATTGCTCTAACTAGGGGGTCCGCTCTGGCGGGAACCGAGCTTGGCTGGACGCGCTGAGACCGCTCCCTCGCTCTCCCACTATCTCGTGCTTTGTGCCGTGCTGCAGCGGTTGACACTCCGGGTTCCCCTGACTGAGCAACATTTGTCCTTTGCTGCGGGGCTGGGCTTGACGTGCGCCTTCAGCCACAGCAAACCGGTTCTGACCTGGGTAACTGCAATGCACGTCATGTATAGAAAGGGGCTGACCGCACTGCGGCAATTCCCGCCCACACGACATTGGCCATATATTGCTGGGCCACGGACTCAACTCCTCCCCGATGTCATGCCTCACCCCTCTGGGCCCCCTACGGGTGTTGTTACACGACATCCATGTACCTGGGTGGCGCCCTCCTCAGCGGGTCCACCCCCGGTCGGTGTGCCCTCGCGGGGCTTTACGATGACGTCAAGATCGGCGCCTAGGAGCGATGCACCTGGTACTGGGGCGGCATGGGGCTCTACAGAGGCGGCGGGCCTCGCAATGGCAGCGGTGCTTGCTCCGGCCACCAAGCAGCCCCCGCGGTCACCCTTCGCCAATCCGGTGACGGCTACAACATACCCCCGTGCCATTGCGGTGCGTGCATGGAGGGGGCCTTGAGGCAGCTCGCGGGTCTATCGCTCTTCGCCATCGTCGTACATGCCCCCAGAGCTCCAGTCACGGCTGCAGCTCCTGCTCCTTCGGCTGTCACCGTGGCCAGGTTTCTTCTTCTCTCGGGTCCTCTCGCGGCTGCGGGCCCTGCGTCGGTCCCCGCTCTTGCTCTTTAGGATGCTCGTGTGGGACCTCCCAGGGTCCAGGCTCCTACCACTGCTACCGCTACCGTCCAGTTCTTGGGACTTCCTGTTCTTGACCTTCCGCGGCTACTCCCGGTGCTTGCGGTCGCGGTATCTGGACCTTCTCCCGGCTAGGCTGCAAGCCGGGCTGTCCTTCCTCTCTTGAGATTGCCGTTTCTTGAGCCTGCTTTTCATGATCGTGCTTGACGTCTGGCAAGTTTTGCTCGGCCTCCCACGGCTTGGTGTATCTTTCGATGCAAGCCGCCTATGCCGGTCCTACATCAGCACACACCTTGGCAATGTGCCCACACTTGCCGCATGGGCCGCATGGTTGGAGCTAACCCAGCGGGCAAACTGCATGGCACGCTAACCATCAATGATCTTCCCGCAACCATAGGAGCCTGTGAACCATCCGTGTCTCCACCTTGTCCTTCTTCTTCTTGTTGCCGCTTGCCGCGTGCTCCCTCCCCGTCGGCTCCTCATCACCGTTGTCGTCGCCTTCCCCACTGTTGCTGAAGTCGGGTTTCCGCTTCCTCTACACGTTGATCTCTTCGCCCATGACGACTCATCCCCGGCGACCGCATCGGCCGTCCTCCGGGTGCACACTAGGGGGACATTGTCCTTCGTTGTTCTCGGCGGCGGCTCAAAATTGTCCCGAAACAATAGCTCCGGGTACTTATTGACGTCCTCCGCCGAGACCCTCTTGGGGATGGTGATGTCCACCGCGTCTTGGCAGCTCCGCGATTTGTCCTCCACTATCTCTCTGGTGTAACCCCGCAGGGCCGCCTGGATCTTCAGGATTACGCCCGCCTAAAGTGGCTCCCTATCGTCAAGAAGGACATCAATGCAATCGTCTCCAAGCCCTGCGACCACTCAGAGGTCATCAGGGGCACCCGGCATACCGCGGATCACTTAGCGGGCTCGCACCCGGGCTTCGCCACTAGCTTCGAGGCTCTCTTCGGCAATCTTGCATTGTAGCTTTGCTCGTGGTCACTACCTCAGCAAGGCCGCAACCGGCGGGCGGCGGCCTTCTAGCATTCGCGCCGCAAAGCGGCCCGGCTAGGATGCTTGTGTCGCGAGTCTCTTGGTTGTTGCTAGGTCCATGGGTCTCCTCTTTGGGTGCCGCTTCACTCTCCGCGAAGTCCTCTGTGTTCCACGAGATGGTGGGCACCCGAAGCGACACTCGGTCTCTGCCCTGTAGGCGCGCCGTCGCAGCGTGGATGGCCACCATGATCATGGTCGTCCGTCCCTCCACCCTCATGCCTTTGCCGGGGGTATGGGGGAAATGTGCCGTGTCCACAACCAGCGGTTGTGTCGTCCCACGTGGATGCCCGGAGTTTCTACTTGAATAGGTCGGCATGCTAGGGTAATGTGTTGGCTATGTGGCCCTTCACTTTAGCCCACCTTTGTAGATCGGCTGTCACGTATTCTGGGAGCTCCTTTCTCGCACTATTCGCTGGCCGAGCGTGGGCTATGTCCATACCTGGCACCAGGTGGATTGCAGCTGTTTGCGCGCCAGAGACATTTTTCATCGTGTACCATACCCACAAAAGCTTATCCTGCATGAGGAATACCACGGGAACATCTATCGCCGTGGCCCCCGAGGATAGCGCCATGTCGGCAAAGACCGTACAGTCCTTCCATCTTGCACCAACTGCGTCAACTGTGCCACCCGCCTCAACGTCTGGGGCTGCATATACACGTCCATCTGTTGGCCTTCGGGTACTGCCCCGAGTAGCATATTATGTATGGGCGGATGTGCCATGTCGCAGTGCACAAAGGAGATCAAGGAGCACTCTTGGTTCTCTCCCAACTCATACCCTTCAGGCGGCCTGCTCTATACTACTAGGGCGCACGCTGCCACCGGTGCACACCGCGTCCCTCTGACATTGGGTGTGGTTTGCCCTCCCTCTGATGCTGGTTCGGCCATGTTCCTGTCATCACACTCATGTCACAGTGCCAAGACAGGAACGGCGCCAAGGCTCTTGGAGTCTACCCACATATCACAAGTGCCGGCTCCCGACCGAGCTCCAGGGTCACTGTTTCCGGTCGTCACATCGCCACGCTCTTCAGCACTCCTATCGCAGTGCTAGCTCCAAGCCAAGGCACCAAGGAACCCGGAGTCCGCCCTCGTAGTGCGGTACCGGCTGCTCGCCCGGGCACCAGGGCTGCAAACTCGGATCGCTATGCCGCTCATCCTCACCTTCTCTCTGCTCGTCGTTCACTCCGTCAATCCCGTGAAACAAACTTTGGAAAAATGAAACCTCCCTATGCAAGCACAAAAACACATAGAACATATACCCCTTAGCCTTCGCAGCTCATGTCCTTGGCCATTCCGGCCATTGTTGCCGTGTTACACCCCCCGGGAGCCCGTTTCCGGGTACCATAGTGCCAGGGTAGGTTGGGTTTCGCTTGGGGGGTTAGGTGGGTTAGTGGGGGCATTTGGGTTGCGTTGAGGGTTTTCTTGGGGGTTAGTCGGGGGGTTAGCCGGCTGCATTGGGGGGGCGGCCGTGCTCCCACTCCTTCAAGCCGCGGAGCACGGCCACCCCAAGCGCGGGGTCTTGGGCGAGGAGCTTGTGGAGCCCCCCCAACACCACGCTCCGCTCCCCGTCCTTGTTGCTCCAAACGACACGGACGGGGCACACATCGTCCCCGCAGACCGCCACGTCCTTGACTTACAACAAAACAGGCGGTGGCCGTGGTCCGTGGGACAAGCTAAATTTTTCGGGCGACTTTTTTTTTAATTTTTTTCAACGTTCACTTTTAATTTTTGAAGCGCCGATCGAATTTTTGAATGTTAAACCAAAAGTTATAAACGACGCGTCCGAAAAATTGAACACACGCAAACACAGGCACACACACACATACTTTCTGAAATTTTGGGCACCCCGGAGCATGCAATACCCCCATCGCCTGCCCGAAGCTCCAGGCAGGGGGGTGGGGCTTTACGGGATCGGCGGCGTTGGCGTTGTTAGGTTGGGGGCCGCCGGGGGTGCCGTCCGAGTGACGGCAGCCAAGTCGCGGGTTGCCCGCGATCCAGGCACTAGCCCTTCGTAGGTGTGCTGGGCCGCGGGATCGTACGGGGGGGGGGGGGGCAAGGACAGCAGGGCACACTACACCGGTGCAAACTGCACCGACTTGCCCTGCCGCCACTGGTGGCACCAGCCAGGGGCTACCCAGTGCTGCAGGCACACCAGGTAGTGGCCGGTGCCAAACCTGACCCCCCGGAGGTCGGCCAGCAGGTTCAGGGCCCCTAGGGATCCCGAGCGGATCCTCTCGGGCAGGGGGGACATGGGACCGCCCGGCACTGGCTGCCAGTGCCCGGCGCCCCCTTTGGCAGCATCCCTCCGCCACTCCCCCTTGCCCTCCCCGTTTGTCCTAATTAGGCAGCGGAAAAGTCGGCGCATGAACCAACGCAAGGTGCACTGACCCTTGCTGGGGTCAGAAAAAATTGGTTCGTCTGGCCCAAAGCCCTGTTCAAGGACTTGGGCAGACCAGGGGGCAGCGGCTGCCTTGCGGTAGAGCGCCGAGTCTTTCCCGAGGGCCTTTTGCAGCCACTCGGGAAAGGGGTAAAGCAGGGGGTTGGGGTGGGGGCTGCACCTGGACCTCATCCCCCTCCCCATCCCCGTCCCCACCCTCTGGCACCACCACCTCCCCCTGCTCTGCCTTAACCCCCCCCCCCCTGTGACTGGCTGGCCCTCCTCTCCTCCTTTGCCCTCCTCCTCTCCTCCTTTTCCTCCTTCTCGCGTCGTCTCTCTTCTTTTTCTCGCCGCCGCTCCTCCTTCAGGCGGCACCTCATCAAAGGAGGCAGCGGCGGACGGCGCCCCCCCCCCTCCCCCTTCGGGTGTGGGGGACCGCCGGCTGTTGCAGCTGCTGGAGCAACTAGAGGAGCTGGAACTACTCCCCCAGGGGGTGCTCCAGCCTGCTGCAGGCGGTCCTCCACTTGTTGCATCTGCAAGGGAGAACAAATGCAAAAATTTAACCTGGGTTTAATTTTTTTCATTTAATTTTTAATACCTAATTTTTAGCTGAAATTTGAAACGTTAAACGACCGCCGGTGTTAAAAGTAAACCAAGAAAAGCGACGCCCCCATTAAATTTTAAACGAAAACTACTGACTAAAAATTCGATTCATAGGCAAGCAAACACACGCACACGCAAGCACATACCACTTTGTCGGTCATCTTTTCGAACATTTTGTTCATCAACGCCTCCAATGCGGCGGGGTCCATGGATAGGGCTTACAAGAGCTAGGGGTGCAAGGGAAAGGGACATGGGTGGGGGTCTATGGTTAGACATGAGCGTGGCCATTGTACATGGGGCCACATGGGGGGTTCCTAGGGCCCGAAGGGGGAAATCAAATTTCAGATACCACCATTCCCATACTTGCAAAACTACCTCCGCCTCCCTTTTGAGGGATGTGGCCCCCGGCATCCCCCCCCCCCCTTGAGCCGTGTGATCGTTGTAGGCCCGTTTCAAAATTGCATTTAGGCTATCTACCACATCCGCACACAGCGCTCCCCACCCCACCCCCAAATGTGCCGCATTAGCCACCGCCGTGGTCACATCCTCCTCCATGCAAGGAAGAGGGCCCTTGCCTCCTCCCCATCGGGTGCGGCGCAGGCACCTAGCTTCACCCCCGTGCGTGCCCATTACAAAAACCGTTGCACGGCCTCCGCATTCTCCTTGGGGAGTGACTCAAGGTGCGCCTCAACTGAAGCGACCTGTAGCCGCCCAATGGCCATGCAACAGTGGAGGATGCATAGGAAAACCCAACACTGGTCAACCACGATGTGAGGTTCCGCTATGTACCCCCCATTATCCAAGCTCCGACCCGTCACCCAATAATGGGGACGGGCGGCCGCCTCTTTGTCCAAAATCCTGCGCACGTCCACCCGCAACCACGTCGCCGCCGCCTTGTCCCACAGCCCCATATTGGAAATAGACCCCACTTGCGGTGATGTGGACACCCCAATGAGGCGGCGAATCAACGGCTGGTCACTCCCAAGGACCAGCGCAGCAGGCACCCAACCGGATGCCCAACACAAACTTTTGCAGTCGTGAATCGATTGCAACACCTACAAAAGACTGTGTGCATTGATATCCGGGCATAACTTTTTTGTTTAAATTTCAGCTTCAAATTTCGTTTGGCTTCAAGTTTAAGCAATTTTCCGCTTTGAAACGAGGAACTTTGAAACGAAGCGAGCCCGAATTCAATGCAACACAAAAGCGCCAAGTACCTGAAGGTTCTCGGCCCAAATAGTGGCCAAAGTGGCCATGTCTTTGGCGCCGCACACGGCCATCCCAATGACCCACAAGTAGGCGGGTGTGCGGCCCCGTTTGCCGCGGCTGAGGAGCCCAATAGACAATTGGGTCCAACTCCCACCGGCACACGGGTAGGCATCCCCGCGCACAATAAATGGGAGGGGCTGGTTCCCATCAATGGTGTCCACTAGTGGTGGACGCGATTGAATGTAGCGGGCCCATGAGTGCACGGGCCAACTGCGGCCACTAGCGGGTGGGTCATCCACGTTCACGGGGGGCCGCAACTCTAGCGGCTTAGCCATATCCTTCCATGTGTCCAAGAAGGCTTGCCGCGTTGGGATGGGTCTCGGGAAAGTGTGGCCCGTAGCGGCGGTATAGTCAATTCCTCGCCAGAGGTGGCGGAACCCCGTCTTTGTGACATTGAGGTCAATGAGGAGCCCAATAAAATCGGGCGCGGGAAAAAGGGAAGGAGGCGTATTGTTTCACCGCCTCCACTTGCTTAGTACGAATAAGGGAGGGGTAGCCAACGTCCGTGGCCTCCGACCATCGGGTCCGGGCCAAGGGAGATGAAGCCACCCACTCACCAAGGAGTTGGGAGACCAAAGAGTCCCGCAAACTCTTGGCTCCGCTCAAACGCACAAGCGTCATGCTAAGCTCGAGAATAGTGTCTCGAGGGAAAGGCATAACAAGTGCTACACAAGAGAAAAGGGGGTATGGAGTGGAGTTGGCGGTGGGCACAAAGAAGAGGACTAAGGGTTGGACACCCAACCTTTAGGCAATCCAACATCTCTACAAACCCATTGGGCAATATTCTACCACATTAAACCCCCTCAAGACGCTAGCATACGCATGCAATTGACGGCGCAAATAGTTGAAAATCTAGAAAATACTAGGTATTCTCGTTAACATGTTAAAATTTAGCGGTTTAACATTTAACACCTTTCAAAAATTAAAATTGAAAATTTGACATATTGGATTTAACGTGGGCCTCTAGGGCTGCCCGGGGCTTCCCGCCCAAGCCATCTCACCGTATCGACTCTCATACCGTTGCTCCACGTGTCTGCTGGCATTGCAGGACAAGGTCAGCTGCTTGCTCCCTGCCCTCACCCTCGTCCTCGCCGCGTTGGCAGTGCATACGGAGACCGCCCGGGGGGGGGGGGGGGCAACCCCTCGGTTCTGGATGCCAACTACCCCCCCAACTAACTGTTGGCCGGAGGCCCCTTGGGGGGGGGGGGGGGGATTGGAGGGGGGTTCAGGGAGGGGCGATTGGGGGGGGGGTCTATGAGGGGCGGGGGGGGGGGGGCTCCGGGAGGGTCGGTGGGGGGGGGGTCCATGTGGGGCTATTTGGGGTGTTGGGGGGGGGGGAGGGGGGCACGGGCTCCCCTTACCTCCCTTTGCCCTCCCTCTAACCATACCATCACCATAAACCTAACCCTAACCTTTGTAGCCAGTTGGTTTGGCCCTGCCAGCCATGTTGATTGGGCTGAACAAGATCCCCCCAATTTCGTTCATGGCTGCTTTTGCCACATCACTGCTCCATTTTGAACCCCAACACTCACTATGACCCTAGCCTAGGGTGAGAGCCAGGGCTAGGGTTAGGGCTAGGGTTAGGGTTAGGTGTAGGGATAGGAGTAGGCTGAGGGTTAGAGGTGGGGTGGGTGTTAGAGTCAAGGTTGGGTTTAAGGATAGTTTTGGGGTGCAAATTGGACAAAATTTTCCTTAGGGCACCTTTGGTGTTCATGGAGCATCGGGCGCCTTAGGCGCCCATGGACGCCTGGGGGCGACACCTTTGGCAACTAATTGTTGGCCGAAGGCCCCTGGGGGGGGGGGGGGGGCAGGGGTAGTTGGCGTCCTAGGACCCGCGGAGTCGCCCCCCCCCCCGGGGGAAACCGTCACGCTAGCTACCATCTTGAGGGTTTTTATACTGGTGCCACGTCACCAGCAAAAGGGGGGGGGGACTGGACAAAGGGGGGGGGGTGGATGCATTTTGTGCTCGGGCCCATTTTTTTTTTGAGGGTGGCAGTCCCGGAACAAACTTTCGGACACACGCCTGAAACATAGACCTTGCATCCAAAAGTACGGAGTAGAGGCCAAACCAGAGTGCAAAAAAAGAGACAAGTGTGCGTGCTGACTGCAGCCTCGCCCTTGCGGACATGTAGCCTATCCACGGTCTGATCGAACCCAAACACTCCCAACATTCCCCCACAAGCTGGCCACCAGCATCAGCAGTGCACACACCCATGAGGTTGACGTACAGCACATAGATCCCAGCGATGGACACTGCCAGCAGCGCCTTCCGGATCCCTGTGTCGAACACCCCTTTGCCGTGGGCATGCTGCCCTGGCGAGTCGTCATTGGAGGCCCGGGGCTGGGAAAACATGGGTTTCTGAAGCAGAAAAAGGAATGTGGCGACACAGTAACCCTGCGCCACTTGGGCTTGCCAGACCCCTGCCTCTGACTAATTTTCTGGCCCTCATGCTCTGTCCCAGATGTGGCAGCTTGGCAACACCAAGCCATGTCAAACCCCTACGTCAGATGTCAGCATCATACCCCCCCCCCCCTTGTGCAAGCACGCTGAAAGTCAGGAAAACGACGGTCAGACACCTGCTGAGCCATAATCCAATGATGGTCGTCACCCTCTGGCTTTACACCGGTAACTCACCAATTCTTTGTTCCAGCATCGCAGCGAAGCCGCGCCCGCCAATCGTGCCAAACGCAGCAAGGCCACGGCCACATATCGTACAAAGGCGGCAGAGCAGCCGACACGAGTTCATGCGGCTGCCCTCCCTGGATTAGTCACAGCGCCTTTAGGCATTCAGGATTATCTCTTGATTATCCCTGACCCTGCAATTGTCTCTTCTTCATCCACTGCCCCTCACCTACATCTGCACCGAACTCTGACCCCTCGCTCCAGGAATCTGCGACCCACCCCAAGGATTCCGATGGCGTTGTGTCCGTGACTGTAAAAGAAGTGTCACTGGACGGCTGGACCCTCCCACGCTGGGCCTCGAGCTGACACCCTGCTGGGCCTGCCACGAGAATGCTAATGAGGATCCAGACTGCGCTGACCCGGCCGAAGACGAGACATCCGACCGCATGGGTTGCAGCCCTACCTCCGCCCATAGCTGCACCACGGGTGCTGGCTCCTTCGACCAATGTTTCTTGTTGTTCAGATGCTGTAGCCTGCCCTCCTTGGCCAGTGCTCCGCGTTGTCGTTGCCTAAGACTCTCAAATGGGTTCCGTGCTGAGACAAGCCCGCGCTTGCGCGCAATCCGCGGTACCAAAAGAATGCATGTGGCGAACACCTGCCCATACCTCACCCTAACCACAATTGTTGCAACAGGGCACCAGAACACAATATGCAAGCAAATTTCAGCATGGCATGGACGTCCTCACTGCCCATCAGGGGCATCAGGAGCTGTGGAATAGAAGCCCTTTCCAACCTTACTCTTCATCTTAAACAATTGCACATGCTTGCCCTTTGGTTTTGGAGCGGGCTTAGCAGGTTTTGGAATGAGTATAGGCTTCTTATTCCTTGGGACAAAACTGTCATCAACAACATTGTTGGTGAAGTAAAGCTCGCCCTCAAAAACATGGCCAAGGCCCCAAATCCCACGGCCCGCTTTGGCCCGATACTTCATCATCCTCCCCAGAGTCTGAGCAAGACGATGAATCATCCGACAATCATCCGACGGGAGGAGCTCTGAGTCAGAATCGTGCCACTGCTATGATCAGTTGCAAGCAGAATATTGGTATGAGCAGGAGGAACTACCACAAGCATGATCCCCCCTTTCCCTCTACAATGAGAGCACAAGCGCATTACACTATGTTTCTGACCACAAAAAACTGCGGTCAGAAAAAACCAGGAAAACAATGGTTGGACCGGTCCCGTGTTTGGAAAAGCCGGTGCGTGCGCAGGGAATGAAGCGCCGGATACTTAGGTTCCACATACCCCCGGGACACAGGTATACGATCATTGCTCAGCTCAGTACCGAATCGTCTTGAGTTCACTGCTACCACAATTCTCGAATGTTTCATGGGCTGGCTGGCCAGCTCGTCCCCCTCCCGTGGTGCCGGTTAGCATGACTTCCTCGGGCGTTTAGACGATAATAACTTGTCAAAACACTCCCCTCCTGACTTTTCTGATATGTTCCACCCCTTTGATTGCAC
Source organism: Eutreptiella sp. 'Long Island Sound 2002' (assembly GCA_964036045.1). NCBI lineage: Eukaryota > Euglenozoa > Euglenophyceae > Eutreptiales > Eutreptiaceae > Eutreptiella > Eutreptiella sp. 'Long Island Sound 2002'. The sequence continues at coordinate 45,232,804 of OZ038384.1, forward strand.
TTTAGTGATGATGAGGAAGATTTAGTTGCACAATTGAGGGTGATCCGTATAGATTTAAAGTTCGAATTCGAACACGCATTGGTGGGCGCCATACATGGATTGCCTCATTGTGTCCCTCTAGCTGCTTTGCACTACGATTTGCTACAAGAAAACATACCCATCTAGATATATCCCATGGGGCAGTAATACCCACGACATATCCGCTTGGGCGGGCAGCAAGGGGAGTGTGTGTGATATTCCAGAGTTTGTTCACATGGTGGTCATTATGATGCATGGTTGGCACATTTTTTTTTAAACTCGTGACCGAAGTTCCACCAAGTGTTCATCGAGACTACACAAAGCAGGTCATGGGTCAATGACAGGGCCGGTTTTGGATGTGGTTCAGGTATGACCTATCCCGACCAAGCCAGCTACCGCGGGGTGGCAGGGGGTACGAGTCCTGTGCCTTGCCCCACCCCCGTCGCCCCCATTGCACGTGTATGTGTGGCACCTTTGCATGGCGCCATTCGGCATTTGAACTACCCAAAATCAGTGGCTGATTCTTCCAACATGTTCAGGGAATTGAAGGCCAAAATTATGTTGTCTTGTAATGTGGTGGGTGGGTTGGATGACATTGTTCATGTATTCAGGCGCCATTCCATGCGGGTGTGGGCCTATGATAGTCTGCATAGATGAGCCGTGTGCAGAAGTCCGTTTCGTAGGTGAAGGATGTCCGATTGTTTCTTGCTTCAAAAATGTTGATGTCCGATTGTTTCTTGTTTCAAAAACAAAAAAAGGCACCAAAAAAGGTTGTTGGGATGGTTCAAAGGGACTTGCCGCCAGACAAGATCAAAACAACACGCACACACAAATGGTGACAGCAAGGAAAAAGCACAAAGTGTGTACAAAGATGTAATGTAGACCAATATTCAAAATGGAGGGTGGACTGCTTCCATGGATCATGATGTGCATAGTTTGGATGTTGGTTCATACAAAAATGCCCCCGCTTGTACAGTCTGCTGATGAGGCTACAATAGTAGCAAAAGCGGCATCAAACTCTTTACCATTTCGCTCGTGTGTTACCGGATCCCCCAATTGATGATTGAAAAAATTGATTTCATGGGAGTGTCCTAGGGTGAAACCAAAAGGTTATCATAACCAAAAACAACACAAGCCGGAGCGGGAGCGACAAGCAAAGGATGAAAGGGGGACCAGTATGTATCCGACAAGTGACGGATACAGGACCAACGCCAGGCAACGGCAATGCAGGGGCGGGACCTAGGAGGGATGAGCGTGGGACGGACGCAAAAACGAAGTGGACTTGATGTGGGACCGACGCCGGACTAAGGCAAGAACAGGGCGGGGCGCACACAACACCAATGTGGCTGACTCCAGAGCAACGCAGGATCGATCCGGGACAGATGCAAGACCAACAAGGGACCGTGGCAGGCCTTACACGAGACCGGGAGACCAGTGGGACCAATGCACGACCAACACAGGACCTCTGTGGCACCGTTGCACGATAGATATAGGACCCACGCTAGACAAGGGTGGGACAAACACAAGACGAACAGGAAAATGGCACGGGATGCACAAATGATGCGGACCAAGACCAAGTGATTATGCCGCTTTTTTTTTTTTGCACAAATTGAAATGTCGTTGCTAGACGGTTCTGTAATTGAGTTTTTGGGTAACTTGTTACGGTCACAAGCCAAGTTGAAATGGCGTGGGGCATAGTTATTGTTGCCTTGGCTCCAAAATTAGTTTGTATATAGGTGATTTCTCATGTGCGGGGCGGGGGGGGGGGGCACAATTTTGTCCGTGAGCACCCCACCGCATGGACCTTGAGGAGTCGCAAAGTGAGAGGACCCTAACCCCCTTTTTTTGAGGGTGGGAAATCCATTTTTGAAGGTGTTGGAGTTTTTTCTAGGGCCCTCTCCCAAATTGTCCATTTTGTGTCATTTTTGCAATGTTTTCAGCAATGTTTGGCCAAGCTGCTTGGGTGGGCTCTCCCTGCTTTGGGGACCCCAAGACGGCACGGGATATGTTGCGCTTTTGATTGCAATCACCTTTGGAGACCCCTGGGAGTGCAAGATTTGTGTGGCTTTCATGACTCCTCTACACACCATATTTACTGAGTCAGTAAGGGCTATGCAACCTTTTTGATTGCTCTGCTATGGACAAGAGGGGTGGTTTAATTACAATCTCATGGTGAGAAAGTTTGTATTAGGGTAACAAGAACTTTGCAAAGAAGCTACAAAAGACTCTTCTACCCCAAAAGGCCGGTGAACATGGCAGAGGCATTCTCTGGTCTGTGTGCCTACGGCTGGTGTGAGAGCAACTTCTGCTACACACAACACAACTATTCCTCGGGCAACACAATGGACTGCAAACGCACTCGGCAAATGACGGAAAGAAAAGGAAAATAGTCAAAGCGCTACATTACCCGTGCCATGTTGTTGCCCCAAAAGGGGATGAAACCAAGAGGGTGCATAACACCTCCGGTCTTGTGGTCCCCAAACTAGGACTCGGTCAAATGGGCCGCATAACCCCTATCGCATCGCGGTCAACCAAACCGGAAAGGAATCAAAAAAGCTACACAAAACTTACCACGTCGGTTTCCCGAAAGCGAGGAGGAAGTACAAAGCTTTCATAGCCCTTGCTATCTAGGGGTCCCCAAACCGCGGAGGAATCAAACTGCATGACGCCCGCCGTCTGGAGTTCCCCAAAGCGACGAGGAATCTAGGTACATAACTCTTGCTATTTGAAGGTTCCAAAACTTGAGAGAAATCAAAAAGGGTACATAGCCCCTGCCGGCTTAGATTCCGTGAAGCGGGGACGAATCAAAAAGGCTGCATAACCCCTGCCGTCACCAAGTAACCAAAGTGGGGAGGAATTAAAAGGCTGCCGAACCCTTGCTCTCTTGGAGTCCCCAAAGTAGAAAGCAATACAGGAGGGTGCACGACTGCTTACACCTCTTAAAGTCCCCAAGCCACAAGCACCAAGTATGCTCTTGGGCTGCACAGAAAAACGGCTTTCCATGTGCCAGGCATGGCAGCCTATGTGTACTTTGTGTACAAGCCAATCTAGGCCTAGGCGCCGGCCCAATTGTACGAGCCACCCCACCAGGGCCGGGTTGGCCACTCCAGCCCAGCAACTACGTCAAGCTCCTCAGCCAGCGAAGCTAGCCCATGAAAAGGCAAACCCCAACCCCAACGCCGGCCCATTTCCCCGGAAATCCCCGGAAGAACATTGGCCCAATTGTATCGAAAATCCTAGCCCGGACACCGTCTCAATTTGTGTTGGTAAGCCACCAATGTGTAGTAGGTATTATGGAGTACGTGCGCTACGCACGCACCGCGTGCTACTTTTACGAGGTGTTTTCTGGGAACGGCCTAGGCTTTACCCCCTCCTAAATCGGCTCCTACGGTGAAGACCCCTTGGTGATAAGCACACTTGCTTGGTCGGGATAGGTGGCCAAATTTCCGAACTGCACACGCACCACGTAAAGTGCCCCCCCTTTGTAGTGAAAACATTGCCCATCTGGGCATGCCGGGTCAAAACGGTCCCATCCCTCCTTGGCATGCCCCCAAGCATGCCCACACATATTCAATGGATAGCCAATTGGCTGGCCCTTCGCGGGGAGGGGCCATGAAGCAACGGATACGGAGCTACCGAACGCCCCCGTGTCATGGGCGGCCGATCATAGCTCTTGAATTTTATGCTGCACTGCAACACTTCCAAACTAGTACTGAATATTGAGTTCGCCCACAAGCTGTTGAATGTCTCTTTGTAGAGTTTGGGTCCGCTCTCTCTCCCCCTACAACCCGCTTATACACGCAAGCTCCGTGTGGCGCTCGTGGCGTCTTGGTATGCAAAATGGGTTATGCGGCCCATTCGGTGCCTCCCAATCCCCCTCCGTCACGGGATTCGAACCACCGAGAAGGTCCCACATATGCCCTTAGGAATACCATTGTACTACGGACCATGTTACGTGTCGTTACCCCTACTGTCACATCATGTGCCCATGCCCCGACCGTCCCGGGACCGAACTGGCTCCCGGTGGGGTGCACTCAACACGTATCGCTACACCTCCCTCATGACATCGCCCATGCCCCCGCTGTCGCTAAAGAACATTCTCTTCACACGGGGTAGCACTTGCGGTGTTCCCATGACCCACGGGACATCTGTTCATGTCCCATCACCACATCCCTAGTCCCCACATGCAGATACACGCGGACCCTCACCTCCCACTCATATGGGTGCGCTGTCCCGCTTTTTGGGCACCATTGTGCGGTTGCATTTTCTTGGACCTCCATCTTGATCCTCCACGACAAGTGTACTGGCAAGGAGAATATCTCCTGTTTATGTGTCGCTTCTAGCTCGCCCCATCGGTTCACCACTGTGAAGGCCAACCGCGACTCTGTGCGCCACGACAACTCATGGTCACACCACTGTGCCACCTCCATGATGATCCCCTTGTCATGTTCCTCCGGCTCTTCGATGTCTTTTTGCACGGCCGCCGTGTTTTGAGGCTCTGACAATCCAAGTGTCCGGGTCTTGACATTCGCAGTACCAAAATTGTGAAGGTTGTGACAACACACTCACCAGTGTTTCAATGGTGACAACGCACGACTCATGGCCGTTTGTCGTAGCAGCACAAGACTCATGTTGCGCCGCCATGGTGTGCATATAACAGCGAGCCATATACTGCATCGGCCTCCATGTCACCGTCCCCCACCCACCAGGGGAAGAGGGTGCCGTCTGCTTAGCGCGCTTGATCCTTGTATCACTGTTATGACGTCTCTGCTATAGTCCGACACACCTTCTCACTCTGAGTCTGGTAGGCGTATCCCCCGTGCTCCTATTGCTGCCCACTCCACGCCACTGTTGTCCACTTCCGTATCCGTATGTGTGTCCATTTCGATAAGGCCCAAGGAGATCGAAAATGGACTGCGGGTCGTCGCACTGGTCGTGGCACCACATCACCCCTCCCCCAAGGTTTTGGAGTTTGTCATGTGCCGAAGCCTGTGCCTATGTCGCCTGTGTGATTTGCTGCAGTGGTTGGTCCGCCGCTTGCACAAGCAGTTCATTGTGCTCAACCAAACAAGATGCGCGTCGCCCAGCCCATAATTCACTCAGGCACATGCCCTCCATTGAAAGGCGATTTGCCACTTCACTACCCTCCAGACTTGCATGCCCTGGTGCATAAACCCATTGGAGTTCCCGCCCCGGTAGCCAAATTTCCCCCAATAAGTCACAACGGGGCATTACTAATAGGCCCCCCACCTGCACGCGTGGGCAGCGGCTATACGATGCGGATTGCAGAGTTCTAGCAAGGTCAAGTGAGACTCTGTAAATATGCCAGCCCCCCCCGGCCCTATGCCTAGTCAAGGCTGAGGTAAACGGGTGTCACGGACCCCGGCGACACCCGGACACCCTGAAGGGTGTTTTTTTTTATTTAAAAAAAACACTGTTTTTTGTGTTTTTTTGTTTTTTTCACCCAAAATGTTGTTTTGCTACATCCTTATGACCTTAAATGCATTTCCCAGGGCAATTAACATGTTCTTTAAGGGTTCATAGCATGGTGTCACTCAACAGCTCAACCAATCAACAACACAAAACAGAAAGAAAACACTGTGTTGCTGATTGGTTGCTTCAGCCTTGTGACCCGAAGTGACGTTTTCCCACCATTTTTAATCGTTACTTTGGTGTGTGCTACTAGTTGTGCATTGACATATTCATGTATCACGGCAGTCAAGGTGTTTTTTAGGTGGGTTTGCCCAAGGACTGCCGGCTGAACGTTATTTCCATTTGCGCTATTATTTCCTGTTGTGCTCCGGATGGTCACTGTTATTTCCTGTTGTGCTCTGGATGGTCACTGTTATTTCCTGATGTGCTCTAGATGGTTACTGTTATTTCCTGGTGTGCTTTGGATGGTCACTGTTATTTCCTGGTGTGCTCTGGATGCTCACTGTTATTCCCTGGTGTGCTCTGGATGGTCATTGTTATTTCCTGGTGTGCTCTGGATGGTCACTGTTATTTCCTGGTGTGCTCCGGATGGTTACTGCTATTTCCTGGTGTGCTGTGGATGGTTACTGTTATGTCCTGGTGTGCTCTGGATGGTTACTGTTATTTCCTGGTGTGCTCTGGATGGTCACCGTTGTTCCCTGCTTCGTGCACAAGCCGTACCATTTGGCAAGGCCTGACATGATCGGAACGCCGTTCGGGGCTTTCCTTCAAACATGGTCCGGTAGTAGACTAGCTCTGCTTTGTGGGCGGCCCTGTCCGTGGCTGAATCCGAAGCAAGAGCCAAGTACTCGGCACTTTGGATGATGGTTCCTTGGGTGTTGCGGAAGGGCACTGCTATGGCCACAAGAAAGCCACGGGTAGAGAACCGGGAGCGGTAGCCCGGAAGGACATTGCCACCAGAGAGCTCGATCATAGACAGATCCCCGGGAAAATCCTGCAGGGAACCCCCGCTCTTCTCCCCTTGGTACACCGCTCGGAACGCTGTCGGGACGCCGTCGCGTACGTGTGGCGGCAGGGTCCCTAAGGCAGAAGATTTCTTACCATTGGATACCCACATTGCCAGTGCAACATGGTGGGGACCGGAGCGATCATGCTTCTTCACAGCTGAGGCGCGGAAGTTGCTAGTGCCCTGGGCCCATTCAGGGGAGCCACCAGGCTGGGGGTACATCCGACAAGTAGCGCAATGCATGAGGTCGTTGATGTATTTCAACCACGGCCGCCCCTTTTGCCATTGCTGGCGAAACAGGCGCCGCCGGCCTCGGTTTGGTGGTGGTGGTGGTGGAGAGGCGCAAGCCTTGCAATGGACTGCGTCACCAACTGCGGTTGTGCAGTGTGCATGAGCGGTGCGCGTGCATTGGGCACACTGTACCACTAGGCCTGTCAAAAGACAGTGACAGACTAGGCACACGCACATGTAGCAGTGGAACTTGTGTTGAACATCAACAGTACCACATAGTTCATGGGTCTGCTTGCCACAGCAAACACATTTCTTAAGGTGCCCTCCAAACTCACTATCGCAAGCACCGCAAACGCGGTTGGCACCGGCAAGACCGCTGGGGATGGATGGTGCTGCGCGGGGTTTTGCAGCAACGGTGGCATTACGGGAGGCTACTGTGTTCAGGTCGGTAGTGAAACGCCAGCCGTCACCATTGCGCTTGGCCTCCCGGCTGACTTGGGCGTCATGCAACTTGATACCCTGCTCCCCCAGGCAACGAACGGCGGCCGAGACGGATTTGTGGAAGGATCACTCGGCGCCCTCAACGTCTTTCTTCACCCGGACGCCAGGCATCAACAAAACATACGCTAGCAAGAAGGGGAAACAACGGACATGTTCTACGTATTTGCAATGCACATCCCACATCCTATGTCCCACATCCCATATCAGACATCCTTGAACCCACATCCCATCTACTTTCTTTTTGTCACCTCCTTTGCACCTCTATCTGCTATGTGATCACCGATTGCACGTATACGGGCCATGACATATGGACGTAACATCCCAAATCCCACATCTCCTATATATGTGTGGCCCCCATTGCACCTCTATTTGCCATTTCATCATAGATTTGCATGCACAATTGCACATGTGTGTTCCCCATTGTAGAACTACTTGGAACTACTTGGAAAAAAACAAAAAAACTCTCTGCCAGAAGACGCCGGAGAAACAAGGAATGCCAAAAATATTCAAAAAACAATGGTTCCTTGGTACCACAAGATGTGTTTGTACCTGATACCACCATGAAAAAACAAAAAAACACCAAAAAACATAAAAAAACACCAACCTACGGCCAAAAACGGCAAAAAACGGCAAAAAAAACCAAAAAAAACAAAAAGCGCGGTTTTTTTTGTAAAACACCCGACTCCGTACCCACTTAGCTCAGCCTTGTGCCTAGTCCCCTTCCACACCTCCAACAATCTAGCCACGTTCACCAATCGCCATCCTACCTCTGCCGCCCCTTGCACGCATGTCTCGGCCAGCTGCACCGCTGACTGCTTTTTGGCCTTCTTTGGCGGGCTGTCACTTTGGGGTGGGCGGGGGTGGGGGCGTCCCATTGGTGCGCCCCCCCCGCCCCCTCTAGCGCGCCGTTCCTCCGCCCCCATGGCGGCTCCATTGGCGAGCGATTGGCCCCCTGGCTGTGCCAAGTTGTTTTGCAATGCGTGCGGAAGGTCATCCCCAGACTTCCATTTGCGCTATTCCCCGCCAACCACAATCGCGGAAGCCTACTTGATTAGCAACTGGACCCACATTGGCAAAAGAACCGACCCCCCCATCCTTCGCATGCCACCGGAGGGGGTAGTGCTCCTCCCGTGCAACCAAGAATAGATGGCCCAGCAGCTCTTTAAAGGTATGGAATTCTCGTCCTAGGTAGGCCAATTCTTGCACTGTTAGGGGACCTATCATTGGGGTTATTAGCCAACCACAACGCCCTCATGGTCCCGCAGGAGTTGTGGAGGAAGTCATAGATGACCAATTAGAACTGGCGTCGCATGTGTCCCTTCCTAGATTCTCACAACCACAACACAAACTCATGCACGTGCGCCATCACTGGCCGCTGGTGGGCTGTGGGTTGAGGATTATGTGAGTGTCCGTGAGTGTATGGAAACAACTCACCGTGCAAGGCGGGCAGGCGGGTAGTGACCACATAAAAATTAAAATATTCTGAAATTAGATATGCACATGTATGGAAAATATGGCGATTCCCTACCGTGAATACCTGAAGTTCCCTCCTCGGATTCTGGTCTCACAAGCACGACACAAGCTGAAGCATGTGCTCCATCACCAGCCGCACCCACCCCACCGGGGACCGTGTCAGTGCAGGTAGTAGCGTGTAGACATGCGCTTAAAAACTTGACCACCTGGGCCTGTGGGGATGGTCCCCTCCATGCACCCTCGGTGGCATGACACCAAAGGGCTTCAAAACCCGTGTAAAGACACGGGTATGTCTCCTGTCCTAGACCTATGACTCACGTGTGCAATGCATCCCAGGAGTATGCAACTACCGTCCTCCACAACACTCGTAATAGAGAATGTCTTTTCCTTAGGGACACTGGGTCAGGCACCTGTCTCTAACTATTTAAGCATACTACTTGATGCATGGCTGTGTAATCAAATACGTATAGACTGCAAGCTCTGCATCGCCCGAAATGGGACCAGACTATTGGAATAGCATTTGTTCGAAACGGCGCAAGACACCGGGTATTTGCGAAAACCACATGTGGTGATACCCCGTGGCCTCGCCGGCGGAAACGGAAACTGACTTCCGTCCGCCTTGGGTTGGAACAATCAGCGAGACCTCCCAATCAAAGTCGTGAAGTTGCGACGTGTCTTAGCGGGTCCCTTACTAGCATGTTGCCGCATGCTCTCTGTTTAAGAGTCCAGATCACCTGGACGAGCAAGGAGTACGTTTCCTGCTTAAGCATCACCTCTGGGTCCCCTCTGGTCGTGACCATTTCCATCGTCATTCCGGCTTGTCATGAATGTGTAGTCGGAGCCATATTCTTTGATTTCGCGTCTAGATCATCGCCTCATGTGTCCGCCTCAGCATCCGGAATGCCCCTTGTTCCACGTCCGCCAAGCGTCGAATGGCCAGCACCTTGCTCTCCTGTTGAGGCTTAGGCCTTTCATCCTGCCCCTTTGGCGGCATGACAACAAGAGGCCTCACCTCACCTGTGAAGACACGGGCATGTATAAAAAAGGTTGTGGCAGGGAGGTTAGTCCTTGCCAGGCACCGACGTACGGAGCCGACATGTGCTGAGATCCGGGCCAAGCCCATCTAGGTCAATTGGCGGATATGGGACATGAGGGATGCCCACTTGGATACAGCGTCTACTGTAGCCTGATCGGTCGGTCGGGTCGGGTTGGTCCCACTCAATCTAGACAGGGCATCCGCCTGCATCACTTGTGACTTGACCCAAAACAAGTGCAGCATGGTCCTGGACCACCATAGCCTGCTGATGATCCTACGTAGGATTTGGTTCTGGGTGAGAGCCCTTGGTGTGGTAGACAATTTCCTAACACCGGCAGTGGCCGTTGTGTTATCTCCCATCACGCTGGCAAAGCTCCAACCAAATCTTTCCACCAGGCGGGTGGTGTATCCCATGCCCTGCAATTCCCCTTGTTGCTGATTTTGCAACATGAAGGTTCGGGACCTAAACGCTCCGTTCCTACACGACACTACCACTCAGTACACCCCCCCCCGTCTCTGCCGCATCTACTGCCACCCAAGGTGCAAGCGGGGGGGGGGGGGGGGGGCAGAGACCGTCCCACGCACAGGCGCTGTCCCAATTAGGAATGCATCGACCATGCTCAGGGCCATCATGCATGAGGGTCTACGAGCAAACTTGAGGCCCGCACAGTTCCACCCGTACCAGCCAAACATGAATGTCGTTATGCCCCGCCGGGGCCCAAACCGCCACTATAATCGACCTGTTCCACTCTCTTGGGCGTCCGGCTCAATGGTATTAACAAAACACTGATGTAGCTGCCTCATGCATATCTTTGTGACCACTAGATATGCTTGTCCGCCAACCAATCCCCCCCCCGAGATGTCCGTTTCACGAGGCTGGTATTCTTAGTACGCCCGCAAGAGGCAGCAGGTGCGACAGAGGACACGAATGGTAAAGCCTTCTTTCTCTTTGCCTTCTCCCCGTGCCGCCCACTCCACCAGTGGCCATAGGAGGGGCTAGCGATGGTGGTGTTTTGCCTACATCAACGCCCCGCTTGAGGCATGCGGAGGGGCAATACCAGGAGGAGCAAAGAGGTCCACCTCCTCATCAAACGACTCGACTTGTTTTTTCCCCTAAATCCCCTCACTTGCCTGCAAACGGGCCGTTGCGTCTCAATCACCCGTGCTAAAAACAAGGCACATCTCTTTGTGCATCCTGAATGTGCATCTTTACTCGACTCAGATGGGAAACTAAAGACACAGAATGGAACCCCGCCGCTCTCACCTTCGAGCTACCTCACCTCTGCCGTATGCGGGTCCCCTAGGCTGAGCACGAGGAACAAATAAGAAATGTCCCAACATTGGGCAAAAAATGCCCTTAGGCGCAGTCCTCAACAAACATGAAAAAATCCTTAAACTATATGCTGCTTGGGGTCGAAAGCGCGGACAAACTGTTTTGCTTGACTTCGTCGACACGGATGTTGGTTCGTTGTTTTGGACATATTAGCCCTATGTCCTCATGTTTTTCACCTTCGTGAACCTTATTTCCCCTTCGTGAGTACAAACAAATCACACCATTGTGCGATTTTCTTTGTGGTAAATGCGGAGACAAAAAACTCGTACCTTCTGTAATTTTTTTGGCGGTAATTGCGAGCACAAAAAAAATCATAGGGTGTGTCATCTTATTGGTATTGCGGTAATGATAGTACAAAAAAATGTACGGTCGTGTAATTTTTTTTGCGGTACCCGTGGGTACGGCAAAGCACGCAACACGTGTGCATGCCGTGTCCACCCTTTTGATTGGGCCCCAACACAAGTCAATAACATTGAAGATAACCGAATGAAAAAGAAAACGTGCGAATGCATGTTAAGTTGTTTCTCATTGCCCGCACAAAGGGTAGTAGTGGTCCAACATTTCAACTAACTCTTATGGGGTGTGATTCGGGAAGTCCTACCGGGAAGTCCCCGACTTCCCGGGTCCATTTTTCTACAAACCCCCATAGTGGCCCCGGGGTGAATGAGGGGTGATTTTTCGTGCCTTAGGTGAGGAAAGGTACAACCTTTTTGAAATGGGTCCAAACTAGCCGATATGGTGTTTTGGTGGTGGGGGGGGGAGGGGTCCCTAGGACCAGAAATGACTTCCGTGGACCCAGAAAGTCAAACTTTGCGGCGACTTCCTTCTGGCACTTTTAGATCTGAAACTTACTTCCCGGTGGACTTCCCGGAGGGTTCCTGGTCCCATCCAACTTCCCGCCATTCCTTGCAAACAAACTAGAACACTTGTGGCCAACCATCAATATTGCATCGGTATTGTCTTACAAGCGTGCTCTCTTGGTATTTGGGAGCACTCGCCGCTGTTTGGCATCAAAAATCGCCAAACCAAGGTCCACCGCATGCATATTTACTATGTGCTTCAACCCACGTCGGTTCAACAATGGGCGTCGCATGGACCACCCTTTGAAACAATTTCGCAACTCCGCCTTAAACCGAGAATTTCGGTGTTCCGTGGGAATGCTGCTAAACAATTACATGGAGGGATATCGCTGCATATACAATTCACTGTGGGCAACTGCCCGATGTACCCACGCGGTGGGTTTCCATCCAAGCATCTCCTAAAACTCACCAAGGCGTGTTGGGGCACTCTTACCCTCCTCCAATGGGGCATTGGTTAACCAAGCCTTGTTGTGCCACAGGGTTTGCAACTTTGCAACACATGATAGCACGAAGTGCAAGATGGTATGTACATATTATGGATGGCCTTCTACTCTTTTTTAGGGGTAGAACTCACGGATGACGTCCACCACACAACGTTGCCATAAGGGCTGTGTCATAAAAAAAATCGCGACGAAAACATGTCAAATTGACCATCCTTCGTCTGCCACATGGCAAGGTGTTCCCATACGGGTATCCGTGCTACCTCTTGGATGAATTTTGCCCAAATCTCTTTCAGGCGGCCAACACAGCCAGGCCCCTCCCCACGCGGCCACGTTCGCACTAAGGCGTTTGTGTACCGCATTGCATATGCGCGCCAAAGGATGGGCACAGCCACCGACTCGGCGCTCTGGGGACAAACACCATACAAAGGCACCCCACCGTCGTGTAGGAGCCACGGCATTTGCCAGTTGCAATGATGAACCATTATCACAACACCAACCATTTTTGCCGGATGCGGGATTCATGGAAGCCATCCCTTCACCATCCCCAGTTAAGTGGCACGTGAAGCGGCAGCCCATGTCCCGGGACAATAACGTCTAGCCCCGGCTCCACTGCGTGGACTTGGTCGTTGAGCGAGCCGGTGGCATCAACTGCACAAAGAGGCTGCATGTCGTCGCCACCGTCCTTGACCCACCATGTCTGCCTGTTGCCCAATGATGTGGCTAGCCAGGAACGCCGGGGGCGGGGGTCCACCCGTCTTGAGGTGTAAAAATATTAAAATGGCTCTCGGTTTTAAAATTTGAAAGTAATTTTTGGTTTCAAATTTGTAAATTCTAAATATTATGCGTCCCCGGGATTCACATTTACACCAACAAAATTTAATCGTCCTGCGGAGGGGCGGCCGCATGCAACTGTGGTTGCCTCTTTGCGGGTTGTGGTCATGTCATGTTTGGAGGTGCCACATGCCATCTAGTGTGGTGATCCCTGTTATCCTTTGCCCCAATGCCACACCATTTTGGCGCACAAGTGCCACGCGGTGTGATGTCTACGTGGGGTGTTGGAAAGCCCCCCCCCAAACCAAGGCGTAAAATGGTTGACGAACAGACAAGGCACCCCGTAGGGGCGAAAAATTTCCCAAGCCACGTGATATGGAGACCCCAATGAGGCGGCGAATCAATGGCTGGTCACCCCCAAGGACCAGCGCAGCAGGCACCCAATTGGATGCCCAACACAAACTTTTGCAGTCGCGAATCGACTGCAACACCTACAAAAGACTGTGTGCATTGATATCCGGGCATCACTTTTTTGTTTAAATTTCAGCTTCAAATTTCGTTTGGCTTCAATTTTAAGCAGTTTTCCGCTTTGAAACGAGGAACTTTGAAACGAAGCGAGCCCGAATTCAATGCAACACAAAAGCGCCAAGTACCTGAAGGTTCTCGGCCCAAATGGTGGCCAAAGAGGCCATGTCTTTGTCGCCGCACACGGCCATCCCAGTGACCCACAAGTAGGCGGGTGTGCGGCCCCGTTTGCCGCGGCTGAGGAGCCCAATAGACAATTGGGTCCAACTCCCACCGGCACACGGGTAGGCATCCCCGCACACAATAAATGGGAGGGGCTGGTTCCAATCAATGGTGTCCACTAGTGGTGGACGCGATTGAATGTAGCGGGCCCATGAGTGCACGGGCCAACTGCGGCCACTAGCGGGTGGGTCATCCACGTTCACGGGGGGCCGCAACTCTAGCGGCTTAGCCATATCCTTCCATGTGTCCAAGAAGGCTTGCCGCGTTGGGATGGGGCGGGGGACAGTGTGGCCCGTAGCGGCCCTATAGTCAATTCCTCGCCGGGTCATGAACTCGGAGAGGTGGCGGAACCCTGTCTTCGTGACATTGAGGTCAATGAGGAGCCCAATAAAATCGGGCGCGGGAAAAGGGAAGGAGGCGTATTGTTTCACCGCCTCCACTTGCTTAGTACAAATAAGGGAGGGGTAGCCAACGTCCGTGGCCTCCGACCATCGGGTCCGGGCCAAGGGAGATGAAGCCACCCACTCACCAAGGAGTTGGGAGACCAAAGGGTCCCGCAAACTCTTGGCTCCGCTCAAACGCACAAGCGTCATGTTAAACTCGAGAATAGTGTCTCGAGGGAAAGGCATAACAAGTGCTACACAAGAGAAAAGGGGGTATGGAGTGGAGTTGGCGGTGGGCACAAAGAAGAGGACTAAGGGTTGGACACCCAACCCTTAGGCAATCCAACACCTCTACAAACCCATTGGGCAACATTCTACCACATTAAACCGCCTCAAGACCCTAGCATACGCATGCGATTAACGGCACAAATACTTTAAAATCTAAAAAAAAAAATAGGCATTCTCATTTAACACGTTAATATTTATTGGTTTAACATTTAACACCTTTCAAAAATTAAAATTGAAAATTTAACATATTGGATTTAACGTAGGTCTCTAGGGGAAGATGGGTGTCAACTCGTCCCAAGGCCGTGCCTCGTACTCCGCCTTCAACCGGTCAAGCCGCTCCTCCGAAACGACACCTTGCAAGACCAAGTGACAACCCACTTGCAAAGCTTGGGGTTGTGTGTTCTCCACCGCCGGTGCGACCTTCGGACTAGGAAACACAGCCTCGGAATGCCCAACGGAAGGAAGAGAGCATAGAAGTGGTACTGGAATTGGGTTGGTGCTGGGAGCGGTATACACGACGGGGCTGGTGATACCACAGAGCGGGGCCTCCAACCGTAGGCCCACTGCAGTGGGCTCGGGGTGCACGGGAAGTACACACTGCGCAGCCTGGATCTCCTAGAAGCGCTAGTTGCCCATGGGTTCATACCCTTGCCCCTCTGACCCGCGGGGCTTTGTCTCCGCGAACACGATGCCCGTGTCCATGGGGGCGATGAATACCTCATTATCGGTGGTCTCCGCCGTCCTCCCCCCCTTGCTCTTCTTCGTCTTGGCCTTCATGCTCGGCATGTTGTCCTCCAAGCCCTTGCACACCGTGGAGGTATTGAGAAGCCCAAGGTGGACAATCATGGCGGACAGGTGGTGATTGTGCCACGTGACACGAAGTAAGAAGTTACTCAGTGCCCCTGGGTCCTGCTCGTTAAAGGTGGACCCGGCGATGGACAGCACACCAATCGTCAAGTCGGCCCTGAAGTCGACATGGCTGGCGGTGGAGGGGATCTGCACAGTCTCGGGCTTATCCAAGTGGCCGATGGCAATCCCACCGGTACCGGCGCGATTTTGAGCAGCCTTGACCCAATTCCGAGACAAAATATGGAAGTGTGTGGCACTCTTACCGAGAAGAGGACAAAGAAATGCATGCAAGGGTACGTGAAAGCGTGGCAACAACCTGCGATGCGATGATGTCACGAAGAAGGGGATTTGGTGTGAAGATGAAGGATGTCAAAATGAACCCGCTAGGTCCCAGCAAGTCAAACCAGCAAGTGGGTTTAAGATTCCGGGAAGTCTTCCAAGTTTCCCACCTAAAAGTCCTCCCGGAAGTCCCCGAGAAGTAGGTTTGTGACCCCATTTAAAATGTTCCCATGCACCCACCGGGAGGACCCCTGACCTTCAATCACCTTAAAATGATCCCAAAAGGAGAAATAATAAGTTTTGTTCTCATTGCAAACACCTACTTCAATTGGTAGGGTTTTGGCAAAAACTTCCAGGTAGGACTTCCCGAAACACACCCCATACATGCATGCACCGGCATGGACTACAAAAGTCACAAGCTCCAAAAAGAAGGTAACGCACCGGGTCATGGTGCTTAGCCATAATGCAATGATAGTCATCACTCTTCGGCAACACATCGGGAATCTGAATCAAAAATCAATGTCAAGCGTCCTTGTTGGCTCCGCCAAGGAGCCGGAGCCGCCCTCATGACTAAGGCATCCACGTTGCAAACGCGTCCGAGCGAGCATTGTCCCTTTTCCATTGACCTTTATCCGACGTCCTAGCATTTTGGTGGCGGTTAGGGACTTAACTAACCTTCTTGAACTTGCCACTCCCTGCTCACGTCTCTTGTGTACTTGGCTCCTTAGGCATTGTCATCTGTGGGTCTTCGTGTCGCAAGTGCCTTGATAACTTCTCCTAGGCTGTTGGAACTCACCCCCCCCACACACCCCCAAGTCGGTAGCGATTGCGGAGGCGCATGTTGGGGACCTTTGTCTTGAATCCTGAGTTGCCCCGATCCAAAAAAGCCGTTGTACTCTTCCCCGCGCGACAGTTCTGTCCAGTCTAAAACCCGGCGTTGCATTTTTATTGTTTGTTTCACCACCGGGCTCCGTACTGTGCCCCCCCCCCGCCCCTACACACACAAACCATCAAAATATGCTCTAAAAGGATGATTAGTAGCAATGGACGCTATATCCAACCCTAGGGCACATGACCAAACATCTAAATACATTGGCTGCAGGCCCCAAAACCGGCCATAGAGCGTCTTCGGGCGGCAGCTCCTCTGACCAACACTTTATGTTGTTCGAGTGCATCTCTCAGCCCAGTTCGGCCATGACATCACCTCCGTCATTCCCCATCACCCTCAGTCCATACTTATTGGACCTTCGCACCTGCCACCGCACTTAGCAAAAGACAGGTGTCCCACAAATCCCCATGCCCCACCTCCCCTTGACTGGACCCGCCAAATGTGGCGCCCCCATTAGGGGGGCTATTCCATGATTCGTTTATACACATACTCTCAGTTGCAGACCACAACCATTCCCTCCTCTACTCACCAGTCCTGCAGAGCATGTAGCGCACCAAGCACGTGCAGGGACGGCCAAGCAGGATAGGGGGTTTGGTTTGGGGAAAGGTCATCAAGCTACTTTGGTGCACTGGTGCCTTGCCTAGAACGGCAGAGCTTCAGAGCATCAGCCGCAGGGAGCCACGGGTCGTTGTGCTTGGACAAGGCCATTTTTGCGCAAGGGAGGGTGGCGTAAATGTGTGGCAAGCTTGGGCCAAAAGAATGACCATGTATACCGTTGAGTTTGGGGTCACATCAATGCAAGCAATGGAAGTTTGGGTTCTACAAAACATCAAAACCGTGAAGTCTGGAGGGTGTTTCCCACCACTATTGAGGTGAGAAGCTAGCCGATTCCAGAACAGCAAAGTGTTTCTAGGTGGTGCTTTGCATTTGCAAGCGCTTTGCGCCTGGAGCAGAGACTGCAGCATCGGATACTGAGGTACTGGATTCCCCTTGACACAAGCAAATCGGTGTTCACTGCCAAATGTTGCTAGCATTTTCCTCAACACGGGTGAAGTGAAGGAACCAATCCAGGAAACGTTGCCCTTTGAGGGGGAGAGAACCTGTAAAAGGCGGGGAGAGTCCCCCTCCTCAGTTTGATCGTAATAAGAATGCAGCGGACAACAGGGGTTCTAATCCGAGGGGATGAGCCGCTGACCTGCTTCCCTGCCTTCCTTTGCAAATTTTGTGCAGCATTTGGGTCATCCTAAACCCTTTCAGTTAGCTTGCAGTCTAAGCCTTTCATGAAAATCTTCGATCCACTAGGTACACGAAATAGTTTCAGATGCCATTGGTGTGCATGGCCAATTGATATAAGCACATGCCCCTCACGACAATGAAAGAGGGACCACTTTTATTTTCACCGGTCTCATCACCTGGGGTGAGACAGTGTGCTTTGCAATACCCCAGCACTTGCAGTTGAAAGCCTTTGGACAAATCCATTTTAATCCCATTTCCGACTGATTGTTCTCATCAATGGTGGCATGTGCAATTGCGGTGTTAATCATTCAATGGTCTTCTGCATTTATGTAACACATAGCCAACCCTTAGAGTAGATGCAACAAGGGGGTGTAGCTGTCTAGACCCGCTTTGCCTACAGCACCGGGAGCCTCAACTTCAAAACATAAGTCTTGTTCGGCTCAATACATCAAGTTGAGTGACCAGAGGAGTCACTTTCGGAGCGCTCGTCACTTTGACACCATGCAGGTACCCTAATTAGGGGCTCATGTGCAGGGCACTGTGCGCACCGTTCAGACTAGTTCAATGGAAAACAGCCCATTTTCCCCGTACATGAAAAGAGTCCCATGGGCAGAATGCCAAGGCAAGTGCGATTTAGATCCAAAAGGGTTGTACCAAACAATCAAAACTCCGGAATGGTTGTCCATGTCCATAAAAAATGTCTGCACACTATGCATCACTTCATGGGCAACTAAACACCATAGTGGCTCCAATCGGGTCTTATTGTGAGCCCACCCTATCGGGAACAACCTCTCTTCATAACATAGATCAGCATAACGCTATGTGCATGAGTACCTCTGCCCTAATCCTTTAAAACTAATGGCTGCCTAGGGTGCACCGCGCTCGGTGCTGCCCCGTTCTCGATCATGATATTATGGGCACTGCAATGCTAGGGTTACCATCCAGCGGTGCTGAGAAATTCGCATTTCACATAATTTGGCCGGAGGAGTCGGCCACTGAAGGCACCCACCGTGGCCCGCACATTGCCTAGGATGCAACACGCAGCCAGAGCAGTACCCTGCCCAGGGCCGATTTCCTAACCTGGGACCCAGAGGTGAAAGTGAAGCACTCCGTGGTGGAAACTTGGGTCAGAAAACCTGTGCAGAGGAGGACGAACAAAGAGCATGGCACTCCATTTTGAATAACCAAATGGCGGGGTTTCGAGAAGGCTCCCCCTTGATTCTTCCACAACCTCATCAAGATCCACCTTGATCACCACAGGCTATCATTGCTGAAAGCGACAAACTGTGCTACAGCACAGCAATCCACAAAGCAATGCAATGAGGAATTCGGCCCACTTGTTTTTCCAGCCGTAAACGTCTACTGCTTGGTTTAACTTTCAGGTTGTGAGTTTGAGAAGAATTATTTACAACCAATTGGAGGATCCTAATGGGCTACATATTCCACATAGACACATTCTCGAGCAGCTGGGATTGCTTTCAGCAAGGTCTTGCACCAGCTGAAATTAAAACATAACACCAAGCTGTCCAGCTGCATTGCAAAACCAATGATCTTCTGCTCGGCAAAATTGCCTCCTGCAGGTACTCACTGCCTTTCTGCAACCATTTGAAAGTCTCAGGCTGCAGCTCCCACATATGCTTATTCCGCCACATCGCACATAGGCCAAATGGGGTGGCTGTGCCTGGCACAGTCCTGGCACAGGCATAGGTGGTGCAAACCT
Source organism: Eutreptiella sp. 'Long Island Sound 2002' (assembly GCA_964036045.1). Taxonomy (NCBI): domain Eukaryota; phylum Euglenozoa; class Euglenophyceae; order Eutreptiales; family Eutreptiaceae; genus Eutreptiella; species Eutreptiella sp. 'Long Island Sound 2002'. The sequence continues at coordinate 45,252,300 of OZ038384.1, forward strand.
GAAGTCCATCCGAAAGGACCCAGTCACGTCCATACGCTGCTTCTGGGGGCCCATTGTTGATTGGACCAGGTACTGAAAGCTTCACAGGGAGGACATTGAGCAATCCCCTGGACACAATGCCCTGTGTACCCGAAAAAGTGACTGTGTTCTAGGGGGTGGGGAGCTATGCAGTCGGTCCTCTACCACTACCTTCACCACTACTCATATACGGCTGTCCAACTCTACCACTTCAGATCCCTCCACCACAACCCACTGCATGTGAATGGTCTGGCTGCACATGCCTTGGGTCAGCACATGTGCTGCAAATATGGGTTGTCCTTCACTGCAACAGCTTTTTTCTCCACAGAGGAAGAGGCCTTCTGTTTGGCTGCCACATCCTCAAAAGGGTTGTTGTAAATCTTGGTGCTCAGCAACTTGATGGGTTTCAGAGGCTGGTTGGCATCATTGCTGTCCACTGCCTCAATGGCCTTCAACACCCTCATCCCCCCGACAACCTGCCCGAAAATTGTGTGCTTTCCATCCAAGTGCGGGCACTTGGCGAAAGTCATGAAGAACTGAGACTTGTTGCAGTTTGCCCCAGAGTTGGCCATGCTCAATATGCCCTCTTTGTTGTGCGACAAGGAATCATTGACCTCATCTTCGAATGGTGCGCCCCACAGGGACTGACCCCCACGGCCCGTCCCAGTGGGATCACCACCTTGGACATGAAAGAAGCAAGGACAGAGGTTGAGCAAGAGGGGCAAAAAGCATGAATTTTCAAGTAGTTTTCTATTGGATTCAACCCATCTTTGTGTCACGTCCGATGACAGAGTTCTCTGCAACATTAGCCACCACTGCCACTGGAACAAAACACGGCCAAGTGCCTTAACACGCAAACACCGACCGGCAAACCTGCTTCACCTTTATGGGTCACCCCCCACACACACACACCTCTGGCCCATACCTGTGCCCCAGCCCTGGCCCCTGCCCTTCCCACAACCCTGGTCCCTGCCTCCCTCGGATTCCTTTTCTTCTGCCAATGGAGAGGGGCATTTGAGTGTGGAACTGACCAGGCCTTGAATCGGGGGGGGGCAGCCCCCCCCCCCCCCGGCCGCCCCCATTAGTTTCGCTACAACCACATCTTTCCAACCCCAACTGTGCCTCCTACTCGCCAACTGCTTTGCCAACCGAGGTCAGCCGGTCAGCGTTTGCCACACTACCCTCACTTCAAATGCAGGCCTGACTGATCCCAACACCCACGGCATGAGATGAGGGGTCTGCAGGATGGGGCGGGGTCGGGGTGGGGGGGGTGGGGTGGGGGGGGGGGGGCTTGGGCTAAGGTGGGCGTCCAGGGGTGGGGTGGGGTGGGATTCTTGTTGTCTTGTTAACGGATACAGCACATGGACTGCTTATTGGGCATTTGTTTGTGGGCTGCAATGCTTTTTTCTGGGTCTTGACAGATGCTTGGAGTAGACATTGCCCCAATGTCTCATGTCCCTCTGTTGCCTCAGGTCACGAACTGAAAAACGTGTGGCTGTTGGTGCCAACCTCATCCCAATTCAAAGTCAAAGCACAATGGTTCTCACCTTTCCAGTGTGCAATGAAGGCTTGCAATGAAAATGGGGAATTGGAAATGGTCGGACACACCGTGTGTTCTGTAGTAACCTTGTGTCCGGTTTCTGTAGTAACGTTGTGTGCAGTGCTTTCCTGTTTCGTTCTGGAGTAACTGGTTGCCGCTCTGGGTTCACTTGAGAGAGGACCAGCGTTACCCACCTTTCATTGTTGGGCCATATCAAAGAAAACGGTTGGCTCCAACCTGGGTCTGGATATGCATGTGTACAGTGACCGACGTGGTACCGCTTTTTTTGCCCTCTCCCTGCTTGACCCCACACCCCAGAGACTCTTTGGTATGGAAAATGTTCAGTGAGGAGGTCCCCCGCCTGCCCCAGGCTCCAACATCACATTCCTCGGGGAAAAATCTATTTTTGCACACTAAAACAATTCAGGCCCTGTCTGGTGCACAAACACTTGGGTCTATCCTCGTCCTCTCTGAGTTACTGAGCCTTTATGGCAACCCCAACCCCAGACCCTCCTCCTCCTCTCTGAAACATCCCTGCCACACTCCCCACCTTCTCAAGAAAGGCGGGGCGGGGTCAGTTTTTTTGGTGGAGAGGGGGGCATTTTTGAACTACCCATTGAATTCTGAGCATTTTGAACACATGTAGGGGAGGGCAAAGCCCCGTTTGCCCTGCACCAGTGAAAACCACAGGTAACTCGGACCGATCTGGACACCAACACCTGCCAACTATCCATCGAAAAAGAGGCGGAGGTGGGGTGGGGTTTATTGGGACTGGCCACTGGGAGGAGGTGGATGGGTGGGGGTAAGGGGGATTGAATCTGCATGGGATTTGAGGCCGATCATAAGGCGCACAGGCAACCCAAGGGGAGGGGGGGGCATGATGGTGTCCCCGACAACTCTGCAAATCGGCTGGCCATGCCATATGGATGCACTCCTAGGGCCCTCAATGGCCCCTAGGCTAGCAGGGTCAACTCTAACCCAACCGCTATACCCCCCCCCCCCTCTGGCTGAGTTTGGTCGGCATACCAGGGAATTAGCTCGCTAGGTCAACCTACTTTCCCTTGGTACACCAGGGAATTTGTGCACACAAGATACACCCAACTTCCCTTGTACATGGACCGGACAAGGGGTGTGCGCACAAATTCCTTAGTGTACTTAGTGGACCAGGGGGTGGTGCGCACATTTTCCTTGGTGTACAAACCAGCATCGTTGTGTACATATTCCTTGGAGCGCGGACTAGAGAAGGGGTTGTTGCGCACACAATACCTGTTTATTGCGCGCACAAACTCCCTAATGTACCGACTAGAATCCCATGTACACAACTTACATACACAAGTAAAAATGTTGAGTACAATGGGATTTGAACCCATATATGGGAGTTTTCGGGGGGGGGGGGGGGTCTATTCCGTCCACTAGCGGGCGTTTCAACTTTTTTGCCCTGTACCTCAAAATGAGTGTATTTTTGATATGGCATGTGATACCTTTTCGGAGAGTGCGTGAAAAGGGCTTTTTAAAGCTTTTTTCGTTGTGCCTAACTCCCCGATATGTTGAAATGCCGGGCCGACGAAGAAACTTTTTGCGTCTAGACGCCCCTTTTTGCTGTTCAGGCGGCAGCCTGCACACCTGCACTGGTAAGGCCGTCCATTGCATTTCCTCAATTTTCTACCCAAACTCATCCTTTCCAAGCAAGAAACATGCAATGGGGTTGCAAATAAGCTTTTTGCAATGGGAGTGCTATTGCCAGTTCACAGCAACCATGTCCCATTGGCCACCAAAGTCGACATTGATGACAACGGAGACCATGACGCGCGTTGCTCTCCAAACGGCTTGCTTGTCAAGGTCTCCTTGTCGTCCATGCGGCAAAGTTGATTGGAGGGAAGAAATAGTGACCTTCTTCTCCTCTTTCCCATACGCAAATGCAATTTCTTGCATGTTGAACCTCGTGCTTTTGGCGGGGGACGGTTGGGGGGTACCCTGAGAGGGCAATCGCCCCTTCCTTGGACTCGGAGAAAACAGGGCGGTGCCGCGGGTCCCAGAGATGGCCAAAAACAGGGCGTTAGGACAAGCTCTGAAACAGTCAAAAACGAATTCCCCGCCGTCAAATGGGGGGGGGGGTCCCCTGACCTCACAACATGTCAATCGTCTGCCCGCAACCCGCTAGTGGTCGATTTTGGGGCAGGACTCAACGGTGCTATGCAGGCATCCGGGCACCCACAACATGCAATGAGCACCAAATCAAAAATAGCCGCAACATATGGTAAGACCACAGTCCGAAACCTCCAAAAATGGATTCCCCAACCTAAAAATGGGGGGGGGGGGAGTGGGGCTGGTGACGTCCCTGTGGCAATTTTGTTCCCCGTGGCCAATCAGCGGGCAGCAGCCGAAAATGGCCAAAATTTTAACAAAATGCAGAATTTTTCAAACATATCGTCAAACCAAGAGCCGAGACCTTCAGAAAATTAATTACCCACCCTCAAAATAGGGGGGGGGGGGTCCCCTAACCTCACAACACGTCAATCTCCTACCCCCACACCGCTAGTGGACGGTTTTGGGGGGTTTAGCCCCCCTGTGTGACATTCCGTCTGGTTGTTGCTCGTTTACGGGGCCCTGGACAGTCGCCCGTTCTTCCCTTCGCATGTTGCGTCGGGTCGCTGCTTCCTTCTTTCTGTTGGCCGCTGCGGCCGGTGCTCTTCCTGGTGTCGTTTCCGCGTTCGCGGAGCCCAGTAGTTGGTGTGTTGGGGCTGTGCTGAATGAGGCATGGTGTGCCGTTTGCGCGCCAGCGGCGCCCGATAATTGGCATATTGAGGATGTGCTGGTTGTCGCCGGGGTCGTTTGACTGTTTTTGCTGTCCACACACCTCTGTCCACAGGCCATCCATAACCTGCCTCGCTGTGTTTCTGTGAGGCCCAGGTGCCCTGTTCCTCCACGCGCTGTCCGGGCCGTCCACCATATGTGCTTTTCGCCCTCACGGCTGGTCTACCCCTGATGGTGATGGGCTCCCGCTGTTGTTGCGCAAACAGCCCATCTGAGTTGCGGGCGACACCCCCCACCTGATGCCGGTTGAGCAAGGATTGCCTTGGCACCCGGTAGCGACGGGCCTGGCTGGTCAAGCCACCCCCCCCGCGAAAACTCCCATATACACGTTGCGCAGCTTCAACATTTACCACTAAGCCACGCCCATGACTGGCATGAAGTCCGTTTTCCGGTTGTTACACCACAGAATTTGTGCACACACCCACTCCGCACACACAAACACTCGGGTTTGTGTGTGACTTGATGCAACACACCTTTCAAGATTGCCTTGTATCGCACACACACACAACACCCCGGGGCACAATGAGTGCGCACAAATTTCTTAGTTCGTGGTGTGTCTGGGTTGGTGAGCTCACCCGCTCTACTTGTAGGGTGTGGTGTGTGCTTTATAACACATTCTACACGAATAATGATAGGTACCCTAGATTGACTCTTATGCACACCCTTTGATTTGCATGTTTGTGTGTGCAGAGTGGGTCGCATGTCGCAAAACCCCTCACGTTGAAACATTCTTACGACAATGCATCCTACCGGTGAATGTTTTTTCGCAACCAATTTTTGGAAATATCCTTAGACATACTTAGACGTCGCCTAAGGATAATGGTAATGTCCACACCGAATTGCCGATTTTGCAGCTTTCGCAACCACTCTCACCAACTTGTGGACCCACCAAAAGTTGCTTGTGATATCGGGAGCACTTTTTGGTAGGCACTAGCCGCTCGGTTCTTCTGAGCAAAACTTCCAAGCAAAATTTCCCAAACACCACGTCCCCTAAAAAAGCGCCTCCCCCCAAGCGTGAGTCGTGTCGCATCTACCGGGAAAGCCTCTCTTACTTGCTCCCGGCCAAGTTTTTGGCGGAGGCCATCTTACTCAAGGAAGGCATCCCCCCCAAACCCCCTGCCCCCGCCCCCTTCCCCCCTCCCCCAACCAAAGCCCCCAGTCCGCATCCCCCCCTACCACTACGGGTTCTTTGCGATACACCTCTGCAGCAAGTAGGGTGCAGCTTGCACGCTACTTGGTCAGGCTGAAGGGTGTCCATAGAAACAACGTAGATTACTTTTCGGTTTGCCGTTTTTGGTGGTGCTTTCCGACTCCCCTGAGTTGTTTGTCTTGTTTTCTCAGAGTGAGATGACGAAACCCACCTTTATGTTTTTGGTCAGTCATTTGGGGCAGGTTGAGGAGAGGATTGTTGCACAGAAGGCTACAAGAGTGACTCCGCCATGCAGTGGCAGGTTACAGCTAGTTGCCAAGAGGAGCTGGAAATTTCCGACGGGGGTGTTGCTTGGGGGGGTGGCCGTGTTGGCACGGGGTGGTGTGGGCACACTGGTAGGCCTTTGAACGGGCCTCTACACCCACGCCTTGGGGGAGGGCGGTGCTAATTTTTGAGGGGAGGGGCTTCGTGGAGCAGTGGGGCGTATTAGGGCGCATGCATGTGTAGCAGCCGTTGCGGGGTTACGGTTGTGGGCCATAGAGAATTTGCTACTAATGCAGCGGCTACTACTACTGCGAACTCTTGCTGCCACTACTGCCAAAACCGCTAGTCAACTCATCAAAGGTAGACTCAAGAGCAGCGTATGACGATCTCTTTGCATCCAAATTTGAAGCGCTCCGGTCCAAGACAATTGGTCAACCCAATCGATACGGGGGCACTGGCATCACACCATGTGTCATTGAGGTGTGAGTGGGAGCAAAAGTGCTTGCTATGCTTTACATACCTTGGATAGTCATTTTGAGTGGCCACCATATCAAAAGAAAATAAGTTTCGGACACTTCGATTTTTGAGCAAAGGTGGACAAGCAGCTTGTGTACTCGCCCATTTACACATGTCAGGCATTACTGGTGGAAACAGTGATTTCGCACCTTCCAAATGGTTTTTGACCGGCCCTAGGATTGAAGAAAATGTCGTTTTGTATCTGAAGTTTGACACACTCAAACAGAAGTTTTGCACTGTGTATGTACTTCTCCGTCAGTTTGTTCTTTTCTTTACATACACAACGCAACCCATCTGGAAAGCTGTGACGCATTTGCTTTTGTGCATGTTGTGTTCTTCGGGCAGAACCTACTAGGCATGTGCTGTCACAACATCGTCGTTTGCACCTCTTAGAAGGGGTAGTATTACAAGGTCACTAAGGTCGCCAAAAATGCCGACATAGGGAAACGACTAAAAACTGCATACACTGCATATGTACTTCTCTGTCAGTTTGTTATTTTCTTTACATACACAATGGAACCCATATGGAAAGCTGTGATGCATTTGCTTTTGTGCATGTTGTGTTCTTCAGGCAAAACTTACTAGACATGTGCTTTCACAACATCGTCATCTGCACCTCTTAGAAGGGGTACTACAAGGTCACTAAGGTCGCCAAAAATGCCGACATAGGGAAAACGACTAAAAACTGCATACACTGCATAAGGGCTCATCCCACTCCGCCCCATACAAACCCCATGGAGTCGGGATACGAAAACACCATGCCGTCTGAAAATCCCAAAAAACCCCAAAAGATGCATGATTTTCTACCCACAAAAAAGGGGGGGTTCCATTTTCCAACATTTTTCACCCCCCCACCCCCCCCCCCCCGCACCTCCCTCCAAACTTCAAAAAAGTGTGTTTCGGGTGTGGGGGGGGGGGGGGTTCTATGGGTTCTGGACGAAAAAATAATTGGGAGATGCGTTTATTGGACAAAATGATGATTTTACAAACGATTCACCCCTTGACGTTGGGTCCGCGAATAGCCCCAAATTAGCCCAAAACGGGGTCGTATGTGGCGTTTTCCCCTATGGCCAATGAATTATCAAACGCAAACAATTACGCACCTATGACCTAGGATACAACCATGTCCGTCTGTGTGGGGTTGCGTATGTGTTTCGCTTAATGGGCCAATACAACAACATAGATAGTTTCTACCTCAACGTGAGTGCAAATGAGAAGTAGGGTAACCCGCCAAGGCCTTTGATATCCAACATTTCCCTACAATTTTGTGTTCCATCCAACTCGATTTTCAAGATGTTGATATTGTTGGCAGCAATGTGATCACCCTTGTTAACGGCTTGGTAAACAAATGGAACACCCATTTGTTACAACGTAACAAGGGCACTTACGCGGTGCTCTCAATTTTTCTTTCGTATAATTATAACGTTGATGTGGTTGGGGTTTGTGCACTACAATTGCTAATGAACCACTTTTCACACGAGGTGCATGTGACAATCTCCCATTTTTAGACCAAGTGCATGTGACAGTCTCATGTGAACCATTCAATTGATCCCATTGGTACAACGAAGACAAATAGCGCCCTCATCAGCAGAATTTTGCATTTTCCCCTACTTCATCCCCACAAGAACCCATCAGGGGACTCAAACACCAACAATCTCGGTTGTGCCCAAGAACATTCCCTGGTATGTTGTTTCGTTTGGAAAAACACATTTTTGACCCATTTTTGACGCGTTTTTCGTTACAAAATGGCCCATTTTCCAGGCTTTTTGCGACCTTATAGGGGCCAAAAAAGGCTAAAATTGGGCTCAAGATGGGATCATTTCACTTGTTTGTGCACCCCAAATGGTCCAGGATCTCTGCTAGGAAAAACACACCTTTGACCCTTTTTTGACCCATCTTTGGTCCCCAAACGGCCCATTTTCCAGGATTTTTGGAATTTTCGATGGGCCAAAACACGTCACCACTGGCTCAAAATGACAAACACCACTTGTTTGAGCGTCCCAAATGGTCCAACATCACTTTTGGAAAAATGTGGTTTTGACCCATTGTTGACGCGTTTTTGGGCCCAAAATGGCCCATTTTCAAGGAGAGCAAGCTCAATTACCGGTAGATCATCCGCTAAAAAGGGTAAGTAGGAGAGTTGAAATAGACGCCGGTAAGAAAGAGGATTGAAACAGCTACCTGCAAACCATCCGCCGAAACGGGTGGGTGAGCCCACCACCACCACCTACGAATGTGTCCGTACTGTGAGTTTTTTGTCCATGATGTTGCATGGTACATCAATAGCAAGTGCACAAAGGAAGAACCACTTCAGCATTTATGAGGCCACAGGCATGTACATCGCCATCCTATGGCCAATCTCTTGGAAGCACCAAATGCGATGGGAAATTGAAAAAGTAATGCGGTGTGGTGCCCCCACTGGGTTGATGTTTCGCCATCGGTGCGTTGTGCCGTATGCGGCACTTGCACCCTCATCAAAAGCCCGAAGCAGCGTGGTGGATGCACGGCCCAAGCGGTGGTTATCAAGCCGCATGATGTAACGCGTGCGTGCCTAAGTCCCTAACGTGGCTTTGATAGCCGGTGCCCTGCACATAGAGGAAGCGCTCCAGCTCCCTTGTGTAGACCGCCGCATGGCGAATGAGTTCGTACTCCCAATCTATGGCTTACTTCGCAAGACGGGGCTACAATGAAAAGACCGTCGAGGCATTGCTTCATCTCCCAATGACGAGAGCAATAACCTTGTCCAATGTGCAACCACATTTGGTGATGCTCCGCTGAAACACAAATGTAGCCAAAGTTGTACAACCTTGCTTGTGCCGTTGACAACGAAATGAACCCTCCAGATCGTGGCTTGCATTTTTTGAATGTTTTAGGCAGTATTTAGTTGGTTTTCACCTTATTTGGGCATTGAGTCGGGGGGGGGGGGGTCTCCCAAGGGATTGGTATACAACCTGCTCATGAGGTTTTTCACTGTGGGGAACTTGAAAATCGAAGTACCAAAACTTTTCGTTGATATTGTAACCGCACAAAATGACCATCCAAGGTATGTAAAGCATGTTTTAGGCAATACTTATGTGTTTTTCACAACATTTGAGTATTGAGCGCGGGGCTTGAGGGGTGGGGGGGTGTCTCCTAAGGCATGGGCAAACAACGTGCTTTGTTTTTTTTCACCCAGGGCAGCTCAAAAATCAAAGTTTCCGGAAATCTATTTTTTGGATATTGTCATGACCTAAAATGATTATGCAACGTATGTAAAGTATGTTTTAGTGCGTATTATGTGGTTATTACCCTACTTTGGGTGTGTGTTGCTTGGGGTAGATTCTGTCACCATACGGGGGCAACGGGGTGGTAAATGCCAGTGTTGGACCGTTGACCAACAGGGGTTCGACCAAACCAAAGGGAGTGGGATAGCACTGCACAAGTATGATGCACCAGTCAGATAGTTATGTGGCATGTAGTAGGTTGTGAAAAGCTGGACAACCCGCGCAAGCCTGCGTGTCCGTGCAGTGATTCTTTGGACATTGACTAGGGGCCTATCCACTTTGTTCCACTTATACAATCCCCGTGCGCAAATTTAGACAGACATACACCAGAAAAGCGGTTGGGTGTGTGTGTACATACCAGTGTGATGTGCGTGCACCTTTCCGTACAAGAGAAAAAGGGTGGGCAGGGTGTCAGATTGTGATATAGCCAGCAGGGGATGTTGGCTTGCATTTGTTCAACTTGCCTCCTTAAAGTCATTGTGCTCTCTTTGAAACCACCAGACAAGCATCATAAGAACCACCGCGTGGTCCCGGCGCGTGGTTGAATTTATGTTGTATCATATTCCTAGGAGAGCAGTGTGTGGGTGTGTGTATGCGACGCCTAATTTTTTGAAGAAGCCCCATAGCGTTCGCTAACACACATCACCTCCCTGAAGCATTGTTGTGTGTGTGTGTGTGTGTGTGTGTGTGACTGGCTATGGTTGACACAAACCGATGATTGTTGGTTGAGTTTTAAAAAAGGTACACGGCAACTGTTGGCCAGACGTAGACATGTCAACACTCTGGCGCGGCTTACAGTAAAAGGGAGCGCCTGGTGCGTGCCGCAGGGTAAGGGTAATCAGCTTGACTGTACATTGTCGAAGATATATACACCGGAAGGAAAAAATTCCGTGCACATTAATCTCTAGACAACATTGCCAAGAGACTACGGCACTGCCACATAGAGTCGGGGCTGAGCTCGAGGGCATGATCTTCAATGAGCAACAAAAAAAAATTGTACGGCACCTCATCTTGCCCGATCGAGCGCTCAAAACACTCTTACACGCCGCCATAGGTCTCGTTTAGCTAACTTCAACGGATTACGTCCGAAGCCCACAAAACCTATTCTTCCGCAGAATCATTTTGGGGCCCATAGAGCCCCCCCCCCCACCCCTCCCCACCCTTGGGGTCAGGTCCTGGCTGGCAATCACCCCCGTGCTACCTAACCCTTGCGGTCTCAGGAGTGCCCAAAGCCGGGACGACTCAAAGTTCATACATGGCCCATTCCATATTGGGGACGGGCAACAAGTGCACCATTTGTAGGGGGTAGAGGCCCAAAAAGGTAAAAATAGTAACAAAAAGGGGGGGAAAGGGGTGTATAGGGGAATACATGAGATAAAAATGCATGTGTATATGTACCACTGTATTGCCTATATTCCAGGATAATTACCCAAATTGTGCGCCGCAAGATAAGCAACCCCAAACACGTTCACATGCTCCCCCCCCCCCCATGCGCAACGTCCTGTCACACACGTCCTAATTACCGTCTCGGTGGATGGTCTGCAAGCAGCTGCTTTTCGATTCCCCTACTTGCCCTTTACGGCGAGGCAACTACTTTTCTACTCTCCCCCTTACCTGGGATGGAATAAACCCCGGGGGGAGGCATACAACTTTTTTCTGCGGCCAGCCCCCGGAAGGAGGAGGGACGCAAATTTTTTCCTCGTACACATGACTAGAAATTTGACCAAACCAAACCATTTCAAGGGGGAAACAGTGCACGTTGATCTTTTTACACCATCGCTCCGTCAATGTGAAGACAATGTTCCCCATCGCTCTCTATCGGAGGGGGCGCCTCCTCCGTAGCCCGGGGGGGGGGGGGGGGGGCAGAGAAAAAGTGTGTCACAGCCAATTGGCGTTTGGGCTTCAACCGGGGGGTTGTGCTTGCCCGGTGTTTCCGACCCTGACAATGAACAGCAGATTGTTGTGTGTCCAAACCAGCCTAAACCGATAGCCGCTTCCCACAAAAACAATTCCACCCGTCCACAGTGCGGTTCGCCCATGCAATGTTTAGCAGGGAAGAAAGAGAAGAGGATGACATGTCTATAATGCAAAAGAAAGCACACATGTGACACCGATCATGAAGCACAAGTTCGCAATGATCAATGGGTTCAAACAATTCAGTACATGCCATGTGCAAAGGGAATTTTGGTGCAAAGAACTCCATTTGTGTACCAAGAATTGTCCCGAGGTAAACTTTTCCCAAATGCTACAGTTATGGCATAACAGCTTTTTTTGCACAGGCAAACCCCAAAGGGGGAGGGGTACGCAATTTTTGTCCAAAGGCGCAGCTTTTTTCTACCCCCGCTCCTCCTGTACTTACCACTTTCGGCGCATGATCCCCGGGCAGCAACTTTTCCCGTGCCCTACTTACCCTTTTTGGTTGATGGTCTGCCCTTTTGTTTTTTGCTGGAGGCTGGTTAGCAGCATTGTCTTCCTCAGGTACACGCTTAGCCCTGACTCAAAGCAAAGCAGAGGAGACATCATATTTGTAGTTTGGGAGCTCCCGCAACTGAATGTGGCTGCCATCTGCCGTGGGCCAGATGTAACTCAATCAATATCTATGAGGGGAAAATGAACAGAAGCTGAAAACATAGAACAAGCAACGGGTGCCTTTGCGCCTCAAGCAAAACCGGACAAACGGTTGACCTATAACCCCCCCACCACCACCTATGCTCCCCCAACCCCTTTGGCTCGGGCATTTATCAAGAATGCTATAAACCCCGGGAGGGCTATAGGGGGGGGGGGGGGTACCCATCTCGACAGATGGTTTGCAAGTAGCTACTTTTCAACTGCCCTACTTACCCTTTTCGGCGGATGGTTTGCAAGTAGCTATTTTTCAACTTTCCTATTTACTCTTTTTGGTAGATGGTTTGCAAGAAACTACTTTTCCACTCTCCAAACCAAAGGGTGCTTTAACATCTCAACAGCTCACTCCCTCCCGTACCTGTCAGTCCTCATTCTACGCGGCTACAAATAGGCGTCACAGACACAAAAATCCAAAAATGATGAACTTTTCAATTAGCATTTGGTCGGAGATGCAAAATCCAAGGTGTCCTTTAGCACCTTGCTCCCACTCCGGCATTGGCCCTACCTGGGCTATTGCTCGGGCTTGGGCCCCTCTGGGTATGGTCTTGATGCAGCTCTTGTGCAACCGTGGCTCTCAGCTGGACGTCGGTCCTACCTTGGCTTTGGCCCGTGCTACTCTTGTACCTTTGGCCTAAGCCCCTCCACCAAACCACCCTAGCTCTTGCCCTAGCCCCAGCTCATGCCTTGGCTGTTGCCTTGACACTACCCTAGCTTGGCCCCTACCCTGCCCCCCCTTTCTCTTGCCTTTGCCCCATCTCTAGCTCTACCTTGCTCTAGCTGTAGCCTTGGCTGTAGCCCACACTAGCTTGGCCTTGGCGCTAGTTCTGGCTCTAGCGTTGGCGTTGGCCTTGCGTTGGTCGTGGCTAGGGCCCAAGTCCTAGCTTGCCCCTAGCCTAGGTCCTAGCCCAACCTTGGCTGTGGCCCCTCCCCCTACCTAGCCCTTGCCCTGGCCCTAACACCAGCTCTAGCTCAACCATTGCCCTGGCCCTAGCCCCAGCCCTACCTTGGTTGCGGCCCTCGAGTGGGTTTCGGTGAGATGCAAATAGTATGCTTGAGATCCAAATACCACAGCCATAATCCAAAAATGGTGCGGTATAATGCGTGTCCAACGTTTTTGCAGTCGTTGTGCTTCTGTTGGTGTCCACCTGTTGCAGAATTGCACATACATCGCATTCTAAGCAACGCCAAGTGTCTGTAAGTTGTTGTGCTTTCGGCTCACCAGCTGTGGGTGGCTCTCACCTTGGCCTTTGCCCTGGCTTTGGCCCGGTCTAGTTCCCAGGCACTAGCCTTGCCCTGGCTAAGGGTGTGGCTCTGGCCTTAGCCTAATCAGGCCAAGGCTCTGGCCCTGGCCTGGGCTCCTGCCCTTTCCTGACTTTGGCCCGGGGGAGGGGGGGGCTGAGAGGCGGGGGAGGTGGTGGTGGGGGTTCTAGGAGGCAAGGTGCCATGAATGAAGCTGGGTGGTGGGTGGGGGGAGATGAGGTAGATCACGAGAGCTGGCTGGTGTTTGGGTTTAAGGGCACATGCCCCCCCAGTCCAGGCATGCTACCTGAAAACAGTGGCATGTATCCCTGCCTCTTCTATCACCCGTGCCATCTTGGAGAGGAATCAAACAAGGCTACATCATCCCTGACGTCTTGGGACACGCAAAGTGGAGGGGAATCAAAAGTGGATATGTAACCCCTGCCATCTTGGGCCCCCGCAATGGGCAGGAAACAAAGTGGCTGCATAACCCCTAGTGTGATCAAATGAATTTTCATATCTTTTATTTGATATTCAAATTCTGCAGGAAACCCTAAGCATTTTGAGTATTTGAGTATACACAAGAGGGGTGAACGTGAAATTCTACCCCTCCAGTGGGCGCCATGGGCGCTATGACCCCAAGACCACCATCTTCCAAAAACCCAGGGGTGGGAGATGGGCGAGGGGGGGGGGGGCCAAGGAGCGGGCCCAGTCATCCCCCCTGGTGAAAATAAAACAGGACATTCCGGCGGAGCCACAAATTATCCTGCAAAGGCACCCAGTGAGCAGCATAAGACATAGACCTACTGCAAAAGCTGCTCCTCCCCATTGGGGTCAGACAGAAGGTCATGGAGGTAGTGAGGGGGTTCAGGGTCCGGCCCTGCACGTAAGCGCCCCCCATGGCAGGCATCATGGAGCGCACCTTGCACCATGAACCCAGGAATCAGTCGATGGAACGTCACGTCGTCATAGTAGCCCTTTTTGCAAAGGCCCAAGAAGTTCTCACAGGTCTTCGGGGCTTTCGAGGCAAAGAGCTCCAGATTGATATCGCCCAGATTCGTACAGATCGTCACATAGCCTTTCAGCCCCTGCTCCTTCACTTCGTTGTGCACACGGCGCCTCCTGATCTCGTCAATGGTCAGGACGTTGTTGGATAGCTTGGACTTCTTCTTGGCGGGACCCTCCCCGGGCTCCTGCTCAAGCCTCCGGGCCTCATTGTATTCCTTGTCCCAATCCCTCTGCTTCTGGAGTTCTTCGTGGAGCTTGTTCATGTCGCCCCCCAGATGCCGTGCGTTCGCCTCCAACCACCCAGCCTTGAACTGCCCTTTACCGTACTTTTCTGCCTTTTGTTTCTTCGAGAGCTTGGCCTTCATCTTGGACACGAAGTCTCTTTCGTCTGGCATTTTGTTGTGGCGCACTTTTTTCTGGCGATGACTTGTTCAACTGCAACGTCACACCATCAAACGCACAGGAGTCCTGTGATGCAGAAAAAAGTAGAAGGATGGGCCGCGGAGTCCACTGTGCACAGGGCATAGCAGAGCAATGGGATGGCAAATGGGTCTTGGTGCGAACAGCACCTTATGGATCAACTTTGCACTGGGTGCACATTTATTGTTGGGATCCCTATGGTATACCCCTGAAACCCATGACCTCACAAGAGCAGAAAAGCACCAAAACACAATTCCTCATTGTTATCATCTTCACTGGAGGCATCGTCATCCATAATCTGGAGCCCATGATACTGGCTGGTTCTCAAAAAAACAGTGAGGCTTGAAATGGGTCTAAGTACTTGCAGTAGTATAAAACCTTTGCACTGCATGCGCACTGCATGCAAAGGCGTTCCCTGCATGCAAGGTGGTGCAGGCTGAATCGAAGGGGAGAATACTGGAGCGAAGTCCATCACCTTGTTGGGATTGAGGGAAACAAAGGGTCAGAACAGGCAGAGAAGGGGCCTGGCCAGGCCCTCGGCCACTGTCCAAGTGGACGCATCTGGTGGCACCAGCCCCTGTCCACTTTGGCGCTCTTACCCCTGCCCCTGCCCAGAGCTGAAAGAACAGCACGAAGGGAAAGGCAAATGGGGCCACGGTATCCATGCGTGCACTGTGTGCCGCTTTTGAGGTGGTGATGTCCCAGGAACAGCCGGGGTATTTCCCACTACTATTGTCCAACATTTCACATTTCCCTGCTCTTTCCCCTGTGCGGTTGCCCCCAATTGCCCGTGAAGCACTCCCGCTACAGCTCCAAAACATTTCTTGTTCCCCAGGTTGTAGAAGCGAGTGTTGCTTGGACTCACTGAAAGTCCTCTTGTTGAGCCTGGCTTCAAAACCTAGAACCTCCGTTACTGCACATGCGTCCTCATGGACACCAATAGACAAGAAAGCGGGCAACGGGTGCGAAAATTTCACCCAGGGACAATTTTGCCAAGGCGTAATTTTGCTGGGGAAATGTTTTGCATCTCATAATGCACTTGACATTTAAGCTGATTGGCTGTCTGTATCCTGCACCGCTGCCACTGCCAGTGAAAACATAACAATGCTGGAGCCCCGTGCTCAGAGATTGCATGACATCAGTGGATTTTAGCCCCTCATGTGGTTATTCGAACAAACTGCCGGAGATTGCTGCACATGCATATTAAGATGCGCATGGGTGGAGCGCATTTGTCACCAGCCTGTGCCTCCCTCCCTCAGAAAGACTGCATTGACAGGACCTCTGCATTGACAGGACCTCAACCTAGACGAAACTTTTCGAGCGCCATTTCTCATAGGGAAAGTATCTGTGGCACGTGCACCGCGTGCTACTTTTATGGCGAGTTTAATGGGAGCAGACTGGGTTTCACCCCCTCCCAAAATGGTCACTGAGGAGAGCAAATCCATGTGCCACTACACATCCGCGTGCCAATACACATCATTGTGCTGTTAACGAGGGACCCGGAGAAAATGCACAAAGTGCCGAGAGGAGAAGAGAGCAACGGTAAACAGGGGGTGGGTCAGCTAGAGACCCACAATCAGTGCGTGGGTACATAGGTCGGGACGCACTGAGAGTGAGAACACCAACGGGGCGGGCAGACCACCGCCTTCTGCAAATGGCGAGACATAAGCACAAGCACGAGCACAAGCACAAGCACAAGCACAAGCACAAGCCATGTGCCACATGAGATCCCTCGTTCCCACAAACATTGTATAATCAAAAGGCCAACACAAACAATGACTTTGATCTTTGTACCACCCATTCATCCCCAAATGTGTGGGTGCTGGAAGCTTCCTTGCAGACGGCTAAATCTTCGTGCTACGTACGCACCGCATCACGTGCTCCCCCATATTCATTGTGTGTGTTGTATTCAATGAAATTTTCAACGAAGGCCTGCCCCCCCCAAAAGTGGCTTGTTGATAGCATCACCCATTGAGCAGCTGTTGACTGACACCCTTGTTTTTTGTGGCACTTTTTTTCCGACAACAGCTCTGTGCTGAAAAGCAGGTAGGCTGGAGGGCAGACGACCCAGTCTCTGCGCTAGAACTGCAGGTCGCAGTATATGGCCACGTAATTACTCATGTGCCCATAGGAATGCAATGATTCTGGGTCTACAGGTTGTTCTGGTTCATGGTAGCGCCGTAGGAACGGCCATGTGAAGCATCCTGTTTCAATATGGTTGAAATTCAGGTGATAGAGTACGTTCAGTACACACCCTTGGTTTTGTGGCACTGCCCGCTGCCCGCTTTTTTGTGTGGTCAAAAAAAGATGCCCGGCGCGCGCCCGGCGCGCTAACGCTCCCCCTTGCACGCCCATTATGCATTCCAATGTGGAATAAAAATTGAACTGGCACACAGTTTTCCCTGCTTGCACTGTTGAGGAATGCTGCACAAATCAGTGCCAGTCTCTGGTCAGTTGTTTTGTATGGTCAGTTGTTTTGTACGTTGTGCTTCATCCGCAGGCATTGATTCTTGCAAGAAACAAAGCGCTGGAATTGTGCTGGCTTTGTGGAGGAAGAATGTTTGGCTGTGATGCTCCCCCTGCCCTGCCCTGCCACAAGCACCAACAGCGCATCGCAGATAAATACTGACGGGCAGGAGCGCGCTGAACACTGGGAGAGCATGCAGGGCAGTGGTGCCAAACTGTGGTTTCTGTGAAACCAGGGTTCTTGTATTCAGGCAAATGTTGATGTTCCGCATTTGTTCTGTCCAAGGGGGGAAAACTTCGCCAGGGTGAAGTTTTGTGGGGAATTTCGCCGTTAAGAAAGGTGGAATTTCCCGGTTAATTGTGGGGGTTTGGGCCCTCCAGAGCTCTAGAGGTACCTGTGCATAAGGCTGTTGCATTTAGTGATAGTACTGGCGATCGTGACAGAGACAGAGCCCACCCCAACCCCTCCGGCATTGGGCAAATCAACAAGGGATGATGATGGGGTGCCAGGGTAGGGTGCTGGATGCGGACCAGGCCTTCCCCCCCCTTTCCCTCTATTTGGGGGTAACATACAACAAACATAGGTGAAAGCAAACCACAACAATTGACATTCGTCTTGTTTATCCATTCCCTGAGGTACTCCTTTTTTCATTTGCAAACAAGTTGTAAAATCCTGAAAAACTTGCAGCACAACAAATGACAGCAGTACGCGGGGACTAGCGCAATCCCGCAACGCTAACAGGAGGATGAGATTTCTGCACAGCCAATGTAAATCCAATGGGCTGCACTTCAAAAGTGGGTTCCTGATGTTGTTTGGCGGAATTCTTGCATTGTATCCAAGACATGCTTGGCCAGAATCAGCAAAAAAAACTTGGCAGGATTCGGCCAAGAAAGCCAACTTTGGCCATGAAATCATGTAGAAACAATCCCCCCCCCCACTTGCAATCTCCCCCGTTAGCGCGCAACGGTCTCCCAGGTGGGGGGGGGGGAGACGGTCGCCAAGTGACAGTCTCCCGAGGGGGGGGGGGGGTTGCAAGGGTATTTCAAGGCAAACTGTGGTACCCTCCACTGATGCAAGCAAAGAGAACACAGGTGAAAAGGTGAAAAGGGTTGCGATCATGGGATATCCACATGCTGAGCCGTCAATGGTGAGGAAAAGACCGCAGCTTCGAGAACATTTTGACGAAATGCTGCTGTGGGAGCCGCCCTGGGGCTGGAGCAGGGTCAGGGCTCTCCTGAATGCCGAACCTCGGAATGCCTGGAGCCTAACAGAGTGCAGGCAGGCAGTACCTGCTGGCAAATTAGGGGTGCCGGTTGGCCATCAACCACCGCCAGTTGACCGCCAACTGCCCTCACCTAAGCATGTGGTACTGCAGGTTGATCGCAATCCTGCCACCTAAAAATCCCAAGGCCGCCTTTGGTAGTCCATCACATGCCCAACAGTCCCATCCCTCAAAACAGATCATAGTTCCCTGTAGTCCAGATTCCAATGCTTTGTGCGACACATATACTGCAGTGCGCAGCAGTGGCACACACACAAACAAAATAACACTGCTAGAAATGCTGTGCACAGAGTCCGGAGAGAAACACACACAAAAAGGGTCGAGGGTGCATCGATGCACGCGTCTCTGAGACCTGGGCAGCCGCAAATTTACACGGACTTTTGTAGTGGACACCTGGTGTGACGTGCGCAGTCGGGTCAAAGATGAGGACAGGATATAGACACACCAGTGCCCCGCCCCCCCTGCTGCCTGGAGAATGGTCAAGAAGCGACTGGGCACCTGCTCCCAGGAAGACCCAGCACACGAGCAAAGGGAGCGCCAGATTCAAGTCTCGGACACTGACGTGGTGAGAACTTTGTGAAGGGAGGTCTAGAAGCATGGGGGGTTCCATAAAGACTAGTTGGGTACCGTGTCAAGTAATCCGTGTCTATCGTTGGGAGGGAAGGAAAAATGCAGTTTTCTGGGTGAGAGTGAGATGTTCGTCTGCTGCTCATTACAGCAGCATTACTGCCTCTCTGGCGTTTGGGGGTCAGGGCCCCCAGGGTGGAACCACTGTACTGCTAACCAAAGGGGAAAAGGAGGACGAAATCTGTTCGCGTTTTGTCCCATCTACAAACCATTGGTATGTTATAGGATGTACTCGGAAAATGCTCCCGGACTCTGCATCAGCATCATTGCCCTCAACTCTCTGTTTTTGGAAGGTCTGTTGCTACAGGAGACCCGTAGCCATTGCGATGGGAGACGGTATCCGGAGAACGTCTGGACAGTCAGTGCCGGAATCTGATGTCTGGGGTTGCGGTAGGAGCTGCCAGGCCGAAGGAAGAAGAATACTTCAACAGTGGAAACCTTATGAGCCGGAAACGCAAGGTGGTTTGAAAGACAAGACATTTGCATCATTTGCGGTTTGCCCGTGCGCTGGTGTGGCTGGCGTCTGGACACGCACATTCCCATGGCATTTGCGGCAAACATCCCGTTCAATTGCGTCCTTCGTTTCACTGCCGACGACCTGTATGCCATTTTGTCTGTCCTGCGACGAGGCCGGGTCTCACTCCTTGATGCCAAAAGGGGGGATCAGATTTGGCAGACGACGTGGCTGCGGGCGGTCACTCGGGTCAAATGCCACTTCAAAAAGACAAGAAATGGGAGAAGCCTTTGCTGGCAAAAGTCACACAGTGCCTTGCCCTCGGAACTAGATACCTGCGCACTGCCCTGCCCCTGAAACAAGGCCCCCCCCCAGAACAAACCTGGACCGATGGAATGTGACCTTCAACCCGTGCTGACTGAGCAGAGCAGAGGCATGCGTGTCAATAACCATCAGAAGGAGGATGGAACGTGTCCTGGGGCCCATGGGGCTGTGAAGCGGAGAGCGTTGTGAGCATGCAGAAGTGGAGGCCAACCACCTGTGGAACTCCACATGGGCCTGGTTGGTCCGCACTCTTTTGCGTGTGTAAGGGTTGAGCCCGTGCGGGCTGAGGACGGACAGGAGGTTGCAATAAAGGCTGAGAGCACCAGGGGGAGGGGGGGCAAGACGTCGGTGTCTGGGTCAATTATTCGCCCCTGTCACTTTGCAGATGTGAAACATACCACCCCCCCCCTTGTATAAGCTACGCCAATGTACGAAATTATTACGGTCCCTACGCCCACTGTAGCTTGGACAAGGGCGTAGCTTGCGCGAAACACATACAGCTACCGACACAAACGTGCGCGCGCGCATGGTATGGGTGCACCTTGACCTCTGCCCACATTTCCAAGTGTATGCAAACACAAGACAGCCTTGGGAACATGAAAATTTCAGGTTCACACCCATGTTGGCACAAGCAATGAAGAATGCGAAGCCTACAAATGTTCGGCTTGGAAACCCTTCTTGCGACCATACACCACGCGGAACAATTGCACATGCTTACCACTTGAAGATGCCTTTGGCTGAGGCTTAGGGGCTGGTTTGGGCTCGGACAACTTCAAATTCTTGGGAATGAGCTTGCCTTGCATGTGGCATGTTGCATGTGTCCATGGCTCCATGTAATTGGCAAATGTGACGACAAACCCATGTCTTATGTGGCCGCACTACATTTCGTACGTAATTAAAATTACGTACACAATTATTACGGTCCCTACGCCTACTGTAGCTTGGACAAGGGCGTAGCTTATACAAGGGGGGGGGGGGTACATCCAGAGTACGTGCCCTACGGTACCCTTGAAATCTTCCCCCCTAGCGCATGATGGCTAACACCCCCCCCCAGGGGAACCACACCCAAATGATGGTCCCTGTCCATGGGATGTGTGCCACAAAGGCTGAAAGAGTATGCCAGTTGGTGTATCCAGGTGAACATACGTGTTCGCCTTTTGAGAAGGGAATCCTCCACTTGTGGGTAGGCACGTTGGCTGCCCACCTGTTGAGTTGAGGTGAAGATGGAGGGTTCAAAAAAAACTGTGAGGGGTGGGCAGCCTGTTGGGCTACCTAACAGCCGGGGGGAAATTGCTTGTACTGTGTGAGAGTGGAACAGTTGTCCCGCTACTCACAAGTTCTGCTTCTGCCCCCTTGGGGTCCCTCCCATGCCGGCGCCAGCATGCTCCACACAAAGTCTTTCCCAAGACAGTGAACTGTGGAGGGTGCTCACCACCACTGATGCGGGATACGTAACACAGCGCCGGGGTTCCAGATTGCCCAGTGTTGCCCATCACTGGTGCGCAGCATGTGCAGGCATTTTGCCAGTTGATTCAGGGATTCACCATCTGTGCAGTGTGCAGCGAGTGTTTCTCCACCAAGGTCCTGGTACAGGACCTTGGCAATGCCGTGCAGTGTGTCATCCTACCAAGGCCCTACTGCCTAGACAGTGCTTTATGGTGGGTGTGTGCTCTGTCAAGGCCCCGCTGTAGGCAGTGTGTTGTGGTCAGTGTTTGCCCCACCAAGGCCCTGCTGTGGTGCCTAGGCAGTTGTTTGCAATGGGTGCCATTTGTCTTACCAAAGCCCTGCGGTGGGGCCTAGGTTGTGTGTGTGTGTGCGCGCGCGCGCCACTTGCCAACTGCCCCGCCATGGGTGCAGCATGGGGGTGTTTTTCCACGCAATCAGTTCATGCGTGCGGCAGTTGTTTGTTGGCATTGTCTAATCATCTCTTGATGCAGGTCAAGCATATGCACATTTGACATCGGGCTGTCAGACTCTCTGGGCAGGCTGGCTATGCACATTTTCGGCCTCAGGCAACGGGCTCGTAGAACTCTCTCACCATGTGTGTGTGTGTGTGCGTAGGGGGGGGGGGGATCAATTCCATTCATGCTCAAATTGCGAGGTTCAATATTCCTACAGTTCTTTTAGGCGGCTTCTTTGGCTAGCTGCCCCAGAAAAGCGTGCTATAGACGTGGTTTCAAAAAGTCTCCATGGACCCCCCCCTGCAGCATACCTGAAATTGCAAAATTTAAAAGCTGCAAAATGCATGCACGCATATGACGAATTCATGCAAAACTACTGAAACATGTGAAATGGTAAAATGAACAATTGTTGTCTCTACAGCCAGTTTTTTTTTGCAATACCAGGCATAGGCATAACACACTGTTGCTGGACCCCCCTACACCTTTGTCATGTGTCACAGGATACAACAAGCAAATAAAATACCTTCTTCAATCATATTGTCTCATTGACATCAATCAAGTAGGAAAGGAGTTTTTTCAAATACATCGGATTAGCACGTCGGAACAAATCATCATTTTGACACAGTCACCCTATAGTGTACATCATACAAGTAGCAGTATACATGTAGTGTAAAATGAAGTGTTACTCCCGGAGCAATCTTTCGCACGCTTTTTTTTTAGAAACGCGATACAGATACATGTGAAAGTAAATGTAACAAAAAGGGAAAGTGTAACATAAATCGGCTACAGAACATCACGAAGGGAACAACACGGAATTCCTTGTCGAATGAAATGTCCAGAAAAGTCAGCAAACGTACGAATTGGCAGTAAAGACCACCAATTACTTCTTCCCCTTTGACCGAACGGCACCAGTTACCTTCTTGACCCGTCTAGTGAACATAGCCAGTGGGGTTGGTTTTGCAGCTTTGGGATTTCTTGGAGACTCCACGGCCTTTGCTGGCACGACATCACCACTGCTAGCTTGCGGCTACGCTTTGACTTTCCCTTCTGCGGTGTTTTCTTCGGAGTTTTACCACCTTTCGGATGCTCTGCATGCTTGGCCTTGGACGCGCAGGTGCAGGTTCCTTCTCCTCATCAATGTCACCTTCGTCATGCTAGTCAAAATCAGCTCCTTTTCCAACAGAACCGGGATCACCCCGTTGCATAGCTAGTAGCCACTTGTCCCAAGGACGGATATAAAGGCAATCAAAATGTGCCACCAGGCTGATCAAGTCCCGTGTGAAATTGGCAAGCTCAGACTGCGGTCCCAAAAACCCCAAACCAATGGTGACGCACTGCCGAAATGCTATCAATTGCGCTGCGAGATGGGGGATGCACTAGGGCAGCGGCGGGAGCGCTGTGATGCGCGGGGGGGAAGGGGTGGGGGTCAACCCCTCCATCCCATGACCCCTTATCCCGCCTGCTATAGCCCCTCCCTCCTCTTTGGCCTTTCCCTTCCTTGGTGCCCTCTGTCCCCACCTCCCTTGCACACACCTCGCCGCGGAGCTGCCGGCGAAGCCCCTCTCTTGGCGAGGCTTCCGCGCCGTTAGCCGCACCGCCTGCTGGAACGGGGGTGCACGTGGGGCTGGGACGAAGGGGGCACTGGGGCGTGCACTGGGGCGGCGATGGGGGGGGGGGGGGGCAGAAGCAGAAGCGCCGAAGGGGGCGCATGCTAGGGCTCTGCAGAGGGCCCTGTGTGTGCGGGTGTGCTGGGGGAAGAGGAGGGGGATGCTAGGTCAGCCGTCCTCGCTAGGGATCACTGACCGTTCCCAAGGCCGAGGCGGCTGGTACTAGGGGCCGCGGGGTCCCTAGGGATGATGCTTGGCACGAGGGCATGCACACAACCGACACTGTTAGTACACTGCCTATAGGCAGTGCCTGAGCCCTGTCGTCTGGGGCTTTGCACCCGGCACCCCGCCCATGGGTAGAGCTGGGGAGTACTCAGGGCGTGCTGTCATGTGCTGTGGTGTGTTGTGGTGTGGTGTGTTGTGTTGCGGTCTGTTGTAGTGTGTGATCTGTTGTGGTGTCTTGTACTGTGCAGGGGGGTAGTATGTTGTGGTAGCATGAGGTGCGTTGTGGTGTGCTAGGCTGTCATGTGTTGCGGTCTGGTGTCAAGTGTTGTGGTCTAGTGTCATGTGTTGTAGTTCGCACGATTGTATATAGTGTGATGTCTGATGTCTGATGTGGGATGTTGTGTTTGCAATGTACACAACAAGATGTGTGATACGTGTGATATAGGTTTGATGATTGGAGGAGGGGGGGGGGGGCAGGGGTAAAAATGAGTGTGCGAAAACCCACCCAGCATAAAAATACAGGAATAACGGGGATGGGAAAGATCAAGCCAACATGAAAAAGCTGGAAAAAGGCATAATCCGAAAAGTGTCCCCGTAGGTCCCCATAGGTCCTCATAGGTACCAATAGGTCGCCATAGGCCCCCATAGGTCCCCTTAGGGGCCCATAGGCCCCAATAGGTCCCCGTAGGTGCCCATAGGTCCACATAGGGCCCCATAGGCCCCAATACGTCCCAATAGGTCCGCATAGGGCACCATAGGCCCCCATAGGTCCGGATAGGCCCCAATAGGTCCCCATAGGTCCCCGTAGGTACCCATAGGTCCCCATACGTCCGCATAGGCCCCCATAGATACCAATAGGTCCCCAATTGTCCCCACAGGTGTCCGTAGGTGCCCGTAGGCCCCCATAGGCCCCCATAATTCCCCATAGGTCCCCATAGGTCCGTATAGGCCCCAATAGGTCCCCATAGGTCCCCATAGGCCCCCATAGGTCCCCATAAGTCCCCATAGGCCCCCATTGGCCCCCATAGGTCCCCATAGGTTCGCATAGGCGCCCACACACCCCAATAGGCCCCCATCGGTCCCCATAGGTACCAATGGTCCCCAAAGGTCCCCATTGGTCCCCATAGTTCCCTGCAGGTCCCGATAGGTTCCAATAGGTCCCCAATCGTCCCCATAGTTCCCCGTAGGTCCCCGTAGGTCCGCATAGGCCCCAATAGGTCTCCATAAGCCCCCATAGGTCCCCGTAGATCCCCATAGGTCCCCATAGGTCCCCATAGATACCAATAGGTCCCCAGTGGTCCCCGGAGGTCTCCATAGGTGCCCGTAGGCCCCCATAGGCCCCCATAGATCCCCATAGGTCCCCATAGGCCCCCATTGGCCCCCATAGGTCCCCATTGGCCCCCATAGGTCCCCATAGGCCCCCATAGGTCCCCATAAGTCCCCATAGGCCCCTATTAGCCCCCATAGGTCCCCATAGGTCCGCATAGGCGCCCACAGGCCCCAATAGGCGCCCACAGGCCCCAATAGGCGCCCATCGGTCCCCATAGGTACCAATAGGTCCCCAAATATCCCATCGGTCCCCATAGCTCCCCGTAGGCCCCGATAGGATCCAATAGGTCCCCAAAGGTCCCCATAGTTCCCCGTAGGTCCCAATGGGTCCCCATAGGTCCCCATAGGTCCGCATAGGCCCCAATAGGTCCCCGTAGGCCCCCATAGGTCCCCGTAGATCCCCATAGGTCCCCATAGGTCCCCATAGATACCAATAGGTCCCAAATGGTCCCCAGAGGTCTCCATAGGCCCCCATAGGTCCCCGTAGATCCCCATAGGTCCCCATAGGTCCCCATAGATACCAATAGATCCCCAATGGTCCCCAGAGGTCTCCATGGGTCCCCATAGGTTCCCATGGGTCCGCATAGGCACCCATCGGCCTCAATGGGTCCCCATAGGTCCCCATAGGTACCAATAGGTCCTAGGGTCCACTGGGGGCCTATGGGGAGTTATGGGGGCCTATGGGAACCTATGGGGACCTATGGGGACATATGGTGACCTATGGGGAGTTATGGGGACCTATGGGAACCTCCAGGGGTCTATGCGGACCTATGGGGACCTATTGGCGCCTATGGGGGCCTATGGGGGCCTATGGGAACCTACGGGGACCTATTGGTACCAATGGGGACCTACTGGGACCTACGGGGACCTGTGGGGACCTATTGGGGCCTATGGGGACCTATGGGGACCTATGAGGGCCTATGGGGAACTATGGGGAACTATGGGGGGCAATGGGCACCTATGCAGACCTATGGGGACCCATGGGGACCTAGCGCGAACTACAGGGACCTATGGGGGCCAATGGGGCCCATGGGGGCCTATGGAGACCTATGAGGACCTTTGCGGACCTATGGGGACCTATTGGGACCTATGAGGGCCTATGGGGACCTATGGGGACCCATGGGGCGCAATGGGCGCCTATGCGAACGTATGGGGACCTATGGGGACCCATGGGGACCTAGCGGGACCTATAGGGACCTATGGTGACCTATTGGGACCTATGAGGGCCTATGGGGACCTATGGGGACCTATGGGGGCCAATGGGGGCCAATGGAGACTTATGGGGACCTATGGGGGCCTATGGGGACCTTCGGGGAGCTATTGGGAGCCATGGGGCCCTACGAGGGCCTATGGGGACCTATTGGTGCCTATGGGGACCTATTGGGGCCTATGGGCGGCTATGCGGAGCTATGGGGATTAATGGTGGCCAATAGGGCCCTATAGGGAATTATGGGGACCTATGGGGACCCCCATGGGTCCCCATAGGTCCCCATCAGTCCCCGTTGGCGCCAATTACCCCCCAAAGGTCCCCATAGGCCCTCATAGGTCCCCAAAGGTCCCCAAAGGTCCCCATAGGTCCCCATAGGACCCCAAAGGTCCCCACGGGTCCCCATAGGTTCCCATAGGCCTATGGGCGCCTATGCGGACATATGGGGACCTATGGGGGCCAATGGGGGCCTATGGGGACTTATGGGGAACTATGGGAACCTATGGGGGCGTATGGGGACCTATGGGGGCGCATGGGGACTTATGGGGACCTATGGGAACCTATGGGGGTCTATGGGGACCTATGGGCGCCTATGGGGGCCTATGGGGACCTATTGGTACCTATGGGGACCTATTGGGGCCTGTGGGGACCTATTGGGGCCTACGGTCTCACTCGAGGTTTTCACTGCTCCCCTCAGCCCCTCAAAGCTGGGATCGTAGCCACTGCATTGGTCCGAAGGTTCATGGAATTCAGTATGTACAGCCAGAGGTGCATCATTGCTGGCACTTTGGTGGCCTGCTGTGTCTGCGTTTTGATCCCAGTTCGTCCCCCTGTATGATCCCCTGCACCCTTGCTAACCCTAAAAGGACTGGATGGGGCCCCGGCAGGCAGGTGCCCTATGCGTACTCGCGCATTCATGGATCTGCCCTGCATGTGCATATGCCCTGGGCGACAAGACACCCCGGGCTATACCCGTGACAAGACACGGGGCTCACGTCACTCTGCCTGTTTGCATGGAGAGTGGCAACTGCACTTTGCAGCGCACGTGTGCCACACTCCTGAAAAGTGATAGCATAAGCCGGGTGTGCCCCGGTCACAAGTGATGACTGACGAGTACTGTCCGCCTGCCGGAGGCGTCAAAAGCAAGAAGCACAAGAAGGTTGTGCCACACTCATGTAAAATGATAGCATAAGCCGGGCGTGCCCCAGCCACATGTGACGACAGGCTAATGTTGTCTGACTGCCGGAGGCGTCAAAAGCAGAGTGTACAAGCAGGGTACTGCATCCCCCGAGATGGGGTCACTTGGGTGGAAAAGCGTTTGTTGGAAGTGCCTCAGCACTTCCGGCGCTCCTGCAAACCATATGTGGTAATAATCTCCGGACCTGCATGCGGAGGTGCGCACTGACCGGCCCCGGTTGCAGTGGGTACCATCAGGATGGCCTCCCACTCAAAGATGTGCATCTGGTCTTCTCGCTTCCGGATCCAGCTGATGCGCATATTTTCGTAAGCACGTTGCTTGAGAAGCCAGCACACGGCGGCCATCAGTGAAAACACCTCCTGATGCGACATGGGCTCTGGCTCACCCAGCGTTGTTACAACCGCCACCATCATGCGCGAAAGTCCCTGGATCTGCAATCTGATCCACACTCGCTGATTTCGGCGCCAATGGATGGCGTAATGGGCGAAGTCGAAGAGGTCCCTGGCCTCGTCTTCTATCTCCTGCCGTGTTCTGAGTGCCTGTACCTGAAGGCGTTGGCGCGCTTCCTGGGGGGTGGGCGGTCTCAGCCATCCAGGCTGCTGCCCGCCCCCTCTTTTTGAGTGGCACCCTCCCCGCGTCACAACGCTGGGGAATTCACCCGCGTTAGGACACGGGTCAATACAAGATACTGCATGCAACGAGGAGGGAGAGTGTTGTATGGACCATGCTGGAGGGGGGGGATCTCCAAGCATCACTGGGGGGGTCG
Organism: Eutreptiella sp. 'Long Island Sound 2002'; assembly: GCA_964036045.1. Classification (NCBI taxonomy): domain Eukaryota; phylum Euglenozoa; class Euglenophyceae; order Eutreptiales; family Eutreptiaceae; genus Eutreptiella; species Eutreptiella sp. 'Long Island Sound 2002'. The sequence goes on from OZ038384.1 coordinate 45,280,544, forward strand.
GTCCCTCAGCTTCGCCCTCTTTTTCCTAGCTTTGCATGTTTCACTGGCATCAGTGCTGCACTCGTCCGAGTCTGCGAAGAGACACCGTTCAACCGGGTCCAGGGGTTGTGGATCTGGTAGGGCCAATGCCCTCAAGTACATTGGCTGAGACTTTGGTGACAGCGCTTTCTTGTCCCCGGAAGCGAGCCGTGTATTAGACAGCGGTTCAAGCCCTAGCGCTCTCCACACCGCCAGTGGGGAGGGAGTCATAAGTGAGGAGGGTGTACCCATGATCGATCCCACTACAGAGTGTGGTGTTAGGAAGTCTTCCGTTTCTTGGCCGTCTCAGCTGGTCTGGGATGGTGTGTTGAAGAGTGTCATGGCAACTGCAATCTCCCCTTCGGAGTCACAGTCAAGTGGCTGTTGCACACGCCTTTTGACCGGGGCCGCCGGACTGGGTGTGTGTGATACATCCTGTTTGTTAGGGGACGGATACCTGAGTAGTGGATGGTCTTGTCTGCCTTTCTCAGCCAGTGCATCCGCCCTTTCGTTGCCTGGTATACCTTGGTGTGACGGGGACCATGCCCACCGGATTACATGACGTGTGCTGTCAATTGCGAGAAGCAGTGCCTCCCAGTGGTCGGAATTGGGGACTGGGCCCGTGGTCAGGCACCATTGCATTCTTCGCCACGAGTAGGCCTTGCCGGCCACCCCATCAAGTACATAGGTGGAATCCCCAAAAATAACAGTCTTTTGCGTGACTTTCACGACAGCAGAAATGGCTGCCTTTAATTCTGCTCGGTTGTTTGTTTGCTTTTCAAGTGTGTCCGGGGGGGATGAGAACTCCCAATGCCCCTAGTGGCAACTGCAAAATCCCCCCACCCATCCGGCTTTGGGGTAATGCTTGGCCGACCCATCAAAATGAAAGATGTGCCATCCTTCAGTGAGGTAGACTTGTTGTATGGCCATGACTTGTTGTGCCATGGTCGCTTTGCGTTCATTGCGTTTCTGCTGTTTGGGGTTGTCGTGCAACGGTGGTTGCACATCGTAGACCCTTCGGGTGCGCCAATTGATGTGCACCGTCTTGAACGTACCCTCCTGAATATAATGCATGAGTGAATTAAAGAACTTTTGTATGCCTCCGTGATTGGCTTTTAGTGGCTGCCACACGAGGAGAGTTTTCAATTCTTGGAGCCACCTTTGGACATACTGTTCAAATGTGGGCGCATTGCTCGGTGCGGCCGAGCACCGAGTTGCCCAATGTGCCTTGCGGGCTGCCCAGAGGACAAGCCCCGGCGTGGTACTAAACGTGTGCTCCAACGGAAAATGCATCCAGCGTCCTGTTTTACCGTTCACCCTCCATTCCCCAAAGCACTCCACCATATGGGGGCCTATGGGGACCTTTGGGGACCTACGGGGACCTTTGGGGACCTTTGGGGATCTATTGGGACCTACGGGGCCAGGTTCTCCAACGTGATGCCCGAGCTGTCGATCTCTAGAGCTGTGTGATACACGTGTTTTAAAGCTCCAATGGTGATATCCAAAGGGAAGTACGCCCTTGCTGTGAGTAGAACACAAGGCAGGATCCACGCTTTCAACAGCACAATACTTCCCTTTATGGACAGTCCATAGGGAGAGATGCAACTGACACTCCGTTGGGCCTCTCTTAGAGGAAAGACAAATGCTGACTTTGAAGGACACGTTCCCCATGCGCACCCCTAAATACTTCAATGATTCTACTATGGGAATGCCCAAAAGGAGCTGTTTACCTTGGGCTACCTCAATATGGCCGTGTTCCGACCGAGTCAGTGTTCGTTTGACTACAATGCCAAACTTGATCAGGTTAAGGCCCTGTCCCGAAAATTTAGAAAAAACATTCATGGTGTCTTGGACCCTACTCAGTGTGTGGACCACATTCGACCCGTCAATTGTCAATTATGCCACACAGATCGTCCGCGTACATAAACGGCGAAATGTTGGGCACATTGGACAACAGATGCCGAACAAACGATACGGCGAAGGAAAAAAAGACAGGGGAGAACGGGTCTCCTTGCTGTATGCCTGCTTTTGGGAGGAAACTCACTGCCTTTACTACCCTCCTACCCACACAAAACTGGTAGGGCGTGCATAAAGTGGCAAGGACAAATATGACATAGGCCACACATAGCTCAATGAGCTGCAGTATTGCCTACATGAAAGTATGGTTCAGGGTTGGGAAGGCATCTTAAAAGTCGAAGCTGACCATTAGGCAGCACTCCGACAGCCCAAAAGCACACCCCAAACATGGTTGATCATTTGCTTTGCTTTTACACAGCCAACCTATCGGCTGTGTGTCAGGTGTTGGAACATCTGCTCAACGTAAATGCACAAAATAGTCATCGGCCACTTTTTTTTTTACCGCCTGCAGAGTGATGGGGCAGAGTTTGGTGATTATGCGGGTCCCCGCCACCTTGGGAATGCTACTTATTAAACCCACCCACCCGTCTTCATAAAAGGTGCCCGTAGAAAAACGGTGTTCGGCTACCCGAAGCATTGCTGGGGCAAAAACCTCAATAAAACACTTATATACCTTGGCTCCCACTCCATCGTCTCCCGTGGAGACGTTGTTGTGGAGTCATTCCACTGCGTCATTGACCACCTCTTGTGCGAGCGTTCGGAAGAGCGCTCTGACCATGGTTTTAAACTTAGCAGGATGCGGCATCAACTGCAAAACTCCGTGCACTCCTCCACCAACATGAGACCTTCTTTGGAGACCCCCTCCCAATGATCCCGCAGAGCTGTAGCAATCGGGACCGGCTATGTGAGGTGTGCACCGGTCTTGTCGCGGACAGCGCCCAATTTCCGGCGACATTGGGGCTCAGACATGAGTTTGTTGACCTATTCCTGCCTGTCTGGTCTTGACTGCGTACTCATTTCCTCACCTCTCCAAAAACTCTTGAGCTTACCAAACATTATGGTTCCTGCTGCGACCTTTTTCAAAAAGCGCCACAAGCAGCGAGTACGCCGCCGCCTCCGTATGGGGGTGGTATACCTTTGCCCTTAGGTATGTCCATGCGTGTGGGCATACCCTATGCTTTGTGGAGGAGAGCACTAGGCCCATAATATTGAAATCCTGCGGGGGAGGGCTACCTCTCGATGGTATGCCCTCGCCTCGGTGCATGTGATATTGACAGCCATGTCCCACGCATCTTTTGGTGGGGCTTCCACCGAGGATATTGCACTCATGACACATGCCACACAGTCCTCATCTTCAAGAAACTCTTCATGGCACCTAAATCTCGGGGGGGGGGGGGGGGTCATCAAAGTTTGGTGGCTGGCACGTAACATGGACGGCCTTGTGGTCTGCCCTGGCCACGAAGGCTGTGTAAGTTGACACCGGGCAATCTTTGAGGGCTACGGTGACATGTAAACGATCAATTCTACGTAAATTTTTGGGTTTAGTGAAAGGTTCATCCTCATCATCATCCGGGTCACACAGATCATCGTCCCCCACCCCAAACCCGAAGGTATACCCCTCTGGGGGATCCTGTCTGTCTGATAGATCTGGGTGTAAAACAATATGCACATCATCAAAAGGCAGCTTTTGCACAATTTGCGTTTCAACTTGTCTGGCATCGATGATTGCCTTGTTCTTGTCTTCAAAAACAGGGCAGTATTCCCTGGACGGGACCACCAGTGACTTGTGGTCTGCCATCAGGACCTTATGTTCCCAGGGGATGGTGACAAGGAGGTTCAACAGTCTCCTCCACTATGTACCTCTTTTTACCGGTTTGTGTGAAAAATGGGCTGAGACACAGATCTCCTGGCCATGAGCATTATGCATCAGAGAAATCAGTATGCGGGGTCCCAGGGCACAGGCAGCTTTCAATTGCCACCCGCTCTTGTTCCACAAGAGCGCTACCCCTCCCCTCGCTTCTCCCAGTACATTGGACATCAAGGTATATCCCATGTTGGCGAAAAACGGCAGGAGTGGGGGGGGGGGGGGTGTTCATGTCTGGCCGCGTCAGTCGCTCACGACGTGTGGCAGCTGCTGACTCGGTCGGCCGTTCGATAAGGACTCTTGCATCCTATTGCCAATCCTGGGCGTCCTTTGCTTTCACACTCCTCGCTAACAGGTTCCATTTGGTGTTGTACTCGCCGTCCGGTTTCATACAACCGTACTTGATACTGCCTGCCACTCCGCTTACTACTCACTTGCTTCTGCTCACCTGCTGCTGCTGCTGTGGCTGTTGTTGCCGGGGCGGGGAGGACACCTTCGACAAAGTTGGCCACCAAACTGGCCATGGATGACATGGCCCTCGGTTGCGTTTGTGGTCATGTGCCCTCTAGTGCTTCCGTCGTGGTGGTGGGTTGCGGTCATCATCAGTATCCAAATCTGAAATCGTCGTCTCCACATTTGCCCGTCATCTCATACCGCTAGGGAGGAGGGGGGGTACCTCCAAGAGGATGGGAGGGGGGGGGGGTGGGACCCAAGGTCAACATCGTTATCCAAAAGTTTGCCGGCATGCACAAGAACGTATGGGTGCGGCAAGTGTAGGGTGTGCTTGAGGTCCCACAGGGTCCCTGTTACCGGCACCGTACTTACTATTGGGCCTATGCCCCTAACAAGGGCCGTGGGTGGTGGTGGCGGGTGTGTGCGGAAGGGGGTGTGGTGTAAGGGGATGTGGTGTGTGGGCTTGGGTAAATGCCGTGAGGAAGCTCTTCAAATCCGAGGGGCCGTGGTTAATTGCACATGAGGGGCCGAGGGCCGCGAGGGTAAGTATGGGTCAAGCGCATCAACTTCGGGCGACCTGCGGAGGGAGGTGGTGTGGCGTAACAGCGCCCTTGTCATGAGGTTGAGGTGTGGTGTGTTCATAGCCGACATCACGCCACATTCAACATCATATTCATAGACCATGCCTAGGCGGTAGCACGCACAGAGGTTTAGTCTGGGTGGGGACGGTGGCTCCTCTCCACCGTTGGGGACGTCATGAACAGTGTTGTTGTTGACTCATGGTCGCGTGTGTGTTGCAAGGGCCGTTGCTGGGCTTTGTTAGGGAGTCGCGTTATGCAACAGGAGTTCCCCATATCGGGGTCTTCAACTGCGATGTTGTGAGTTCGAGTCGTCGCAACAGTTTTGTGGCGGGGAGCTTTGCTCCGCAGCGCCATCAGTGTGTGTCCCAGCGTGTTGGTTGGTCATCCCTCGGGAAAAGCGAGGTCAATCTGGGGGGTTGTATGCGGTAGTGGCCGTAGTTATATATATTTCAATCCTCACTTTGTTCTGCAAGGAAACCAGTGTTACGAGGTAGCTATAGGCAGATGGGGATGCCTGCATAGAAAATAATGACAACGATGCATTGTGTGTTTTGGTGCCTTTTTTTGTGCTCTTGAGGGTCATGGTTTTCATGGGCATACCATATGGATTCTCTAACAAAAAAGTGCGCGATGCAAAAACTTGTCACTACGTGGAAAAGCACCCCTCTTTGCCACCACAAGTAGCTCACATACATGTCTTCCTGCCATTCTTGACCACTACGCGGTGGTAAGGAACATGATGGTCACATCGAGCCACTGTGCTCAGACAGTGCTGTGCCAGTGCAAGGGGAAGGGGGGGGGAGCGGTCAGTAATTGAAAATAAAGTGGGGAGACGAAAGGCACAATAGTGCATGCGAACTGTTTGCTCTAACAAAGGGACAGATGAAAGCAAATTGCAGGTCCCATTTTCAGAACCTTCCCTGGCTCCCGGGACTTGAATGATCACAAACGGTTTTCAGGTTTTCAGGGTACGGCCGTCGGTTGAAAACATATGTACAGAAAGGCGCTCATTTTTTTCGGGGCAGAGAAACAACAGTAGCCAGCATTAACTGCTGGCTGTGGGTGTTTGAGCGACAACAGCTGGAGAAGGAAAGTTTCAATTAGGAGTTTATTTACATGTCGAGGAACTTGAGGATTAAAGATGTAAAGAGGTATTAGTGCGTTTGGCGGTGCACAGGCAGAGGGGTGGTGCAAAGAGGGAGTGTGGTGATGTGTAGGGAGTGGGGTGCTGCAGGGGGAGTGGGGGTGGCACATAGGGCGTGGGGTGGTGCAGGGCGGGGTGGTGCAAAGCGAGTTGGGTGGTGCATTGGCAGTGGGGTGGTGCATAAAGTGTGGGCTTGTGCATATGGCGTGGAGCGGTTCATGGAGCGTGGGGTATTTCTCATCGGGCGTATCCTCTGTCCAAATGTGCTCTGGAGGTGGTCCGGTGTCAGATGTCAGTATCCACAGTGCACGAGGACACCCTCCCATGAGCGTGGGGGCCTTATTACCACGATCTAGAGCAAGCGGACGAAGGTCCGAAAGGGAATGTTGCAAGTTTTGTCACCGGGTGAAAGGGTTTTGAGGGTTGAATGGCACGAGGGGTGGTCGGCGGTTGTGGAAGCTGGCACAGAGTTGGTCTCTGGCAACTGATGCCACTGCTCCCCGGCACTTGGGGTGATGTCTGGGCACAGAGGCAGTCTGTGGCTACTGATGCCCCTGCTCGCGGGTGCTGCGGATTGTGGCCCTGTCATGGAGGGGTGTTGCGGATTGTGGGCAGTCGTGGGAGGTTGCGGGTGGTTGTGGAGGCTGGCACAAAAAATCGCGACCGAAGTCATTGCACCACTGAAACCCACCCACTAAATTCCAGTCCGCCACAATTCATTCAAACAGCCAAGGCAGTGCCTCATACATACATCCGTGACAACAGCGCAAATCGAAGTCTGGAGAGAACCCAGGCATCACACCCTCAAGACGGAGCTTGGATGTGCGCATACTGGCCCCTCATCGTGCAAAAGCCAAAGTGCAGAAACGCACAGCTTGACGGGGTCCCCATCGTTGCACAAGCCCGGGCTCACGTCCGATTGTGAAGCACACACAAGGCTCGTTCTTCAACCCGGAGAGGGAGGGGGAGGGGGGGGGTAGCAGAAACAAAACTGCTGTGGATGCCGTCGGCCATGCAGGAGAAGGCGTGAAGGTACGAGCGAATAGGTTTGGAGCCTTGGCCTCCCGAAACGGGCATCTTGTGGCCTAGACATCAGGTTAGGGTGGTTTCGGTGACTGCCATGTGTCTGGAAGGGATGGGCAAAGGCCAAGGGACACAAAACAAAGAGGCCACAGTTGACAACCTCCGACTGGTCAAACACAACTCAGTGATGCAGCTGAGAGAGAATCAACGCTGAGAGCAGGTTGACGTTGGCCCAGGGCAGTCCCCCAGAGCAAAGGACAAAAAAAGAGCTGGCGCCCATCAAACGCAACTCGATGGACAGGAAGCAATGGCAGCCGGAGGGTAACCAACGGGTTTGACGAGAACTCAACCGGTCCCTGTGGGCGGTCCTTACTGCGGCTGTCCTTATGGACACGACGTTGCGACGCGCTACTGCACCCAGTAAGTCAGGCTGGGAAAGTGCTAAGACTCCCAATGTCCATATCTGACCATCCGGCTGCGGCGGAGATATGGCGCTTCCAGCTGCAGCAGTTCCCCGGAAAAATGCTGTGACCGGGAAATTGCCAGGGCAATCCGTATTTCCAAGCTGAAAGCAGGTTTTCGTTGGCTTACTGGAGGGTGCACATTGTTCGGCAGATGGAAAAGGGCTGCGCCATCTCTGTGCTGTGCATCCTACCACTGTACCACGGTGTGAAGCCCTTGCCTTTGATGAGCCTTGTGTTGTCCCCACAGGAACGGGAGCTGGGACGACCAAGGCAGGGTGAGGCCTTGTGCCCAGAGTGTGGGAATACTCTGGACATGGAAAGGAGAATGGGTGGTGCGCCAAGCAAATGCGGTGAGGGCGATGTGTTTTGGTTGTAAGAAAATTGCACTGAACAAAAACAGCAAAAAATGATCACGACTGAGACGGGTCTATGACACGGTATTCCAGCAAACGGATGAACTCCTTCGCGTTCGGGTCACGCTGGCAGCCGACGAGGGCATTGCTACCACTGTGCACCACAAACGCGCCAACCCACAGCAGGTCTGACTCTTCTGCTCGCTGGAGGAACAGATGCCGGTTCCCGTTGACCATCACCACCACCACCACGTCGGCCGGCAGCCGAATCGCAAACTCCGTGCGGCCCGGCGCGATCGCAGCAGCTTTGGGGTGCAGCACCGCAAATGGGATGGTACTGTTCTGTCGTACCAGTGGGGGTCCAACACAGTCTGGGGACCTGAGCACACAAACAGGAGGAACTGGGGAACATGGACATGGAAGGGGGGGGGCGGGGAGGGGGGCTTTATACACGGAGGTGTGTTTGTGGGCACACAGATATCTGGATATGGGTGAGGGAACAGTCAAGGATGGGTGAGTGTACATGGGCATGGGGGTGTGGTGATAGAGACATGGGGATGTGGGTACACAGACGTTGGGGGGCAGTAGCTACACAAAAGATTGGAAGAAAAGAGATATCGGTCGGTGAGTGGAGCGGGCACAGGCACATGCAGGCCTGCATACCCGCGGATCGGTAGCGTCAGGATGTTGGGGCAGGGCCCGGTGTCCTTGTGCATGTACAGCTTCAGTACATAGTCCCCTTCGCAAGGGAAGCTCGCCTCCAAGAGGAATTGGACGGGGCATGTGCCGGAGACGTACTGGATGAGGGTCCGGTCATCCAGCTGCTTCCCCTGCTCCGTCTGCATCACGACCATGAGGGGGCTGGACGGTGGGCTCTCGAGCCACAGCGACTGCAGGTCGTGCGGCGCCGGCGGCTGCCCGTCCAGGACTGGCAGCGCGTGTAGACGCACCCCGGAGATCGCGATCATCGGGGATATGAACACGCGCTGCGAATTTTCTTGCTTCCCCCAGCGGCACACGACGGAGACCCGGTGCGGGTTTGACCGGTCAATCGCAAGGACTTCCACGTATGAAGAGCGCGGGACAAACGTCGCCGTCCATATCCGGTCCGGCCCTGTGGCATGTGGGACGAGCTCGGCCCACTGAATTTCTGAGCGCACGATCACTGTCATCACGTCGTCGTCCGCCGCCCCAAACTGGACGCTGAAGGGGGTTGGGGTAGTGCGGGAAATGCGAGGCTCCGCAGGGGAAACCACCGAGGCACCCTGGCTGAGGTAGGGCTCGTTGATCTCCGCAAAGCCCAAGAACCGCTGCTGGGCGTCAGCGGCGGGGCTGTCGGGGGCGGTGCACGCCAAGTGGTAGCCCCAGCACAGACGGTGGTACGATCCCTCGGCGCCCAGTGGCTTGCCAAACAGCTCCAGTTTGTACAGCCCCTCTTGTGGCATGTGCACCATCAACCTCAGCCGACCTGGTGCTTCGTGCGCATTGCCGGCCCCTCTGGGGACATGCTGGCACTGGATGCATCCCTGCGAAGGAATAGTTTCAGAGGGTATGCCTGTGTTACAGACATTTGTGGAGACAAACAAATTTTTGGGTCACCAACATCCACCGCTCAAACCAGCCAGTGGTTGGTGGTGGGTCGACAGCAGCTGTCCAGTAACCACGACTACGAGGAGCGTTCGAGGACGTCACAGGATTGTCAAATATTTGCTGACTGCCCAATGCCTGCCAAGTGCCAGCGCCTGCTGATGAAAATATTTCAGGTGCCAGCAGGTCAAGCGACACTCCTGCGGTTCATGGGCCAGAAAGTGCAGCAGTGTTTTGTTTTTTCAGATTGCACTGTGCATCTACGGACCCAGCCCTTCAACAATCCTCTGCAAGGTCTTTGACCGACCGACCTGCGGACACAAGCGGATTGAGGGCAGAGAAATTTGGAGTGGAGGCACAAGCACTATCACCTCCAAGGGCTCGCCCAGGGACCCATCCGGCAGCCATTGGCGCAGACTGGACACAACGATCGGGACCGCCGTCCCCACGACGTCAAATTCGAGCATGGTAGTATTGGCCGCGATGGACAGTTCGACCGCCTGCAGCGACCCCGCCGCTGGGCACAGGCCCAGCTTAAAGAAGTGGGTGTGGAAGTGCGGGGTGGCTTCCCAGTCAGACAGCTGTGGGGGCTTGACACCGGGGGGCAGGAGCAGCCACTCTGTGTTTATGGGGAAATGGCTATTAAGAAAGATCTCCGGTGGGGTCAACCACCAAAAGTCGTCCAGTTCACGGGTGAATTCTCCCTGGGCATTGAAATATCCTGCGGCCCATGTGCAATCCAGAAAGTGCCATTGGCCGTCCAGCTCCACGGCATTCCAACTATGGTTCTTTTCAGCATGGAATGGGATCTTGTAGTTGCGTCCTTTGCAATACCCCTGCAAAGCCAGGACAGGATGTGTGGCAATGAGCCATATGAATGCAAAACGCCATTAAAACACAACATGCAATGTGTGTGTGTGCCTTGGGTTGTGAGCATGTGATGGGCTGCGTGCATGTGATGAGCTGCGTGCATGTGATGGGCTGTGTGCATGTGAGGAGGAGGAGGAGGAGGAGATGCAGCACTCCGGCCGCGTGACTACCCCATGGTGCCTGCCTGGCCTGCCCCCTAGGACACATCCTTGGTGGTTGGGGACATTGGTCCCCCTGCGGACTGAACCAGGCTTCAGCATTATGGCAGGGCCTCTCCCTCGTTCTAGCCTCTTCCTTTGCGCGTGCCCTCACGCGCAGGGGGGATGTAGAACCGCATCAAGTAAGCGTTAGGCATTACGTCGGCACTATGGCTCTACTCTGGTTCCAGACGTACCCCCCGGGGTGATATGACAACTTTGTGGCGTTCCATCGATCCAAGGCCTGCAGGGTACTACAGGGCGCGTTTATGCCCACGGCTACCCCTGGATCTCCAGCACCTCTTGTCCACACCCTGCGTCCCCCCTTCCGACGCTGGGCCATCCCAGCGTCTACACCCACACAGCCCCCTCACGGGGATGCTATACGGTGGTGACCCCCCCCCCCCAAATTCAGGGGTCCCTAACCATAAAACTGTGGCCGACAGACAACCTCCCATGGGACCCCCCTGAACACCACCGACTAGAGCGGGCACACCTTCACCGCATCAGCATCAGGGTCGGGTCCAACTGTTGGAATGATATGTCCACATGGTAGCCCGTTGCGTCTAGGGTGACCTGCACCACATCCCGGAGGAAAACAACCTGCCATTGCGGGGGCCTTGGAAGCGCGACGGCGGGCCACACTGTGGCACCCACACCACCTAGCCCGGACGCAGCTGGTGGGCATCGATGATTGCCATACGGGCCTCCCATATTCCGGAGGGAGCTCGGGCAGGGCAGGCCCCTTCCACGCACCAAAAGACCTCATGCACACCGCCCCTGGGAGGGGGCACATGAGAGCGTAGGGGCAGGATGGCCGTCAGGAACCCCTTCTAACACCTTGGCCAAAGGCGGACTGGCATGGGCCACTTGGCGGCCGTCACTAGGCGGACTTCCCAATGGGCCGCAGCTGGCGACGGATTCTTTGGCATGTGAACACTCAGATCGAATGCGAGCCCATCCGTTGGCCTGTAGTACACCGACGCGGTGGGCGGCACCGACGGCATGGCTCGACGCCCGGTCCAAGGCATCCCCAAAATCTACGCACAAAGCGACGGCGTGTTCCAGTGGGTGACGATACCTCCGTTTAGGAGGCAATCCCGGCCCCCAGGGCTTTGTTCCCTAGTGGGCCCAATGTCGACAGTTCGGACCCCCAAATGGGGGGTGAGGCAAGTCGACCCCCAAGGTCCTGGCCCCCACCACAATACAATTGTCCCTGCCTCGTATCAACACAACCCACTCTACTACAACCCGCCTGGACTAGCGCTAGCATCGGGACTGTAACTGGTAGTGGAGCTGGGTGTGCGCCGGCAAATGAAATAGGTGCCTCCACACGAGCCTTGCCGTGAAATGGCCTGGCTGCACTAGCCTTTTGCACACCGGGCAGGGCCAAGGGTCTGGTGCCAGGCGTGCACCCCGCATGCAGGCTACGGTGTGTATGGGGGCGGGCCCCCACTAGACAAGCCCATGGTTAACTACCGCCTTGTAGGTGTACACGGCATGATATTGGGTCACGTTACAATTGATATGTCAGCCAACTTGTTTGCTCCAAGCATGGTATATGTTGCCTTGAGTCGTGCAAAATTGCAAGATTATCAATTGGAATCTTGAGCAAGTGGGTCTGCCCGAGTGTTTGGTTGATTTATCGTCATGCACCTTGAAGGTTGACCAATTGCATCCCCAACGAATTGATCATGTGCTATGGCCTACACAACCGGTTCGTTATGAAATACGACCACGAGAAGAGGATACCAATGATGATGATGCATCTTTGGATGAAGACATTGGTCTTGATGCACAGGGGATTCCTTTGTGTGCAAGCACCAAGTGCTTGCCCAAGAATGTTGTTTGCATTCAGCACGACCTGCCTTGCAAGACTTTCCATGTGTGTGTGCATCGATGTTCACAAGAGCCAACATACTGGTGGCAAATGTTCAGTGGCAATCCTATGGGCATGGTTTGGTCCTACCCATCTTAGGGGTACAAGCATCAAGTGGCAAATGTACAGGCATGGTTTAATGCTACCAATCAAGAAACCAATTTGTGGGTTGCAAGCAGATAAACTGGGGGCGATATGGGCGTGGTTTGGTCGTACCCATCAAGAAAGAGTCTCAAGGGGACAAGCTTGTCATGCGGCTCTTCTACCGGTGTGGTTTGGTCTTCTTGTTCACCTCTAAAAATGACCCTAGTATGGAGCAACCGCTTGGAAAATATCTTGCTAATGGCTCGTTTCCATAGCAATGATGTTGCTTGAATTTGAAAAAACAATGGCCACCATTGGTAGCAGCAGCTTGGCGTATCAGCCTCTGTCTTGAACGTGTGGTTTGAAACACATTCTAAAAACGGCTGTTTTTCAGCACTAAAATGACCCTAGCATGGAGCAACCACTTGGAATATAGCTTGTTAATGGCTCAATTGCATTGCAATTTTGTTTTATCTGATGCGGAAAAACAATGGCTGCAATTGGTGGAACCAGCTTGGCACAACAGCCTTTGTCATGACCTTTCACGATGATACCAAAAGCATGCTAAAAATGGCCATTTTTGGACCACTTTTTCGATGTGGACATGGCTTCGTTTGGGATCTAAGTTGAAAAATAGCGCTCTTTGGTTTCCCCATCAATATGCAAAAACAAAGATTCAATTTTGAAACGGTACGTTGAAGAAGCATTTTTTTCTTAGGGCTTGGTTGTAGTTGCTTGTTGTCGTTGGCACCTAGAAATTATTAACTTGTGAGGAGGACTTTAACTAGATAGCCAGTATTTGGAACCAGCACCTTGGCACCACAGCTTCTTTCATGAATATGTCGCCCCGACCCCGACCCTAAATTGGCGGTTTTGCACCACTAAAAAAACCCTAGCTTGCAGTTACGGTGTGCAATGTTGCACCTCGATGCCTAATTTGCATTCCGTTTATGTCCCATTCATTGTTCGGAGGTCAACGGCTCTATTTGGAAGCTACATATTGCCACAACAGTTTCCGTCCTGAATTTGCAGCTTGAAACACAGCCTAAAAGTGGTTGTTTCGGACCACTAAAGTGACCGCAGCATGGCACTACCACTTGGACTATGGCTTGTCAATGGCTCATTTGCATGGCAATTACATGGCATTGAATGTGGAAGCAAAAGGATAGCAATTGGTAGCAGCAGCTTGGCACAGTTAGCCTCCGTGGTGAATTTTCGGGATGAAATGGCCCAAAATATTGGCTAGGGAGAGCTGCCAATGGCTCCGTTTTGGGAACCAATTTAGGAAAAGCTGCTGTTTCGTATTCTCATCAATATGCCGAAACAAAGATTCAATTTTGAAACGGTATGTTGAAGAAAGAATGCTTCCTTGGTTGCTTTTTGTCGTTGTTGTTGTGGTTGTTGTTGCTGCTTTTTGTTGTCACAGAGAAATTGTTAATGTACCATGAGGACTTCAATTACTTGTGTCACAACAAGGAACAAGCAACAAGCGGGCTCTCGAAAAAGTGATTCCTTGAACATACCTTTTCAAGATTGGATTCTTGCTTTCGCATATTGATGGGCATACCAAGGAGCGGGTTTTCTCAACTTGATTACAAAAACAAAGCCATTGGCGGCCCTCCACGGGTACAAACCGAGAGGTCAAGGCAAAGCTAAAATTGCAGGTCAAAGCAGGGTCCTCCAACCCTTGAAGCCGACCCCTACACTCAAAATGATCCCACAAGGGTCCATTTCTTCATGTCCAACATAAGCATATTCCACTTTGACACGGCATCCACTGTTGCATCAGTGATAGCAATAGGGGTAACCTCAAACATTCGGGACATGGCATCACCAAGCATGAACTCTAATTTCACCTAGTAAAGGGGCAAGAAGGTGCCTGACCACCACAAAAGAGCGTACACCTTTCAATTGTTTTTCTTTCGAGTCAGTGCACGTGGCGTCACGCTCAGTTTTCGCATGATGGCAAGTGCTGCAATAGTGTTCCCTACAACACTCCGATAACTCCGGCGGAATCGTTTCACTAACCTCACTGCATGTCCCATCCCGTGGACCTCTCTTGGCTTTTGGTTCTGAAGCATAAAAGTCGTGGACCGTGTGACACCATTCCGGCACGACACCCCCACCCTAGACTGCTTCCGACCCTCGTCCTTTGTAGCAACATCAATTGCAGCCGCGCAAGCTAGAAGCCAAACAAAAATGGATCTACCACACTCAAGGTCATCTTTTGTGAGGGTCCATGGGCAAACCTGTAACCGGATAACTTCCATCTGTAAAATCGGACCATCAAGCCGTCATGCCCCTCCTAGGTCCAAGCAGCAACTGCAGGTGCCCTGTCACCCTCTCTACTCTCTTAGGCGTCAGTCATGTGACCACTCCTCGTACCACCACTGCTAATGCTTTCCTAATCGTCCCCGGGAAAATGCGCACTGTGCCTTGCGACAAGTCAAACATTTTACCAATCCACGTGGTTGTTGCAAAGGGCTCAATCTGGCTCTTTCAGCTAATAATCCGAGAATGCTCCCGCAAAAAGGCACACATCCCTATGTTATAATCCGCAAAATCCCTCTACCATGGCCCAATAGCAATATATCATCCAAGTAGTGAAAGAACACAAAGTCTTGAAACAAGAAGGTGTTCATATACTAGCGGAACAAATGTCCTATGCTGTGTTGGGCAATCACGGGTGAATAATTACACCTCAACAGGTGCGAATGAAACTTAGCTCCATCCAAGCAAAAAAGAATTGCATACCTCCCTGGGCATGCGGAGAGACACATACAAATTCGGAAGATCCATCATGGCCCCAAACACTGGTCCTGCCCTCCTCATTTTGTGAAGAATTTCATAAATCTCAGCCACACAGGGTAGTGGTGACCTTCTGTGCTTGATCAGGCATTCCTCAATTAAGTTTCTCATGCCCACTATGAACGCACATTTTGACGATCATTTTGGCTTCACAAACGTGTAACAATTCCTATCCGGTACACCCGAGGCTCATGCACAAGTCCATCTCTCAACAACGCTTGGCAGGATGTTCTACATACCAAGCAAATAGTCCGGACGCCGAAGACAAGAGTTACACGGACTATGGACCGTGACATGAGCATTGAGGAGTGTGTTAGGTTGGCGGTCCGCATGGTTCACCGGGGCTGACTTGGGGCGGCTCCGGGGCCATAGTCTAGCCATGGGCACTGCCCATAATTAGCTCTAGTGGGGCAAATTTCGGTGGGCGCATCTTTGCAGTAAACACGTGTTTATTTTTGCAAAGAAGTGGAGAATCTTGTCCAAAGTTTCCTGCTTTGCCATGGAGGGGAGTCACCGGATGCGCATGATGCGCAACAACGGGGGCCTAGCCTGCTCTGGGGAAGGCTAGAGGTGCAAGTAGTTCTGCACAAACACACCAATGATGATAGACTTGCGGCACATGGGTGAAATGCCACGAAGACGGCACAACAGGGCAATGGCCCATCAATGTACAAAGGTACATGGGCCCAACCAGAAGATGGCTTCTAACTAACATGCAGCACCTTTAGGCCTCAAAAAGGCGTTTCGGACGGCGCAAGAAAAGGATATGAAAATGCATCATGCACAAGGACCCGGTTTTCTTGTGGGGTGGGCTCCATGGGGTGCATGGAGGGGGTGTTTGGTAACGATGTGGGTGGATCCGAGTGAAATTCATGTTAAATCCTACCAAATCATGTACGAAGTGCGTACCAGTTTGTCCGCATTCATGCTCACGGTCGCCATGCAGGAATATCGGGTCTTAACACTCTTGGTTTTGGGCATCATTTTGCCGTGGTGGGTCCGCTAGGGGTGGGAGTTTCGGAGGTTGATGCAGACTGAACTTGGGGCATGAGTTTCACCCCTTCACCTACCTCATATGCTACCCAAATTCAGGCCAATTCACGTGAACTCGAATGCTCCATTCAAACAACCGAATCCCCCGTTCACGAAGGGTTCATGGCGGTTTCATGCACAGAGGCCTTCAAAGCAATCCACTTGATCTTAGTGAGAAGGAGGCAGTGACTGCATGATTACTACAAGCCAGGGCCATGGATGCGCATGCTGGTGGAGGCACTGGAGTAGCTAGCACACCCACAATGGGACCTACTCAACAAAGATTAGCACGGATACAATGGGGAACCTAGAGAAGGGAAGGTCTCAAAAGAATTGGCGGTTGCAGGCATTGGACAATGTGGGACGTATGACGTTCCTAAAAGAGTTTGGTGCGATTGTGGCTTTAAAAGTGTGATGAAGCATAATCCAAATAGGAAAGTAGAGACATGTATCTACCCAGTGCATGCCGTCACTGATTTGTGTGGAACATCTTGCCAAGCGTTGTTGAGAGATGGACTTCTGCATGAGCCTCGGGTGTACCGGATAGGAATTGTTACACGTTTGTGAAGCCAAAATGATCTCCAAAGTGTGCGTTCATAGTGGGCATGAGAAACTTAATTGAGGAATGCCTGATCAAGCACAGAAGGTCACCACTACCCTGTGTGGCTGAGATTTATGAAATTCTTCACAAAATGGGGAGGGCAGGACCAGTGTTTGGGGCCACGATGGATCTTCCGAATTTGTATGTGTCTCTCCGCATGCCCGGGGAGGTATGCAATTCTTTTTGCTTGGATGGAGCTAAGTTTCATTCGCACCTGTTGAGGTGTAATTATTCACTCATGATTGCCCAACACAGCATAGGTACACAAATCAGTCACGGCATGCACTGGGTAGTTAGATGTCTCTAGTTTCCTATTTGGATTATGCCCCGTCACACTTTTAAAGCCACAATCGCACCAAACCCTTTTAGGAGTGGTGGGTCCGCTAGGGGTGGGAGTTTCGGAGGTTGATGCAGACTGAACTTGGGTCATAAGTTTTACCCCTTCACCTACCTCATATGCAACCCAAATTTAGGCCAATTCACGTCAATTCGAATGCTCCATTCAAACAACCGATTCCCCCGTTCACGAAGGGTACATGGCGGTTTCATGCACACAGGCCTTCCAAGCAATCCACTTGATCTTGGTGAGAAGGAGGCAGTGACTGCATGATTTCCACAAGCCAGGGCCATGGATGCTCATGCTGATGGAGGCACTCGAGTAGCTAGCACACCCACGATGGGACATACTCAACAAAGAGTAGGACGGATACAATGGGGAACCTAGAGAAGGGGAGGTCTCAAAAGAATTGGCGGTTGCGGGCATTGGACAATGTGGGGCAAGACCCGATATTCCTGCATGGCGACCGTGAGCATGAATGCAGACAAATTGGTACGAACTTCGTACATGATTTGGCACGATTTAACATGAATTTCACTGAGGTCCACCCACATCGTTGCCAAATGCCCCCCCTATGCACCCCGCGGTTTTTTGCATACACCCAAGCCCACGAGAAAATTCGGTCCATCGTGCATGATGCATTTTCATATCCTTTTCTTGCGGTGGCCGAAACGCCTTTTTAAGGCCTAAAGGTGCTGCATGTCAGTTAGAAGCCATCTTCTGGTTGGGCCCATGTACCTTTGTACATTGATGGGCCATTGCCCTGTTGTGCCGTCTTCGTGGCATTTCACCCATGTGCCGCACGTCTATCATCATTGGTGTGTTTGTGCAGAACCACTTGCACCCCTAGCCTTCCCCAGAGCAGGCTAGGCCCCCGTTGTTGCGCATCATGCGCATCCGGTGACTCCCCTCCATGGCAAAGCAGGAAACTTTGGACAAGATTCTCCACTTCTTTGCAAAAATAAACACGTGTTTACTGCAAAGATGCGCCCACCGAAGTTTGCCCCACTAGAGCTAATTGTGGGCAGTGCCCACGGCTAGACCATGGCCCCGGAGCCGCCCCAAGTGAGCCCCGGTCAACCATGCGGACCGCCAACCTAACAGACTCCTCAATGCTCATGTCACAATGCCATGTCACGGTCCATAGTCCGTGTAACTCTTGTCTTCGGCGTCCGGACTATTTGTTTGGTATCGGGCAGGTACCTAATAGTTCACGGAGCAGCAAGGTCCTTGCTAACCACATCCTGGAAGTCCTCTGGGTGCCTCTGTTGAGAGTGGTCTGTTAACATATGTAAGGCCTCCTTGGCGGAGGCCCTAACTCCACGCCCCATTGTGCAGATTCCAAAACCCGCAAAGATGCCACAGTGATTGTCGGACAAGACCGTACATGCAAGCAAACGGAAGAGTAAACATCCACCACAAGAGAAATTGACAACAATCGTTTGAATTCGTGGGAATTGATAAGTTCGTACGAACTTCGTACGAATTTCACTAGAAACCGGCACAATCAGTCAAATGAGATTTGGTTTGTGAACATGAAATTCGTACGGAATTCGTACGGAGTTCGTGCGCACTTCATACAAATTCACCTGAACTTGGGCCTGTATTGCCGTAGTGCACACCATGGCGGCCGGTGGTGTGGAGGCATGCCCCCTGGATCGTTGCCAGACTTGGCTGTGGTTGAAACCTTGCTGTGGTCTACACTCAAGTACCACCTTAGAGCAGCTGCATTGGTGGGCATAACCGTTTCGCGGTCTTCTAACGTTGAGCAAAAAGCATGAGCACCAATAGTGGGCATAAACAACAAACAGACTACTGGCTGCCCGTGCTTTTTCGTAAGTGGTCATCACGAAGTACACATGTCTGTTTTTCTGTTACGCTGAACGAGGCACAACGGAAGTGCGGGTCATGTTAGCATTTCGCTCACCAACGAAAACGCACCCCAAGAAGGAAATAGGACAACGTTGCTACAGTACAACGAGCTTAGAAAAAGGCAAGTCTACGACGACCATGCGATCCATGACGGACTGTTAGGTCATTTTTAGAAGTAGAACGCTTTCACAATGCAATTATGCAAAGGCATTTTTTTCGACCCCGGGACACATTTTCGGAAAATCGGTAGGGGGCATGCCGGGACATCCCCTTGAGTTCAAACTCCCATCCCCCACGTTGACCGGCCAGAAATGACCCGTATGCACAAAGCGGACCCAAACTCGGGGTGCTCACTGTTCTCATTGGAAATTAGAACATTGCACTTAGAAGAAAACCACCCATTCTAGCATGTACCCGGGGGGAGGATGAACACCCCCCTTCTCAGGGTCGTAGATCGCAAGGGTTGTTGTGGACCTCCCTTTTTTAAGCTTGTTGCACAATAGTGACGTTGTCCAATTCCCTTTTGGGGGTGCATTTTCCTTGGTGCGTGTAATGGTAACCCAACCTTCACTTCTGGTGTGCCTTGTTCCGTGTACAATAAAAACAGACATGCGTACTTGGTGATGAACATTTATGACAAAGCACGGGCAGCCAGTGGTCTGTTTGTTGTATGTGCCTATTGTGAGCGCCTATGGCTTTTGCTCAACCTTAGAAAACCAGAAAATGCTCATGTCCTCCATTGCAGCTGCTCAAAGATGGTACTTGAGTGCAGAACACAGCAAGGTCTAAATCGCAGCCAAGTCTGGCAACCATCCGGGGGGCATACCTCCACACCACCGGCCGCCATGGTGTGCACTACGACAAAAAGGGCCCAAATTCACGTGAATTTGTACGAAGTTCAAATTAGCTCCGTACGATCTTCGTACGAACTCTGTATGCTTGTTCCCAGATCGCGGCAAGCCCGTAAAAATATTTGTGCAAACTTGTGACTAATTCTCACGAATTCCAATGAATGCCATCAAATTTTGTTGTGGCGGGTCTTTACTCGTCCATTTGCTAACATGTACGGTCTTGTCCGGCAATCACTGTGGCATTTTTGCGGGTTTTGGGTACTGCACAATGGAACGTGGGGTTGGAGCCTCCGCCAAGGAGTCGTTTCATATGTGAACGGACCGCTCTCAACGGAGGCGGCTGCAAGACTTCCAGGACGTGGCGAGCACGGAGCTTGCTGCTCCGTACACCGTCAGGATCGTGCCACATTTGTTCCGCCAGTATATGAACACTTTCTTTTTTCAAGACTTTGTGTTCTTTCACTACTTGGATGATATATTGCTATTGGGCCATGATAGAGGGATTTTGCGGATTATAACATAGGGATGTGTGCCTTTTTGCGGGACCATTCTCAGATTATTAGCTCAAAGAGCCAAATTGAGCCCTTTGCAACAACCACGTGGATTGGTAAAATGTTTGACTTGTCGCAGGGCACAGTGCGCATTTTCCCGGGGACGATTAGGAAAGCATTAGCAGTGGTGGTACGAGGAGTGGCTACATGACTGACGCCTAAGAGAGCGGAGAGGGTTACAAGGCACCTGCAGTGGCTGCTTGGACCTAGGAGGGGCATGAAGGCTTGATGGACAGATGGAAGTTATCCGGTTACAGGTTTGCCCATGGACCCTCACAAAAGATGACCTTGAGTATGGTAGATCCCTTTTTGTTTGGCTTCCAGCTCGCACGACTGCAATTCATGCTGCTATGAAGGGGGGGGGGTCTAGGGGGGGGATTTCGTGCCGCAATGGTGCCACACGGTCCACGACTTTTATGCTTCAAAACCAAAAGCCAGGAGACCTCCACAGGATAGGACATGCAGCGAGGTAAGTGAAATGATTCCGCCGGAGTTATCGGAGTGTTGTAGGGAACACTATTGCTGCACTTGCCTTCATGCGAAAACTGAGTGTGACGTCACGTGCACTGACTCAAAACAAAATGAATTAAAAGGTGTATGCCCTTTTTGGGGTGGCTAGGCACCTTCTTGCCCCTTTACTTGGTGAAATTAGAGTTCATGCTTGGTGATGCCATGTCCCGAATGTTTGAGGTTACTCCTGTTGCTATCCCTGATACTACAGTGGATGTTGTGTCAAAGTGGAACATACTAAAGTTGGACATGAAGAAATGGATCCTTGTGGGATCCATTTGAGTGTCATCTCCCACCGTGACTAAGGATACCAGCCCAACTTAAGATACCCCCCCCCCCCCCCCCCGACTTAAGGTACATCCCCCAAAGATTCCCGGAAAACCGAGTACCTAACGTACACCCCCTTTGGTGAAACACCTCATAAACAAAGCAGGGCACCCCGCTACGGAGCCACAATGTTGACAAGGCTGTGCAATTGAAATTATGCTTTTGCCGCAAAGAAGGAGCGAACGTCAAGTTGCCTCTGCTTCTTAGTAGGAAGCTTCCCAGCCACAGGAGGGGCAGGTAGATTTACAAATTGAATCAACTCTGCATTGGGATCATATTTGTATTCCGGCAAGGCAAGAAGCTGAATGTGGGAGCCGTCTTCAGCGGGCCATATATACCCCACTTTCCTAAAAGAGGCCTATGGGTCCACACTTTGCAATGTCACCTCCCATGCTCTTGGACGGAATTTTGTCAGCAAAATGCGCTTCTTCGCAGCACTCAACTTCTTGTCAACATTTGCCTCCTCCCAGTCATGTGCAACGCGCTTCCATTTGGAACGAAAAAAATGAAATGCACATCCATGCTTTGCAACATAAAAGTTAAGGCTCCACGAATCACAGCCACACGTGTTGTCTTTTGCGAAAATTCTGCCTATGTGGCTGCATACTGAGGGCCGTCACATACAACAAACCTTACGCCACCTTCTGTGATGGGCATTTTTCGCCACTCAAGGAAAAAATATTGCGTGAACGACTGTGTGTCAACAACCCCTTTTGCCTGGTGGCTAACAATAACACCTTTGTCATAAGAATCCACCTCAACTCCATACCCTTTCACCTGAAAGATGATTATGGGCCTCATAGGCCGAGGTGCCCCCTTTGGCAAATTCTGCGCAATGAGCAAAACATTGCACATGCGCGTATAATCATTTGCTCTAAACGTTCTCAGTACCTCGCTCGGCAAAACTGCGCGCCTTCCGGTCCATCTAGCATGTTAAAGTCCTCGGGACGTCATCAAGATTCCACACCTCTTTGGTGTGAATGCGAAACGGACGAGATGCATGCATGCCGCGACAAAATGTATGAAAGTGCTGTGCCTCCTACAACAACAACGACAGGGGTTTGGAGGCGACACGTTGTTTAGATTTCAACCTTATTTTCCCGAACAACGTACTTAATGGTCCACTGGAGAGAATTGAACGAACTTGGGAACTTGTTCCTCTCAACGAAACGCTTGAAGTCACGCTCCTAGTGTGTAATCCCCTCTTTTTTTTGGACTTTGTCAATTTCCCACCGACTGGTCATGTGTTTGTCCAACGCCGGGTACTTCCTTTTGAAACCGCTGCCACTAACCTTGACCCTATTCTAAAACGATGCCCTTGAACACCTCCTCAGTCTTTGGCCACTCTTTGAATTTCGTCTTTTCAATACCGGGGGGGTGTAGCATTTTTCGCTCGCTACATTTTTTGTTCTTCACATCAAGTACAGCGTCCAATTTTGTTTTGAGGCTTCAGAACCGGATTTTCTTTATGCACAGTGGCCCCACATGTTGCTTGGACGCCTAGCATAGAATGTCATTATCCTCCGGATAAGTGCAACGCTCCCCGCCCCGAATTTTTTTCCAGGGGTTGAGTTTCGTCGACAGAATCGGGGACCGACACGGACTGCTAGCTTTTCGGTCTGGGGTCCAAAGCCGGCCCATACATTGGATCCGACATGGGGGGGCTCCTTTGGGACGCAAAATGCAAGCTATTTTTTCCGGGCTCCCGCTAGGGCACCGGCTACTTTCTTCCGGGCAACACTTTTTTGACGCGCAATTTCACAAAAACCCAAAAAACCAAAAATAACCGTTATAATGGACCCACCTCAGTATTATGTACAGTGCTCCGCCACTCCCCAAAGGGAAGCTGCCCCGGCTACCAAGGCCACGCGTGGCCAATCCCATGTCCCCGATCGTGGGACGGACTCATGTAGTGCCGGCCCCCCCCCCCCGGCCTCCCGGTTAGCTTGGTTAGCAGCTTGGCACTCCATCGCGGCTGTTGCTCGTCAGTCGCGGTCACAGTCACCGTCAATAAGGGTTGTGGTTAGGGTGAATGGGACCGCCATGGTTAGTAAACGATTCCTTCTTTACTTGCACTGCCACCTCTGTGTCCGTGGGAAGGAAATCACCCTCACTCAACAAGTGGAGTTGGGGGGCAGAACCAGATTATGCATCCGAATCAACGGCTGCAAAGATGGCCGGCTCAGTGCCACGCAATGCCGTTAGGCGAAACTTTTTCTTTGGAAGTGGAGGAGCAGGGGCTGCCTCAACTTTAGTACCGCTGCTGCTGTCAACACTACTTACCTCCACAGCACTACTCGTGCAAACACTGCTGCCCCGCGATGCCACACTTTAGTCCCTGTAACCACCACTATCACTGTCGCTGCTGCTACTACCGCCACTGCTGCTGCTACTACCTGTGCTGCTGGACGCCTGCCCCGAGTCCGATGCCTCAACAATGGCCACGCGCCTGAGCTTGGCTGCCCGCGGAGGTTGGACACGGGAAGGCGCATCAGCCACCTCCGCTTGGACGGAAGCATCGGAGTCTGTAGGGTTGTGGTCGGCAACTATCTCAACCGACGGTGGCACAAAAAGAGGCCCCCGCGGTCGGTAGACCTCCATCCAGGCCTTAGCACCCTTCTAACTCTTGGGCGGTTTGTAAACACGCAAACTCTGCAGGCCAAGGGTGCGCCACGATGACACAAGTGACAGGTCGAACCGCACCCATGCGCGTGGTCTGCTACACATGGATCCACGCTGCCCACAAATGCAGTACACATCGGTGGCATCTTGTGCAGCACTAGTGTACCCCAGTCTCACGGACTGTGTCGCAGAATGCACGAGCAAAGTGCAATCACGTACCCGCACCAAGCGGTCCACGAGCCAAAAAAAAAATCTGGTACACGGCATTACCTCCAACTACACATTGCTCAAAAACTATAGGTCGCCACACAGACCGCCAAAATGCCACACCACGCCCCTTGGTCCTGGTCTTGCAACACTTCGTGTACAGCTCATGCCTCCAACCGTCCTCAATGGAGGCTGTTGGCTCTGTGCTACACGCGGGCAAACCTTTTGGCCATGCGGAGATCTGCCTTCCCGGCCTCATCGCCAAACTGGATGGGGAGGCGGCCTCCGAACCACACGTGGCTGAGACCATGGAAGTAGAGGGTGTTTGTGCACCCTTGCTCACTGAATTCGGCGATGAGGTGCACCAAAAATGTGTGTGCCACACCCAAGGCACGCCACAAAGAGTGGCCAAGGAAAAGATCAACGACATATAGCATCAGAACTATATGACAGAAAGAGAGAATGCAGGAGTGGAACGGCAGGGGTAGCAACATTCAGCTACTAACAGCGCTAGCAATGGTGCCTGCTTCGCGGCCTGTCAAACAAATGCCGCTGCGGAAGCGCTGCGACACAAAGCTCATGAGTTCACGGCTACCACGTGGGCCCTGCGGCGGACCATATCGCCGTGCAACACTACTAATGGCCTCCAGAAACACTAGGCGGTCCTCTGGAACCAAACACCGGCCAACAACACTTGCCAAACGGGTGAACGCTCCTTTGCAGTTGTGCAAGATGGGTTGGTGCATGGTAACATCACTATCACCGCTAACACCAAACAACCGACATTTTTGTCCACACTGCCGTAGAGCGCGGTGCGCGTGCAGGAACAACCTTGCAACCCCCTCTTGCTGCGTCCACCCACAACTCACGCATCCTTTAGAACCAAACACCCCCCAAAGGTGGTGGTGGTCAGCATTTATGAAACGAAAATTGAGGTTAATATACCACCGACCTCAGAAACGGTGGCTGTGCACGGCGGTACGAGCCTCCGCCCGCGGCTTCGGCAGCATGTTCGGTTTTGCGGCTGTGGGGCTGGGATGCGTGGCCAGGCCACCGGAGCTGGGAGTGCTTTGTGCGGCTCACCCGGCATAGTGCTTCCGGGGGATCAGCACCTACACCGCGCTAGCTCGGCGGGGAACCGAGTCCCTGCCGCCAAGGGGCCCCTACGCTAGGGGTGGTCTGTGTCCCCATGGGTTCACTGACAAAACCGATACCAAGCCAAAATTTTGTTGATATTTTCCAGACTTAACTCTCGCAGGTCCCTACGGGGTATAAAAGGAGCACAGGTAGGGCCTGGGGGAGCTGTTTACCCAGGGCACCCAACCATGAGGTCAATGAAAGCCATGGCTGGCAAGTGTTACACCCTTTTTCGGAGGATCCAGAGAGGGGAGGCGCAACAACAGCACATGGTGCGCCCTCTGCCACTCCACCCTCAAGCTCCAGCTCGACCACTAGCTCGAGCGCCCAATCTAGCAGCAGCCCAAGCAACAGCTCAAACTTAGAGTCCAGCTCACACTCTGAGTTCGATGGGTGTGTTTCCTCGGACGATGAGTTGTAGCTGCCAACAAGAGGCCAGGGTGGGGCCGTATGAAAATCTTTGAGATGACATGAAGCCGGAAATGACCGGACATAAATATGGCTGTTGTTCGTAGTGGGGGGGGGGGGGGCTTAGTTTTAAGGTCTTTCGCGGGTGCCCCCCGTCTCCGGGGAGGATTCGGGACCTGTTTGAAGGCTCGCGTCACAATAGGCGATTGGGGGGGTGTTGGCTTGCTTTTAGCGATTTGTCACCAAGCTACCCCGAGTCTAAAAAATGGGCTTGAATGACACTTCCGCCCCGCAAGCCTTCCCCCCCGCCACCTCAACCTTGCAACGCACACAAGAAGGATAACATACTGCACCTATGAGACCATGGCTTCCCCATGGGAGGGAGGGGGGGGGTAAGGGGGCTCGCACGACCCCCCCCCCGCCCCGCAAAACCTTTTTTCCACCTCGCTTGGGGCTTGGGTCTTCAGCCCGCGTGGCATCTGCTTGGGCCGCTTGAGTTTTGGCTGCGGGTCCTCCGGCTCCTGGTGGAGCAGTGGGAGGTGTGGGGCAGTCTTGGCTCCGACTCCGGCGGCCCTGCGGGACCCCGGGTGTCGTAGTGTAGGCGGCGCACCGGCTCCCGGCTTGGGGAAAGCCGCCGGCACCAGGAGCCTTCCTCTCGTTGCCGTTGGGAGATTGAGGTCCGGACTCGACCAGCGGGGGCCTGGGTCCTCGGCGTCTCACCAGCGGTCATAGGCGTCGCTGCCCCCGGGCGGGCGGTGTCTGCGGGGGGGGGGGGGGGGGGGGCGAAGGGATCGGCGTCCCGCCTCAAGGGTGATGGGCGCTCTCGCCGCGCCGGGGCTCCGTGGTAGCGGCGATCATCTGTGTCATCCCCTCGCCTATCTCATATCTACTATTCCCAGTCTCTCGCGCCTCTCTGGGGCGAGGGGGATCTCCTACGGTCGTCGCTAAGGCGCCCTGCGTCCACGTCCCTGGGTGGAGTGCGGCGGCACGCTTCCCTACGCA
The DNA here is from genome assembly GCA_964036045.1 of Eutreptiella sp. 'Long Island Sound 2002'. Classification (NCBI taxonomy): domain Eukaryota; phylum Euglenozoa; class Euglenophyceae; order Eutreptiales; family Eutreptiaceae; genus Eutreptiella; species Eutreptiella sp. 'Long Island Sound 2002'. The sequence continues at coordinate 45,307,183 of OZ038384.1, forward strand.
TCTCCGGCGGGGCCGAACGCCACTAGGCTCCGCGGGCATCCGGCCAGCTGACATTGCAGCGCGGCCACGTTGTTGGGTGTGCGTGGCGGGCTGTGTGACAGCGTAGGGCAGGCGCGGGTGGTGCTTGGCAGCGTGACGGTCCATGCCCATGGGGGCGGTGGAAAAAAAAATCCTGGTACCGGCGTACAGCTTTTCTGGGGGGGGTACCCCCGGAGGGGGAGGGGGGTACGAAAAAAAAATTCGCGCGAAAAATTTTTCCGGACCCCAAAACCTACAATTTCCTTAAGTCTACCCCATGTGTTTGGGTTTGGAAGGTGCAAGGAGGGTATTTTTCAAGGTAACCATGGATATTTCAGCCGATATGCGTGGTATTTGTGTTTAAGGGCACAAAGACCCCCGGTCTGTTCCGGCTGCAGTGCAGCGCCCCACCCTGGCCTCTTATCGGCAGGAAAGAGTCCCCAGATAAGGCAGTACACCCTATCTGGGGCGAGAAACCAAACCAGCAGCATTGAAGGACAAGAGTGATCCTTGTCCATTCTGGCCGTTCTGCAGGTTGCCCAAGCCTACAGTGGACCCCACAATGTCATGTCTCCATTGCCTTCTAGCAGGCTGGTTGGTGACCGCTACGCCACAATGGCTTGCCAACAAAGATTGGTTCCCAATGAGGCTACGGTTTGTGTGATGGTGTGTTAGTATGTCTCTGTATGTGTGTGAATGGTGCACATTGTTGCACTACGCCGTTCTAGCGGCATACATGAACGTACCACACCTTGTTGAACGTGGAACGCTCCTTGCGAAGAGCGAAAATTCCCACGAAACATGTCAACATTGATATTGATGATGTCATCATCCGTCGAAAGGCAGACAGATTTCGGCTCGTTCACCTATTCATAGGAAAGTTGGCTGCCCTTGGTGCAGAGCTGGCATCGTACCATGGGCTCCCACAGCAACTCCAATCTGCAGCACACGATGTAATTCTTCTGGGTCGACTGGTGGACATGCGGTGCTCAGCGATGTTCTCTGTCACCTTACCCGCGGGCGTTGCATTGGAGATGTACGTGGCTTTCAATCCCCAAAGCTTGCGCGATGCTTCTTGCCCTGGCAATGCAACTCGTAGGACTATGTGTCTGGTGTAGCTAGAATTGATAAGCGGTCACCACAGGGACATGTCCACCCATGGGCATCCCGATGGCCCCATGCGATGTTGATCGCGGACGACATCTAAAAGGTCTGCGAGAGGGAAAAGCAAATAACACGTACAATTCAACTCAAATCTTGATGGATTATTGTTAATTGCACCCTCTCCCTCTCATGCTTTCTTCACCCTCCCTCGCCGTGAAACAAACAAACAAACAAGTGGAACAGCCCACATTTCACATTGTGTGCCGCAATTCCACTCCCGGGTTTCCACAACGGGCCACCAAACGCTGATGGCCACGCGGTTCCACGCTGCGCCCACACTCATTGCTGAGTGGGGCACCGCTAGCGTAGCAAGGCTAGCGGCTCCGCTTGGAGAGTAGATGGATCGGACACAATGCTCAATGTGGGTGGCAGCGTCCCGCGCCAGGGGCCCCTTGTCCACGGGCTGACGATTGCATTTAACAAGTGTCCCCCGCTACTGGAGCTGGCAGCGTCCCGCGCCAGGGGCCCCTTGTCCGCGGGCTGACGATTGCATTTAACAGGTGTCCCCCGCTACTGGAGAGAAATCAATGGCGCCATGCAAAAAATAACCCACTTACTTTTATCTCACCAGTAGTTCATGTGCCAATGTCCTACAATGTGGCAAAGTGAAGGTGGCATTCAAGTTCAAGTAGCACACAGTAAAGAAATTCCTCCTGGCGAAAAAAAATTCCTACATGGGGTGCCAGCTTTTTCGGGATTACCCCCGGAGGGGGGGGGGGGGGTACGAAAAAAAAAATTGGCGCGAATTTTTTTCCACCGCCCCCCTGGTCCATGCCCGCCACTTGGCGCCGCACATACTCCAGCTTCACATCCCGCAATTCTAGTTGCGGGGTTGGGGGAGCATGGGGGGGCTCCGGGAGAAGCCCGTACCGTGGCTGCTTGAGATGGTACGCGAGATACGTCGCCTGAACGGGGGTCTCTATCAAGGGCTGGCGCGGGGAATAAGAGGTGTGGGCCTACCGGGGAGTTGCCCCTAGGTAGCGTGGTGTATCAATTGCTTGCGGCACTAGTGGGCCCACCGGCACGGCTGGGCGCGGTGCCGAGTCGGGGTTCCGGCGGGGAACATGTTGTGCCACTGCATTGAACAAAAAGGGTGAGCATGGGGCCATTGTCGCGGGTGAGGGCTTGCCCTCCCAATTTGCCGGGCAGGCGGCGTCCAAGATATTTTGGCATTTTCCATGCGCCCAGAGACATCATCAGGGGCTCAAAACAGGCTAAAAACGCCTGTTTGAGCATCCCAGATGGTCTAGGAACCACTTTGGAAAAAAATTTCGGCCCGGGAACCATGGTGAACCCACCGTTGGCCCCCGCCCAAAAAGAGGCTGTTTTGGGGCACAAAGGTGCAGTTTTCGGAGGGCACCTCCCTACTTGGCGCCCCCGCCCCGGGGCGCTGCCAGTGGCTGAAAACTGTTATTTGGCAAGGCCACCACCTAGGCCAGGGTAGAGTAGAGCCCGGAGCTATGAGACGGAGCAATAGGCAAAACGGAAAGGAGAAGTAGTTGCTTGCTTGCTTGTTGCTTGTTGGCTGGATTTAAGGGGAGAGGTGTGTAGTAATAAATAGATATATGTGTGTATATACACATATATATATATATATATATATATATATATATATATATATATATGTATAGGGGTTGGAATGCAAGTGCGAAAATTTGGCCATAGCAACTCGGGGCGGTGGCCTCCGACCACACGCCACAACGGTGCATCACCCCTCCCGCTTACACCACACTTGCACAGGCCTCCTCCCCAAACTTGTGGAAGAAGCGCAAGGAAGGGCCTACGACCAAGATTGGCTCCTTGGAACACTTTCTACGATTCGACCTAAGAAGGGAGGCGCCTAAGATCAAGAGTGGCTCCTTGAAACACTTTCTACAGATCAACGTAAGAAGGGAGGGGCCAAAGACCAAGAGTGGCTCCTTGGAACCCTTTCTACGGATCGACCTAAGAAGGGAGGGGCCTAAAACTAAGAGTGGCTCCTTGGAACACTTTCTACGGATCGACCTAAGAAGGGAGGCGCCTAAGACTAAGAGTGGCTCCTTGAAACACGTACTAGGGTTCGACCTAAGAACGGAGGGGCCTACCAAGAGTGGCTCCTTGGAACACTTTCTACGCCTCGTCATACGAATCTAGCGCTCAAAGCATGGATGAATGATTGGTGAATGGGAAGCAAACGGGAAGCCCTACCTCCTCTGGTAGCAACATAACCCTTGCCTTCATGCGCATCACCACGTGGGCTAAATGAAATAATATGTTTATTGCATTTGCATCACCCCAACTCAAGGGTTCACACCAAAGCGTGGGAGTCCATCACCCCAACTGATGGGGCAAACTATGGGAGTGCATCACCCTAACTCAAGCGTGAGGGTACTGGTTCTGGTGCTTGTGGACATTTGGGCGCCTATCGACTCCTTAGGCCGGTACCTTTGACAACTCACTGTTGGCCGGCGGCCCCCTTGGGGGGGGGAGGGGGGTTGGCGTCCTAAGACCCCAGGAGCCGCACCCCCGGGGCTCCCGGTGCTAACAGTTGCAAGACCAGTTTCTTTGACTAGGCATACAAGAAGGATGGTGCTACAAGGTGCAAATAATACATTCACTCTATGTGTATCTTCCATTTTGCTACTCTAATGAGCTTGCAAGCTAGACTTACCACAACAATTCATGCACCTTCCCAACTCGGCAAACTCTGCAACACTTTCCCTGCACAATCACAATGGACCTGTGCCGCTTCACATTTTTGAAGTTCCTGGCCGCTAGTGTTGGAACATGTGTTCTCATGCTTTCCCAAGTCACATGCGAGAACAGCTTTGTGAGGCGCATTCCATAGGGCAATGGGAGGGGTGGTTGCCCCCTTGGTAAGTCCTTCTTCTTTGTCAAAGGAGGCATCCCGAGCTCCCAAAGACCCCTACCTACCTAATTTGGGTGCTGTGTGGGAGGGTGTCCCCATACGTGCCATGTGCATGTGCTTTTGACTATGTTGTGATTTGGCCGGCGAAGGTTGTACATTGGGTTGTGGCCTGCACAAACGTTCCGAATGTTTGCGTGAAGCCTTTGGGTTGTGCCACCGCGTGCTGGGGAGGGCTAGCCTAAGCATACAAGTCAAAACCAAAAAAAACAGTGCAAACATGCAGCAAGCCGTCACGCGCTAGGCTGGTGGTGGTGCCAAGGATGCAATTTAGGGCCTTGGGTGGCTTGGGGGGTGGGGGTGGCGCATGGGGTTGTGGGGGTGCAGAACGGTCTGTATTCGCAAGGAAATTGCTCATTGCCCTAAAATTCCCCAATTTCTCCTTGTAAAATGCGTGCTGTGCGTGCTGTGCGTGCGCTGCGCACAAATGCCCGCATCGTGTGCAATCGGGTCACTTCGTGGAGGCATAAGCCCATTGTGAAACAAGTTGTGCTGGTGGCTTGGGAAACAGGGGACAGCCGGGTGCTCCCTGAACCTGCAGCTCCAATTACCTGGCTCCCAACCCCTTTTGTCATTAGCTCTTAGGAGGTGTGATAAGCACATTCCGACGATGATCCAACACTCATGGGTAGAAGCATGCTGTGGATTAGAGGTGTGAATGTGCCTGCAGCACCAGTGCCGTGCAAATTTAGGACATACTAGCAAACATGTGGACCATTGTGCACCATATGTTGCTTAAATATACACAAAACCCATTACCCTCTACAACAAGAAACTACCTAGCACCAATCCAAGTGCTAGATCATGGAAACATCTGAGAAAAGAAAATAGTGCACTGAGAATTTAGGTCATAATCTTGTGTGATAGGGTGCCTTGGAACACAGACAAAAATGCTAGCCTGTTGTAGCGGTGCCAAAAAGGTGCAAAGAATCCACTGTCAGCAAGCATCGCATTTAATTGGTCAATTTTGCAACATACAATGCTTTGTAGTCACTGTTGGCTGGTTTCGGATAGGGATTTAGGGTTCGCTCATGTGTGGCCTTAAATAGAAGCCAGAACAAAGCTACTTGCTCCCCTCCCCGAAAAAGCTGACCTATCTGGGGTTTATGTGCATTCTCCCTGAAGCAAACCTTGGGTTATGGAACAAGCATTGTGCAAGGTGAAGCTAAACAGCACAGCAGCAATCGTGACCACCATGTGTATCCTCGTGTACAAACTTTGTGCACAGCACACAATTTGCCCCCAACGAAGGGTCGAGGGGACTCCGGGCGCATCTGTGTAACGTGGGGCAATGCAATACAGTGTACAGCGTTGTACACCCCATGACCTCGATGTGGACGGCCTTCAACCCGCACGCGTCCGCCAGTTGAGAAAACATATTGCTGTACCCAGCGCAGGTTGTCTGGGCTGTCCTCAAGATGTTGTGGGGGCACTGCGTCATCAGCGTCGTGTCCTCCATCCCGTACACGTTTGTTGTGATCCAGCTGAAGATCGTGCGCATTTGAAGCAGCGGGGAACCATGGACGGGGGCACGCATCAAATGCTGCACCAGCGTGTCGAGCGAGCTGGCGGCCGATGCCGGCAGTCCTCGGACGTATGCGTCCACTCCAGCCGTGTCTATTGTGGGCTTTGGGGACTTCCCAGCACCTGCTGTTGATGACGCCGTTCTGGGTACCACTTTACGGCCTCCTTGCCTAGACCCGGAGCCTCTTCGAATGGGGATGCATTGCGCGTTTGCGGACATGGTTTGCCTCACGGGGCTGGTCCGCTGCACGCCACCGCTCGCAGCAGACGCTGAGGTGCACTTTCGGGTGGGCTTGTACTTCGCAGGGTCACCTGATGGGGTGTGATAGAATATGCGGATGCAATGATTGGGTGAGGGGATAATGGGTTTGTGCAATGGTGGCGGTGGTGGCTGCATTCGGTTTTGAAAGTGAACTATCCCCCCAATATGCCTCCGCTATTCCCCCATTATCCCCCTCCCCCTTTCCCCCACATCCAAAGCAAGTGGTTTGGACTAATAGTCAGTCCCCTTGCTGCTTGTAGTCGACTTGTGAGTTCAATTCCTCAGGAGGGTACATGGGTTTTGCCACGGGCAAAGTGTGACAAAAGCTGGAAGCCCCAAGGTTTTTGCCTCCCCCTTGTGTCAACCGCCCGTCCGTTTTCAAAACCGTCTGTCATCCCCCCAAACCATGTTTACGATCTCGATCACCCGCCTTGTCAACACTCCCCTCCCCCGAGGCTGCCCAGCGGCTCCAACGTTTGCTGAGTTCTCAAAGATATGGCCTCAGTCCCGACACATGAGATGACCGTCCCGTCCCATTTCCCTTCCTCTTCACTTCATTGTCTTCTTCCTCCCGCTCTCGTGAAACAGAGCCCAAGGCTGCACAAGTATGAGAACAACACGAGTGCCTCATGAGACTCCATGTTAGGAGCTGCCCATTTGGCAAGGAGATCCACCCCTGCCATATCAAGGCCCTCCATTAGGAGTCTTGCATGGTGCCCCGCAGCCAAAGCCCCCTGCTCGTCGGGTGGCGAAAAAGCCACAACAGAAGCAAAAGGACCATCACGCCATTGTTGCCAATAGTGATAGGGCTCAGTTTCCGCTCACAGCATGCCAACAACAACGGGTACCCTTCCCTGCCCCCAACCCCCCTCGGTTGCGCCCCCCCCGCCCCCCCACCTAGCAGTATCTGTAAACACCAACCGGCACAGTTACTCAGCTTTCGGCACATAGCACCTGCACCCCCCCCCCCCCGGCACCTTTTGGCCCTATGTCACAAGGTCCCACCTCAAATGTGGTGGACAGCACCCTCTCAGAGCTTCGTTTTCTGGTACTGCGTTAATGTGAAGCCTGTCACCGGTGGCAAGGGAGTTGACACCACAGGCTGCAATTGTAAGTCGTAGCTACAAGTGTGATGGGTAGGCATGTATCGTCGGGACTGGGGTTGCCTTCCGGGAAGGATTTATCTGTGGGGCTTTGCCTCGCCCATCCATGGTCCTATCGTCATGCGCCCCACATAGCGGCTCCCCCGCCATGGAGGAAGGGCTTCTGCGCCACCAGCAGTCTCCTTCCGCGGATCCTACTAGGAGGGGTAACCCTATGCTCAGTGTTGGCTATGCACCCCCTCCTTCGGGCGGACACCGCGAGGGGTTGGGTCCGAGTGCATGTCCTCAACAACCACCGAGCTTGTGGATCTAGGGGGTGAGAGTCCGGGCCGAGACCCTAAAACACACTTGTTCCCCTCGATGCCCCCTCAGTTGGTTTTCAGTAGGCATAGGACCTATTGCTCACGTGCTCCGGGATTTGTTTGCCATGTGCGGTCCTATGCCTCATGACTCGGTCATGCTTGCACCTTCCTGGGGGGCCGGGTGTGGTTGTTGTGGTAGTCTTTTGGTGTAGGTTGCAGTCCAGCAATGCCGGTCTGTGCAGTGTGCCTTTGCACTTTGTGACTCGGCAACGTTGTTTACTGGCGTTTACAGCCACTCATTGGTCGCGGTGTCGTTTGTGTTCTTGCCCTACAGCGGCCCTGGTTGCAAGCGCTGTGGTTGTTAGTGGTATTGCACCCGTGGGGCATCGTTGTGGATAGTGTTATTGTTATTGTGCTGGATGTGGTTGTTGTTTGCTTGTGGGTTGCTGGATTTTTGTGGTTTTTTTAACGCATGCTAGTAGCTGTTGGGCATTCGATGGGCCAGCGCATGGCGGCGCCCGTGTGGCATAGGGCAGGGCGACCCATGTCACCTGCATGGCATTGGGTGGGTCGATGTGTGTGGTAAGCAAGGTGTTGATGAGCATGTTGATGCGTATTGTTGGGCACGGGGCCTTGGTCCCTAATTGGTAGCCATCTTGCGTACATTGAGTGGTTAGTTGTCGGTGGGCCGCATGTTGGCAACCGATGGCTCGTTTGGTGCGTGTAGCCGCCCGGCGCACGGGAGACCAACGTGCGGCGGTCATCGCGTACCACGGGACGGGTTGGGGCATGCTCGCCGTTGCGTGACATGAGATTAGGCGGTGGTCGCCTAAATCTTGCGGGCGTCCGTCCCCACGGGCATATTGCGATGTTTCGTGTGTGCCGGGGCCTGTGGCATGCTTTCATCATCGTGCAGCCCTTGGCAGTCTCTGTCATGCCGGCTGTTACGTTGGGTAGGGTGGCCTTGGCGTACGTCTTGGCCCTGGGAGTGGTGTCGTGTTGCAGTTTTGTGCCCCGCTGTTCATGGGCCTGTATTCTATGGTCGGTCTTGTGTGGCAATGACTTCGGTGGGGACCCACATTGCGTGGCTCTTGACCCTCCTTTAGCCGTGCAAACATACTGGTGACAAGGCAACAACTCTATCATTTTCCTTCAACGATTCAGTGTGTCTTGTCCCCGTGGCCATTGTTCCGGCTTACATGCGCACATTATAGTCATCTAGTCCGACCCCACCGGTGTACCGGAGGTGGTTAGCTTTGCTAATGTACAAGGCAGCGGGGTGGGTGGGCCCCATGCCTGTCCCCCCCTGCTAAGGTGGCCCCGGCGAGGTGTGGGGTGTGGGTTTGGGCATGGGCTCGTGGGCGGGGTCCCAGGATCCTAACAGTAACCCACAATATTCCAAAGGTGATGTGGTGTGCGCACTATTGGTCGGCCCCCTAGATGGGTCAAGGCGTGGGCTGCAGCTAGAGGTTAGATGTACATTGTGGGGGGTCTTCGTGTGCACGCGGTGCACCGTTCCCGCTGGTAGCAGCGGGTTATGGGTGCTTGCTAACGGTGTGTGGCGGTAAGGTATGGGTGCGGATGGGTTAGGCGGTTGCCGTAGGTGACCGGGTATAAAGGAGCACAGCAGGTTTGGGCCTGGCTCTCATGGGGGGGGGGGGGTGTCCCCAAGTACGGCTCTTGCTAGGGCGGGTGGGTGAGCCGGGTGGGGTGTCCCGCCACTTGGAGCTTTTGAGTTGTCCGTGATGGCATCTTGGGCCCGCGGTGGTCAATTTTCACCACTGTGGTTAATTGTGGAGAAGCATCGGATCTAGCACGGTGGTAGTGCAGATCTAGTGATAGTTGGAGGTCATATTGATCAAATTCTCTTATCCGTCGGGCGACAGGGAGTTGTTTCAAGGTGTGGCATAGGTGGGCAATGGGTGGTGGGGCTACTAGTTCATGTCCGGTAGGCCCATCTGCACCGCCGGCGTGTTCGCAGTGCTGGCTCGTATGGCACGTCATGGGGAAGGAGGGGTGCTCTTTGGCAGGGTGGGTTGGCTGCTAGGTCGTCATGTCGGAGCACGGTGTCCAGCCGTGGGGTTGGGGTTGCCCGCCGTATGACCCGGGTGTCCGGGGTAACGAGGGCACATGGTCAAGTCACATACATGTTGGGTGGGTACTCCTTTCCTAGCTGTGGTGGGATGGTTCCTAGCCGCGCAATGGGGTGTCACTGTCGCCTTCGTGTTGTCAAAGAGGTGGTTTGCACATGTACCTTGATTCAGGACATGATGGTTGTAAGCAGGTTTTGGCGCCAACACCACTTGTGTGGCTTATCTGGCCTCATGCTCCGGGTGCCCTATCGAAGGTACTCACGGAGAGCAAAAGTGGGGATTGTGGCCACAATGCAAGGAATGGCTGCAGGGCTGACATGGAAGAGACGCCGATTTGCGGTGTGACCGGTAGGGCCTGACTGGGCTCGTTGATGGTGGTGTGTGGCAGGGGCTACTCCGCGGGGGCGCCGCCTCCGGTAAGGCCGGGGAGCAAGGACGGTGCTGTCCGCCGCGATCGGGCTGGGCAGGTTGCAAATTGGTGTCAGGGAGTTCCCAAACGTTCTCCTTTTGCATTGCTTTGCAAACCCGTTGCCAAGTGTGGTGGATGCGCAAGGCTTCTTCCGGTGTGTGTAGCCCTAGGTGTGCCATGAGACGGTGGGCAACATAGGTCCATTGGTCGGGATGGGGTGCATTCGCGTGAGGGGGAGATTCCTCGTGCGGTGGTAGGAGATGATATCAACCACGGTGTGGGCGCCTGTTGCAACCTTGTGGAGTTGTTTTGTAGTACCCATTGGATGATGGCTGCTAGCGTGTGATGTTCCATGGGAGTGAGGTTGTTGACCCACGGGCATAGGCAATGCTCAATCCTCCAAGGCATGCTTTGGTTTTAGAGAGGGGCCACAGAGCAGCATCGCCAAAGCGTGTTGGTTTTGTGGTATGCGGGTGGGGGGTTCTAGCCCTGGTGCTGGGGTGTCCCTCGGGCTGATAACCCTACAGACCCAAATTAAATCCAATATATGTAATTTTTGGACAAACATTAAGTGATCAAACCAAAGTATGCACTTTTTGCGGGGGGTTGGGGGCGTCGCTTGGAAAAATTTTCACCCGTACGGGGTGCCTTGTGTGTTTGTCAACCATTTTACGCCTTGGTTTGGGGGTGGGGGGGGTTCACCCGTCTTGATGTGTGAAAATATTAAAATGGCTCTCGGCTTTAGAATTTGAGATTAATTTCTGGTTTAGGATTTGTGATTTTTAAATATTATGCGCTGCCGGGATTAAAATTTAAATCAATAAAATTTAAAGAAACTTTCCAAAAATGAAACCTCCCTACACTAGCACAAAAGCACATGGAACATACCCCTTAGCCTTCGCGGCTCATGTGCTTGGCCATTCCAGCCATTGTTGCCGTGCCAAACCTCCCGGCAGCCTGTTTCCGGGTCCCATAGTGCCGGGGTACCTTGGGTTTCGCTTGGGGGGTTAGGTGGGTTAGTGGGGGTATTTGGGTTGCGTTGAGGGTTCTCTTGGGGGTTAGTCGGGGGGTTAGCCGGCTTCGTTGGGGGGGGTTGTTGGTGAAAGTCTTGCCCTTGCGTACCTTTTGGAAGTGCGCCTCCGCGGCTTCGGCCGTGCCAAAGATGAGGTGGCGCTCCACCTCATACAGGTATCTCACCCAAACAACCCCGCTCTTGCGGGTGTAGACACTGGTGAGGTGCCCACCTCTACCCCGCCACCGTACCGGACGTGGGCGGGGGTTCCCATGAGGGGATCGGGGGTTCCGCCCCCCCTTCCAACTTCTTCACCGCACGCGCATGTTGCCCACCCCACCCCCCCCGCCTTCTTCTCCCGCGCCTTCTTTTTTGGGGCGGGGACGGCCTTTGACTTTGGAGGGGGGGGGTTTCTTATTCGCGGGGGGGTGTCTTCCCCGGAGGACGACGAAGAGGAAGAGAGAGGGTTGTCTGACTTGTCGTCCGAGTCCGACTCGAACCGCTTCCGCTTCTGTGCGGGGGGGGGGGGGGGGCTTAGGCTTGGAGGGGGGGGGATTGGGGGTGGTGGTGGTGCTTGCCCCCTCCCTTTCTTCCTTCACCTCCCTTGCCTCTCCACCTCCCAACCCCTGCCAAAGCCCCGCATCCTCACACCCCAACTACGCTACCTGCCCCAAGTGTGCCCACGAAGTGGGCTTGTAGGGCCTCGAGGGGCCCCACAGCTCCGAGCACTGGCGGCCGTGCTCCGAATCCTTCAAGCCGTAGAGCACGGCCCGCCACCGTGCCACGGGTAGTAGTCATTGGAACTGCTGCAATGCGCAGCCACACTGCGTACGGGCAATGAATAGTGGGGATCCTGCAAAGCACCGCTGCCCTGCTAGGCGGCAATACGCAGTCTAACTACTGAGCTGCACTGCCACATTGCTTTGGGGCAATGGGCAATGGAAGTTCTCCGATGCACAGTCACGCTGCCTAGGGGCAGTGGGCAGTGGAGCTGTTGCAATACACCGCCACACTGCTTGGAGGAAGTGGGAAGGGACCGCTTGCAACGTATTGCCACACTGCGTGTGGGCAGTGGGCAGTGGAAATCATGTTAAGCATCGCCACACTGCCTCATGGCAGTGGCCAGGGACCTCCTGCAATGCACGACCACACCGCCTAGGGGCAGTAGGCAATAGAACTATTGCAATGCACCGCCACACTGCATGCGGACAGTTGGCGATGGAAACCTTGCAATGCAGTGCCGAAGTGCCCGGGTGCAATAGGCACTAGAATTGGTGCTATGCACTGCCACACTGCCTTAACGACAGTGGGCAGGGAACTCCTGCAACGCACGACCGCACTCCCTGGGGGCAGTATTTAGTGGAATTGCTGCCATGCTTGGCCACACTGCCTTGGGGCAATGGGCAGTGGAACTCCTGCAATTCACTGCCACACTGCTCGGGGGCAGTGGGTAGTGGAAATCCTGCGATGCACCGCCACACTGCCCGGCAGCAATCGGCAATGCAACTCCTGCAATGCACAACCACAATGCCTTGGGGCAATGGGCAAGGAACCCTTGGTGAGCACCTGCACACTAGCCGCGGGCAGTAGGCAGCGGACCTCGTGCAATGGATTGCAACATCGCTTTGGGGTAGTGGGCATTGGAATGGTTGCACTACACTGCCACAGTGCCTATGGGCAGTTGGCAGGGGGCACTTGTAATGCACCGCCACAGTGCCTGAGGGCAGTAGGGAGGGGAATTGCTCCAATACACTGCCGGGGATGCCGCGGGGCTGTGGGTAGGTATCTCTTGCACCACGGAGCCCAAGCGTGGGGTCTAGGGCGAGGAGCTTGTGGGGCCCCCGAAACCCACGCTCCGCTCCCCGTTCTTGTCGCTCCCAAAGACACGGACGGGGCGCACATCGTCCCCGTAGACGGCCACGTCCTTGACCTGCAACAAAACAGGCGGTCGCCATGATCTGGGGGACAAAGTAAATTTTTTGGACGACTGTTTTGAAATTGTTTTGCTTAATTTTTAACGTTAATTTTTCATTTTTGAAGCGCCGATCGGAATTTTAAATGTTACACCAAAAAATTTTAAATGAAGCGTCCGAGAAATTAAACACACGCAAACACACGCATACACACACATACCTTCTAAAATTTTGGGCACCCCAGAGCATACCCCCATCGCCTGCCTGAGGCTCGAGGCGGGGCTGGGGGCCTCTACGGGGATCGGCGGCGTTGGCGTTGTTGGAGGTGGTGGCCGCCGGGGGTGCCGTCCAAGTGACGGCAGCCAAGCCGCGGGTTGTCCGCAACCCAAGCACCAGCCCTTCGTAGGTGTGCTGGGCCGCAGGATCGTAGGGGGGGTGGGTGGGCAGGGACCGCAGGGCAGACCACACGGGTGCAAACTGCACCGACTTGCCCTGCCGCCACTGCTGGCACCAGCCAAGGGCTACCCAGTGCTCCAGGCACACCAGGTAGTTGCCGGTGCCAAACCTGACCCCCCTAGGGTCGGCTAGCCGGTTCAGGGCCCCTAGGGACCATGAGCTGCTCCTCTCCGGCAGAGGGGACATGGGACCGCTGGCTGCTAGTGCTGGGCGCCCCCTTTGGCAGCATCCCACCGCCACTCCCCCTTGCCCTCCCCGTTTTCCCTAATCATGCATCGGAAAAGTCGGCGCATGACCCACCGCAGGGTGTAGTGACCCTTGCCAGGGTCGGAAAAAATTGGTTGGTCTGGCCCACAGCCCTCTTCAAGGACTTGGGCAGACCAGGGAGCACCGGCAGACCGCTGGGTCTTTCCCAGGGCCCTCTTGCAGCCACTCGGGAGGGGTAAAACAGGGGGTTGGGGGGGGCGGGGTTGCACCTGGACCTCATCCCCCTCCCCATCCTCATCCCCCTCCCCGTCCCCGTTCCCACCCTCTGGCACCACCATCTCCCCTTGCCCTGCCTTAACCTCGACCCCCCCCCCTATGACTGGCGAGCCCTCCTATCCTTCTTTGCCCTCCTCCTTTCCTCCTTCTCGCGTCGTCTCTCTCCTTTTTCTCGCCGCCGCCCCTCCTTCAGGCGGCGCCACTCGTCAAAGCAGGCCGCGGCGGACGGCGCCCCCCCCCACCCTCCCCCTGCGGGGGTGGGGGACCGCCAGCTGCTGCAGCTGGTGGAGCTGCTAGAGCTACAAGAGGAGCTTGAGCTGCTCCCCCAGGGGGTGCTCCACCCTGTTGCAGGCGGTCCTCCACTTGTTGTATCTGCAAGGGACAACAGATGGAAAATTTAACCTGGGTTTAAAATTTTTCGTTTAATTAGTAATTAATCTAATTTGTTTCATTTTTAGCTTAAATTTTAAATGTTAAACGGCCGCTGCCGTGAAAAGGAAACCAAGAAAAGCCCCCGTTAAATTTCAAATGAAAACTACTGACTACAAATTCGATTCATACCCCGGTACCTCATCAACCGCCGTTCTTTGCCTACTTTTTTGTTGTTCTGTGCATTATTTAGAGAACATTTCGGAACCTTTTGTTGTGCGATTTGTTTTCTGGTGCAGCGGCATAGGCCAACGAGGGCAGAAAGTTGGACACTGGCACCTATGGCAAAGGCAAACACACACGCACGCTAGCACATACCACTTCGGTGATCTTTTCGAACATTTTGTTGATCAACGCCTCCGTTGCGGCTAGGTCCATGGATAGGGCTTACAAGAGCTGGGGGTGCAAGGGAAAGGGACATGGGTGGGGGGCTATGGTTAGACATGAGCGTGGCCATTGTACATGGGGCCACGTGGGGGGTTGCTAGGGTTCTAAGGGGTAGATCAGATTTCAGAAACGACCATTCCCATACTTGCAAAACTACCTCCGCTTCCCTTTCTAGGGATGTGGCCCCCGGCATCCCCCCCCACCCCCGGCCGTGTGATTGTTGTACACCCGTTTTTGAAAGGGCATTTAGGCTTTCTACCACATCCACACACACCGCCCCCAACCCATCCCCAAACATGCCGCATTAGCCACCGCCGTGGTCACATCCTCCTCCAGGTAGAGGAGGTAGTTGGAGTGGCAGGCAACCTTGGAGCAACGTGCACGGTACTGCCGCGCGACAGCAGACACCCCCAAATCATTGAGAGGGAGTGTGTCGCCGTACAAGTCCCGAACTAGATTCCTCATGGCAACAACCGCTTGCCATTCGGGGTCCTCCGGCGCGTAGGCCAATAGTGGGCCCATCTCCTGCAATGCAGGGAAGAGCGCCCTGGCCTCCTCCCTATCGGGTGCGGCGCAGGCACCTAGCTTCACCCCCGTGCGTGCCCGGTACAACAACCGTTGCACGGCCTCCGCATTCTCCTTGGGGAGTGACTCCGGGCGCGCCTCAACAAAAGCGACCTGCAGCCGCCCACTGGCCATGCAACAGTGGAGGATGCATAGGGAAACCCAACAGCGGTCAACCACCATGTGAGGTTGTGCTATGCACCCCCCATTATCCAAGCTCCGACCCGTCACCTGATATTGGTGACGGGCGGCCACCTCGTTGTCCAAAGACCGGCGCATGTCCACCCGCAACCACGCCGCCGCCGCCTTGTCCAACACCCCCATATTGTAAATAGACCCCACTTGGGGTGATGTGGACACCCCAATGAGGCGGCGAATCAACGGCTGGTCACCCCCAAGGACCAGCGCAGCAGGCACCCAACTAGATGCCCAACAAAAACTTTTGCAGTCATGAATCGACTGCAACACCTACAAAAGAGTGTGTGCATTGATACCCGGGCATCACTTTTGCGTTTAAACTTTAGCTTCCGATTTCATTCGGCTTAAATTTTAAGCAATTTTTCGCTTTTAAACAAGGAACTTTGAATCGAAGCGAGCCCGAATTCAATGCAACCCAAAAGCACCAAGTACCTGAAGGTTCTCGGCCCAAATAGCGGCCAACGCAGCCATGTCTTTGTCGCCGCACACGGCGATCCCAATGACCCACAAGTAGGCGGGTGTGCGGCCCCGTTTGCCGTGGTTGAGGAGCCCAATAGACAATTGGGTCCAACTCTCCCCGGCACACGGGTAGGCATCCCTACGCACAATAAATGTGAGGGGCCGGTCCCAATCAATGGTGTCCACTAGTGGTGGACGCGATTGAATGTAGCGGGTCCATGAGTGCACGGGCCAACAACGGCCACTACCGGGTGGGTCGTCCACGTTCACGGGGGGCCGCAACTCTAGCGGCTTAGCCATATCCTTCCACGTGTCCAAGAAGGCGTGCCGCGTTGGGATGGGTCTCGGGAAAGTGTGGCCCGTAGCGGCGGTATAGTCAATTTCTCGCCGGGTCATGAAGTCGGAGAGGTGGCGGAACCCTGTCTTTGTGACATTGAGGTCCATGAGGAGCCCGAAAACACGGGCGCGGTAAAAAGGAAGGAGGCGTATTGTTTCACCGCCTCCACTTGCTTAGTACGAATAAGGGAGGGGTAGCCAACGTCCGTGGCCTCCGACCATCGGGCCCGGGCCAAGGGAGATGAAGCCACCCACTCACGAAGGTGTTGGGAGACCAAAGAGTCCCGCAAACTCTTGGCTCCACTCAAACGCACAAGCGTCATGCTAAGCTGGAGAATAGTGTCTCAAGGAAAAGGCATAACAAGTGCTACACAAGAGAAAAGGGGGTATGGAGGTGGTTGGTGGTGGGCACAAAGAAAAGGACTAGGGGTGGGACCCCCAACCCTTAGGCAATCCAACATCTCTACAAACGCATTGGGCAACATTCTACCACATTAAACCCCCTCAATATCCTAGCATACGCATGCAGTTAACGGCAGAAATAGTTTCAAATCTAGAAAATACCAGGTATTCTCGTTTAACATGTTCAAATTTATCGGATTCACACCTTTCAAAAATCAAAATTGAAAATTTAACATATTGGATTTAACGTCGGTCTCTAGGGAATATGTGGATCCTTTAGGGGAGTCTTGTGTTGCGATCGGGTGCGATCCGCTTTGAGTTGTAGTGGCTGCTTACGGTGTGCCTAGGGAGGGTTGTGCCGGGGGTTGGGGAGGGGGGGGGGGGGTCCTGGGCTGGACGCCCTCGTCGTGCGGGCCCCATTTCCGACACCGTGTCCGACATCACACCGCCGATGGTGATGCCGGTTTGAGGGTTCACGTGGGTGGGCCAACCCCAAAAGAGGTCGTTAAGGAGTGCCCCCCATCCTGGGAGTTGCCGCAAGCACCGGAACGGCCTCACCTTGCCTGGCTCACAACCCGACTTTCGCAGCAGAATGTAGTACCGTTGCTCTGAAATGTGGCACCACACGCATCACGTGGAGAGTAAACCTCCTCCGCCAATGCCACCGAGGTACCCACGCGTTCCACAATGAGGAGGCAGTGGTGTAGCGCCTGGATGGGAAGATCACGTAGATGGGCGTCAGGGCATGGGGCAGCGCACGGGTTTGGGTCGTCTTGTGGTCTCCGCGCCCCGTGGCGCCAGACAATAGTAGACAGTGGCGGAGTTCCGGGGGGGGCGGGGGATTGGAGGCCTCACCGAGTGCATCAAATAGGCGTAAGAGTCGTCATCCTCCGGAGGTACAGAATGGTCGCTGCAAGTGCGGTGCACAGGCCCCGGCGCGAGTGGCGGGCCACAAGGGCTTTCCCGGTGTGTCCGCTCTGCGGGCTAGCCATGCTCCACTTCACAGTGTGCGTCGCGGTCATTGGTCGAGGGGACGTGGGTGGGTTGTTCATTTGTTGATGGGACTGCGGAGTTGGTGTTTGTCACATCCGCGCAGGCGTGCCCCGGTTCGTTGCGTATGGTGTAGATCGTTGGTCTTGCGCGGTGTGCGTGGTGTCCGCCGCACGGGGGGGGGGGGGGGGGGCGCTCCTGGGGCACGGCGTCGCTACATGGCCCATGTTCCCCTCCCTTGGGGGCAGTGGGCGTTGTTGGGGGAAGGGGGGGGGGGGGGCAGGTCGTGCAGTGTCCTTGGAGGGTGTCTTGGTGCGGGGCCCGCCGCGTGTTGAGAGCAGGCGGGGGCAGTGTCGTGTTGCCCCCTCCGCATTAGCCTGGTTGTAAGGGGGCGAGTTGGGTCAGCCATTTGCGGGGGGGGGGGGGGGGGCGACATACGTAGGGGCTCCTAGATGGAGCGTCATGACGAGGGTGGGGCTAGCACGGTGCTCCTGATGTGCCACCTCCTGCATATGGCATGGGGTGGTGGTTTGTTTGGTGTTGGGTCTTCTTGGCGGTGTGTGCTCCTGGCACCGTGTGCTTCAGGCAGCGTGTGCTGTAGAGCCGGAGTTGGTGCTGGCCGTGTGCAGCTGATTAGTGGCCGGTCGGGTGTGGAGCGAAGGTTGGCAGGGTGCAACGGCATCAAGGCCATGCCCAACGGCGGCCACAGTGGAGCGCAAGGATTTAACGATGGCGAAGCGACGGAACTACAGCCACACAGCTAGGAGGGCTTGCCCTTGTCCTTCCACTAGGCTGCCGGAGGGACGGACAATGTCTCCCCATTGGTGGCGGTGTGTGTCGGCGACCGGCCCCATGGTTAACTGAGTGTCTACTCGGAACCAACCGAAGAAGAACGGGACATGTTACTTGAGGTACCTGTCCGCTGTACGGTACCGTTGCCAGGTTTTGGCGCTCACGTCCCAGTTCTCTAGCGGGGAGTGCATTTCGGGAAGGCCCCCTGAGTGGGGCGTCCTGCCAGGAAGCCCGGTCAAGGACGCTCAAGAGGGGGTTGCTGCTATAGGGGAGCCCCACCGCGCCGCGTGGAACGCGGGGCAGCGCGGAACGCATAGGTGGCCCGACTTTAGCCGCGGCTACACCTTGCCTCCCGTTGGTGGTTTATCTTGTGGGGCCATGTGGGCCAGTTGCTGTGGCAATTCTTGTGCCGGTTGTATATATAGGTCTTCGGGGGGGGGGGGGGTGAGCAAAGGGGGTTGAGGTGGCAGCACAGGGGGCACGTGTGGACATGGACGAGGCACTTCGTGTAGAAAAAGTGTAGCTCTTGTCCGGTGTCGCACCCAAGGTCCAAGCCGAGTAGCCCCGTTTCGAAGCAGACAGGGCTCCGGGTGTCAAGCCCCGTGGGGTGGCCCGTGGGACGGTTTGTGTTGGCCATCCTATGGATATATGGGGGGCGGTGCGGGCCGCATGTACGGGAGGTGGGTGGTGGTTGGGGATTCATACCGAGGGCGGGGAGAGCACGGTGGGGGTGGGGGTAAAAGGGGGGGGCGGGTGCAGGGTGGTGCTTGCTTGGTGGGGGGCCAGTGGTTGGCAGTTGGGCCGCGGCGTGCTTATATCATGGGGGTGCGTTGTGGGTGGGAGGGGTGGGGTGTGTTCGTCATTCCCTTGGAGGGGTTTGTGGTGCCACAATGTGCGGTGCTTCTTCATTCGTGTCCGTGGCTGCGGTGTTCCAAAGAAGGGTTCAAGCTGGTGGGTTCAACATGATGGGGGTGGATAATTTTGCTGTAATGTTCATGGTGTCCTAGTATTGGCTGCATGGCGAGGATCGCGGAATGTTGCATTCGGTGGCATAGCTTTCTGGATATCTGTGAGTTGTGGGACCTCGGCCGTAGCTTTAGGTTTGGCGTGTGCACGTGCACGATGTGACATAGCTATGTGCACAACGCGCCTCGGAGTAGCGCCTCTAGCATGGGCGGCTGTCGAAAGAGGTGCATCAGCTTGTTTGTCATGGGGTATCGTGAGCCCCAATGTGTGGGCTATCTAATGGTGTTGACAGGATCCCACGCCTCCAGTGATCAACGTCCTTGGCCAGAGGATAGTGTTTGAAGTGGTCCCATGTCTGGGGTGCACGCCGTGTGCACAGGGACAAGGCAAACATGTCCAATATCTCCATGGCACGGTAATGGCACCATCAAGCAACAAATGTGAGGAGGGGCAATTGCTCAAGCAGGACTTGTGCTTGTTGTTTTTGCAAGCATACATGGAGGTCTACCGGGTTCAACACATATGAGTAGAGGGGTGCTTGCAACCTTTGCTGTAGAACCCTAAGTACATTTATGAACAGTAGCTGCAATTCTGAGCAGGGAGACGGACATTTATCTCTCACCGCCCTCACCTTGCCCCCATGCCCCGCCACGGTTCCGGTTAGATCCCTTTGAATGAACCAACACCCTCCCCACACCAACTGTGTACGCACACCTCCATGCACACACACGATGCAACCGCAAACAAGAACAAGGGAAGAAAAGCGGTGGAAAGAAAACTCCTCAGGGACAACATCATTGTCCTAAATGTCTTTGGGCGGTATGGGGAAATGAGGGCGGCGCGGCATGACTGGGCAGCGTGCAATCCAAGAAGTCGGCCCGCGGCCCTGTGTAGCGAAGCAAATCACTGGCACCACCTCTACAACACCTCCATGCACACACACACGCACACACGCGTAGTATACCATACAATCTCGTACAAACAGTGAGTGTACAGTTGGAGCATTGCTATCAAAGCTATCCTTAAGTCCTGCGGTGCAAACTACCGCGCAATCCAGGACCCCACTAACTCTACCGGGTTCAACACATATGAGTAGAGGGGTGCTTGCAACCTTTGCTGTAGAAGCCGGTTTGGGCCTTTGGGGCGGTTGCTACCCCCAGGGGGTTGGGCAAGGCCACACGGGGATCGTTGGAGGGGCAATCATAACGATCGTCATCAATTCAAAATGGGGGCGCGAGTACCTCTTACCCCGGGGGAAGGGGGGGGGGGGGTTGCGGCTGACGGTGGTGGAGTGGTACCCCGGCGGCAACTCGGTGGGGTTGTGATCAAGCCGAGGGCCCATGTTAGTTCTGGCACCCACACATATCGGCGTCCGCAGTCAGTTGCTTGTTGTTGAAGTGCCAAATCCGGGCATCCATCAAGTCATCATGGATTTGTTCACCTTCCGCCAGGTCCACGATAAACTAGCGGACAAAGATGGAAACGGGCCCTCGGGGAAGCCCCCCCACCCCAAGCAGCCAGGGACGGTGCGGGTCCGACCGCCCCCCAACCCTGCACGACTCAACCTCCCACAACTCGTCAACTAGCAGCAGTGGGACAAACACACCCTCCGGGAACGCAACTCCCTCCTCAAAAACTTGACCATTCGATATACCATTGCGGCTTGACGTAACATCCCAACCCGGACACACCACTACCATCGCCCCGTCCTCCTCATTATCATTGAGGTGGCACCCTAATATCACGTCAGTGCCACACCGAAGGCACGGCAGTGGGTGCTGGAAGCGGTTGACCCTACCGCACTGTCGTCTGGGGCCGTTGTTCTCCATGTTTCGGCGGCGCAGCCTGTCGGTGTCTGGGAGGCGGATGCATCTTGCAACCTAAGAGGCTGCGCGTGTTAGTGGGTGCAGTCCTTTGAGTGGCAGAGTGCCGTGCCGGAGACCCGAAGGATGCTCCGGGTGGGCTATCGAAGGTACTCACGGAGAGCAAAAGTGGGGATTGTGGCCACAATGCAAGGAATGGCTGCAGGGCTGACATGGAAGAGACGCCGATTTGCGGTGTAACCGGTGGGGCCTGACTGGGCTCGTTGATGGTGGTGTGTGGCAGGGGCTACTCCGCGGGGGCGCCGCCTCTGGTAAGGCCGGGGAGCAAGGACGGTGCTGTCCGCCGCGATCGGGCTGGGCAGGTTGCAAATTGGTGTCAGGGAGTTCCCAAACGTTCTCCTTTTGCATTGCTTTGGAAACCCGTTGCCAAGTGTGGTGGATGCGCAAGGCTTCTTCCGGTGTGTGCAGCCCTAGGTGTGCCATGAGACGGTGGGCAACATAGGTCCATTGGTCGGGATGGGGTGCATGGGCGTGAGGGGGAGATTCCTCGTGCGGTGGTAGGAGATGATATCAACCACGGTGTGGGCGCCTGTTGCAACCTTGTTGAGTTGTTTTGTAGTACCCATTGGATGATGGCTGCTAGCGTGTGATGTTCCATGGGAGTGAGGTTGTTGACCCACGGGCATAGGCAACGCTCAATCCTCCAAGGCATGCTTTGGTTTTAGAGAGGGGCCACAGAGCAGCATCGCCAAAGCGTGTTGGTGTTGTGGTATGCGGGTGGGGGGTTCTAGCCCTAGTGCTGGGGTGTCCCTCGGGCTCATAACCCTACAGACCCAAATTAAATCCAATATATGTAATTTTTGGACAAACATTAATTGATCAAACCAAAGTATGCACTTTTTGCGGGGGGTTGGGGGCGTCGCTTGGAAAAATTTTCACCCGTACGGGGTGCCTTGTGTGTTTAGCAACCATTTTACGCCTTGGTTTGGGGGGGGGGGGGTTCACCCGTCTTGATGTGTGAAAATGTTCAAATGGCTCTCGGCTTTAGAATTTGAGATTAATTTCTGGTTTAGGATTTGTGACTTTTAAATATTATGCGTTGCCGGGATTAAAATTCAAATCAATCAAATTTAAAGAAACTTTCCAAAAATGAAACCTCCCTACACTAGCACAAAAGCACATGGAACATACCCCTTAGCCTTCGCGGCTCATGTGCTTGGCCATTCCGGCCATTGTTGCCGTGTCAAACCTCCCGGCAGCCTGTTTCCGGGTCCCATAGTGCGGCGGTACCTTGGGTTTCGCTTGGGGGGTTTGGTGGGTTAGTGGGGGTATTTGGGTTGGGCTGAGTGTTCTCTTGGGGGTTAGTCGGGGGGTTAGCGGGTTTCGTTGGGCGGGGTTGTTGGTGGGAGTCTTGCCCTTGCGCACCTTTTGGAAGTGCGCCTCCGCGGCTTCGGCCGTGCCAAAGATGAGGTGGCGCTCAACCTCATACAGCTCGTGTGTTTGTCAACCGTTTTGCGCCTTGGTTTTGGGGGGGGGGTTTCACCCGTCTTGATGTGTGAAAATATTAAAATGGCTCTCAGCTTTAGAATTTGAGATTATTTTCTGGTTTGCGATTTGTGATTTTTAAATATTATGCGTTGCCGGGATTAAAATTTAAATCAATAAAATTTGAAGAAACTTTCCAAAAACGAAACCTCCCTACACTAGCACAAAAGCACATGAAAAATACCGCTTAGCCTTCGCGGCTCATGTGCTTGGCCATTCCGGCCATTGTTGCCGTGTCAAACCTCCCGGCGGCCTGTTTCCGGGTCCCATAGTGCGGCGGTACCTTGGGTTTCGCTTGGGGGGTTGGGTGGGTTAGTGGGGTATTTGGGTTCAGCTGAGCGTTCTCTTGGGGGTTAGTCGGGGGGTTAGCCGGCTTTGTTGGGGGGGGTTGTTGGTGAAAGTCTTGCCCTTGCGTACCTTTTGGAAGTGCGCCTCCGCGGCTTCGGCCGTGCCAAAGATGCGGTGGCGCTCCACCTCATACAGCTTGGGGTTGTTTGGGTATCTCACCCAAACAACCCCGCTCTTGCGGGTGTAGACACTGGTGAGGTGCCCACCTCTACCCCGCCACCGTACCGGACGTGGGCGGGGGTTCCCATGAGGGGATCGGGGGTTCCGCCCCCCCTTCCAACTTCTTCACCCCACGCGCATGTTGCCCACCCCCCTGCCCCCGCCTTCTTCTCCCGCGCCTTCTTTTTTGGGGCGGGGACGGCCTTTGACTTTGGAGGGGGGGGTTTCTTATTCGGGGAGGAGTGTCTTCCCCGGAGGACGACGAAGAGGAAGAGAGAGGGTTGTCTGACTCGTCGTCCGAGTCCGACTCGAACCGCTTCCGCTTCTGTGCGGGGGGGGGGGGGGGGGCTTAGGCTTAGGCTTGGAGGGGGGGCGGGCATTGGGGGTGGTGGTGGTGCTTGCCCCCTCCCTTTCTTCCTTCACCTCCCTTGCCTCCCCAACTCCCATCCCCTGCCAAAGCCCCGCATCCTCACACCCCAACTACTTAGGCGTCACAAGTTGCCCACCCCCCACCTGGCGCTATGGTCCACGGAAGTCCATGTTGTAGTGAGGGGAAAAGTATGTGAAACGGGGTGTTATTTTTTGGGTATCCAAACCCCCCTGGTGGCAACATGCAAAAACAAAGTGTATATTTCAAATATATGCCATTATTTGCATTTCTGGAAACACACAGATTTTCAAAATAAAGATATTCAATCACCAAAATATAGTGTTGTTTTACATCTAGACCACTGCATTCCAGTGCGGGGGGGGGGGGGGCTGCCTATTTTTTCTCTCCCCTTTGTTCCAGGGTGATCACAGACTCCCCCTATACACCACAGATAAAGGAACCCCAAACATACCTTTCATGGAAGCACACAGAAAACTATCCCAAAGCATATACTTGTATTTCCTATTTTCACCAACCTGGCCAAAATTTCGGCCAGCTCTTCGAAAAATGTCCAAACACATGGTCCTATTTTGCAGACAGGCCTAAGCTGGCCGAAATTTCGGCTAGGTCCATCGAAAGTCCGAATATGATCACTGAAATGGGTACCTATGACAGTAGACATGAGCAAGGAACACAGGAGCAGTGACATTTGAACAGGGTGTGCAACATAATAGACTCAATTACAAGCAAATACTTGCCAATTAGACGAATCGAATCAGACTTTTGCAGTGCCTATGGGGAAACACAATAATAAGAGGCTGAAGAGGCTGAGGACTGCATGCTGGCCGAAATTTGGGCCAGACTTCATATTGATACGCAATATAAGCAGTAGGACTGGCATCAGCGCTTGCGCAGACCAGATGCACGGGGCTTCTTAGCACCTGTGTTAGCAGGAGGCTTGGCAGGGGTTGCAGCACCGGGCTTGGCAGTGGCAGAGTTCTGTGACTGTGTGTTTCCACCCTGGGATGGTGAAAAATGATTCACAAAAGCATTCATACCTCTGCCAGTTGGGGCCACAGTGCCTGAGGAGGAAGCTGGGGTGGCCTGAGCGCACTGCGTGCCACTAGGTGAGGGGGCAGGGGCAGTTTTAGGTTTCTTCTTTGGAGTGTGTGTCTCTCATTGCGACTCTGCCTCCCCATCTTGCTCCTCAGGATCCTCATCTACATACCTAACCCCAGAACAATCCACAGGAAAACCTGCCCCCAAGTCGTGGTACACATCCTCCCATGACCTGGGGGGGCACGTGTCGGCGTTGGTGATAGCTGCTCTGATGGACTGAACAAACTCATCAGGCACAACAGTCTCCTCACCCAAAAGGGCACACACAACATTACAGTCCTTGGAAAACCTGGTAGACATCATGCTTGCAAAATACACAGACAGAGTCCCCAGCAAAAACCAGTTGCCTGCCCGTTCTGGGACCGGAACCAGGCTCAAAAGAAATGAGAATATCTCAACAGGCATCACAGACGACATGGGTCCTTCAGTAAAAGCCACGTAACGGGGCAGCCTGTTATCAAAGGCAGTGGCAGAACAAATGGAAACCAGATGGGACGTAGAAGTGTACAGCGGGGTCTTGGTTGACAAATTGTAAATTGCAACATCACATTGATACATATCCTCAGCCACAGTGGCCTTCAAAGCAGCAACAGTAATGTGATGGTACAGGGTGTACTCATTGGCATCCTCATCCTCAAGCCTATCCAGGAGTAGGGACGTTCGCTGCGATGTGGTGGATGCTGAGCCAGCAGTGGTCCGGATTTGATCTAAGCCTGCAAGCCGGCGCCTAGTCCGCAGGGGGCAGTCGTGTTTGACTTCATAACCACCAAATACCAGGGTCCAATCCGGAGTCTCCATATTTTTCATCTCAAATTCGGTCTTGTGTTTTTGGGCAGCAGTGTAAACATGCTGACCCCCCAACAGAACCCAGCGAGTGGCTGTGCGGCAGGAATATTCGAAACAGCATGGTCGAAAATTCAGACGCGAAAACGGTACTATCGAGAAGAATACCACAACACACATACGAGTGACTTTATAAAAAAGAAGATCCTGGATGTAATCCACAGGCGGGGCTGCCTTCAGATCGTCGTAGCGACGTTGCACGCGATCATCGGAAATCCTACGGACCTGCCCAAATTTTCGGTCGTGGTCGATAATAATCTGATCCCACCGAACCTTTATTTTCGTCGTTGACGTAACCCAGTCGGATAACTTGATGGAGGATGTTGAATTTTTCTTTGGTGCGGCCTTAGGCTTCTTTTGAAGTCCCTCTGTGCTCGCGTGGTCCTCTTGAGACTGGGATTGCACTTGAGATTGCCCATTGTCTGCTGCAGGCTCACCATCTGGCGAAACAGCCATGTGCTGTGATACCTCTCCAGGCTCAGTCATAAAATAAAGGGCTACGGGGCAACATTTCATGAAGGGGAGAGTTCCCAGATAGCAAATAACAAGCACAGATAAACCAAAAAAGGACCAAAACGGACTGCCTGACAGGAGAATCGGATAACCTGGCCGAAATTTCGGCCAGTACTGCTCTGCATGTCAAACCACTGTGTACAAATACCATCCAAAGGCTGGCCGAAATTTCGGCCAGAACCTTATGTCATTTGTGTTCTGGGGGTAGCCATATGACAAAGCAACAAGTCTGGCCGAAATTTCGGCCAGAAAAACATGAAGCAGCAAATAGACACACCAAAATCACTGGCAATGCGTGGCAGAACCCATACCACAGTGACAAACACAGCTGCAAACTGAAATAAGTCCCAGTCCTGGGTATCCACACCGATGTGTTCCGCCTCATCTAGGGCTTCAAAGGAGGCAACGTTGTCTGCATCACAATCAATATCCCGGTCACTATCACAAGAGTCGACGGCAATGGAATCATCAGGGGCGGGGGGGGGGGGGTACTGGGCGGGGAGGGGGGCGGGGGGGGGGTACTGGGGGGCCTCTGGCTCGGGGCTTCGGGGGTGGCTTTGGGGGCAAGGCAATTCCACTAGGAGCAGCAGGAGGAGCAGCAGGCGGTGCACGGTTGGGAGCGCGGATAGAAGCATGTGCGGTACGCAACACCCCTTGCTGGGCAGCAGTGCGGGCAGGTGCATTTGTCGGTAAAAAATCCTCAACACCCTCAGGAACCCTGGTACGCGCAACCAGATTTTGCATTGCATGCAACAGAACCACTTTTAAACGGTGTGTGGTGATTCGTGTCCTAGACATGGTACCGGGGAACATCAGATCCTCAACTGCATCCAGTCTTCTCACCTCAACTTTATAGTCCGGAACGGGAACACAAATGGGCAGGCTCTGTGTATGGGCTGTCAAGATGAATTGTTTAAGATTGACAGAGAGCATTGCTACGGATCTCTCAGTCAGCACACCACGCAAAACTTTCTCTCCCGGTTGGACAGGGGGAAGTGTCAGAAATAAATCAGACGACTGTTGGACACTGGTACAGGCAGTGTTGCGGCGACACTGGGCTGAGAACCGACTCAGAAGTGCCTCACCCAGCTCCTCAGAGTGGATACACCCTAGGGAGGCGGAATGCCACTGACTCCAAAACAAAAGAGCAACGGCAGTGGTTTTCACATACTCCGTGGCTAGCTGCTCCTCGGGCTTTAGGATGTTCAGCATGAGCAGTAGGGACATCTCAAGTGCGTGCTCAGCTACACTCCCGGAACCAGCCCCCCGGCCCTCCCAGTGGCACTCACGAACCAAAGTCCCAATGCTGAAAGCAGCTAGACAGTATGTGTACAGCAAAGCCTTAAGGGCTAATAACATACGCAAACCCTTGCGCTGAATGGGTGTCAAGTCCCGCTGGCTATTGAGCAGGGTAGTGACGCGCTCATCTAGTCTGCCTCTATTGGACGATGTGGCTAGCATGAGTCCAAGCAACGTCTTCTCCATATGGATGACCTTGACCTTGCGAGGGAGGATAGAGCCAACCTGAAGGCCGTTCCCCTGCTCCAAAAACTTAATGAACGGCAGGAACGCCCTGTAGATCAATTCAACGCAATACTTATAGTTATGCCATACTCCGTACACCAAAAGAAAACCCAACAGTAATTGTGGTACATTCCACGGAACATAAGCAGCACCATAACACAGCTTAAGTAGGGCAAAGTGTATTTTCATGTCCACAAGCAGCGGAACACAGTGTCTAGTGCGGTGTTCCACACATGACAAATCAACCACGAGTTGCAAAAGCTCTTTGTGTGTGCCGGAGCGGAGCTCAGACAGGAAAAAGGGTCTCCAATTGAGGGAACGAACATCTTTTCTGGCAATATCCAAAGGAGCACGAAACCAAACTCTCTGAATACCTTGGTTGGCAACATCAATACGATCAAACAATGCTCTATGTGAGCGAAAGATGTCATCTGCAACGTTTGGTACCCTGGCCTCAATTTCGGCCAGCTCCGGCAGACCCCGGTATGCAGGTAGGGCAGTAGTGTGCAAAACAGCAACAGCTGTACAGTTTAGGGTTAAGTCGGGTGAATGGGGATCAGCTCCCGACCTGTAACGCCTCAGGTTATCAAACCATAAACCATATACAAACTTGCCTACGGTGCATGGTGTTCCACAAGTTGTGTGCTGCTAGTCGAGCACGATGGTCAATGAACTCCTGGTTAGTGTTACACTGACCAAGGACTCCTACCTTACGGCGTTGGCGGCAGGACATAATACCCCAGTTGTAACCGGACCCACAGTTAGAGTATGGGAGGGCCATACGACGCAGCAGGCAGTATAGGGCATGGAACTGTGACAAAAATGTCATGTACCATCGTGGGGGCTGCTTCTCAGTGGCGGCAGCCTTCAACTGTGTCAGGGAGTGCCGGCTCCTGCGATTCTTCCGCAACAAGAGGCAAAATTGCAAAAGCTTATGCAGAGTCCCACCACGTAATGCATTTCGCAACAGCCCTTTGGCTGTAGTAGCAAAAGCACCCGTAACTGCAGCATGTACAACATTGACAGTAATAGCAGAAGACATTAATGCTGAGACAAGAGAATAGTTATGTAGGAGTGTATGGTGTAATACTCATGAACAACGACAATTGCAAGCTGGCCGAAATTTCGGCTAGGTGTGTTCGAAGGGGAAATAATTGCTTAAATGTTCAAGAATAGGAAAAGCTGGCCGAAATTTCGGCCAGACCGCCCAAAAACCAGAATATAAGTGCTTGATTAGTGAACAGACCAAAAAGCTGGCCGAAATTTTGGCCAGCCCTAAGAAAAATAAAAATAACTATGCCTATTCACTAGGAAACCAAAAAGCTGGCCGAAATTTCGGCCAGAAGGGTCAAAAACTACATATACACATAGTTGTTTGCAATGTTACCCAAAAGCTGGCCTCATTTTCGGCCAGCTTGAGAAAAACGTCAAATACAACACACTAGAAGACGGGGATACACAAGGCTAACACATCAACACGTATTTCAACGGGTGTCACACAGCTCTGCCAACAACTTTGGTCACATATGTCAACTAGCATACTCAAAGTATAAATGTAGAATATTGTCACATCGCGCGTATACGGGGTCCTAGAGGGTGGGCAACTTGTGACGCCTAAGAAGTACCCTACTTGCCCCAAGTGTGCCCACGAAGTGGGCTTGTAGGGCCTCGAGGGGCCCCACAGCTCCGAGCACTGGCGGCCGTGCTCCGAATCCTTCAAGCCGCAGTGCACGGCCCGCCACCGTGCCACGGGTAGTAGTAATTGGAACTGCTGCAATGCGCAGCCACACTGCGTACGGGCAATGAATAGTGGGGATCCTGCAAAGCACCGCTGCCCTGCTAGGCGGCAATACGCAGTGGAACTACTTTGCTCCACTGCCACATTGCTTTGGGGCAATGGGCAATGGAAGTTCTCCGATGCACAGTCACGCTGCCTAGGGGCAGTGGGCAGTGGAGCTGTTGCAATACACCGCCACACTGCTTGGAGGAAGTGGGAAGGGACCGCTTGCAACGTATTGCCACACTGCGTGTGGGCAGTGGGCAGTGGAAATCATGTTAAGCATCGCCACACTGCCTCATGGCAATGGCCAGGGACCTCCTGCAATGCACGACCACACCGCCTAGGGGCAGTAGGCAATAGAACTATTGCAATGCACCGCCACACTGCATGCGGACAGTTGGCGGTGGAAACCTTGCAATGCAGTGCCGAAGTGCCCGGGTGCAATAGGCACTAGAACTGGTGCTATGCACTGCCACACTGCCTTAAGGTCAGTGGGCAGGGAACTCATGCAACGCACGACCACACTCCCTGGGGGCCGTATTTAGTGGAATTGCTGCCATGCTTGGCCACACTGCCTTGGGGCAATGGGCAGTGGAACTCCTGCAATTCACTGCCACACTGCTCGGGGGCAGTGGGTAGTGGATATCCTGCGATGCACCGCCACACTGCCCGGCAGCAATCGGCAATGCAACTCCTGCAATGCGCAGCCACAATGCCTTGGGGCAATGGGCAAGGAACCCTTGGTGAGCACCTGCACACTAGCCGCGGGCAGTAGGCAGCGGACCTCGTGGAATGGATTGCAACATCGCTTTGGGGTAGTGGGCATTGGAATGGTTGCACTACACTGTAACATTGCCTGTGGGCAGTTGGCGGGGGGCACTTGTAATGCACCGCCACAGTGCCTGAGGGCAGTAGGGAGTGGAATTGCTCCAATACACTGCCGGGGATGCCGCCGGGCTGTGGGTAGGTATCTCTTGCACTGCGGAGCCCAAGCGCGGGGTCTAGGGCGAGGAGCTTGTGGGGCCCCCGAAACCGACGCTCCGCTCCCCGTTCTTGTCGCTCCCAAAGACACGGACGGGGCGCACATCGTCCCCGTAGACGGCCACGTCCTTGACCTGCAACAAAACAGGCGGTCGCCGTGATCTGGGGGACAAAGTAAATTTTTTGGACGACTGTTTTGAAATTGTTTTGCTTAATTTTTAACGTTAATTTTTCATTTTTGAAGCGCCAATCGGAATTTTAAATGTTACACCAAAAATTTTAAACGAAGCGTCCGAAAAATTAAACACACGCATACACACACATACCTTCTAAAATTCTGGGCACCCCAGAGCATACCCCCATCGCCTGCCTGAGGCTCGAGGCGGGGCTGGGGGCCTCTACGGGGATCGGCGGCGTTGGCGTTGTTGGAGGTGGTGGCCGCCGGGGGTGCCGTCCAAGTGACGGCAGCCAAGCCGCGGGTTGTCCGCGACCCAAGCACCAGCCCTTCGTAGGTGTGCTGGGCCGCAGGATCGTGGGGGGGGGGGGTGGGCAGGGACCGCAGGGCAGACCACACGGGTGCAAACTGCACCGACTTGCCATGCCGCCACTGCTGGCACCAGCCAAGGGCTACCCAGTGCTCCAGGCACACAAGGTAGTTGCCGGTGCCAAACCTGACCCCCCTAGGGTCGGCTAGCCGGTTCAGGGCCCCTAGGGACCATGAGCTGCTCCTCTCGGGCAGAGGGGACATGGGACCGCTAGCTGCTAGTGCTGGGCGCCCCCTTTGGACTCATCCCACCGCCACTCCCCCTTGCCCTCCCCGTTTTCCCTAATTATGCATCGGAAAAGTCGGCGCATGACCCACCGCAGGGTGTAGTGACCCTTGCCTGGGTCGGAAAAAATTGGTTGGTCTGGCCCAGAGCCCTCTTCAAGGACTTGGGCAGACCAGGGGGCACCGGCAGACCGCTGGGTCTTTCCCAGGGCCCTCTTGCAGCCACTCGGGAGGGGTAAAACAGGGGGTTGGGGGGGGCGGGGCTGCACCTGGACCTCATCCCCCTCCCCATCCTCATCCCCCTCCCCGTCCCCGTCCCCACCCTCTGGCACCACCATCTCCCCCTGCCCTGCCTTAACCTCGACCCCCCCCCTATGACTGGCGAGCCCTCCTATCCTTCTTTGCCCTCCTCCTTTCCTCCTTCTCGCGTCGTCTCCCTCCTTTTTCTCGCCGCCGCTCCTCCTTCGGGCGGCGCCACTCGTCAAAGCAGGCCGCGGCGGACGGCGCCCCCCCCCCCACCCTCCCCCTCCGGGGGTGGCGGACCGCCAGCTGCTGCAGCTGGTGGAGCTGCTAGAGCTACAAGAGGAGCTTGAGCTGCTCCCCCAGGGGGTGCTCCACCCTGTTGCAGGCGGTCCTCCACTTGTTGCATTGCATCTGCAAAGGACAACATATGGAAATTTTAACCTGGGTTTAAAAATTTTCGTTTAATTTGTAATAGTTCAATTTTAGCTTAAATTTTAAATGTTAGACGGCCGCTGCCGTGAAAAGGAAACCAAGAAAAGCCCCCGTTAAATTTCAAACGAAAACTACCGACTACAAATTCGATTCATACCCCGGTATCTCATCAACCGCCGTTCTTTGCCTACTTTTTTGTTGTTCTGTGCATTATTTAGAGAACATTTCGGAACCTTTTGTTGTGCGATTTGTTTTCTGGTGCAGCGGCATAGGCCAACGAGGGCAGAAAGTTGGACACTGGCACCTATGGCAAAGGCAAACACACACGCACGCAAGCACATACCACTTAGGTGATCTTTTCGAACATTTTGCTGATCAACGCCTCCGTTGCGGCTAGGTCCATGGATAGGGCTTACAAGAGCTGGGGGTGCAAGGGAAAGGGACATGGGTGGGGGGCTATGGTTAGACATGAGCGTGGCCATTGTACATGGGGCCACGTGGGGGGTTGCTAGGGTTCTAAGGGGTAGATCAGATTTCAGAAACGACCATTCCCATACTTGCAAAACTACCTCCGCTTCCCTTTCTAGGGATGTGGCCCCCGGCATCCCCCCCCACCCCCGGCCGTGTGATTGTTGTACACCCGTTTTTGAAAGGGCATTTAGGCTTTCTACCACATCCACACACACCACCCCCAACCCCACCCCCAAACGTGCCGCATTAGCCACCGCCGTGGTCACATCCTCCTCCAGGTAGAGGAGGTAGTTGGAATGGCAAGCAACCTTGGAGCAACGTGCAGGGTACTGCCGCGCGACAGCAGACACCCCCCAATTATTGAGAGGGAGCGTGTCGCCGTACAAGTCCCGAACTAGATTCCTCATGTCAACAACCGCTTGCCATCCGGGGTCCTCCGGCGCGTAGGCCAATAGTGGGCCCATCTCCTGCAATGCAGGGAAGAGCGCCCTGGCCTCCTCCCCATCGGGTGCGACACAGGCACCTACATTCACCCCCGTGCGTGCCCGGTACAACAACCGTTGCACGGCCTCCGCGTTCTCCTTGGGGAGTGACTCCGGGCGCGCCTCAACAAAAGCGACCTGCAGCCGCCCAATGGCCATGCAACAGTGGAGGATGCATAGGGAAACCCAACACCGGTCAACCGCCATGTGAGGTTCTGCTATGCACCCCCCATTATCCAAGCTCCGACCCGTCACCTGATATTGGTGACGGGCGGCCACCTCGTTGTCCAAAGACCGGCGCATGTCCACCCGCAACCACGCCGCCGCCGCCTTGTCCAACACCCCCATATTATAAATAGACCACACTTGGGGTGATGTGGACACCCCAATGAGGCGGCGAATCAACGGCTGGTCACCCCCAAGGACCAGCGCAGCAGGCACCCAACTAGATGCCCAACAAAAAATTTTGCAGTCATGAATCGAATGCAACACCTACAAAAGAGTGTGTGCATTGATACCCGGGCATCACTTTTGCGTTTAAACTTTAGCTTCCGATTTCATTCGGCTTAAATTTTAAGCAATTTTTCGCTTTTAAACAAGGAACTTTGAATCGAAGCGAGCCCGAATTCAATGCAACCCAAAAGCACCAAGTACCTGGAGGTTCTCGGCCCAAATAGCGGCCAACGCGGCCATGTCTTTGTCGCCGCACACGGCGATCCCAATGACCCACAAGTAGGCGGGTGTGCGGCCCCGTTTGCCGTGGTTGAGGAGCCCAATAGACAATTGGGTCCAACTCTCACCGGCACACGGGTAGGCATCCCTACGCACAATAAATGTGAGGGGCCGGTCCCAATCAATGGTGTCCACTAGTGGTGGACGCGATTGAATGTAGCTGGTCCATGAGTGCACGGGCCAACAACGGCCACTAGCGGGTGGGTCGTCCACGTTCACGGGGGGCCGCAACTCTAGCGGCTTAGCCATATCCTTCCACGTGTCCAAGAAGGCGTGCCGCATTGGGATGGGTCTCGGGAAAGTGTGGCCCGTAGCGGCGGTATAGTCAATTTCTCGCCGGGTCATGAAGTCGGAGAGGTGGCGGAACCCTGTCTTTGTGACATTGAGGTCCATGAGGAGCCCAAAAAAATCGGGCGCGGTAAAAAGGAGTGAGGCGTATTGTTTCACCGCCTCCACTTGCTTAGTACGAATAAGGGAGGGGTAGCCAACGTCCGTGGCCTCCGACCATCGGGCCCGGGCCAAGGGAGCTGAAGCCACCCACTCACCAAAGAGTTGGGAGACCAAAGAGTCCCGCAAACTCTTGGCTCCACTCAAACGCACAAGCGTCATGCTAAGCTGGAGAATAGTGTCTCAAGGAAAAGGCATAACAAGTGCTACACAAGAGAAAAGGGGGTATGGAGGGGGTTGGGGCTGGGCGCAAAGAAAAGGACTAGGGGTTGGACCCCCAACCCTTAGGCAATCCAACATCTCTACAAACGCATTGGGCAACATTCTACCACATCAAACCCCCTCAATATCCTAGCATACGCATGCAGTTAACGGCAGAAATAGTTTCAAATCTAGAAAATACCAGGTATTCTCGTTTAACATGTTCAAATTTATCGGTTTCACACCTTTCAAAAATCAAAATTGAAAATTTAACATATTGGATTTAACGTCGGTCTCTAGGGAATATGTGGATCCTTAAGGGGATTCTTGTGTTGCGATCAGGTGCGATCCGCTTTGAGTTGTAGTGGCTGCTTACGGTGTGCCTAGGGAGGGTTGTGCCGGGGGTTGGGGAGGGGGGGGGGGTCCTGGGCTGGACGCCCTCGTCCTGCGGGCCCCATTTCCGACACCGTGTCCGACATCACACCGCCGATGGTGCTGCCGGTTTGAGGGTTCGGGGGGGTGGGCCAACCCCAAAAGAGGTCGTTAAGGAGTGCACTGCCCCATGCCCTGACGCCCATCTGCGTGATCTTCCCATTGAGGCGCTACACCACTGCCTCCTCATTGTGGAGCGTGTGGGTACCTCGGTGGCATTGGCGGAGGAGGTTTACTCTCCAAGTGATGCGTGTGGTGCCACATTTCAGAGCAACGGTACTACATTCTGCTGCGAAAGTCGGGTTGTGAGCCAGGCAAGGTGAGGCCGTTCCGGTGCTTGCGGCAACTCCCAGGATGGAGGGGGGGGGGGGCGGGTTTGGGTCGTCTTGTGGTCTCCGCCAGACAATAGGAGACGGTGGCGGAGTTCCGGGGGGGGCGGGGGAATGGAGGTCTCCCCGAGTGCATCAACTAGGCGTAAGAGTCGTCATCCTCCGGAGGTACAGAATGGTCGCTGCAAGTGCGGTGCACAGGCCCCGGCGCGAGTGGCGGGCCACAAGGGCTTTCCCGGTGTGTCCGCTCTGTGGACTAGCCATGCTCCACTTCACAGTGTGCGTCGCGGTCATTGGTCGAGGGGACGTGGGTGGGTTGTTCATTTGTTGATGGGACTGCGGAGTTGGTGTTTGTCACATCCGCGCAGGCGTGCCCCGGTTCGTTGCGTATGGTGTAGATTGTTGGTCTTGCGCGGTGTGTGTGGTGTCCGCCGCGCGGGGGGGGGGGGGCTCCTGGGGCACGGCGTCGCTACATGGCCCATGTTCCCCTCCCTTGGGGGCAGTGGGCGTTGTTGGGGGGAGGGGGGGGCAGGTTGTGCAGTGTCCTTGGAGGGTGTCTTGGTGCGGGGCCCGCCGCGTGTTGAGAGCAGGCCGGGGCAGTGCCGTGTTGCCCCCTCCGCATTAGCCTGGTTGTAAGGGGGCGAGTCGAGTCTGCCATTTGCGGGGGGGGGGGGGGGGGCGACATACGTAGGGGCTCCTAGATGGAGCGTCATGACAAGGGTGGGGCTAGCACGGTGCTCCTGATGTGCCACCTCCTGCATATGGCATGGGGTGGTGGTTTGTTTGGTGTTGGGTCTTCTTGGCGGTGTGTGCTCCTGGCACCGTGTGCTTCGGGCAGCGTGTTTTGTAGTTGGTGCTGGCCGCGTGCAGCTGATTAGTGGCCGGTCGGGTGTGGAGCGAAGGTTGGCAGGGTGCAACGGCATCGAGGGCATGCCCAACGGCGGCCACAGTGGAGCGCACGGATTTAAGGATGGCGAAGCGACGGAACTACAGCCACACGGCTAGGAGGGCTTGCCCTTGTCCTTCCACTAGGCTGCCGGAGGGACGGACAATGTCTCCCCATTCGTGGCAGTGTGTGTCGGCGACCGGCCCCATGGTCAACTCAGTGTCTACTCGGAACCAACCGAAGAGGAACGGAACATGTTACTTGAGGTACCTGTCCGCTGTACGGTACCGTTGCCAGGTTTTGGCGCTCACGTCCCAGTTCTCTAGCGGGGAGTGCATTTCGGGAAGGCCCCCCGAGTGGGGCGTCCTGCCAGGAGGCTCGGTCAAGGACGCTCAAGAGGGGGTTGCTGCTATAGGGGAGCCCCACCGCGCCGCGTGGAACGCGGGGCGGCGCGGAACGCATAGGTGGCCCGACTTTAGCCGTGGCTACATATGGCCTCCGGTTGGTGGTTTATCTTGTGGGGCCATGTGGGCCAGTTGCTGTGGCAATTCTTGTGCCGGTTGTATATATAGGTCTTCGGGGGGGGGGGGGGGGTGAGCAAAGGGGGTTGAGGTGGCAGCACAGGGGGCATGTGTGGACATGGACGAGGCACTTCGGTGGGGGTGGGGGTAAAGGGGGGGGCGGGTGCAGGGTGGTGCTTGCTTGGTGGGGGGCCAGTGGTTGGCAGTGTCGCTGCGGCGTGCTTATATCATGGGGGTGCGTTGTGAATGGGAGCGGTGGGGTGTGTTCGTCATTCCCTTGGAGGGGTTTGTGGGGCCACCATGTGCGGTGCTTCTTCATTCGCGTCCGTGGTTGCGGTGTTCCAAAGAAGGGTTCAAGCTGGTGGGTTCAACATGATGGTGGTGGATAATTTTGCTGTAATGTTCCTTGTGTCCTCGAAGATCGCGGAATGTTGCATTCAGTGGCATAGCTTTCCGGATACCTGTGAGTTGTAGGACAACGGCCGTAGCCTTAGGTTTGGGGTGTGCACGTGCACAATGTGACATGGGCGGCTGTAGAAAGAGGTGCATCAGCCTGTTTGTCATGGGGTATCGTGAGCCCCAATGTGTGGGCTATCTAATCGTGTTGACAGGATCCCACGCCTCCAGTGATCAACGTCCTTGGCCAGAGGATAGTGTTTGAAGTGGTCCCATGTCTGGGGTGCACGCCGTGTGCACAGGGACAAGGCAAACATGTCCAATATCTCCATGGCACGGTAATGGCACCATCAAGCAACAAATGTGAGGAGGGGCAATTGCTCAAGCAGGACTTGTGCTTGTTGTTTTTGCAAGCACACATGGAGGTCTACCGGGTTCAACACATATGAGTAGAGGGGTGCTTGCAACCTTTGCTGTAGAACCCTAAGTACATTTATGAACAGTAGCTGCAATTCTGAGCAGGGAGACGGACATTTATCTCTCACCGCCCTCACCTTGCCCCCATGCCCCGCCACGGTTCCGGTTAGATCCCTTTGAATGAACCAACACCCTCCCCACACCAACTGTGTACGCACACCTCCATGCACACACACGATGTAACCGCAAACAAGAACAAGGGAAGAAAAGCGGTGGAAAGAAAACTCCTCAGGGACAACATCATTGTCCTAAATGTCTTTCGGCGGTACGGGGAAATGAGGGTAGCGCGGCATGACTGGGCAGTGTGCAATCCAAGAAGTCGGCCCGCGGCCCTGTGTAGCGAAGCAAATCACTGGCACCACCTCTACGGCAGCTCCATGCAAACACACACGCCCACACGTGTAGTATACCATACAATCTCGTACAAACAGTGAGTGTACAGTTGGAGCATTGCTATCAAAGCTATCCTCAAGTCCTGTGGTGCAAACTTCCGCGCAATACAAGACCAAACACTAACTCATAGACCACACACATAGTACACATGCAATGCTTGGTGCTCGTGCAAGTTGCGCTCAGCCAAGTCATCTCTCTCTATTAGCGCGCACCTTGGTGATGTCTTAGTGACATTGCTAACTTTTTGGAAAGGGCGGCCGCGACACCAAGGGTGCAGTCATTCGGTGCACCATGCAGGAGTCACAAGCAACACTATGGCCATAGCACACATGTCACACACCCTAATTTGTATGTTGCCCCAAATATTGGTGCAGTCTCAACCGCACCCTAGTGGCCTAGATTAAATCCAATATTTTTAATATTTGGGGGTCAAATTAAAAGGTTAACTCACTTTCCCGCGTTTGTACAAGGGATATGGGGGATACCTAGGGCTAATTTGCAACCCTATGGGGTGCCTTGCGTGTTTGGTGGCACTTTCCACCCGGTGTTTGGGTGGGAGGTTCTACCGGTGTAAATCTACAAAAATGTTAACATGGTACTCGGAATTCATATCTGCTTTAATGTTTGAAAATAATATCTCAGATATTAAATATTACAAAGGGCCAGTTTAATATTAACTCACAGATATTAACCCAAACATTAACCTGCCCTACGAATGCACAAAAACACACAAGAACAGATACCACATCATTTGCTATTCCGTTTCTTGTCTTGCTTATGGCTATACTGGCCAGATGGGTCCGTTTCCGGGCCGTTAGGGTTCGTGCGAACCCTTTGTAGGGTCACCCCCCTCTTGTTCTTTGTTCTCTTTGTTCTCTTTGTCTACGGGGTTAGGGGGTTCGGCGGTGGTTGGTTGGGGTTGGTTAGACTGGGGGTTAGTCTAGGGGGGTTAGTCTAGTCTAGAGGGGTTAGTGGTGATCTTTGCCTTCTTCTTCACCCCCCCCCCCCATCGCTTCTCGCCGATGGGCTTCGGCTTCTTCGGGGAGGGGGAAGAGGAGGCCGCGGGCCACCTCGTAAAGGGTGGTGTTGCCTGGGCATTCCACCCAGACAACAACACCCTTGTTGCGATGGACACCGGGAACGGTGCCCATCTCCGCCCCCCTAGGGTAGGGGACGTGGGCGACGGTCCCGACGATTGGGTCCTCAGCACCGTTGCCCACCTCGAGGGTTGGGGTGATGGGTTTGGCCGGCGGGGGCTTGCGTGTGTGTGTGTGCTCTTAGGGTCTGGGGTGGCTTTTGTCTTGGGTGTGGGGTGGTGGGTTTTTTGCTTTTGGTGCCACCCCGTGGGATGGCGCCGTCACTTGAGTCCTCGGATGACTCGAAACAAAATCTGCTGTTCGTCTTCTGGTGGGGGGGGGGGGGGGGGGGCTGGGGCTTTGGGTTTGGTGGTGGCCTGCGGGGGGCCTCAATTGGTCAGGTGTGGACCCGCCACTTAGCTCCAGCCTGCGGGGGGGGGGGGGGGTTGGCTGTGGACGTGGCACCCGGCATCCCTCCCCCCCCCCCCCCCGTGCGGTGTGGTCGTTCTAGGCGCGCTTGAGGATGGCGTTGAGGCTCTCAATGACATCGGCGCACACCGCGCCCAATCCCACCCCCAACCGCGCCGCATTGGCCATGGCCGTGGTGACATCCTCCTCCAAGTAAAGGAGGCAGTTGGATTGGCACCCGTCCTTGCACCAATGGGCGCGGTATGCGTGCGCAACCTCTGGGGCACGAAGGTCCGTCGCGGGGGGCTTGTTGGAGTACAATTCCCGGAGCAGGTCCCGTATGGGAACCATGGCTTGCCACTCATCATCCTCCGAGGCGTAGGTCAATAGGGGCCAGGCTACTCCCACGCGAGGAACAACGCCCGGGACTCCTGACTATCGGGCGCGGCCGCCGAGCCCAATTTGACTCCCGTACGGGCGCGGTAGAGGGTCCATAGCACGGCCTCGGTGGTGTCCTTCAGGAGGGCCTCAAGGTGGGCCACAATGAAGGTCACTTGGTGGCAGCCCATGGCCATGCAACAATGGAGGATGCATAGGAAGACCCAACATCGGTCGACCACAATGTTTGGGTTTACCTATGCATCCCCCATTGTCCAAGCTACGGCCCGTCTCCTTGTAGCGCACACGGGCGGCCGCCTCCTCCCGCAATGTACGCCGCGTGGCAGTGTTCACCCATGCCGCCGCACCCTTCCCGCACACCCATGTGGTAAATAGAGCCCACCATGGGCGATATGGAGACGCCAATAAGGCGTCGCACAAAGGGCTAGTCTCCCCAAATGACCAGCTCGCTTGCCACCCACCGGGTTGCCCAATAGAACTTTTTGCAATCATGGATCGATTGCAAAACCCAAGAACAAAAGTGGGTTAATACTTGCAATTAATATCTACGGGTTAATATTAAATTCTCCCCAAATGACCAGCTCGCTTGCCACCCACCGGGTTGCCCAATAGAACTTTTTGCAATCGTGGATCGATTGCAAAACCGAAGAATGGAAGTGGGTTAATACTTTTAATTAATACCTGCGGGTTAATATTAAATTCTAATCTATGAACTGAGTTAATACTAACGAAAATCTTGATGTTAACGCGTAGATATGAACGCAAAAATTAACGAACAAAGAATGGGCCACAAACCTACAGGTTCTCGGCCCAAATCGTTGCAAGGGCGGGCATGTCCTTGTCTCCGCACACGGCCATCCCAATCACCCACATATACACGGGTGAGCGGTCCCGTGCACCATGGTTGAGGAGCCCAACGGAGAATTGGGTCCAACTACCACCGGCACAAGGGTACACATCCCCGTGCACGAGGAATGTGAGAGGCCGGAACCAATCGATGACATCCGCAAGTGGAGGCCGTGATTGGACGCAGCGCGCCCAAGATTGAAGCGGCCATGAGCGGCCACTCGCGGGGGGATCCGCAACGGACACGGGAGGCCGCAACTCAAGGGGCTTGGCCATCTCCTTCGATGTGCCCGAGAATTGGTCCCCTGAGGGGATGGGCAGGGGGAACGGATAACCCGTTGCGGCCCTGTATGCAACCCCCCAGCGGGACATATACTCCGACACGGCCCGGAAACCAACCTTTGGAACGTTCAACTCCATGAGGAGCCCGAGTACGTCGGGCGCGGGAAAGAGGAAGGAGGCGTATTGTTTCACCGCCTCCAATTGCTTACTACGATTAAGGACGGGGTAGCCCATCTCCGTGGCCTCCGGCCATCGGGCCTTGGCCAAAGGGGATGAAGCCACCCACTTGCCGAGGAGTTGCGCCACCAATGGGTCGCGCAAACTCTTGGCGCCACTTAGCCGTGCAAGGGTCATGCTAAGCTTTGTAAGTGTGTCCCGAGATAAAGCCATCACAAAGCTGAACAAGGGAAAAGGGCAATATGAGTGAGGTGCATGGTGGGCATGGAAAGTGGGGTGTGTGCGGGGTACCCATCCACATACCCTTGGGACCCCTCTACTATCCCGTTGTGCAGCAATGCACCCCATAAGAAGCCTGAGACATCGTGATATAGAGAGAAAAAGGAGGACACAAATGTGGCAAAATGACGGTAAAGCGAGTTAACCTCGTAACATCTGGCAGGTTCATATATGAATGAGCTCATATCTGAAATACTAAAAATTAACCATATTGAATTTAATCTAGGCCACTAGGGCAAGCATAGTCCACTATGAACTTGGTGTGTTGCCTGCCACGAGGTTCACAAGAATGGCACTTGAGTATTCAATTTTAATGAGTGCCACATAGACTTAGACTTAGACCCAACATACCCCCTGCATAGTCCATGAAGCGGCAGGTAGCAATTGGTGCCAACAACCCTTATTTTCATTCTTCATAGTACTCCACGGGTGCCCCATCTAGCGGTTGACGAACAATGACTTGGCTTTGTGCTAGTCTGTGAAGGCACGTAGCAGTTGGTGCCGGCAATCCTTGTTTTCACTGGATCCCGCATGCCAAAGACGGCAATGGGGAAAAAAAACCACGAACTCAAAAGAGCACCGGTATCGAAGCAGATATATACTCTCATCACTACCACAAGCGGTTACAAACAAAGAATTCCAGAAGCATGTGGCATATGCCCCTTTTGAAAAGGTGAGGCGAAGGGTGGTTCATGTCCAAGACAGGGGCACTTTCAGCAGGCGACACATCTTCTCCAACCGCAGACATTTCGAAATGTGCTGCACTATTCACCAATCCCGATAACAAAACGTAACAAAAGGCCTTTCGTGGGCTATGTATCAAAGGGGGAAGCACATACTAAAGGCAAAAAAAGGCAAAAACAATGGAAGGTGTACAAACACACAACCGGGGGACCGGCAGGTTCCCTCAACATAACCAAGCGCCCACCTCCGGCAACATGGCTGCATGTCATGACCAATTAACACAATCATGATGGTGGGGCCCTTGGTGTGGCAGCCAATCCCCCAATTAGTTTGGGGTATGGCAGTGAGCAGTAGCACCAGAGCTAGTATAGCTGAGCTTGAGGCTTAGCACCCTCCCCTGTTACTATAGCACAGTCGGATTAGGGTACATATTTACCTTGGCCAGGGCCTGAGTGCAGCACATGCTGGATGCATGTGACGACACAAGCCCGACTGAAGGGCCTTGGTGGATCAAATTGGCGATTTGCTGAACCCCAAAACCCTTGCAACAATTGGCAAAACCCCTCAGGATGGTGTGCACCAGCA
Source organism: Eutreptiella sp. 'Long Island Sound 2002' (assembly GCA_964036045.1). Classification (NCBI taxonomy): domain Eukaryota; phylum Euglenozoa; class Euglenophyceae; order Eutreptiales; family Eutreptiaceae; genus Eutreptiella; species Eutreptiella sp. 'Long Island Sound 2002'. The sequence continues at coordinate 45,349,302 of OZ038384.1, forward strand.
ATGGGTAAAATGTGACGATCCTAAAACCCGCCGCTTTGTGGCACCTTTCCCACATTAGTGTAGCCACATGAATGATTTCCTCGTCAAGAGGTGAACACATACATACACGTGGAAGTACCAATAGGCATACCCAATCAGGCATACTCACTTAGCGTTGATGGAACCTACCCCATCCCTACCCAATAGGGTAAATGAAGAAGTGAATTTCACTTCTTCAAAATGTCCTAGCTACGGAGGAGAAGAACCTCAAGAACCCAACAGTCACATTTAGATGCCACAGCCCTCAGGGGACAATCAAGCAAAAGGCGGAGGGGAGGTACCAAGCCGGTGCAAGCCGACGTGCACGGCGCGTACAAAGGAGAAATAGACTTGGTCCCGACCCCTTGGCTGGCATGAAGTGAGCCCTCACTCTGGGTGGTACACCACATGTTGTCGCAGCCACATACCCAAATGGGTGGCCATCTCTGCGGGCTTGAGAGGGAGTCACAGGGCCACCCAACGGACCACAGACACAAGAGGTCCACACAAGGAAGGGAGCCGGTGAAGGCCTTGCTTTTTTTTTTTTAACGAAGTTGCAATATATCTGCAATAGTTCTGTAGCAGTACGAGTCAATCTCGGGATCTAAGTACACTCTCTGAGCCTACCATAATTGCTGCCCCTGACAAGGACAGGGGTCAAGGATGACAGGGAACGAGCAACTTATATTCCTACCTTGAATATACCTGCAGAGCGACCTAGGGCCGCAACGACTCTGTTTGGCCCTCGTCTTCTCACCCCTGATAGGTTTTCTTTGCTCCGGCGATGTGCATGGGTGAGTGCGGTGATGCTCTTTTTCGCTCTGTTATCCTCCTAGTGGTAAACATCCGCGTGGCCGTGAGCAAGTTGTGTTGTGTGGTGCTTCCTCGCGCCGTTGCAAGCCCTTTTGGATAAGTGTGTGCCGTAGACCCGTGATATGATATGATAGGTCCACCTCATGCAGCCACTCCTGGCATGTCTTTTCCACATAATGCGGCCACTTATCCACCCTCCTATACCAGATACTGTCATAGTGCTGGTCTCTAAGAACACTTTGGCACCCGTTGTTGTGCATGTCATGTGCCTCTTGCATCATTCTACTGGTTTGGTACTTAATCCTGGGTGCGGATAATTTCTCCATCACTTTTTGATGCCCGAAGGTATCTTGGGTGAACACCACGTATGTTAGCGCCTTCAACTTGGTCTGGTATGAAACCTGGCGTTGTAGAATCTTGTGACACTCCTTGTCATCTTCCCGTGTCGCCGTGGTAGGTGCCTTGACTTTTGCACGCTTTTGCTTTATGTTTAGGTTTAGGTCTTTAGATGTATACATTACTTGTTGTTGCAACACTTGTGGGGTGGGATTTGGCGTGCACACCCTACGGTTGACCTTACCATACCATGCGCTATCAGATTGAGTGGGAAGTGCTTCTTCATTGTCCCTAGGGGGCGTGGTGAACTCCTTTCTTAGCTGGTAGACAATGTGAAGCATCATGTATTGGTGATGTGCCACGTGCTCCCGGAAGTGGGGTCCATATCCGTTGGACAGTTGGTCATAGAACAAATTGAGAACTCTTAGGCACGCCACATGGTGCATGTCTTCCGGGGACACGTCATTGTACCATTGTTCTGCGTATTCAGCCCATGTGCCCCATGATTGTGCCCCTGCCTTCTGGAAGGAGGGAGCCCATTTTAGGCATTACATTAGCTGCTTGTGCATGGTGGTGCCATGCTTGGTATTGCGCCTGGGGCACTTCACAACATTATGATCCCATGGCGTGCCACATCCATCCCACCGCTCATTTCCCCATAGCCATTTTACCCATGTGATCCGGCGGGTTCCTTCGAGCGGGAGCCAAGACACCCAGTGCGTACCTAAAAATAAAACATAGTGTCTCCTCTCTATGACCCTTTTTTTTGGCTAGGAGAGGCGCAAGACCCGCATTGACAGCGATATCACCTGGGTGGGTAGGCGTGTATTCAGGGAGAGGTAGGCCAGTTGCCATTTTGGCCAGACGGTCGACCTCATCGTTACGTTTGATGTCTGTTCGCTCTTCCTTGGTTTTGGCCTTGGCTATATCCCTGTGGCTTGGGACCCACCTCGAGTGGAGGGGCTTGTTCTGTGTTTCCTCCTGGATGGTGAGCCGTAAATCCATATCGGAACACTCCATATGGGGAGGATGTACGGCGTGGTCCACAACTGCTTTGTTGTCGTAGGTTAGTTCGTGATTTCTGCTAGCCAAAGACGAATTAACGGCAAAACTTTGTAGTGCTGCCCTGTATGAGGTTTGTGGCCTGGTCACTCGGGAAGTGACCTGCAGTGGACCGCAAGTGAGGATCCTCCTGCTCTGCACATTGTTCTTCCTCCTACTTCCTGGGTTAGTTTACTCCCGTCTCCATACCATATGTCGCCTTTTGCCTGCTTTCCATTGGTGTAGCACTTTATTCCTGCCCCCTTCACGGGGGTAAAGCCTGGTGGGACTTCTCCAGGCGCCGGTGAAGGCCTTTCCTATGGCTGTAACCCCCTGCCCTGACCACCCGTTACCATTACCCACCAAGCACCACACAGCCTGGCACCACACGGTGACGGACAGGAGAGCTCGCACCAAGTGTTCACAGAATCATGCTGGTTGTCTTAAGACACCCGTGAGCAACGTGGGCGGATATGAATTCGAAGCTGTGTCCGGGGTACATAGCAGCAGCCCTCAACGATCACTCGGAATCAAGAGCTAGCAGGCAATATCTCTCGAGGACATTCAAAATATGCCAACCCGGAGCGTTTTGGCACTTTTTGGGACATTTCGCTATTTTTGCTTTGATATGTGGAAGTAAGGACCCCCCCCCCTTATTTTGACGGTGGGGAAATAAAAAAAAACATGTTTTGGAAGGTATTTAGATGGGTAGCTGTGTGTTTTGGGGCCTAGTAAGGGGTTGGAAGGACTAAAAATAGGGCATGACACCATCCTACGCACATTGCTAAAATACAAGGCATCAAGGGACGAAAACGGTGACGTGGGCCATGAATCACGAATCACCCCTCAAAGTGACTGCGAATGATGAAAATGAGCAAAAGGAAGGGAAATGTTTTCAAATTCCATGGTAGGGGGGGGGGCGGCAAAGGGTAGGGATGGGCTATTTTTCGGGGTAAAGCGGCTATTTTTTTACCACTCTGGATAGGATCCTATCAACAGTGATGCCCTGCCCCATTTTTTCATACTTTTGCCCTTGTACAGCTCTCCCACTGTCCCCATCTTCTCCGAAACATAACTTTTTGAACTTACCAACCCAAAATTAGGAGGGGGACCCCCCCCCCAAAAAAAAGACACCTGGTAATGTGGGTAGAGGTGCACTGCAGTCTGTCTGAAACCTGACCAGAACAGGCACAAAAAGACCCAACCTATCAACGGTAACGGCCAATTTTCAGAAAAATATTGGTCAGGAACCCCCCCCCCCCTTAACCCCTACATCTCCGAAAGCCCTTTTCAAGGGCTTTCCGAATATACCCCACATACCCCTACCTACGGGACACTCAGTGGGCACAAATGAGGCAGCAAGGGCTCTGGCTCCCAACAACGCTACGAGTTGGCATATTCGGCAATGTCCCCGAGAGAAATGCGAACCCGCCCCCCGTTTTCCCTCACTTAAAAAGCAGCCACAGAGCTTACGCGCTGCCCGTCATGCATGCACCGCAACCCTGTCGCCCATGCACTCAAAATGAGGCCCCAGGCAGATGTGAGTTTGTTAGACACCTTTGGCATAACACAGGGCGATTCCACTGAGGCAGTAGTACCTATCATCACATTTTCTCGGAACTGGGCCAGTGTTGCCTGTTCGGGTCCGAGGTTTGCACTCTCCAAGTGGGGAACCCGCCGCCCACAATCTGCAGTTCCCCAAGGTCCCACAAATGGTGCACCACCCGTTTCAACCCCCATACTGAATGCAGGTCTGCAGCCTGCGCACTGAAACTACCACCCATTGGTATACAGCCTTGTCAGCACCAAACGTCCCAGACAAAATAGCAAAAATTGTCTCGGTGAGGTCCCGTCAAACCGCATCGATCAACTTTTCATGTGGTACATGGTGATGGGATGATACCCGCTTTGGGCCGAGGCATGAACTTCAACTGACTCTGCAGGGCAGCACTCTTCAGGGGCGAAGGCGCGCGCACTGCTGAAGCTGCTGCCCCCGCTGTCGCGGCTGTGGTCTTCGAGAGGGACGCAGCAGCCTCTCGTGTCCGAGGCGGCGGGGCCCTGCGCACGGGCACTGCGACAATGCAGCGGTGGGACGGATCACTGGGGGCCTCCGACACCATCGTTGACGTGCCCGAGCGTGCTGCGGTCTTGCAGTGCACAGTGAGTGAGGCCTCATGGACTGTGTGGGGATAGGGACTGTCTGCTGGGGCATGGCCATTGGCTGCATGCATAGCGGCGGCAGTGCCGTTCATGTTGTGAAGGGTGCTGTGGACTGGCACTGGCGGTGGGCTTGGGGGGCTGGTATTGCCAGTTGCTGAGGGTGTGGCTGCAGCACCGTTCATGTTTGATTGGGTGCTGCGGAAGGGTCCAGGAGGAGGAGTGGCCGTCCTGGTGTCTGTTGTTGAAGGGACAGGCTCTACGTGGCCACGTCTATCCATCAAGGGACTGTCGGGCGCTGATTGGGGGGGGATGCTTGCTGGGTGCAGCGGACTGTATCCTGCGCAGTTGGGAGTGTGGTCTACGTGAGAGTCTGTGTGGGAGCGACTACGTTCTGCAGGAGAGTGGCTGTGTGTTGTTTGGGAAGGGCTGTAAGCGGAGTTGGAGGGACTGTGAGTTGTCTGGAAGGAAGCATGAGCGGAGGGACTGTGGCAGAGGGAGTCTGTGTGGGAGCGCCGACGTTCTGCGTTGGAGCAACTGTGTGTTGGAAGACAATGAGCGGTGTGGCAGGGACTGTATTCTGTGTGGGTTGGACAGCGCGTTGTGTGGGAGGGACCGTGCGCCTCGGTCCAGGCTTGAGACGCCGCGGAGTGCAGCGTCTCTGTGCTGTTGGGAACGACAGTGCCCAGGTCTTTGGGATGACCAATCTGTGCAGTCGCCAAATGCAGAGGGGCATCCAGTGCCATTTGCAGCAGATAGTCCTGGCAATGGATGGCAAGGGGCGTCAGCCCCCATGTGGCTGCAAAGGACTGCATGGTCTGCGCGTTCTGGGGGTCGAGGATGCAGCGCCCGGTGTACATGAACCGCAGGAGGTGCCCGATGGTCTTGGACGTTAAAGACTTCCACTGGACGTGCCCGTAGACTGCCGCGTGGTACAGGTCCTTGCTCCACACCAAAAACACAAAGGTGTGCGCGTGCAGCACGAGCCCATCAGCCGCGATGATGGCCAGGTCAGACCCCCATGTCTCGGTCTGCAGGCTGCCCAGGCCCTGCAGGAGGAGGTCCGATAGGTCCAGGGGCAGCGGGTGCCCAGGACTCATGGCTGTGGAGAAAACGTCAATGCGGCGTGTTGGATCTTTCTATGCTGGGCATTTCCATAGTTTCACGCTGTTGGCACAAAGGGGGATATGAAGCAACATTGAAATTATCAGAATAGGATCGGTTACAGTGGAACTTGAGGGGCAATGAACTGACATGCAGCAAAAAAAAATTGCCTTGCGCGTGCGCTGCATGGAGACGCCCCCTTGTAGTTGAGAAGCTCCTGAATAAGTGGTACCAAACAACAACAATGCCCAAATACACAAAATATAGGTCGCAGGTACGGTGCAATATGAAAAATTCGCAAGGCGCATGCAAAGTGTTAAATTTTGTGAATGTGCAAAGTCATTCGACCACCTTTAACACCGCACCATGTGCCATGATCTTTGAGCGACCTCCCTGTCGGTTGGTTGCATGTTGATCTATCCACTTGTACACGTGCCTACTTCTGGTATACCAGTGTGGGCATGTGTGGGCAGATGTGAAGGTGTGTACAACATGTTTTGGCACGTTCCCAATGCGGACCAACAGCTGCGTTCATCGGCCCCAAGGTGTAGAGTGGCAGCACCTTCTAAGATGTGCACCAGCCGCATAGTGCCACTCAAATACGACAAGACCTGAGTGTTGTGGGCAAGAGACTGTCACACACAGACGGAGGGTTGACAGTGTGTGTGTGGGCGGGGGGGGGCTGCAGCGGGCTCAGCAGATGGTGCACAAGAGCTGCAGGCACACACAGCAAAGCGTAAGCTTGGCCACTGTCCCCCGTCGGAAGCATGGGCAACCATCACACACAGGGTGGGGAATGCCAAGGGTGTGTGTGTGTGGGGCACGATTTCCTGTCATCAACAATGTATGTAACCTGGGGTGGCAACACATCTATGCACATTTTTCTTAAAAATTCTCGCGCACAAAATTGGCAGCACACTTGAATGAATGGATGGTCGTGGTGACCTCGTTGGACCGCAACAGACGCTGCGAAGTGCTCTTGCGAATGCTGCCACAATCATTTTCTGCTGTGGCATTGGCATCTTGCCCCGCCAGCACATTCCAGCTAATTGATAGCGGTTGGCAACATCTGATGCCAGTCATTTGTTTTTTTTTTGTTCCGACACTCGTGAGTTCAGCCATCAAGGCAGACAGTGTGCTTAGGCAGCAGTGGCCTAGAGGTATGTACAGCAAAGTCAGCTTAGCCACTGGGTTGGATGTGGGTGAGGCAGTTCTCCACAGAGGGAGAGCCCAATGGGGGCGCAGGACCTGTATGTATTGTACACTCCATGCAGGTGGTGGGGCTTGCCACGACCACAGAGGGTCAATACCTAGAAAAACTGCGAAGTTACGACTGCATCAAAACCAAAGAGCAACTAACCATCGGGAACTAACAATCAAGACATATAGGGGGCCCCTGGTGCAGAACCGAAAGACTCATACACCGGGGTGGAAAGTGAAGCAGGCTGAATCACTCAGGCGGGTCCATATTGCAGAGTCGGGTACTGGGGCCGCCTCAGAAGCTTATCTCTCGAATGCAGGACCCAGTGAGTTGGGTGAAAGGGAGGGCAGCGCCTTCTCTGTTGGGCGACCCTGTAAGTTGGACAGCAGTCGGGCTGGGGGGTTGTAGGCACCGCCGCTTGCAGACACGGGTATCGGGGGACAGCGGGCGCCGGCGCTGATGCCAGTCATTTGTCCGCCAGAGTGCTGTTCTTCAGTACTACAGCCGGCCTTGCACCACCTGGTTGAGACAGGTGGAGACTTCCTTTCACCTAGCATCAGAGCCACAACAATGGGATTTGGCGCACACATACAACCTAACCAACCCCCAGGGGAAAAGGGCCAGGTGATGGCGTACCCCCTTTTGGGGACAGCGCGGTTAGACACCAGACACAATGTTGGTATGCATGAGAAACGGGACACAAGGATCTTGAATGCACAACCCAAATACGTGGCAAACAAGACACTGCAGTGGAACAGCATGACTTTGCTTCCACGGACAGTGATAGTGAAAGTGGCTCACTGCTCCATTGCCTCCCGATAGAACTCTTGACACACAGTTCATTAACATGCGTACCCCTCTGCACTGGCATACTCTGCCCCATTCTTGATGGTTTGGCCTTTTATGCAAGAGCCTGTTGAGGCACATCCCCTACTGGGATGTGCAAGCAGGTTCCATGACAGTGAAAGCAAGTCCATGAAGTGTCCTGCTAGGCAAATGTAGCAAGCAGGCAGCAACTACAATTATACCACCCAAACAAATTGAACCTGCCCCTAGTGTATTGCTATTCAGATCCCCTACATCTGGTCCTGTCCAATCCCTGTAACCCCATGGGCGAGCCTGAGAGCACACACAGAGGTGGAAACCTTCGCCGTGTGAGTCTTACAATTGCAGCCATTGCCTCCACTTTGGCCTGTCACATAGCAGTGTGCTCCATCCCAGCAGTCGGGGCGTTCTGCCAGCTCTTTCCCTGGTTGTTGCCTGCCCTTCTAGCGTGCTTCCATCATCGCCTATCCCCCTATCCTCAACATTGAACATGGGTGGTGTCCCTGGCACCCCGATTGGGCGCACCAGGGACGACCCTATCCTAAACCCTCTTGGAGATTTGTCACGTGCATGGGTGGCCATCCCATCGGTAACAACCGCCACGTTACTTAGGCGTCACAACCCGACCGCCCCCTTGGGGCAAGATGGCCCACGAAACCCCATGCACGGGTGCAATTGAAAATGCTTCAAAAGGGGTTTCGTTTTAGGGGTGGAACACATGCCTGGCAGGAAACATGCAAAAAGAAACAATCGAAAATGAAGAATACTCAAAATCTTGCAAAAAGGGTCCGTCGGAATGTTGCCTTTTTTCAGGATAGTCCCTTCTATTTCACATCCGTGAGAGAGAGCGATGTGGTATTACATTTGGACCCCCCCCCCCCACCTAGAACCCGTACATGCACCGTAGAAGCAACCAATCTTTGTGTCTCGCATTTACTGTACTAGGACTTCCCGGAAAGGCACCATAATTTACCCTATGAACAAGAGGAAGACAGAGTACAGACTTAATGACAAGCTTAATGAGCATGTCTTTGTCAACCAGTCCGAGGAGTACACTCAATGGTAGGCATAGACCCCTGGCACAAATTGTGGATGGTGCTGGTAAGCAAATTCTTGACAAACAAGTAAACGAGGCACATGCTGCAGTGAAATTGCAAAAGCTGGCCAAAATTTCAGCTGGCAGCCACAAAAGCTGGTATGAAACGTACATATCACTCACCCTAGCGCGTCCTCCATGTCCCAAGATTGTGCCGGTGCCTTGTAGCTAGCTTTGGGGTGGCAGTTGCAGTGCCGAAAGGGTGTGTTGTGGCCTGTGAGGGGGTAAAATGAGCTACAACCCTTGGCACGCGCTTGAACGCAAAGTTGCTCCGGCCAAATGGTTCCAGTGTTCAAACAAAAATGGCCGGAACAAAAAGTTCGAAGTTGATTTACCCCCCAACCAAGCAAACCCATTCATGCTATGACAACATGTTGTTTGCTGGCCTAGGGGCACCCCGCTAGCACTTTCAGATTTGTTGTATTCCGTGTTGTCGTGCGAAAAACATTTGCCTTCAAAAACAGTTTTTGCCGGAACACCACCGGAACACACCGGAACAAGTTACCGGAACACCACCGGAACACGCATGCGACACAAAAAGCAAAGTGTGGATAAAGGGTAAGTGAAACATACATTGTAGGTTAGAGTGCCGGCAAGGGCACATGGGGTTAGTCTCTTTGTACGTCCCTAGGCTACTCCTCTTGCGTGGTCGGCGGGGCGCGGGGTGCCCCGGAACTTACCGCCCCTTCGCCCTCGCCGACCACCGACCCGTCACCCACTACCCCTTCACCCTCCAACCCAGCGACCTCCACCCCCATACCCTCATCCCGGTTAGCCCACGGTGCACCCTCACCTGCCCCTGGCCCATCCCCTTCGTCTCCCCCATCCCCATCCCCATCCCCGTCCCCGTCCCCGTCCTCGGCGTGCGCATGCTTGTCGTCGTCACCCTCCCCCTCTTCACCCGCCTCCTTCTCCTTCTTCTTCTTCTCGAGGAACTTTTTGGCTTGCCTTCGGGTCCGCCACACCGCGGCGTTCGGCACACCAAAAAAATCCTCGTCCCCCGGGAACCTCTCCCATATTTCCCCTTTGGGGGGGGGGGTCCACCCGCGGCAAGGGCCTCCTTGCCGTGCTCGATCCCCCACACCACCTTGTCGCAAAAAACGACATAAACATTTTCCCCCGCCTTGTACTTACACCCCCCTCCCCCGCCCCCCTTGCCTTGGGCTTTGGCTTGGGCTTGGGCGGGGGGGTATGCCTTGGCATGTCCGCCATTGGGGATGCAGGGGTGGGGTGGTGGGGGGAGGGGGGCTTTGGGCTGGGCTTGGGGACCTTCTTGGGGGGTCGGGGGGGGGGGGGGGGCGGTCTTAAGGCCATCGTCACATACATTGCTGGTACCATGCTCGCTAGCACCTACAATGTGTGGTTCGATCTTGTTGCTTGAGGACCCTTGGCCGCCGTTTACTGTCCGGTAGCGGGGTCGGGGCCCCGCTGCCGCTCAGCAACGTTTGGCTGTTACGTTGAACCCCGATGACTATGGTCCCGGACTGGCGCTCTCAAATTGTTGGCAACAGACGCATTTCAAAATGAACCAAAGGCACATTCGTGGATGGCACGTCGTGCCCTACCTAAATATCAGTTGCCAATTTTTTTCGTTGCCACAATCTGGAGATCCGCACAAAAATCGCACCTTCTAAGATGTGCACCAGCCGCATAGTGCCACTCAAATACGACAAGACCTGAGTGTTGTGGGCAAGAGACTGTCACACACAGATGGAGGGTTGACAGTGTGTGTGTGGGCGGGGGGGGGGGGGGGGGCTGCAGCGAGCTCAGCGGATGGTGCACAAGAGCTGCAGGCACACACAGCAAAGCGTAAGCTTGGCCACTGTCCCCCGTCGGAAGCATGGGCAACCATCACACACAGGGTGGGGAATGCCAAGGGTGTGTGTGTGTGGGGCACGATTTCCTGTCATCAACAATGTATGTAACCTGGGGTGGCAACACATCTATGCACATTTTTCTTAAAAATTCTCGCGCACAAAATTGGCAGCACACTTGAATGAATGGATGGTCGTGGTGACCTCGTTGGACCGCAACAGACGCTGCGAAGTGCTCTTGCGAATGCTGCCACAATCATTTTCTGCTGTGGCATTGGCATCTTGCCCCGCCAGCACATTCCAGCTAATTGATAGCGGTTGGCAACATCTGATGCCAGTCATTTGTTTTTTTTTTGTTCCGACACTCGTGAGTTCAGCCATCAAGGCAGACAGTGTGCTTAGGCAGCAGTGGCCTAGAGGTATGTACAGCAAAGTCAGCTTAGCCACTGGGTTGGATGTGGGTGAGGCAGTTCTCCACAGAGGGAGAGCCCAATGGGGGCGCAGGACCTGTATGTATTGTACACTCCATGCAGGTGGTGGGGCCTGCCACGACCACAGAGGGTCAATACCTAGAAAAACTGCGAAGTTACGACTGCATCAAAACCAAAGAGCAACTAACCATCAGGAACTAACAATCAGGACATATAGGGGGCCCCTAGTGCATTTTTTTTTATCAAAAGGGCCAGTTCATAAAGTGCCAAGGGCCACCCTGGGCCAAGTTCGATGCAAGGTACAGATTTCGGCAAAGCCAGGGTGTGCATACGGGCTGCAGCTCGTGACTGCGCCCCCATGGTTTCCCGTTGAGGTGGGTGTGGTCATGTCATTGGAATTTCCCACTCATTTGGATCCCAGTGCGTTTTGTGGCGTTTTGGTAGCGGTTGCATCGGGGCTTCCCACAAGGTGGGGTCCCAATGTTCACGCGGCCGTTTCCGTATCAGGTATATTGCCTGTCGGGCTGGTCGAATTGTTTGCCAGTATTGTGTTGTCTTGTGTTTGCAGGCGTCATGGTAGCACTGTGTCATGTTTGCCAAGTGTTTCTGCTGGTGCCACATGTAGAGTGCTTGTCGTAGGTGCAGGTCTAGCAGCTTCTCGGTGCCAGCAGTCAGCTTCCGGTATCGTCCGCTGATCAGCAGCAGCAGTTTTGCATCTGCATACCATATCCCTGTGTCGTACTTTGCTTGTTCATACCATTGCCTGCGTATTTGGCACAGGTGTGCGTGTGTGTGTCCTGCAATTGTGGCGTTGTCATCTGTTCCTCGACCAGTTTTGTGACGAGCCTGTGGTAGTCTGTTTTGGCCGTCAGTGTGTTGGTGTAGCACGTGTGCAGGGTGTGTAGGTGTTGCCTTGCCACCGCAGCGGCGTGTGCTCTGTGGTATATGTCGTGTGTTTGCTGTGCGTGTTCTTGAGCCAACTTGTCTGTTGTCCTTCTGTACTGCTCCCATCGCTGTGCGTCAACGCTGAGACGCTGACGCTTCTTGGTGTGTTCGTCTTGTGCTGTGATAGTTGCTCGTCTTGCGAACCATGCCACTGCCTCATCGTCGTCTGCGCCGCGCGCATCACGTATCCATTGGTCGGGGTCGATGGGCTCCGCCGTCGCGACCTCGGTCTTACGTTTGCGTTTCGTACCGCACCACATGGGCGCCCCGACGTGGTTTCGTAGGTTTTGCGGTGTTTCACGCGGTGGAAGTGCCTGAGCGACGTATTTGGTCAGCCATAGGGGTGACGGTGGTTGGTGTGGCGTAGGGTCGGCGTATTTCCGTCTTAGAGTTTGGACGGACTGTATCATGCGAAACTCGAAAAGGCCCACCTCTGTCCGAAGTTTATGCCGTTCTGTAGTGGGTATAGCGTCGATGAGAGACAGTGGTACGAGCAGTCTGGCACAGAGCCATAGTTCTTGGTTGTTGCCCGTTTGCTGCCATTGGTACGTGTATTGGGCCCAATCAGTCCAGCTCTTGCGCCACAGGTCCCAGAAATCGCTCCAGGCGGGACAGTAAGCCAGCCTTGACTGCACTGATGCTCCGTGTTGTTGGCCACACTGGGAGCAGAGGGTGGGTGTTCGTTCCCAGGGGGCACCCACTTCCCACCACCGTACCTGCCCCCACAGCCAGGGTGTGCACGCGTTCCGTCTGTAATGTTTCATGGGGAGCCAGCTCACCCAGTGTACCTCTGGTGTTTGTTTTTGTCTACGCACTTGCATGATCCATGCCTTGGCAGGCGTGGGCATGATTTGTCCTGTGATGACAATATCATGGGGTTGTGGTTGTTGGGTCCATGGGTCCATGGGCAGGTTGTCGCCCATATTGGCAAGGACGTCGGAGTGGTTGTTCCCCTGTATGTCCTGGTAGTCTTTATACGTGGTGGCTTGTTCTAGATTACGGTGTCTTGGTGTCCATCGTATCGTCAATCGTTTCGAGGAGGAGTTGAGATACCCTATGTCGCGGTAGTCCTGGTCCTTGACCACTCCTTTGCGTTTTATAGGTGTGGCTTTCACCACACTCTGGTTGTCAAGTATAATGTCGTCCCCTGGCTTAGCCAGTTCAGAGGCCAAGGCGCAGGCGATTGTCTTGGCCCGATACACCTGTTGAGGCCCGTGCACCCGGAAAGCTGCGCGGTAGGTCCCGTTGTAAATGCCCCCTCCTGCTCGTCCGTGTCGTTTCGACCCGTCTGTGTACCACCGGGTGGTGGTGGGTTCTCCCGTGTAGTGTACAGTGATCCCGTGGATCTTCTGCTGGTGGGGTAGCGCCTGACATACCTCCTGGGTTTCCTCAGGGGTTGGCTCGTCTGGAGGGTTCATCCAGCCGTAGTCTAGACGGTTGGTTGCCGGCCGCGTCTTGCGTGCATGTGACTCTTGGTCCTCCTCTGAGCTCTCCAAGTCGTATAGTCCCGCCGACAAGGGGCGATGTTGCCTGGGTTGGGATATACGCTGACCCACCGTGCCCCCGAGGGCTCGGACGGCGTCGATGTATTTATATTGGGTTGCGGTGAGCGGTTGTGTAGGGCCGGTATGCTGCAGCTCTTGTTGACCAATTGTGACCCATCGGGTGATGTAGGACCACCATAACTGGCGGAGGCCAAGTCCCCCTTGGCTGAGGTTGGTAGTCAGCCGGTGTTTGTTCATTTGCTGTTCTATCCCGGGTGTGTCCCGGATGAAATGCAGCAATATGTCGTCCCAGCGCGCCATCCCCGTCCTTTTTCGAAGGAAAAGCCCCCTGTAAGTCCACCGGGGGATGAGGACGGCATTTATGATGGCCACCTTTTCGTAGGCGTTGAGCGGTAGGGTCTTATATGCCGCTACGTCGTGGTGCAGTTGTGTAGTGACCATGTCCCATGTTGTGTCTTCTTGTGTGGGGTGGGTGAGCACGTGCCCCACGTACGTCATTATGGGTGGTCGCACGGGGATGAGCTGGTGCTGCCAAGTGATGGGTGTTAGGTCGTAGTCCTTAGCCCAGTGGTACACTTTAGTTTTGTCCTTATTGAAGCGTAGCCCCATTGTGTAGGCCACGTCGTGGAGTGTATCTAAGGTGTGTAGTAGTGCTTCCTTCGTGGGTACACGCACAGCTATGTCGTCAACGAACACGTATAGTTGGGCTCCCGGGCATTGCTCTTTAGTTTCGCGTAGTAGTATGTCGTAGTATAGTAGAAATAGTGTCGGGGAGAGGGGGCACCCCTCCTTCATACCCCTGGTGGGGCGTATGGGGAGGTCCCTTCCGTGTAGGGTCAGTACAGCCGGTGTATGTTGGTATATTTCCCCCAACATCCGGATGATGTTTTCTGGTGCCCCTGCCTCCTTGACGATCCCAGTCAGCATGGGTCGAGAGACTGATGGGAAAGCTTTGGCCACATCGAGTAGGGCCACGTACCCGTCCTCTGTGTGTAGGTCGTTTAGTAGTTTTGTGGCTAAAGTTGTGGTGTTTCTGCCCCGTGTGGCGCCGTGTTGTATGTCTAGTAGTCCCGGGGTCATGGCCCTTGAAATACGCGTCAGGAGGAGGCGTGTGAGTATGCTATATATGGCTGTGGATACGTAGATTGGCCGGTAGTTTCTTGGGTCCTGGGGATCTTTCTTTTTACATATGAGCACTACCCTGGACTGTAGGCAAGCCACTGGGATGTTTTGTCCGTTCTAGACTGCAATGATTGCCTGGTATAGTTGTCGCTGTATGTGGTTTGGTAGGTGCCGGAGCAGGTGCGGGGGGACACCATCAGGCCCAGCTGATTTATTCTTTGGTGCCCGAAGGCACCACAGGTACTCCTCGCATGTGGGGGTTGTGGTGTTCCATGTGTGATGCCGTACATGTTTCCGTATAAGTCACCGGCACGCGTCCTCGTCGTATGTTGGGTCGCCCGCGAAGTGGTTGAGGACGTATTGTGTTCCTCCTATCGGAGGCTGTGGTGTGTCTTGGGCTATGAGTCCGGTGCGCCATCTGTTGGCCATTTTATAGAAATAGCCTGATCTGTGCACCGCTGCTCAACGTAGTTTGCCGATTTGTCTCCGTATGTGTTGCTCTTGTGTCTCCCCGTATTCACGTAACCGTGCTTTGGAGTCCGTGGTTTCCGACCAGGTTGCGGTGGCCGAAGTCTTGGTGCGCGTGGGTTGTCGTGGTCGCGTGGGCTATTGCCGATAGGATGCGCCGTGCCGTGTGTAGGGGTGGGTCGGTGTGTTTTACGGGTAGTGTAGATATGGAGTGAGTAAACTGTTGAAAGTATGTGGTATACCACTTCGTGACTGTGGGCTGCGGTTTCCTGCGGGTCTGGGTCGGGGGCCCCTATCCTCCAGCTGACCCCAAGTAGGACCAGGGCATGATCCGATATGGGCATTTGTATGGTGTCATAGTAAGTCCAGGGTATGTTGGGTATTTGTTGCCTAGCCAATATGGCGTCCAGGCGACGTGGACGTCCATGCCTAGGTATGCGGGTATAGTACTGTGGGGGCTCCGGAGGCTGGCTACTCGTGTGCCATGGGTCGAGGAACACTCCCTTGGCCAGGTCTTCGTGCCACGGGCGTGTCGGGTTGGGTGACCAAATGTCATCATTGTAGTCCCCCATTACAATGTCATAAGGTCGGAGGGACTGCAGGATTAGGTCTACCTCTTCTTGTCCTGGCGGTTGAATTTGGAGTACACACACGCTATGGTGCGGCGGGGGCTGTTGGGGAGTTGGAGCCTGATGGCCCCTGCTAAACCGTTTGGTGAGTATAACGTTTCGAGTATGTGAGGGACCACGGTGTTGCGGACAATGAATGCTACCCGTGGCTCGGTCCCAGGCGCAGCGTAGCACTTGTAGTCGTTGTTGAGTGCTGTTGTGGCTGCCTCTGGTTTAGGGAAACACGGGTTATATTCCTGGATGCCGCAGAGGTCGATACGGCACTGGCTGATTAGGTGGAGGGTACTGGCCCAGCGTTGTAGGGTGACGGAGCCTTGTGCTCCTTGTATGTTCCAGGTGGCCAGTTTCATGTCGTGGTCCTTTGCGGTGGTCGTGTCATCTAGGCTGTCATACCGTGGATTTGTGTTGACCACCAGGTGTTGTGCATATTCCTCTATGTCGAGCAACGGAACGGGGGGTCCCAGCACATTCCGGCACCCGCTCCGGAGCTGGTATATCCTGCGGTGTCCGGGGTTGGGGTGTACATCTCCGCATTGGAGGACCCAGTTGTTGTTGAACCGTGTGTTGTGAGGGTTGGTAACCGTGGTGATGGACACAAGTGCGTGGTAGTAGCGGCTCTTCCCCCGTGATAGGGGCGGTCGGGGTGTGGAAAAAGCAGGCGATATAGAGGAGGAGCAGGCCGGGCTGCCATATTTGGTAACCGTGGAGGTTGGGGCCCCGTGAGTAACCGTGCCGGTGCCGTAGCGGCGGGGTATATTGCCTGTGTATTCTCCGGTTCACAGGGAGCAGATATGCCGGCCCCTCTGTATGTGTAGTGGGCGCCAGGAGTAGGAGGAGGGCCGTAATGGCGATGCAGGGCATGAGGAACATGCACCTCACTTTTTCCCTTTGCCCTGCTGGTTTTTTGACGGCCCCTTTCCTTTCCCTTTGTGTTTGGTGTCGGCGGTGAAAGCAGCCGTACCGTCTACCTGGTGGTTGGTTTGTGGTGATGTAGGCATTGCCTTCTTCTTTTTTGGTGGTGGTATGGTTTTTGTGGGGGTTTTTTGTGGTGTTTTGTTGTGGGCCTTGGTTTTCTGTGCTTGGTGTGGCTGTCGTGCGTGTGCTGTTGTGGGTTTTGCTGGTTTGTCCGGTTGCCTGTCGGGGGGTCTATCCGTGTCCATGGTGGCCAAGTGTGGGTGGAGGTCCGTTGGTGTGACGTCATCGTTGGTATGGCCGAGTTCGGTCAGGATGGCCTCATCCCAGTCTGCCACGTTGATGGGTTCAGGCTCTGCGAGCAGCTGCTTTTCCCTGTTGATTTCTTTGATGACGCGTTCAGTCATCATGTCTACGCCAAGCTGCTTCCCTGCCTTCATTCGTCTGCGGAAGGCCGCGTCGTCACGCGTCTCCTGTGGCATTTTGTTTGAGAGCATCTGATCGATGCGCTCTGTTACTTGTGTGTCCGTGTTATCGTCTCCTAGCGTTATGTGGACGTATTCACCGGGTGCCACTCCGATGTATTGTCCGGCACTGAGGGCCACTGCCGTGGCATGTTGGTATTGGAGCGAGGCGTAGGTGCAGCCTGCGTCGCTCCACATGTTGGGTTCTGGTTTCCAATTGCTCCAGCATCCAAAGAAGGATGCCACGACTTTCGCCGTGTCGTCTCCTGCGCCCTGCGTCCACCCTCCGAACACCGTCGTGGCGTCGTTTCTGGTCGGTTTTGGTGGCCGCTTGATGTCCCTGGAGCGGCTTGTGGACTGTGTCCAATTGTTGCGGTTGAGTATGACATTGGTCATCATGTGGACCAGTTTGTAGCTTTTCATGCCCTTGAGTAGCTGGGCAATCAAGCGTCGGTCTGCGTCTAGGTGGAATTGTATCAGTAGACGGTATGAGTCTACTGGTCGGAAACCCTTGAGGAAGGATGTGATGCTCCTTCCTAGCTCTGGTTGTTCCCTGTCCAGGTCGTCCAGGATTTCCTGCACGGACGTTATTCTGTCTTCTTTGTGTTCTGTGTATTGTTGTCTCAGTATGTATAGACTCTCGTAGTCTGTTTCGGTGAGCCAGTAAGGTCCGGGGCTGCCGGCATTTTCCTCCTCTTGTTTTATGGTTTGTAGTGCCTGCGTCAGACGAGGCAGCAGTTGCATGGGCAGCTGTAGTCTCCAGGCGTGTGACCCACTTTGCCCTGCGGTGTGCTCCGAGGCGCACTTCCACCGAAATGTGTTGTGTGGGTCCTTGCTTGCTATGGTGGATGTGACGTCAGACTGGTGGCCGTTGATTCGTTTCATAAACGCATCCCGCGTCCTAATGCCAGTTTTTGGTGGGCACTCCACTACGATTGTAGTGTTGGCCGGTTCTGGTTGCAGCGTGTCTGTGCGGTCCTCCAGTCCCACTTGTATGGGTGTGCCCTTCGTGAGTGCGTAAGTTTTGTGCGTGGGCTCGTGTCCCATCTGTATGGTGTTGTCCAGGTGGAGGGGCATGATGGGCTTGGGTTGTAGATGGTCGACTAGGGTACCGTGTTCTGGGGACCACTTGCGTACTGGGAATTTGTCGAAGTGGTATACGCCCCTGACATAGCGGGCCAGCTTCCGTAGAGGGGCGCGGTGGAGGCAGTCCATGCGGTAGGTGTGCCGTGCTGTGGTATCCTGTCGGTCCGCCACATATGCCAGGATCAGTTCCTTGGCCCCTGGATCGCCGAGTGCCCGTAGGACTTGGTCGACCCGTTCGTCCTCGCTTCCGCCCCATTCCATTTGTATGGCGGCGCGTTGCATCCGTCGGTCATGGTTGCGGCGGGTCCCGGTCGCCTGTGGTAGTAGTAGGTATGTCTTGTTCCGGATGTCTGGGTTCCCTTGATGGTCGGCTTCCGTATGGACTGTGTACCGTTGTGCCTCGGCCATCTCGGATACTGTGTGTATACCGTAAGAGTCCGCCTCGTGCATCACCGTCATGACGTCGCGTAGTTTGTGTTGCGCAAACAGGGGGAGGTGGTAGGTGTTCCTGTCATACCATACCCCTGCTTGTGTTTGTCTCCTTATGTGTTCTGTGGTCACTGCACGGTTTGGGTGCTTTGTTAAGTATGCTTTCAGTCTGGTTTGTGCGTCGTACACGACTGAAGCTTTCAGTGTGTCTTGTTCTGATGTTGTCATTGGTTGTTGTGACGTGCATGTGTTGAGTTTTACGAGTTCTTCTATGAGCTGATAATCCGTCGGTGTGTGTATGGGTAGTTTGTCCAGGGGGTTGTTGCCGTCTTCGTGGAATGTGTATGCCTGTGTATCCTCCAGAGGGGGAGGGGGGGCGTAACTAAACCCGTCTGTGTGGTGGTCGTGTGGTGTACTAGGTTCCCCGTTCTGGGGGGGTTCCCGTTTGGTGGTATCCTCTGATGGGGGGTGTGGGGTTGACTCGAGGGCGTCCGGGGGATCTTCCCTTGCGTCCACTTGGTCGTGCACATCAGTATGCAGTCCGGACGTATTTCTTTCATAGTTTTCTGTCAGGGTGCGCACCAGGCCATGGGGTGGAGCGTTGCTGTCGGGGCCTGGGTTTGGTTCCACATCGCCATCCTGCGTGGCATCTGGAACCCATTGGGTGTGTTGTGGGTAGGCGACATCCGGGGTAGCGGGTGGGATCATATCGTGGCGCGCATCCGGTGGGTGGTCAGCTGGTACCCAGTCGGTGATGTCGTACTCCAGGAGCAGGTCGTGTTGCAAGGGTTGGACCAGGAAGAGCCAGTACCGTATGGATATGGCCATTTGGAAACCTTCTCTCGTGTCCGTGAGGACATGCAGTTTGTGTCTTGCGATATGGTAGTAGGGGAGGTCAGTTCTGAGGTGCACCTCCCACAGTTAGCCTGTTGTGCTAGTAAGCCGCCTCCATACGTTGTATGCCAGCTGCGACGGTGGGTTGAGAGTTGCATAGTAGTCCGTGTATGTGAGGAGTCGGTTGTTGTAGATTTGTATGTGGAAATATGCATATGTTGGGTCGTCCGGGGGTGGGGGGGGTATCCTTGGATGCAGCGTGCTGCGGCACAGTGGGCATCTCGGCAGTCTTGGGTCATTAGCGCAGTCCCGACACAGCCTAGGCCTGGGGTCACAACTCAGGTGTGTATCCGCGGGGCTGTCCAAGCATACGGGGCAGTCCTCTGAGACCTGATCACCGTCGTCCGTGTTTCCCGCGTGTTTGTGTACGTCGTCGTCGGGCTGTTGGGGTGGTGGTGTCGCCAGTACATACACTGGGGTGGAAAGTGAAGCAGGCTGAATCACTCAGGCGGGTCCATACTGCAGAGTCGGGTACTGGGGCCGCCTCAGAAGCTTATCTCTCGAATGCAGGACCCAGTGAGTTGGGTGAAAGGGAGGGCAGCGCCTTCTCTGTTGGGCGACCCTGTAAGTTGGACAGCAGTCGGGCTGGGGGGTTGTAGGCACCGCCGCTTGCAGACACGGGTATCGGGGGACAGCGGGCGCCGGCGCTGATGCCAGTCATTTGTCCGCCAGAGTGCTGTACTTCAGTACTAAAGCCGGCCTTGCACCACCTGGTTGAGACAGGTGGAGACTTCCTTTCACCTAGCATCAGAGCCACAGCAATGGGATTTGGCGCACACATACAACCTAACCAACCCCCAGGGGAAAAGGGCCAGGTGATGGCGTACCCCCTTTTGGGGACAGCGCGGTCAAACACCAGACACAATGTTGGTATGCATGAGAAACGGGACACAAGGATCTTGAATGCACAACCCAAATACGTGGCAAACAAGACACTGCAGTGGAACAGCATGACTTTGCTTCCACGGACAGTGATAGTGAAAGTGGCTCACTGCTCCATTGCCTCCCGATAGAACTCCTGACACACAGTTCATTAACATGCTTACCCCTCTGCACTGGCATACTCTGCCCGATTTTTGATGGTTTGGCCTTTTATGCAAGAGCCTGTTGAGGCACATCCCCTACTGGGATGTGCAAGCAGGTTCCATGACAATGAAAGCAAGTCCATGAAGTGTCCTGCTAGGCAAATGTAGCAAGCAGGCAGCAACTACAATTATACCACCCAAACAAATTGAACCTGCCCCTAGTGTATTGCTATTCAGATCCCCTACATCTGGTCCTGTCCAATCCCTGTAACCCCATGGGCGAGCCTGAGAGCACACACAGAGGTGGAAACCTTCGCCGTGTGAGTCTTACAATTGCAGCCATTGCCTCCACTTTGGCCTGTCACATAGCAGTGTGCTCCATCCCAGCAGTCGGGGCGTTCTGCCAGCTCTTTCCCTGGTTGTTGCCTGCCCTTCTAGCGTGCTTCCATCATCGCCTATCCCCCTATCCTCAACATTGAACATGGGTGGTGTCCCTGGCACCCCGATTGGGCGCACCAGGGACTACCCTATCCTAAACCCTCTTGGAGATCTGTCACATGCATGGGTGGCCATCCCATCGGTAACAGCCGCCACGTTACTTGGGCGTCACAACCCGACCGCCCCCTTGGGGCAAGATGGCCCACGAAACCCCATGCACGGGTGCAATTGAAAATGCTTCAAAAGGGGTTTCGTTTTAGGGGTGGAACACATGCCTGGCAGGAAACATGCAAAAAGAAACAATCGAAAATGAAGAATACTCAAAATCTTGCAAAAAGGGTCTGTCGGAATGTTGCCTTTTTTCAGGATAGTCCCTTCTATTTCACATCCGTGAGAGACAGCGATGTGGTATTACATTTGGACCCCCCCCCCCCACCTAGAACCCGTACATGCACCGTAGAAGCAACCAATCTTTGTGTCTCGCATTTACTGTACTAGGACTTCCCGGAAAGGCACCATAATTTACCCTATGAACAAGAGGAAAACAGAGTACAGACTTAATGACAAGCTTAATGAGCATGTCTTTGTCAACCAGTCCGAGGAGTACACTCAATGGTAGGCATAGACCCCTGGCACAAACTGTGGATGGTGCTGGTAAGCAAATTCTTGACAAACAAGTAAACGAGGCACATGCTGCAGTGAAATTGCAAAAGCTGGCCAAAATTTCAGCTGGCAGCCACAAAAGCTGGTATGAAACATACATATC
Source organism: Eutreptiella sp. 'Long Island Sound 2002' (assembly GCA_964036045.1). Taxonomy (NCBI): domain Eukaryota; phylum Euglenozoa; class Euglenophyceae; order Eutreptiales; family Eutreptiaceae; genus Eutreptiella; species Eutreptiella sp. 'Long Island Sound 2002'. The sequence goes on from OZ038384.1 coordinate 45,370,821, forward strand.
ACTCACCCTAGCGCGTCCTCCATGTCCCAAGATTGTGCCGGTGCCTTGTAGTTAGCTTTGGGGTGGCAGTTGCAGTGCCGAAAGGGTGTGTTGTGGCCTGTGAGGGGGTAAAATGAGCTACAACCCTTGGCACGCGCTTGAACGCAAAGTTGCTCCGGCCAAATGGTTCCAGTGTTCAAACAAAAATGGCCGGAACAAAAAGTTCGAAGTTGATTTACCCCCCAACCAAGCAAACCCATTCATGCTATGACAACATGTTGTTTGCTGGCCTAGGGGCACCCCGCTAGCACTTTCAGATTTGTTGTATTCCGTGTTGTCGTGCGAAAAACATTTGCCTTCAAAAACAGTTTTTGCCGGAACACCACCGGAACACACCGGAACAAGTTACCGGAACACCAGCGGAACACGCATGCGACACAAAAAGCAAAGTGTGGATAAAGGGTAAGTGAAACATACATTGTAGGTTAGAGTGCCGGCAAGGGCACATGGGGTTAGTCTCTTTGTACGTCCCTAGGATACTCCTCTTGCGTGGTCGGCGGGGCGCGGGGTGCCCCGGAACTTACCGCCCCTTCGCCCTCGCCGACCACCGACCCGTCACCCACTACCCCTTCACCCTCCAACCCAGCGACCTCCACCCCCATACCCTCGTCCCGGTTAGCCCACGGTGCACCCTCACCTGCCCCTGGCCCATCCCCTTCGTCTCCCCCATCCCAAACCCCATCCCCGTCCCCGTCCCCGTCCTCGGCGTGCGCATGCTTGTCGTCGTCACCCTCCCCCTCTTCACCCGCCTCCTTCTCCTTCTTCTTCTTCTCGAGGAACTTTTTGGCTTGCCTTCGGGTCCGCCACACCACGGCATTCGGCACACCAAAAAAATCCTCGTCCCCCGGGAACCTCTCCCATATTTCCCCTTTGGGGGGGGGGTCCACCCGCGGCAAGGGCCTCCTTGCCGTGCTCGATCCCCCACACAAACTGGTCGCAAAAAACGACATAAACATTTTCCCCCGCCTTGTACTTACACCCCCCCCCCGCCCCCCTTGCCTTGGGCTTTGGCTTGGGCTTGGGCGGGGGGGTATGCCTTGGCATGTCCGCCATTGGGGATGCGGGGGTGGGGTGGTGGGGGGAGGGGGGCTTTGGGCTGGGCTTGGGGACCTTCTTGGGGGGTCGGGGGGGGGGGCGGTCTTAAGGCCATCGTCACATACATTGCTGGTACCCTGCTCGCTAGCACCTACAATGCATGGTTCGATCTTGTTGCTTGAGGACCCTTGGCCGCCGTTTGCTGTCTGGCAGCGGGGTTGGGGCCCCGCTGCCGCTCAGCAACGTTTGGCTGTTATGTTGAACCCCGATGACTATGGTCCCGGACTGGCGCTCTCAAATTGTTGGCAACAGACGCATTTTCAAATGAACCAAAGGCACATTCGTGGATGGCACGTCGTGCCCTGCCTAAATATCAGTTGCCAATTTTTTTCGTTGCCACAATCTGGAGATCCGCACAAAAATCGCGGAAAATGAAAGTCCACGAAATCCAATTTCCACTACATTTCTGTGAACGGCATCGACAAACGATCCATGTAGCATTGGGTGTTTCAAAAAATCGATCCAATTTCGCAGTTTGGCGAATGGTTCAAGTTGGGGAAACACAATTTTCGAAACGCAGGTCATCTAGCGACAAGAGCAGCGCCCGGCTTGCGAGTCATCTAGCCCGGATTCAAGCACCATCACCTCCAAGGGTGGCGGAAAAAAAAAAGGGCTCAAAACGATCCGGTGGCGCCGAGATACGGCCGTTGGAGTGAGACCGATTCGGGCAAAAATCGCCTTTTTTCGATCGTGGACCTTACGGAATTGCGCGCCCCGGGAATACAGTGTTGAGGTACAAGGCCACCCCCGGACCAAATCGAAGCCCTACTGTTGCTGTTCGATCTGTATTGTGTGGTTTTGTGTGTGCCTTCGCGTGGTCTTAGAATGGGAGGTGTCGAGCGGAGGGTTTTGGAGCATGTCATCAACACCAGAAACAACCTGTGCTTTATGGCCATCATGGGTCTCCCCCAAAATGGTACTGTGAGGCGCCCCGGATCCAACCCGCCTTCAAACCTTTTTCATGAAAGTCATTCGTAGTGTGTAGCACGTGTTGGGTACGTCCATGAGCCCGCGAAGTTTCAAAACGCAACTGTTTTATGCGCCAGAGGTTTGGCATTTGGCAGGTTTTTCAAGTTGCGCAGTCGCGTATTTTTGGCGGCATTTGGTCATGTCATGCATGTACGCTTCGAAACATAGCTCATTACCATCCTTGAGAGATGTAGAAGAGAACAACCGGGGGTAGGTATTCGGCAGCTTCGAATATTCCGCGCAAAAATAACACGAAATAGTACTTTTTTGGCGTCACGTCCAATGTCTGTTTTGAGAATTTTTGGGGTGATTGTTCAACGAAGCATTCCTGTGGTCTGGTATGGTTTCATCACGAGCTAAAACGGATATGGCTGTGTAGAATGGGCCAACAGACTTCAGCATGGGTTGTGGGTTGCTTGGTCAAATGCTATAATAAGGCGCTTTTGTGAGTTGGGGGTTTTGCACCCATGTTCATAGTGGTCGCTCACCAAAAACAGCGGGGACCGGGAATGAGCCACGGCCCAAGCAACTAGTGGTTCCGTTAGGCATGAAAGGAAAACTAATACAAGCCATGGACTAAGGGCGTCAACAATTATTAAAGACAAGAAGCAGCGGGCGCTTGCTGTTCTTGGAAAAAAATCGGTTCCGGGTCAAAATTTTAGGGTGTCAATTTTGGACAAAAATGTGCCAAGAAAACCTATACGTTCCTAGAATCTGCACTTTTGATTCGTTACGGTTCAAGCAATGGTACCTACATGATTTATGTTTTGTTTGGATATGCATTGCAGCTCACGTTTGCTCTTTGGGTGCTTAGGCAGAGGAAACATAGAACTTTTTTGCATTGCTAGGTTCCATGCTACATAGAAAATTGTAGTAGTGCTATTTTAGAGACTTTTTTGCGGTTCTAGGCTTGGGAAGGAGGAGCATAGCGAGTCCTTCCCAAGCCCGGTCACGAAACTAATGGCATGGATTCGTTTATGTCTTATTTCCCTATCTTTTTCTGATTGTCTTTGTTGCTTTTTGTGCAAGATGGGTAACTTTTGCCCCAATATACATGATGCTTCTTTAGTTTGTTTTTTTTTCTAATCATGGATCATACAATGGTGGAAGGAGTTGTTGTGGGCCTGCGTAGTAGCATGTAGTGATGTTCTTTGTACCACACATTATCGTTATGGTTGGAGAAGAATGTGATACGCAGTGAAATCATTCTATGCAGGAAATATATTGTTTGACAGCATCAGTATCACCATTCAACAAGAAGTATCAATTGTGCATCCTTTTTTGTCCATTCTGTTGATTAGTTTGCCTAAAAGGATGAGAAATAGGTCAATTGAACTGTACGAATGGTTCCCGAAATGAAGAAGCCGAAAGGTACACTTGTGTAAATGTCTTCATTTGTATAAATGTCTCTAAGCATGTGACATGGAAGATGGACTACCACTATTGCCGGGTCTTGTCGCGGGTGGGTGGGCCCCTTGGCACAGCCACCACTATCATTGTGCCACGGCAGTGGGGTGGGGTGCGGGGTAGCAAGAGAATCCTGCCAGCATTTGTGGCGGCGGCGGCGTCTCGCAAGAGGCACCACGCGCATGGATGTTGCAACAGGAGGCGGTAGTGCCGGCCAATCCTCCATATTCGGGGGGTGTGGGGACGGTGGCTATGCAGGAAGCAAGGGCCACAGCTATGGGCCGCCTATGCCACCCCAGCGAGTGGTATAATGGCACAAAAAGGGAGGGCACACACATAGGCAGCGGTGGAAGCAGCCTAAGTGCGATACTACCACACCAGATTAGGGCAAGTGCGCCGGGGGGGTGGGGTTATCACAAAACGCAATCATACCGTGGACAGGGCCCCAACAAACCACCTCATATCAGAGAGGCCTTTTGAGGCCTTGGACGCTATCATATGAGAGAGGGAGACCCGTGTGCATAGGCAAATGGGACTAGCATGCCCATGGGGTGTGCTTCAGGAAGTCCTGGCGTGTGTTTTCTGAGAAGCAGAATGGTAACGCGATGGTGCAGATGTGTATCACTATGCTTAGTCAGGGCGAAGAGTAGCTCTCGGAGGCCATGTGATGCATTGATACATGTGAACTTTTGCCACTGCTTTCAGCATACTGTCTGGGAAAAGATCATGTACCACTTGCCTGTGCGGCAGCCCAAAACCTGCAAATGATGCGCCTGGGTGACCTTTCTGTTTTTGCCAAGGCCCACGTTTTAAACCACCACCCAGCAAGCCACACCACAGCCATTTGAAAGGGCATGGGGGAGGGATGTAATAACAGGTCCAGAGGGGGGGGGGGGGGGGCACACTGTGCGGAGCAGGCCATGATCACATCTCAAGCCTGCTCACTGATTTGAAACAAATGTGCTTTGGCCAAGCTCTGCTGCTGAGCAAGCTCGCCTTTCAATGGCAGGGCTTCACACCACGTCTCTGTCCATTCTATAGTAGCATGCAGAGCAGGTCATGCCTGGGCAGTGCAAGTGCAGGGCACAAAGGGACAGGGGAAGGGCTCTTTGTGTCTATCTATTTGCAGTAGTATTTGTATGGGAGTACGACACCAGCAGCATGAAGGATGGAAGTGGTAAGATGGCGTGCCCCCTTTGTGAGTGCAGCTGTTGCTCCATCTGCTGATACACATTGCGAAGAGACTGTACATTCATGGAGCATTCTCCCTGGGGACCATCTCCAGATGGGTGCTGAAGAACACCAACTCCACTACAACACACCACACCACACTACACCACACACCACCCCACACCACACCACACCACACCACACCACACCACACCACACCACACCACACCACACCACACCACACCACACCACACCACGCCATGCCACGCCACGCCACTCCACACCCTGAGTACTCCCCAGCTCTACCCATGGGCTGGGTGCTGGGTGCGAAGCCCTGCATGATAGGGCCGGGGCACCACCCTATGGGTGGTGTACTGACAGTGTCGGGTGTGCGCACGCCCTAGTGCCAAACACCAGCCCCGGGGAGCCCGCGGCCCCCTAGTACCGGCCGCCCAGGCTTCGGGGACGGCCAGCGACCCCTAGTGAGGACGGCTGGCATGGCCTCCCCCTCCTCCCCGAGCGCGCCCGCACCGCGCACAGGGCCCTCCACAGGGCCCCGACACACGCCACCCCCGCACTGTGTGCTGCTACTGCTCCCCCCGCCGCCGCCCCCGCGCGCGCCCCTTTGCCCCCCTCCCATTCCCACCTGCACCCCCATCCTCACAAGGAAAGTGGCCGACGGCGTGGAGGCCCCCCAGAGTGGGGCTTCGCTAGCTGCGTCGCAGCTAGGTCCGTGCTTAGGGATAGAGGGACAAGGGGCCGAGGGAGAGCAAGCCATGGGAGGGGAGAGGGGGCCTGTGGGGCATAGTGGGGACCATGGGATGGCACAGTGGGACCTGTGCCCCCCCCTTCCCGTGTATAGCCGAGCTCCTACCGCCGCCCCGGCATGTCCCCCTCCACTCGCCCGAGAGTCCACTTGCACCCCCTACCCTGCAGGATGCAGCGGTCGTGTGAGGCGCGGCAGTGCCTACCCATGGCATGGCCAGCGGCTCCACCACCGGGGGCCGGGAGAGGAACCTGCCTCCGTGGGCCCGCCCATACCCACTGCCCTTTAGGAGGACCGGCCGGTGGCATGGAGGCCCCCTGAGGTGGGGCATCGCCATCTGAGCCGCGGCCAGGTTTGCCATCGGGGAGCAAGAAGGGGGGGTCGAGGGCGAGCGGGTCGCAGGGAGAGCGCGGGGACCCGCAGGGCAAGAGGGAGCGGTGGGACGGCCCGGTTGGACCCCCCCTCCCCCTGTGTACCTACACTTATGGGTGGTGCCCTATGATGGGCGGAATCCTCCCATTCTTGGGGGTCGTGCCCTATGCTGGGCGGAACCCTCCAGAAATCGGGTAGGGGTCCCCAGAACCCCACGGAATGGGCGGCGTGGCCCCGCTGATAGAGCGGATCGGGGCCGCTCCGCCCTTGCGCGCCACGAGCTTGCACGAGCTTGCAGACTGCAGTGCCCACAGCGTGGTTGGCTTGCATCTGAAACTGGATTATCATTGTGCCCAGCCCTTGTGGGCGCCCGTCTAGTTGGACAAGCCGGTACAACGGGGTAAAAATTTGCGCTGCGTAATAACGCATAAACACACTGCAGTTACTGCTTTAAGAAATGCTTAACGGGTTAAAGGGCCTCCCCCCGGTCCTATTGGTGGCGCCCCCCCAAAGCCGGACTCAACCGGCCGCGCTGAGGCGGCCTTCACCGGTATGACCATTCTTAACTGCCGCCCACGCCTCGGTGCATCTCCGCGGGCTTAAACTGCCCAAGGGGGCCCTTAATTCTGTATTTGTTCGGGAGTTAAGCCCCTGCAGAACTTAGGGTTTTGGTTAAAGGGACTCACACCCGTGACACGTTGGATTGGTTGCGGAGGACCTGCTATTGCTACCCTGGGGTTATGGCCCCCGGTATTGCTTGCTTACTTCGCCTCCCCGCAACCCCCCAAGGGTAGATGGGGTAGACACACCTCCCCTGACGCCCAATAGGGCGAAGGAGCGCTCCCAAAGGACTGCCCCCGCCCCCCCCCCCCGCCCCTTTTCAACAACCCCCGACACCACGTTGTGGCTGTGCTAGGCCCACGCACCACTGCCACAGTGCCCTTGCATCAGGTGTGTTGGCGCCGACCCCAACCGCCCACATTTTTTCAGGTGCGTAAGGCCTCCAGACATAAGCAGCGACCGTTGCCTGGTCAGGACTCCCCGTCCCCCCAGTGTGTGGGCCCGCGTCGAGAGGGGCTGCAATCGCCCGTACGCGCTCCTTAGGCAGCGACCACCGCCTCGGCAGGAATGCCCGTCCCCCCAGCCGGTGGGGCCGCAGGGGATGCCTGCCTAGGAGGCGGCCTTTGCCTATGGAGCGCCTACCGGGGACGGCTGCGCCCAACGTCGCGAGCCCACCGGCTGGGGCAACGGGGAGCCCTGCGCAAGCGGCGGCAGCTGCCCATGGAACGTCTACGGGGAGATGGCAGTCCCTAATGGCATGGGCCCACCGGCTCCGGGGATGGGGCTTCTTGCCCAGGCCGTGGTCTCCGTCAACGGAGTGCCTACAGGAGATGGCAGCCCCCAACGGCGGGGGCGCACTGGCTGAGCGGAAGGGGATTCCTGCCCTGGCGGCGGCTGGTGCCTATGGAGCGGCTATGGGGGATGACTGCCCCCAACGGCGTGGGCCCAACGGCTAGAGGGATGGGGAGTTCTGCCCAAGCTGCGGCCGGTGCCTATGCAGATCCTATGCGGGATTGTAGCCTCCCATGGCGTGGGCCCAGTTGTTGGAGGGACGGGGAATCTCGCCCAGGTGGTGGTTGCCGCCCATGGAGCGCCTGCGGGGGATGGTTGCCCCCAACATCGTGGGCCCGCTAGCTGGGGGACGGGAAGTCCTGCCCAAGCGGTGGCCGGTGCCTATGAAGCGCCACCGGGGTTGGCAGCCCCCAACGGTGTGGGCTCACTGGCCGGGGGGGCGGGGAGTTCTGCCTAGGTGGTGGTTGCAGCCTATGGAGCACCTGCAGGGGATGGGTGCCCCCAACGGTCGTCCCCTAAGCCTGTGGGCCCGCGCCGTTGGGGGCTGCACCCCCCTACAAGCGCTCCCTAGGTAGAGACCACCGCCTGAGCAGGGCTCCCCGTCCCCCGAACCGGTGGGCCGGCGCCGTAGGGAGCTGCAATCCCCCGCAGGCGCTCCCTAGGCAGCAATTACCGCCCACGCAGGACTCCCCGTCCCCCTAGCCGGTGGGCCCGCGCCGTTGGGGGCTGCAATTCCCCCGTAGGCGTGCCATGGGCAGCTGCCGCCGCTTGGGCAGGGCTCCCTGTCCTGACAGCCGGTGGGCCCGCCACATTGGGGAATGCCGTCCCCCGTACGCGCTCCATAGGCAGCGGCCGCTTCCTAGGCGGGACTCCCCGTCCCCCCAACCTGTGGGCCCGCGCCGTTGGGAGCTGCCGTCCCCCGCAGCCGCTCCGTAGGCAGCAACCACCGCCTGGGCAGGACTCCCAATCCCCCTAGTTGGCAGGCCCGCGACGTTGGGGGCTACCATACCCCGGTAAGTGTTCCATAGGTAGCTGCCGCCACCTGGGAAGGGCTCCCCATCCCCGTAGCCAGTGGGCCCCGCCGTTGGGTGCTCCCACACCGTGCACGCCTTTCGCAGGCAGACCACCGCCCGGGCAGGCATCCCCGTCCCCTAGCCCATGGGCCCGCCGTGTTGGGGTCAGCCGTCCCCCCTCAGGCGTTCCATTGGCAGCTGCCACCGCCTGGGCACAACTCCCCATCCCTCAAGCCGGTGGGCTCACGCCGTTGGGAGCTGTGATCCCCGAAAGGCGCTCCGTAGGCAGCAACCAGCGCCTGGGCAGGACTCCCCGTCGCCCCAGCCGGGGGGCCCGCAATGTTGGGGGCTGCAATCCCCTTTAGGGACTCCGTAGGCACACACCACCGCCTGAGCCGTGCTGCCCATCCCCCGAGCTGGTGAGCCGCGGGCCGTAGGGAGCTGCCTTGCCCCGTAGGCACTCCGTAGGCAGCAATTACCGCCCGGGCAAGACTCCCCGTCCCCCTAGCCGGTGGGCCCGCCCTTTGGGGGCTGCAATTCCCCCGTAGGCGTTCCATGGGTAGTTGCCTCCGCTTGGGCAAGGCTCCGTGTCCCGACAGCCGGTGGGCCCGCCACATTGGGGAATGCCATCCCCCGTACGCGCTCCAAGGGCACCGGCCGCCTCCTGGGCAAGACTCCCCGTCCCCCAAGCCTGTGGGCGCGCGCCGTTGGGGGCTAGCATCCCTTGCGGGCGCTCTGTAGGTAGACACCACCGCCTAGGCAGTGCTCCCCATCCCCTGAGCCGGTGGGCCCGCACCGGTGGGAGCTGCCATCCCCCGCAGGCGTTTCGTAGGCAGCAACCACCGCTTGGGGAGGAGTCCCCGTCCCCCTAGCCGGCACGGCGGCCACGTTGGGGGCTGCTATCCCCCTGTAAGTGTTTCCTAGGTAGCTGCCGCCTGCTAGGAAGGGTTCCCCATCCCCCCCGCCAGTGGGCCCGCGCCTTTGGGGGCTGCCATCCCTTGCACGCGCTCCGCAAGCAGAGACCACCGCTTGGGCAGGCTTCCCCATCCCCTAGCTGATGGGCCTGCCATGTTGGGGTCTACCATCCCCCTTTAGGCGTTCCATAGGCAGCTGCCAGCGCCCGGGCACAGCTGATGGGCCTGCCATGTTGGGGTCTACCATCCCCCTTTAGGCGTTCCATAGGCAGCTGCCAGCGCCCGGGCACAGCTCCCCGTCCCCCGAACCGGTCGGCCGGCGCCGTAGGGAGCTGCAATCCCCCGCAGGCGCTCCGTAGGCAGCAATTACCGCCCGGGCAGAACTCCCTGTCACCCCAGCCGGTGGTCCCGCGACGTTGGGGGCTGGAATCCCCACGTAGGCGTTCCATGGGCAGCCGCCGCCAATGGGGCAGGGCTCCCTGTCCCGTCATCAGGTGGGCCCGCCACGTTGGGGAATGCCATCCTCCGTACGCATTCCATAGGCACCGGCCGCCTCCTAGGCAGGACTCCCCGTCCCCCAAGCCTGTGGGCCCGCGCGGTTGGGGGCTACCATCCCTTGCAGGGTCTCCGTAGGCAGACAACAACGCCTGGGCAGTGGTCCCCGTCCCCCAAGCCGGTGGGCCCGCGCCGTTGGGGGCTGCCATCCCCCCGTAAGCGTTCTATAGGTAGGTGCCGCAACCTGGGAAGGGCTCCCAACCCCCCAAGCTAGTGGGCCCGCGCCGTTGGGCGCTACCATCCCTTGCAGGCGCTCCGCAGGCAAAGGGCACCGCCTGGGCACGACCCCCCGTCCCCTAGCCGGTGGGCTCGCGAAGTTGGGGTCTGCCATCCCCCCATAGGCATTCCATAAGCAGCAACCACCGCCTGGGCAGTGCTTCCCATCCCCCCAGCCGCTGGGCCCTCGCCGTTGGGGGCTGCCATCCCTCACAAGCGCTCCGTAGGCAGCAATTACCGGCTGGGCACGGCGCGGCTCCCCCTAACCGGTGGACCTGCGCCATTGGGGGTTGCCATCCTACCGTAGGCGTTCCGTGGGCAGATGCCGCCGCTTGGGCAAGGCTCCCTGTCCCCCCAGTCGGTGGTCCCGCGACGTTAGGGCCTGTCGTCCCCAATAGGCGCTCCATAGGCACCGGCCGCCGCTTGGGCAGGACTCCCCCTCCCCCTAGCCGGTTGGCCCGCGCCGTTGGGGGCTGCCGTCCCCCGTAGGCATTCTGTAGCCAGCCAACGCCCGGGCAAGACTCCCCGTCCCCCCAGCCATGGGCCCGCGACGTTGGGGGCTGCCATGCCCTGTAGGCGGTCCGTAGGCAGCCACCGCCTGGGCAGGACTCCCCTAGCCGAAGCGCCCACGATGGTGGGGTCTGCCATCCCTTGCACGCGCTTCGCAGGCAGAGAGCACCGCCTTGGCAAGCATCCCCGTCCCCTAGCCGATGGGCCCGCCATGTTGGGGTTAGCCATCCACCCATAGGCGTTCCATTGGCCACTACCACCAATTTGGCAGGGCTCCCCGTCCCCCGAGCCGGTGGGCGCGCGCCGTTGAGAGCCGGCATCCCCCACAAGCGCTCCGTAGGCAGCAACCACCGCCTGGGCAGGACTCCCCCAGCCGGTGGGCCCGCGATGTTGGGGACTGCAATCCCCTTTAGGGACTCCGTAGGCACACACCACCACCTGAGCCGTGCTGCCCATCCCCCGAGCCGGTGGGCCCGGGCCGTAGGGAGCTGCAATCCCCCGCAGGCGCTCCCTAGGCAGCAATTGCCGCCCGGGCAAGACTCCCCGTGCCCCCGGCTGGTGGCCCCGTGCTGTTTGAGGCTGGAATCCCCCCGTAGGCGTTCCATGGGTAGTTGCCGCCGCTTGGGCAGGGTTCCCTGTCCCGACAGCCGGTGGGCCCGCCACGTTGGGGAATGCCATCCCCCGTACGCGCTCCATAGGCACCGGCCGCCTCCTAGGCAGGACTCCCCGTCCCCAAAGCTTGTGGGCCCGCGCGGTTGGGGGCTACCATCCATCCCTTGCAGGCGCTCCGTAGGTAGACACCACCGCCTGAGCTCCCCGTCCCCCGAGCCTGTGGGCCCGCGCCGTTGGGGGCTGCCATCCCCACATAAGCGTTCTATAGGTAGGTGCCGCAACCTGGGAAGGGCTCCCCATCCCCCCAGCTAGTGGGCCCGCGCCGTTGGGCGCTACCATCCCCTGCAGGCGCTCCGCAGGCATAGGGCACCGCCTAGCACGACCCCCCGTCCCCTAGCCGGTGGGCCTGCGAAGTTGGGGTCTGCCATCCCCCCCTAGGCATTCCATAAGCAGCAACCACCGCCTGGGCAGTGCTTCCCATCCCCCCAGCCGCTGGGCCCTCGCCGTTGGGCGCTGCCATCCCTCACAAGCGCTCCGTAGGCAGCAATTACCGCCTGGGCACGGCGCAGCTCCCCCTAACCGGTGCACTCGCGCCATTGGGGGTTGCCATCCTACCGTAGGCGTTCCGTGGGCAAATGCCGCCGCTTGCTGTCCCCCCAGCCGGTGGTCCCGCGACGTTAGGGCCTGCCGTCCCCAATAGGTGCTCCATAGGCACCGGCCGCCGCTTGGGCAGGACTCCCCGTCCCCCTAGCCGGTTGGCCCGCGCCGTTGGGGGCTGCCGTCCCCCGTAGGCGTTCTGTAGCCAGCCACCGCCTGGGCAAGACTCGCCGTCCCCCTAGCCGGTGGGCCCGCGACGCTGGGGGCTCCCATGCCCTGTAGAAGGTCCGTAGGCAGCCACCGCCTGGGCAGGACTCCCCGCCCCCTTAGCCGAAGCGCCCACGATGGTGGGGTCTGCCATCCCTTGCACGCGTTTCGCAGGCGGAGGGCACCGCCTTGGCAGGCATCCCCGTCCCCTAGCCGATGGGCCCGCCATGGTGGGGTTAGCCATCCCCCCGTAGGCGTTTTATTGGCAGCTGCCGCAAATTCGGCAGGGCTCCCCGTCCCCCGAGCCGGTGGGCCCACGCCCTTGAGGGCCGGCATCCCCCACAAGCGTTCCGTAGGCAGCAACCACTGCCTCGGCAAGACTCCCCATCCCTCCAGCCGGTGGGCCCGCGATGTTGGGGGTTGCACTCCCCGTTAGGGACTCTGTAGGCAGACACCACCGCCTGAGCAGTGCTCCCCATCCCCCAAGCTGAACCCGGGCCGTAGGGAGCTGCAATCCCCCGCACGCGCTCCCTAGGCAGCAATTACCGCCTGGGCAAGACTCCCCGTCCCCCCGGCCGGTGGGCCCGCGCCGTTGGGAGCTGCAATTCCCCCGTAGGCGTTCCATGGGTAGTTGCCGCCGCTTGGGCAGGGCTCCTTGTCCCGACAGCCGGTGGGCCTGCCAAATTGAGGAATGCCATCCCCCGTACGCGCTCCAAGGGCACCGGCCGCCTCCTGGGCAGGACGCTCTGTCCCCCAAGCCTGTGGGCGCGCGCGGTTGAGGGCTAGCATCCCTTGCAGGCGCTCGGTAGGTAGACACCACCGCCTAGGCAGTGCTCCGCATCCCCCGAGCCTGTGGGCCCGCGGCGTTGGGAGCTGCCATCCCCCGCAGGCGTTTCGTAGGCAGCAACCACGGCCTCGGCAGAACTCCCCGTCCCCTTACTTGGCGGGCCGGCGACATTGGGGGCTGCCATCCCCCCGTAAGTGTTCCATAAGTAGCTGCCATCCCTTCCACGCGCTTCGCAGCCAGAGACCACCGCCTGAGCAGGCACCTCCGTCCCCTAGCCGGTGGGCCGGCAATGTTGGGGTCTGCTATCCCCCTGTAGGCGTTGCATAGGTAGCTGCCACCGCCTAGGCACACCTCCCACGGGGGGGCGTCGCGACCCCCCCCCATAGAAGTGGGCCGAAGGCCCCTTGGTGGGGGGGGGGGGGGGGGGGGGCTTTTGGGGGGGGGGGCTTGTATAGCGGCCAGTCTTGCTCATCTCCGCTGAAAGCACCTCGCAACAAACAACATTTGTTTAGCGCCTCGTCTTGCGATATTTGGCGCCCAAAAGCTATGATCAAAAGTGGCTACCTCAAAATCAAAACTACCTACCTCACCCCTGCCTTCTTGGGCGCCCGCAAGTGGGCGGAAATGCTGCCTAACCCTTGCATTCTCGGGGGTCCTCAGCAAAGGGGACAGAATTTTCGGGCGCCTTTGGCGCCACCATATGTATGGCCAGTAGACATTGACCCTTGGCAACTAAGTGGCCCCGGAGGGCATGCAAAGGGGGGGGGGGGGAGTCGCGTACCGGAACCGGGGAGACGGTCCCCCCATGAAAGCTCCCCATCAACAGGGGCCGCCCGCGCCGTCGGGAGCTGCCATCCCCCTCAGGCGCTTCGTAGCCAGTAATTACCGCCCGAAAAAAACACCCCGTCCCCCCAGCTGGTGGGCTCGCACCATTGGCAGCTACAATCCCCCCGTAGGCGTTCCATGGGCAGCTGCCGCCAATGGGGCACGGCTCCCTGTCCTGTCAGCCGGTGGGCCCGCCACATTGGGGAATGCCATCCCCCGTACGCATTCCATAGGCACCGGCCAACTCCTTGGCAGGTCTCCCCGTCCCCCGGTCTTCGGGGCCCGCGCCACTGGGGGCTGCCGTCCCCTGTAAGGGTTCCATAGGTAGCTGCCGCCATGTGGGAAGAGCTCCGCAACCCCCCAGCCAGTGGGCCCGCGCCGTTGGGTACTACCATCCCCTACAGGCGCTCCGTAGGCAGAGGCCAGCGCTTGGGCACGAGTCCCCGTCCCCTAGCCGGTGGGCCCGCAATGTTGGGGTCTGCCATCCCCCCATAGGCGTTGCATAGGCAGCAACCACCGCCTGGGCAGTGCTTCCCAAGCCCCCGAGCCGGTGGGCCCGCGCCATTGGAAGCTGCCATCCCTCACAGGCGCTCCGTAGGCAGCAACTACCGCCTGGGCAGGACTCCCCGTCCCCCTAGCCGGTGGGCCCGCGTCGTTGGGGGTTGCAATCCTACTGTAGGAGTTCCATGGGCAGATGCCGCCGCTTGGGCACAGCTCCCCATCCCCCCAGCTGGTGTGCGCGTGACGTTAGGGGCTGCCAACCCCAATTGGCGCTCCATAGGCACCGGCCGCCGCTTGGGCAAGGCTCCGCGTCCCCCTAGCTAGTGGGCCCGTCCTATTGGGCGCTGCCGTCACCCGTTGGCATTCCGTAGGCAGCCACCGCCTCGGCAGGACTCCCCGTCCCCCAAGCCGGTGGTCCCAGGCCGTTGGGGGCAGCCATTCCTTGTGGGCGCTCCATAGGCACTGGCCGCCGCCTTGGCAGGGTTCTCCGTTCCCCCAACTGATGGGCCCGCGCCGTTGGGGGCTACCATGTACCCTTCGTGAACCGGCCGTTTGAATCCGAGATTCACGGTACCGCGAATTTCACCAATTTTTGCTTTGTTTTGCTCGTAACTTGGCACCGTCGTTTGCGTTTCTTGTGCCATCTTCGCCAAAACGTTGTCCTTAGAAATGTCTTGAAATTTGAGGTTTAACCTTGTTGGTAGCTTGATAATGTTGGCCTCAATCACCGTGAACGCAGCGTGAATTTACCAAATTCACGCATGCATGAATTTGCGTCAATTTCACGTGAATTTGGGTGGTTTTTTGCTGAAATTTGGAAATTTCGGAAGTTCGTACGAAATTCGTACTAACTTCGTACGAATTTCGTACGATCCTCGAGATTCTGGTAAAATTCGCAGAAAGCGCGCGCGACATTCGCACGAATTTCGTACGAATCTGCCAAATTCGCACAAATTTCGTACGAAATTCGTACGAACTCCTCGAATTCAGGCCCAAAGGGGCTGGGACATAATTCTCGGATTTTTGTTGGGCGCCGTTTGGGCTTGATGGGTCCGTTTGGGATGGGACCTTCATTGAATCATGGGGACTGAAAATGGAACTTGACTTTTGCCCCCTCAGATGCGTCATATTGAAGCTAAAATGTAGTGTTTTCACAAAAAAACACCAAAAATGGGTCAAATTCGCGTGAAATTCACGACCGTGAATCTCGGACTCAAACGGCCACTTAACCCCCGTTCACGAAGGGTACACATCGCCCGGCCGGTGGGGCCGCGCTGTTCAGCGCTACTGTTCCGCACAAGCACTTCGTAGGATGGGCGTGGCAGTGCGTTGCAAGAGTTCCAGTGCCCACTGCCCACAGGCAATGCGGCGGTGAATGGCTTCAGCTCCACTGCCCAATCCCCCCGCCCCGGTGTGGAAGTGCGTTGCACCAGTGCAACCGACCACCTCCCCCACGTAGTGTGGCGGTGCATTGCAGCCATTCCACCGCGTACTGCCCCAAGGCAATGTGGCGGAACATTGCATGAAGTCCCCGCCCATTGCCCCCAGGCTGAGTGGCAGTGCATTGCATGATTCCCACTGCCCATTGCCCACAGGCAATGTGGCAGTGCATTGCAAACTGACCCCAAGCGAGGCGGTGGTGCAACGGAGCAGTTCCACTCCCTACTGCCCCAAGGCGATGTGCCGTTGCATTACAGGAGTTCTCTGCCCATTGCCCCCAGGCATCGTGGCAATGCCATGCAGTACTGCCACTACCCAATGCCCGAGGCGCTGTGGCGCTGCATTGCAACAGTTCCAGTGGGACTACGCTTAGGCAATGTGGCAGTGTGGCAGTGCATCGTAACAGTTCCAAAAAGCACTGCTCCCCGGCCGTGTGGTGGTGCATTACAGCAGGTCGAGTGCCCACTGAACCCAGGTAATGTGGCAATGTGTTGCAGCAATGGCAGCCTACTACCCTTCAGTAATGTGGCGGTGTATTAAAGCGGTTTCACCGCCCGCTGCCCCGTGGCAAGGTGGTGGCATATTACAAGAGTTGCACTGCCCAATCCCCAAGGCAGTGTGAGAGTGCGCATTGCAGGCGGTCCAATGCCTACTGCCCGCGAGCAGTGTGTAGGTGCTCTCCAAGGGTTCCTTGCCCGTTGCCCCAAGGCATCGTGGAGTGCATTACAGTAGTTGCGTTGCCAACTGCTCCCAAGCAGTGCGGCGGTGCATCGCGGGATGTCCACTACCCATTGCCCGTAGGCAGCGTGGAGTTGCATTGCAAAATGTCCGCAGCCCACTGCCTCTAGGCAGTGTGGCGGTGTAACACAGCAATTTCGCTCCCTACGGCCCCAAGCAGTGTGCCAGTGCATTGCAGTACTTCAACTGCCTCCCGCCCCTAGGCAGTGTGGCGCTGCATTGCAGGAGTTCCACTGCCCACTGCCCCCAAGCAGTGCGGCAGTGAATTACAGGAGTTCCACTGCCCATCGCCCCAAGGCAGTGTGGCTGTGCATGGCAACAATTCCACTGCCTACTGCCCCCAGGGAGTGTGATGGTGCGTTGCAGGAGTTCCCTACCCACTGCCCTCAAGGCAGCGTGGCGGTGCATTGCAAGAGGTCCCTTCCCACTTCATCCAAGAAGTGTGGCAGTGCATTGCAGCAGCTCCACTGCCCTCTGCCCCCAGGCAGTGTGGCGGTGCATGGGAGCAGCTCCGCTGCC
Organism: Eutreptiella sp. 'Long Island Sound 2002'; assembly: GCA_964036045.1. Taxonomy (NCBI): domain Eukaryota; phylum Euglenozoa; class Euglenophyceae; order Eutreptiales; family Eutreptiaceae; genus Eutreptiella; species Eutreptiella sp. 'Long Island Sound 2002'. The sequence continues at coordinate 45,387,426 of OZ038384.1, forward strand.
CTTTGCCACAAGGCACTGTGGCTGTGCAGGGCAGCAGGTCCAGTGCCTATTGCCGCAACGCAGCGTGGCGGTGCTTTGCACGATCTCCACTCTTCACTGCCCGCACATGGTGCGCCGGCGCGTTGCAACACTTCCAATGCCTACTGCCAGTGGCACGGTGGCGGTGCAATACAAGACTTCCGTGCCCACTCGCCCTGAGCAGTGTGGCAATGTGTTGTAGCACTTCCACTGCCCACTGCCCCGAGGCAATGTGGCAGTGCATTGCAGCAACTCCACTGCATAATGGGCCCACGATGTGTAGTTGTGCATTGTAAGATTTCCCCTGCTCGCTTGCCGTAGGCAATGTAGCAGCGGAATATAGCAGGTTCCGCTGCCTACAGCCTCCCAGGCAGTGTGGCCGTGCATGGCACCAATTCCACTACCCACTACCCCCAGGCAATGTGCGGTGCGTTGCAGCACTTCCATTGCCTATGGGGCCCACGCGGTGCAGCGGTGCATTGCACAATATCCATTGCTCACTGGCCGCAAACAATGTGGCAGCGGAATGCAGCATTTCCCCGGCCTATAGCCCACGCAGTGTGGAAGCGCATTGCAGCACTTCCAATGCTTACTGGCCCCAGGCAGTGTGGCGGTGCATTACAGAAGTTACCCGCCCACTGCCCCCGGGCAGTGTGGCCGTGCATTGCAGCGGTTCCACTGCATATTGCGAACGCGCCATGTGGCGGTGCATTGCACGATTTCCACTCCTAATTGCCCATAGGCAGTGTGCTAGCGAACTGCAGCGGTTCCACTGCCTATAAGCCCCACGCAGTGTGGCGGTACATTGCATCATTTCCACTGCCGACTGCCCACAAGCAGTGCGGCATTGCATGGCGCACTGCCCACTGCCGCCCGGCGGTGCACTGCAGTGGTTCCTCTCCCTACGGCTACCAGGCACTGTGGCGGGGCATTACAAGTGCCCCTTGCCCACTTCCCGCGGGCATTGTGGAAGTGCATTGCGGCAGGTCCAATGCCCACTCACCCAAGGCAATGTTGCAATGCATTGCAGGAGGTCCACTGCCTAATGCCCGCGGGCAGTGTGTCGGTGCCCGCAGAGGGTTCCTTACACGTTGCCCCAATGCATTGTGCAAACGCATTAAAGGAGTTGCAATGCGGACTGTTGCCACGCCTTGTGGCAGTGCATCCTAGCATTTCCACTACCCGCTGCCGACAGGTAGTGTGGCGTTGCAATACACGATTTCCGCTGCCCACTACCCCAAGGCATCCTGCGTTGCAGGGGGCGCACTGCCCGCTGCCAACGGGCAGTGTGTAGGTGCCCTCCAAGCGTTCCTTGCGCATTGCCCTGAGGCATTGTGGCGTTGCATTACAAAATGTACGCCGCCCGATGCTCCGAGGCAGCGCGGCGTTCCGCTGTCCTCTGCCCCGAGGCATTGTGCCACTGCATTGCAGCAATTCAATTGCCTCCTACCCCTAGGCAGAGTGGTGGTGCATACCAGGCTTTCGGCTGCCCACTCCGCCCAGCAGCGTGGCAGTCAATTGCAAGACTTCCAAGACCATTGCCCCAAGGCAGTGTGGCCGTGCATGGCAGCAGTTCCGCCGCCTGCTGCGGCCAAGGAGTGTGGTGGTGTGTTGCAGGAGTTCCCTGCCCCTTGCCCTCAAGGCACTTTGGCAGTGCATTGCAGCAGTTCCACGGCCTGTTGCACCCGGGCAGTGTGGCAGTGCATTGCAAGGTTTCCACTGCCAACTACCGGCACGCAGCGTGGCGTTGCATTGCAACAGCTCCACCGCCTACCGACCAAGCAGTGTGGTAGTGCATTGTAGGAGGTCCCTGGCCACTGCCCCGAGGCACTGTGGCGGTCCTTAACATGATTACCAACGCCAACTGCCCACACGCAGTGTGGCAATACATTGCAAGAGGTCCCTTCCCACTTCCTCCAAGCAGTGTAGCAGTGGATTGAAGCAGCTCCAGTGCCAACTGCTGCCAGGTAGTGTGGCTATGCATTAGAGCAGTTCCACTACCCGCTGTCCCAAGGCAATCCAGCAGTGCATTGCAGCAGTTACATTGCCCATTGTTTCCACGTAGTGTGGCGGTATCTTGCATCATTTCCAGTGCCCACTGCCCACAAGGAGTGTGGCACTGCATTGCAGGAGGTCCCTGCCCACTGCCCCCCGGCAGTGCATTGCAGCAGCTCCACTCCCTACTGCCCCCCGGCACTGTGGCGGTGCATTACAAGGGCTCCCGGCCCACTGCCTGCGGGCATTGTGGTGGTGCAGTGCAGCAATTCCACTGCCCACTACCCCAAGGCATTGTGGCAATGCATTGCACGAGGTCCATCGCCTACTACCCGCGGGCAGTGTGTAGGTGCCTTGCAAGAGTTCCTTGCCCATTGCCGCAAGGCATTGTGCCTGGGCATTGCAGCATTTGCGCCGATCAATGCTCCCAAGCAGTGTGGCGGTGCATCGCACAATGTCCACTACCCACTTCCCACAAGCAGTGTGGCGCTGCAATATAGGATTTCCGCTGCCCACTACCCCAAGGCAGTGTGGCAATGCATTGCAAGAAGGCCGTTGCATACTGAGCGCGGGCATTGTGTAGGTGCCCTCCAAGGGTTTTTTACCCATTGCCCCAAGGCCTTGTGGCAGTGCATTACAGGATTTGCGTTGCCCAATGCTCCCAGGCAGTGCGGCTGTGCATCGCAGGATTTCCATTACCCATTGCCCACAGGCAATGTGGCATTGCAACACAGAATGTGTCTTGCCCCCTGCCCCTAGGCAGTGTGGCGGTGCATTGCAGCAGTTCCCCTACCTACTGCCCCCAAGCACTGTGCAACTGCGTTGCAGCAATTCAACTGCCGCCTACCCCAGGCGGCGTGGGGGTACATTTCAGGAGGTTCGTTGCCCACTACCCCCTAGCAGTATGGCAGCGAATTACGGGAGTTCCCCTGCCTATTGCCCCGAGGCAGTGTGGCTGTGCATGGCAGCAGCTCCACTGCCTACGGCGGCCAAGGAGTGTTGTGGTGGGCTGCAGGACGTCCCTACCCATTGCCCTTAAGGCAGTGTGGGAGTTCCGCTGCCTATTGCACACGGGCAGTGTGGCACTGCATTGCAAGGTTTCCGCCACCCACTGCCCACATGCGGTGTGGCAGTGAATCGCAACCGTTCCGCCGCCCACTGTCCCCAGGCAAGGTGGTAGTGCTTGCAGGAGGTCCCTGGCCAATGCCCGGAGGCAGCGTGGCGGTGCTTAGCATGATTTGCACTACCAACTGCCCACAAGCAGTGTGGCGCTGCAATACACGATTTCGGCTGCCTACTACCCCAAGGCTGGCTACTGCCCCGACGCAGTGTGGCGGTGCTTAGCATGATTTACACTGCCCACTGCCCACAAGCAGTGTGGCGTTGCAATACAGGATTTTGGCTGCCCACTACCCAGAGGCGGTGTGGCAATGCATTGCTGGAGGCCCACTGCCAGCGAGCAGTATGTAGGTGCCCTCCAAGCGTTCCTAGCCCGTTGCCCCAGGGCATTGTGGCAGCACATTAAAGAAGTTCCAATGCCCACTCATCCCACGCAGTGTGGCAGTGCATTGCAGCATTTCCCTTGTGTACTGCCCTACAGTGCAAGAGGTCCACATCCTACTACCCGCGGGTAAGTGTGGAGGTGCCCTCCGGGGGTTCCTCGCCCGTTGCCCCCATGCATTGTGGCAGTGCATTACACTAGTTCCACTGCCCTCTGCACCCGGCCATTGTGGCGGTGCAATACAAGATTTCTGCTGCCCACTGCCCCAACGCACAGTGGCGTTGCATTACAATAATTCCGTTGCGTACTACCCCCGGAGCACTGTGGCTGTGCCCACTTCCCCCAAGTAAAGTGGCAATGTAGTGCAGCAGCTCCACTGCCCATTGACCCTAGGAAGTGCGTGGGGGCGTTGCATGACTTCCCAGCCCACTACCCCAAAGCATTCTGGCAGCGCATTGCAGCAGATCCAATGTCTCCTACCCCAAGGCAGTGTGGCGGAGTTTTGCGTCAGTTCAACTGTCCAGTGCGCCCGAGTAGTGTGGCAGTGAATTGCAAGAGTTCCAGTGCCCCTTGCTCCAAATTGATGTGGCAGTGCATGGCAGCGATTCTGCTGCATATTGCACCCGGGGAGTGTGGCGGTGCATTGCACAATTTCCCCTGCCCACTACCAATGCAAAGCGTGCATAGCAGCAGTTCGAGTCGAGTGCCTACTTCCCCTAGGTACTGCAGCAGTGCCTTGTAGGAGGTCCCTAGCCACTGCCCCCAGGCAGTGTGGCGGTGGTTAACACGATTTTCGCTGCCCATGTCCGACAAGCAGTGTGGCAGTGCATTGGAGCAATCCCACCGCCCCATGCCCCAAGGCACTGTAGCAGTGCATTGGAGCACTTCCACACCCTATTGCCCCAACGCACTATGGAGGCGCATTCCACGATCTCCACTGCTCCCTGCCCACAGGCAGTGGGGTAGTGCATTGCAACAGCTCCACTGCCTAGTGCGCCCAGGCAGGCTGGCGATGCATTACAAGAGTTCCACCCCTTCCCCCAGGCAATGTAGCAGTGCGTGAGAGCAAGTTCACTGCCTCTTGCCCCCACGCGGTGTGAGGTGCATTGCACGATTTCCACGACTCACTGCCCGCAGGTAGTGGCAAAATGAAACGAAGGAGGTCCTTGCTCACGGCCCCCAAGCAGTGTGGCGGTGCATTGGAGAAGCTCCACCCCATCCCTTCAACCGAAGGCATGTACCTCCCAACTTCATGCCAACACGTTCCGTGACGGCCACGAGTGGCACCAAGCGGGCTCCCCAAGTGATACCACGTGGTATACCGACGGCAGCCTCCTTCAAGAGCGAGCAGGCACCGGGTTGGTCAATGGCAAGATGCGCATCAAGGCGCGCACGCCTGGCCCACAGACCATATACAGGGCTGAAATGTGTGGGATGTGGATCGCAGCCACCCTGGCTCAACCAGGCGATACAATTGTGCTAGATAACAAGGTAGTCACTAAGGCAAACATCCATCCAGCGTACCTTCAATCGTCCAACTATGACTTGCACCACCCCTCCTATTCGCGGGTCACCACCAAGCAATTTACCATGCGGCGAGCAAGAGGACACCGGGACCCCAAGAAGCCACCCAACCCACAGGACTATCAGGAACGATTGGGGAATGAAATAGCGGACGAGGAGGCAAAGGTGGCAAGTACCATGCATCCGGGCAAAGGAGTAGGCAGTACATCCTCAGCAGATATCATGCTCAACAAGCACGTGATGCCCTCGCCAGTGCATAAGTGGATTGTGAAGGCGCGGCCCCAAAAGCTAACACCGGATGCCCAGTGGACGTCCTGGCTCCCCCTCTTCGCTTTCAATCGGTACAAATGGGGACCATTGCTCTGGGGCGTCAACCGTTGGCCTGGATATGGAGCACCATGCAGGGGTATGCGCCCGCCAGCGCCAGACGACGGCTCCCCGCCAGACGACTGGAAATATGGGAATGATGGGGAACTATGGGGAATTATGGGGAATTATGGGGGAATTCGGGTGGAATTTGGGTGGAGTTATGGGGAATGATGGGGAATTATGGGGAATTATGGTGGAATTATGGGGAATTATGGGGGAATTATGGGGAATCATGGGGAATTATGGGGGAATTATGGGGAATTATGGGGAATCATGGGGGAATTATGGGGGAATTATGGGGGATTGTGGGGAATTATGGGAAATTATGGGGGAATTATGGGGAATTATGAGGAATTTCGGGGAATTATGGGGAACTTCGGGGAATTGTGGGGGAATTGTGGCTTGGTTTTGATTCCTGATGTGTTGCTGTTTGTTCCTGATGGCTTGCTTTTGATGCTTCCCGGTCGCTTGCTGTTGATTCCTGATGTGTTGCCCAGTTGCTGGTGATCCCTGCTGGTCTCTTCTTGATTCCTGGTGGCTTGCTGTTCATTCCTGCTGGTTCGTTCTTGATTCCTGGTGGCTTGCTGTTGATTCTTGATCTGTTGCTTTTGACTGTTCCCTAGTTGCTGTTTATTCTAGCTAGTCTTGATTCCTGGTGGCCTGCTGTTGATCCCTGCTGGCTTGTTCTTCATTCCCGGTGGCCTCATTTGCTTTGCCAGCTGCCCCTGGGAAATGTATTCCCTGGGGGCCTTGTATAGGTAGGCGAGTCGCACATAAAGAACATTGTTGTGAGGATGAAAGTCTGACATGTCTGTGGAAGCAAGGGGCCATACGACGACAAAAAAAAACGATCAACAACACAAGAAATGACATCCCATAATTCCCCATAATTCCCCATAATTCCCCATAATTCCACCATAACTCCCCATAATTCCACCATAATTCCCCCATAATTCCCCATAATTCCCCATAATTCCCCATAATTCCACCATAATTCCCCATAATTCCCCATAATTCCCCATAAATCCACCCAAATTCCCCATAATTCCCCATAATTCCCCCATAATTCCCCCATAAATCCCCATAATTCCCCATAATTCCCCATAATTCCCCATAATTCCACCAATCCCAATCATCCCACCAGCAGCTGTTCGACAAGCCCACTATAGCCTTTAGGAATTATGGGAAATTTCCCCGCCACCGCCAGACGAACTTTCCCCGCCAGCGCCGCCAGCGATTTGGCGGGCGCATACCCCTGACCATGGGCAACCCTCCCATCATGGTGCCCTAGGTCCAGTACATGACATGGTATGGCTCTCTTGGAGTGTCTCCTTTTCTGCCCCATGGAAGGCCTTTTTTGGACTATTTTGAATCAGTCATGGGAAGGATGGCGACCAGAAGCCGAACGGTGGCTGCGCGCGGCAACGCAAGACGAACGCCGCATGTGTAGCCTCCTACAGGTCCCCGTCTCCTTAGAACGCTCCTTTGGAACAGTCCCCGTCAATTGGGGGGTAGTGGTTGGAACCTAGCAGTTCCACATTTACGAGAGAGTACCGGTCTGGAGCGCAACAAAATGCGATGCGGAACCGGCCTTCCTCTCTGCCAAACGCCCTACGTACCTAGTTCCACCAGCGCCAGGAGCCACTCAGCGCCCACCCAAGGCTACTAAGCGTAACATGTGGAACCACACTAGAGGGGTAGTCGCGGTCACGGCCCTGGAAACACCACCGCTTGGGGACGTCGCAGCAACCCTCCACGACCTTCGTTGTCAGCTAACCCAGGCCAACTCCGCAGCGAAAACTGGATGGGTCTTGCAGGCTCTGCATAAACACGACAAAACAACACGTCCCCGGGAAGGAATTGCGGAACCACGGATTGCACCTAAACGGCCACGTTTCCTTGAATGACACCTGCCCGAACCATCATGGTGCCGGTACCTTGATACCGCACTCACGTTGCAGCTGGCCTCTACCCAAGGGGGGGGCAACATGCAAGTTTTGCACCACGGGGTGTTAACCAAATTTTCCAGCCCCCTTGAAAAAAGGGGTAATTTGGGGGGGTTTTGCACATTTCAAACCTGCCCGCTGAAAAAAGGGACCGTTTTTGTATTGAACAAAAACCAAGGCAAAAAAGCACCGCGTGACCCTCACTGGACTTTATAATTTTGGACTGATGCTTGGCACAGGTCCCAGGGCCACAATTTCTGCACCCTGCAGCCCCTGCTGTCATACCACAAATTTATAACTTTTAGTCTGATGCTTACCACAGGTCTCAGAGTCCCAATTTCTGCTCCCTGCAGCCCCTATTGTCGTACCAAGAATTTTTAATTTTTAGTCTAATGTGTGGCTGTTGCTCACAAAGTTCTCTTGTGGCGTCACTCCACGGCTAATCCGGGCACGTGCCGGGACCGTTCCGCCTTGTGACCCGAGCTGGGGTGTTCCCGCCATGCAACAGGGCTTGAGTCATGCAACAAAGTACTTCGGGGACGGATTTCTTTTGTGGTAGGTCGGCCTCACCATTTTTGGCACACCGGCGGAAATTTTAGGGGCGCCGCCGTTGACGATACTTTTGCCCCACATGTAACATTCAACATGCAGGGACTATACGCTTTCACTGCCTTATGTCTTGCGCCGCTTGGCCGCAACACTTGGTGCTGACGAGTTTTTCCGCTTTGCAGCTGGTGCGCTGCTTGCGGTTGCGGTACTGCGGGTTGCTGGTACGGGGTGCGGAAATTGGGACCCTGGGACCTTTGGCAAGCATCAGGCTAAAAATTAAAAATTCCGGGTATGACAACAGGGGCTGCAGGGTGCAGAATTTGGGACTCTGAGACCTCTAGCAAGCATCAGACTAAAAATTAACAATTGCTGGTGTGACAGCAAGGGGTGCGGGGTGCAGAAATTGGGACCCGGGGACCGGTGGCAAGCAGGGAGAAATCAACAAAACTCAAATGTGCAAAACGGGTGTTAACCAAATTTTTCAGCCCCTTCGAAAAAACAAGGTAGTTTGGCCAAACTATACCCTCTATTGAGAATTAGCATGTCGCCCCCCCCCTGCCTCTACCGTCATCAAAACACGATATCTGCTGGCAACCCTCGCGGACACTCTCCTGCTATCCTCGTGGGGCTCCAAACCGGCGCTCATGGTGGTGCAATTGGTGCTCCAGGCGGTCCTGGAATACACGCGAGCCAAGGAAGAAGCACACCGACTGTACATCGAATCCGCACGCCGTCTCAGGGAATCTGCGTGGCTGGTACAACGACACGCATTGCACCGCCATGCACATCGGAGGGTCATCCAACGACAATTACGTGCGTCCCTGCAGAGCAAAGAACACGTGGCCTACTGAGTGTGGATGCGCATGCAACTACAGAGGTTGAGGTCCGTACAAAGTGCAGAGTGTGCCGCTCGCTTCCTTGTATCCATACAGCACGTTGTGGAGTTGGAACAGGCGACACGCCACCGCCTCGCTGGCCAATACGAAACCGGGGCGCACGCCCATTCCAAGTGGCGGCATAAACGACCTAGACTCGATCAGACGTCACCCCCACCAAAGCGGCCAGGCTTCACAACACCGGCCATCCTAGAACCGCCGGAGGATATGCGACCCATGCAAGTGCTCTTGGAAAATTGGGGGGACAAAATCGTCTTGACAGGACTTTGACCACCAGACTGAACTGCTGCAGACAACGCCCACAACAAGGGCCCGACAAGGGCGACGCTAGGCACATGACTCTTTCCAACTGCCAGCTAATCTTACTCGATTAAGGGACAGGGGCGCCCGAGGGAATGACCCTTAAGTTGGCCTATCAGCGAACAATTGCACTGCTGTGTGTACGCAGAGCGGACACTTGGTAGAACGATCGCTTCAGGTTAAAAAAAGTAGTGGGACATAGAAGTGCTGCAATGCACTCTCACGCTACCTGGGGGTAGTGGGCAGTGGAACTTGCGCTGTGCACTACCACAATACCCGCGGGCAGTGGGCATGGTAGTCCCATCATGCACCGTCGCTGCGCTTTGGGGGTGTAGGGATCGCTGGGGGACCAGAGAGTCGTAGCGTGCATCATCTGAGTCTTCTTCGTCCAAGAGGTGGTCGTAATTGTCTCGCGGGCGTTTGGGCGCCTTCTTTGGGACAGAGGAGCACACCTTGGGCAGGTGTCCCAATACCATACCGATGGAGAGCAGAATTTTACGATACCATTCCACCATATGAGGCATGTGGCCTTCCCGGGCTTGTGTGGGCATCTTGTGGTCGGGGAGGCGAAGTGCCCGTTGGACCAGTTGAATAAGGGAGCACATGCATGCCAATGACGCATTATGTAGGCCCAATGCTCCATGTGTGGTGTCCGTGTACAAGCGGTGCCGCGGATACTTTTCCACTCGGGGTGCCGCGAGCACGTAATCCTCGAAAGCTGCCTCCGGGATGTTGCCCCAGCATACGTCCCACAGGAAGAGGCTCTTGTACGTCCACGGTGGCAGGAGTACGGAGTTAACGATCCGGGCCTGTGCGAAGCTGGTGAGTGGCACCTCATAGTAGGCGGTGATTTGTGCTTGAATGGATGCAAAGAGCGCGTCTCGTCCCTTTCCCTTATATCCGGTGCTGGCAATGGTATGCCCCAAGTATGTGAAGATAGGGTCGCGTACCGGAAAACGGCGGTTTCCCCACCACATGTGTTTCGGGATTCCTGACATGGGAGAAAAGGGTCGGTGAAAGGGGAACACCTCGTTCTTTTCGGGATGGAAACGGATTCCAATCTGTGATCCCCACATGGAGAGATCTGCAAACAGACGTTCAAGTTCTTCTATGTCCCACGATCGCCGGGCAGTGTGGCAGTGCAGTAGAGGAATTCCGCGTCCTACTTCCCCTAGCCAACGTGGTGGTGCATTGCTGGATCTCCCTCTTGAATGCCCAAAAAAAGCGTCGTGGTGCATTGCACCGGTTCTAGTGCCCAACCCCCCCAGGCAATGTGGCAGTGTGGCAATGCATTGCAGCAAATCTACTGCCTACTGTTCTCGGGCAGCATGGGGGTGCATTAAAGCAGTTCCACTGCCCACTGACCCCGGGCAAGGTGGCATTGCATTGCACAAGTTCCGCAGCCCTCTGCCCCCAAGCAGTCTGGCAATGCGTTGCAACAGTGCAACTGCCTACTGCCCCCGAGCAACGTGGCTGCGCATTACAGCAGTTCCATTTCCCATTGCCTCGAGGGAATGTAGCGGTGAATCACAGCGGTCCCACGGCCCAGTCACCTAAGGCAATGTGGCAATGCTTAGCAAGAGGTCCACTGCTTACTGCCCGCGGGTGCCCGCCAAGGGGTACTTGTCCATTGCCCCCACGTAGTGTGGCATTGCACGACAAGATTTCCACTGCCCACTGCCCCAGGCAGTGTGGCGGTGCATTACAAGATTTCCATTGCCCACTGCCCCCAAGCGGTGTGGGTTTGCAATACAGGTTTTCCGCTTTCCACTGCGCCCAGGCACAGTGTTCCAATGAATTGCAGCGATTCCACTGCCTGCTGCCCCCAAGTAGGTTGCACCGCATTACATGAGTTCCACCGCCCACCGCCCCTAGGCAGTGTGGCGGTGCATTGCAAGGTTTCCATTACCGACTGCCCATAGGAAGTGTGGCGTTGCAATACACGATTGTCACGGCCCGCTGCCCCAGGGAGTGTGGCCGTGCATTCAAGCAGCTCCACTACCCACTGCCCCTGAGCATTGTGGTGGTGTGTTGCAGCGGTTCCGTTGCCTACTGACCCAGACACTGTGTCGGTGCGTTGCACGAGTTCCCTGCCCACTACCCTCAAGACAATGTGGCACGGCATTGCAGCAATTTCACTTGCACCTGCGCAAGGTGGCGGTGCATTGCACTATTTCCACTGCCCGATGCCCGCACGCCGTGTGGCAGTGCATTGCCGTGTGGCTATAGTGTGGCGGTCCTTTGCATCACTTCCACTGGCAGTGTGGCACTACATTGCAAGAGGGCCCTGCACACCACCCCCAAGGGGTGTGGCAGCGCATGCTAGTAGTACCATCGTGCACTTCCCGCACGCACGGTGGCAGTGCATTACAAGAGTTCCGGGCCCACTAGCCCTGGTCAATGTGGCAATGCCTTACAGTAGGCCCCTCCCCACTACCCCCGAGCAGTGTCGTAGCGCATTGCAGCAATTCCACTGCCCTCCGCCCCCAGGCACTGTGGCAATGTTCCACTACATTAGAGCCGTTCCATTGCCTATTGCCCCCGGGTAGTGTGGCCGTGCATCAGAGGAGTTCCACTTTCCACTGCACCGAGGCACTACGGAAGTGCCTTGCAGCAGTCCCTAATGGCCCCGGGCAGTGTGGCAGTGCATTACCGCAGCTCAGCTGCCCGCCGCCCCCAAGCAGTGTGGCGGTGCATTACAGCACTTCCACCGCCCACTGCCCCCAGGCACTGTGGAACTGCATTGCAGCAGTTCCACTGCCCTCTACCCCCGGGCAGCGTGGAGGTGCCCTCCACTAGTTCCCTGCCTAGTGTCCCGAAGCAGTGAGGCAATGCATTATAGGATTTGACACCCTCCCCCCAAGTAGTGTGCCGGACCATTGCAAGATTTCGAGCGCCCACTGTCCACAAGTAGTGTGGCGCCGCTATAATGGATTTTCATCGCCCACTGCCCCAAGGGGTGTGCGGCTCCCTCGCCTCTTGACCCCAAGCAGAGTGGCACACGGTATGTTCCATCGCATTGGTAAGAGACTGTGGGTGAAAGGAACGATTGGGGGGGGGAGGGTATCGGGGTACGCGAGATGTTGCACGCACTAGTCGTGATGGGGCCCTCGGTAAGCGCGATGGGACGGACGTGAAGGCGCAAATTCGACCCAAATCTAGCGGGAAATGCGCGTTCATCCTTAATTGCGTGAAGCGCAATAAGAGGGTTGCAAGGAATCCTCGCGGCTTGGAACTGCCACAAATTGAGCAACTCACAAATAAAATCTTGTTGGGAAAGTGGAGAAAAGTCTTTCCCGCGAAGTTGGACTGATAGAATTGTTTCTACAATGTTCGGCTTCGTTAAAACCGCGTCGGTGACTTCAGCGAGTGTGTTGGGGACAGCCACTATAGATGTAGCTCCCTTCGCTTTGTGCATGAGAAGAGTTCCTTGGCCTAGTGCCCCCAAGCAATTTTGGGGGCCCTTGCAAGAGGTCCTTGCCCACTACCCCGGGCCGTGTGGTAGTGCATTGCAGCACTTCCACTATCCACTACTCCCAGGCGGTGTAGGAGTGCATTGCAACATTTCTCCTGCGTGCTCCCCCCAAGCAGTGTGTTGATGCATTTTAGGAGTTCCACCGCCCACTGCCCCCAAGTAGTGTGGCGGTGCATGGCAACAAGTCCCTGCCCACTGCACTCGGCAATATAGCAGTGAGATGCATGAGTTGCCTATTGTCCATTGCCTATTGTTACTAGGCAGTGTCGCAGTGCATTGCAGCCGTTCCATTGCATACTGCCCCCACACAGTGTAGCGGTGCATATCAGGAGTGCCTTGACAACTTCCCACACACAGTGTGGCACTGCATTACAAGAGTTCTGTGACACTGCCCCCTGGAGGTGTCGCAATGCATTGTAGAAATGCCCTCCCCACTGCCCCCAAGGCAGTGTGGCAGTGCATTGCAGCATTGCCATTGCCTTTAGCCGCCGGGCAGTGTGGCGGTGCATTGCAGGATGTCCACTGCCCGCTACCCACACGCAGTGTGGCAGTGCATTGCAGCGGTTCCACTGCCTACTGCCCCCAGGCCGTGTGGCGGCACATTGTAGGAAGGGGCTTGCACACTGTCCCCGGGGAGTGTGGTAGTGCTTTGGATGACTTCCATTGCCCACTGCCCGGAGGCAACGTGGGGGTGCATTATACGAGTTCCACTGCCCAATGCCCCTAGCCATTGTGGACGTGCATTGTAAGAGGTCCCTAACCACTGCCCCGAAGGCAGTCCGGCAGTGCATTGCAGCAGTTCTACAGGACAATCGCCCAGGCGGTGTGGAGTGGCATTCGAAGAAATTCCACTACCCCCTGCCCCAAGGCAATGTTGCGGGGCACTATAGGAGCTTCCTGCACATTGCCCCCGGGGAGCGTGGTAGTGCATTGCAGCACTTTCACTACCAACTGCCCCCAAGCAGTGTGGAAATGCATTTTAGGAGGTCCCTCCCCACTGCCCCCAAGCATAGTTGCAATGCACTGCGGCACTTACACTGCCCCAGTGTGGCATTGTGGCAGTGCATTGCAGCACTTACAGCGCCCAGTGCCCCCGGGCAGTATGGCAATGCATTACAGAAGTTCCAGTGCCCACTGCCCTCAGACGGTGTGCCAATGCATCGCAAGACTTTCAGTGCCCACTGCCCCAAGGCACTGCGGCGGTGCGTTGCAACATTTCCATTCCCTACTACCCCCAAGCAGTGTGGCAGTGCATTGCGGCAATTCGGGTGCCTACTGCCACCAGGCAGTGTTGCGGTGCATTACAACACTTCCACCGCCCACTGCCCCCACGGCGTGTGGCAGTGCATTGCAGCACTTCCACTGCCTACTGCGCCAAGGCAGTGTGGCAGTGCATGACAGGACATCCATTGCCCAATGCCCCAAAGCATTGTGGCAGCGCATTAAACGAGTTCGACAACCAAATGCCCACAAGGAGTGTGGTGCGGCAATACAAGAGTTCCACTACCCGCTACCCCAAGACAATGTGCGGGCAGTTGCACGAGTTCCCTACCCAAGACCGGAAGGTAAAGTGGCAGTGCTTTGCATGAGTTTCCTGCCCACCGCCCCGAGGTGGTGTGGCATGATACAAGATCGAGTGTGTATTGCCCCTAGATAGTGGGGCGGTGCATTGCGAGAGGTCGGGTGCCTTCCTCCACCAAACACTATGGCCGTGCATAACACGAGTTCCTTGCCCACTGCCCGCAGGCAGTGTGGCAGTGTGCATTATAGGTGTTCCCTGCCCACTACCCCCAAGGCAATGTGGCGGTGCATTGTAGCACCTCCACGGCCTATTGCCCCAAGGCAGTGTGACTGGGCATTGCGGGATTTCCGCTGCCCTGTGCCCGCACGCAGCGTGGCAGTGCATTGCAAGAGTTCCCCAGCCCACTGCCACTGGGCAGTGCTGCGGTGCATTGCATGATTTGCTGCTGGCCACTGCCCCCAAGCAGTGTGGCGGTGCATTGCACAATTTCTGGTACCCATTGCAAATAGCCGGTGTGGCAGTGCATTACATATGTTCCCTGCCCACTAAACCCGGGGTAACGTGGCAGTGCATTGTAGCAGCTCCAACCCCTATTGTCCCCAATCAGTGTGGCGTTGCATTGCAATATTGCCATTGCCTTGAGCCCGCACGCAGTGTGGCAGTGCATTGCAGGAGTTCCAGTGCCCATGCCGGTGCATTGCAACGGGTCCCTGCCCATTGTCCCCAAGCAATGTGGCGGTGCATTACATCCTTTCTGCTACCCATTGCCCACGCGCCGTGTGCCGGTGCATTGCAAATATTCCATCGTCCACTGCCCCCAGCCATTGTGGACCTCCATTGCAAGGGGTCCCTACCCACTGTCCCCAGGCAGCGTGGCAGTGCATTGCAGCAATTCCGCCGCCCACTTACCCCGGGCAATGTGGCGGTGCATTATAGGAGTTCCTTGCCCGCTGCCCCCAGGCAGCGTGGTAGTGCTTGTAACAGTGCCAATGCAGATTACCCCCGGCAGCGCATTGCACAAGGTCCCTCCCCACGGCCCCTAAGCATAGCCGCAGTGCGCTGCAGCAGCTGCACTGCCGCACATACTGGCAGTGTGGCATTGCAATCGTGCAGCTCCACTGCCTCCTGCCCCCGGGCCGTGTGGTGATGCATTGCATAAGTTCCGGTGCCAACTGCCCTCAGGCAGTGCGGCACTGCATTGCACGCATTCTGGTGCCCATTGCCCCTTGGTAATGTGGGGGTGCGTTGCTGTAATTCCACTCCCTACTACCCCCGGGCAGTGTGGAAGTGCATTGCGGCGCCAGTGCCTACTGCCCCCAAGGAGACTGGTAGTGCATTACAACAGTTCCGCTGCCGACGGACCCCAGGGTGCATGGCAAAGCATTGCAGCACTTCCACTGCTTACTGCCCCAAGGCAGCGTGGCATTGCATGATAGGAGATCCCACGCCCAATGCCCCCAAACATTGTGGGCATTGTGTTGAGTGCATTACACGAGTTCCACTACCCACTACCCACAAGCAATGTGGCGGTGCAACACAGGATTTCCGTCGCCTCCTTCCCCAAGGCAGTGTGGCAGTGCATTACAATAGTTCCACTGCCCACTGCCCTCAGACACTGTGCGGGCCGTTGTGGGAGTGCCGTGCCTTGTGCCCACAGGCAAAATGGCAATGCTTTGTAGGAGTTTCCAGCCCACCGCCCTCAGGCGGTGTGGCAGTGCATAGTGGAAGATCCACTGGCTATTGCCCCTAGATAGTGGGGCGGTGCATTGCAGCAAGACCGTTGCCTACCTCCACCAGACACTATGGCCCTGCATAACATGAGTTCCTTGCCCACCTCCCGTAGGCAGTCTAGCACTGCATTACATGTGTTCCGTGCCCACTAACCCGAGGCAATGTGGCAGTGCATGGTAACAGCTCCACGGCCTATTGCCCTGGGTTGCATGGCGGTGCATTCAAGGATTTTCACTGCCCTCTGCCCCCGGAAAGTGTGGCGGTGCATTGTAGGAGGTCCCCGCCCCCTGCCCCCAAGCAGTGTGGCGGTGCTTTGCATGATTTTTGCTACCCCTAGCCCAGAGGCAGTGTGGCATTGCATTACAGGAGTCCCACGGCCCACATACCCAAGGCAGTGTGGCGGGGCATTGCAGCAATTCCACTACCTAATGCTCCCACACAATGCGGCGTTGTATGATAGGAATTCCCTGCCCACCGTCGCAGTGCCGTAGTGCATTGCAGCAATTCCACTTCCAACTACCAACAAGCATGGTGGCAGTGCATTGCACGCATTCCACCCCCACTACCCAACCACTGTGGCGGTGCATAGCAAAACTTTCACTGCCCATGCCGCACGCAATTGGGAAGTGCATTGCAGCCGTGCCACATCCTACTCCCCCCATGCGGTGTGGCGCTGAATTGCACGGGGTTCGTGCCCACTGCCCCGAGGCACTGTGGCAGTGCATTGCAGCAGCTCCACTATCAACTGCCCACAGGCTGCATGGCAATGTATTACGGGAGTTCCACGGCCCACTGGCCAAGGGCACTGTGGTCGTGCGTTACAAGAGGTCCCTTTCCACTGCCCCTAAGCAACATTGCACTGCATTGCAACAATTCCATTGCCCACAACCACCAAGTAGTGTGGCAGTGCATTGTAGCAAATCCACTGCCCCACGCAGTGTGGCCGTGCATTGGAGCAGTTCTAGTGCGTACCGCCCCCAAGCGGTGTGGCGTCGCATTACACGAGTTCCCTGCCCAATGCCCGCGGGTAGTGTGGCAGTGCATTGCAACAATTCCATTGCCCAGTACCAACTTGCAAGCTCGCAGTGCATTGCAGCACTTCCACTGCCCGCTGCCCCCAAGCAGTGCGGCAGCGGACTGTAGGGTTTCCATGCAACGGGCGGTGCTGCAGCGCATTGCAGCAATTCCATTGCCCATTGCCCCCAGGCAGTTTTGTAGTGCGTTGCAACAGTTCTGCTGCATATTGTCGCCGGGCAGTGTGGTAATGTGGTAGTGCGTTGACGCAATTCCACTCCCTAATGCCGCCAGGAAGTGGGGCAGTGCATTACAGCAGTTCCATTGCCGACAGTCATCAAGCAGTGGGGTGGTGCATTGCACGAGTTCCACCGGCCCTTGCCCCGAGGCAGTGTGGCGCTGACCTGCAGCAGTTGCACTTCCTGCTTTCGCTGGGCGGTGTGGCAATGCATGGTGGGACTTCTAGTGCTTACTACCCCCGAGTGTGGCAGTGCATTGCAATAGTTCCACAGCCTACTGCCCTCAGGCATTGTGGCGGTGCGTTGTAGCAGTTCCAGCGCCCATTGCCCGTAGGGAAGGCCGCGTAGTGGTAAGGGAACTCGTGCAACGCACCCCGAGTCTCCCTAGGAGTAGGGGGCATGGAAGTCTTGTAATGCCGCAGTGCCTGGGGGCAGTGGCTAGGGAGCTCATGTTACGCACTGCTACACTGTCTCGGGGCAGTAGGCAGTAGTAGACTTGCTGCAATGCAGTGCCGCAGTGCGCACGGGCATTGGGCAGTGAAAGTCCTATAATTCACGCCCACACTGCTTGGGGCAGTTGGTAGGGACCTCTTGCAATGCACCGCCATACTGCTCGGCGGCAGCAGGTAGTGGAATTGCTGCAATGCACTACCACATCGCTTGTGAGTCATGGGCAGGGAAGTCCTGCAATGAATTGCTACACCGCCTGGCGGCAGTGGGCACAGAACTCCCGCACTGCCCCCAAGCATTGTGGTGGGGCGCCACAATGCTTGGGGGCAGTGGGCGGTGGAACTCGTGCAATGCACCACCACACTACCTCGGGGCAGTGGGCAGTATAAATCCTATAATGCACTGCCACACTGCCTGCGGGCAGTGGGTAGTGGAATTTTTGCAATGCATTGACAATGCCACACCACCTAGGGGAGGTGGGCAATGGAACCAAGGTAATGCACCGCCACACTACCCGGGGGCAGTTGGCGGAGGAACTGTGCAATGCGCTGCTCCACTTCCACATTGCCGGGGGGCACTGGGAGTGGAACTGCTGCAATGCGGTGCGACCCTGCTTGGGGACAGTGGGGACGGACCTCCTGCAATGCACCACCACACAGCCTGGGGCAGAGGGCAATGGATCTGTTGCAACGCGCTACGCAATTGCTTAGGGGCAACGGGCAGGGGAACTGCTGCAAAGCATTGCTTGGGGGCATTGGGCATTGGAATTACTCAATGCATTGCCAGACTACCTAGGGGCACTAGATAGAGGAGCTGCAGCAATGTGCAACCACACTACCTGGGTAATGGGCAGTGGGACCCTTGCAATGTAGTGCACACTACCTGTCAGTAGTGGGCTGCATAGCACTGCACGCTGCCTTTTGGTAGCGGGCGGCAGAACTGTTGCAATGCACTACCACAATGCCCGGGGACAATAGGCTATGCAACTGCTCCAATGCAGTGCCACACTGCCTCGGGGGTAGTGGGCATGGAACTCCTGCAACGCACCGCCACACTCGCTGGGAATAGTGGGCAAGCAACAGTTGTAATGCACTGCCACACTGCCTGGGGGCAGTGGGCAGCGAACTCCTGTCATGCAGCTCCACACCGTCTGGGGGCAGTAGGCAGTGGAGCTGCTGCAATTCACGGCCACGCTGCCTGGGGGCAGCGGGCAAGCACCCCTTGCACTACACCACGACACTACCTCGGGGCAATAGGCAGTGCATGTGCTGCAATGCATTGCCACACTGCCTAGGGGACATGGGCAGTTGAACTCCTATCATGCATTGCTACAGTGCCTCACGGCAGGAGGCTATGGAAGTGGTGCAATGCACCGCCACAGTGCTTGGGCGCATGGGGCCGTGGAACTAGAGCAATGCACCGCTGCATTGCCCGAGGGCGGTGCGCGGTAGAAATCCTGTATTGCGCCGCCACACTGCTTGCGGGCAGAGGGCAGTGGAAATCATGGAATGCAACGCCACAATGGCTGGGGCACTGCGCGGAAAACCCCTGGCGGGCACCTCCAGACTGCCCAGGGGCAGTAGACAGTTGAGCAGCAGTGCACATACGCACCACCCGGGAATAGTAGGGGGAGGAACTGTTGCAACGCACTGCCACAATGCTCGGGGGCAATGGGCAATGGAATTGTGGTAACGTACTGCCACACGAGGCGGTACACAGCATAAGCTTCACTGCCGACTCCCCACGGGTAGTGAGGCAGTGCATAAGAGGAGTCCCACTACCCACTGCCCGCAGGAGATGAGGCAATGCACACAAGCACCTCCAATGCCGTTTGCCTATAGGCAGTGAGGCAGCTGTCCTGCAACTACTTGCACGTCGTCATGCAAGCACACATGCAACGGGGGTTCCGACGTGCGTGCGGATGTCCAGCAGTCTCACCAACAACCGGTGAAGGCCGTGTCGCCGGAGAGGTCTTGGCGTGGCAACTTGCAAAAAGGCAACACCACGGACCATCCGATGACCGCCATGACATTTTCCATCGTTGTGGTGATTTGTATGGCCCGGCCTTGCTAGTATACCACACGTGCCCCGGGTGGTCTTGGCCTCCGGCCCGCCGATGACCGCCGTGGTGGTGGCCGGCCGCATCGGGTGTGGCACACACATCTTGGGGGCCTGCTGCCATCAAGGTGCTGGGCCCCCCACTAGGGCCCCTAGCACGGCATCATGCTGCTGCACCCATGCACGGATTTGTCCACCGTGCCGCCCCAAGGCGCCTGTACTCGCACGTAGTTGGCACCGCGGTGCGCCCTCAAAAGTATAAAAATCCCCTAGGCGGTGATACCCTAGTGCTAGGGCCGCGGAGAAGATTGCCCGAAGTACGTGCAGAAGAGTTGTTGCACCATACACCGTGTCGCACGCCGTGGCCTTCGACGGCAGCTGCTAGGGCGGGCACGGATGTGCCGGCCCCCTCTTGGGGGGGGGGGGGGCGAGAGCGATGATGGGGGACCTCCCCTAGCATTCCTCTAGGAGCCGCATGGGCAGGCCCACTTGGTCGAGCAATAGCTGCACACCTCGCACAGAGTAGGGGCAATGACAGGGGTGGGTCCATTGGCTTAGGGCCATCACGAACGGGCAGCCTCCATGGTGGTAGTGGCACTCCGCCAAATAGGCCCCCTTGGCCCGCTAGAAGTGGTCCTTGGCCCGTGCCCCCTGGCCCACCAACTTTCGGGCTACAGTCACCTGCCACTAGTGCCCTGACCGGCTAACCCCCATGTAGCCATCCCTCCATGACCCCTATAGCAACTATGTGTGGACGTGGCGAGATGTACATGTGACTTGCTTCGAGCACCATAGCAGTAGCGCGTCATTCGCTTGCTATGTGGCGGGCTTGGGGCAATGTAGGCTGGCCACAGGCAACAACTTTGGCATGACCTTGGCCTCTAGGACCATCATGGCCGCGTCGGGGGCCAAGCGTTGGAGCTTCGTTTGCCCCTAGATCTCCGCTCTCACGGAGGATCCAGATGTTGCGGGCGCCGTGGGCTTCCCTTGCAACTAAATATCGGTGCCCATGCACCGAAGGACCCGGGACGGTGGGGGTCCGTGTAGTGGCGCAGGGGTAACTCCTTGGCCTCCGGGGTGCATGTGACCCACGTGGAGCCCACGTGCGCATCCACGGCATTCGGGGCGGCGGATCGCAGGGATATGGGGTCCCGGGTAGAGCCATGGGCTTTCTTATCCGGCACGGAGACCCGTAGTAACCCCTAGAAGCAGGTGTGCTGGTCCACTAGGTCCCCTTGTACGGGCTACTCCTCACCCTAGGCGACGACGGTGATTGCTTCATGCACCCATATCATCATGGGGTGGTGCATCGCGGAGACGGAACACGTCCCATACGCCAAGGCCATGTACCAGACGAGCAGGAGGGCCGTTGTAGCTGCCACGTGTACTCCTTGTATTGTGCGTTCGGGAATGCCCTGGTGCCGTTGTAGCACGTGGTTTGCAGGGTCCCCCGGGGCATGGTGTACCTATACCCCTCCGTGTGGGCAGAGAGGTGGTCCGTAGTACCCAACCCCGCATGGCTGCCCACTATTGGGTGGACATCGTGGGCCATGGCGTCAAAGCACTTGGCTAGGTCCCCAATGAGGACATCCACAACTTGCCATCTAAGGGGTGCTATATCGAGCGTCATATGGACCTTCCGCACGACCTCGTGGAGCGATATGTCCTTCTTGCCCGCCACGAGGAAAAATCCTCCTAGGGCGCACTCGTACACCTAGAAGGGCTGCGAGTAGAATGCCAATGGCTCCAACTTAAAGATATGTGGGGAAACCTTGATCCCCCGGATGTTGGCCTCCTCCACCGGTCTACTGGGATCCTTGAGTAGGAGCATGACTCTCGCATGTTTGCCCATAAACCGGCGGATGCGGGGGTCCCTCATGACTTGGCAGAGATTGCCACTGGTACCGCCACTAAGGTGGCGGTACCAGGTGCATCTATGCATACATGGGCTCCGGTAGTCAAGGCTGGCCGCCGCGCCTTCCCCGTTGGCCCCGGGTTCAATTGCTGGGGCTGCACATACTCACCAAGTTCTCATAGGGGGGGTGGGCTTTGGAGGAGGTGCAAGTAAGTCTCAAAGACCTGCCAGTCTCGGCGAGCGATCTTGGATCTTGTAATTACGTCCTTCGAGGCGTTCCCGGTTGTGGTGCAGGGATGCCAAGGTCTCCTTGGGGTTCAGCAAGAGCTTGTTCGCGAGAGGCACCTCGCTAATGTGCTTTGGGGGGCCTTGTGTACATTGTTGTACTTCTCTCCACGGCTCAAGGGTGCGGTGGAGGATCCTTGCGGTGTGGGCCCTCTGCTGGCCCCTGGTTTGCAAGTTCCAGGGGCACTGCCTTTTTTGCCCCCACCACCACCACCATGGACACCAAGGTGCTCTTCACGACTTCCGGTCCTTGCAAGGCGCCTCCACTAATGGCGTGAGTGATGCGGTGTGCTTCTGTTGTGGTGTGGTGTGGTGTGGTGTGGTGTGGTGTGGTGTGGTGTGGTGTGGTGTGGTGTGGTGTGGTGTGGTGTGGTGTGGTGTGGTGTGGTGTGGTGTGGTGTGGTGCGGTGTGGTGTGGTGTGGTGTGGTGTGGTGTGTTGTGGTGTGGTGTGGTGTGGTGTGGTGTGGTGTGGTGTGGTGTGGTGTGGTGTGGTGTGGTGTGGTGTGGTGTGGTGTGTTGTGGTGTGGTGTGGTGTGGTGTGGTGTGGTGTGGTGTGGTGTGGTGCGGTGCGGTGCGGTGTGGTGTGGTGTGGTGTGGTGTGGTGTGGTGTGGTGTGGTGTGGTGTGGTGTGGTGTGGTGTGGTGTGGTGTGGTGTGATGTGGTGTGGTTTGTGGTGTGGTGCGGTGTGCTGTGGTGTGGTGTCCGAAGGCGTTGTTACCAAATGGCAACGGCCGGTGGTCTTGCATACGGGTAATGCAAGCTTGGAGGGCCGTATGTGTAAACGTGCAATGTGTGTAGTGTGCTGGAAGTGCTTCTGAGCAGTGGCTCAATGCGTGTAGGCAATGGGCAATGCAAGTCCTCATGTGCACTACCTATCTGCCTATGGGCAGTGGTCAGTGGAAGTCGTCCTGTGCAGTGCCTCACAGCCCGGGCAGTGCGCAGTAGAAGTCCTTTTGTGCACTGCCTTACTGGCTCTGGGCGGGGCAACGGAGCTCCTTCCGTACAATTTCTCGCTACCTTTAGACAATGGGTAGTGGAACTCCTCCTCTGCACTGCCTCACTGCTTGTGGGCAATGGTCAGTTGGACTTCTTGTGTGCACTCCCTCACTTCCGTCGGCCGCGGGCACTAGAACTCATGCTATGCAATGCCTCGGAACCTCTAGGCACGGGGCCGTGGAACTCGTTCTTTGCAATGCCTCACCGCTTGCGGGCTGTGTGGCGTGTGGGTGATGGGCCGTGGAACTCCTTTTGTTCACTACCTCACCGCCTATGGGCCGTGAGCCGCAAAACTCCTTCTCTACACTACCTCACTACCTATGGGCAATGTGCAATGGAACTCCTTCTGTGCACTGCCTCACTACCTATGGGCAATGGGCAACAAAACTTCTCCTGTGCACTAAGTCACTGCCTGTGGGCAGTAGGCAGTGGAATTCTTTCTCTGCCTCACTACTTGTGGGCAATGGGCATTGGCACTGCTTGTGTGCAGTGCCTCACTGCTTGTGGGCACTGAGTATGCGAACTCCTTCTGTGCACTGCCTCAGGTGGACAAAAGGAGTCCTACAAGCCGTTGCCAACATGCTGTGAGGCAGGGCACAGAAGGAGTTTCACTGGCCACTACCCACAGGCATGCTTCACTGCGGGTAGCGGGCCGTGGAACTCCCTATGTGCAGTGCCTAGCTACTAGGGGCAGAGGGCACCAGAACACCTTCTGTGCATTGCCTGACTGCCTACGGGCAGCAGGTAGTGGAACTCCTTCCGTGCACTACCTCACTGTTTGTGTGCAGTGGGCCGAACGACTCCCATTGTGTATCGCCTCACCAGTTGTGGGCGGTGAGCAATGTAACTCCCTCTGTGCACTCACTACCTGTCTGCCTATGGGCAGTCGGCAGTGGAACTTCTTTTGTGCACTGCCTCACTGCTTGTGCGCGGCGGGTCGTGGGACTCCTTCTTTCACTGCCTCACAGCCTGTGAGCAATGGGCCGCATAACTCCTTATGACCCACACCTCACTGTGTGTGGGCGGTGGGCGGTCAAATTCTCTTTATGCACCCCCTCACCGTCTATGGGCAGTGTGTAGTGCAACTCCTTCTGTGCACACAAGTATGGAGGGTCCCACGATGGTATGGCACCGCACTCGGATGGATAGCCACTACTGGGCATGGGTGACTCAGGCGCAACACACGGTGCCGACAGTCACCCACACCCCACCACCGGAATCGCGGGTAGAGCTCGGGCCCGGGGCGGTGGCCCTATTCAAGTACCCGATAAGGTGCCTTACCCACAAGCGACCGGGACACCCTCATCGGGGTCCGCTGTGCATGGCCCTTCATGCGCCGGAGGCCTTGCCGTCAGAGCTAGGCCCGGCGCTCTAGACACACGTGTGTGAGCATTTCACGGGGATATGACGCTCAATCCCAATCCGGCCCCAAAGGCAGCCCCCGTGTACCTGCAGCCCCGGATGGAACTATGGATATGGCTCCATGACCTCCCACCACTGGCCAGGATCCGGAGGGCCATAGTGAACACCGACGCCAGCACCACCCCGGCGGGTATGGCGATGGCGATCGCGTATGAGAGTGCGCAGGGGGAGTACAAGACCGTGACACCGTCGGGGGTGGAGACTTCCCAAGAAGGGGAAGCCTTGACCGTGCTGCTCTACGTCAGGCAGCTGGCGGCACAGCTGGCCACCAATAGGTGGTGCCTGACTCGGAGTCGGCAGTGGGCGCCCTCCGGAGGTACCAAGGAGGAGGAACGTGTGGGGATGGGATGCATAACCTATACACATAGACTCTTGGGGCACAGCTCCGGTCCCCAAGGGCTGCGATCAACGTGGTGGTCACCCCCTCCCATTGGATCACCTCCATCAACGTTCGGGTACACGCGGCAACCAAGAAGGAGCCGCAAGCGGATCTCAGTTAGATGCTGCGGCGCCCGTATGCTTGCCTTCCCCGGGTGCGGTACAGGGACCACTACCATCTAGCTCCAATAGACCTGCAAAAGTGGTTACACGAGCAAACAACAGTACCCGCACGAGTGCACTACGAGCACCAGTGGGGACCCAACTACCAACCGGGCTTGGGCTTGCCCTTGGACTAGTTCACCGGCGACCAACAGCGGCACATAGTGGCCCACATACGCAACTTGCCCACCATGACGGGGTTGGCGGAGTGCGTGCAACACCGCAACGCGCAAATGCACATGCAGTGCCTACTATGCGCTAGCGGCCCGGAAGCCGCCCAGCACTTGTGGGAGTGCCCGGTGCAGACCCACGAGTGGCACCCGGCCAGGCAATGCCTACACTTGTGTATCAACACCTACGTCGGACCGCGGGCCTCGCACGTGCAAGGCCAGCTATGGGACCCAGCCATTTTGGAGCACTGAGCGGCGGCCATCGCAATGCCGTCCATGCACAAGGCCCGCCTGGGACTAGCGAGACCCCATGACGTCAGGAGGGAGTTCATCAAGCAAGTGGTGACGGATTCCCACAAAGTGTGGCTCTCCCAGGCCAACGCACGAGAGGGCCTCATCAAGGCCCTAGTAGGCCCTAGGGGAGCTGCTGGCATGGGCCCTGCGGGAGCTGCAGCTGCACCAACGGGCGGAGCGGCACTGCGTCCCAGGGCGGCCTTGAAATAGGCCTGTCAGACGCTGGGGCACACCTGGCCGCTGGACACGTGCGCAACGAATTGCGCGCGCACACATACACACCCCTGTCCGTTTTGCTATGCCCATAAGCAAGACATCCCGGCCTTTGCCTTCTGGTAATATGACCTTCAGCACACCACACCACACCACAACACAACACACCACACCACACCACACCACACCACACCACACCACACCACACCACACCACACCACACCACACCACACCACACCACACCACACCACACCACAACAGAAGCACACCACACCACACCACACCACACCACAACAGAAGCACACCACATCACAGCCGTGACAACTCGGGCCCCAGAAACTCAGGGTTAAGCATCATCCAGCAAGCAGAGGGTCTGTCTTGAATAAGACGTTTCTCCATGCAAAGGAAAACCGTGGCTGTGCTGTAAGATGAAATGTGGTCAAGGAGGGCAGGAAAAAGCATGCTGGAATGAGGCAGCAAAAAGCAATCAGCACGTCCTCTGGTAAAGCAGACAATGCCGGCTAGGGCTGGGGGGCTGTTGACAACTAAAGGACAGATCTGCCAAAAGTGGCCATCATAACACAGTCTGCGGCTAAGTGATGGGCTGCATGCAGCTTGTTCTTACACAATCTGTGTGCGGAGGGGGCGGGTATTACTGAATGGCACAGCCTGCCTGTTAAATCCGAATGATGTGCGGTTTCCTTGCCGCACTAGTGGCACGGCTGCACCAACAATGAGGTATTATATATATATATATATATATATATATATATATATATATCGGATTCAAATGGCCCAAATAAGTGGTTAATCTAATGCTTGATGTGCCTTGTGACGAGGCACACTCTTCGGGGGGGCATGGGTTGGGCTGTTGGGAATGAATAGCAAGGAAAATTTACATGCGCCCATCCCCTTGTTGGGCAGGAGTGCTCTTGTCTCAGAACGGCGACCCCGTGCTACCATTGCTTTTGGGGCCGTGGGTGTTGCGGTCCCAACTATGAAGAGGTGTGTGCCTTGTGAAAAAGGCCCCCTCGGTCGTAGGCGTCACCAGAGAAAGAATGCTGTGCAACATGTTTCACCACAGGCGTGTGGGCACAGCGCGCTATCCGTGTGCATAGCATGTGTACAACAGCATGTACAGCGCACAGTCTGCATAGCACAATTTAGACATTTTGCGGGTGGATATTAGGGAGGTGATTCAGCAAAAATCTGATAAACAACACAGCTCAGAATCTCCAGACATTAGAAAGGCCCCCCATCCAGGAGGCAGTGCTGGACCCCACCTACCGTCCCTGGCAGTGGATGGGACCTCCGATCGAATGCCAGATGAAATGTTGTCAGGGGCCACATGGCCAGTCTCTGGCCCTTCAAATGTATGTGAGGAGGGTGAAGGCTGGTTTGTTACAGTGTCCAGTGCTTTATCTACTGTGTGTCCTTTATGTGTTGTGTGTCCTGCTTCTGTTGTAGTGGAGAAGCACGCTGTTGCAGGTCAGAGTGAAATGTTAATTCCACTGCTCAGCACTGCAGCACACTAGGGGGGAATCCTTGCACCGCGAGCTACTTTTAGACTATGTTCCCCCCAAAGAGCCCCCAGGCACGCCCCTTGGAATTAGGCGACCCAAACTAGAGTGGAGGGGACCTTGAGGGGGGCCTTCCCGGTTCTTGTAGCAGTGGTGAAGGACCAGGGGCCTTTTGGGGGGAACTTGACTGTGTGTTGGGCGGTGGAGCTGGAGGGCAGTGAGGTGGCGAATCTGAGCTTGGGATGGCAAAGGAGATGGACTCCATCTTGCATTGCTGATTCACCACTCTCAACCCATCTTGGTAGTATTCCAAGTGGAGGAGTCCGTCTTCAGCGGTCCCAACCACCGTGGCAGGAGGTCGCAGCCCATTGGAGCGGATGTAGAACACCCTATCCCCAATACTGAGATCCATGGAGAAATTGGGCCAGAGAAATGAGGAGGGAAGTATGATGTCCTGTAGCAGGCACCCTGAAAGTGTATCGCCATATCAATCAACCGAGAAAAAGAGTAGGTGTGGTGGAAATGGGTCAAAAACGTGTGCAAAAAGGTAGAAATGGGTGAAACAGGGTGAACATCCAAAAATGCCATATCCCCAATGCATCAAAACCTACTACCAAACAACAATGATGCCCAAAGTACCACAAAGTATGGGTTTCTATTGCGGCCAGACGCCCAAATAGTTGCACTGCGCGCACACTGCACCCTCACTACGCTTAAGGCGCCCCCTAGCACACTGCCCCTGTGGCGTCCACTCCCTGGCACCAGCAAGTGAGGGAGGGGGGACCCGATTGTCCACTGACGGGCTACAAACATGTTGCTCCTTCTAACAGGGCGCAGGGCATGCGGGCGCTCATCGGTCACATGTCACAGGCTCATAGACAAACAGTCATGGGAGTCGTTGATTTGCAGCAGAAAATACAACAGGGCAGCACTGTGAGCCACACCGCACGCACTGCGACCTGGACTCCTCCTGAACCACATTATGCCACCTCTGCAAATCCGTCGTTGGGCAATGATGATGAGAGGCCTCGAAATCATGGACAGGGATAGAGCATGAGAAAAGGGACAGGTCCTTGTGGACCACCGAGCAATCGCAGCAGTCGCCAGAAGTTCTCATTCCAGAACGAATGCATACTTCGCGTTGAGCTCTGCAGCAGTGACCTCTTGCCTGGTCTCTGGGTCACGGTAGTAAGTGACGACGGTCTCTGGGACGTGTGGGGCATCCACTTGAGTCACGATTTGCTCAACGGTGATGTCCTCAAGGCTGGAGACAGCAAGACGATCTTGATGGGACGGAGGGAGGGAGGGCATGGACAAGATTGTATTGGAAGGTGTTGTTTTGGCAAATGCAAACAGTCCCCACACAGATTGCTTACTTTAAGCAGGCACTTCGTTGCCGCCATCCAAACTGCAGTCACATCGGCTGCCTCCCTGAACACACTGATGATGTGCACAGAGCTGCATGTCCAGAAGATGTACTATATGCTACAGTTATGGACCACCGTTGTAGGGTTTCCCAGGTGTGCTGACTGAAAGCATTCATGCAAAGGCTGACACATACCTCAACCCCAAGATCCACAAGGAGAAGGTTAACCCTAACACTCACCTAGGTTAAGCTGGGGGCTTGTATCCGCAGGCTGCGTGTGTCTTTTGGACACCAGCGACTTGCTTCCACATGTGGAGCGGCGGACACGCTTTAGAACAGGTGCGGGGAAGGTTGAGGTATACTATCCACAGACTTTGAAAGTCAGCGGTGAGCGGCACTGTGCCCCGAAAGAACCCCTCATAGGTATGCATCCCTTGTGCTGTCACAGCTGGCCAATGGCCTGTATATAATTGTTGCTGTGCTTTTCAAAAGCGACAGTGCGTGAGTGTGCTGTGGTCGATAAAGCAGAATTTCGACGAAGTGGCCCAGTCAGCTTTGTCAGGTCACTTTGACCCACCATTGAATGACCAATAGTATGTGCATGCACCATCGTTTAAGTTTAACCAACCATTCGCTATCTTGCTGAAAGTGCTGTTTGACATGGCTGGGGTCGACATTATCGAACTAGTCACAGTCGACCTCGTTAATGAACTGCCAGTTGATCGAATAGCGCCAATGAAACAATGATGAAACTTTATTGATGGATGGGCAATGAAGTTGCTCAACACCTTGGAAGAGTAGACGGTGAAATGTGGTGTTTGCGCAAGCCACCACCCGCACTGTGTGTTTTGGCAAAAAGGGCTGAGGTAGCGCGTGATGCCGCACCACAGCCAAACTCCCTTTTGCATGCTTTTGGCTTCAGGTAAAAAAGGGCCAACTAGCATGCTTTGTTTTCCTCCCACACCCCTGTGCATGATGTCGTTGCGGATAGTTTGCCAATCTTGATCCAGAGACTAGGGGGCAGACTTGCATCCTTCATCGTGTAAAAAGTTTTCCAATGCACCACATACCCAGTCTCCAGCATAACTGCCACCCCCTTGTCAACCAACATGTTTTGTAGTGTGCCTTCTTGAGGTTGCATAGTTGGATTGCACGACACACACACTGTTGCCCCCATCCCCCCCTTGTGTTTTTGCGCGCCTCACTGTGCGATGCTTTGCTGCTGTGCACCACCTACCCACGGGGGCCGCCGCCTACCCACGGGGGCCGCCGCCAGCCAATGTGTGACCCCCAGGGGTGTGCGACAGTTTTGGGGGCTGTAGGGGGGAGGGACCCCTCCCCCCCCTTGGTTGACCCAAACCTTGGGGATCGGCAGGTCGGGCGGTCAGCCGCCGGGCTCCCCGGGGGGGGGGGGGGGGTTGGTGGGTACCCCAACATACATACCTCAAAATGATCCCCATGACACACTGATCATTTTGAATATGCACAAGTGGGGTAAAAAAAAATTCAAAAAAAATTCCCCATCAACTCAGGCTCCCATCAGGCAAGGTCCGACCCGGAGGTTGGGTCGGGGTCAAAATCCTTTTTTGTGCTTTTCAGCCATTTTTGAATTCTCCACAAAATTCTGAGTATTTTGAGTACAGACACATAGACAACAGAACAGACACACAGACAAAAAAATTTCCCCCTGCCATATGCCTAAAACAAAATCTCCGGCGCCCACAAAACCCATTGATCTGTACAACCATTTTGGGGTCTGTAGAGGGGGGGGGGTACCCCCCCCCCTTTGGGATCAGGGCCTGACCAAGATCGGCCCCCATGCGCCTACCTAGTGGTGTGCGCGTGCTTGCTGCTGCAGCTTGCCCTTGCCAGGTGGGCCCTCAACCCCAGCCGATTTCTGCCACTGTGAATGCGGCTAGACCGCTTGGTTGTCGCTATTGCACTAGATGGTCCACCGACACTGTTGCGGCACCGCCACCGCTAGCAGTGGTGAGGTTGCACCGGGCACTGAGGAGAGTGCCCGTCCCCCCGTCGGTTGTTGTTGTTGAGGCAGCTGCCAACCCTTGTGCGCAGCTGCTGCACCTCTGCATGGGCTGCCGTGAGCTGCTTGCGCAGCTCTTGCACCTTGTCCACCAGTGTGTCGATGCACTGCTGTTCCTCCAACATTGGGGTACGGGGCTATGCCCCATGCTGCCTTTGCGAACATGAGCAGCTGTGGCATCCGGCACACTGGGCCATGCCTACACATGAGGCAACGTGCTGTTGTT
This sequence comes from Eutreptiella sp. 'Long Island Sound 2002', assembly GCA_964036045.1. Lineage (NCBI taxonomy): Eukaryota > Euglenozoa > Euglenophyceae > Eutreptiales > Eutreptiaceae > Eutreptiella > Eutreptiella sp. 'Long Island Sound 2002'. The sequence continues at coordinate 45,417,942 of OZ038384.1, forward strand.
GTCGACATCAACGATGTCGCCCGCGGCAGCTAGCATTGCAGCTACCACTAGTGGGCTAGTGGGCCCACTTATATGTAGGGAGCCAGAGTTGTTCCCGGAGCAGCCACCACTTTTGGCCCAAGAGGGGCCGAGGTAATGGCCGCCCATGATGTTGTTGTTGTTGTTCCCGCTCGATGCTTGCGCAATTTGTAGCCATCCGTGTGGGCTGTGTGGATGTCGTCGACAACGACAACGATAATAATGACAAAGAATTCCGAACTAGAGAGGCACCCGACTGGAATCGTGCCCTGCTACAGATGCTATGGGGAGCCCCTCTCCCACGGCACGTCGTGCACATGCCTTGGGAGCATCCCACCCCATCCGTAAGCACCAAAGGAGGACCCCACCATGGGTTCACATTCCCCTTGGGGGACTTGCAAGAGGCAACGGCGACAACGGTGGGGCCTCCTCTTACAAGATGCCTTGTGAAGGTGTACTTGGAGATAGCCAGTGCTGCTGCTCCTTTTCTTGGAGAGTGGAGCATCCAGACACGCGCATCGATGGTGTCCTGCGCACAACTGACAATTGGCTCGCGATTGCGTTGGCGCTCTATCACTGGAGCAAGCGGCTCGGCACCTAAAATCAGGCTGTTAGAATACCACAGTTACGAGGACAAAAAAGCCCTTTCAAAAACGTACCTCGGCACTGCATGCACCGCCATCCTCCCTCAAAACCTGGCACATGTACTTCGCGCCGGTCTTGTGAGAGGAAACCCACACTCCCCTTTGGCACTACAAGGGGCAGCAGTGGGACCCTCTCCCTCACACGTGGCTGCTCAACCCCTGGCACTCGCTTGTCTACCTTGACGGCAAGACCGCCGATAGGCGGGACCACGTGGTCAAGGTAGACGGGTAGGGGCGGGTGTGGGAAAATGACCCCCCCCCTGCCTTCAAAAGCCATTGGTCAGACGTTGCCCGCACGGTTGCTCGCCTCCTCCCGCCACTGAACCCCCCCTCCCCCCATATAAGAGGGCTTGCGGAGGCCCTTCGGCTGGCGGGGTAGTGGGAAGCTAGGCGCCCTCCCCTTCTCCCGGCGCCCCCCCTCCCGCCGATCGCCCCCCCCCCCCCCGCCGCCGCCTTCACCATCCTTTCCATCTTCTTCCTCCTAATCCATGCGGCAACCCCCTCAACGTTTATGCAAGCCCGTCCTCTACCCTCTACCCTCTGCTCAGCTGTAGGCCGAAGGTTCCTAACCCAAAGGCTGCCGCTGCTCCTGCTTATTGGTTTGTAGCGCGGTCGACCGCTGCTGCGACGCGGAGGGGGGTGGGTGAGGACCACAGGCCCCCTTCCCTCCATTGTGCCACCCCGCCCCCTAGCACTGCACCGCCTCTCCCGGTGCGGCCGGACACGTCCAAGGGGCGGGGGGGGGGGGGGGTAGTGGGTGTCTCTATGCCCTGTACCTAGGGAGCCGTGGGATGGCCCCTGCTGTTGTGGGTCGTGGCCAAGCTTGCCATTGTTGGGGGGAAGGTCTGCCTATTAGTGCCACCGCCTCTACCCCCTGGGGACCTCCCCCCACTCTCCCCCCCTCCCCTCTCCCCCTTCGATCCGGCGAGATGTGCGCAAGGCGCGCGGCGTGCCGGCGATGTGTGCTGGTGCAGTGCAGAGATGTGCACATGCGCCCGGGGCTGTTGCGCGTGACCTAGGTGACCAACTTGACCTAGGTGCGGGCGCACTTGGACATCGTCCTTGCCCTAGGGGGCGGACGCATTGCTCCTCTCGAAGACCCGTCTCAGCGCGAACGGGTAGCGCGTCATGGCCGCTGAGGATGGAAGCAAATAGATCAAATGTAAGGGCGTCAAAGGGAGCATACATGCTTGTAGAGCGAGCGTCTGTTGTTCCCTCCTCTGTGCCTCATGTGTGCAATTCAGCGTTTGATTTGTAAGCCCCTACATACAACGGAAACCCGAGGAGATGGGCTATTTTCCAGCGAGAATTTGACCTGTGGGTGAGGCGTATGGTGCAACCACACACATGCATAGAGGGTGGGCTGGGGGTTTCTAGAAAAAAAAAATCCTCGTACCACGGGGCATTTTTTTGGGGGGGTACCCCCAGGGGAGGGGTGTACGAAAAAAATTTCGCGCGAAAAATTTTCCGGGCCCGAGAAACTGAAATTTCTTGACTTTTATCGCACTTGTTTGAATGTGGAAGGTGCAAGGGGGATACCTTTCAAAGTATTCAAGATATTTTTGTAGATATGGGTGGTATTTGTGTTTAAGGGCACAAAGACACCCGGCCTGTTCTAGCGGCACACCCTAGCCTCTTATCGGCAGGAAAGACTCCCCAAATGCCTGCACCTCATTTGGGGTGAGAAATCGAACCAGCAGCATTGAAGGACAAGGGTGACAAAGTCCATTCTGGCCGTTCTATAGGTTGCCCAAGCCCACAATGGGACCCCACAATGTCATGTCCGTGTTGCCTCATAGTGCTGGTTGATGACCGCTGTGCCACATTTGCTTGCCGAAGAAGGTTGGTTCTTAGTGGGACTGCGGTTTGTGTGTTCGTGTGATGGTGTGTATGTGTGTATGTGGATGGTGCACATTTCCACACTACGGGGCGCTTGCACACACAATGCGGGGAAAAAATCTCACTTGGTCTAATTTCTTGCAAATCAGGCATCACGAACTGCGACATTATCGCTGTACCGCGCGCAAATTGTTTGTCCGGACCCCCCCTCACCGTAGCCACACGTCCCACCGACCTTGAATGGCTTGCCATCGTTTCGCCCGCCCAAGGGGGTGCCCATTCTCGTGAGGCCGTTTCGAGTCATTTCGCGTTTCGAGTGGCACTAGGCGGTCACCCCATCACCGAAGGTGCTTACGGCTTTTTGGGCCTCCCACCTTGGGAAGCTGCGGGTCACTTTTGTCTTTTGTTGTCCTTGGCTATTGCGGGTTTGCTTTTCGACTTCTGCTTCTTGTTCCTTTCCTTCTTCTTCTTCTTCTCGTCCGTGGTATTACTACTAGTAGTGCTCTGTTCGCTGGTTTTACTGTTGTTGCTACCGCTGCTGCTGCTGTTGCTGCTGCTGGTACTACTGTTGCTGCTGACGGTGCTACTCTCGCTAGTGTTATCCTCATTGTCCTCGTCCGGGTCATAGTCATCATCATGCTGCTCCTGTTCCTTCATAACTGCCGCTACTGCTTTGTCTCTTGCCCTAAGGGCCTTTGCTGTTGCTGCTTCCTCCACCACCTTGTCCGCATTGCTGGGGATTTCCTTTTGTACCTGTGTTTCAATTTCTAGACTTTCCCCTTTACGCGTGTCTTCTCCCATTCCTTCTTCTGTGCGGCTAAGTCCTTATGCCAGGCAGTTATTCCTTGATCCAAGATGGCCTTATCCTCCTCCGAAACCTCCCAAAGCGCCCGATGCTCCTCTGTGAAGGGGAAATCCACCAAAAGGTGACCAGGTACATTGTACCTGGATTCCCAACGGCCGCACCCGGAAACAACACATTGCATGGGCTCATTATGCACAGCCTGCTTTGCCAAGACTCCCATACTAGCTTTTCGGAAACAATGATGAGCACATGATCTTGGGGCAGGTTGCTAGCGTGTGTCGGCCGTTTGAGCCTGTTGCATGTGGAGGCGGCATGCACCATCAGTGTGCCCACAAAAAAGGCATGGAGGACATGGCCCCTTCGCCTCACCTCGGCCGATGTGAAATGCCATGTGGTGGATCAAGCATGTCATCCCGTGGGACTGCCTTGCATGGGATGCAAGGTAGCGGATTGCGTGATTCATCAACCTGTGCCTCATGGGTACATGGAGGGTCACGCAAGAAACAACCAATCCCATCAACATCGAACCAGTGGACTTGCTCGTGGGCGGGGCGCATCAGAAGATAGCACCCGGGAAGAAAGAGAGCACTTAATACACCCAATGGCAAAACACCCTTACACTTGGTCGGAACGGGACACGAGACTAGGACTTCGACCACAGGTTCAATGGAGGCACCACTGCGTGGGCTATTGTGTTGTGAAACCGAGAAGGGGGTAGCGGCAACCCCCCCCCCCCCTTCTCGGATTGGGTTGAGCCTGACTCCAAACCAAACACATGCAGATGGTCCAATTGGACAGGGGGTGTTTTCATAGTCTCTTGGGTGCCTACATGTGGAAAATTTTCGGTCCCGGTCCAAACGGCCCAAATGGGCCGTTTTTGCATTTGCCTTCTCAGACCTCCGCGCGGGGTTCCCAGAGGCACTTTCTGATTGGGAACCCCTTCTCAAAATAACTTCTCGAACCCCCTTCCTGAAATGGAACATGCACAAGTGGCGCAATAAAAGACACTTCCCCAAGGCCATGTTATTCAGTCCTGTTCCTCTTCTGCCCTCTCCCTGTCCCAGTGGATGGGCTCCGAACACGTTTTAGCCCGACATCCAATCCATAAATGTTGAGCAAATGCCGCATGCCCCTCACGGAGACACGTGGATTCTTCACCAACCACCCAGGGAAATTATTTTGAATGTGCACGGTGTAGGCCGAGATCCTCCTCTTGGTTGGCACCGAACTACAGAAGTACGTTGTGCGGTACTTCCGCACGAACCATCCGCTATGGCACACCGTCCAATGCACCCATACTGTTGCCTTCCACCCCATCAACTTCCAACATTGCCCCAATTTTTTTGGCCCATCTTTCGGCTTCCTCAAACTCAACATCCAAAACGTAGTCCTTTTTCCTCTACAAGGTGTGAAGGTGGGTCAGGGCAAGCAACATGGTGTGCACTACGGTGTACACCTTTATTGCCCCATGGGGGGCCTTACAATTGGGGTAGTATTCCTTGAGCAGGTCAACTACTCTTTGTTGGTGTTGAGTGTCACCTAGAAAGACAGGCGCGGATGCTAGGTCAAAGGCGTCCTTCTTTGTTGGATGTTTTGTGAGGCTTGCATCAAGTTGCCCCACACATCCTTTAGGCGGCCAATCACTCCCCGACCGTCTCCTTCTTGCACCCAGGAGGAGACATCTTGTTGCAACCTCTCTTGGGTTTCATTGCAAAGACGGGTAGTTGCATAGGCATAGTCCCAAAAACGCCGCGGGGGCGGGATGGCCCGGAGGAAGGCCCCCCACCTCACTTTTTCATTAACCCCCTCTACCGGTTCCAGGCTGTCATGGTCGTCACAGGACCAACACTTTCCGTCTGGGGAGTAGTTGGCGACCTGCATGTCCTTGCCGTCACCCGTCATGCCCACCCCATACCCCAAAACGGTGCCATCCTCCAAGGGCACATTGCAGTTTGACTGCAAATGTTCAATTTGGGCGTTGAGGCCTGTCTCGGCGTCCATTGCACGTGGACGACTACGGTGGTCACTTCCATCCATGACCCACCACGTTACCCAGTTGTCTGGGTTCCCCGCACTGGCGGGGCCACGAGGCCAAACCCCAACAAATACATTGCAGCGGGTGGCAGCCTACCGGGAACCCCATTTTGGGAACCCCTTTCTGATTACGAACCCCTTCCCAGATTGACTTATCGGGTAACTTTTTGATCAGGAAACCCTTCTCAGAATGACTTCTCAAATAACTGCCTGATTTGAGGCCATGCACTAATTTTCAGGACTACTGCTTCATGTTCCGGACACGTTAACACGGTGCATGAGACACCTGCATACAGCCCCCCCCCCCCCCAAGACAGACTCCCTCGAACAAACAGGCACAACCATCCATCACCTCTTCGCCCGACGATGGTTTTGTCAGTTTTTGGCCAAAGGTAGTTGTGTACAACAATTGTGAAAGACGGTGGAAGCCAGCGGCAGCACACTTGCTACAGGGTGGGCAACATTGCGCAAAATATCTATAGGGTGCGCGCACTTAGCTGTCGCGCACCGTGTGCGCCACGGCTACCTAATGACGCACAAGCGCGATTCCGGTCACCAAAACCTGTGACTGCCATTGCCGCGAACCCCCTGTCCATGATGCATGACATGCACACGCGTATACCGCCGCTGCACTGCGCACCACCGTTTTCGTGTTAGCATTGCGGGGGGGTGGGGGTCGTACTTCATGCACGTTGTACTGCTAATTCTTTCGCGAACCCTTGGACGTTGGTGACGGGATCACGTTCTGCATCTCGCGGGGCTGCCCAAGCCCATGCCAAGACTGCCGTTGCCCATGCCTTGGCTCCCCTAATGGAACTATCACCACCGCCCTACAGACCCGCGTTAAATCCAATATGTTAAATTTTCAATTTTAAGATTTGAAGGTCGTTAAAGTTTAAACAACAAATTTTAACATGTTAGACCAAAAAGTTCCACAATTTAAACCTTTGCAATGCTATTTGCATGCGGATGCTAGGGTCCAGTGGATGTTTTATGTGGTACAATGTTGGACAATGGGTTTGCAGACATGTCACATTGCCTAGGGGTTGGGTTTTCAACCCCTAGTCCCTTTCTTTGGGTCCACCTCCAACCCCACTCTGCACACACTGTTCTGTTGTGTAGCTCTTGTTTGTTATGCCTTTCTCACGGGATACCATTATGGAGATTAGTATGATGCTTGTGTGTTTGAGTGGAGCCAAGACTTCGCGAGAGCCGTTGGTCTCCGGACTCCTTGGTGAGTGTGTGGCTTCATCACCCTTGGCCGAGGCCCGATGGGTGGAGGCCACCAAGGTTGGCTACCCCTCCCTTGTTTGCACCAAGCAAGTGGAGGCGGTGAAGCCGGTGACCGCCCGTGCCCCCCCCCCCCCCCCGCTAGTGGCCATAGTTGGCCCGTGCACTTGTGGGCCTAGTACATTCAATCGCGCCCACCACAAGTGGCCACCATTGATGGGGGGCGGCCCCTCCCATTTATTATATGTGGGGATGCATAAAGGCGCGCGAGTGGGAGTTGGACCCCATTATCCATTGGGCTCCCCAACCATGGCAAATGGGGGCGCACGCCCGCCTATTCGTGGGTAATTGGGATGGCCGTGTGCGGGGATAAAAAGATATCCGCTTTGGCCACCATATGGGCTAAGAACCTTTCAGTATTTGGCCCTCTCGTGTTGCATTGATATGCGCCCTGTTCCCTTTCAAATTTGCTTCGTTTAAAACCAAAAAATCCATTAGAATTTAAAGAAAAGAAGAATTTCAGCTAAATTTTAAACGAAAAAGATGTGCTCGGAAATCAGTGCACACATTTTTTCGTATGTTTTGTAGTAAATTCTTGACTGCATGCTGTTTTATTGAGCAACACATTTCGTGCCCGGCGAACGCCCCCTACGAGGGGTGACCGCCCCCTTGTGTATCGCCTGAGTGATGTCACTACATCGCCATAGTGGGCTCTATAAACCTAAAATGGCCCCGAAATAGCCTGCCTATGACAAAATTTGATTTTTCCCTAGAGGAAATGTTTTGTTGCACCGGGGGGGGGGGGGGTTGGGGGGGTTCCTCCTTACCATTTTCGGCTTCTAAAACATCGCGAGGGCCACTGTAGTAGTACCCCCCAGCCTGTTATGTACACACACATGCACACACACACACACACACACACACATACACACACACACACACACACACACACAAACACACACACACACAACACTTAAGGTTTGGGAGGGTATGCCCCTTTTTTGCTGCGAGTGGAGGCTAAGCCAAATGCAACAATGAAGAAACAAAAGAAGAAGGTTGGAGGTATGTTTCTCTGTGTGTGTGTGCGTGTGTGTGTCTGTGTGGTGTGTGTGTGTGTGTGTGTGTCTATGTGTTCCTTGTGGCTAGGTTGTGGGTCGTAGATATGGGCGTTGCAGAGACGGCACAGTCCGGGGCACTATCACACCCATGTGGCTGTAGGGGTGAAAACATCCTAGGAGGGGGAAGGCCATGATCCTCTCTTGCATGGGTAGCTCAGCCCGCATACCCGAGTGTACTAGTAGATCCATGACTCCGAGTCATCCGTGAGTCATCTGTCCTTTTGGATCGACCCGGGGGAAGGCCACTATGGGAACAACAAACACCACATGTATGCCCACATCCTCTAGGGGGCTGCCTAGCCCCAAAGCGGCCATCAACATAGTGACAACACCATCACATTGGATTAGATAGCTCAACGTCCATGTCCGTGTAACCACAAAGGATGACGTGGAGGTGGCCTTGACATGGATGCTCGGGCAACCCTTATGCTCCATGCCGATGGAGAATGTCCACAACCACTGCCAGTTGGCCCCAACGGACTCGTAGGACTAACCGTGGCACCAATTGCCATACTAGCGCAAGTCCGAGGCGGCAAGCTGTGTTTGAACATGCAGCACCCATTCAAATAAGTGATGGCCGGTGATACAGCGAGTGTAACAGTGCGTGGATACCAACATAGGCCCTGAATTTGCCCCGGTCCGACGATGATAGCTCTGGGAGCCCGCAATGCCGGAACATCGGGCGGCGGCGATAGCCGCCCGGCCCATGTGCCAAGCACACATGGACGTGACCGGCCCCCCATTCAAAGGGGACCGAGTACATCCACCAACTCCTTACCAAGTCGCATCCGGTGTGGTTGGCCCATGCCAAGGTGTGAGCTCTGCTACTCGAGGGTTGGATGGGGCCACAAAGCATCAGAGCATGGGCCCTCAAGAATTAAAGCTCAACAGGCGGAGCACCAAGGGTGCCCAGGCTGACCTAAACTGGCCAGTACCAAGCACACCCTTGCAATGCACAGAAAGCTTTAGAGCTTGGCTTCAGCTTGGCTTCGGTACCCACCGGGCTTTTCCCTTGGTCACGGCATCCAAGCCGTTGCCCATTTGGCAACCGCACTCTCAGCACACATTGCGGCACCTAGTAGCAGCAAAGCTTGCCATCGCATACCCATGAGCGGGGGATCCCAGGTCTTCCTCAGAGCGGAGCAAATGGCCATATCCACACAATACAATGGTTATAGGTAGCTACCTAGTGAATACTACCGGCCATGGACTTAACACAAATGGTGACTCATTGGGGTATTGTTTACCCGGCGCGTGCCCAGCGCGCTACCTTTGTGTTAAGTATCCTATCTCTAGCCCCAAGTTTATCCTCACCTCGGGAAGTCCCCCAAGTAGACCGCACTCGACCGCAAACCTTCCCTGCAAGGCACCTTGCACAAACCGAAATATGAGAATTTAACCACACAAAATGCCACTCCCACCACTTCCAACCACCACCCTTGCCATTGTCATAACTGGGTGCAAAGGATGGGCCGGATTCTTACATAGCGAGAAGGTTCTCCAGATTGTTTGGTGAGGGGGGGCAAAAATAGGCATGGGTGGGGAATGGGGGAAAAAGCTGCCAAGTGTGTGCCCAGTGCGCACCTGGCGCACTAATACTCCTCCCCCAAATACCACACATACAGGGTGATTACAAGTGCAACACATACACAGGTTGGTGTACAAGTGCAACACATAAACGTGTGTACAAGGGTCCAATCCTTCACATGCCGCAGACATTGTCCATGCGTTGTACCACCACACACCTCCTGCTGCGGTCATCGGTGGTCATTGGTGCAGAACTAGAACACCATGCAAAGGAAAACAAACAGCTGCATGTGTTGTCTGCCATGAACCAGTGTGCTGCGCACCATGGGCTTCACAGGAATGGCACCTCAGCAGCCAGTCAGCAATTGAAAAAGGGAACGGGGCCAGGGGGAAGGGAAAGTGAACTGGGAAACAAAAATAAGGTCTGCTAAACAATCACCTGCCAATAGCAGGTGCCCAAGCTGTGAGAGCCGAAGAACTAACAACGTGTCTGGGCCGTGTGCATAGAGCACCAAAGTGTGCAGGGATCTGGTAGCAGAGCAGAACGCGCGATACATCATATCTGGCGCACAGCAGCAAACAGTGATCATTGCTCGGGGTTGCTGCAACTTGGGTTCTCTCTCCACCAGCGAGCACCTTGGTGACGTCTCACTGACAGTGCTGATTTCTACAACAGGTCGGCTGCCGCACCAAGGGCCCAGTCACACACTACAATCACGCCCCGTCCAACTGCGGCAGCACCACCAGGGACAGCAGACACCACCACCAGACACAATGCCAAGCAAAAAATGGGGGGGCTGTCCGTATTGGAGGCAACCCCTGGATGCAACCCCCAACCAGGTGCGCACACACAGACACATAAACACAATCAAGCACAAAAACAATCACACACACACACACACACACCCATACATGCACAGCAGTTCACATGCCGGCGCGCCGATTGCGGTACCTGTTCACTCTCTCTCCTGTTTTGGGGTCAATCAAATACGACTGAGACTGCATAGCCTTGGGGCTGATCCCACTGGTTGTCACTAAAGGGGTCAGCTGCGCAGGGGCCACAGGCAGTGCAAGGGACGTGGTGGTGTATGGGACCATGGGCCGTGCAAAAGATGATGGGCCTTGAGGGGCATTGAGTCTGGGGCTTGGGTTTCGCCCAGGGCGTCCAGCCCTTGGTCTTCTGGGCACAGGTCTCCGCAGTCCGAAAAAGCGCTCGACGGCTTCCACTGACTCCCGGTTGGTCTTGATCCGATGGCCATGGGGCGAGCCGCCATCAGAGGCATTTCCATCAGACATGTAGCTCAGCGCTGGGGATCCTGGCAGGAAGGCAGAAAAGTAACCAGGAGCAGGGAAACCAGTTGAAGTGCGACGACCTGGAGCATCTGAGAATGACACCGAGAATCAGGAGGCGGAGGAGGAACGTGGTGCGGTGGTGGTGGTAAAGAGAAGCAGGGGAGTAAGCGGTGGTTCGGCGTGGAGGGAAGGGGGAAGAGGGCTGGAGGAGACAACGAGGAGAAGGGCAAAAAGAACAGAAATGGTCCGGATAATGTACAACTGCCTCTTTGCTGGAATATCCTCAATCAAATCCTTTACCCTGACTTTACCCTGGGGGCAGGTCAGTTCAGTTCTGGACTCTAACAGCCGCAGCGTGAGCAGTGGGATCTAGAGGGGAGGAGTCAAAATTTTTGGGGGGTGGGGACCATTTGAATTCCCCAATGCAGGGCACACAACCGAGGGGTAAAAAGACACCCTCATTCACCATGAGTGAAACCAAAATTGAAAATTCAGCTCATAACCCCTTCCGTGGGTGTGGATTGTGGTTCCGTACACATGCACCCTATTGAAAGAAATGCTGGAAGGCGGGGCGGGGGGGGGTGGTCCAGCAATACCTGCAACTACCCCCCGTGGACAAAAAGGTACCCCCACACTAACAGCTGTGGCACCCTTTGGGTAAGCGAGCTGTAAACAACAACGTGGATCACAGTCCTTCGCTGGCCCTGTGCAACGTACCGGATCGGGGGCCTGCACTTGACGACCGCCGAGCCGCTGCCGCCCGCTGACCCGCAGCACGCGGCGGCCGGCCAAGGTGGTGGCCGGTCCGTTGGTGCGGAATGACGGCGCCTGGCGGGACATCGTCAAACGAGTCCCCGGCCGTACCTATCGCTGTGCTGTCGAACGAGTGCCGGCTGGAGCCTGCGCTCCGGGACCGGGAGTAGCGAGAGCCGCTCTCGAATTCACGACCGGTCCCGTCGCCGAACTGGTCCAGAACAACGGCATCCCCGGCCAGTAGGCGGTCTAGCTCCACTTGGGCCCGGTCCAACTCCGCATTAACCATTTTGAGCTTCAGTTGATAGGCTGTGTTGCTCTCTGTACCCTCAGAGTTGGCGTGCCGGGCCTGTGACAAGGGGGTACAGGCGGGGTTGCTCCTCTCAGCCTTGTCCAGTCCTCCTCCCCGGAGGGTCAATCAGCACCAAAAAGCAACAACCATCACCACCTGGCCCCTGTCTGCAGTGCAGGGCTTGCAGAGCATTTTGGTGTAGGGAATTCTTCTAAACGCAAAGGTAAGCCCTGGGGCCAAAGGCACTCGTAGGCAGTAGATCCATCATGGATCCATATCCACTGGGGGTGGGGGAGTGGGGTCTGGGCCAGAACCGTTCTGCTGCCCCCCCCCCCCCCCCCCTTCCCCGCCCCACAACCCAACTATCGGTCGAAGAGAAGTGCGGTGCCTCACGTGTGGACCCATCACTTTTGCTCCAGCTGCGCCTGCCTTCACACGGCCTTCACTGCAATCTCAGTTTGTTGACAGTTGCCAGATCATGTTCGTTCAGCCACCACCAAAATGCTTCCGCAGGCTGGTCCCTGACCTCTCTGGTTCGCAGAAGAGGAGTGCCTTTCATGTGCGCTTTGAACGCTTCAACCGGGTCCAATCGTTCTGGTCTTCGTGTGCACATACCATGCCCCCTGAACTCGGAGGCGCATGTGCTTTGCGCTGGCGAAAAAGTCGAATTTTTGCGAATTTGCAAGTGCCACTAGACAGCCTAAACAATGGCAATTTTGGGCAATCTCCTTTTAGCGTCCACTGGCCTATGTACAGAGGTCGGGGAGGCGGGAAAGTGGGCCGATTTGGCCCCTTGTCAGACCATGGCTTTGTTTGAGGCCTTGGGTTTGCAAAAAACCCGTGGGTAAGGGCCTGTTAGGGTCAACAGTACAGACACACATTCAGGGATGGGGAGTTGTCAGGGTACTTGGTAAAACTTAGTACCAGACGAGGTAAAACATAGTAAAATTTGGTAAAACTTAGTACCAGACGAGGTAAAACATAGTAAAGAAAATGTTTTAGAAAGTTTTTTGTTTACCAAGTTTACCTTATTTCTACTAAGTCCCCCCCCCTGCCGTTTTAAACAAGGTAGTCAACACTTCGATGGTAGTTGGTACTTTTGTTTAAGGGCACAAGGCGCCCGCGTCAATTCCCGGCCACTTGTGTTGGCGCCCCGTCAGGCCAAACCATCATGCACACCAATTAGTTGGCACTCGGCCAATATAACAAAATACAATTGGGATCGGGCACTAGAAACAAAATCAGGCTATTGAGTCGTGACAGGGCCATGGCCAACATCTGTGCCAACTACTTACAAGTAGTTACAAAAGACGCGCTTGAAAATCAAGTTGGCCTTGGTCTTAGGCGGCTCTAAGCGAGTGGTTGGCCGAACCCCAAGAGCGTTTCGGCCCATAGTGAAAAATCACAGTTTTTAAAAGGGCCTTGTGGGGCACTGCATTTTGAAATGGTTGTCGTGACCCCGGTTTGGGGGAATAATGTTTTTTCACATCTAAGGGTCCCATCAAAATTGTAATGTTCCACATCCAAGTTTCACAGTGCAGTGAGGAAAACCTAGTGTTGAACCCCCCCCCCCCCCCGCCTCAGTGACATACCTGTGTAGTGTTTACAAACCACCATTCTGTATTGAGGGTTGTATGCTGAATGAAACCATCTCCTATTGTGGAGTGCTTGTTTGGCACCACCCCACACGCTAGTGGTGCTCACACCTGTGTGTACTGTTGATGAGAAATAACATAGAAAAACGCACGAATATAGCACTGTAAAAATGGAAATCCGCTCAAGAACACTTTGCAGAGCGCTCTTCGATTGAAAACTCAACAAAAAAAAAAGCATAGAATGTCGCAAACCACTGCCTATTGGAACACGGGGGCCAAAACAGTCAAACCAACAGAAACCGACTCCTGCAGCACCCATTACTTCTTCTTACTCGCCGCCTTGGGCTTTGGTTTGGCGGTTGTTGCACCCTTCACCCTGGTTTGGAACGAATCCAGGCTCCCTTGTGGTTTGAAGGGCTTGTTGCCACCACCACTGCTAGAACTGGAGTGGTCCAGCTATGGGTATAAAGTCTGAAGTCTGAAGTCTGATTTGGCATGTCGTGTTGCGGACCCACCATTAGAGCACATCCAAGTAAAAGTCTGATACAAGTGCGCCCCCCCCCCCAACACACACACACAGGAACTTGAGTTCAAGAAAATGGTTACAGCAGTGCAGACCCCCCCCCAAGACACATAGCAACTTCACAGGAAAATGGGGATAAAAGTGCAATACCCCACCCCCCATAGACACACAGGCACTTCACCTCGGGAAAATGGTGCGTCAGGGAAAATAGGTTGGAATGGACAATGTGGACAAGGGAACACTAGAAAAAGTCTCATACAAGCCCCCCCCCCCCCCCCCCCCAAAAAAAACACACAACCACACAGTTCAAGAAAATGATGGGTTGGGTTGGGGAAAAAAGGGGGTTTGAAAATCCGGAAAAGGCAATTCTGGGAACAATGTGGCACAAGTACCCACCCCCCCCTCCCCGCCCCAAAAAAAAAACACATACCTCTTGAAAAATGGGGCGTTGGGGAAAATATGGAAAAAGGGAAAACCAAGGGAAATGGGAAAACCGTACTGATGCTTGCTAATGTATGAATGGACCTGCAGAGAAGGAGAACATGGGGATTGGCACAGCAGGCATGCAAAAGCACAATACCACTGCAACCCCAACACTGTCATTCATCAATGAGTCCGTCCATGTCATCCACCGGCACTTGGGAACATGGTTGTGAGCTGCTGGGAGGTGCAGCAGAACGGGTAACACGATCCGTTGGGGGGACCCAGTCACAGTCCATCTGGGCTAGCAAAGGCAACACCTCCTGCATAGCAAGTTCTCGGGCTTGTCCCCGGGTCTTGCTATTTGGCACCTTCACACCCATGCTTGCCAAGCAATCACAGATGCGAGCGCGTGTCCAGTCACACAATGTGCCTGACTTTGCAGCACATACCAACTTGGCCTGTGCACGGGCCAAGGCACGCTTTGGGTCGGACTTCCGTGGTGCCACTGCCTGCTCTTCACTGTTATTTTCAGCAGCCTCAGCTGCATCATCCACAACCTGCACCACTGCCTCACCACACGGTCTTGGATCCTTGACGAAGCACATATGGCAAACCAGACATGTGTTGCACCAGATGCGCACAGATTGCCTGCACACTGCACAGTCCATGCCCCTTCGGAAAGTGAAGAGGTCATGGTTGCCGCCATGCTGAGCAGGACTACCATCTGGTTCGACCAAAGTGCCCTCAGTGTGCTCAGACGGGGCTTGTCGGTCAGCGCGTCTGCGTGTTGCGCCTTGACAAGCCAGTGGCACTTCCGACCCCCCAAAAGATGGCAAAATGTCACCATCGTCTGCCATTGCAGCCTCCCCTTCCAGGCACTGCAACATGGCCGCTTCCACTGATGTACGTGGATCAATGCGATGCGAAACCCTATGCCGGGGACGCACATCGAAGCGTGCATTGGCTGCCAGCTTGCTGGCTACCTCGACACCCTGCCGCTTCACCCACTGCCGCAAAGGTGGCAGATTACAATGCAAAGCCATGCACATGCTAAGGACATGTGTGTCCTCCGTATCATGCATACTGTTGGTGAACCTCCCACGCAACGAAATGGCACGCTCAACAGCAGCCTCAGCAGGGCAATATGTGCGCAGCAATGCCAAAACACGCCAAACATTCACCCATTGGACATGCTCCCGCTCCGGCGTCAAGGCCTCCCACATCCGGGACATGGGGGTCTTGGCGAACGTCCGAACGACATGCTCCTTGAAGGATTCCCACTCTTCCAATGCACGAGCAGCATTAACATGCGCAGCTGCCAGTTCAGCATGGTGTGTGCCCATGAACTGCTTCAGCAGATCCACTCCAAATGTGGCTCGATCAGCCGCTGGTAGAGCGAGCCAACGGCCGTGGTCAAGCAACACAGCACACTCAAGAACACCCCGGGGGTCAATGGTCCCCTTTCCCTCCCTGATGCCAGCAAGCAGTGTGTCTGTGACTGCCCGTGCCTTTGTGGCTGGAAAAGGGGGGCTGGTTGTGCACCTCTGGCCATCGGTATCAAACCGGACCAATTCAACGCCATGCCATGCACCCGTCACAGTTTGCTCTTTGAATTGAGTCCACCCTGGCCCCTCCTCCCTCGCCACCTTTTCCACCCGTGCCTGTAACATTTCGGTTGCCTTGGTCAAGTGGGCACCTGTTGGTGCATGCAACTGTGCAACGTTGTTGAAGCTGCGCGTACCGTGTAGTATGTCCCCATATACCACTGCCCATGACAGCAAACCTGCATCATGGCAATCCTCCCACACATCCTCCTCCTTGGTGGTGAGGTGCGTTTTGGAATCCAAATGCCTCGCCACCCATGGCACATTGGCCAAGAACACCTTGTTGCGACGGGCATTTGCCTCGGACCACCGGATACGGTGACTAGCAGGGATCAAACGCAACCCGCTGCGTGTATCTGGTCTGGTGTTCTCTTGGACACACCTCTCGAGGTCCTTCCACTGGCGCGCACCGTTGTACAATGCACGTTGGCGACCCACAGCTGCCAGGTAGTCAACATGCACTTGGCCGGCAGACTCCAAGGCAAGGCCTAGCTTGCGCTGGACCACATGGCATGGCTCACCCAAGGGGGTTAGCAAGGACAGCCACTTCACAAGCATGGCAAACACATTGTGCTCCATTGCCGACACATCAACAGCTTGCCTTGCAGTGGCACCACGCACACCAAGGTTAGAGGCACCATCCACCGCAAAAGCCACAACCTTCTGAGCCCACCAGGCACGATCAGGCATCCAGGACAGCAGCACTGCCTCCACCTGTGCCGTCACCTCTTGTGCCTCCCCTGAAGCCACATCCACCACACCAAGAAACACCTCACACATTCCCCCCGGCCTAGTGCCTGGAAAGAGGAGCAGGATGGCATACTCATTGATGCGATGCCGTTGCCGGTCAGATCCATCCAACAACAAGGCAATGAACAATGCCCTTTGCAAGGTCTCTGACACACCATCTTGCATGGCGCCATGCATTGCGACCATGGCCCTCTCAACTATCCATCGCCGAGAGGCATGATGGCCCGGTTCGGAGGTCAACGCACAATGCAGAAGAATGCGTTCACTGATTGCACGGATGGATGTGCACATGCGGAGGCCAATGTACACCTCCACCAAGCGCGACAAAATGGCTGCCACCGCATCGCTCATAGGTACACCGAGGTCCATGCCCTCATCCCTAATGAACACAGTGCTCCTCTCTGCCACATTGACTGCACATGCAGATGCACTGTGGCACAGTGCCCGAAAACGTTCTGCACAATGCACCCGGAAACTCTCCTCGGCGGCCAAGTGGTGGCGGCCAGGATTATCAATTTTCTTGCGGCTGCTGGTCGTGCCACGTGACACACCAAGGTGACCCTCCAGGACATCTTAACGCCATCCCTTTGGTGTAGCGATCATCATACGCATGCCCATGCCATATGTTCCATTCACCAAGGCTGTAGCGGCCTTCGGTGGCCGCTTCACCCCTGGACAATCCGTTTTAGCAGCCCATGAACAACATATGCACATTACACCCCCTTGAACAGTGAACTGCAAGTGCCAATGCTCATCCACAAACGCTTGCAGTGTCTTTGGCTCTGCTGTCTGTTGCCTGGGGGCTGCCCCCATCATCACAGAAAAAGCATTGCTCCCCGTTGCTGCCAATGCAGCAGATCGGGCTCTATCCTGTTCTATGGACTCGGAAACAGACCGGTGTGACATGCCCTGACCTGCATGCCTCTCATCCCACTCCTTCTCATGACGTGCCCGGAGATGAGCCTGGTGGGCTTGCACACGGACCTGCAGATGCTGTTTCACCCGTACCCTTTGCTTTTGTACAAGCTTTGCCACAGCTTCAATAAACTCGGGGGTGGGCTGCACATCCCCCACATGTGTGGCATATCCGGGGTCACCCGTTGGCAGCGCCATGGCTGGCAACTGGGTGTTACTTGGCACGCTCGGGGTATGCCTGTTGACAGTTGGTGTTGCAAGCTGTGAGGGGGAGGGTTGTGCGTCCCCAATGTGGTTGGTAGACTCTGGGTCACCTGTTGCCGGCGCCATGGCTCGCAACGGGGTGATACTTGGCATGCTCCGGGGATGCTCGTCGACAGTTGTTGCTGCAGACTGAGAGGGGCCATCACGTACACCACGATTGCTTTGTGAACCGCCCTGTGACAGACCCACCATCTCCGTGGGAGTACGCTCATACAATAGGAATGTCACCTTTCGTGAAGCGGCTGGGGGCCGTCCCCTGCTCACGGACGCATCATCACACAACCACCACACATCGCGAACTAAAATGTGAGCAATAAAGTGCCCTTGCTCCCTAGTTGGTCCAACATGTAGCACCATGGCCCGCAGGGACCAATGGTACCCATTGATATCCACAAACTCATGATCCACCGTCAAGCTATGAAGCTGTTGATTGTGGACATGGAGTGGAGCCCACTTGTTGAACACTAGTGACGATAGTACAATGGCCTCCTGGAGATCCCCCCCACAGCCACATGGGGGGGCGTTTGAAGGGCGGCCCAACGAACGGCCCCTCATTCCCTCCCTCATTCGCACCCGCACGCTCTGGCCCTGGTTAGTAACATGCAACACTTGGGCGGGCATTCCCAACTCACCTCCAGCCTGGTGGACTTTCACGTCACACACTGGGCACCGCTGCCACCATTGCTCATGAGACAAGCAGTCAGACAGAGAACGAACACCAGCACGAACCAGTTTCGGTACCATGTGCTTCCAACACTCAGCCATCTCGGACTGCTGCATCCACTCAAACTTGGGAGCCCTCCTGACACATTGACACCGACCACTACACTGGCACACAGTAACAGTTGGCTGTCCCTCATCCGCCAGCAGGCGTGCAACGGCATGTGGATGGTACACAGCACCTGTCATACCTGCCACAATGTCACCCCAACGTGTAGCCCACACCGCCACATCATCTGGGCACTCATCATGGAAGGCCTCCTGTCCCCCAGAGGCTAGCAGGAGGCATTGCAACGTTGTACCAAGCCAACACCAATTGTGACTTGGGGGGGTCGCCATGCCACATGGCCGTTGCCGTGCTCCACCTTGCGGACCGCCACTAACCTACAGGCAGGCGGAAGGCATGTTGCTGCAAGAACTTGCGGTGCGAAGCAGGCAAACTCTGCCACTCTCCACGGCCGTAAAGCACCACCAATCGCCTATCCCCCTTCCATGGGCAAGTAGCATGCCATGCCCCAGTGCGGACCACTACAGGTTGCCTATCGACACGAAACCTATGCCGCGGACGGCTAATGCCATCTGGGCACTGCCTTCTCCCTGGTGTGCCACGCGGACCACTGCCAACGCCTCCCTCTTCCACCCAGATCTCACCACCCAGGTGCCGCCCCGTGGAGAACACTGCTGACCACGGGGTACTATCAAAACGATGTTGATGGGGAGCTGTCGTCTCATTGCATGACAGCTGTATTGTAGTCCATGTGAACCACTTTGGTACCAACTTCCTTGCAATGTGGTTCACCATCATCACAAGGGGGCCATGCTCCTGTGTCCCTTGCACAAGCCGCGACCGGCGACAATCCCCTTTCGCTGTATGTCCTTTGCTCCCACCGACACCCAACTGCAACCTTCGCAAGGAGAACTGCCCTAACGTCTCTCTACTGTACAGCAGTGTCCCCATTATGCCATGCAAGACACACAAAGGTGCTACCTGCAACGAGCGGTCGTAGCTGGCGCCCCGGTAATGTCCTCCCGGCCGCAGCCCATCACGTTCGGCCTCACCAACAACGATCACGCATGCTTGTTCATAGGCTTCCTCCATCTCCTGGATCGTATGGTACACTTTGGCTTCTCCCATACCCGGACTGCAAATTGCAGCAGACGTCACAGCAGTGTCCGGGCCAAACCTTGAATCCATTATTTTGTGTGTGTTTGTACGTAACAACACAACCTTCCCATCGATGTGGTGGGCGAGATGTCGAAAATGGTCGGGCCTTCCCCCCAAGGGCTTCCCTTCCCAATTATTCGCTTCCAGGGCCCTACAAACACTTAGAGCACTCTCCTTAACCTCTATCCCACACCGTTCCCTGTACATTGTGGTTGCTTGGACTCGGAGGTCCACTCCAGTTAAGGGGGTCTCACTGCGGAGCGCATGGAGGCTGAGGGCAGTTGCATAAAAAAAACATGCACCAGCGACATACTCATCACGTGCCAACCGTAACTTCAGTTGCCGGATGGTAGGCAGCTCCCTACTGGCAGGAGCCTTGATTTTATCCACCTCAACCTTCTGGTTAGGATTGTCACAGTCAATTGCTGCGGCCCCATCCGCCCCTGGCCGCACACGCTTTGCAGCATGCATGGGGTTGGGATCCCTAGGCATTGCTTTCTTGCCTGAGGGGGGGCTGTTACATGGCTCTGAGCCATCCGTGCTAGACTGACTAGGTGCCACGACAGTGCATGCCGTCCCCCTACTGCTATCCATATTTGGGGATGACATTTCACTATCTTGCCCACTCAATGAAACCTGTGGTGGGCGCTGTGCTAGGGGCACAGGGGATCCCTGATCAGAGAGTGACTCAGCACCGCAACCGGGGTGTGGCGTGAGGCATTCTTCTGCAGCACCTGGCCCTATGTTCTCCATTACCTCTCGGCCCTGGTTCTCATCGTCAGCATGCACACCACCTGCAACTTCGGGTGCACCTTGGGGTCCACATCGCAGGGCACAGGCTGGGACGTTGGACGCACTTGGATCACCTCTGCGGGGATCTTGGTCAGCAGTCATAGGAGTTGAGGCAGGGGGGGGTCGGGGGGGGGGGGGGTTGTTGTGCTTCACCAAGGGTGCCAGCTGTGCCAATGGCCTCCTTTGTGCCCCCTTCCAGGTGCATAGCACATGCATCGTTGGGTGTACCGTTGTCATCAGGGACACCGACAGATGCATCTTGGGATCCGAGTCGCAGCGCACAGGCTGGGACGTCGGACTGGCTGGGATCACCTCTGTGGGGATCATGGTCAGCTGTCGGGGGTCCTGGGGGGGGGGGGGTTGCACCCCAGCGTCTGCCATGGCTTCCAATAGAAGCTCCATGGCCCACTCCCCTGCATCATCTGTCCATGCATTATTCACCACACGGACACCAGCATGGAGGTATCCCAAGTGGTTGCGGGGTACCTCGGGGCTGAAAGGGGTGCACCTCAGTATCACATCGCTATTCTCTTGCATGGGAATCCGCATGGACTCTGCAAAGTGGCGTCCCACCGTATAGGCAGCCACCAGGCTCTCCTCTGAAAGGGGCTCCCGCCGTTGCTCCCCCAAGCCTTGCATCGCAATGCGGACACACCGGGCAATGCCATGGCACGTTGTCATCAGTGCTTGGTCGAACTGTTGCTGTCTCGTCAGCCGCACCGTCATAGGTGCTGGATTGGGTGGGACGCTGGGTTGAGGTCCGGGACTGCAAGTGGACGTTGAGCTTTCGGGCAACAGGGAGCTCCGTCGACTACCCCCAGATCCAGGGGTCCCCTCGCCAGTGGGACCTGTGCCACCGGCTGGCGCTGACACTCTCTGTCGACCACCCCCGGATCCTGGGGTCCCCTGTGCTTTCGATCCCTCCCCGTTGGCCGGCAACAGTGAGTTCCGGCGGCTCGCAGATGCCACCAAATCACTTGTGAATGGCCGTGCTGCACTTGCTGCCTGTGGCCAAAAGTACTGCATTGTGCCCAAGGGTACTCTCCGTACTTTCTCCACATACATCCTCTCCACAGTGGGTGTGGGGTACTTGGTCTCCCCTCTCCAGAAAGGCCATGAGTCCACAAGTGGCAAGGCATACACAATGTCATTCCATGCCTCTAGCCACACATGGTGCTGGGACGCACGGCATAGAAGGTAAAAAGTGGTAGGAAAATTCTGAGCATATTGCTCAGGATATTTAGGGATGCTCAGCATTCATGCTCAGCAAATGGGACTCATATTGCAGGGTTGATCTCGGAAGTCCCAGCCAAAATTTCTTCCGAGCTCCCCCGGCACGGTCGGCTGGGGAGCCCATGGAACATTCCTACCGATATCGGTTGCGTTTTGGGACCCGATTTGGCTGCCAAAACTTCCGAGCATCTTTCCGAGGGATTTAAAAAACTTCCAAGCGTTTTTCCATCAGTTTTTTGTACAATGGCCTACACCGTTCTTGGTTCCCAAATCCCACACCTCAGCAAAGAAACACACAAAAAGACAAGCATGACCGTTCACTTACGCTTGAAATGTGAATGCTCAGTGCCTTGCCTATTCATTTCAGCTTGAACTGTGAATGCTGTAATCTCCTTCGCTGAGCATCTGCACAGGACAGCCATCGCTTGACATGGCATCCACATCCACCACCACACGGCGATACTTCTTGGGTTGAGGTTGGGGTTCAGGGTTGTCACTGGATGATGAGGAAGAATCCGAGGCACTTACTGTGGAGGCACCAGATAGGTGCACAGCATCATCATCCGAATCATTATCCTCGGGACTGCTACTGCTCCCACTATCACTGCTGCTGCTGCTGCTGCTGCTGCTGCTGCTGCTGCTGCTGTTGCTACTGTTACTGCTGCTACTGCCACTGCCACGAGGGCACACAAGTTGCTGCTCAATGTCGCTATCAACAATGGGTACACGCGCCAACTTCGTACACCTCATGGGTTGAACACGCTGCTGCTCGTTCAAACCCGTAGGACCTTGAAATGAAGCAGCACTGTCCTCGCCCTCCGAAGGGGGTACAATATCAACTGTCGCAGGGTTAGAAACTCGGCTTTGAGGGATGGGCCCCACATGTCCCTTACCCTTTCCCTTGTCCTTCAGCGCCTTACGGCGTGCAGCACAGGACTTAAATGTGGCACGGCTCTTCAAACCCAGTTTGGGCCACTTGCAGACAGCTTCCCTGTCCAGTGGTACCCATTGACGGACACCACGCTTTGAGCCACAGGTCCCACACAAACATACCACATCACTCTCGGGATTTGCACCTGGAAAGGCGCATTTCACCGAACGGGTGTCTGGGTGCATATATAGGGAGCAACCACCTCCCTCCTGGAAATCCAGCAAATGCTCTAAGAGGCGTTGGAAGACCACATGCCACACGGCATTGGCAGCAACCATGCACGCCTCAAGAACAACGTTTCGTTGCACGGGCGCCCAAATTTTGGCACAGGGGATCTTCTTTTTTTTCTGCACCAACTTCTGATACAGCTCATGCTTCAAACTTTCACTAATACTGGCATCTTGCCTGGTACTAGTGACGGGGGCATATCTCTTGGCCACCCTCAGATCCCGCTCGCCGGCCTCATCGGAATACAGCATGGGTGTCCGTGGATTAAACCATGTGTGGGACCACCCATGCATATATAAGGTTGCAGTGCAACCTTCTTCAGCAAACTCGGGGATGATGTGCACAATATATGTGTACAACATCCCCATAGCTTGCCATGTGACAGTTGCCAGGTTATTACAACCATAGCATAGATGCACCATGTGGCAAAATGCCACCACCAAGGAATGGAAAGGCAGGGGGAGCACCATACCCCCTGCTAGTCTGCCCATGACTGTGCGGGCCTCGCGACCTGTGAGGCTAATGCCTGCCTGAAATCTACCTCGTACGTGACGCATGTGCTGCCTGCTATCAGGTGGCAAAGATCCAGGATCATACCTCCTTGCCACATGTGCTATGACCTGGAGTAGCTCATGGTTGTAGGGCGCTGGTAGTGTTCGACCTATGACACCCAGGATCCTGGAGGCTGCTCCTTTGGTGTTGTGCAATACAGGTTGCACAACATATACCTCTTCCAGGTTAGAAACCCCCTGAAACTTATGGGACCCACGCACACCATTGAGACATCCCCCTTTGTGCAAAAAGAGTTCTCCCGCCCCATCCTTATTCACCCAGGGACACGCCACACAGCCCTTTTGCCGGCACTCAGACCACAAATGGTGGTGATCGGCAGTGATTGCCCCGAGCCTTATCTGCAGGGTGGTGTTGTACACTGCACCACCATACTTCATACGTTGCTGAAATTTACAAGAAGGCAGTGCTTGTAAGGCCTCTGCACGTTTGGGTAGCCACTGGCAATCACTGACCTTGGGAAGCTCTTGCCAGGTCAACATGTCTGTGCACCTAGGCACATTGCCAGACATTGGGAACCAGTGTCCCTGGAAATCAATTATACTGATTTTTGTGTTAATATTTGGACGGCCCCGGGGCTGGTAACCGTCGGCGTAGAGGCCTAAGGTCAGGGTGGCATGGGGTGGTGGGGGTTTCTGCCGGCCTTGGGCAGCCAATGAGCCACACTTCTGTAGAAGTAGGTGGCACAGCTGTGGTAACAACTTCCTGTTGTCCAGGGAGTAGTCCACTGCAGGAAGATGCAGGTCCTCCTGTTGCCTTAAAGCAACCATTGACCAACCAACCCCTGGTTGGAGATTGTCTAAGGTGCGCAAGACAGCGGCTGGCACCACATGCTCATGGCGAAGGCGAAGTACAGCGGCCTGGCACTCTGGTGCTTGGGTGACTGATGTGGCCTGTGTGGTAGGCAAAGGGCCAAGGGACCTACGCACAACTGTGAAGGTGCCACTTGGGGGGCGCTGTAGCTGGTCTAGGTCCTTGGCCTGCAAGGGGGTGGCCGTGGGGAAGTTCATGGCAAAGGCTGACACCATGAATTGATCAGCTCAAATAGGGCATATGCTGGCAAATGCCTCCAGCTTGGAGATCTCCCCCTTCACCCATATAGCATGGTTGTTCACAACAAATTCATGGTGAAACATGGTGCCTGGAAAACAGAAGATTGCAGTGGGCCACTGTTTTGGTTGGTTTCAAAGGAACCATGTATGGAAAGCCCCAACCAATACCTGTCACCAGAACCTTTTTTTGCCAGGATTGCTCCAACCAGTTTCGAGATCCAAGGGTCCAAAGTGTGCTCGACTATCCGCCCCCTCCCTCTGCGCCACTGTTTTGGTAGGTTTCAAGGAAACCATGTATGGAAAGCCCCCACCAGTACCTTTCACCAGAACCTTTTTTTGCCAGGATTGCTCCAACCAGTTTCGAGATCCAAGGGTCCAAAGTGTGCTCGACTATCCGCCCCCTCCCTCTGCGCCACTGTTTTGGTAGGTTTCAAGGAAACCATGTATGGAAAGCCCCAACCAGTACCTTTCACCAGAACCTTTTTTTGCCAGGATTGCTCCTACCAGTTTCGAGATCCAAGGGTCCAAAGTGTGCTCGACTATCCGCCCCCTCCCTCTGCGCCACTGTTTTGGCAGGTTTCAAGGAAACCATGTATGGAAAGCCCCAACCAGTACCTTTCACCAGAACCTTTTTTTGCCAGGATTGCTCCTACCAGTTTCGAGATCCAAGGGTCCAAAGTGTGCTCGACTATCCGCCCCCTCCCTCTGCGCCACTGTTTTGGTTGGTTTCAAGGAAACCATGTATGGAAAGCCCCAACCAGTACCTTTCACCAGAACCTTTTTTTGCCAGGATTGCTCCAACCAGTTTCGGATCCAGGGGTCCAAAATGTGCTCGACTATCCGCCCCCTCCCTCTGCGCCACTGTTGTGGTTGGTTTCAAGGAAACCATGTATGGAAAGCCCCAACCAGTACCTTTCACCAGAACCTTTTTTTGCCAGGATTGCTCCAACCAGTTTCGAGATCCAAGGGTCCAAAGTGTGCTCGACTATCCGCCCCCTCACTCTGCGCCACTGTTGTGGTTGGTTTCAAGGAAACCATGTATGGAAAGCCCCAACCAGTACCTTTCACCAGAACCTTCATTTGCCAGGATTTCTCCAACCAGTTTCGAGATCCAAGGGTCCAAAGTGTGCTCCACTATCCGCCCCCTCACTCTGCGCCACTGTTTTGGTATGTTTCAAGGAAACCATGTATGGAAAGCCCCAACCAGTACCTTTCACCAGAACCTTCATTTGTCAGGATTGCTTCAACCAGCTTCGAGATCCAAGGGTCCAAAGTGTGCTCGACTATCCGCCCCCTGCCACAGGCACAACAAGCACAAGCTGGGCAGTTCATGGCCGACTGGCTGGTGGTGTTGAAAAACACCGTAAAGGTCCACTTCCTCAGGCGTTGCCGAAGAGCTGGAAATTGGACCGTCTCGCCGAAGTCTGGGGTCGCTGCGGGGGGGCTTGCGCAGGGAGCAATGACCCAAACTGGGGCCTCTGCGGTGGGGGGGCGGACTGAGAGGCTCGCCGCGGGAGCAACGAGCCAAACTGCGGGGGGGCTTGCGCAGGGAGCAATGACCCAAACTGGGGCCTCTGCGGGGGGGGGGCGGACTGAGAGGGGGGGCCCAGCAACGAGCCAAACTGCGGGGTGGGGCACGGCCGCTTTGGGGCGGGAGCCATTGGGAGTAGTGAGGAACGGCGGTGCCTGACATATTGTGTCAATGTCACCTGATCCCTGGCTCGAGGGGGCGGTGGCCGGCGAGGAACGGGTTGAGGGGGCGGCTTGGGGATAGGAGGGTGTTTTGGGGTAGCACACAGCACTTCAAGCACCACTGCTGCATGCTCCTCGTCCCTGTTGAGGAAATGCGAACGACTAATTCGCAGTCCCTCCTGCCACACCCGCAGGGGGTTTTTCTTGGGCTGCTGAACCGCAAACCGATACATCGCTCGGCAGTTCAGCACCCCATCAACAAAATACTGTACCCCACCCCCGTGGTTGTCCCGGATGAGCTGCAGTGTTTTGGCACTGTAGGGCCCGTGAACAGTGGGTTTTGGGGGGGTGGGCGGGTCCTTGGGTACGTACTTGGGGGGTCGTGGGGGGGATGGCGGTGGCACGGCAGTGCACATCAGGGCCTCCTCCAGGGCTTCGAGGGCGACCTGGTATGGGGTTGAGTAGGGTCTGGGCAGAGGACTTGGAGAGGTTGGTGCGCGGCTGGGTGGAGGGGGAGAGGGGGGCGGTGTGGGCAATGGAGGTTGGGGCGAGGCCAGTTCGCTGAGACACTTCTCAGCGTCAGAGTCCCACGGTGGCGACGCGGGTTGGTCTCCGAACCGCAGGAGCTCCGGCAAATCTCCCCAGCCGTCCCGGAGAGAAGGGCTGGAGGGGACAGAAGAGGCCACGCTAAGGGGGGTAGACGACATGGCGAGCTGAAAAGAGAGGGTCACGGGTGCCAAACGCCTACTTGGCGGGAGGGCGGGGGGGCGGGGGGGGCGGGGGAGCACTCAAGGGTTTGGGCCAGTACCTTCCACCAGAACCTTTTTTTGCCAGGATTGCTCCAACCAGTTTCGAGATCCAAGTGTCCAAAGTGTGCTCGACTATCCGCCCCCTGCCGCAGGCACAACAAGCACAAGCTGGGCAGTTCATGGTACCATTCATGGCAATTCATGGTGGTGTTGAAAAACACCGTTGGGCCCGTGGAGTGGTGGGGGCACACTACAGCACAGGCGGAGGGGGTGGAGGGGATGGCGGGGCCCGGGGATATTGCGCCCACTCCTCTAGGAGGGAGGCCAGGGCCGCACGGGAAGCGGCCCTGACAGCTGCCTGCTGCTGAGGGGCTGGGATGTCCCTCCAAAGGGCTCGACTGACACCCAAGTGGAGGCTGATGACACCGTGTGGGCTACCACCGAGGTCTGTCACGGACATGTGTCCCTCCGCACATCTCGCCCGAACGTCGTACATGTCCTGGGCGAAGACGTCCGTAGGGAAGGCTGGGATAGGGGCCGGTGGTGCAGGTGGAACCGGGGGGGGTGCAGCAGGGGCCGGAGCAGGGGCAGGAACAGGGGCGGATATGGCAGAGGAGGAGGCTATCTCTTCGTCCTCGACCTTGACCTTGGGGTCCTTGGCCTCCTTCGGCTCCTCCTTCGGCTCTCTCTTGAGCCTGACCCTCTTGCCGGGTCCTTCCGTTACTGCTTCTCTTTCCCGCTTCTTGCCCCCTTCTTCTCCAGATTCGCACTTGTCTGACATTAACAGAAACCTGACAATCAGACAATTTAGAGTTGAAATACCAACTACCTTGTGTGGTCCGACCCTTCGAAAATTCAATAGTCTTTGAGCAATGCCCACATCCCAACTGTCTTCTGTGGTCCGACCCTTCGAAAATGCAATACTCTTCGATTAATGCCAAGCCCCAACCAGTACCTTTCACCAGAACCTTCATTTGCCAGGATTGCTTCAACCAGCTTCGAGATCCAAGGGTCCAAAGTGTGCTCGACTATCCGCCCCCTCACTCTGCGCCACTGTTCTGGTTGGTTTCAAGGAAACCATGTATGGAAAGCCCCAACCAGTTCCTGTCACCAGAACCTTTTTTTGCCAAGATTGCTTCAACCAGCTTCGAGATCCAAGGGTCCAAAGTGTGCTCGACTATCCGCCCCCTCACTCTGCGCCACTGTTTTGGTTGGTTGCAAAGAAACCATGTATGGAAAGCCCCAACCAATACCTTTCACCAGAACCTTTTTTTGCCAGGATTGCTCCAACCAGTTTCGAGATCTAAGGGTCCAAAGTGTGCTCGACTATCCGCCCCCTCCCTGTGCGCCACTGTTTTGGTTGGTTTCAAGGAAACCATGTATGGAAAGCCCCAACCAGGTCCTGTCACCAGAACCTTTTTTTGCCAGGATTGCTTCAACCAGCTTCGAGATCCAAGGGTCCAAAGTGTGCTCGACTATCCGCCCCCTCACTCTGCGCCACTGTTTTGGTTGGTTGCAAGGAAACCATGTATGGAAAGCCCCAACCAATACCTTTCACCAGAACCTTTTTTTGCCAGGATTGCTCCAACCAGTTTCGAGATCCAAGGGTCCAAAGTGTGCTCGACTATCCGCCCCCTCACGCGGCGCCACTGTTTTGGTAGGTTTCAGGGAAACCATGTATGGAAAGCCCCAACCAGTACCTTTCACCAGAACCTTGTTTTGCCAGGATTGCTCCAACCAGCTTCGAGATCCAAGGGTCCAAAGTGTGCTCGACTATCCGCCCCCTCCCTCTGCGCCACTGTTTTGGTAGGTTTCAAGGAAACCATGTATGGAAAGCCCCAACCAATACCTTTCACCAGAACCTTTTTTTGCCAGGATTGCTCCAACCAGTTTCGAGATCCAAGGGTCCAAAGTGTGCTCGACTATCCGCCCCCTCCCTCTGCGCCACTGTTTTGGTAGGTTTCAAGGAAACCATGTATGGAAAGCCCCAACCAGTACCTTTCACCAGAACCTTTTTTTGCCAGGATTGCTCCAACCAGTTTCGAGATCCAAGGGTCCAAAGTGTGCTCGACTATCCGCCCCCTGCCACAGGCACAACAAGCACAAGCTGGGCTGGAAGCATGAATGGATGCCAACAGGCAGTTCAGGTGCAGCTGCAGTTCATTTCAGTGCCTTGAATGGGAATATATACCTCCCTCTCAGTCCTCCCCCTCAGACTCAGGCTCAGGCTGAGGCTGTGCCTTGTGAGAGGCCTCGGCCTTGGCCTTAGGGGGCACAATGAGGAGAATCAACTCCCCTGGCCCGGAATCATCCCCATGGATGAGGGGGAAGGACCTCATCCAATTGCGAGGTCGGTGGGCAGACCCCGTCACATAGTCAATGACAGTCCTGACCTGTGTGACTATGCGAAGGGGCAGTGACCCCTGGTCCCCTGGTGCCCCTCCACTCCAGCCTACATATGGGCTGCGGCTGATCTTCTTCCTCCTCTTACCTGAAGGGGCCCCAGAGTCAGGGGCCGCCCGCCCTCTCTTCACGCCTGCGGAGGAAACAGGCACCTTGGAATCTGAGTCAGATGACTCAGGGGCCACCTGCCCTCTCCTCACCCCTGTCGAGGAAATAGGCACGTCTGAGTCAGATGACTCAGAGTCTGAAACCACCACCTCCTCCTTCCCCTTCTCCTTCCCCTTCCCCTTACCCACTGCAATCTCTGGGGCAGAGTCTGAAGAGTCTGAATCACCCCCCCCCTTCCCCTTACCCTTACCCTCCTCCTTCCCCTTCCCCTTACCCACTGCAATCTCTGGGGCAGAGTCTGAAGAGTCCGAATCCCCCCCCCCTTCCGCTTCCGCTTCCCCTTCCCTTTCCCCTTACCCACACCAGGGATAGCAGGGCCAGAGTCAGGGTTCGCGATGCAAAAAAGTACCACAATGGGTACCATGTTGCCGGAGAGGGGGGCAAAGGGGACAGGCCCTTTGCCCCCCCCAACTGGGGCCAGCTGCCCGGAGACTTCTTTCATCTCCTTCAGGGCCGCAGGGCCCCAGCCAGTGCGGCGGCACTTCCAGCTCCCCTTCACCTGAGCCCATGCCAGGGTGTTGTCCAGCAACGCCCGGCACTGCCGCCCCCACATGGCAAAATGGCTCAGGGCGGGGGGGTTGTCCCAAACACCCACAGGGTGGCTCATGTGCCACAAAATTATTTTAACCGCCACATACATGCAGTTGTGGCGGTTGCAGGAGTCGGGGGCGGTGTGCACCCTCACCGAAACCCCCCTGTCCCTCAGCTTCTGGGTGCACGACCTTGAAACAGCCGTAGCTGCAAGGTCGTACACCTCCCAACCCCGAGGAGTCCCTGCAAAAACCACCCCATGCAGGAGCTCCTCCTCGTGTCCCCCTGTCACCTCCCATTTCCCAAAGGGGGGGAGGGTGCTGGGGGGCATCTTGGGGAGGGGGGCCTTAAGGAGGCGGCGTTTCTTTGCCTCCTCCCAAGCCCCCCGTATCTGCCCCAGCAGATCCTCTGCCCTTCCCTGCTGGGCAGTAGCTGCTGCCCGCAGCTTTCCCTCCCTGCTCTTCACCCCCTGCCCCCCCTGCCTCTTCCCCCCCACCCCCTCCCGGACAGCCTGCTCAGCCTTCTTGAAGGACTGGCAGGCCTGCTCAAACTGCCCTCTCAACTTGGAGTACCGATCGGCTGGTGATCGGTACTCCTTGTGGACCAGTTTCCTCAACTGGTCCGGAACCCCCAACTCCCCACACACTGCCACACTCCGGTCAGAAATGGCCAGGTCCAGAACCACCTTGGCCACGTTTGGGGGCAGCTGCCCAATTGGAGCACGATGCTCCACTTGCCTGCGGGAGGTCACGGCCCCCCGAGTCACCCACACCACCACCCCCTCCCCCTCTGGCCCGTAGCGTGCCCCGGCCGCGAACCAGGTCACTGTCTTCTTACTCAGCTGTGCAAGCACCATGTGGACTTGCACAGCTGCAACAGCCGCCAACAAAGCTGCGCAGTGGGCAGCCCGCATGCCCTTGGGGTCCTCCGCATCTTCTGCTGCGGCGGCGGGCTCTGCTGCTGCTGCTCCTGCTGCTCCTCCGACTGCTGGCGCCTCCCACAAAGCGGGGGTGGCTGGCGAAGGGTTGCTGGCACCGGCACTGCTATCGGCGCTGGGGTTCCCACTCCCAAGTTCAGCCAGTCGACCCGAGGAGATGGGGACGGCGGCAGGAGCTGGTGGCTGGGCGCGGGCAGCCAGGGCAGCAGAGATGGAAGACATCAGAGCGAAAAAGAGGGCTGATGAAGACCCAACACAGTGCATCCCCAGCTTAGGCAGGGGGGGGGGCTTCTGCGGTCCCAACCTGGCCCTGGCCCTCACCCTTGGCCTGCAACCATGCACCTAAGATGGTAAGTCGCTGCCGCTTTGGTGCGCCCTCGGCAGAAGGTTTGGGGGCTGGGGCCAAAAGAAACTCAATGCCCCACAAGACACCGTGCGCATGGTACGTGGGTTGCTGGTCTGTTCTGAAAACCTCACCGTCGGGGGGGGTAACCACCTTTTCCCACGTGCCTAAGGGGGCTTGGTCCCACACCCGCCAGCCGTCCTTTTCCCCGAAAACCTCTACCACATGTGCACCTGTGATGGTGGCTCTGAGGGCGCTGTGAATCGTTGCATGTGGGGACTCGCAGAAGGCATCGTTTATGATAACCCTCAAAACCTCGAACGGAACATGAATAAATGAGAGGGGGGGGAACTGCACGTTGCAGGAAACTACTTTTTTGGACCGCTTCTTGATCTTGGCCTCTTTGAACCAAGTAACTACATCGCTCTGGGTCCACTTTAACTCGCGAATGGTACTGTCCGGGTGTGTGGACAGTATTGATTTCAAGTACATGTAATGTACACGCAGCCTCTCTTCAGATTCCTCTGCAAAGGTCCGGTCCGTGTTGTATTTCGGATCCGGACCAACAATGCAGAGGTTTCTGTATTGTACACCGTACGAGGTCTCATGTTTGCTGGGGCTTGTCTTGCCCACAGCCTCCCGTGTCGTCAAGACAGGGATTGAAAAATGCTTATGCATAAGCATAGCCACCAAGGTATCCTTGGGCTGGATGCGGTATGCATCAGGGACGACCCTGTCCAAAAAAACCCTTAGCATTCTGGGTTCAATGGTCTCGGACGGCTTATGCCGCAGGCACAGTGCTGCTAGGGCGTGTTGGAGGCGCGATTGTGTATTATGTATTGGCTGTGTCCGCGTCAATGAGCTCGCCCTCAAGCTCCAAATCTTGTTCCGGGAGCTGCTGAACGGGCTGGGGGGGCTGAGCGGACGAAGACGAGGCACTAGCGGCACTGCCTTGACTACCAGACATGTCTGTTGCAGGTGACAAAAAGTGTTCTGAGCACAAAAAGGGAATACATTAGTGAGTCTACTCAAAGGGGCCTAGGTGAGAAAGCGACACACATGCAAAAAGAAAACCACAAAAGCAGGCACAAAGCATCACAAGGCACAAAGGGCAAACATTCATAAGCTTGAGTACAGTGTTCTCGATGCAAGTTTGTAGGCAAAGCAGCCACCAAGGATCCAACTGGCGTTGCACATGTCAAAAGCAAAAGTCCAAATTCACAAAGGAGCACAAAGGGGAAGCAATCATAAGCTTGAGCACAGTGTTCTCCATGCAGTTTTGTAGGCAAAGCAGACAAAGGGTAGACAAACATTAGCTTCAACGTGCTGTTCTCCATGGCATCTTGCAGGCAAGGTAGGCACCAAGCATCCAACCAAAATTCCACTGGGTTCGGGCTGAAAAATTTCTTCCGAGCTCCCCCGGCACGGTCGGCTGGGAAGCCCATGGAACATTCCTACCAATATTGGTTACGTTTTGGGACCGGATCTGGCTGCCAAAACTTCCGAGCATCTTTCCACCAAGCATCCAACCAAAATTCCACTGGGTTCGGGCTGAAAAATTTCTTCCGAGCTCCCCCGGCACGGTCGGCTGGGAAGCCCATGGAACATTCCTACCGATATCGGTTGCGTTTTGGGGGGCCGATCTGGCTGCCAAAACTTCCGAGCATCTTTCCAAGGGTTTTCGAAAACTTCCAAGCGACGGACCGAAGCATATCGCATGCACGTCGGTACAGATTTCCTAAAATTGCCACCGGTAACCGGACAATATTGGTCTCTCTTTCAATGTTCTATGCTGGGCACCGGTGGTACATGTGAAGCAACTTTGCTAACGCTCATGGGGTGTCCACCAATGGCCCCTCGTCCACTCCCCACTTTCTCACGGTCTTGCTCATACTTTTTTATCCGGTCCCACAGGCCTGAGGCTACCTTCTGGTACTCCACAACAACACCTCCATCCTCCCGCGTGCACTTTGGACTGCCCTCTTGGCTGTACATCAGGCGGCACAGTGCTGCAAGTCCATGGGTATGGACGACATCAAGGGAACATGTCGCCATGTGCATTGCCAACTTCCTGTGACAAATGGCCTCCTGTTCTGGTGGGGCATGCCACCTTGCCTCGCCGAGGGCTAGACGGAATCCCATTTTCATGTGGGCAGCTTCCATGGTGTCCCATGGGGGCCATTCAGGATGCTGGGCCATTTGTAGGAGGCTGCCTCACCACGGTTAAAGGTTGTGGCCTCTTGCGTGGTCCACAAGGTGCAGTTCGATGGGCACTTGTTGGTGACCACAACTCAGGAGGGCAATCTGGTCCCGGACCCCGATACTCGAAGTGGTAGGCTGCTTCCTCCTTGGGTTCCTGCGCGGGCCCACTTGATGCCACCACGTGGTATGAACGTAGACCCTGGTCGAGGCGCAACGGCCGGGGACCAAGGGCAGACTTCTGCGCCTCAAGGGCTAGCAGTAGCTGGGTAGGGGTGAGGGATGGACGATGACCGAGGTCGAGGCGCGGCGGCCAAGGACCAAGGGTGAACTCCTGTGGCTCGGCGGCCTGCAGTGGTTGTTGTGGGGTATGGACGACGACCGAGGTCGAGGCGCGGCGGCCAAGGACCAATGGCCAACTCCTGCGGCTCGGTGGCCTGCAGTGTGTGGGTGGGGGGACGCTAATGACCGTGGTCGCGGCGCTGTGGCCAGGGACCAAGGGCCAACTTCTGTGGCTCAGAGGCCAGCAGTAGGTGGGTTGGGGAATGCGGGATGCCCCTGGTTGAGGCGCTGTGGCCAGAGACCAAGGGGCAACTCCTGCAGCTCAGAGGCTAGCACAGGTGAGGTACAAGTATCTGGGTCGTAGACGCTATGGTCAAGACCAGAGACAACTTCTTCACCTGACTGGTGAAGTTAGTGGCAGAAAGGTCGTAACAAAGTCTGCACGAAGAGGGGTGAAATATTTCACGGAGGGCCCAAATAATTCACGGAGGGGCATAAATAATTCACGGAGGCAGCAAATAATTCACGGAGGCATCAAATAATTCACGGAGGGGCATAAACAATTCACGGAGGGACCAAAAAATTCACGGAGGGGCATAAAGAATTCATGGAGGCATCAAATAATTCACGGAGGGGCATAAATAATTGACGGAGGGCCGAAATAATTCACGGAGGGGCATAAATAATTCACGGAGGGCCCAAATAATTCACGGAGGGGCATAAATAATTCGGGGAGGGCCGGAATAATTCACGGAGGGGCATAAATAATTCATGGAGGGCCCAAATAATTCACGGAGGGCCATAAATAATTCACGGAGGCATCAAATAATTCACGGAGGGGCATAAACAATTCACGGAGGCATCAAATAATTCACGGAGGGGCATAAATAATTCACGGAGGGGTGAAAAATTTCACGCAGGGGTGAAATAATTCACGGAGGGGCCCAAATAATTCACGGAGGGCCCAAATAATTCACGGAGGGGCATAAACAATTCACGGAGGGCCCAAATAATTCACGGAGGGGCATAAATAATTCACGGAGGGGTGAAATAATTCACGGAGGGGCCCAAATAATTCACGCAGGGGTGAAATAATTCACGGAGGGGCATAAACAATTCACGGAGGGGTGAAACAATTCACGGAGGGGCATAAACAATTCACGGAGGGGTGAAAAAATTCACGGAGGGGCAAAATAATTCACGGAGGGGTGAAATAATTCACGGAGGGGCATAAATAGTTCACCGAGGGGTGAAATAATTCACGGAGGGGCATAAACAACTCACGGAGGGGTGAAATCATTCACGGAGGGGCATAAATAATTCACGGAGGCATCAAATAATTCACGGAGGAGCATAAATAATTCACGGGGGCATCAAATAATTCACGGAGGGGCATAAACAATTCACGGAGGGGTGAAATAATTCACGGAGGGGCATACATAATTCACGGAGGGGTGAAAAAATTGATGGAGGGGCACAAACAATTCACGGAGGGGTGAAACAATTCACAGAGGGGCATAAACAATTCACGGAGGGCCCAAATAATTCACGGAGGGGCATAAATAATTCACGGAGGGGCATAAATAATTCACGGAGGGGTGAAAAAATTCACGGAGGGGCATAAACAATTCACGGAGGGGTGAAACAATTCACGGAGGGGCATAAACGATTCACGGAGGGCCCAAATACTTCACGGAGGGGCATAAATAATTCACGGAGGGGTGAAAAAATTCACGGAGGGGCCCAAACAATTCACGGAGGGCTGAAATAATTCACGGAGGGGCATAAATAATTCACGGAGGGGTGAAAAATTTCACGGAGGGGCATAAACAATTCACGGAGGGGTGAAAGAATTCACGGAGGGGCATAAATAATTCACGGAAGGGTGAGATAATTCACGGAGGGGCATAAATAATTCACGGAGGGGTGAAATAATTCACGGAGGGGCATAAACAATTCACGGAGGGGTGAAATAATTCACGGAGGGGCATAAATAATTCACGGAGGGGTGAAATAATTCACGGAGGGGCATAAACATTTCACGGAGGGGTGAAATAATTCACGGAGGGGCAGAAATAATTCACGGAGGCATCAAACAATTCACGAAGGGGCATAAATGATTCACGGAGGCATCAAATAATTCACGGAGGGGCATAAACAATTCACGGAGGCATCAACTAAGTCACGGAGGGGCATAAACAATTCACGGGGGGCCCAAATAATTCACGGAGGGGCATAAATATTTCACGGAGGGGTGAAATAATTCACGGAGGCGCCCAAATAATTCACGGTGGGCCCAAATAATTCACGGAGGGGCATAAACAATTCACGGAGGCATCAAATATTTCACGGAGGGGCATAAACACTTCACGGAGGGGTGAAATAATTCACGGAGGGGCATAAATAATTCACGGAGGCATCAAATAATTCACCGAGGGGCATAAACAATTCACGGAGGCATCAAATAATTCACGGAGGGGCATAAACAATTCACGGAGGGGTGAAATAATTCACGGAGGGGCATAAATAATTCACGGAGGGGCAGAAACAATTCACGGAGGGCCGAAAAAAATATCTGGAGGGGCATAAATAATTCACGGAGGGGTGAAATAATTCACGGAGGGGCCCAAATAATTCACAGTGGGCCCAAGTAATTCACGGAGGGGCATAAACAACTCACAG
Organism: Eutreptiella sp. 'Long Island Sound 2002'; assembly: GCA_964036045.1. Taxonomy (NCBI): domain Eukaryota; phylum Euglenozoa; class Euglenophyceae; order Eutreptiales; family Eutreptiaceae; genus Eutreptiella; species Eutreptiella sp. 'Long Island Sound 2002'. The sequence continues at coordinate 45,454,246 of OZ038384.1, forward strand.
AGGCATCAAATAATTCACGGAGGGGCATAAACAATTCACGGAGGGGTGAAATAATTCACGGAGGGGCATAAACAATTCACGGAGGCATCAAATAATGCACGGAGGGGCATAAACAATTCACGGAGGCATCAAATAATTCACGGAGGGGCATAAACAATTCACGGAGGCATCAAATAATTCACGGAAGGGCATAAACAGTTCACGGAGGGGAGAAATAATTCACGGAGGGGCATAAATAATTCACCGAGGCATCAAATAATTCACGGAGGGGCATAAATGATTCACGGAGGCATCGAATAATTCAAGGAGGGGCATAAACAATTCACGGAGGCATCAAATAATTCACGGAGGGGCATAAACAATTCACAGAAGGGTGAAATAATTCACGGAGGCGCATAAATAATTCACGGAGGGGTGAAATAATTCACGGAGGGGCATAAACAATTCACGGAGGGGTGAAATCATTCACGGAGGGGCCCAAAAAAGTCACGGAGGGGTGAAATAATTCACGGAGGGGCATAAATAATTCACGGAGGCATCAAAAAATTCACGGAGGGGCATAAATAATTCACGGAGGGCCCAAATGATTCACGGAGGGGCATAAACAATTCACGGAGGGGTGAAATCATTCACGGAGGGGCCCAAAAAAGTCACGGAGGGGTGAAATAATTCACGGAGGGGCATAAATAATTCACGGAGGCATCAAATAATTCACGGAGGGGCATAAATAATTCACGGAGGGCCCAAATAATTCACGGAGGGGCATAAACAATTCACGGAGGCATCAAATAATTGACGGAGGGGCATAAATAATTCACGGAGGGGTGAAATAATTCACGGAGGGGCCCAAATAATTCACGCATGGGTGAAAGAATTCACGGAGGGGCATAAATAATTCACGGAGCGGCATAAATAATTCACGGAGGGGCATAAATAATTCACCGAGGGGTGAAATAATTCACGGAGGGGCATAAATAATTCACGGAGGGGTGAAAAAATTCACGGAGGGGCATAAACAATTCACGGAGGGGTGAAACAATTCACGGAGGGGCATAAACAATTCACGGAGGGCCCAAATAATTCACGGAGGGGCATAAATAATTCACGGAGGGGTGAAATAATTCACGGAGGGGCATAAAAAATTCACGGAGGGGTGAAAAAATTCACGGAGGGGCATAAACATTTCACGGAGGGGTGAAACAATTCACGGAGGGGCATAAACAATTCACGGAGGGCCCAAATAATTCACGGAGGGGCATAAATAATTCACGGAGGGGTGAAAAAATTCACGGAGGGGCCCAAACAATTCACGGAGGGGTGAAATAATTCACGGAGGGGCATAAATAATTCGCGGAGGGGTGAAAGAATTCACGGAGGGGCATAAACAATTCACGGAGGGGTGAACTCATTCACGGAGGGGCATAAATAATTCACGGAAGGGTGAGATAATTCAAGGAGGGGCATAAATAATTCACGGAGGGGTGAAAAAATTCACGGAGGGGCATAAACAATTCACGGAGGGGTGAAAAAATTCACGGAGGGGCATAAATAATTCACGGAGGGGTGAAAGAATTCACGGAGGGGCATAAACAATTCACGGAGGGGTGAAATAATTCACGGAGGGGCATAAATAATTCATGGAGGCATCAAACAATTCACGGAGGGGCATAAATATTTCACGGAGGGCCCAAATAATTCACGGAGGGGCATAAACAATTCACGGAGGGGTGAAATATTTCACGGAGGGGCATAAAGAATTCAAGGAGGCATCAAATAATTCACGGAGGGGCATAAATGATTCACGGAGGCATCAAATAATTCACGGAGGGGCATAAACAATTCACGGAGGCATCAAATAATTCACGGAGGGGCATAAACAATTCACGAGGGGCCCAAATGATTCACGGAGGGGCATAAATATTTCACGAAGGGGTGAAATAATTCACGGAGGGGCCCAAATAATTCACGGAGGTCGCAAATAATTCACGGGGGGGCGTAAACAATTCACAGAGGCATCAAATAATTCACGGAGGGGCATAAACAATTCACGGAGGGGTGAAATAATTCACGGAGGGGCATAAACAATTCACGAAGGCATCAAACAATTCACGGAGGGGCATAAACAATTCACGGAGGCATCAAATAATTCACAGAGGGGCATAAACAATTCACGGAGGCATCAAATAATTCACGGAGGGCCATAAACAGTCACGGAGGGGAGAAATAATTCACGGAGGGGCATAAATAATTCACGGAGGGGCAGAAACAATTCACGGAGGGGTGAAATAATTCACGGAGGGGCATAAATAATTCACGGAGGGGTGAAAGAATTCACGGAGGGGCATAAACAATTCACGGAGGGGTGAAAAAATTCACGGAGGGGCATAAATAATTCATGGAGGCGTCAAACAATTCACGGAGGGGCATAAATATTTCACGGAGGGCCCAAATAATTCACGGAGGGGCATAAACAATTCACGGAGGGGTGAAATAATTCACGGAGGGGCATAAATAATTCATGGAGGCATCAAACAATTCACGGAGGGGCATAAATATTTCACGGAGGGCCCAAAGAATTCACGGAGGGGCACAAATAATTCACGGAGGCATCAAATAATTCACACAGGGGCATAAGCAATTCAAGGAGGGGTGAAATAATTCACGTAGGGGCATAAATGATTCACGGAGGCATCAAATAATTCACGGAGGGGCATGAATAATTCACGGAGGCATCAAATAATTCACGGAGGGGCATAAACAATTCACGGAGAGCCCAAATAATTCACGGAGGGGCATCAATAATTCACGGAGGGGTGAAATAATTCACGGAGGGGCCCAAATAATTCACGGAGGGCCCAACTAATTCACGGAGGGGCATAAACAATTCACAGAGGCATCAAATGATTCACGGAGGGGCATAAACAATTCACGGAGGGGTGAAACAATTCACGGAGGGGCATAAATAATTCACGGAGGGCCCAAATAATTCACGGAGGGGCATAAACAATTCACGGAGGCATCAAAAAATTCACGGAGGGCCATAAACAATTCACGGAGGGGTGAAATAATTCACGGAGGGGCATAAATGATTCCCGGAGGGCCCAAATAATTCACGGAGGGGCATAAATAATTCACGGAGGCATCAAATAATTCACGGAGGGGCATAAACAATTCACGGAGGCATCAAAAAATTCACGGAGGGGCATAAACAATTCACGGAGGGCCCAAATAATTCACGGAGGGGCATAAACAATTCACGGAAGGGTGAGATAATTCACGGAGGGGCATAAACAATTCACGGAGGGGTGAAATAATTCACGGAGGGGCATAAATGATTCCCGGAGGGCCCAAATAATTCACGGAGGGGCATAAATAATTCACGGAGGCATCAAATAATTCACGGAGGGGCATAAACAATTCACGGAGGCATCAAATAATGCACGGAGGGGCATAAACAATTCACGGAGGCATCAAATAATTCACGGAGGGGCATAAACAATTCACGGAGGCATCAAATAATTCACGGAGGGGCATAAACAATTCACGGAGGGGCATAAATAATTCACGGAGGGGCATGAATAATTCAGGGAGGGGTGAAATAATTCACGGAGGGGCATAAATAAATCACGGAGGCATCAAATAATTCACGGAGGGGCATGAACAATTCACGGAGGGGTGAAATAATTCACGGAGGGGCATAAACGATTCACGGAGGGGTGAAATAATTCACGGAGGGGCATAAATAATTCACGGGGGCATCAAATAATTCACGGAGGGGCATAAATAATTCACGGAGGGCCCAAGTAATTCACGGAGGGGCATAAACGATTCACGGAGGGCTGAAATAATTCACGGAGGGGCATAAATAATTCACGGAGGGGCATAAACAATTCACAGAGGCATCAAATAATTCACGGAGGGGCATAAACAATTCACGGAGGGCCCAAATAATTCACGGAGGGGCATGAATAATTCACGGAGGGGTGAAATAATTCACGGAGGGGCCCAAATAAATCACGGAGGTCGCAAATAATTCACGGAGGGGCATAAACAATTCACGGAGGCATCACAAAATTCACGGAGGGGCATAAACAATTCACCGAGGGGTGAAATAATTCACGGAGGGGCATAAATAATTCACAGAGGCATCAAATAATTCACGGCGGCATCAAATAATTCACGGAGGGGCATGAACAACTCACGGAGGCATCAAATAATTCACGGGGGGGAATAAACAATTCACGGAGGGGTGAAAGAATTCACGGAGGGGCATAAATAATTCACGGAGGGGTGAAATAATTCACGGAGGGGCATAAACAATTCACGGAGGGGTGAAATAATTCACGGCGGGGCATAAACAATTCACGGACGGGTGAAATAATTCACGGAGGGGCATAAATAATTCACAGGGGCATCAAATAATTCACGGAGGGGCATAAACAATTCACGGAGGGGTGAAATAATTCACGGAGGGGCAAAAATAATTCACGGAGGGGTGAAATAATTCACGGAGGGGCATAAACAATTCACGGAGGGGTGAAATAATTCACGGAGGGGCATAAACAATTCACGGAGGCATCAAATAATTCACGGAGGGGCATAAATAATTCACGGAGGGGCATAAATAATTCACGGAGGGGCATAAACAATTCACGGAGGGGTGAAATAATTCACGGAGGGGCATAAATAATTCACGGAGGGGTGAAATAATTCACGGAGGGGGATAAACAATTCACGGAGGGGTGAAATAATTGACGGAGGGGATAAACAATTCACGGAGGGGTGAAACAATTCACGAAGGCATCAAATAATTCACGGAGGGGCATAAACAATTCACGGAGGCATCAAATAATTCACGGAGGGGCATAAACAATTCACGGAGGCATCAAATAATTCACGGAGGGGCATAAATAATTCACGGAGGGGTGAAGAAATTCACGGAGGGGCCCAAATAATTCACAGAGGGCCCAAATAATTCACGGAGGGGCAGAAACAATTCACGGAGACCTTGCTGTTCCCTGCAGTGCCAAAATGTCCCACACAGTTTGTCATACGTTCTAGGGGTGCAAGTCGTTGCGCCAAGGCAACGACATCACACCAACTTGGGTCACCTCATGGGGACCCTGGGTACGTCAGGAATCCGGGAGGGGGGGGGTTTCTGTAGAGCCCCTGACTTGGTTCATGACACACTGAAGCACGGAAGCAAACACTGCACGTAGATGAGAGGCGGACAATAGAGACTTGTGGCCGGCAACCCATGACGTTCCATGTACCATCCATTTTCAACGTCCGATGTCCCACGCACAGCTCCACATGCGCCACACTTGGTTAGGGTTAGGGTTAGGGTTAGGGTCACCGAGCTGGTGGAACCAGTCTTGGTTTTATAACCCTTTTTAGTGTCCAGGGTGGACCTACCAGGTTTAGCAGCAGCAAGCAGCAAGCAGCAAGCAGCAAGCAAGCAGCAAGCAAGCAAGCAAGCAGCAGCACGCGCGAAATGGCTAAAAATCAGAACTCCGTCGTGGTGCTTTGGATTTGGTTGAAATTTTGGTGCATGATACCTATGGGTGTGAAGTACAATCACACAAAGTTTGAGCGAGAAACTCGACGGTGGCGACCGGCAACGGGCTTCGCGGGTAGCGCACCCAGGTTTCAAAATCTGTCAAAAATGACCAGAAAATGCCATTTTTGGGTAGTTACAGTTGCCTAGCATGTCCTTGTAGGGGGGAATTGGCACGGAAACCAATGTAGATGTTGAACGAACACCTTTGGTCACTGTCTAGTGGGGTTCACACCCAAGTAGTGGGCCCAATGACCTCTTTTTGGGCCCTTTTTCGACACATTTTAGCCCCTATAAGTTCCCAACCACCCTCCATTTATTTCTTCGACGCCTGAACTCCGACAACCCTCGCCTAACCCCCCACCCTCGCCGTACCCGAATGTGCATGGCTTGAGTCCTGTAGCATCTGCCCGCAAAGCCCCTCTTACCTGCTACCGGCCATTGTGGTGGCGGGGGCCATCGCACTCAAGCAAGGCATCAATGAATCATCACGTGCCTAATGCATATGAAACGGGATCGCGGTGAAGCGAAAGCCGATTGTAGTTTGTTTTCTTCGTGTCCTTAGAATGGTTGTGTATTGGTATAATATGTTGTGCTCATCCTTTTGCACTTGTGGATGTCACCTTGTACTAGGTATTTTTCCTTGGCGGGGAACGGGATTCGCAAGTGGCGGACCTCAGTTTCAAAAACTGCAGTTTAGGGTCAAACACAGCCATTTTTGGGCCAAAAAAGCCCTAGAACACATTCAAAACGGCCAAACGAAGGGAAACGGTGGCTACACTCCATGTGCGGCTTGACTTCCCCGTGTCAACGAGCTCTTTGCCGCCCTCTAACTCCATGATATGTCCAGGAAACGGCCTAAACAGGCCCCCAGAAGCTCCAAATGCCGACAGCCACAAACCAAGAATAGGCCATATCTTTGGCTACATGGCTCAAAATGCGATTCCGAGGGCACCTACTCCACCCACAACCCCCCACTTTTTGTGGTTTCCAGCCCTCAGAATTGCCCAAAGGGACGCCTAGACCCCAATGCCTAGGCCCACTAGGCTGCGGCAAGCTGCAAGCTGAAGCCCAAACAGGTGGGTGCCCAAATGGGTCAACAGGGTCCAGTAGGGGCAAAAAGATGACTTTTCTCAAAAATGATCCTAGACCATGTGCGACGCTAAAACAAGTGTTTTTGGACCATTTTGAGCTTGTGGTGGCCCATTTTGGTACTCCGAAAATCCCAAAATGCCTTGAAACTGGGCTGTTTTGAGACCAAAAATGGGTCAAAAATGGGTCAAAAACGCATTTTTCCAGGCCTCATCCTAGACCATTTGGGGTGCACAAACGGGTGAAATAGGCCCATTTTGAGCCCATTTTGGGGGCATTTTGGCCCCTCAGAAGTCCAAAAAGCCTTGAACGTGGGCCTTGTGGGTCCCCGTAATGCGTGAAACAAGGAACATGCAACACTTGACAGGCACACAATAGCCGGATAGAGACATCAATTTTTTGGTACAGGTATGTGGCAGGAAGTACAATGCTTTGTACATATGCATCGATTTGCTCATAACAAGAGAAAGAAAAACTTGATCGAAAATAGTTTTTTGGAGACGTTCATATTGACCATGACGAATAATCCTCTTCACCATGGCAAATCGGCTGCGCTCCAAATAGCTGGCATGCTCGCTTTGACAATGGGTAGCCCATTCAACATATGCACTCCACGTCAGCTTTGGAGGGCATTCAATATCCCAGGGAACAAAAGCACACATCACAAATGTAGGATCGCGGTGAAGCGAAAGCCATTTGCAAACTCATAAAGGGGAAGGGGAACACAAAACAGACAATGACATTCATGCTATAATGGGATCGCGGTGAAGCGAAAGCCATTTGCAAACACGTAAAGGGGGAGGGGAATACAAAACAGACAATGACAGTCATGCAATAATGGGATCGCGGTGAAGCGAAAGCCATTGCAAACTCAAAGAGAGAGGGGAAGGCAAAAAATACAGTGACATTCATGCAATAATAGGATCGCGATGAAGCGAAAGCCAGTTGCCAATGCAAAAAGAGGGGAGGGGAATACGAAACACACAACCACATGCATGCAACCCTCAATCGCCATCCCCCAACCCCCAGTTGCAACCCCCAATTAGCTTTCCTCCACCCTAGTATGTACAGAGTCCAAAAGGCCTTGAAAGTGGGCCTCGTGGTGCTGGGGTTCACTTGCAAGCTCATTTCACTTTGTCAAAAGCCGTCACTGTGTGAATCATTCTTGATGTCCCTCACCGGTCATAGCTAATGTTCCCTTTCCCACCAGCTCGGTCCCAATATTCAGTCTTGATTAGGGTTAGGGTCACCGAGCTGGTGGAACCAGTCTTGGTTTTATAACCCTTTTTAGTGTCTAGGGTGGACCTACCAGGTTTAGCAGCAGCAGCAGCAAGCAGCAGCAAGCAGCAAGCAGCAAGCAAGCAGCAGCACGCGCGAAATGGGGAAAAATCAGATTTCCGTCGTGGTGCTTCAGATTCGGGTGAAATTTTGGTGGATGATACATATGGGTGTGAAGTACAATCACACAAAGTTTGAGCAAGAAACTCAACGGTGGCGGCCGGGAACAGGATTCGCAAGTGGCGGACCTCAGTTTCAAAAACTGCAGTTTAGGGCCAAAAACAGCCGTTTTTGGGCCAAAAATGCCCTGGAACACATTCAAAACGGCCAAACGAAGGGAAACGGTGGGTACACTCCACGTGCCGCTTGACTTCCCCGTGTCAACGAGCTCTTTGCGGCCCTCTAACTCCATGATATGCCGCGGAAGCGGCCCAAAAAGGCCCCCAGAAGCTCCAAATGCCGACAGCCACAAACCAAGAATAGGCCATATCTTTGGCTACATGGCTCAAAATGCGATTCCGAGGGCACCTACTCCACCCGCAACCCCCCACGTTTTGTGGTTTCCACCCCTCAAAATTGCCCAAACGGACACCTAGACCCCAATGCCTAGGCCCACTAGGCTGTGGCAAGCTGCAAGCTCAAGCCCAAACAGGTGGGTGCCCAAATGGGTCAACAGGGTCCGAAAGGGGTAAAAATATGACTTTCCGCAAAAATGATCCTAGACCATGTGCGACGCTAAAACAAGTGTTTTTGGACTGTTTTGAGCTTGTGGTGGCCCATTTGGGTCCTCCAAAAATCCCAAAATGCCTTGAAAATGGGCCGTTTTGGGACCAAAAATGGGTCAAAAATGGGTCAAAAACACATTTTTCCAAAACTCATCGTAGACCATTTGGGGTGCACAAAAGGGTGAAATGAGCCCATTTTGAGCCCATTTTGGGGCATTTTGGCCCCTGAGAAGTCCAAAAAGCCTTGAAGGTGGGCCTCGTGGTGATGGGGTTCAGGTAGATTTCACTTTGTCAAGAGCCATCAATGTGTGAATCATTCTTGATGTCCCTCACCATTCATATCTAATGTTCCCTCCCCCACCAGCTCGGTCCCAATATTCAGTCTTGATTAGGGTTAGGGTTAGGGTCACCGAGCTGGTGGAACCAGTCTTGGTTTTATAACCCTTTTTAGGGTCTAGGGTGGACCTACCAGGTTTAGCAAGCAAGCAGCAAGCAGCAAGCAGCAAGCAGCAAGCAGCACGCGCGAAATGGGCCAAAATCAGAACTCCGTCCTGGTGCTTTGGATTCCGGTGAAATTTTGGTGGATGATACCTATGGGTGTGAAGTACAATCACACAAAGTTTGAGCAAGAAACTCAACGGTGGCGGCCGGAAAAGGGATTCGCAAGTGGCAGACCTCAGTTTCAAAAACTGCACTTTAGGGCCCAAAACAGCCCTTTTGGGGCCGAAAAAGCCCCGGAACGCATTCAAAACGGCCAAGCGAAGGGAAACGGTGGGTACACTCCACGTGCCGCTTGACTTCCCCGTGACATTGAGCTCTTTGCAGCCCTCTAACTCCATGATATGTCGCAGAAACGGCCCAAAAAGGCCCCCAGAAGGTCCAAATGCCGACAGCCACAAACCAAGAATAGGCCATATCTTGGGCTACATGGCTCAAAACGCGATTCCGAGGGCACCTACACCACCCGCAACCCGCCACTTTTTGTGGTTTCCACCCCTTAGAATTGCCCAAACGGACGCCTAGAGCCCAATACCTAGAGCCACTAGGCTGCGGCAAGCTGCAAGCTCAAGCCCAAACGGGTGGGTGCCCAAATGGGTCAACAGGGTCCAGTAGGGGCAAAAAGATGACTTTTCTCAAAAATGATCCTAGACCATGTGCGACGCTAAAACTAGTGTTTTTGGACTGTTTTGAGCTTGTGGTGGCCCATTTTGTTCCTCCGAAAATCCCCAAATGCCTTGAAAATGGGCTGTTTCGGGACCAAAAATGGGTCAAAAATGGGTCAAAAACGCATTTTTCCAAAACTCATCCTAGACCATTTGGGGTGCACAAACGGGTGAAATGGGCCCATTTTGAGCCGATTTTGGGGCATTTTGGCCCCACAGAAGTCCAAAAAGCCTTGAAAGTGGGCCTCGTGGTGATGGGGTTCACGTGCAAGCTGATTTCACTTTGTCCAGAGCGATCAATGTGTGAATCATCCTTGATGGCCCTCATCAGTCATAGCTGATGTTCCCTCCCCCACCAGCTCGGTCCCAATATTCAGTCTTGATTAGGGCTAGGGTTAGGGTTAGGCTGTCCAATGTTCCACAGAGCCACGGTCATGTCATGATTTCCGAACCGAAAGAGGGATGCCAGGTGAAAATGTAGGCTTCTCTGCCGGTGCGACCATGCCAAGGACATACCGCTTCACACGATCCGGCAATGGCTTCCAACCACAGTGCTGGGCATGTCCACGGTGAACAGCATGTGGGGCACACACATCGCGCCCCCCCTCACACTCTCTCACCCCATGGAGCAAAGACGCCACATACACCCCCAAGGTGTGCTATGGCTGCAGCACTGTGTGTGGGAGGCAGGGCGCCGGCTGCATGGGGACGAGGCATATGAGTGTGTTCAGATGATCGCCAACCTGGACCGGTACCGGGGTCTGCAGGCTCCGGTTGTCCTTGCCTCCCTGGTCTCCTCGGAGCCGGGGATCATGAGGGACGTGGTGCGGGCAAACACACTAACCAGCAGGGCCCAATCCGAGCTGCATCATTTCGGGGCCTTTCTCGGTTGGGAGGAGTCCCCCCTCACTGCGGGTTGGTTGAGTGGGCTAAGGGTGATGGTTGCCGAACTGCGGAAATTCCCTTACCCAGACGACGTACAGAAGGTGCGGCTCCCGGGGGTTATGTACCAACAGCCCACCCTTGCCCAAAAAGAGATGGGCGTCATCTACAAGTTCAAAGGGGGGGGGGGGTTGGGGGTGGTGGGGCAGTGGCTTTGGAAACCGTGGAGGAAGCATGCCAAAGCCCTTGACCCCTGGGGATTCTCCCCCCCCCAGAGTGACCAATTGTTGGACTGGGGGCGGATCATGGCCAACAAGAGGGTTGGGACACTGGAGATGCGGGTGCGCCTGGAAGCGGGGGAAGTAGAACCAAAGCACCTCGGGGTGACCCTCCCCTATTTCACGGAGTGGGCATTGCCCTACATCCTCATCAGGGATGAGGACACAGACTGGGCAGGGTGGCATGACATTGACGGGTTGGAGAGAGTGTGCCACACACAGGATTTGGCGGACCACGAGCAAAGGCCGGTGCAGTTTCTGCTGACCAAGCCATTCCGCGACGCGCAAACCTATCCCGACCCCCCCCCCGGTCATGTGGCACACGCAGTACACCTTGTACGGTACAGGACAAACAGCAACACACTACTTGTGGCGAAGCGCTGCGAGTCACCATACTGCATCCCTCGTCCCTGGTCAAGGTGCACATTGAGGTTAGCAAAATGCTCGGACTGCGGCCATGCAATATGTTGAGCCGTCACCTTGCCCCCTTTCCCCTTTTTATCCCCTTCCGCTTTCGCTGCAGCTGCAAGAAGAGTGATGGCACTGTATGGGCGCAATTGACCGGCATCCCCACAAAACATGCACTGTGCCCCAAAAGCTGCCAAGTCCAGACCCACTAGGATGCTATGCCTCGAGGACTCATCCACGAAGCTGAATGCGAACCGAGTTTGTGGGTCACCCTGTAGCAACAACTTCCGCCGTGTGGTAACCATACCAGCTGTTGCAAAGAGAACCCGGCAGCTGTTGAGGGCACACTGCAATGTGCCATTGCAATCCAGATGATTGGCCAACGTCTCTTGGACTGTTGTTTGGTTGTACGGCTCCAAACCTGGGGGGGTCCGGCCCCTTGCAGCTCGGAACCGCATCCAGGGCACGGGGTGGTCCTTCAAGACCGCCTTTGAGAAGACAAGATCCTGTTCTGCCGATGGGATCACCCGCAGCATCAGGTTGTCGACCTGTGCGTTTGTTGGGGCCGTGACCAAGATGCATGCCCGAGGGGGGTTGTCGGTTGCCCCCCCCCCCCCCCCTTTCCGGCCAGTGTGTATCGAATCTGGCGCCTTGGGATTCGGGATGCATGGGTCGAAGTACCCCTGCTGCCACATCACTGCCTTGATGTAGGCCACCAGGGTCTCCGACTTCCCCATGCCGGCCCCCCCAGTCATGGAGGAGACAACAGCACCCTCATCCAGACATTGCCGGACAGCCAAGGCTTGGGAGGCGTTCAGGTTGTGATGCTCCGCAAGGTGACGCAGGATCTGCTAGTCCTCGGCAGGGAGGCTGTTAGACAGCCGTGGTTCTTGCCGGGTGGCATTGAGCAACGCGTTCCAGGCCTCCCCCGTCCGTATCTCCTCACGCAATGACCGGAACGCTGCCTCGTCAGGCAGGACACAGCACCACCACCTGCGGATGTGCAAGATGGGCGGTTTGTTCGCACAAACAATGGTCACCATGTCACCGGAGGTGCCATCACCTTGCACCTTGCCAATCCAGTCCGGGTTTGGTGCCACGTCAAGGGTAGCGACATCTGGCCGCTTCATGTCCCATCCATGGATGAGATCCCCATCGGTCAGCTCGTAGTTGCCCCAAACTTCGAGCTCAACAGACCATTCTATTACCTTGACCATGTTGCCATGCTTGTCCTCCTTCGGCGTCTCAACCCTCTCAAACCACAGCTCCCTCTAGGCACCTTGCTCCCATGCCCACCTCCGGGCAGCGGCGATCTCATGCACGGTGTGCACCAAGGATGCCTTGTGGACATACGCATCGCGATCAGCCCAACGGGTGGTGAATCCATCGGTTGGGTTCGTGTCGATGTCATAGTCCACGTGGGCAAGGGTTTCCGCAAAGGTCCGGGCCTTGTCTTTGGCTTGCGGCGGGCCTTGGCCTGTGCCTTGTGGTGGGGCCTGACCTTTGCCTTGCGGCGGGCCTTGGCCTGTGCCTTGTGGGGGGGGCTGACCTTTGCCTCGTGGGGGGCCATGGCCTTTGCCTTGTGGATGGGCTTGGCCTTTGCCTGTGCCTTGCTGGGGGCCTTTGCCTTGCGCAGGGCCATGCTCTTTGCCTTGCTGTGTGCCTTTGCCTTGTGCAGGACCATGCCCTTTGCCTTGCTGAGGGCCATGGCCTTTGCCTTGCTGAGGGCCTTTGCCTTGGGCAAGGCCATACCCTTTGCCATGCTGTGGGCCTTTGCCTTGCTGTGGGCCTTTGCCTTTGCCGTGCTGAGGGCCTTTGCCTTGCCAATGGCCATGGGGCTGTGTTTGCACTCCGTTTGGCATGTTGTCTGGGTCGGGGCGCTGTGGCCGGGGACCGAGAGCGAACTCCTCCGGCTCAGAGGCCTGCAATAGGTGAGTTGGGGGTTGAAAGACGACCCTTGTCGGGGCGCTGTGGCCGGGGACCGAGGGCGAACTCCTGCGGCTCGGCGGCCCGCAGTGGGTGGGTACGGAGAGGAACGACGACCCTGGTCGGGGCGCTGTGGCCGGGGACCGAGGGCGAACTCCTGCGGCTCAGCGGCCCGCAGTGGGTGGGTACGGAGGGGAACGACGACCCTGGTCGGGGCGCTGTGGCCGGGGACCGAGGGCGAAAGCCTGCGGCTCAGCGGCCCGCAGTGGGTGAGAGATGAACGCGTGGGTGTTGGGGCAGGCCCAACTCAGATGTCTGGGTCCGAGACGCAACGGTCTAGACCCAAGACGCACTTCCTCGCCTCAAGGGGGCGGTTGGAAATAAAAGAGTGCCCGGACTGAGACGCACGGCGCTGGAGCAATGAACCGTACTGCGGGGTGGGGCACGGCCGCTTCGGGGCGGGCAGGCCCAAATCAAATGTTTGGGTCAGAGACGCGACGGTCTAGACCCAAGACGCACTTCCTCGCCTCAAGGGGGAGTTTGGAAATAAAAGAGTGCCCTATGTGTAAGAGACGCCTGGTGCACACTTGCCGAAGAGCTGGAAGTTGGAACGTTTCGCCGAAGTCTGTGGGCGTTACGGGGGGGGCTGCGCAGGCAGCAATGACCCAAACTGCGGCCTCTCCGGCGGGGGGGCGGACTGAGACGCACGGCGCTGGAGCAATGGACCGTATTGCGGGGTGGGGCACGGCCGCTTCGGGGCGGGAGCCAATGGGAGGAGTGAGGAGCGGCGGTGCCTGCTATACTGGGTAAGTGTCACCTGATCACTTGCTGGAGGGGGCAGTGGCCGACGAGGCACAGGTTGTGGGGCCGGCTTGGGGATACGGGGGGGTTTTGGGGTAGCACACAGGATTTCAAGCACCACTGCTGCATGCTCCTCGTCCCTCGAAAGGAAACGCGAACGGCTAATTCGCATGCCCTCCTGCCACACCCGCAAGGGGTTTTTCTTGGGCTGCTGAACCGCAAACCGGTACATCGCACGGCGGTTCAGCACCCCGTCCACGAAATACTGAACCCCACCCCCGTGATTCTCCCGGATGAGCTGCAATGTTTTGGCACTGTAGGGCCCGTGAACAGTGGGTTTGGGGGGGGTGGGGGTGTCCTTGGGTACGTACTTGGGGGGTTGTGGGGGGGATGGCGGTGGAACGGCAGTGCACATCAGGGACTCCTCCACGGCTTCCAGGGCTACCAGGTATGGGGTTGAGGTAACGTGGGGTCTCGGTGGAGGACTTACTGGCGTTGGAGAGGTTGCTGGTGAAGGGGGAGAGGGGGGCGGTGTTGGCAATGGAGGCTGGGGCGAGGCCAGTTCGCTGAGACACTTCTCAGCGTCAGAGTCCCACGGTGGCGAGGGGGGTTGGTCTCCAAACCGCAATAGCTCCGGCAGATCCCCCCAACCACATTCCGGAAACGAAGGGCTGGAGGGGACGGAGGAGGCCACGCTAAGGGGGCTAGACGACATGGCAACCTGCGGCGCGCAGCGGGTGGTGGGGCACGCCCGACTCCAATGTCTGGGTCAGAGACGCAGTGGTCTAGACCCAAGACAGACTTCCTCGCCTCAAGGGGGAGGTAGGTAACAAAGGAGTGCCCTATGTGTAGAAGAGGCTCAGTGCACACGCGTCTCCAATGCAATACACGCATTTCCCTTTGTCTCGGTAACAGGCACAACATGCAACAATTACATATACCAGGAGATCAGGACCAAGTGAAATCAAAACAAATTACCTCCAAGTTGTCAACCACCAATACACACATAGCAGAGCCCCTTCTCAGGTTTTTTTTTGGATGACAGTGGGGCCGAAAATGGTTGCAAGCTGCAAAACCCAAATCTACGAACAACAAATCGGGACGGGCTCGCAATACATGGATGCAAATAGCAGGAAATCAGAATCCCTTCTCAGTTGTTGTCAGCGCATTCTTCATCGAAGGGGTCTGTGGTCGTAGGCGCTAGGGCCTAGACCACACACAGCTAAAACACCTCAAGGATGTTCTGCATAATGAGCACATTCTGATCGGATGCAGCAACAAACATGTCAAAAACCCTTCTCAGCTGTTGGCGGCATCATCACTGAAGGGGTATATGGTCGTAGGCGCCAAGGCCTAGACCACACACAACCTGAACACCTCCAGGGTGTTCTACACAATCACATTGAAAGAACAGCAAAATGTCTGTGTGAGTGTGCTAGCCTGAGGTCCTGGAGCAAGCTGCAGAAATGGTGTCCTAATTATACCCACTTCTGCACCCTTGCTAAACCCAGCGGATGTCTTTACACGGTGCGGTGGGGTACGCCCCACGTCTCTCCGCCCCTAGGTGCCCAATTTCTGTGCTGGCACCAGAAAACCTTGGGGAAAACCGAGCGCTAACGCCAAGGTATTGGTTTTGTCTAACTACCTGCCTACTGCAGGGGAGGGGTGGCCAAAAGCTATGAGGCATGAAAACGCCCGTTTGCTATGTGGCCAAAACCTAGGCTACCATTGCCACTGCCCACCGAAAACCCTGTTAAAATTCCAGGAAACTGGCAGGACAGTGACACACACACTGTAGGTCCTACACACCCTACTGTGGACCAAGCCTTCGAAGGATGACGTCATCCAGGCCTTCCACTCCTACACGCACAAGCTACTTGGTACTGCTGTTAACGAGGTCGTAGGCCCTACTGGTCTTCCTGTGAGAGAAGCAAGCAACACACAGCGCTGCTAAGCTGCTGTGGCCTGACAGGGACGCCATTACGCGTACCCCTGCCAGGGCTTTGGAGGGAAGGAGTGCACTGCGGCGCAGCGTGAGTACGTGTCGTTCATGGCGGAGTCGTTCAGCATCTTCTTCGGTGGTTCCCCATTTCTTTGGTGTGATCCGCGCCCTTTTTGCTGGGCAAAAAATTGTGCTGTCGAAGACAGCAAAGTGCACCAATCACCCTGACCTACACCACCTGAGAGGTTCATATGCAGGCACTGTTTTGGGCTGAGGAACCTAACCACCCTCGCCGTATTATACGGGTGCTCGAGTGGAAAATAATACGCTATCCCAAAACAGGTCCTTCCAAGAAAGCAAGCTTAAGGAACTCCGCCCGTTCTCTTATAGAACGTAGGGCGGAGCCCCTGGGTAACCTAAACAA
Organism: Eutreptiella sp. 'Long Island Sound 2002'; assembly: GCA_964036045.1. Lineage (NCBI taxonomy): Eukaryota > Euglenozoa > Euglenophyceae > Eutreptiales > Eutreptiaceae > Eutreptiella > Eutreptiella sp. 'Long Island Sound 2002'. Next base: position 45,470,722 of record OZ038384.1, read on the forward strand.
GGGTTTACCATGCGCACCACGCGTGGCCTACCCTTTAATGCGTCATGAGAATGCACATAAGACACAACCGCAATGACTCTACCAGGGGGTGGCCCCTCTTGGGCTTACTCACCTTACCTACCACAATGTCAATCTCAAACATGATGACTCTACCAGGGGGTGCCCCCTCCTGGGCTTACTCACCTTACCTACCGCTGCAAGCGAAAGGAGAGCAAACAACATGACATGCACACATGCACGCATATTTTCCCCAACCCACCATTTTCCTGAAGTGAAGTTCCCGTGTCACTGTGGGGGTGGGGGGGGGGGGGGTACTGCCCTTTTATCCCCATTTCCCTGAAGTGAAGTTCCTATGTGTCTGGTGGGGGGGGGTGCACTTTTATGATTCGAAACAGGGGGGGGGTACTATGCTTTCCCCCATGTTGAACGTTTTCCGAGGTTCCATATTTTCCCATTTTCCACTAGTCTGATATTGGGGGGGGGGGGGGGAGGTCTATCATGGGGGGCTTGGGTGTTGGGGGTTGGGGGGGGTGGTCCATAAAAGTCTGAAGTCTGAAGTGTGATAGCCCATTGGGTTACTATACCCATAGCTGGAGTGGTCATCTCTATCATCCCTGGCATCTGGATCCTGGCTCTGTCTTTTTCTTTTTGCTGGTGTGGTTCTCTTCTGAGGCTCCAAGCCATCGTCCTCATCCTCGCCAATTTCATACACATCGTCATCACTCTCCTCGCATTTCACTTTATGGGAACCAACCGGTACCCCATTGACAATATCCTTCATCCATCTACCCCAACCAATGATGTACAAGGCATCGAGTTCCTGAATTGTCTCCGAGCTGTTAGAGAGCCGGGTCGGCAACTGATAATAAGGGGTGTAGCAGAGAATCCAAGGCTCCTCACCGGGGGCCCACTGCGGCGGCGGCACAATACCAAGCACCTGCAGCAACCAACCAGCAATACCAATAGTGATTTGCAATGCACACGACCCCTGACCAATATTGATGTAGTTCGGGCCCTTCACAGCCAATTTGTTTGGTGTGCCTATCAGTGCCAGTCGTTCGGAGTATCAATACACACTCTGGCTTGTTGATCGATGGTATATCCAGACCCGCGCCCACTGTCATCTCTAAGTTGCGTCCAGGTCCTTTAGCGAGTGACCAATGTGTTTCACGTCCCCAGGCTTGCCAGCAATGCAAATAGATGCATCCTTCATGAGCAACTTGCCAATCAGGGGATGAATGTCCTCTCCACCATCTGGTGCCAGTTCCCGAAGAATCTACAATCGAAACACAGTTAGACAACCCAATTTTAATGGAATCCGGAAGAAGAACGCTCTGCAGAGCGTTTGGACGAGGAAATCGACTATTGACTACATGACCGACAAGGAATGGAACACACCGCTGCGTAAGGTCTTGCTGCGAAGGTATATGGCACACCGCGGCTTTGGACGACTGGTGCAATAAGGATTTTTGTCCTTGTATCATCCTCGTCCTCGTTCCTGGCCTCAGTTCCTGTGTACCGGAGGACAACGACCTTGTCGTCAGTGAGTGATCGACTCCACGTTACTTGCTTGCCCAGTGTACCGTTATTACCTGGTACTTCGCAGACTGCTGTATGCAGGGCCTCAAAACCTTTGGTCGGAGGCGTGGTAGCTACGCGGAACGGCACTCGCGGACCTTGATAGACAGGCGGGGATTGAATGTATGCAGCAATGCTTCTGAACCAAGTTTGGACAAAAAAACGCTCTCCAAGGCGTTCTTGGCCTGATGTGATATTAAATGACACGTTCACAATTTTGTTCTATCGGTAGAACGATCTGCAGAGCGTTCTGGACGTGTTTTGCTTTGTAAATTGCATTGCTTTGCCATTTTGCATTTTAGGGATCATCTGCACTACTCTGAGACCATGCGTGGGCCTGCAACCGGACCAATATTTCAGGGTCATCTTATTTTTGAGGTCAGACAAAGTAGAAGTGAGTGGACTGGCAAGACTGTGCCGTGGATCGAAGAAGGACAAAGCCTGGGAGGTTATCCAGATGCATCCGGAGAACAGTATGGTACATGAGACCAGAAGTATGTATGTCTGCTGATTCATTCGTTCTCCGGGTATTGCAGTAACAAACCCAATTTTCTGTGCCATTTTTCATGCAGAAAATGAATCCAAGATGCCGTGTATCCGAAAAATGCTAAGGAGTGCCGCCACTGTGGTGAAGATGAACACAGGCCGCTGGCGCTGGTCAGAGTCCCACCATACCCGCCGTGGGATGCAGTGCAAAATGCCCGTTGTGGAGTGCAGAGGAGTGGAAGGCTGTGAGGACCGCCTTGTCGAAGCCTACGCCAATGGTTGATGTGCAACAATCATATCACTGCATACTGGACAGGCCGACTTATCGAAGTTTCTAGCTTTTCGCGAAGCCAGAAGGAGGGCTTCTTTCTCCTCCACGTTGCCAGACACATTGAGCTCATCCCATATGCGGTCTGCAATTTCTGCCAATCTCAGCGAAGAACATCTGCGTTGCACTGCATTGTGGTCCCCTGTGATCTGTTGCCTCATGGGCAGCTTCTTTTTGTCCTCTTTGATCATGTCGCATATCACATGGGATAGCCATGACGGTAACGCCTTGCTAGCCTAGAGGTACTCTGCTTGCAATTTCTGAAGAGCCGTACATATGTGCAGCCCACCAAGGACCCAGACCGCACCACCTACATGGGATCAGTGATAGAACTGACGCCAGTAATGATTCAATAGTGCTGGAGGGTTTCGAGTGCATTACAAACATATTAGACATGCTCACACCAAGAAGTTGCTCCGGAACGCTTTGCAAAGCAGTCTGTTGACGAAACTGCCTTTGTTAAGCACAAAATGGATCCAGAACACTCTACAGAGCGTTCTTGGTGGGGAAATGGTTCATGTACCTTCATCTTGTCAGGCTAGAATGTCAATCAACTTCGGCGGTGGATTCTGCTTCAAAGACGCCACCCGTTTCGTAACCTCCTTGACATGGCGCTTCCTTGTCTGCCCATGTTGAAGGTGCACATCAAATTGTAGTTGTGTGATCCGCACTTTGACTGACCCGCACTCCATATACTCTGTGAGATCCTGTCCAACCCGCTGCTTCAACGGCTTGCTTGCAGGCACTGTTGCTGGCTTCGGTCCGGCTACTGCTTGGCTAAGTGACATCTCAGAACTCTCTGGTTGCTATGCTTCGTCCGTTGTGAGCACTAGGGTGGCTCCTGGCTTGCCTTGGCAAAAGGAACGACTTAAACAATTCAAAGTGGAGCAGCAAAGGAGCAAGGAAACAGCAAAACCCAACAAGGCAGTGGTTCGACAGGCATGGTGCGTATATTTTCCCGCCTTCCAAAAAAGGGGGGGGGGCTGGTGCAGGCCGGTCTATTCATCATGTGCAGAATTGACATCTGCCCCCCCCGTGGAAAACCAACACAAACGGCACCGAAGGATCACTGGACACCAGAAGTGGAACAAAGGGGGCCTCAACGGCGGAGGTTACATCATCACCTTCATACACCTAAGGAATTCGTACAAGCTCATCTAGAAGGTCATCGAAATTTTGTGCAAGAAAGGGAGGGGGGGCAGGGTCGCGGGCGAGTGCATCCACAGGCACACCCTCGTGGCGGACAGCCTCTGGCATGGCCTAATTCCTACCAACATAGCGTTGTGGTTGGCGTTGACTGAGGATGGTGTCACATGCGGCGTTATAGTCAGCTTGCTGTGCCAACGACCAATGGGGGATGTGCTGTTGCAGTGCATCCGTGCAGTCCTGTGATATACTAACAAGTTTCACAAGGGTTTACAGTGTCCGCTACAACAAGCCTTGCAAATGAACAATCGACATGTCATGGTACAAACTAATGGGAAACTGGGGGACTTCATGCCATTCATCCATAACCTTCATAGTCTTCACCTTTGACTTCCATGACACTGGGGATACCAACTGACCATCACTAATTCGGCGTACAAAGGTATTGAGGTTGTGCCGTACCAACTTGATTGTGCCATTCTGCAAGTGGGAGCCATGAAGGCCCTTACGGTCGGTGCGTGCTGCTGGTGTGAGTAAAAAAGGATCAAAACAATCATCCAGAGAACTGCTGTTGGGGTTCAACTGCAGCTCCTCAACCAAACGGGCCAACGAAGCCTCACCCATCTCCTCGGAATGGCATTTCCCTAGTGTTGTTTGTTCCCACCGACCCCAAGACAAGAAAGACACCCCTAGGGTCCGAACATACTCTGTGGTGTGCTCAGCCCCCCAACACAGGTGGACAAGAATGTGGAACGCATAATGAGCGGCCTGCAGAGCATCATCCGAGATATGTTGGTTTGCACAGTGGCACTTGCAAACCAGAAAACCACACACGATTAGGGCACGGATGTACTCCATGACTAATACAACCATGCCTTTGACAGTCCGTCGTCTTTCAGACATATCAGGACGTGCATCACCGGTGGACTTGAGGCGCTCCAAGGCTGGCTTACATGAACTAACTAGAACCAAGAGAGCAGCCATAACTCTCTCCATATAAATAAGCTTGGGGTGTGAGTAAAGCTTCGTAAGTGAGGGTATCAAGAATACAAACAAAGGGGAAAAGCGCCTGTAGCAAACAGTAACCGCATACTTATAGGGGTGCCACACCCCGTACAAAAACCCACATCGGTTTTTTTTAAATAAAAAAAAGCAAGATTGTACTGGGCATACGACTTGCTGCACATCATCTTACACAGGCGATAGTGAATGTTTTCATCCACGAGGATTGGTAGGACTTTGTTACTCTGCTGCTGCACCTCGACCAATAGGTGAACTACCAAATCTGGTTGGGATCCTGTGGTGAGGTCCTCAAGAAAAAAGGTTTCCATTGCAAACTGCGAACACTTGTTCGTATGCAATCCAAGGGGGCGCGAATATCTTTTGCCTCAATGGGCCCATCAAGTAAAGTCTTTGTGGCATCACACCACCCTAGGAAACAGTCCCGTGACCTCCAAGCAACCACAAGGAGACGTTGCTTCGACACATCCAACTTGGGATACCCAAGGAAAATGTCCAAGACACTCCGCAGTTGTAACAAAGCCATGGCGGTACAGTTGAGGCTCCGGTTGGGGGAATGAGGCGAAGCAGCGGCGACAATAGAAATTGTCAAACCAAACAAAGTGTTGCAATTGTTTAATCCGGTCCCACGGATCCCGAGCCATCTGGCAAGCACGTTGATGTGTGCTACCAACATACGGGCAAGCTCACAAGTGGGAGAGTTTCCTCCTTACTGACCTAGACACACGAACATCATCTCATGGACGACAAGCCGTGGGCTTGTAACGTTTGTGCATCAAACGCCACAGGTTGAATGCCTCTATGCAAAATGGGGAGCACCGGTGGGGGGGTGATGCACCACTCTTTTTTACGAACCATGCCTCTCCAAAATCGCCAAGCGAGCGCCGACTCCTTGCATCACTCCGAAGCCCACATACCCACTGTACGAAAGCTCCAGGTCCCCCACTTGCTCCGTCGTCCTCCACAGCATGTCCAATGAACTCATCCACACCACAATAGTCCGGCACAGTTGACAGTAACTTGCAGAATAGAGTGGGATCCATTGTGCAGCTGCCAAGGGGACCCATGAGGTACAGACGTAGTTGGGTAGGTGTTGCCCCACAACCCCGGAGTTCATTGTCTCCGATACAAAGAAGAGTTTTGGGACAAGAAGGCTCTGCAGTGTGTTCTTGATGTCCAGTGGGCCGGAACAGGAGTAGCAAAAGAGATAGCAAGTGCGCCTGTAAAATGCGACCATTATTGAGAAATTCCACTCAAGAATGCTCTGTAGGGCGTTCTTGACCAATGTTCCGCTTTTGAAGGGTATTCAAAATGATATTCGGTGCGGACAAGCATCATACCTTGCGGCAGTTGAGATAATGAAGCATCCAAGCAATAAATGACCAAGATGCCAAGCAGCAAGATGACCCAAAGTTGTCTTTGTCAATTGAAGTACCCCTCAGTGGAAGGCAACAACACAATTTGGCGAAGGCATTCACAACATGGAAGTAATGGGTGTTGCAGCTGTTAGCCACACAACAGGGGCAAGGGCAACACTGTAGAAGCATTGCATGGGGGGTGCTCGAAATGCATTTTAGTTGAAAGAACGCTCTGCGGGCATTCTTGGGCACAAACTCCATAAATCATGGCATAAATAAGCAATTTGTACACATAGGTAAAATTCGGGCATTGTGGGGTAGCACAGGAGGCAATGCTGCAAATATAGTAAAATCTGCGAGTAGCAGAGGAATTTTGGAGCAAGAACCCTCCACAGAGCGTTCTTGTTGCCAATATGCATTACAAGCATGCCCGCACTGTGTATCCGACAGGTAAATAACAGAACAAAAAGAGCATGTGAAAGAAAAGGTTATAATGACCCTATGTAGGTACACAAGTTAATACATGTTCCGTACACTGAGTGTGATGTATACAACTCTTTGCATCAACGTGCTACTACACACCTGATTCTACACGGCAACCAAACAGTGTGACAAAAGGGGGGTGTATAATCATTTTTGAGAACGGACCCTCTGATTCATTTCCGGCAACCATTCCTGACTCGCTTGGAGTCGCCCAAGTTGTATCTGATGGCGCGGTTCGACAGACACACACAGGGTATAATGAAGAACCTTACATTCACGGCAGGCTATGTGAGGTGTGCCATCACCCGAAAAGCATGTGTCAACGGGGTGCACCAATTTGGGTTCAGTGTACATCCGAGCCACCTCCCAATCAGGGGGGGGGGAAGAAAAAAAATTTTGATACCGGGTGGGATATTTTTTTTTGGGGGTGACCCCCCCTAGGGGGGTGGGGTACGAAAAAAACTGGGTCCTACAGAAAAAAAAATTTATTCCCATGTCGCACGTACCACACACAATCACGGTGTTCCTACCACATAACATGCCTTTGCTACTCGTTGGCATTCCTCTGTGTGGCAATTTCGGGTACTAGCCCATGTCCAACATGCCATTTGCAACATGAAGCCGTCGGTGGCCTCTTCTCCATGGCATGCTTCGCAGCACAATGGCACGAACCAGCAAACAACATCCCCGGGTACCTGTCTAAAACATAATGACGTTAAAAAAACAAACATTCAATTTTGAAACTTTCATTTTTGAACATTCAATTTCAAACAGTTTTTTGAACAAAATTTTCTTTTTGGAACGTTTGTTTCTGAGCTAATGGTCTGGTCTCATTCGAGGTTTTCAAACACTCCCCTCAGCCCCTCAAAGCTGGGATCGTAGCCACTGCAGTATTCAGGAGTTTCTTGGAGTTCAGTATGTACAGTCAGAGGTGCGTAAGTGCTCCCTCTGTGGCGGCCTACTCTGCCTGCGATGCGCTCCGTCTTGATGCCCCCCCCTACTTGTCCCGTCGTACCCTTGCTAAACTTGGTAGTGCCAAACAACATATAGGGCTCGCGAAGGCTGGCCCTATAATGCATATGCTCCCTTCATGCTCTCATCTACTTAGCAATACAGGTATACCTGCTCTGGGTGACAAGACACCGTGAGTTGCGCCCGTGACAAAACACGGGGCCATTATTTACTAATACTGCCTGATTGACGGAGGAGTCAGCAACAATAAACGTGAAAAAAAGATTTTTGAACATTCAAAATTCATATTTGTTTTCATATTTTGCAGTAATTGTAACTGTAACTGTAACCGTAACTGTCCAAATTCGGCACGCTTGGGCTTCATTGGGTGAGGTGGCCGTCCGTGCCAAACCATCGGGAAGTAGCACAACGTCGACAAGGTCCGCAAGAGTGGAAAACTCGGTATAGAGTGCACCACCACTTGGAGCCCGGGGAGATCCTTGTACATCAACATAAAACCATCGGTCATTTTTGCTCCCCACACAAATCAAGAAACCCTCGTACTCCATCGAAAAGCAAATGCGTGCGGTTGGTGGAGGAGGGCTGGTTGCAAGGCGGAGCAAAGTTTCCTTGGCTTTATTCCAAGGAATCCATTACGTGTGTTCAAAGGAGGTGAAATGCAACAACTTCAGGACTTGGAATGATGTACAAGTGCAACTAGCACACCCACCACCTCGTGTGATCCAAGTAGGTCCGCCCCAATAGCAACACAAATGGCCTCTAGGACGGTGTACCCCATGACCGGCATAGACGTTGAGGACACTGCCGTTGTCAACAACGTTGTAGAAGTCCTGTATGAGATAGTGGCGCCCAAAACGGGAAGGTCCAGCACGCTAAATGGGCTCACAACGCCACTACATTGCACCCCACCAATGTCCAACAAGCCCACATTGGGGTTCAACGTTGCTTGTGCACAAAACCAGTTGAAATGTTGCCAATTCAACTTGGGTCGTAAAAAAACCTGCAACAAGGGAACGGTATGAAGCAGTATGGCATGCAAAGGAGGGATCCCCTCACCTCACCCTCACCTGTGCCACGCCTAGTTTGCTACCTGTGCTATTGCCGAACCCTCACCTATGCCACACCTAGTTCGCTACCTGTGCTATTGTTACTATTCCTAGAAAAACCGGAAGGTCATTTTGGAAAAATTTACCCAAAGCCAAAACTCTTGGGGCCCCACGGCTAGCACCCTCGCTTTGTGGTGGCTGAAATTTGGGCCGACAGGGATATGTAGGGGTCCAAATTTGTACCGGCAAAATAGGAAATGTTTGGGGTCCTCAAAGCATTATGTAGGCTACGCTTACACAATACGAAAAAGCAACTGGTGGTGTTCTTTAGAAAAAAATTGGGGTTGCGAAACTTTTTTACACATAGGGGTGGGATATTTTTTTTCGGGCCGTACCCCCCCTAGGGGGGAGGGGTACGAAAAAACGGTGATACCGCGATTTTTTTTTGCGCCCCCCCCCCCTGCTCCCAATGCAGTCCTGGGGTCCTCGGGGTGGAGGCCGACTTGGAATGACTAAAGTACAGAGTAGCTTCAACCATTTCACACAACAACCACAATCTATCATGTGGCACTTACACAACGCGTCGAGATATGGCACAATGGAATGTCAAGAGACATGCTAGATGGCAACTCACACCATCAATTTGCCCGATCGAGGTGGAATGTAGGGGTGCAACTGCAAATGCAAGGGCACCGATTGCCCACTTCTTCCGTTGCTGTGATTCAATGCCTTCTCACTCGGCAATCAAGTCCACAACAACCAACTCCTCCTAGTTTGCCCCAACAATGTGTGGCCGGTCATACAGGCAGTCAAACTTAAGGCATGGGTATTTCCGAGTCGGGGCAATCAACAACAAGCGGAGCACCCAATACGAATTGCCCAAATTATCTACCTGCGCCACGATTACAGGTGGTGCAAAAGACATAACAATGGGTGCCGCTTCTAAAGTGCGGTCTGCCCACGATCCGACCAACGGCTGCCGGTGTTGTGCACTAGCACATGACGCATTCCACAATGAGCCACAGACAACCCACTCCAGACCCATTGTGTCCCAATCCGTACTGAGAGCGGTTTGGGCAGCCCACCAGTAATACACCATAATCTGAGCATACTCTGTGACATAGATCTCCGTGGCGAGGTCAGTGAAATGGCGCACCTCAGACTCAAGTCGTTGCGGCGATGAACCTGTAAGGGTGACATGTAGTGGATGCCCCCAATCATTGCCAAGCAATGCCTCTACCAGTGACAAGGATGGGCGAAATGAGCGCTGGCTATCACTGAGTGCTTTGCACATATTAGCCAGGATTTCTTCTGCACTAGGGAACCAAGTATGAGAGGTGGGCCAAGTGGCTACATAACCCCTGCCCCCCCGGGGGTGCCAACTGCTTTAGAGGGGGGGGGGGGGGATGAGAGGTGGCCCACAAGTGGGCCGGGTGCCTACGTACCCGCTGCCAATGGGTGGGTACCCACCGCTTCACAGCGGGGGGTAGAATCACATTTGGCCCACAAGTGGGGTGCGTGGCTAAATATCCCATCCCGCCTGGGAGGTTCCCATCGCTTCTGAGTAGGGAACAAAATCAGAGGTGGCCCACAAGTTACGTAACCCTAGCCGCCTGGGGGTCCCTACCAAATGAGAGCAGGGGGGAGAAAGAGAGGTGGCCCACAACTGGGCCGGGTGGCTACACAACCCCTGCCGCCTGGGGGGTCCCCACCACTTCACAGCGGGGGGCAGAATCACAAGTGGCCCACAAGTGGGTGGGATGGGTACATTATCGCTACCGCGTGGGGGGTCTCCACCGCTTCAAGGTGGGGCCCGGAGTCAGAAGTGGCCCACAAGTGGGCCAGGTGGTTACATAACCTCTACCACTTGGGGGGTCCCGACTGCTTCAAAGTGGGGGACAAAATATCACAATTGGCGCACGAGTGGGCCAGGTGGCTACATAACCCCTACCGCCTCGGGGGTCCCCACCGCTTCAGGGCGGAAGGCAAAACCAAAGGTGGCCCACAAGTGTGCCGGGTGCTTACGTAACAACCGCCGCCCAGGGGGTCCCCACTGCTTGAGAGCGAGGGGCAAAATATGAGAGGTGGCCCATGAGTGTGCCGGGTGAGTACATAACCCCTGCCGCCCAAGGGTATGAACAACCTGGCAATGAAAAGTGCAGGGTGGCAAGCAAACACAGGCAAGCAATGGACAGGCATAGTACGTTGATACAGGGAGCCAAGCTCAAGCAATATTTTATTGGTGAACAAACATGGTTCGGTAACAAAGATAATGAACTTTGTGAATGGATACATATTGAAGAACACGTAGTAAGCGCTTCATAGCACAGGGGCAAAATCAGAAGTGGCCCACAAGTGGGCCGGCCGGCCACATAACCTTTGCCGCCCGTGGCGTCCCCACCGCTTCAAAGCGGGACACAAAAATTGAGGTGGCCCACAAGTGGGCCGGGTGGCTACATAAGCCCTGCCTCCTTGGGGGTCCCCACCGCCTCAATGTGGGGCCAGAATCAAAAGTGGCCAACAAGTGGGTGGGATGGGTACATTACCGCTACCGCCTTCGGGTCCCCACCGCTTTAAAGTGGGGACAGAATATCAAAGGTAGCTCAGAAGCGGGCCGGGTGCCTACATAACCCCTGCCGCCAAGGGGGTCCCAGTCACTTTAGAGCGCGTAAAAGAATCACAAGTGGCCCACAAGTGGGACGGGTGGCTACATAACCCCTGCCGCCTAGGGGGTCCCCACCGCTTCAAAGCGGGGGCCCAAAATCACAAGTGGCCCACAAGTGGGTGGGATGGCTACATAACCCGTCCCTCATGGGGGGTCCCCACCGCTTCAAAGTGGGGGGCACAATCAAGGGTGGCCCACAAGTGGGCTAGGTGGCTACATAATCTCTACCGCCTAGGGGGTCCCCACTGCTTCACAACGGGGGGCAGAATATCAAAGGTGGATGGGAAACGGGCCGGGTGCCTACGTAACCCCTTCCGCCTACGAGGTCCCCACCGCTTCAACCCCTGCCGTCTGGGGGTCCCCACCGCTTCAAAGTTGGGGCCGGAATCGGAAGTGGCCCACAAGTGGGCTGGGTGGCTACATAACCTCTGCCGCTTGGGGGTCCCCACTGTATCAGAACGGGGGGCAAAATATCAAAGGTGGCTCAGAAGCGGGCCGGGTGGCTACATAACCCATGCCGCCAAGGGGGTTCCCACCACTTTAGAGCGGGTAGCAGAATCACAAGTGGCCCATAAAAGGGACGGGTGGCTACGGAACCCCTGCCGCCTAGGGGGTCCCCACTGCTTCAAAGTGGGGCCCCGAATCAAAAGTGGCCCACAAGTGGCCTCGGTGGCTACATAACCCTTGCCACCTCTGGAGCCCAACCACTGCAGAACGGGGGGCAAAATATAACGGGTTGCTCATAAGTGGGCCGGGTGGCTACATAATCCCTGCCGCGTGGGGGGTCCCAACCGCTTTAGAGCGGGTAGCAGAATCACAAGTGGCCCACAAGTGGGCCGGATGGCTACATGACCCCTGCCGCCTCGGCGGTCCGCATCGCTGCAGAGCGGGAGGCAGAATATCAGAGGTGGCGCATAAGCCAACCGGGAGGCTACATAACCCCTGCCAACTAAGGGGTCTCCACCGCTTTGCAGCGGGGGGCAGAATCACAGGTGGTCCACAAGTGGGCCCGTCGCCTACTTGACCCCGACCCCTTGGGGTTTCCCCGGGCTTCAGAGCGGGGGGCTAAGTAAGAAGTGGCACACAAGTGGGCCGGGTGCTTACATAACGCCTATCCCCAAGGGGGTCCCCACCACTTCACAGCGGGGGGCAGAATCACAACTGCCCATAAGTGGGCCGGGTGGCTACGTATTCCCTGCCGCTAGGGGGGTCCCCACTGCTTCAAAGCGGTGGGCAGAATATCAAAGGTGGCCCATATATGTGCCGGGTGGCTACATAACCCTTCCGCGTGGGGGGTCCCAACCGCTTTGGAGTGGGTAGCAGAATGATAAGTGGCCCACAAGTGGGCCGGGTGGCTACGTATTCCCTGCCGCCTGGGGGTCCCCACTGCTTCAAAGCGGTGGGCAGAATATCAAAGGTGGCCCATAAATGTGCCGGCTGGCTGCATAACCCCTGCCGCCTGGGGGTCCCACCTCTCCAAAGCGGGGAACGGAATATGAGAGGTGGCCCACAACTCGCCCTGGTGGCTACATTAAACCTGCTGCGGGGGGGGGGGGTCCCCACTGCATCAAAGCTGAGGCCCGGATCAAAGGTGGTGGGAAAGTGGGCCGGGTGGCTACATGACCCCTGCCGACCAAGGGGTCCTCGCTGCTTCAAAGCGAGGGGGAGGAATCAGAGGTGGCTCACATGTGGGCCAGGTGGCTACATCACCCCTGCGGCCCGGGGGGGTACCCACCGCTTCAAAGCAGGGGCCAGAACCAAAGGTTGCCCACAAGTGCGCCGGGTGGCTACATAACCCCTACCGCCTGGGGGGTCCCCGCCAATTGAGAGCGGGGGCAGATTCAGAGGTGGCCGACAAGTGGGCCGAGTGGCTAGATAACCCATGAAGCTTGGGGGGGTCCCCACTACTTCACAACAAGGGACAGAATCAGAGGTGGCCCATGAGTGGGCCGGGTGGCTACATAACCCATGCGGCCAGGGGCGTCCCCACCGCTTCACAGCGGGGGGTAGAATCTGAGGTACCCCACAATTGAGCCGGATGCTTACATAACGCCTGCCCCCCCCCCCCCTGGGGGGCAGCGCTTCACAGTGGGGGTCAAAATTTCAGAGGATGCCCATAACTGGGCCGGGTGACTACATAACCCATGCCGTCTAGGGGGTCCCCCCCGCCTCCAAGCGGGGGACAGAATATCAGAGCTGGCGCATAAGGGGGCCGGCATAAGGGTTGGCTACATGACCCCGGCTGCCTGAGGGATACCCACGCTTCAAGGCGGGGGGCAAAAACAGAGGTGGCCCACAAGCGGGCGGGCGCTTACATAACCCGTGCCGCCTAGGGAGTCACCACCGCTTCATAGCGGGGGACAGAATTGGAGGTGGCCCATGAGCGGGCCGGGTGGCTACATAACCCCTTCCGCCTGGGGCGTCCCCACCGCTTCACGGCGGGGGGTAGAATCCGAGGTGCCCCACAAGTGGGCTGGATGCTTACAGAATGCCTGCCCCCCCCAGGGGGGGGGGGGGGGCACCGCTTCACAGTGGGGGTCAGCCAACCGGCCCCAAATCTCGGCCATCTCTGATTCTACCCCTCGCTCTAAAGCGGTGGGGGCCCCCCAGGGTGGCTCGGGTTCTGTAGCCACCTGGCCCACTTGTGGGTCACTTGTGCTTTCAACCCCCGCTTTGAAGCGATGCCCCCCCCCCCCTCCTAGGCGGCGTGGGTTATGTAGTCACCCGGCCCAGTTATGGGCATCCTCTGATATTCTCGGTGGGCTACATAACCAACCCCACCCCGGTTCTGGTCACCCGAATTGCCGGAACGTGCCGGGAAATTTTGCCGGAACGTTGTGATTGTGTGAGGCTCCATGTTTTTCAGTGAAAATGCTTGCTGCTACTGTCAACCGTTGTCAACCACTTTGCCAATAACACTTTTGTTCCTCCATCCACTGGCACAGATGTTGAAATGTTGTTTTTTGTGGCTCCAAGGGGGCATCCATGACTGATTTCCATGATCTGCAACCGAAGGAGCAGCTGTTATTGCAACAAAAATGAGAAGATAATGCTGACATTGATAAGGGAAATGTCTGTGATTTGTGTGTCCGTTCTGTCAAACCTAACAAGTTCTTTGACGAGACGCCTGTTGCTGCGCACCGAGATGAACCTGGACAACGCATTTGTCGGCCTGTTGCCACCTTTCTTTCAACCTTGTTCCTGCATGAAAAAAAAGTACAGCTTTGGATGCAGAGTGCAAAAAGTGCAAAAACCTTCGGTGTGTGGTTAGTGGAGTTTGAACCCACGCTTGCCAATCTACAGACCAGTGCATATACCACTGGACCAGTGGCAGTTTCTGACGTACCGCCGATCAGGAACCATGTACAAACCGAGTGATGAATCTTTTTTTTTTGCAAATTGAGGGCTGCTTTGGGTTTTCACATTACTCCAACTACAGAACAACCAAAAGGAAGGTGTGTTTGGGCCCTGGGAAGGAGATCGTGGGCACTAGGAACCTCTTCTGCTGAAAAAACGGCTCGCCGGAATGTTGCGCCGGAAGGTTGGGCTTTTTCTCGCCGGAACGGAGGGGGGGGGTTGCATAACCCCCGCCGGCTGGGGGGTCCCCACCGCTTCAGAGCGGGGGGCAGAATCATAAGTGGCCCAAAAATGGGCCCGGTGCTTACATAGCGCGTGCCCCCGGGGGGGTCCCCACCGCTACAAAGTGGGGGACAAAATATCATAGGTGGCCGATAAGTTGGTCAAGTGGCTACATAATGTTTGCCTCATGGGGGGGGGGGGGGGCGGCGTTTCAGAGTGGGGGGCGAAATCAAAAGTGGCTCACCGGTGGGCCGGGTGGCTATATGACCCATGTCGCCTCGCGGATCCCCAACGCTTCAAAGCTAGGGGGCAGAATACAAGAGGTGGCCCAGAAGTGGGCCGGGTGGCCACATAACCCCTGCCGCTTGGTGGATCACCACCACGATAGAGCTGGGGGCGGAATGGGACGTGCCCCACAAGTGGGCCGGGTGGAAACATAACCCCTGCCACTCGGGGGGTGCCAACTGCTTGAGAGTAGGGGGCAAAAGCAGAGGTAGCCCACAAGTGGGCCGGGTGGCTACATAACCCCTGCCGTCTGGGGGGATCTCCACTGCTTCAAAGCAGGCGGTCGAATCCAAGGTGGCCCACAAGTGGGCTGGTCGGCTACATAACCCATGCCGCCTCCATGGTCCCCATTGTTTCAAATCAGAGGCCGGAATCAGAGGTGGCCCACAAGTGGCCCAGGTGGCTACATAACCCCTGCCGCCCAGGGTTCCCCACCGCTTCAAAGCGGGGGCCAGAACCACAGGTGGCCCATAAGTGGGCCGGGTGGCTACATAACCCCCGCCGCCTGGGGGTCCCCACCAATTGAGAGCGCGGGGCAGATTCACAGGTGGCCGACAATTGGGCCGGGTGGCTTCATAACCCATGCCGCCTAAGGGAGGTCCCCACCGCTTCGCAGCGGGGGCGGAGGTGGCCCAGGAGTGGGCCGGGTGGCTACATAACCCATGCGGCCTTGGGCTTCCCCACCGCTTCACAGCGGGGGGTAGAATCTGAGGTACCCCACAAGTGGGCCGGATGCTTACATAACGCCTGCCCCCGGGGGGGGGGGGGCGGGGGGCAGCGCTTCACACTGGGGGTCAAAATTTCAGAGGATGCCCATAACTGGGCCGGGTGACTACATAACCCATGCCGTCTAGGGGGCCCCCCCACCTCCAAGCGGGGGACAAAATATCACAGCTGGCGCATAAGGAGGCCGGGTGGCTACATGACCCCGGCTGCCTGAGGGGTACCCACCGCTTCAAAGCGGGGGGCAAAAACAGAGGTGGCCCAAAAGCGGGCGGGCGCTTACATAACCCGTGCCGCCTAGGGGGTCACCACCGCTTCATAGCGGGGGACAGAATTGGAGGTGGCCCATGAGTGGGCCGGGTGGCTACATAACCCATGCGGCCTGGGGCGTCCCCACCGCTTCACGGCGGGGGGTAGAATCCGAGGTGCCCCACAAGTGGGCCGGATGCTTACATAATGCCTGCCCCCCGGGGAGGGGGGGGGCACCGCTTCACACTGGGGGTCAGAATATCAGAGGATGCCCATAACTGGGCCGGGTGACTACATAACCCACGCCGCCTGGGGGGTCCCAAAGCTTCAAAGCGAGGGGGCGAAAGCAGAAGTGGCCCACAAGTGGCCCAGGTGGCTACATAACCCATGCCGCTTGCGGGGTCCCCACCGCTTCAAAGCGGGGGGCAGAATCAGAGGTGGCCCACACGTGGGCGAGGTGGCTACATAACCTCTGCCGCCTGGGGGGTCCCCACCGCTTTAGAGCGGGGGGCAGAATCATAAGTGGCCCACAAATGGGCCCGGTGCTTACATAGCGCGTGCCCCCGGGGGGGTCCCCACCGCTACAAATTGGGGGACAAAATATCAAGTTGGTCAAGTGGCTACATAATGTTGGCCTCATGGGGGGCCCCCGGCGCTTCAGAGTGGGGGGCGAAATCAAAAGTGGCTCACCGGTGGGCCGGGTGGCTATATGACCCATGTCGCCTGGCGGATCCCCAACGCTTCAAAGCTGGGGGCAGAATACAAGAGGTGGCCCAGAAGTGGGCCGGGTGGCTACATAACCCCTGCCGCTTGGTGGATCACCACCACTATATAGCGGGGGGCGGAATGGGACGTGCCCCACAAGTGGGCCGGGTGGCTACATAACCCCTGCCACTCGGGGGGTCCCCACCACTTCAGAGCAGGGGGCAAAAGCAGAGGTAGCCCACAAGTAGGCCGGGTGGCTACATAACCCCTGCCGTCTGGGGGGGTGCCCACCGCTTCAGAGCAGGCGGCCCACAAGTGGGCTGGTCGCCTACATAACCCCTGCCGTCTCCGTGGTCCCCACTGTTTCAAATCGGAGGCCAGAATCAGAGGTCACCCACAAGTGGCCCAGGTGGCTACATAACCCCTGCCGCCCGGGGGGTCCCCACCACTTCAGCACGGGGGCCAGAATTAGAGGTGGCCCACAAGTGGGCCGGGTGGCTACATAACCCCTGCCGTCTGGGGGGTCCCCACCGCTTCAGAGGAGGCGGCCGAATCAAAGGTGGCCCACAGGTGGGCTGGTCGGCTACATAACCCCTGCCGCCTCGGTGGTCCCCACTGTTTCAAATCGAAGGCCAGAATCAGAGGTGGCCCATAAGTGGGCCAGGTGGCTACATAACCCCTGCCGTCGGGGGGGGGTCACCACCGCTCCAAAGCGGGGGGCAGAATTAGAGGTGGCCCACAAGTGGGCCGGGTGGCTACATAACCCCTTCCGCCTGGGAGGTCCCCACCGCTTCAGAGCGGGGGGCAGAATCAGCAGCGGCAGTCAGAAGTGGAAAAAAATATTTTTTGGGTAAATTTTTTACTTAGTGGAACAAGAAAATTTTTTGCGAAGTAATTTAGCTAGTAAAAAAGCCGCCTGCAGAGGAAAAACTTAGTAAGTAAATATTTTTTACTAAGTTTTGAAACTTAGCAAAAAAATTTTATCAAGTTTTACCATGGACCCGAATTGTCACAGCCCGTGGATACCCCCATCACATTGCCAGTGGCTGTTAGAAGAAAGGAAGCGCTCGTGGCCCGGAGGCTCTCGCATGTACAGGGTCAATTTGGGGTGGTCTAATTACGATGTGTGGGTGGGGGGGAGCTGGGCATTGTGAGGCACCGACAGAGCAGTGGAACCTTTTGTGGGGGCTCAGTGAAAGCGACGAACAAAACCCCCCGCACTTCGACGGTCCGGTACCTGCATCTCGTTCAGCTGTGCGCGCAGCTCATCAAGCTCTTTGCCGGCTTGTCCACGGTCCTGCTCGCGAGGTGTGCCACCGCTGTTGGCCTTGATGGTGGCCACCAACCCCTTGCCTTTGGGGCTCCGGCGGCCGAAGTTCATGGGCTTCAGGGCCACCTCAACTCTCCCCACCTCCTTGTCCTGTTCGTTGCGGATCTCCACTTTGTGCCGGGAGATCTGGAAGCATGCAGCACTTGCGGTGGAAGATATCGATGGCCAAGGGGTGGGGGAAGTGAGAATACCAGGGCACTATAGCATGTGTGGCCAATGATAGCGCTGAACGAAAAAGAGAACTAGTTTCAGCAGTGTGACGGAAACAAAGTTCTTTGAGAGAGCATGCAACGGTGCAGCTTGTGATTCCACCTGCAGAGCAAAAAGAAAAAAGCCTTTAGCCAGCCAGACGGTAGATCACCGCAGTGGGGCAAATTGTGGCACCATGGGGGCTCCCAACCCTGGCGTGAAGGGGCACCAAGTCAGGGAGTAGCACCAGGGTAAACGTCAACACCCAAAGCAATACCTGAAAGTATCCGGAGGTTCACGCCAGATCCTGTCTGCAAGCGGTCTTCCGATCAAATAACTGTAAAAAATTTGTCAGCTGCAGTGCCCCAAGGACTACACCACCCATGCCACATTCCTTTTTCTTGGTAATGGTCGTGAACATCCATGGGGGTTGGTAATCACTTTTCACTGTTTTTGACATTGGAAATATGGACAGTTTTCAACATTGTGCTGATTGCCACCTGGGGGGGGGGGGCTGATTACCGCCTTAATTACGGCCCTGAGTACGGGGGGGGGGGTTAACGCGGGGGGGGGGGGGCAATTACCACCCTGATAACCTGCTTGATTACTGGGGTGGGGTGATTACCTCGAGTGCATATGCCCCTTACAACTCAAAGTGATTACCACCTCGATAACCTCCCTGATTACCACCCAAAGTGATTACTATGCAACAATTTTACCCTCACAGAAACATGACATAAAACATAACACGATGACCTGAGGCATCGTCCCCCTGAACCCTAGTGAACCCTAGTGCTGCAAAACACAACGGAATTAAATGATAAGTTAGGACAACTCCGGTGCAGTTGTGGCGTTGTGCCCCACGGTTCAGTAGTACATTATGGAGACTGTTTGATCATGTGCCAATTACACAAATATTTGGAATAGGCATGCAAACAAAACCCGCATGTCGTGCACTCAAGCTGAGTGCGTCCACCGCATGCAACACATGTGCCATGTGTGGACTGCTGCATGGGGCGGTGGATGTTTGTTCGTCGGATGCTACCAATCATCGATGATAGTAGATTCCATTGAAAAATCTCAAGGGATTTGTCATAAGGAGGAGGAGGAGGAGGAGGAGGAGAAGCGGTCCCCCGGTAGGGCGCACCCGCCACGCAACCCCATGGTGCCTGCCGGCCCGCAGCGATCTGGCCGCCATCGACGGAGGGGGGCACTGGCCGCGGGCCCAGCATGGCTCAGCATCATGGCGGGGGTTCTCCTCTATGTCTCCTCCCCATGGTCCCTTGGCCCACTCTACGCACACCCACGCGCACGTGGTGCACCCAGAAGCTGGATGGGGGGCGAGGCAGAGCGCCGGTTCCACTTCCGGCACGGCCTGCCACTCCCCCCCGGAGATGGGGACACAGTCTCACGGGTGTAGGCCCGTAGGCCGCTAGGTGCTATCGACTGGGCGGCGTTTGGCCGGCGGGTCTCGGGGGCTTAGTCCGTAGCCAGATCCCGCACCCCACCGCACAGCACTCCTGCTGGAGGTGTCCATGCGCGGACCTACGATACACTCTCCCGAGGTAAAAGACCTCTGGCGGTGCCCGGACTATGGGCATCTCCCGCTTGCGGTCCACAGCGTCCCAGAAGTTGATGATAAGGGACAGCACCCGCTGTGCTGCCCCTACTACCAGCCCCCTGTGATACAGGTATGACCGGTCATCGTTTGCCCAATCCCTGTAGGGCTCCAATTATATGGTGCGGACTCCGGCAACTGGGTGGGGGGTGTCGTCGGCCGGTGTACCCACACTGAGGGCAAACGCGCCTGGCCCGTACAGTACTAGGACGCCCCATTCGGTAACTGCGCGACGCTTCCAGTGGGCGCGCAGCGTGTCTAGCTGCATGTGCAGCTGGGTGTGCACTGTTGCACAAAATAGATGCCGCCATGGGCAATCGGCCACACAGTGGCGGACCCCCACCACCCGTCGACAGGCGGGCCAGGGGCGGGGGTTCCCCAAAAGTTCCATGGGCTCCCCATCAGACTAAGCCCTAGTGTGTGACCGCACGGTAAGGGACTTCTAGGGGGGGCGCTCAAGAGCTCCTGTGTGGAGGCACCAGAGCCGATTGGAGGCGGCTTGAACCAACTGGTCCAAGTTGTGAACCTAGACCGCGTTGTGGGTGAAGCAAACCCTGGGGTCCTGCGGCCCCCGAATCCAACCCACTGCTGGCTTTCCATCCACGTACGAAGGACGTGCATCTTGGCCACGTCGTAGCCCAGAGCCATGTGTCGTCCGCTGAGGGTAGGGCCCTGGCAATGGCCTCCGCATCCTCTTGAGAACCGCCCAGCCAAGCCGTGTCGTCCGCCCAAGCCACACTGTGGAGGAGGCCCGAGGGGGTCTGAACACCGGGGTATGCACGGGTAACCACCTTTACCAAGACCTCCCCCATGGGCCCGTAATCTGAGGGGGATAGGGGGCATCCCTGGCCACAACCCGCGTCAAACCAGCCAATGGCGTGGTCAATATTACGGGGAAGGCAACCGCAACGAACGGGGAAGGCAACCGCAACTGTTGCCGGAACCATGTTGTAGCCTATTTTGGATGAGGCACGGCTTGCTGCTAACACTTTCACCCGTGTCTCATCGAAAAATGAGAAGGCGAACAACAAAGGAAAGGTAAGGATGGAATGTGCGGATGCAGTACAATTCATGCGGAAGAAGGGATGGGAAAAGGTCATTGAAGCTTGCCTACAGCACCTAAGTGTGCGGCAACATCAGGTAGGTACGGAGGAGGTAAAAGTTGGGAGTCGGTATGCAAAACCTGGTGGGAGAGTTTTGCAAGCATCTGCGTGTTCGGTTGGCGGTCCGCATGGTTCACTGGGGCTGACTTGGGGCGGCCGTGGGGACATAGTCGAGCCATGGGCACTGCCCACAATGAGCTCTAGTGGGGCAAACTTCCGTGGACGCATCTTTGGATCGACCACATGTACTTTTTTTTGCAAAGAAGTGGAGAATCTTGTCAAAATTCTTGTGCTTTGCCATGGAGGGGAGTCACCGGACGCTGAAGCGCATGTTGCGCAGCAGCGGGGGCCTGAGCCACTTGTGGGGAAGGATAGGGGTGCAAGTGATTGTGGACAACCACACCATTGATGATAGCCTAGCGGTACACGGGTGGGATGCCACGAAGAGGGCACAACATTGGCAAGGGCCCATCCATGTACAAAGGTACGTGAGCCCTACTAAACAACAGCTTCCAACCGTCGTGCAGCAACTTTAGACCTTAAAGGGGCGGTTCCGACGCTACAAGAAAATGATATGAAAATGCGTCATGCACAAGGACCAAAGTTGCTTGTGGGATGGGGTACATGCAGGGGTGCGCGCGGTGCATAGGTGGGTGTCTTTGGCAACCGTGGTGGTGGATCCGAGTGAAATTCATGTGTGAAATTCATGCTCACAGCCGCCATACAAGTGTGCCACGTTTTGCCACTTTTGGTTTTCGGCACCCTTTGGCTGTGGTGGGTCCGTTTGGGGCGGGAGTTTCACTAGATGATGCGGAATGAAACCGGGGCACTAGTTTTACCACTTCATCTACCTCATATGTACCTGCGGCTCACTTGGAAATGTGAAGTTGGGGCTCAGTTGGGGCTAAAACGGCTAATTTGCGGCTAAGTGGTGTTTTTCAAGGGGTTTCATGTGAAAACTTGTGGCTTTCGGGGGTGGGTTGGGGTTTTGGAATGTCCCCAAAGGGATCCCAATCCCTAGTGCAAGAGGATTCAACTGGGGGTTTCTTTTTCGACGGCTCAGTTGACTGAGCACCCCGACTGAGCCGTCACTGAGCCGGCTCACTTAGCTCTCACTTAGCTGTCACTTACCTCTCACTGAGCGCGCCAAATGGCTAAGTGAGCGCTCACTGAGCGCTCACTGAGAGCTAATTAGGGGCTCACTCCGGGCTCACTCAGGAGTTTCTCCCCCTTTTTGCCCTCTCTTCCCAACCTTGCTGGCCCACACTTCACCCTTTTCACACCAACATCGGTCCGCAGTTCTCACCACGTCTTTTCTCCAAGAACTTGAGCGTGCATGCACACATACATACTTGCATACATGTACCCATCGCGACAAACACACAAACATCCCAACACACACACTTCGTGAGGGACACAAATATCCAAACACATACACACACATACACCATACACACGTCCCCACACACATGCACATGCACAAATTGACAACCACATTCATTCTTGTGTGCAATTATCTTGCGTGTACATAAACACAAGGCCACATTGAACCATGTGAAGTGAAGGGCTAGGGAGAGATGGTTACGGGGTTGGGGTTCGGGGATATGAACCTAGCCATTTGCGAGGGTGTTCCTTGTTGCCTCATGACAATGGCACACACACACACACCCCCCACACACACACACACGGGCGCGCGCGCCATGAAGCACAAATAGGGCACAGAGGATATTGCTCGCTTTTGTGAGGTTCATCATACAACCATCTTGACCTACACCATGCCACACTCATTCCCCTCCCTCCTTATCCCCTTCCCTCCCCTTTTGCCATGCCGCGTCCCCCCGCTTACCCCATGCGAACCCCTTCTGTTCTCTTGCTTGTCGCGTCCCCTTGCCCTACCCTTGCCATGCCTTTCCTATTTGTTGGTTATGGCATCAAGTGCATGATGGTGGCGGCAATGACGATGACCTTTGCAGGTATGTGGTGCTATTGTGTGTGTTCGTGTGTGTGTACTTGTGCCCATGCGCATGTGCGCAAGTGTGGATGGTTTGTTCCCTCTTGGTTTCTCTCATATAGTGTGTTTGTAGGTATGTTTGTGTGTGAGTCGGGGGGGGGGGGGGCTTGCTTGGATCAATGCGTGGGTGAAGGTGTCCTTGTGTGTCACTGTGAGTGTGTGACTGCATTCTTTGGTTTCCGGTTGCCTAGGTTTGTGTGCGTATGTGGATTCGTGAAAGTGTGTACGCGCAGGTGTGTGTGTGTGTGTGTGTGTGTGTGCCACTGTGTGTGTGTGTGTGTGTGTGTGAGTGACAGCATTGACAGTGTACATGAACAGTGTACAGTGACAGTGTACAGTGACAGTGGACCATGAGTGAGCGCTCACTGAGCCATTTGGCAGTGCCCCGTTTGGCGCGCTCAGTGAGCGCTCAGTGAGCGCGCGAAACGGCGCAGTGAGCGCTCACTGAGAGCGCCAAATGGCTCAGTGAGCACTCACTGAGCGCCCGAGCGTTTGCACTGTACGGTGTGCAGTGTGCATGACACAGTGTGCAGTGTGCATTACACAGTGTGTAGTGTGCACTGTACACTGCGCACTGCACAGTGTGTACTGCACGCTGCACAGTGTGTACCGCACGCTGCACACTGTGTATTGCACACTGCACACTGTGTATTGCACACTGCACATTGTGTATTGCACAATGCACACTGTGTATTGCACGCTGCACATTGTGTATTGCACACTGCACACTGTGTATTGCACACTACACACTGTGTATTGCATACTTCACACTGTAATGCACACTGCACACTGTGTATTGCACACTGCACACTGCACACTGTGCATTACAAATTGCACACTGCACGCTGTAATGCACACTGCACACTGTGTACTGCACACTGCACACTGCACACAGTGTATTGCACACTGCACACTACATGCTGTGTATTGCACACTGCACACTGCACACTGTGTGTTACAAATTGCACACTGCACACTGTAATGCACACTGCACACTGTAATGCACACTGCACACCCTGTAATGCACACTGCACACTGTGTATTGCACACTGCACACTGTAATGCACACAGCAGACTGTGTAATGCACACTGCACACTGTGCATTACAAATTGCACACTGCACGCTGTAATGCACACTGCACACTGTGTATTGCACCCTGCACACTGCACACGGTGTGTTACAAATTGCACACTGCACACGGTAATGCACACTGCACACGGTGTATTGCACACTGCACACTGCACACTGTGTGTTACAAATTGCACACTGCACACTGTAATGCACACTGCACACTGTGTAATACACTCTGCACAATGTGTATTGCACACTGCACACTGCACATTGTGTATTGCACACTGCACACTGTGTGTAGTGTGCACTACACAGGGTGTAGTATGCCGTGTGTGATGTAATCCACACTGCACACTGTGTAATGCACACTGCACACTGTGTCCTGCACACTACACGCTGCACCCTGTGTATTGCACATTGGGTATTGCACAGTGCACCGTGTGCAGTGTGCAATACCCAGTGTGCATTACACAGGGTGCGGTGTGTAGTGTGCAATACACAATGTGCAGTGTGCATTGCAGTGTGCCGTGTGCAATTTGGGATGCACAGTGTGCAGCGTGCAGTGTGCAATACACAGTGTGCAGTGTGCATTACAGTGTGCAGTGTGCAATACACAATGTGCAGTGTGCAATACATAGTGTGCAATGTGCAGTGTGCAGTACAGAGTGTGCAGTGCGCAATGTACACTGCGCACTACACACTGTGTAATGCACACTGCACACTGTGTCATGTACACTGCACACCGTACAGTGCAAGCGTTCGGGCGCTGAGTGAGTGCTCACTGAGCCATTTGGCGCTCTCACTGAGCGCTCACTGCGCCGTTTCGCGCGCTCACTGAGTGCGCCAAACGGCCCAGTGAGCGCTCACTGAGCGCGCCAAATGGCTCAGTGAGCGCTCAGTGAGGGCTCACTCATGGTTCACTGTCAGTGTACACTGTCATTGTACGCTGTCACTGTACACTGTCCATGTACACTGTCAATGCTGTCACTGTCTACTGTCACTGTACATGGTACACTGTATTCTGGCACTGTACACTGTCACTGCACACTGCACACTGCCACTGCACACTGTCACTATACACTGCCACTGCACATTGTCACTGTACACTGTACACTGTACACTGTACATTGGACTCTGTACACTGTACTCCCCAAGGTCTCATAGAATGTATCCCCACACACAGTACGTCCGCCACAACGCCCAAGTCTCTATACTAGCACTCTACACTGTCACTCTACACTGGCTGTATGCTCTCAATGTACACTGTCATTGTACGCTGTCACTGTACACTGTCACTTTAAACTTGGTGCGGTTTTTTTTGGAGGGGGTGGATGGTAATTTGAGCCCCCCTCTTTGCAGTCCTTTAACCCGCCTGCCCCCCCCCCCACAGCTACAGCCAGAACCCAAAGAACAGCTGCAGCCACAGTGAAAGCTGCAACTGCAGCCTTTGCCACAGCCAGGGCCACACACACTGACACAACCACAACCAAATCCACACACAACACAGCTTGCAGAAACACACCCACACCCACACCCACACCCACACCCACACCCACACCCACACCCACACGCACACCCACACCCAAAGCCGCAACCACAGCCACTACCATAACCACACCCACAGCGAGAGCTACCACAACGGCCATAGCAACAACCGCACGCAAGCCCAGAACCACAGCCACAACCACAAACACAAGCATACTTGCGTCTGCAGCCACAAACACAATGTTATGCGCACACAATCAAAGCCTATGCCCCACAACACCAAAAGCAACAACAACATCCAAAACAACAGCTGCAAAAGCTGCAACACACACACACACACACACACACCTGCGCGTACACACATTCACGAATCCACATACACACACGAACCTAGGCAAACAGAAACCAAAGAATGCAGTCACACACTCACAAACACTCACGCACAAAGACACCTTCAAGCAAGCATCGATCCATGCAACCCCCCCCACACACACACACACAAGCAGACATACAAACACACTAAATGAGAGAAACCAAGAACGAACAAACCATCTACACTTGCGCACATGCGCATGGGCACAACTACACACGCACACAAGCGCACACACACACGAACACACAAATAATAGCACCACATACCTGCAAAGGTCATCGTCCTTGCCGCCACCATCATGCATGTGATGCCACGGCCAGGGAAAGGCAGGACAAGGGGACGGGACAGGCAAGAGAACAGAAGGGCTACACACGAGGGAAGCGGGGGGACGCGGCATAGCAAAAGGGGAGGGAAGGGGATAAGGAGGGAGGGGAATGAGTGTGGCATGGTGTAGGTCAAGATGGTTGTATGATCAACCTCACAAAAGCGAGCAATATCCTCTGTGCCCTATTTGTGCTTCATGGCGCGCGCGCCCGTGTGTGTGTGTGTGTGGGGTGTGTGTGTGTGCCATTGTCATGAGGCAACAAGGAACACCCTCGCAAATGGCTAGGTTCATATCCCCGAACCCCAACCCCGTAACCATCTCTCCCTAGCCCTTCACTTCACATGGTTCAATGTGGCCTTGTGTTTATGCACACGCAAGATAATTGCACACAAGAATGAATGTGGTTGTCAATTTGTGCATGTGCATGTGTGTGGGGACGTGTGTATGGGTGTATGTGTGTGTATGTGTTTGGATATTTGTGTCCCTCACGAAGTGTGTGTGTTGGGATGTTTGTGTGTTTGTCGCGATGGGTACATGTATGCAAGTATGTATGTGTGCATGCACACTCAAGTTCTTGGAGAAAAGACGTGGTGAGAACTGCGGACCGATGTTGGTGTGAAAAGGGTGAAGTGTGGGCTAGCAAGGTTGGGAAGAGAGGGCACAAAGGGGGAGAAACTCCTGAGTGAGCCCTTGGTGAGCCCCTAATTAGCTCTCAGTGAGCGCTCAGTGAGCGCTCACTTAGCCATTTGGCGCGCTCAGTGA
The DNA here is from genome assembly GCA_964036045.1 of Eutreptiella sp. 'Long Island Sound 2002'. Taxonomy (NCBI): domain Eukaryota; phylum Euglenozoa; class Euglenophyceae; order Eutreptiales; family Eutreptiaceae; genus Eutreptiella; species Eutreptiella sp. 'Long Island Sound 2002'. The sequence continues at coordinate 45,497,613 of OZ038384.1, forward strand.
GAGGTAAGTGACAGCTAAGTGAGAGCTAAGTGAGCCGGCTCAGTGACGGCTCAGTGACGGCTCAGTCGGGCGCTCAGTCAACTGAGCCGTCGCAAAAAAAAGTACCCCCCCCCCTTGAACCTTGACCAAGTGAGTATCAAAAACTTCTAAAAAGTGTAATTGCACATTACCTAGCATGCAAAAAGCACAACAAACAAGCACAAAGACAACGCAATGCACAACTGAGCCCCAAATGAGCCCCAACTTCACATTTCCACTTACCCACCAGTGAGCCGCAGGTACATATGCAACCAAAAATATAGCGCTTTCATGAAAAAAATGACGTAAATTCGCCTAAATTCGGGTGGATTCGAATGCTCCATTCAAATGACCGCTTAACCTCCGGTTGCTATCTTTTGTACTGCGATACGCTATTGTAAATCCTTTTACTTTGTCCCGCCTCTCACGATTGACACTTGGAAGCCCTCTCCCATGGCGACCTCCACCTCCTCCCCAAGAAACCCCCCCATGGTATCAGGGCCAATGACCTTCTCCTCACCAACCTATTACTCCTCGGCAACGTGGTGGGCCGTCACAATTCGCCCTATGGCCGGGTACGTTAGTGTGGGACTTCCTACACGTCGTGCATGACTACTTCCGGCACTAGTGGGTTTTTGGGAAAGAAGCCAGGCTTGCCTTGGACGATGTCTGACCCGCCTTTGGGTCCCCCGACCTCACCTCTAGGGACTGGATGCACTGGTTAGAGGGGTACGACGTGGCCCTGCGCCAGCTACACTGGTCCTTGGTGGAGGACATGCGACTCGACATGGGCGGGACCGACGCAATAGTTCTATTTATGGCTCCTATGCCCACAACGGGCGTACCATCTACTGCACGTGCAGTACCAAAGGCAGCAAGGCAACCGGGACGGTTCTACATGCAAACCCAACACACCGCCTTCCAATTTCGGCAACCCCCCATTAGCATTTTTGCTTTTCCGTCTGCACAAAAGAAGAAAAGTGACTTCCCATCAACCCCCCCCCGCCTCGAAATTGATTTCTTGGGAGGCCCCGCAAAGAATTCACTGCCCCCTAGCAGCCATCAGCTGGATAGTTGGTTGGCGATTGCGGACCCGCCGAGTGTGCAGTGGCCATATGAGGCCTCATACCTCGATGTGCCGTCCACGGCAATGCAAGTTCCGGTCACCAGGCTGCATGACATCCGATGGCGGGGGTGGTCATCAATTGTGTAGATGCTCGGTCCGGCAGGTAGCAAGCAGCGCCATGGATAGTTGTGTCGTCATCAGTATAGGCCGTGAAGGCCCAAGACTCCGTTGAGGCTAGCTTCCAAGGCATGCTATACACCTGTTCCCATACCACGCCATAGGTCATTTGCCTAGGTAGGTAGGTAGGTAGGTCTTGTCGGGACTGGGGTTGCCCCCGAAGGGGGTCTTACCACGGGGCTTTTGCTCACCCACCCACGGCCCTACTTCACGTGCCCCCACAAAGCGGCTCCCCCAAGTGGGGGAAGGGCTCAGTCGCTGCGAGCGGTACCCTTCAGCGGGTTCTGCCCAGAGAGGTAACCCATGTTCCACCGAAGTCTCGCATCCCTCTCCTTCGGGCGGATGATACGTGGGGGAGGGTCCCAACGCACCTCCTCATCAACCTCCAGATCGTGGTGTCGAGGGGCCAGGGGCCTTGTCCTGCTCACCCCCACCTGGGTTGGTTTTCAGTAGGCGTGAGACGACTTCAAGAAGCACGTGCTGCGGGTCTCGCCTCCCGTGTCGCGTGCTCACGCCTCCTGACTCGGTCGAGCTTGCGCTCTCCCGGGGCAGCGGGGTTCGTTGTAGTTCGTTGATGTTGTTTGGTTGGTTGCGTAATGGTAGAGTTGCTGTGTTGTGTGGTGTTGGTGGGTATGGTCGTCGGCGGGCGTAGCGCACCACGGTGTCGCCGACCCGTTTGACGCCGTTTCCGTTTCAACCCCTGCATGCCTGGCTGGTTTGATGTTGGTCGGCGTGTGTGTGGTCTGTTTATGGTCGGGTCGTTTTTTCGGCAGCGGTTTTGTCGGTGCACGGTTGTGTTAGCCGCCCCATGGTCGGCCCGTTCTCAGTTGGTTCCTTTGCGCTGCAGCCGGCGCTTGCGCAGCCAGATATTGTTTGTGTAGCCGTCTCGCACACGGTGTACCTGCGGCTCACTTGGAAATGTGAAGTTGGGGCTCGGTTGGGGCTAAAACGGCTCATTTGGGGCTAAGTGGTGTTTTTCAAGGGGTTTAATGTGAAAAATTGTGGCTTTCGGGGGTGGGTTGGGGTTTTGGAATGTCCCCAAAGGGACACCAATCCCTAGGCCAAGAGGATTTGACCTGGGGGGTTTCTTTTTTTCGACGGCTCAGTTGACTGAGCACCCCGACTGAGCCGTCACTGAGCCGTCACTGAGCCGGCTCAGTGAGCGCTGACTAAGCGCGCCAAATGGCTCAGTGAGCGCTCAGTGAGCGCTCACTGAGAGCTAATTGGGGGCTCACTCAGGGCTCACTCAGGAGTTTCTCCCCCTTTCTGCCCTCTCTTCCCACCCTTGCTGGCCCACACCTCACCCTTTTCACACCAACATCGGTCCGCAGTTCTCACCACGTCTTTTCTCCAAGAACTTGAGTGTGCATGCACACATACATACTTGCATACATGTACCCGTGGCGACGAACACACAAACATCCCAACACACACACTTCGTGAGGGACACAAATATCCAAACACATACACACACATACACCATACACACGTCCACAAACACATGCACATGCACAAATTGACAACCACATTCATTCTTGTGTGCAATTATCTTGCGTGTACATAAACACATGGCCACATTGAACCATGTGAATGGAAGGGCTAGGGAGAGATGGTTACGGGGTTGGGGTTCGGGGATATGAACCTAACCATTTGCGAGGGTTTTCCTTGTTGCCTCATGAAAATGGCACCCACCCACCCCACACACACATTCACACACACCATGAAGCACAAATAGGGCACAAAGGACATTGCTCGCTTTTGTGAGGTTGATCATACAACCATCTTGACCTACACCATGACACATTGATCCCCCTCCCTCCTTATCCCCTCCCCTCCCCTTTCGCTATGCTGCGTTCCCCCGCTTCCCTCGTGCGTAGCCCTCCTTTTCTCTTGCCTGTCCCGTACCCTTTGTCCTACCTTTCCTATTTTTTGGCCATGGCATCACATGCATGATGGTGGCGGCAAGGACAATGACCTTTGCAGGTATGTTGTGCTATTATGTGTGTGGGTGGGTGTGTGCGTGCTTGCATGCGTGTGTAGTTGTGCCCATGCGCCTGTGCGCAGCTGTAGATGGTTTGTTCGTTCTTGGTTTCTCTCGTTTAGTGTGTTTGTATGTCTCTTTGTGTGTGTGTGGAGGGGGGGGGGGGGGGTTTGCATGGATCGATGCGTGAGTGAAGGTGTCTTTGTGCGTGAGTGGTTGTGAGTGTGTGACTGCGTTCTTTGGTTTCTGTTTGCCTAGGTTCGTGTGTGTATGTGGATTCGCGAAATGTGTGTACGCGCAGGTGTGTGTGTGTGTGTGTGTGTGTGTGTTGCAGCTGTTGTTTTGGATCCTGTTGTTGGTTTTGGTGTTTTGTGGCATAGGCTTTGATTGTGTGCGCATAACATTGTGTTTGTGGCTGCAGACGCAAGTATGCTTGTGTTTGTGGTTCTGGCTGTGGTTCTGGGCTTGCGTGCGGTTGTTGCCATGGCTGTTGTGGTAGCTGTCGTTCTTGGTGTGGTTATGGTAGTGGCTGTGGTTGCGGCTTTGCTTGTGGGTGTGGGTGTGGGTGTGGGTGTGGGTGTGGGTGTGGGTGTGTTTCTGCAAGCTGTGTTGTGTGTGGATTTGGTTGTGGTTGTGTCAGTGTGTGTGGCCCTGGCTGTGGCAAAGGCTGCAGTTGCAGCTTTCACTGTGGCTGCAGCTGTTCTTTGGGTTCTGGCTGTAGCTGGGGGGGGGGGGGGGGGGGCGGGGTAAAGGACTGCAAAGAGGGGGGCTCAAATCACCATCCACCCCCTCCCAAAAAAAACCGCACCAAGTTTACAGTGACAGTGTACAGTGACAGTGTACAATGACAGTGTACAGTGAGAGCATACAGCCAGTGTAGAGTGACAGTGTAGAGTGCTAGTATAGAGACTTGGGCGTTGTGGCGGACGTACTGTGTGTGGGGATACATTCTATGAGACCTTGGGGAGTACAGTGTACAGAGTACAGTGTACAGTGTACAGTGTACAGTGTACAGTGACAATGTGCAGTGACAGTGTATGGTGACAGTGTGCAGTGGCAGTGTGCAGTGTGCAGTGACAACGTACAGTGCCAGAATACAGTGTACCATGTACAGTGACAGTAGACAGTGACACCATTGACAGTGTACATGGACAGTGTACAGTGACAGTGTACAGTGACAGTGTACATGGACAGTGTACAGTGACAGTGTACAGTGACAGTGTACACTGACAGTGAACCATGAGTGAGCCCTCACTGAGCGCTCACTGAGCCATTTGGCGCGCTCGGTGAGCGCTCACTGAGCCATTTGGCGCGCTCACTGAGCGCTCACTGAGCGCTCAGTGAGCGCGCCAAATGGCTCAGTGAGCGCTCAGTGAGGGCTCACTCATGGTTCACTGTCAGTGTACACTGTCACTGTACATTGTCACTGTACACTGTCCATGTACACTGTCAATGGTGTCACTGTCTACTGTCACTGTACATGGTACACGGTATTCTGGCACTGTACGCTGTCACTGCACACTGCACACTGCCACTGCACACTGTCACTATACACTATCACTGTACGTTGTCATTGTACACTGTACACTGTACACTGTACTCTGTACCCTGTACTCCCCAAGGTCTCATAGAATGTATCCCCACACACAGTACGTCCGCCACAACGCCCAAGTCTCTATACTAGCACTCTACACTGTCACTCTACACTGGCTGTATGCTCTCACTGTACACTGTCATTGTACACTGTCACTGTACACTGTCACTGTAAACTTGGTGCGGTTTTTTTTGGAGGGGGTGGATGGTGATTTGAGCCCCCCTCTTTGTAGTCCTTTACCCCGCCCCCCCCCCCCCCCCACAGCTACAGCCAGAACCCAAAGAACAGCTGCAGCCACAGTGAAAGCTGCAACTGCAGCCTTTGCCACAGCCAGGGCCACACACTGACACAACCACAACCAAATCCACACACAACACAGCTTGCTGACACACACCCACACCCACACCCACACCCACACCCACACCCACACCCACACCCACACCCACACCCACACCCACACCCACACCCACACCCACACCCACACCCACACCCACACCCACACCCACACCCACACCCACACCCACACCCACACCCACAAGCAAAGCCGCAACCACAGCCACTACCATAACCACACCAAGAACGACAGCTACCACAACAGCCATGGCAACGACCTCACGCAAGCCCAGAACCACAGCCACAACCACAAACACAACCATACCTGCATTTGCAGCCACAAACACAATGTTATGCGCACACAGTCAAAGCCTATGCCACACAACACCAAAACCAACAACACGATCCAAAACAACAGCTGCAAAAGCTGCAACACACACACACACACACACACACACACATTGGCACACACACACACACACACACACCTGCGTGTACACACATTCACGAATCCACGTACGCACACAAACCTAGACAACCGGAAACCAAAGAATGCAGTCACACACTCACAGTGACGCACAAGGACACCTTCACCCACGCATTGATCCAAGCAAGCCCCCCCCCCCCCCCCTACTCACACACAAACATACATACAAACACACTAAATGAGAGAAACCAAGAGGGAACAAACCATCCACACTTGCGCACATGCGCATGGGCACAAGCACACACCCGCGAACACACACACTAGCACAACATACCTGCAAGAGTCATCGTCATTGCCGCCACCATCATGCACTTGATGCCATGGCCAGCAAATAGGGAAGGCATGGCAAGGGCAGGGCAAGGGGACGCGACAGGCAAGATAAGAGAAGGGGTTGGCATGGGGTAAGCGGGGGGATCAAGCATGGCAAAAGGGGACGGGAGGGGATAGGGAGGGAGGGGAATGAGTGTGTCATGGTGTAGGTCACGATGGTTGTATGATGAACCTCACAAAAGCGAGCAATATCCTCTGTGCCCTATTTGTGCTTCATGGCGCGCGCGCCCGTGTGTGTGTGGGGGGGGGGGAGGTGCCATTGTCATGAGGCAACAAGGAACACCCTCGCAAATGGTTAGGTTCATATCCCCGAACCCCAACCCCGTAACCATCTCTCCCTAGCCCTTCACTTCACATGGTTCAATGTGGCCATGTGTTTATGTACACGCAAGATAATTGCACACAAGAATGAATGTGGTTGTCAATTTGTGCATGTGCATGTGTGTGTGGACGTGTGTATGGTGTATGTGTGTGTATGTGTTTGGATATTTGTGTCCCTCACGAAGTGTGTGTGTTTGGATGTTTGTGTGTTTGTCGCGATGGGTACATGTATGCAAGTATGTATGTGTGCATGCACGCTCAAGTTCTTGGAGAAAAGACGTGGTGAGAACTGCGGACCGATGTTGGTGTGAAAAGGGTGAGGTGTGGGCCAGCAAGGGTGGGAAGAGAGGGCGGAAAGGGGGAGAAACTCCTGAGTGAGTACTACTGACCCAGAGCATCCCAATCCCAGCATGAACCTGACAGTGTTTGCAATGTTGCACACTACAGACCTATGTCCCTTCCCTTGGCATCCGTCTTTGGTAACCGCGTTGGGACAGCTGGACTCAGCTGTGCATTCCACTGCTACTGCACTTCGCTCCTTGACCGATGTTACACGGGTTTCGCTTGATGCGGAGCCTGAGTTTATTCGTGTTCCCCTCGATATGAAACGGGACAACGTTAGGTCACTACAATTCCGGCCACTGTTGTTGACCGATTCGACTACCGGTGGGATTCTTGATTTGCTACACATTCTACAAGAGATCCAGGACATACAGCGGCACACCCGGCGCCCCATGCCCCTAATAATTGATATGAAAATACATTTTTATTTACTGCGTTTTTTGTACTGGGAGTCATATGTGCGGTACAATTTCCATGAGCATCTGTCCATGTTGCCTTGTATGTACGGTGCGTGGCACCCTTACAAACACAGTGCCCTTGAGGTATACAAGGCCTTCTTTCCTATCTTTGCTGCCTTGGAAAACTGTAATTTGCAAGTGGGTGCCATGGTGTACCACCACCGTAAGCTGCTCCACATTGAGAAAGTGGTAGCACCACTACTACTTGTAGGTAACTCTGTACGTGTACGTATTCAACGCAAATTGGAATGGTTGCAGCTGGCACCAGCATCTCTCTCATCAGTTCAAGTGGATACAGCTACCCGTTGGTTGCAAGGACTGCAGTCCTTGCTGTTTAGTTATGTCCCTACGCTTTTTGCGTTAGGCGTACAGGTACGCAACTGCAACTGGTCGGGGCGACAGCCAGGCACTGGTCAGGAAGCCCACACAGTTTTGCAATGGAGCCTGTTGCTACATCTGTTTCTTACTGGCGATTGGGACGCCAAAACAGAATACGTTCGCAGTTTGAGTGTCACACTTGCAGTGTGGCAGGAGTGGATGAGTAATACCCTAGGTTGTCCCTTTGCTGAAGAGATTGGTGAGGCCCTGTTGTCCCGGCTCTCCGCCCGGGTCAAGCTCCATCCAACTGCATTATCGCAACCCGCTCTAATGGACTTGTTCCTCAATATGCTACACCCGCGCATGGGCACCAAAACCCTTCGCGGCAAGCTACGCATTGGTCTGTGCGATCTTTTTCGAGCACGCCTCCGTCGCTTTATCGCCTGGTGTACCAGTCCCCAGCTTTTGTTTGCCCCATTTACTGCAGCTAAAACCACTGCTTTTGTTGGCCTTCTACCTGAATGACACACGTTTCCCAAGCCCATCCCTGATTCTGTTAATGAGGCTTCTCTGCGAAAGGTTTTTCGCAGGAGTGTGCTGTTATTATTATCCAACCGGTCCCCTCCGGAAGGTGTTACTGAGTACTTGGATCAATGCAATTTTAGGAGAGACCCTGCAGAGGTTGCACAGCTCACTAGCCTAATGGAACGGTTCCGCACACGGAACAGGCGCGGGAAAGGGGGGGGGAAGGGCAAGGGTAAGGGTGCCCCTGATGCTGATGATGCTGATGCACCAGATCGGTTTGTGGGGGTAGAGGATGACCACATATCCGTGTCCAGTGCTAATTTCCTTGGATCCCTGGGGCATCTGGTAGTTGATGTGGATACCATGAGTGATGCCCCCCCCCTCCTTGGTTTTGCTTCAAGAGGAAGACGAATTCAGTTTGCCTCCCAGTGACGAGGAGGAGGGGGCAGTGATCCAAGAATAACCCCCCGCCCCCCTGCCTAACTATAGGGTAGGGTTACGCTTGTCTGCATGAGTAGCTGGTGCCAGCATTCCCTCCTATTGTTCCTGCTTTCCTCGCTGCACATTGCACACACACCGTTGTCTGTTGTCTGTCGCACTGTTTTCTGTTTGGTCTGTTTGGTCTGGATGCGATGGAATCAAAGTCTGGCACGTGTACTGACCAGTCACGGAAACATGATCATTTGAGACGGCCGTCTCCTTCCAGGGCTTTGGAACAAGTGCGCAATTTAACAGTGCCATGTCAGTAGTAGCGAAGCGGATGCCGCTGTCGGGGATTAATTGACAGCGATGTGCGCTGCCCTTCGTATGGACAGAGCCACTGACACACCGCTCAATTTGCGCCATTTTCTGCTGAAACTGCTGTTCCATTACCGATTTCTGTCGATTTGCCACACCATTTCCCTTCAAATGAGACTCTTCATCATAATGTCAGATGCAACCCCTGCTGAGGGTGCTTGTGCAATGTCACCTCTACCAATGACACCGTCAACGAACGGGGGATTCCTAAGCCAGTCTCAGGATGTGACGGCATCACAGCCAGTTCCGGCGCCAGGTGGTAAAGGAGGCAAGAAAGACCGTGCACTGAAGATCAAGCTCGCGGACCACTGTGAAAAAAAGGAGGTGGAAATACCCTTGGAGAAACTGCGATGGGACGAGAAGATGCAGTTTGGGCAGATACGAAAGTGGTCTGAGGATGAGGTACTGAACAAGGTCAAGGACCTGAAGGAGCGACCGCCGACTACCCTTATCCGGATTGTAATATGGGGTGATGGAAGTATGCTGCCTTCTGTGCGCACAGTTTGCTGTTTCGTTACCAATAACGTTCGTCGGTGCTGGTGCCAGCATCGCTTGTCCAAAATTGCCGTTGACTTTGATCATTTGTGACCGGGTGCAATATCAGGTGGGATCTACTGGATACTGTCTGGCCAGCACATAGTGGAGGCTGCTCGGCGCGTGAAACTGGAGCTGGAGAAGCGAAACTTGCCCCCTCCCCGATGGTGTTCCCATTTCTTGGCGACTGTTGTGCGGCCTGAGACCCCGTTGACCATTCGTGAGTCCCTGGCAGGAATCAGTCAAGCCAACCAGAAAGCACGAGCACCAACTTTGTGTGAGAGAGTTCAGCGACTGGTGGTGGAATACGAAAGGGATACCGTGGGGAACTTGACTGCTAGAGAGCACCTGACGAATTTGTGGGTGGAAGGTGGATTCAGCGCTCAAGATGGCACACTGGTGTGTGCTTGCCCGTCAGCACGTCCGTTTGTTTGTGGTTTCATCGCCCTGTCAACGTACTCCGCCATCTGTTGCCCGGTGTGAATCCTGTGGTACCCCTTGTAGGCCAATATGATAAAGTAGTGGTCTCCTGTGGCTCTGTTGGTGAGTACTTGTGGACGTGAAGCAGCGTTTGCAGTGCAGATGCTGGAGGCCCGCGGTCATAGCATGACTGTGAATCAAATGCGTTGCTTCGAAGGACAGGTGCCCCCCGATATCCGGACAATCTGCAAGTTTATGGCTGACACGGCCAATGGTGGAGCACAGCTCAAGAAGATGGGAAAGCGATTGAAACTGGATCGGTTATGGAGTTGGCATCTGTGTCATCCTGAGAACAATCTCATCCATGAATCTCGCCGTATGTTTGCCCTCCCATAAGGATGCATCTGCGGTGGCTGTTGGATTGCAATTTGTTGTGAGAGGTGCTGGGGCCAGCACCCATCGTTCAGAAATGCCGTTTTGGTGCCTGCAAACACTGGGGTCTCAAAGTTTGTACTATGATTGCTAAGGTGGACTGGGTGAACGAGAAAAGTGTGAATCCCTCCTGGCAAGCCGAAGTGACTTGTATTTCAAGACATACACGTGGCGTTGGACAGAAGAGGACCCTTTTCCACCGTGGAAATACGTTGTCAGTGCGCCGATTTGGAAGGATGTCAGCTATGTTGGTCTGCGAGAATCCTTGTCGAAACCAGTGGTGTTACCAACCGTCCAGACAAATAAGGACAATTTCTTCACCGTCGACCTGCACATGGGTGCCACTGAGGAGAATTCACAGGTCTGTGTGGTACCCCGGTTGCAAAGCGATTCACTGACGTCACTGCTTGGCCTTCACTCGGAACTTCACTTGGAACATGAATGTGTTGCAGTTGGAAGGGGACTCGGACGGAAAACTACTGGTGCTGCCAGCTGCAATTGGCTCGGCCATCCCAGCAGCAGTGGCTGGTATCTCTTTTACAATGGTGTACATTGAGCCCCCCCGTGGCTTTACCCTGGGCATCCATGCATTGGTCAGTACAGTGCTGCAGCGTGGCGTTCTTGTTGTTGTTGCCGGTGAGCCTGGTGATTGTCGTGGCATAGTGGACAGTCTTCGTGAACAGCACCAAGATACGGGGTTCTGTGCTATTAAGCTGTCAGTGTACCACCTCAACAAGAAGTCACCACAATTTACTATGGGGTGTACTGAAGTGAATCTTCTCTCGAAACATCCGCTGCCACAAAAGGTATCTAGACAACACTGCGACCCTGGTTGTTCGGACACGCGCTCAAAAATCACAACAAAATGGTCGTTTCACCTCGTTGCAGCTGGGGCCAGCTCCTTTCATTGAAGAATTGCTTTTTTCCCCCCTTTAAGGTGCCTCGATACATTACTGTGACGGATTTCCCAAGTGGGGGGTACCTGCCCGTGGAGATTGTTGGTTACTTGCTGACACTGGCTGGTGAAATGGTGGTGTACCAAGAAATATGGCTGCTGCTATTGTCCTCCTCCCACGCATTGCCCGGGGCCCTCACAGTTCGATTTCATATTCCTGTCAATGTGGTGGTTGGTATCCTTGGGGATACGGCAATTCAGCACTTTGTCACACATGCTGTTGCTGGATGCAAGGGAGCTGATGGCCTGCCGAATATTGACTGGACTGGGGTGACAAATCAGATGCTCCATGGGGTACCCATTGATTGCGGGGGAAAATTCCGCAAGCTTGAGGACGTAGAACGGGGGGACGAGGATGAGGATGGAGAGGAAGTGGCCGAGCATGAAGTAGAGCCGTTGGCCCAAAAGCCGAGACCCAAAAAAACCGGTGCCAAGCGGAAGCAGGATGAGGAGAGCAGTAGTTCGAAACGTGCAACTCCAGGGAAGGCTACGAGCAATGGGGCACAGCAGTCTGCGACTGGCGGGGAGAAGTCCAACAGTGAAGGCGCCGCTGGTAATCCTGCTGACACTGTGAAACCCAAACGACTTGGATTTACCAATTGGACTGCCCGGATCAACAGGGCTGCTGCAGCAAAGAAGTAATCATGTTTCTTGATCCCATAAAGACTGGTCCAGTGCTTTGCACTACAACGCTATCAGTGTTCGTCTTGCACAGTCATGCACTTGTCCGTTGGTTTTGTTGTTACACAGCACTCACAATACCTCTGCTTGGTTTGCACCTACTATTTCTTTGTTTTCCTCAGGAAGTGCTGGCACCAGCTACTCTTTGCGCAATTGCTTGTTTTCATTGCCATTTTTCCAGGTGTTGGTGCTGGCCCCAGCTGCTCAGCTGGATTTTCATGTAAACAGCCCTGTCTTTCAAGTACAACAATTTACAGGTGAATTTTGCATATACTTCGCAACGGTGACTCCTATGTATGGTTGTGTATGTGCATATGATACTACTAGTGTATTACAAAGCATACGATTCGAAGTTCCCAATGTGGAAATAGAGACACTGTGTCAGCGTGCTTGTTCGTGTCCACAGTTGAGGGGGGGTCCAGAACAGCGTGATTTTACAGCTTCCTGTTTACATGGTGCTATAAGCCCTACATGTGCTTTTCCTCCGATATCACACCTTCAATCCAGGAAATGGGAACTGGGTTCAATAGATGAAAATGAAAGAAACGTGTTTGAGACCCCCCAAAAAGGCCCTGTTTTTGTGCCTACAATAAGACACCATCAAAATGAGCCCACAGACCCCCCCATCTAGTGCTTGCACCAGCACCAGACGAAGATGCTGGTCTGCCACCTATGCTTCCGTGAAGGTGGGCAGTTTGCGTGGCCTAAGTTTTTCACTCTCTCGACCCCCTATCCCAAGTACCGGTGGCACTAGTCCCACACCGGCCACCTCGACCGCACCCCCCCCCTCGGCTTCCCTGGATGTGGCGGCAGAGTTGGGTTTGAGGGAGCTGCCCTGCATGGACCATGGGCTTTGGGTTGGGCAGGGGACTATCGCGAGGGTGGGCGTGTGGGCGGGAGATGCAGCCCCGGCCCTCTTCACCAACACAACCACCTCCAACGTTCGCCCCCCGGCATGTCAGTTCCACGGCACGTTCATGTCCTGCACCGACCCCCCGGACAACTTGTCGATACTCGAGACCACGGAGCACCCCGTGGTCTTCTTCGTGGAGGGCATCCACCAGCTGGAGCTAGTGATGCATGGGGTCGTGGATGCCGACACACCCATCCAATTCGCCATCTCCGGGGTCGCACCACGAGTGAGGCCAAGTTTCCTCTCGCACCTCATCAACAGGGCACCACCCTGGAGGAAGCCGAAGGAGGGGAAGACGGGCAACTGACCTGTCCACGCGAGTGCCAAGTGTGCCCTTGTTGCTGTGCGCGTGGTCATGTGCAACAACGTGAAATGGAGCTAAATTCACACAAAATTCGTACGAAGTTCCTTGCGGCCATGGACTCTACTTTCTGGGAGGATGAACCACCCCCTCGGGGAGGTCATGGGTCGCAAGGGTCTTTGTAGACCCGCCTTTTTTTAAGCTTGTTCTACAATAGTGACATTCTCGTATTCCAGCGTTCTCATGCAGGAATTGCTAACCTGACCCGCTCTTTTGTTGTGCCTTGTTGAGTGTACAATCAAGACAGACATGTGTCCTCAGTGATGAAAATTTACTAAACACACGGGCAGTGGTCTGTTTGTTGTTCATGTGTGTCGTTGGCGCCTGTGTTTTTTGCTCCACGGTAGAAGACGTCCAAATGCTCACACCCACCAATGTAGCGGCTCTCCAATGGTACCTGAGTCTAGAACACAGCAAGGTTTGAACCACAGCCAAGTCGAGCAAGATCTAGGGGGCATACCTCTAGACCACCAGCCGCATGGTGTGCACTAGGACAAAAAAAGGCCTAAATTCATGTGAATTCGTACAAAGTTCGTGCGAACTTTGTGTTCAAAGACCAAATCAGACTTGAGTGCTAGTGCTGGGTTCAGACGAAGTTTGTATGAAGATTGTACGAATTCACATGAATCAAACGAATGTGGTCAAATTCTGTTTTGGTGGATGTGCACTCTTGCATGAACAGCCTTGTCACACAATCACTGTGGCATCCCTGGAGGTTTTGGGTACTGCACAATGGGGCGTGGAGATGGGGCCCGGCCCAAGGAGGCTTTTCATCTATTAACGGACCCCTCTCAATGGTGCCCACAAGACCTCTAGCAAGTGGTTCGCACCACCGCTCTCAGCACAGGTGCCTATAATACAAGACATCCAGCAAGTGGTTAGCAAGGTGCTTGCTGCTCCGTACACCGTCAGTACGTGCCCAACACCGGGCAAATAGTACTGACCCGGGAGACAAGAGTAATCCGGACTGTGGACCCTGAGCCCAACGTTAAGGAGAGGTTGGTTATCGCCGTGTGGCAATCCGGTCATTGCACCTCTCTAGGACCAAAGCACGGTACCTGGTTGGGCAAATGACCTATGGCGTGGTGTGGGAACAGGTGTATAGCATGCCTTGGAAGCTAGCATCAACGGAGTCTTGGGCCTTCACGACCTGTACTGGTGACGACACAATCATCCATAGAGCTGCTTGCTACCTGCCGGACCGAGCATCAATACAATTGATGACCACCCCCGCCATCGGATGTCATGCAGCCTGGTGACCGGAACTTGCATTGGCTACCCATTGCCGTGGATGGCACATCGAGGTATGAGGCCTCATATGGCCACTGCACACTCGGCGGGTCCGCAATCGCCAACCAACTATCCAGCTGATGGCTGCTAGGGGGCAGTGAATTCTTTGCGGGGCCTCCCAAGAAATAAATTTCGAGGCGGGGGGGGGGGTTGATGGGAAGTCACTTTTCTTCTTTTGTGCAGACGGAAAAGCAAAAGTGCTGATGGGGGGTTGCCGAAATTGGAAGGCGGTGTGTTGGGTTTGCATGTAGAACCGTCCCGGTTGCCTTGCTGCCTTTGGTACTGCACGTGCAATAGATGGTACGCCCGTTGTGGGCATAGGAGCCATAAATAGAACTATTGCGTCGGTCCCGCCCATGTCGAGTCGCATGTCCTCCACCAAGGACCAGTGTAGCTGGCGCAGGGCCACGTCGTACCTCTCTAACCAGTGCATCCAGTCCCTAGAGGTGAGGTCGGGGGACCCAAAGGCGTGTCAGACATCGTCCAAGGCAAGCCTGGCTTCTTTCCCAAAAACCCACTAGTGCCGGAAGTAGTCATGCACGACGTGTAGGAAGTCCCACACTAACGTACCCGGCCATAGGGCGAATTGTGACGGCCCACCACGTTGCCGAGGAGTAATAGGTTGGTGAGGAGAAGGTCATTGGCCCTGATACCATGGGGGGGTTTCTTGGGGAGGAGGTGGAGGTCGCCATGGGAGAGGGCTTCCAAGTGTCAATCGTGAGAGGCGGGACAAAGTAAAAGGATTTACAATAGCGCATCGCAGTACAAAAGATAGCAACCTCGCAGTGTTCCAGCGGCAACTGGTTGGCCGTATGCACACCGTTCGCTTGCTGCCGATAGGCATGTAGCAACCTAGGGAGGTGATACCTTGCAGCATGCTGCTGCGCCGTTTCATCAAATGAACAATTGCTAAAAAAAAAAGGTACCACCCGGGGGGGGTTTTACTCCCCACCTCGGGGTGTATAAGAAAATTGAGATTGCAACCCAGAGATTTTTTCCGTTGATTTGCCACAATTGCTTTGCACACCTCACGTCGGTCAAAGCCCCCAAACTCGGCCACCCCCAGTAGCACGACACGTTTTCTTCCGCGACGACGTTGGCGGGCACCACCACGGGCCCCGCGGACAGCAGCGCCGACCGGCGTCGCCCACGTCTGACGCGCGACGGCGGCCCAAGAGGCCCAGGACGGAGCGACCGCAGATCCCTACCATCCTCACACCAACTGAACGGGCGCGGCTGGCGGGGATGAGCGCGCCAGGGTTTTGCTTAGTGTCCGTCCTACCCTACCCCGGGGGGTGGGTGGGTGTGGCAGAATTTCAGGGTGGGTAGGTGCCCAACCACCCCCCCCCCCCACGGTGGGGTGGGACTTTGTGGGGGCCCTTGGGTCTATCGAGCGAGTGCCACTGCTTTCTTTCTTCTGTTGCAGGTTCCGTGTAACATGTTTATCTATGGTGTGTTTACATGTCATTGCATATCACGTGTGCATGCCCCACGCCCATAAAGGGGCTAGGATTATTTGTGGTTTGTGCTGGATGCGAAGGGGGCAACGCTAGAACCCCACAGTTCCTGTGTCTGCCCCACGCCCATAAAGGGGCTAGGATTCTTTGTGATTTGTACCGGATGCGAAGGGGGTAACGCCAGAACCCCACAGTTCCTGTGTCTGCCCCACGCCCATAAAGGGGCTAGGATTCTTTGTGATTTGTGCCGGATGCGAAGGGGGTAACGCCAGAACCCCACAGTTTCTGTGTCTGCCCCACGCCCATAAAGGGGCTAGGATTCTTTGTGATTTGTGCCGGGTGCGAAGGGGGTAACGCCAGAACCCCACAATGGGTGGGTGGGTGTCAGACCCCCCCCCCGGGGGGGGGGTGGGACATTTGTCGGTCTGTGGGTATGCCAAAGTTCTCGGTGGGGTCCCTGAATTAACCCCCCCCCCCCCTAGGGTGGCTAAGCAAAACCCTGGAGCGCGCCCACCCGCCCAACGGAGGAGACTGCGTCCAGCTCGTCTAGCGTCCCTGGCCCTGAATGGCCGGATGAGCTTGCGCCGATGCACGAGGACCCCCGAGGACGGAACACGGAGACACAGAAGGTGCGACCAAACCACTGGCACACCAACCGCACCGTGGCGCATGGCAGCTGGAGGACCGGACCCCCACAAAGCAGGGCCCGCCCGGACACGCGGCATGGCAGCCGGGCGGTACGGGCGCGCCGGCCGTAGCATCCACTGCGGCCACACCCTCGCCAGCCCAGTCAGCCCCACCTCCGCCCGCGCCCGGCTCGTCCAGCGCCTCGGGCCCAGGGCGAGCGGAGGAACCAATGTGCCAGGACCTACCAGAGTCGGGACATCCACCAACTCGACAGGACACCCTGGAGTTCCCCACCCTAACTGCGCTGCAGGGGCACCAACAACGTGCGGATACGGAGCCCCAGCGAGGTGCCGCAGTCGACCCGGGGGAACCGACGGCAGAGGACGCTAGGACCGGGGAGCCAGGCGATTCCACACACCTCGCGCCTGAACGGACCCCCCCCCCCCCCGAGATGACCCCAGCGGCCGAGTAGGCCGCGTCATGACACGGCGACACCACGGAGGGACCTCCCCCATCTGGTATAAATGCGGACCACAACACGGAGGCCATGCCCCCTCTGCCCCCCCGACCACCGCAACCGAGGGACACGGGCTCCCTCAACCAGACGGAGCTACGGGAGGTCTACAAAATCATCCAACGGGCACACCCGCACGACATGCCGGGTGCCCTTCAACAGCACTTCCAGGGCCTCCACCCAGACGGGCGCTTTGCCGTGGCCCCCCTCCCGCACGGTGCTACCTCCGTCTACGTGGCGCAACTCCGGGTACTCCTCACCCCTGGGCTGAGCCTCCCAAACGACCTCATCGACACGGGGATCTGGTGGTTCAACCTCCACCAGCCGGCCTAGGGGCAGGTGTGGGTCCCGCACCTCAGCTGGGCACCCAACCTTGTTGCCCCACTAGCCGAGCGCGGCCCCACGCCAATCGCAGGGGGCACAGACAAGGCCGCGCCATAGCTGAGCACGAACACCCTCAACATCCCGCCACACACTGACTTGGTGGAATGGGAACACAAAACGGCCCCGGAGACAGGACACAACCTCAGAGGAATGGTGGACGGTCATACGACAGGACCGGAGACACGGCATGCAAGACCCCTGGACCGCCGCACCCCCAGCACCATCCTCCTGGTCATGCTGGAAGCCGGCCACTATTACCATGTGAGGATCACCCCACGGCCCGAAGAGCAGCGCTGGGACTTGGAGGCCGTCGACTCCATGATCCCCATAGCCATGCCCCTGCCGGCCGGGCCCACCACCCTGTCTCCGGACCAGCCTGACCCCCTGACAACCATTGTGTCCGGGCAAGCTGGCACCTAGCAGCCAGGGCACACCCTCTACTGCCTCTGGCGGTGGGCCCAACGACGTTGGTCAGACACCAGGCCATGGACCGCGGCGTGGAGATTCCACCTGGACGGCCGGCAACAAGCGGAAGCCATCCCAAACTAGAAGGTGGGGAGTCACCCCACCACGCCGAACCTGTGCCTCATCTTCGCGGTCCACCAGATGAGGGCATTGGCGGGGGAGGTGCCGCCCACCATCTACGACGAAACGCAAGCACGAGCAGCGTATGCGGCCCTCGTGAGCGAGATCTTCAGCGCACTCCGCAGCGCCCTGGTCCGATCTGCCGACCCCCCACGACCTTAACCGGAGGCAGCCACGGGCACCGGCGTAAACGCTGGACCCCTTCACAAGAGGACCATTGTGACCACCATGACACGACAGGTTCCTGACCGCCACGTCAACAGACCCTGGCCAAATCATCGACGGTGGGGATATGACAACCGCGGCACGCACCGTCAGGCCGACCCGAACCCCGCCAGCGCCCCTCCCCAGTCTATCCGCAAATGGAACCAAGAGTTGCGACTGAGAGCATGTGCGACACCTGCCAGCACAATAACCAGGGCCATCCGCTGACCTTCTCACCTCTTCCCGTCCCTGGGGCACGAGCAACGACTCCACATCCCGGGCCGGCAGCAAGCCAACGGCAGGGCGGACCAGCCGCCACACCCACACCCGGGTACGGACCTCCCATCCACAGCCACTGAGGCACACCACATGTACCCGCCACGTGTCGCGGCCCACGACGGGCCACAGGCTTCCACCCTGACCTACCCGAGAATGCTAAGCCGGACTGAGCGCGCCGGACCTCCAGCAGCCACCACCGTCACCGCAACCGGCCTGGGACAACGTTACTGGCAAAACCATAGGACTGATGAAACTCACAATGGGGAACACCCCACAGATCGCGTAACGCAACATAATCTACTAACCAGCGCACGAAGCCAACCAGGACAGGGCTAACCTAGGGCGGGGCACACCCGGATTCCACTACACCTAGGAAACAGCGCCAGGTGGGCATGTTTGAGAAACAAACGGGGGTCAATATTATCGTCCATACCGGTACATCCCATACTAGTACACCCCCCCGCTGATGTGAAGGCGTCCGCGAGGGCGCAGCGCGTATCACGCATGGATGTACAAATGTTGAACCCCGGGACACCGGACGGGAGGCACCGCCCGTCGGCGGCTCGGTGCTCCCACGGGGAGCACGAGCCCAGGGCAGGCAACAAGCCGGAGGGGCGTTGCCACCGACGGACCCGTACATACCACATGAGCAGATAGGGCCGAACGGAGAGCACGACCGAACAACACCGTGGTATGAGAGACGGATGCTTGTGCATGCGGCAAGGGCCCAGGGCCAGGGGCTGTAAAGCCGATTTCGGATATGGAAAACCTCACGGGTGGAACACAGGCACAACACACCCGCCCATGGAGGGGAACCCAGCACCAACACAGCGCGCCCGACCTTAGCGGCGAGCCCGGCACTGGCACAACACACCCGACAATGGAAGCGGGTCAAAACCCAGTACAGCACCACCGGCCATGGAGGCGGGCAAGCACCAGCACAACACGCTGCAGGCCAAGCACAAGCACAACACACCCTACCACGGCGGCGGGCCTAGCACCGGCACAGCAGACCCAGCCGTAGCGGCGGGCCGAGCACCAGCACAACACGCCAGACTAGTGCGGCAGGCCTAGCACCGGCACCGTCCGTCCGTCCGTCCCGGCCCGAAGAAACCAGCACGACCGAAACCCAACCCAAACGGCCGACCACGGCCCGACACACCCAACACCCGGACAAGCCGGCCATTAGGCGGCGGAGGTGACGGCAAACCAACAAAGCCAGCCTAGCATAGCGCCGGCGACAACACAACGAATCCAACCCCAAAAGCGCCGAGCACAGGCGAGCCACGGCAGAACGCACCGAACGCGAAACAAACCGTTAGGAAGACGACCAAACACATGCAGACCACAATGCAACCCCAGACAAGCCGGCCGCATGCGGCTAAGACGACAACAAACCCACACAACACGCCCGGTACGCCCCGGTCACGGCACAACGAACCCCACGCCCAACGGGCCGACCACAAAACGGCCCAAACAACAGCGACTCAACGGGACCGGCTGCGCACACGCGGGCCTCGGCACGCTGAACCCAACTCGCAGCAAGTCGTCTACACGCCGGCCCAGCACAACCAGCAACCCAACACAACGGGTCGGACATAGGCTAGCCAAGGCACAACGAGCCAAAACCTAAACAGGCCTGTACTTGCGGCTCACTGGTGGCTAAGTGGAAACGTGAAGTTGGGGCTCATTTGGGGCTCAATTGTGCATTGCGATGTCTTTGTGCTTGTTTGTTGTGCGTTTTGCATGCTAGGTAATGTGCATTTAATGTTTTTAGAAGTTTTTGATACTCACTTGGTCAAGGTTCAAGGTGGGGGGTACTTTTTTTTGCGACGGCTCAGTTGACTGAGCGCCCGACTGAGCCGTCACTGAGCCGGCTCAGTGAGCGCTCACTGAGCGCTCAGTGAGCGCTCACTAAGCGCGCCAAATGGCTCAGTGAGCGCTCAGTGAGCGCTCACTGAGAGCTAATTGGGGGCTCACCAAGGGACCTCTTCCACCACCAGTTATCAAACCACATAGCCATTTGGTGGTTTGACATGGACGACCACAGTTGTTGTGCAGCCGAGGTAGCCTTGCCAGTTAGTGGTACAGGGCGATTGGTAACAACACCACAGTTTGCTAAAACACGGCGAACACCCTGCGTCAAAGGTTGACCTGTAAGTGTGTCTTTCCGGGATACCTTACTAGTTGGACGTGCAGCCTTGTGCAGGACAGACCATAGCATATATAACTGTTTCGTGAAAACGGACAACCAACGAGGCTTCCTATTTTGCTTACTTGCAACAACAATTTGAGGTACGGTCTTACGAGTACGACGGTTGCAGCGGACCTGTGCCAATAGGTCCACTAACATCAGAACCCCCGGCTCGCCAGCATGGGCATCACGTAATAAAGAAGACCCATTTGAAAAATTTCCAGTACGTAGTAGATGCCGAACAACGGAGTAGGAAAATTTCATTACAAAAGTCTGGTGATGCAAGTAAAAAACACGATGCACATGGTGGCAAAACACAGCACACTCCCTATCCTTCAATGAGATGCACGTACCTTATGAAGATAAACATCGGTGGAATGGATATGGGAATGGTACTAACCAGGTTGCTCAATGGAGTTGGTGCTGGTGCCAGCACTCATAGTCCGGAACATCATCTCAGAGACTCGATTGCATTGAAAGGTGCTAGCACCAGCTACTTTGAGCCAAAGGGGGATTCGAGAAGACCATTTGAGTTAGCAGGTGCTGGCACCCGCACCTTTCTGCCAAAGAGAACCAAGGAAAGGTGAAATTGCTTGCAAAGGTGCTGGCCCCAGCTGCTTCAATGATAAACTTGATACCAAAGATACAAAGTAACAAGACATGTCCAATACGCGGTGACTATAGTAACCAACATGTGCACGATTGAATATCACCAACAAATGTAATTGCGGGACATCCCACGAGTACTTTTCGTCAAGGAAGGTGCTGGCCCCAGTTGCGGAACCGTTCCATTAGGCTAGTGAGCTGTGCAACCTCTGCAGGTTCTCTCCTAAAATTGCATTGATCCAAGTACTGAGTAACACCTTCCGGAGGGGACCGGTTGGATAATAATAACAGCACACTCCTGCGAAAAACCTTTCGCAGAGCAGCCTCATTAACAGAATCAGGGATGGGCTTGGGAAACGTGTGTCCTTCAGGTAGAAGGCCAACAAAAGCAGTGGTTTTAGCTGCAGTAAATGGGGCAAACAAAAGCTGGGGACTGGTACACCAGGCGATAAAGCGACGGAGGCGTGCTCGAAAAAGATCGCACAGACCAATGCGTAGCTTGCCGCGAAGGGTTTTGGTGCCCATGCGCGGGTGTAGCATATTGAGGAACAAGTCCATTAGAGCGGGTTGCGATAATGCAGTTGGATGGAGCTTGACCCGGGCGGAGAGCCGGGACAACAGGGCCTCACCAATCTCTTCAGCAAAGGGACAACCTAGGGTATTACTCATCCACTCCTGCCACACTGCAAGTGTGACACTCAAACTGCGAACGTATTCTGTTTTGGCGTCCCAATCGCCAGTAAGAAACAGATGTAGCAACAGGCTCCATTGCAAAACTGTGTGGGCTTCCTGACCAGTGCCTGGCTGTCGCCCCGACCAGTTGCAGTTGCGTACCTGTACGCCTAACGCAAAAAGCGTAGGGACATAACTAAACAGCAAGGACTGCAGTCCTTGCAACCAACGGGTAGCTGTATCCACTTGAACTGATGAGAGAGATGCTGGTGCCAGCTGCAACCATTCCAATTTGCGTTGAATACGTACACGTACAGAGTTACCTACAAGTAGTAGTGGTGCTACCACTTTCTCAATGTGGAGCAGCTTACGGTGGTGGTACACCATGGCACCCACTTGCAAATTACAGTTTTCCAAGGCAGCAAAGATAGGAAAGAAGGCCTTGTATACCTCAAGGGCAGTGTGTTTGTAAGGGTGCCACGCACCGTACATACAAGGCAACATGGACAGATGCTCATGGAAATTGTACCGCACATATGACTCCCAGCACAAAAAACGCAGTAAATAAAAATGTATCTTCATATCAATTATTAGGGGCATGGGGCGCCGGGTGTGCCGCTGTATGTCCTGGATCTCTTGTAGAATGTGTAGCAAATCAAGAATCCCACCGGTAGTCGAATCGGTCAACAACAGTGGCCGGAATTGTAGTGACCTAACGTTGTCCCGTTTCATATCCAGGGGAACACGAATAAACTCAGGCTCCGCATCAAGCGAAACCCGTGTAACACCGGTCAAGGAGCGAAGTGCAGTAGCAGTGGAATGCACAGCTGAGTCCAGCTGTCCCAACGCGGTTACCAAAGACGGATGCCAAGGGAAGGGACATAGGTCTGTAGTGTGCAACATTGCAAACACTGTCAGGTTCATGCTGGGATTGGGATGCTCTGGGTCAGTAGTAGACCTCTTCCACCACCAGTTATCAAACCACATAGCCATTTGGTGGTTTGACATGGACGACCACAGCTGTTGTGCAGCCGAGGTAGCCTTGGCAGTTAGTGGTACAGGGCGATTGGTAACAACACCACAGTTTGCTAAAACACGGCGAACACCCTGCGTCAAAGGTTGACCTGTAAGTGTGTCTTTCCGGGATACCTTACTAGTTGGACGTGCAGCCTTGTGCAGGACAGACCATAGCATATATAACTGTTTCGTGAAAACGGACAACCAACGAGGCTTCCTATTTTGCTTACTTGCAACAACAATTTGAGGTACGGTCTTACGAGTACGACGGTTGCAGCGGACCTGTGCCAATAGGTCCACTAACATCAGAACCCCCGGCTCGCCAGCATGGGCATCACGTAATAAAGAAGACCCATTTGAAAAATTTCCAGTACGTAGTAGATGCCGAACAACGGAGTAGGAAAATTTCATTACAAAAGTCTGGTGATGCAAGTAAAAAACACGATGCACATGGTGGCAAAACACAGCACACTCCCTATCCTTCAATGAGATGCACGTACCTTATGAAGATAAACATCGGTGGAATGGATATGGGAATGGTACTAACCAGGTTGCTCAATGGAGTTGGTGCTGGTGCCAGCACTCATAGTCCGGAACATCATCTCAGAGACTCGATTGCATTGAAAGGTGCTAGCACCAGCTACTTTGAGCCAAAGGGGGATTCGAGAAGACCATTTGAGCTAGCAGGTGCTGGCACCCGCACCTTTCTGCCAAAGAGAACCAAGGAAAGGTGAAATTGCTTGCAAAGGTGCTGGCCCCAGCTGCTTCAATGATAAACTTGATACCAAAGATACAAAGTAACAAGACATGTCCAATACGCGGTGACTATAGTAACCAACATGTGCACGATTGAATATCACCAACAAATGTAATTGCGGGACATCCCACGAGTACTTTTCGTCAAGGAAGGTGCTGGCCCCAGTTGCAATCATGGGAAACATACTTTTGAGATCAGCATTTTCAATCATCATGAAGTAGTAGTGTAGAAAGGGTGGTTTGAACCCCTAACTTCATCGGCCGCGAAAATACACGTTCAAAAAAGGGGAGTTTTTTACACTGCTCTTTTTGGGTATAGAACCGGGCAAAAGTGTGCTGCGGGGGTGGGCAGTTTGCGTGGCCTAAGAAAAAGGACCCCTAAAGCCCATCGCTTGCCCCTAGTGCAGGCATCCCATGGTGCCTCCAGGTGGACACCATGAGACGCATGCCCCCCCTCTGCAACTCAACGGGGTCCCACTTGGTCTCCCCTGCCTCCCCTAGTGCC
Organism: Eutreptiella sp. 'Long Island Sound 2002'; assembly: GCA_964036045.1. NCBI lineage: Eukaryota > Euglenozoa > Euglenophyceae > Eutreptiales > Eutreptiaceae > Eutreptiella > Eutreptiella sp. 'Long Island Sound 2002'. Next base: position 45,521,747 of record OZ038384.1, read on the forward strand.
GTCCCCGCCTCCACCTGTACCTGGTAGACCTCTGACGGGTAGAGGAAACTAGTCATGTGTCGTCTTGAGATGTACCTGTCAGAAGGGGGATGCGTGGCCACGTCGGTGTGGTCGAGTTGACGACCACTACCGACACTCGCCACAATGACCGCCTCCGGGCCCATGGGGTGGAGATCCCCAACCGGCGGCACACTCTCCTCCGAATTCCGGGACACCTTCTTCAATAGAGGCGTGCCCACCGCCGATCACAACCCCACCTTGGTCTGCCAAGGCCGGGGCAAGGAAGCATACTTTAGGGGCTCCTCCGACGCCCATGCTTTGAAGAGCAGTTCAGAATTATTTGCCACCACCTTCTCCTCCACTATCCCCCAAGCCTTCATGACCTTTCCCCATGCAACCTCACAATCCTTCTCCCCCACCAACGAATGCAACACCATGTACCCAGTGCCATCTACGAAATTCACGGGGGTTGGCTTAGGCCCACCTTGTTGGGGTGAAGGCGGGGGTCACACCTCACACTAATGGGGGGGTTAGGAAGGGGTTCCATGCGGATAGCAGGCTCGCTGGGAAAGCAAGGGGGGGAGGTACCGGCGCCGTGGTACCATTGGAGCGTTGTGGTAGATTACCACGTGCAGTGCGTGATGTAGGGGATGCGAACTTTCAGGGGGATGGTGGGGTGGAAAGGGGCGATGCCCAAAACCTCCCACCATCAGGGGTTGGCGAGATGCCGCGTCCAAGGAAAGAAGGAATGGGCAGCATCAAGGTCAATTGTATAGTGTTGGAAGGCTATTATATCACAAGGGGGGGGGGCGCATACACGCTCATGTGTTGGGTAGACCTGGATGTGGGTGTCCTTGGTCTTCCCAACGGGGTTAGACTGCATGAGGCCCAAAAGATTGTCCACACTACCAGGGGTGGGGAGGAGGCGCATCCTACGCACCGTGGGCACATCTTGACACAGTGCCCTCCACAGGTTTGTGGAGCAAGCCTTCCCCCCAAAGTAGGCGTTGCGGGTGGGGGAGCGGAGGTCACTATGCACGACATGGGGGGGGGGGTACGAGGGATGCAGCCCAGGCAACCACCACCTCTACACCAAGCTTGTCCTTGTCGTATGTGGCCTTTTCCATGATGTGGTGTTGCACAGGGAGGCCTTGGTACACCGCAAGTGTTGGTGGAGGGGTTGGGGTGGGACTGCACGGAGGCGAGCCGTGACAAACTCTGATTCCAAGTGGCGCCTGTGCATCAATGGACATGGCATTTTTATGTTCACATAGTATCTGGTATCTGGTATAGGAGAACGTATGATCTATCATCCGCATCCCACGTTGATGCAGTAATGAGGTATTTTGTAGGCGCAGTAAAAACTTAGGGCGGTAAGCATGGCGGTAATCATCGCTTTTACGTACTCTCCCCTTTACTCCTAGGATTATTGTCACACAACTGCAATGCCCTTGTGATCGCCAGGGCAACCCCACAGATAACCTCAACCGCAGTTCTCTTTCCCAAAGGAGTTGCGGGGTAGGTGAGTCCACAAGCACAACACATTCGGCGGGTGCCCAGCGAAGGTCTATGCGTGTGTCCAAGCCATTGTGGGCAATGTCTTGGGCCTAATCATCGGGACAATGCAGCAGCACCTCACCACCGAGGACCACGGCAATTTGGTACCTCTTATAATGGTACCTAATGTTTAAGATACTGTTGGAGATGTGGCGGCCTAGGCGGGTGGAGGATGTGTGAGATACCGAGCACCACCCTCTCGCCATGCTATTGTCGCGGCAAGAGTACTATGATGTGCATGGGCTTCCGCGTCTTCTTGACCTACTCGCGGCCATGAACAAGGCTTGGCCTTTGTTGCGGTTATTCCGCGGTGCTGCCATAGGGGATGAGTCCATAGTTCCCCACAAACAGAAAAGGGCCGGTCCCGTGAGGCACTTTATGCCGCGGAAGCCGCGCCGCACAAGCATTAAGCTGTACATGTTGGCCGACACGGTGCATCTGTTTGTTGCGAATGTGTATTTGTTAGCGGGCAAGTGCGTATGGTGTTCGCAGGTTGAGAAGCAGGTGTAGTGAAGCATACAGCAACAGAGATGGTCCACCGCTCGGTGGACCTGCCGCCATGCCACACAGCCATTGTGGTTGATTCTTATTTTGGCAGTACCCTTTGCAAACCGGTCGTTAAATGAGCAATTTACGAAGGCGTGAATTTGTCCATTTTTTGTCGTGTTGTGCCGCTGCTTGGTGCCATTGTGTGTGTTTCTCGTGCTATTTTGACCAAAATGTAGCCACTACATGTTCTAACTCGCCGGTAGGTCACCAATATTCTTTTTGATTTTGTGGAATTTGCTTAGCTTCACACCCAAAATTCACGCGTGCCCCATTCGTGCCTCGAAACTTCGTACGAAGTTTTTACAAACTTGGTGCGAATTTCGTACGAATCTACATTGTTTCCTTAATGAACTTCGTACGAAGTCCGTATGAATTTGGTACGAATTTCGTACGCTACATTGTTTTCTTCGTGTTCTTAGCTCTCATCACCTTTATGTGAACATTCATAGCAATCACTTTGGTTATACTATGTGACCACAAAAATGCCATGTCCATTGATGCACAGGTGCCACGTGGAACATCCATAGCAATCACTTTGGTTATCCATACCCGAAACTAGAAAAACAACAAACATGGAAAATGGCCACCGCCTCCTTCCAAGCCACAACAATCCACTTGCATATCAACGGTGGGTGACCGACAACAATTTGCTTCTCGAAATTGTTCGGTGCGGAAAGCAATGGCATTCCGTGTCTACTACAGGGAAGAGGAATTACCGCCTTGATAAACCTCCTTGATTACCATCCACATTGATTACCACTTGGATGCAGACCAAACACGTAATGCAATTGATTACCGCCTTGAATACCGCCCTGATTACCGCAGTGACTGATTGTCACTCAAAGCAGCACAACATGCACAAGAAGGGTATGATTATCACCTTAATAACCGCCGTGATAACCGCCCAAAGTGATTACCAGCACCCCAAAAGTAGGTCTCGTGCACACTCGAGGTAATGACCGGTGATAATGTGTGGGCACAAACCACCAAAGCGTGCACAAAAGTCAATCTTTAGTGTTGAATTGCAAAAAACGAGTAGGTTACCAAAGTGTGGTACCTAAAAAAACCCACATAGCCCCACTTCAAAATTTTCGTTCGGGGACCAAAATTTATGTGATCACCCTGTTAGATAAAGGAATATCTGGATCTCCAGAGTAGGGAGGCAGACCAATGCTACATCGCATTTCACGCATAAAAAAAGGCCAAAAAATGGCACACCTCTGCAAGAGGGTTCCTTTCAAGCTGTGGCACTGGCCCGGGTTACATCCCCAGTTAGCGTGCTTCAGAAAAATCTGCTTGCCCGAGATGCTATCTTTCTGAATGGAGGGGGAGGAGTCGCGTGCTTGAATTGGGCCTCCCGAATCCCCGCCCCTCTCCGCCTCGTGAGCATGGCTATTATTTTGGTTATCATTGCTGATATATTAACAGCATTCTGAATGTCATTACTTCTCCCTGCCAGGATCACTGCTGCTATTGTTGTTGTTAGCAGCAGCACAAAACCACGCAACGCCAACACCAACACCCGTACCAACTGGATGCAGATCAGCACAACACAAATTGGACCACACAACACGCGTGCGAAGGCGATGGCGGGAAGGAACAGAAGAACATGATTTCTCATCAGACCATGGGGTACACGCCTTTCTGGGCAGGATCAGCGCACGAGGTGCTGTTAGGGTGTACAGGACCACCGGAGCCCGAGATCTTGGGGGGTTGGTCCCAGGCGCAACTGAGGGGGTGCAGCTGCATCACCTGCAATTCTCTCAATTCATTCAGGTCGAGGTTCCCAGTTCCCAGCAGGATCGACCCTTTCTCAAGCACACGCAATTGCAGAGGGGCGCAGGCGATTTGCAGGCCTTGGACTGGCGTGTCCCGCAATTTCACAAAAAACGTGAACTTGTCGCCTGTGAAGAAGGACACAGCAAACGCGGGTGGCAAGCGTGTGATGACGACTGCAATGCCGAATGCCGGGCAGTAGGCCGTGAATGCCATGGCGGTGGCAGGTTCATGTACCCCTCCGTCAAAAATTCAAAAAACAAAGTAGCAAACCCATCCCTGGCCTCAGGCTGACCTGGTTGCAAATAAATCTCAATGTCGTTCCTCCTGTTGCTTGCTTGTGTTTTTGGTGGTGGTTGCGTTCCTCCTGTTGCTGCTGCCGTTGCTGTTGCTGTTGCCCCATGCCAAGACGCTGAATGGATCAAACTTAACATCACATCCAACAAGCGCCACCGCCAAATAGCACAGCAACAGTGCCAGCAGTACCACCACCAAACAGCAGTCACAGCAAGCACAACCGCGGTACGTTCAATTGGACGTCGTTTGGGTTGTGCATCATGCAGTCTGTGTGCCACTGTGAGCCTTGGGGCAGGTGTACGACTTGTGCTGGTGCTGCTCTCTGCTCAACATGACTTGGATCCATGAGGGCTTCCCCTCCAAGGTGAGCAGAGGGGAAGATTAGGAAGGGCACGGTGTGCGCTGGCTTGCCTGGAATGTTCAGCAGAGCCACAAAGGGACACCCCTAGCCCAAGGCGGACTCAGGGTCTGTCGAGGCACTGGGAGGTCACGGCGCTCAGCTGGATGACATGGTGTGTGACTGAACACGAAACATCCGTTGCTTGTTGGACAAGCGAGTTCTTTGCGGGGTGGAATGTGCGTTGGGCTGTTTCCCACTGGACCAAGCAGTGTGATGTAGAGCAACAGCAACCAGCAGCAGCAGGACATGCGAATGCTTGTGGAGGTGGACTGCGCCGCTTGCGACGTCGTTAATGTTATTCAAGCGCTAGTGCAGTGTGCAAAAGCAGCTCCAACCTTCGCCAAAGATGCCGCAGTCCACAAAGGGTTGTCCACGCTTCCCCCCTTTCTTCATTGTCGGGAGGGGAAGAGCATGTGCAAAGTGCAAGGGGTTGGGTACCTCCCAAGGAGCCCTGAACAGCTTTGTGTGCCTTGTGCTTCCGATTTGCCCGAGGACTGCCTCGCGCATGAGGCGCAACCTGGTGAGAAAATGAGCTTTTCATTGAACACCAGGGGTAGTTTTCATCTGTCCTCGGCGTATGTGGCCCATACCCACCTGTGTATTGGGCATGTCAGTCAGCCTAAGCAGCGCACATGTTTCAGTTGTGCGTACATCCTAGTACCTGATTCAACGCTCGTGCATCCAGTGTGATTATGTGAAAAAGATATGCATGTCAAATGGAAGTATGCATATGAAAATAGATGTGAACAGTAAGTTGGCGTGAATGCTTTTCTGCGGCGGGTGTTCTAGAACCGCTTGTTGGCTATTGCATTACACAACCAGTGTCCAGTGCCGTGTATGTTGTATGACCCATTGATGCGCCAGCTCGCAACTCGACACGTCAGTCAGTGGGCTCAGAACTGGATACTGGGGAGCAGGGAAGCAGGAACAAGTACACGATTTGTACACGACAGCCAACACACCGAGCTGCTCTCTGTTGGTGCTGCCCATGTTGGTCTGAATCTTCTTCGACCCAACGATCAGTTCTATGAGGATCTGTTTTCCAGTGGGAAATCCAAGCTGTCTCAACATTGCAATCTGGGAAGAACGGAATGCAATCCACACTGGACTATGCCTCCAAAGCGACCACCTCTTCTGTCACTGCCCCCCCCCCCCCCCCCAGTCGTGGACAATTTCCAACAAATTGGCGCAATAAACGAGGAGCGCAGCTACTCTTGTGGAATGTGTTGGGGGCTCGTTGCGCGGGCCCAAAATGCAACGTGCATCCAATGGCAAACCCACCTCAAACCAATTTGCCCCAGTTTTGTGCCCCGATTGGTTGGATTTTCCGGACCAAGCAATGTTCATAGTGTCATGCTTTTCTCCTTCTTTGTGAACACACTCCTGCATGACTTTCCGAGTCTCTGCGTCCAGGGGCAGTTTCATTTGAAAAATTACGGGGGAAAGCAACCTGATGGGCCCTCATGGGCTGTGGCCGTGGGCCCAGCGCGCGGGCGGGGTCGGGGGGGGGGGGTGTGACCTAATTAAAAAACAGACAAATGCAAACCAGAGGTAATGCACTCCACAGTCAGGCATAAGTGCATCTTTATTCTCTATGCCAAACCTGGTTGAACCTCAAGACACACACTGTGTCTGAAACAGAAAACAGAACATCATGTCTGACTACAGTTAGTCAGACAATCACAGTCAGTAGCTGTCAGTCAGACACCAGCAATCAGTGTCGGATAAAGACACCATGCATTACCGGGGGGGGGGGGGGGGGGGGCTGAACTCGTGGTGACAAGTGCAGAGCGCGGGACCAGACCTTTAGCTTCCCAATGCCCGTGGTCGGCCCATCGATCGGGTCGCTGTTGGCTCGGTCCCGGTCCTGGTCTCGGTCCCCTCTGTTTCGGCTGCGGTACTGAGGCTCACCGAAATCCTCCGCGATGGCTTCCAACGAGATGCCGGAGTATCCCCCCAACTCAATCATGAAGACACTTGGATGCCCTTGTGTCAGATGGGTCAGGTCCAACTTCGCACGGTCTCGGATTTCGGACTTGTTGCGGTCTAGGGACTAACAACGACACAACATGCACCATTAACATGACAACAGAAGTGGCAGCATACATAGCACCAGAGCAGCGGAGAGGAGTGACCGCAGGCGAATAAAGCACAGAAAAGGCACGAGCAAAGGCGACAAAATTCCGCAAGAACGCGAAATGGAACACAGCGAAGAGACGCATGCAAGGTGATGACAACATTTGGGCGGCTCCGGGAACTGGACCCGGGACCTCCCGCACCCTGAGCGGGAATCATGCCACTAGACCAAGCCGCCTAACGTAGTAGTACCACAGCGACGACTAAAGCGACCATCCCACACTTATCGTCTCCACCATCCGCTCCCCTTAGAAACACGCCTCCATTTACACCATCTGCTCACAACCACAGCACTGTCGAAACACGTTCAAAACTTAAAACATGTGCCAAGATAAAACCCTTCACCCCTCCGAAATGTTGATGGCCAACAAGTTTCATGCCAAAGGGTTGCCATTGGCTTGCAAAAGTGTGGGAAATGCAAGAACCATGAAACCGTGAAATCGCTTGGAGCATGTAGGATAGGCATACTTGGCCTTCCCAAACGGTAATGACCAAGTGATCTACGCACACCATTAACCCATCTCGGTCTAGGATCACAGGTCTGAATTGAAATGTGTGATCCCACGCGAGGTAAGGCTCCGGGAATTCGATGTCGTGAGATTCTCCTCCGACGGTCACCTCCACATCGAGCATGTTTGCGTTGATGTTCTTCTCGATGAAATGCGTCCCCTTCGTCAAGCGAACGTTGAGGGTACCTCTATAAAACAAATGGTCAAGTGAGACAAAAGCGGGTGTCCTGTTCAAAGGTGTTGAGAATACCCCTCAAACCCTCCACAACTCTCCGTGAACCTCGCAATCCTTAAGAACCTGCAACAAAGATTCACAACAAGAACATACCGTTCAGCACCGCTACTTTTGATGTCGCGATGTGTGCTCGCATGATGGACCGGGGACATGGAACGAATTGAACGGTACGTCGGGGGGTCTAGGGACCTCGACCGGGGTCGGGGCGCATCGAGATAGGATCTCGAGGGTGGAGGGTATGCATTGTGGTATGACACGGGTTGCATCATAGAGCCGACGGGCACCACAGAACCCGGAGGTGGCGGCATGGCACCAACAGACGGTGGGTAGTGGTACGCGCTCGTTGAAAGCGGAGAGGGCATCGGCATAGCGCTAGCACTCGATACCCGACCGTGAGCGGGCATCGGCTGTTGAAATGACCCCGAATACATTCACGCCGCGGAAAATTTCAAGCGCAAGCTAACCATAGTTCAAACAACATCTACAAAAAGCATCATCGTCGCACACGACCGGATGGCTACTAGCGGTTTGTGATCGGAGAAAGAGCGTAAGAACAAAGTGGCACACCATGAGCCAAGACCCGTGGCTGCGCCACTCACGGGACAACAGCAGCACTCACGGCTACTAGGAGTCGTGCGACTCCACAACTTGCTCAATTGAAACATAGCTCTGCGATGGGCCTCATATGGGGGGAGAAAGAAGTGGTGGGTAAAGTAAAACGACGGAATTGAGGCAACGACAAACGCATGCCTGTTGGTCTCCCAAACATTTATTCGTTTGCGACACACTTTTTAATTCTTCCATCAACCCACCGTTGACGGAAGATCAACAAGTTGGAGCCCGTTAGATTTTCAGTGCAACATTAATGCACTTCGGGATGCCCATGACACGTTGACCAGCTTTCCTTTTCATTGCAAAAACCAGGTTTTGGCGGTAGGTGCACATGCCTTTTGCTCCTAACTTTGTTGTACAAACTACTGCGTGTTACTCTACTTCGTCTACTACTTAAAGTGACCGAACATACGATATTCGCTCATTTCCAAAGTAACATCGTCCATGAACTCCCACATCCACGGCTCTTGGAAAATCGTGCTTCGTGTGTCGAATGCACTACTTGTAGCAAGCGTCCACATCACCCTTCCATAACGCCATATGTTGAACGGATTTACGAGGGCGGGATCATTAATACCTATCTTCCGGCTCTCAAAATTGTAACCTTGACACGTTGGAGGGCTCATCTCAACTCAAAGTTGTAAGCGAAACTTGCAAAATAAAGCAACCAGCCAATCAGTTTTGGAGCAACGAGTCGCTTTTGGACCCGGGCCGTGCTGCCAACCGGTCACTTTTGGAGCTTGGTTGTGCCAGCCAATCGCTTTTCTAGTGTGGTTGTGCCACTACACAGTTACTTTTGAAGCCTGATCGGGCCGTGGGCTGAGCGTGATGCCATTTTCCTTTTTTTGGCACTCTCTCTCTTGCACGCACTCTCTCTCTTGCACTTGCACTCATAAGTGAACAACAAGTGTGCCAGGTGGCTACATAACCTCTGCCGTTTGAGGGGTCCCCAACGCTTCAGAGCGGGGGGGGACAAAACTAGAAGGGGCCTGCAAGTGGGCTTGGTGGCTAGTGAACCCCTACTATATGGGGCGTCCCCAATGCTATAGATGTAGCCCTTCACCCCCCTTTTCCAAACGAGGAAGAGATGTTTTCACGCAGTTTGGTGATGCAACTCTGACGCGTGCACGCCGCGTGGAATTCGTTGCCAACGTGCTTTTGATGAGAGCAGGCAAAGTCCGCTCTCATCAAGGGGCGTTTATTTCATCCTTGATAACACGATGCTGTCACAGAATGCATGTGCCCAGTGAAGGCGCATCAAATCGCGGTCCGTACGGTTGATGTGCCAGAGTTTCCTTTCTTTGACACCACAGGAGTTTGACCAAGCCAAAAAGGCAAATTGCTCCGATCAAAGCATCAAAGCATCACATACGGTAAACTACCCTAATCGAGCCGCTGCTCTAATTGAGGGCCACTTGGGGCCACTTTGGGCTAACATTGACTTTTTGTGAAAAACCATGTGAAACTCGGTACCAATAGCCCTAGCAATGTCGCAATTGTCCCTCCTAGCAAGGAAACACATTTAAGGCAAGGAATCGACTCGGAAGTGAGGCACATCCTTCATTTGAAAGACCACCAAACCCAAACATGCCATGCGAAATTGAAATGTTGTGGTGTTAAAAAACACCGTTTGGGGGTTCAAACATTGCCCCAAATTACAAGACATCCACAAAAACATACAAAATTTTCAAGTCTTTTTTGATTTATTGGATCATGGATGTAGTGGCATGGGGAACACCAAAGAAAGCGGTATAGGGCCCCAATGGATCCCAAACAAAGCAAGGTCTTTTTGCTTATCCTTTGCACAAGGATGCTATCAACATGGAAAAGGGTGTGCTTGCCACAGTGTTTCACAAAAGAATCACGGTGGCAAAGGAGTTGGGCATTGGAAGGAGTTGTCGTCAAATGCATTGAGGTTGGCTGAAATAGTAACAAGCAATGGCTTCTGCACCGCATCACTTGATCCGAAAAAGAAACAATAGAAAAAGGAGGAGAAAAAGCAACACAAGAAGGTTATAGAAGAAGGAGATAAATAGAAGACACCCCCAAATTCTGCAAAAATTTTCGAGAGCTGGCACAATTTTTGAGATGTGTGTGGATCGGATCGATTGGAGTAGGGGGGGTCAGGAACGCCGTTTTTGAGGCCATTCGATTAAATTTTTTCACTTGGCTGCCGGGGGAATGGCTACTCCGTACCACGGTAGAGAAGCTGTGCTCCATTGTGGATGTTATAAGTAGCACCTAAAATTCTCCAAGGCAAGTAGTGACATACGCAGTGCTTGCTAGTGCTTGCTTGCACAAGCATAACCTCCATTCCTAACGAGTTGGCAATTCTTACCTAGTTGATGTTGAGTCATCGTATTGTGAAATTGGACCATTTTTTGACCACCTTCTCTTTTCCACTTGGCCACGGACTGGAAAACTTGGCACTTGGGGTACCATAGCAGCGATCGCTTGGCGCCACAGCAGCGATCACTGGGCAGCGATCGCTCACCGCTGACAGGGAATGGAGTCGACGCCCACGGGAAGGGAGTGACTTCACTACCTAGGGAAGAAACTGCCTAGGGAAGAAAAATGGGCGACAAAGGGGTATAAAAGGAGGATTTGCGACATCTCCCAAGGGCTAGAAAAGGAGGATTTGCGGCTTATAAAAGGCTATAAATGGAAGATTGCGGGATGAAAAAAGAAGGCTAAAATTAGGATTTTTGGGTGATTTGGGATGGGAAATCGGGGGAAATGGAAGAGAGGAATCTTGATTTCCCTATCCAGCCTACCGCCGGCAACAGAAACGGCCCGCCGGCCGCAAGTGTTAAGGGAAAACCCCGCTAACTTGGACTGAACCGCGACGCGCAGAGTTTTGAGATTTTCTCGAAATTTTTGGCAGATGAAAGGTTGAGACGCTGGGAATGTCTTTTTCAGGTGTCTGTTTACCAGCTGAGCTATCTGTAATGTCGTCGAGTCGTCGATTTCGCAGTGTAATTTGGTCAAACTTTCAGACACTTAGAGGACCACTTTTTACCCCAACCCCACTAACTTGGACTGAGTTGTATGTAGACGCATTTGAATAACTTTGTGCCACTGTTTGCGTTCGAAGTGGTGTTTTTTGCATTGGACAGCTTGCAGCTGTCTAGTCATGTCGAAAACGTGGTTTGAGTTGTCTTTTGGTTGGTCCTGTGTTGTACTTGTTGGGGGTTTGTTCCCTTAAAGTGAAACTTTGGTCATTGGTCATGTACTCTGAGCATGCCATGTCCTTGAGACATGATGGGTTGGATCTCGACATGTCCCATGTTTCGAGTTTAGAAGTTCGTTTTTGGGTGTTTGGCCACAGGGTGACGTACGTTTTATGGGTTTAACTCGCGGTTAGGGTCCCTTTCCATAGGTCACAAGTTCGTGGTTCGGCCGTTGGGGTGTTTGGACCAATTCTGCACATGTTGGTTGGGAGGGAGATGTGCAATTGTGAAGATTGTTTGCTTTTGCCACCAAAATGTGGCTTGCATCTGCCTGCACAAGGTAAGTCATGGTCATTCAACACGTTTCTAAGTGCTTTTGACGTTTACAACACAAGGCTGGCTTGGGGATGTGTTGTAATTATAGCATTTGTTGGTTGCCTATCATCAAGGGTGGCAAATTGGTGTGGTACAATGTTGTAGTGACCAACTTTTGCTCCAACTTTTGTTGCAAAACCACTAGAAGCAGAGAGAATACACATTATTTGTTGACATACGTTGTGGGTTGTGGAGTGGTCTCACAGCACTTGTGGTGCTTTAGTGCTTGGGTGGCACACTATGCGGCGGTGTTGGGGTGCTACAAACCACCTCTAGGGGTGTCACTCCACGACCCCTCATAGAGTACAAGTTAGTGTCAACCTAACAAGTTAGTGTCAACCTATATTGGTTACCATTGCACTTCAATATCTCTGCATAATAGCTCACGGGGCTTCAAGCTCCAAGCTATCCTTTCCTTATGCACCCAAACACTTTTTATTGTAGGATATAGCTAGAGTTGGTACTCTAGGGTGCCACTTTTCTACCCCCCCACTCTTGTGGTAAGATGTACTCTTGTGGTAAGGTGTGATATGGGGTGTTCTTTTTGTGTTCAAGAGGTCTTTGTAGCACCAAAAGGCACCGGTGACCAAGGAAGGCTCACACTAAGGCCCACACAAAAGTCCTTGGAGGTCTTGGAGTGGCACACTTTGGGAACAACAAACCACCTCAAAAAGTGGCCACTCCGAGCTACACCAACGACTACAAACGAGTGCCAACCTTACTTGGTCACCATTTTTGCTTGATACCTTTCCTTGTTATGGAAAGGGGCGTCAATATGGAAAACAAGCTTTCCAAAGGTGCACACTATCCTTACTTTGTGTTGCCAAACACTTGTTGCCACCAAGAAGTAGCCATTCAAAAGAGGGTCACTTTTCTACCCCTCCACCCTTAGGCTAAGGTCTGACCATCCCTAGGGCCGTGACGGATAGGGTGTGTTCTTTTTGTGTTAAGAAGGTCTTCCGAACTCAAAAAAGTTCCAAGGAAAACTCACCTTTGGGGCAAAGTTTTGGCCCAAGCACCTCTTTGGCCCCTCCCTTCACCATTAGACTCAATGATGGAAATGGGCCAATGATTGTGCACAATGTGACCGAAAGTGGTCAAGTTTGTAACTCAACCGAGGTGCCCGGGGGGCCCAGGGGCCGTCGACAACCTCGGCGCATGGCTGGGAAAAGCCAGCAGCCGCCGGCTTCGGCCGGTGGCTTGGTTTTTTTTAAAAATTTTCGTCGGAGGGACCAAATCCATAAATAATATTTTCGGATGATGTCGCAGGCGAACCAATGGCCCAATGGGTAAAGCCGTGCATATTACTCGTAGGAGGGGGCACTACGGCGGTTCGAGTCCCGCCATGTTCCCTCTTTTCCGTTTGGGGGGACTGGCGCGCAGTCAGATTTCGGCGCGCATCGGCGCGCGCCAGTCCAACAGGCGGGGTAATCTAAGTCGCGGGGTTTTCCCTTATCCGGAGAAATGCGTTTTTCTCCGGATAAGGCTTATCCGGAGAAATTTGGCGCGGAGGCGCCAGAACGGCCGCAGAACACCGCTAGAGTCAAAAAAGTCGGATTTTCCCCAAGTGCGCTGGCGCCGGCGGCTGGCGCAAAACATGTCAGTCGGAATCGAGTGCCGCTGGGCATTTGGCGGACCACCGCATTACCGCTCAGGCACTGCGGCACTGTTAGAACTCCGAAAATTATTTAATATAGATTTGTCCCGAGAAAAGTGAAATTTTTAAAAAAACCAAAGGCCCCGGGCCAAGCCCGGGGCCACACTGACCACAAACTGACAATAGGGCTTGCACACAACATTGCACGACACATGTTCACACCTGCAATGCCTTACGATCAGGTTTGGGGGTGTGGGACAAGGTGGAAGTGCCCTTTTATTGGACCCAAGAGTGTTTTTGACAAACCATGGTGCAAAGGTGTTGGGGGGGTAACTTGGCGCCACCGTGGAGTTTTTCCAATCCGTTTGGACCGTTGGAAAACCCAAAGTGTCTACTTTTTGAATATGCATGGCCGTGCTAGGCCGTCTCACACCGGCTTGGAGCGGTCGGACCATTATGGGTCGGAGGTTGGTCCAAAAAATGGCAAAAAAAAAATTTCAAAACCGGGTTGCCAGAAGTACCGGGGGGGTAACTTGGCGCCACCGTGGAGTTTTTTCAATCCGTTTGGACCGTTGGAAAGCCTAAGGTTCTTTGTTGGAGGTGCTGGTGACCAAGTCATAGTCCACTCTTTTGTTGACCTAATATGAATAAAATGGTTCATGCGTTATGAAAGGGCCAAAAGTGCATTACAAAACGGATCAAAACAAAAGAATACCTCCGCGATCATGTCTTTTTTGGAAAGATTCTTTCCAAAAGTGTCACCCACCTTAACGGGAGGGAGAGGGTCTTCTTCTTTGGCATCCTCTTCTTCCCCCTCACTATCCCCAAGGTCACCAACGTCATCACTAAAGGAGACGTTGGAGGCCTCCTCCTCCTCCTCAACTTCATCGGACTCTGCATCCGACAATCCCATGACATTTTCTTCTACTTGTGCTTCTACTTGCATCTCTTCAATGTCATCAAGTTCTTCTTCTTTGATTCTTGGGGATTTAGGTGAGTGGCATTTTGGGGATGATACATCACTCAGCAAATCAACATCAATAATTTTGGGCCTTTTGCCCCTCATGGTGCTATGGGCTTGCATTTTGCAACAACAGGCTAAGGAGACAAATTTTGACAAATGTAAAATCTGAAATTTAAAGGCTAAGGAGACAAATTTTGACAAATTTAACATCTGAAATTTAACAGATGCACCAGAGAATAATAACAGTAATAATAATACAAATGTAGAAAAATGTAAAATATAATGTACTGTCCTATAATGGGCTGAAATGGGAGCTGAAATTGACCAAAATCTGGCTGCGGCGCCAAATTTCTCCGGATAAGGGTTATCCGGAGAAAAACGCATTTCTCCGGATAACACTTGCGCACGCCGGCGACAGGAAGTTAGTTATGACTCGACTGACCCTTCATACTGCAGCAGTTCGGAGCATAACAGGAACAGTCATCTCTGGTGGGCACGAAGAGCCAGAATTTGGAAATAGGTGGGTATTTGTTGTTGGCAGGGTACAGTACAAATGAACGTCTGAGACTGCCAAAAATGACATCAAAAGGGGGGGGGGTCGTGCAGAGCAAAGGCGCACTAGAGGTGGCCGGCATGATCCTTTCATCATCAAACCCTACCCTAGTAGCAGCAGACAGGCAAGCACAAGGGATAGTATGTGAAAATTTGGAAAAATGGCCGCAAGGGGAACGGGCCACGGCTAAAAATGGTCCTGTATGATGTAAAATGATGTTAGGAACTGATTTCTGCCCCCTGGTGTGCGCACATCCAAAGTTCCCATTTTCAGATTTTGTGCTGGGCCACCCTACCGGTGCGGGCACTGGTGCAGAAATGTGTCTATTACTCCACTTCGTGGGATATCGTGCATGATAACATACAGGGAACACTATGTGAGCTCACCAGAAAGGGATACCCAGGTATGTGGTGGAAACCAGCATTCAACAAGACGCTCCTCCAACAGAAAGTACCACAGAGCGTGGTGAGGGCCACACACGAAAGCAAATACCGGTGGTTGGCGGGAAGAGTGGAGAAGAGCCAACGACGCGGCCAAACACACTGAGTGAGGAAAGGAGGGGGGTGGGGTGGGACACAGTGCCGACGCATGGGACCACCCCCCACTTGGACGGAACATATGTGTGTATAAATGAAGAAATAATTTGGTGCTCGTCTATGCAAAGAGCAAATGAATGAACGATGGAATGGACACTCAGAATTCATCTCTTGTACTCGTTCCTTCAGCAAATGGATTGAATTTCGTTCGGTGCTTGCCATCCGTAGAGTTTGCCTTTGTGTGCAAAAATTTCCAATTATGTCAGACTCCTCAATTTTGGCTCTAATTAACAAATCGCGAAGGACGGGGCTAAACAGTGAACGAGGTGCTCTACGACCGCTGTGTTTATTTCTACGCGAAGGGGGGGGGGGGGCACACGGGAACGGAGGCCTCCACCTTACCTCCTCGCCAAAACAAGCATGGTTGTAGCGGACCACACTGCTCGGGGAAGGCCGCAAAACAGTGTCCCTCTAAGCTAACATATCCAACCAAAGAATGCGCACTCATGTGGGCCTAAGCGCTATTTCTACTTAGCCAATCCCGACTATGATGGGCTGCTGGCGGCTAGCTGCTCGCTCATAGCAGGCAAGCCCATCCACGGCCTTTACATTGATGCTAATAGTGTTAGAACCATCTAGTTGCCAACTACTACACGACTTGGGAGCGAGGGTGACTGAGGTGGATGATAGAAGGCCGGGAATTGAGATCTGGCTGAGCACTGGTGTGGTGCCTCCGCCCACTCCGGCAGGCCCCGTAAGATGGGATTGGGACACGTTAATGCATTTGACGTCACACTTTGGTGTCCATTAATGCTTCAATTGCTTGTGTTTTCTTTGTAGGTTCCAAGAGGGAAGGCGTTCAATGTGCAACACTAGACATTAAAAGAATAGGCAAAGTTGGTTAGCAACCATTTGCAGACTTGGTTGGGCGGCTTCAGCCGGTGGTGGGGGCGGGGGGGGGTCCTTGGACTTCTGAAGCTACAACTTCATGATTTGAAAAAAAAGACGGGTCCTTAGAGCAGCGGCCTCGATTAGGGCAGTTTACCTTATGGTGGGGAGACTTCTCCAAGAAAATGGCAAGAAGAGGTCTAAGCTGGGCAAATTGGCAAGGGACCAAGACTTGCTACAACAATTGCAACTACACGGTTTGGAGGGCACTACTCAAGGTCAGCTAACCAACGAGGTGCTTGCCAGTGCCATAAAAAAATACAATACTTCCGGTGGAAAATTGAAGGTAACCGGTAAGAAGGAAGAGCTTCAAGAGCGCTTGGAGGCTGTATTGCAAAATGGTGAGTGACATTTGCTTTTTGTGCCTTTTTTGTGCCTGTTGCTTGCCTTTTTGTGCTATGTGCCCCTTAAAGTCTTTGGAAGGAGATTCCCCACTAGAAAGGGAAACACTCAAGTGGGTGTCCAAGAACAAGTAAAAAGTTTGGCAGGCAACGTTGTCACTCCCACCTGCCTCCTCAAGGTATCCGAAGGACGATGGGGGTTATTTCACCACTTGACCAGTCCTTCTATCAGCATCATAATGATTGCGCCTGGAAGACGTGAATACATTAATATGTGGATGCCTTTCAACTAGTGCATGTAGGCCGTGGTGCTGGTGCTTGGCATACTTGCCTTGATTGACCTTTGATGTGATGAATTCTGTGCCTGCGGTTGCGTCACTTGGAGTCTATGATATTAGGAGGCGTTATATTCAAAATGCATACATCGAGGCCGATCGCCAAAGGGCCTATCAAGTTCGAAGATTTGGGGGAGCCCCTTCGAAAGCTCCTCAAAGAAACCAAGGGACATGGTGTGCGCCGAACATTCCCGCCCTAGCGCCTTACGGGCAACGATTTTTCCGACGAATATGGATATCACTTCCTAAGTTGTGCGTTTGGTTGCCTCAATATCATCAAGAGGTCGTGCAGTTGATGAGTTTCACATTATTGCTTGGTAAAACGAAACTAGGGCACCATCTTGTGCGGCATCAATGTTGCATCGGTGAGAGAAGGGCGACATACCAAGGTTCATGTAAAACTAGGAAGGATAGGCACGGAACAATGGGGGGGCGGTTATTTTTTTTGGCTCAAAACCGTTCCGGAAAAACCATACCATGAGCGGGGGGGGGCTCAATTCTTGTGGACCACTCCGGAACGGTCCGGAATAGGAGTGGTGCCGTTCCACAACAATTTACAGTTCAAAGTTCAATGCTTGACCAAAAAGAAAATTCCAAGAAGTTTCATGGCTCATGGTCTTCCCTTTACATGGATGTCACACCACATCACCAGATGCGCTTTGAACCATCTTTTTTCAACAACTGTTTTTGATGACCTTTTTCTCATTCATCACTGGGCACGCTTTGGTGTCATGGAAGAGCATTGCACCATGTATTTGAATTGTGGTATAGTACATGTTGCTTAGTGTTTTCTTGGAATGGTGGATTGGGTGATGGATAGGCTTTTTTTCCAAAAAGTTTGCACGGATGATTGGTGCGTCCCTTGGGTTGGGTTCCTGGGGACCACCTCTGGAATAGTTGTTGTTGGGGGGGGGGGGGGGGTTGGCCCAAAACTGTTCCGTGTCAGCCGTTCCATGGGGAAGGGGGGGGGGGGCGAAGGGGGGTGTTTAGAATTCGGGATTTCACGTGGAACAAAACGGTGTGCTTAACACCCTAACATGCACGTGCCCTATCTCGCTTGCCCACAATAGCCAGTGAAGCCAAAACATGTTCCGTGCCCCTCTTCATCCTTGACGACTTGGCCACTCTAGTTTCTCAAAAACAGCGAAAGAAAGCACACCCTTTTCGCGTAGGGGAGGAGGAGTTGAAGATGTTGCAATGGCTTTCCGTGAAAGACGTTGCCAAGGTTTATGAAAAGCAAGCCGAGGGCGTGGGAGTATGTTTATGTTGGCGCGTGCCAAAAGCTAACGCCCCCAACATAGGAACCGGCGCTTAGCCTCCGGCACAGCCGTCCATCCCCAAACAAAGCATGCATGCAATGCTCACCTTTGTCCACACGATGTGCGTCATGCGTATGTATACAATGTCAATGAGTTTTGATGAATTGCAAAGCGATAGAAACCAAGGTCCTGGATTGAACTGATTTGCTGCTAGGCAATGCACTCCGATATTGCTCGCAAACTGTCGTCAGGTAATGGCCGTTTGAGAACATCGCTTTTGTTCGTGTTTCGCCCACACATCACACTCATATCAGTGTTCATAGCCAATGTGTTCTTCGTAAAGATAATTCGTTTCGCTCACATTTGTCCTGCAGGCGGAACTCATTTGGAGCGAGTTGAAGAAAATATTGATGACACGCAAAGAAAAACTGAACCAAGATGCAAAAACAGTATGTCTCCGAGCCGCGTTATGGGCAAGTAGCAAGTCGCAAGCAGCAACGTAACGGTAGGCCGTTGCCCGTGTGCTAGAGGAAAGCCCACGAGATGCAAGTGGCAGGACCCAACAGCAAGTCGCAAAAAGCGGAATCCGCTAGTGGCGCAAGTAGTTTTCACAACAAGCAACAAACAACAATTGATGATAAGGTATCAAGTTGCACCAAAAATATGTGCATTTCGTTCGGGTTGCGATGGTTGCGATGTTGCGAGGAGAAGATGCAATCTCAAGAGCGACAATGAGCACACCAATACGTTAAGTGAAGTGCGAAAGCCACTGTATGAATCTACCCTGGATTTGTAAGGCTAATGTATGTTTGACGTGTGTTGAGCCTTTGCTTGTTGCCTTTGGCATTGCGTTGAACACTAGCCCTTTGCGCTTTAGCCGCCATGAGACCGAACATCCCCACATAGCCCATGTTTGCATGGGGTTCGGACCACAATTGTGGAACCCAGGGGTCTCAACGCGCGCCATTTTGGCGACCGCATACACATAAACACGTAGCCACAGAGGGTCCATGCGCGTTAGCGAGATCTCATGGGAATTCCCGTCGGAGGAAAGTGCAAGCCACTACTTCCCGATTGTGATTTGCTCCTTGTTGCTTTGTGCCAACCGCCTTTTGACCCGTTTTGCGTTGGGAGGCTTGGATCAATTTCCCCAACGTGAGAGACGAGAGACTATGATGGTGGCGCCTTCTCGCCCGAACACGAGTCAAGTTGTTTGTGCTTTTGTGCTACTCACTCTTATTGCTTGCCTCGCTATGTGTTGCACACGTGCTACCTAGCTAGTGCTACCGGCATCAAGGAACCACGGCCGACTGCATTCCCTTCGTAAGCGAAGTACTCCTTGATGAGATGTGTGTCTCTCTCATGCCCTAATTGTCATAGGCTGCCGAAATGCGTATGGGGCTAGTTGAACGTGTAGAGGAAGGCGCAGGGCAGCCGGAGCTATTTGACCAGGTACACCGTGCAGTCCATGCCCACGTTAGGATTCAAGTAACTCGTTGGAAGTTGTGCAAGGCATAGGTTGCTATCCCAATTACTGGTGGTGTTTATCCCAAATCTCTGGTTCGCACATGGGGTCCTTGGTGCAAGTCTCCGTCCGAAGGAAGGTAACCAGTTGCATTCCCAAAGGGTGGTGTACTGAAGCGTGCAAAGTAGGATGGGATGGGACGCCGGAGGCCCCGCAGCCCAGTGATGAAGAGTCAACCACGTGACTCGGGAGTAGATGTTGCCCTCCGATTGGAATCCACAAGCAAGAAGTTCCTTGTTGACCAAAAAGAAGCCGTGAGTAAAGGGGCAAAGAGGGGTGAATGCAGAATTGGTGTGTTTCTGTACAGCCAAAGGCAGGGTCTTGGGGTTTGTTAAGCGTTGCTTGGCGCCTTGATGAGGGCAAACCCTGGGGCATTTTGATTGGGTTTTTCCAATATAGTCTTGTCCAGAACATGTTGGTACATTGGACCTGGATGGTGGTCCAACTCTTCCATTGCCAAGTGACCACCAGGCCCTTACACACCATGCGGAGACCTTGTTCTGTGTGGGTTTTTGCTGCCAGCAGTTGAATTAGCAAGACAATATGCTTGTTTCGCACTGTGCCGCGCACACCGTTGTGTTACACCCTCTTTGGTTTTGCTGTCAGCGGTAGAATGCCATTGGACGTTGCACGAAGCCCTGTTGCAAGCACCTTTCCTGCAACAACCGGGCCCTACTTTTCGCTATCAATTGCACACCAAATGGAATCAGGGCCCAACGTGGGCCCTCACCTCAGCCGTTGATTGATTCTTCACCACAAAAGGCCAATGCTTTGAAGCAACCCACCACTGATGCCATTTTTGGATGCAGGCGCAAGTGCCACACAGGGTTGCGAGTGCAATGGAGAAGAAGCTGGCAGAGCAGCCTGTGCAAGACAAGGCCCAGGCAAGGCTGCAGCTGGGCAGCGAGGACAAACTTGAGGCTGTTACGGCGCAACTGAACGCGAGACAAAAATCTCAGACCGGCGTGCAGCGGGAGCAGAAGAGCTGTGACGGATCGATGGTGTGCCTCGTCCGGCTTCGGGTTTGAAGCCTGCAATTGTGCGTGATCTAGTCAAACATCTCCGTATTGCCGAAACACCATATATACTCCAATGGGTTGTATTGGGCATGTATCCTTGGTTTGTTAGACAAAAGTCTCTCGATTAGCGTTTTTTGGGAGGGTCCCACAATAGGTATCCCACAATAATACACGGCGATGGTATCGAGCGATATGATATGATATGATATGATATGCTATCTGGTGATGGTTTTGAACAATGGTGTAGAGCAATGGTACACAGTAATGGAAAAGAGTTTTGGAGTGATGGTATCTGGTGTGGTGTGGTGGTGTGATGGTATGAAGTGATGGAATAGAGTGAGGGATTTTGGGGGATGGCAGCCCCCAATGGCGTGGGCCAACCGGCTGGGGGGACACAGAGGCCTGCCCAAGCGGCAGCCGCTGCCTGAAGAGCATCTGTGGGGGATGGCAGCCCCCATCGCTGCGGGCCCAACAGTTGGGGGGACGGGGAGTCCTGCCAAGGAGGAAGTTGCTGCCTGATGAGCGCCGGTGGGGGATGGTGGATACCATCGGCGCAGGTTTCTCGGCTAGGGGGACGGGGAGTTCTACCAAGGCGGCCGTTGCTGCCTAAGGACAGTCTAAGGGGGATGGCAGCCCCCAACGGAGCGGGCCCATCGCCTGGGGGGACGGGGCGTCCCGCCCAAGAGGTGGCCACTGCCTCAAGAGCGCCTACGGGGGATAGAAGCCCCCAACAGCGCGGGCACATCCACCGGGGGGGAGGGAAGTCCTGACTAGGCATTGGCCACTGCCTAAGAAGCACCCACGGGGAATAGCAGCTCCCAACGGCGCGGGCCCATCGGGTGGGACGGCGGGGATTCCCACCAAGGTGATGTTTGCTGCCTGCCTAAAGAGCGCCCACGCCGGATAGCAGCCCACAACGGCGCGGGCCCCTCGGCTAGGGGGACGGGGAGTCCCCCGTCCCCCCAGCCGGTGGCCCGCGCCAGTGGGGGCTACCATTCTCCACGGGTGATCTTTAGGCCGCAAGCACCTCTTGGGCAGGATTCCCAGTGCCCGCCAGCCGGTGAGCCCGCGCTGATGGAGGCTACGTCCCCCAGAGGCGCTAATTAGGCGGCTACCACCGCCTTGGCCGGACTCCCCATCTCCCTAGCCAAGGAGCCCGCGCCGATGGGGTCCGCCATCCCCCACAGGCGCTCATTAGGCAGCGACCACCTCCTGAGTAGGACTCCCCGTCCCCCCAGCCGGTGGGTCCGCACCGATGGGGGCTGCCATTCCCCATAGGCGCTCTTTAGGCCGCGACCACCTCCTAGGCAGGACTCGCCGTCTCCCTAGGTCGTGGACCCGCGCCGATGGCGGCTTCTTTCCCCCGTAGGCGTTGTTTAGGCGACAACCACCTTGTGGGCGAGACTGCCTGTCCCCCCAGCTGATGGGCCTGCGTCGTCTGGGGCTGCTATCCCCCATGGGCGCTCCTTCGGCAGTGACAACCGCCCGGGCAGGACTCCCCGTCCCCCCAACAGGTGGGCCCGTGCCGTTGGGGGCTTCTATCCCCCCTAGGCGCTCTTTAGGGAGGGGCTACCGCCTAGGCGGGACTCCCCGCCCCCTTAGCCAATGGGCCCGCGCCGTGGGGGGCTGTTATCCCTCATGGGCGCTCCATAGGAAGTGACCACCGCCAGGGCAGGACTCCCCGTCCCCCCACCTAGTGGGCCTGTGCCGTTGGGGGCTTTGTACCCTTCGTGTAGCGGCCGTTTGAATGGGCGATTCGCGGAGGCTCTAAGTTGGGGATTTTTTGCTGTATTTTGCGGGTAGCTTGGTGCCATCGTGTGTTTCTCGTGCTATCTTCGCCAAAATGGTGCTAAAATAGATGTATCCAAATTTAAGGTTTTAACTAGCCGCCTGTTTCCACATATTCGGTGTTGTTCGGTCGAATCCAGTGTGAATTCACCGAAATTCACACAGCATTCACACAAGATTCACACACATTCAAGTTTGCGAATTTCGTTCAAATTTCGGACGAATTTCGTACGAACTTCGTACGAATTTGTCCTACATTGCACCGTTTCGCTTCCCTACAGCTCTCATCGCCTTTCGTTATTTGAATATGTCGCAAATGCTGTCGCAGCTGGCGGACCTACGGTCCAGGCCTGATGCCGTTGCCGACACCCTGGCGCAGTATCAAGCCCTCCCAGTCGCCCATCACCATATGGAGGAGGCGACGTACAACTCCGGGGCGCTCGCAGTGGAAAACGTAGTGGCCTGGGTAGCATCTTCGGAACCCGCACCCGAGGTTATTCACATTGATTTGCGCGGCCCCTGGCGCAACTCTTACATTGGGGGGAAGTGTTGGCCAACAAATTTGTGGAGGGAACTCCGCTTCTGCGTTCCCTCCCTTCGTTTTTTGCACATTTTTCCCTCCCCGCCACCGTGGACCAAATGTTGAATGCAATGTGTACTAACCCGGTGGGGAAGACCAAGGACGCCCACGTTGAGGTCTACCCCACCACTGACCTGGTTCATACCCCCCCCCCCCATTACGATTTGGTGTCCCTTCAGGATTTGGCTGCCGGTTCACCACTTCACCATTCCTTTTCCCCCTTCTCCTGACACCTTGCCAACCCCCGTTGCTAGGAGGATTTGGGCATCGCCCCTTTCTATCCTACCATCCAACCAAAGGGTTCATATCCCCGACATCATCCACCCCACTTTCTACAGCACCACTACTCTACAATGGTTTCGGGGATCATCATGTGCCCCCCCCCCCCTTTATTTTAAGCGAACCCCCCCTCCGCATCGAACCCATTCCCGAAACCCGCCTTGGGGTGACGTGCAATTCCCCCAATGACCCCAACAGGGGTGGCCCCTCGCAGCCCCCCCTCAACTTTGTTGATGGGAACGGCTACATTGTGCTTCGGGGGCTGGTGGATGCAAAGGATTGCGAGGTGGGGTGGGGCAAGGTGATGAGGGCGTGGGGCAATGGCGACGAGAAAGTGGTGGGGAAATTTTTTGAGTTGCTGTTCAGCGCCGGGCTGAGCGAGGAGCAGACGAGGGACCCTGCACTCCCCCGGCGTAGGCAAAGCAAAGGCTGTGGGGCAGGCTGTGGGGGGGCCTCTTTTCAAGAACTTCCACCCCGCCCTCGTGGAAATTGTCCCTGAGGTCAGGGACCTCCACCCAATGACGCCGGGCAGCGTCATCGAGGCAAGTGTTGAGAGTGGGCCCCAGCTCCCCCACACCGACATCACCACGCATCGTGAGGCGCCCCCCCCCTAACGGGAGGGACATCTCGGGGGGTCACCCGAGTAGTTTCCTATGTTTTTCATAGGAGTACCAGGTGCCGGTCCGGGCGGAGAGGGAGGTGGCGGAGGTGCACTTGGACACCGTTGAGCTGCAGAGGGGGGACATGCTGCTCATGGTGGCCACCAGCCGCCACCATGGGATGCCTGCCCTCCCGGGCGCCCGGGACGGGCTGCAAGTGGCCCTTTTGAACTTGTGGACCCCCGACGCCAAGCACCGCCACCACCAGCCCAACACCACCCACCTCGACGCCATACCCCCACTTGAGGCCTTGGCCGTTGCTGGGGACTTGTCCAGCTGGGAGTTCCCCAACGCTGACCAAGTGGTGTGGCTGGGGAAGGGGGCCATTGGGAGGGTGGGGTTGTGGTAAGGGGATGTTGCCCAGGCCCTATTCACGGACGCCCGAGGCGCCCTCGTCCCCCCCCCACCCCCCAAGGTGCCCCTACCACCCCACGTTCCTCTCCCGGTCTGCCCTGGCCGACGTCTTGGCCGTCTCGAAGGTGGCCGAGCGGTTGGTGCTCTTTTTCTCCGGGCTCGTGCACCAGTTGGAGGTCACCAAGGACGAGGGTGAGGCGATCCACTTCGCCATCTCCGGTGTTGCCCCCCCCCCCCCCCCCGTCCGGCCCACCACGTTGTGGCACCTAGGGAACACCGCCCCAGCGTGGTGCAGCCCCAAGTGCAGGCGTGCCGGGGCCTGGTTCATCTGTTGCCCGTGCGATTGTATCGTGTGCCCTTTGTGCAATTGTGCAGGTTTGCCTACTTCTTCAACGAATTTGTAGAAGTTCGCACGAAATTCAAACGAATTTCGTACAAATTTCGTGCCCCCGAATGTATGGGGCAGGTGTGTGAATGCAGAAGTTCTTGTGAACGTTGTTCGTACAAAATTCATACGAATTCGTGCGAAGTCGTCCGAAATGTGTACCGCTTGCTTTCGGTTGCACCAATGGCCGTTGCATCGGCGCTCCCTCTTCCTTCAGTGTTACCCCCAATACTTTGCCTTTGTCTCTAGGTGCCATTCCACGCGTGGTCCCCGGAGGTGCGCCACCACGGGCGCAAGTGGTTCACCCCTCATCAGCGGGTGCAGGTGACCGGTGAGGCTAGCGAGCGGGGCAAGGGATGCGGGGCTGGGCGGCCCCTAGCGAGGCCCGAAGTGACTGCAACGACCGGCCCGAGCGATCCGACCGAAGTGCCAGAGATCGCAGCGAGGCGAGCGCGGGTGGGGGGCGTGGGCGCGGGGTGAGGCGCGAGGTGGTTATCCCCATGCCGTCGCGTGAGGACTTGGGCATTGCCCACCTCGACTCCCCTCCGGCCGGGGTCACCCTGGCCGCCAGGCAGCAAGAGTCTGAGCAGACGTGCGCGCCCGGCCCTGACGGGCGGCAAAAGCATCTTACGGCCGTGTGGGAGCTAGCCGTGGAGGCCCAGGGGGGGCAGGCCGACCTCCGCAACCCCTTCCCCTACCCCTTGTGATCAAGGGGGGTTCCAACCTGCCCGAGGGGCAAACGCTGGTGGGCATGTTTGCTTACCAGCTGGCGAGCGGGCACTAGTGGGTGTAGGCGGGGGTGGCGGGGGTGGGGGAGAGGGGTCCGTGCTGTGGCCATGGTCATTCCGCTGGCCTGGGTCGTGGGATCGGACCAGCGGAGGGCGGAGCAGGCGGACGTGGCATGGCCTGCCAAGCGCGTTCGTGTGGGGAACATGCGGGGTAGGGGGGCGGGGGGCGTCATTGACGTCGAGGGGGAGGATGTCGACACCCCCCCATCCCCCGCGGCCCGAAGGGGAAAGCCCCCGCCCTAGCAGACGCAGGTGCCCCCCCTCCCAAGGCCCCCCGTACAAGCACCTCCGCAGAGCACGCGCCACGTGAGCAGGCCGGGGGGGATGTGGCCCAGTGGCTGGAGCAGTAGCAACAGTAGCAGTCGGCGCCGTGGCAGGTCTGGGCGATCTCCGTAGAGGCAGCCGTCAGGGACATGGAGCAGTGCCTTGCTAAGGCGAACGATGAGAAGCGGGCCGCTGAGGTGGAGTGTGACGCCTTTTGCCGCGACAGCGAGGGCCTCACCAAAGTGCAAACCTTGGAGCGGGAGGCGCAACGGGCGAAGGGGGGCAGGGCTCCTCGACGCATAGTAGAGGGGGAGCTGGAGGGCCCGACGGCCGAGAGGGCGGTGGTTGGGGGGGCACCCAACCCCACCGGCACCCGGTTCCTCTTGGCCGGGGAGCAAGCGTGGCATCCACAGGCCGAGGCGGTGCACGGACAGATGTCAGCCGTCGCCACGGGTCTGCGCATGGCACTGCCGCAGAACCAGATGGACGTGGAGGCTGGGACGGGCGCTCCCAATATGACCAGGGTCGCACAGGCCCACAACGGGCTCGTGCAGCAGTACGCACCCCAGCGCCTCACGGCGGCGACGTCGGATGCCAACTTTGGGGCGGAGGAGCAGAGCTCCCAGGGTGTTGTATAGCCCTTGACCTCGGGACGTCCTGTCCCGTATAACCCGCACGAATGATATTTGTACATATGTATATATGTATATATGGACATACAAATACCGCCCAACCCCCCCCCTTTGGCCCCGCCCGCGTGGGTGATTTGAAGTACTTGTGGGGTACCCCCCCCCCCCACGTTGCAAAGTTTGCAACGGAGGTGTCAAGGAACGTCATCCTGTTCTGTGCCTGCTGTTTGCACATCCCGTCTGGTTCTCGTGCGGTTGCCGTGTTGTGCGTCTGTTCTTTTGTGGGGCCCAAGAGGCCTGGTGTACAAGGAGGTTTGAATTTTTTGACGGTGAAAGCAATCGGAAGCGAGCTGTAGGATGTTTCATGTGAAAGAAGGATAAATTCGGTCAGATTCGCACGAACTTCGCACGAAATTCGTGCGAAATCTGTGCAAATTACGTGCGAATTTCGTACGAAATTTGTGGCAACTGCTTGTGAAGTGTTCAGGGAAATTTGGTGAATTCGTACGAAATTCGCAAGAATTTCGTGCGAATTTCGTACGAATCTCATCGAATTTAGTCACCTTGTGCATCGGGACCATAGGGTATTGCGTACCACCCTCCCCATTTCCAGAGGGTTTCCTCCACACACAATGGGGCGTGGTGACGGGGCAGGGTCCAAGGAGCCGTTCCATTTGGTAGCCGATCGCACGCGACGGAGGCGCCTACACGACCTCCAGCAGGTTGTTAGCATGGAGCTTGCAGCACCTTACACCATCAAGTACATGCCCGATACTGGGCAAATAGTCCTTATCCCGGACACAAGAGTTACACGCGCCGTGCAGTATGAGCCCAGCATGGAGGAGAGGTTGAATATGGCCGTTTGGCGGATCTGGTCGTTGCACCTCTCTAGGTCAGAGGCGCAGTACTTGCTGGGGAGCATGACGTACGGTGTGGTATGGGAACAGGTGTACGGCATGCTTCGGAATCCAGCTATACCGGAGTCCCGAGCGTTCACTGCCCATACGGGGGGCAACACGGCCATCCATGGTGCGGCCTGCTACCTCCCTGACCGCATCAGGCATCTGTACAAGTGTCGACCACCCCCACCGTCGGGCATCATGCAGCCTGCGGACCGACGGCTGCATTGGTTGCCTATTGCTGTGGATGGTGCATCGAGGCAAGGGGCCTCGTATGTCCATTGCACGCTGGGTGGGACCGCCAGCCCCAACCAACTATCTAGTTGGTGCCTACTAGGGGGCACCGAAATGTGGGAGACCCTCTACTCGGCCTCCCAAGAATTAGATTTTGACGATGAGTTGCGCAAGGTTGCAACCGTAAGTTTTAAGGATACGGGAGGGAATGATAGGCTGCTATG
The DNA here is from genome assembly GCA_964036045.1 of Eutreptiella sp. 'Long Island Sound 2002'. NCBI lineage: Eukaryota > Euglenozoa > Euglenophyceae > Eutreptiales > Eutreptiaceae > Eutreptiella > Eutreptiella sp. 'Long Island Sound 2002'. The sequence continues at coordinate 45,549,523 of OZ038384.1, forward strand.
TCTCCGGAGCTGCCCCAAGTCGGCTGCAGGGAACCATGTGGTACACCAACCGAACACACACATGCTTGCAAAATTCTCCCACCACGTCTTGCACACCGACTCCCAACTTTTCCCTGCTACTTGATGCTGCCTCACACTGGGATGTTGTAGGCAAGCATCAATTACCTTTCCCCATCCCCTATTCCGCATGAAGTGGATGGCAGCGACACACTCTATCCTTACCTTCCCCTTGCTCATTGCCTTCTCATTGTTTAATGAGGCACAGCTGCAAGTTTTTGCAACAAGCCATGCCTCATCTAAAATTGGCTGCAACATGGTGCGTGCCACAGTGGCCGGTGCGTTACGTGTCAATTGTACAACTAGGTCCCTTGTCCCGTTGATGCCGCACAACAAGACACAGAGGACCCCATGGAGGCCATAATCAGGGACTCGCCTATCCCCCTTAATGGTCCTATATATAGCCCCAATGGCAACAACCCCTATCCAGTCCGCGTCTATTGCACTTGTTTTGGCAAAGGCAGCAAGGCAAAGAGCACGGCTCCGCATGTAGAACCAACACACCGTGGGCCCGGGGGATTCTTCCTTCCAGTTTTGGCTCCCCGCAATGAGCACCTGCGCTTTCCCATCTGCACACATAAAAAAAAGGGACCGATAGCCATGGGTGCTGCCCACAATGAGCTCCAGTGGGGCAAACTTCTCAGGACGCATCTTTGGATCAACCACTTGTATTTTTTTTTGCAAAGATGTGGAGAATTTTGTCAAAGTTCACCTGCTTTGCCATGGAGGAGAGTCACCGGAGGCGGAAGCGCATGTTGCGCAATAGCGGGGGCCTAAGCCTCCTCGGGGGCAACCTAGGAGTGCAAGTGGTGCAATTGATACTAGCCTGGCGGCGCATGGATGGGATGCGACCAAAAGGGCACACCATGGGCAAGGGCCCCTCAGTGTACAAAGGTACGCGAGCTGTACAAGAAGACGGCTTCTAACCGACATGCCACACCTTCAAACCCTAGAGCGGCGGTTCCAATGTCGCAAGAGACGGATATGAGAATACAACACAACCCCGAACCCTTCTTGCCTGTGGCTAGGGTGCATGCAGGGGTGCATTGGGGGGCGGGGGTACTCTGGGTTGTAGCGCAAATGAGGGGGCGGACAAGGGTAATGGTTGCATGATTTTGTATGAATTCGCTCGAAATTCGCTCGAAATGCGTACGAAATTTGTGCAAATTTCGTACGAATTCGTACGAATGCCTGATGGATGAATTCATGGATCGGCTAGAGGATTGCCGGGTTTTGCCACTTTTTGTTTTCGGCGCCGTTTGGGCATGGTGGATGCGTTGGAGGCGGGATTTTCACTAGATAATATATAATGAAGCTGGGGCATGAATTTTACCGCCTGAACTCCCTCAGAAGAAACCTAAAATGTGGTGTTTTCCTCGCAAGAACCTCAAAATTCGGATAAATTGGCGCGAATATGCATCCCCCACTGAAACGGCCATTTATCCCCCATCCACGAAGGGTACATTCTATCACTCGTAGACACTCCAGAGGCAACGGCCATCCCTTGGGCGGCACTCCACGTCCCCCGAGCTGATGTGCCCGCTCCGTTGCGGGCTCCCATCCCCCGTATGCCGTCTTTAGGCATTCACCGCCGCCTGGGCAGAGCTCCCCGTCCCCCCTGGGCGAGGAGCCCGTGCCAACGTGGTCCGCCATCGGCCACAGGCGTAACTTAGGCAGCGACCACGTCCTTGCCCGGACTCCCCGTCCCTCCAGCCGCTGGGCCCGCACTGATGGGGGCTAGCATCCCCCAGTGGGGCTCATTAGGCAGCGCCCACGTCCTTGGCTTGACTCCCCATCCCCCTCGTCGGTGGGCCTGCATTGTTGAGGGCTACCGTCCCGGACGCGCACTCATTAGGCAGCAACCACGTCCTTGCCCGGACTCCCCGTCCCTCCAGCCGGTGTGCCCGCACTGATGGGGGCTAGCATCCCCAGTGGGGCTCATTAGGCAGCGCCCACGTCCTTTGCTGGACTCCCCATCCCCCTCGTCGGTGGGCCTGCGTTGTTGAGGGCAACCGTCCCGCACAGGCACTCATCAGGCAGCAACCACGTCCTTGGCAGGACTCCCTGTCCCCCTTGTCCCTAGGCCCGCTCCGATTGCGGCTGCCAGCCCCCACAGGCTTTCTTTAGGCACCGGCTCCCGCCAGGGCAGGACTCCCCGTCCCTCCAGCCGGTCGGCCTGCGCCAATGGGGGCTATCGTCCCCCACAAGCACTCTTTAGGCTGCGACCACCTCTTTGGCATGTCTCCCTGTGCCCCTCAGCTAGTGGGCCCGCGCTGATGGGGGCTGTGATCCCCCATAGGCGCCTTTGAGGCAGCGACAAACGCTTAGGCAGGACTCCCCGTCCCCCCAACCAGTGCGCCCGCGCCGATGGGGTTGTGGTTCCCCAGAGGCGCTAATTAGGCGGCAACCACCGTCTTGGCCGGACTCCCCATCCCCCTAGCCAAGTAGCCCACACCGATGGGGTCCGCCATCCCCCACAAACCCTCATTAGGCAGCGACCACCTCCTGCGTAAGACTCCCCGTCCCCCAAGCCGGTGGGTCCGCGCCGATGGGGGCTACCATCCCGCATAGGCGCTCTTTAGGCCGCGACCACCTCCTTGGCAGGACTCCCCATCCCCCTAGCTGGTGGACCCGCGCCGATGGGGGCTTACGTCCATTGTGCGCGTTGTTTAGGCAACAACCACGTCTTGGGCGAGACTACCCGTCCTCCCAGCTGATGGGCCCGCGCCATCTGGGGCTGCTATCCCCCGTGGGCGCTCCTTCGGCAGTGACAACGGCCTGGGCAAGACTCCCGGTCGCCCCAACAGGTGGGCCCGTGGCATTGGGGGCTTGTACCCCCGCAGGCACTCTTCAAGGAGCTGCTACCGCCTAGGCGAGACTTGCCATCACCCTAGCCGACAAACCCGCACCGATGGGGTCCGCCATCCCTCACAGGTGCTCATTGGGCAGCGACCACGTCCTCGGGAGGACTTCCCGTCCCCCTAGCCGCTGGGCCCGCGCCGAATGGGGATGCCATCCCCCACAGGCGCTCTTTAGGCAACGGTTGCCTCGTGAGCCGGACTGTCCGTCCCCCCAGCCGGTTGGCCCGCGCCAATTGGGGCTACCATCCCCCACGGGCGCTCTTTAGGCCGTGACCACCTCTTGGGCACGACTCCCCGTCCCCCGAGGCGGTGGGCCGACACCTATTGGGGTTGCAATCCGCTAAAGGCGCTCTTAAGGCAGGACCCACGTCCTTGGCAGGACTCCCCGTCCCCCTAGCCCGTGGGCGCGCGCCGATGAGGGTTCCCGTCCTGCACAAGCGCTAATTGGGCAACGACCACCACCTTGGCCGGACTTCCCGTCCACCTAGCCAAGCACCCCGTGCCGATGGGGGCTACCATCCCCCATAGGCGCTCATTAGGCAGCGACCACCTCCTTAGCAGGACTCCCCATCCCCCAAGCTGGTGTACCAGCGCCGATGGAGGATACCATCCCCCATAGGCGCTCTTTAGGCAACAACAACGTCCTGGGCGAGACTACCTGTCCCCCTAGCGGATGGGCCCGCGTTGTATGGGGCTGCTATCCCCCTTGGGCGCTCGTTCAGCAGTGACAACGGCCTGGGTAGGGCTCCCCGTCCCCCCACTTGGTGGGCCCGTGCCATTGGGGGCTTGCACCCCCGTAGGCGCTCTTCAGGGAGCGGCTACCGCCGAGTCGGGACTCCTCGTCCCCCTAGCTGAGGAACCCGCGCCAATGGGGTCCGCCATCCCGCACAGGCGCTCATTGGGTAGCGACCACGTCCTTGGTAGGACTCCCCGTCCCCCCAGCCGCTGGGCCCGCGCCGAATGGGGCTGCCATCCCCCACAGGCGCTCTTTCGGCAACGAGTGCCTCGTGAGCCGGACACCCCGCACCCCTAGCCGGTTGGCCCGCGCCAATTGGGGCTACCATCCCCCATAGGCGCTCTTTAGGCCGCGACCGGCTCTTTGGCACGACTCCCCGTCCCCCGATCCGGTGGGGCCACACCCATTGGGGTTGCAATCCCCCATAGGCGCTCTTAAGGCAGCGCCCACGTCCTTGGTTGGACTTCCCGTCCCCCTAGCCCATGGGCCCACGCCGATGAGAGTTGCTGTCCTGCAAAGGCGCTAATTGGGTAACGACCACCGCCTTGGCCAGACTCCCCGTCAACCTAGCCAAGCACCCCGCGCCAATGGGGCCCGCCATCCCCCACAGGCGCTCATTAGGCAACGACCACCTCCTCAGCAGGACTCCCCATCCCCCCAGCCAGTGTACCCGTGCCCATGGGGGCTACCATCCCCCATAGGCGCTCTTTAGGCAGCGACCACGTCCTTGGCAGGACTACCCGTCCCCCCAGCTTGTGGGCTCGCACCGATGGGGGCTGGCGTCCCCAACACGCGCTCATTAGACAGTGACCACGGCGTGGGCCGGACTCCCCGTCCCCACCTCCGATAGGGCCTCTGTAGGGAGGGGCTACCACCTAGGCGGGACTCCCCGTCCCCTTAGCCGATGGGCCTGCGCCGTGTGGGGCTTCTATCCCAGGGAGCTGCCAAGGGAGGGTCGGCGAGGAACGTCCCCCAAAACGAGGTGTTATTGTATGCCTAACGTAGCGGACCACATTTATGGGGGGTGTTTATGGGGTAAAAAACAGTGTAGAAGAACTATTAGGGGCCCTGTGGGCGGGGAAGGGAATCATTTGTGTTTGGGCAGGAACCCTCCTAGCGACCCCTTCCTAGACCCTTCGAAGACCTTTCCTACACCCCTTCCTAGTTGGAACCCCCCTTCCTAGACCTTTCTCGGACCCCTTCTAACCCACGATTCCCGCCTTATCGCCCATAAACCCGCTTTTCTATGATCCTCCCTTTGCATGGAAGGTTCCCCTCGTGTAACCATGTCCGGCTGTCGCTTCGCCACTGGTTGGATCAAGGCTGTCATAGACCCCACCAGCACACGTGGGTGCTCGCTTAACGACTTTTAGTTGTTCCACGACACTGTCTCCGCCACCGCCACCGCCCTGACTTGGCGAGCCGCAACCACCATTGGCCGGCTGTGCATCACCAAGTCCGTCCTCCACGACCTGCACCCTTGCGTGCTGTCCGACCTCATCGCGGAGACGGTGCGCCGCAAGCCAACCATCGCTGCCTTCCACCTGCCGCCCACCCTTACGGACTAAGGGTCCCTTGTTGAGTCGCTGGCCACCCGCATGCCCAGTGACCACACCCGCATCCACGGCCACTACATGGCCGCCCATGCAGTGGATGCCGACCCCCCCCGCAAGCCTCCGCTTTGCCTCCACCAAGCCCAAGCCCGCCACTTATCAAGCAGGCCTGGCACAAGGACGCGGCCAAGAGGAAGTTGTTCCTCATTGACCCCCGGCAATCCGGGGAGGAGACCCTCCCCACCTACTCTCTGCCCTGCCGTTCCCAATGGGAGTGGATGGGGACGTGCCCGGGTTGACGGTCCACAGCGCCTACACTGCCTAGTGCCTTCTCACCATGCCGGTGACCGCCACACCTCCCGTCATCCCCCACGATGATCTGGTTGTGGAGGTTGCGGCAGAATCCCCCGGTAACAGCGATTGTACCCACGCGACCCCGGCTGGTGACTCAACGGCGGACCTCCTCCTTCATGGATCAACGTGGAGAAGATAACCCACAAGGAACCCCTCTTCATTGGCATGCAATGGACAACCCAAGGCCGAGGGAAGACGCAGGCGGACATTGCAACGAATTGGGCACATACGTCATCATCCGGGATGTTCATCAAGACAGCCCAAAAGATGGAGAGGGCGACACCATCGGCCGGGAGTGAGGATGCACGAAAGTGAGGATGTGGAAGCTGATGTACCTGAGAGATGCTCTTGATGCACCCTTGTGCCATCACATACGCGCCTTCACGCGGTTCACCATGGGGTTCAACCACAGCAAAGTCCACAGCCGGATGTGATCCTCCCCCTGCGGATGCCGCGGACATGTCTGCTGCCTTCCCCCACACCATCTTGCAGTCTGGTGGGTCCTCGGTTCGGCCAGCAGCGGGGCCGTTGTGGTTGAAAATGCGGGCCCAGCGATCATCCGCAATACCCAAAGCCTCTTTGTGGGTGTCCTCCGCTTCTTGCGGTGTCCAAAAGTTGCGCCGCAAGAGGTGTTATGGGGTTTTGCGGGCCGTCCACACACACCGTGTCCTACGCCACCACCCACCACATCACGCCTCCATTCCGGGCATTCAAGACCAAGGTGACTTGTGGAGTTGTTGGATCCCACCGGAACCCCACTCTGAGAAGTGTTTTGGTTGTGGTGTACAAGTTCATTTGCCGAGAACACAGTGGTCTAGAGTGGTCTAGAGTCTCGGAATCACACGTGTGGTGCACACCGACACCTTGAACGTCTGCTGGCAATTGTATGAGGCGCGGCAAGGCCGCGGTGAGGCCGTTGTGAAGCGACGCAAGCGTGTTGGATGACGTTCAGACCAACACCACCATGGGACAATAAGATTCAAGAAACACAAACGGCCATGGCATTTTTTGTACACGGACACGAAGGGTGATAGAAAGGGTCTAGGAAGGGGGGTCCCGGCTGGGAAGGTTCATGGGGAGGGTCCACGAAGGGGGGGTTGCTGCCCAAAGTTGACAACCACCAACCCGGCACCCCACATTTTGCAAAGTAGGCCCATTGAAGGTGCGGTGTTTGTGTTCAAGGTGCTTGGGTGCGATCATAATTTGTAGGAGTACAAAACCCCTAGGAAGGGGGGGGTTCCTAGCACATCCTTCCTTGGCAGCACCACACCCCCGTAGGCACTCTTCAGGCAGCAACCGCTTGGGCAGGACTCCCCGTACTTTCAGCCAATTAGTCCCGCGCTTTTGGGGGCTGCTATCCGTTGTGGGCGCTCCCTAGGCCGTGGCCACCACCCGGGCAAGACTCCCCGTCCCCCAAGCCAATGGGCCGGCGCCGTTGGGGGCTTTTATTCATTGGAGGCGCTCTTGTGCAGCGGCCACCACCTGGGCGGGACCCGTGAGCCGATGGGCCCCCGCCGTTGGGCGGTGTCATCCCCCGTAGGCCGTCCTTAGGCATCGACCGGCGCCCGGGTAGATCTCCCCGTCCCCCCAGGTGTTGGGCCCACGCCGTTGGGGGTTGCAATCCCCCCTTAGGCGCTGTTCACGCGGCGACCGCCGTGTGGGCGGGACTCCCGGCCCCCCCGGCCAGAGGGCCGCCCTTGGTACACGCTAGAATACCCAATCTCGTTCTAGCCTAGAACCGGCTAGAGCGGCTAGAACGAAAAACAGAGGGGGATACCCCCCCCCCGCAGGGGGGGGGGGGATGAGGTCCAACCTGGACCTCCCTATCCATACTCGGGGGCCCATACTTTTTTTTTTCACAATTTCACTGTTTTCACCCGATTTCCGAGGCCAAAAATTTTTCGTTCTAGCGGCGTTCTAGCGACGTTCTTGCGAGCGTTCTAGAATGTCGCTAGAAAGCCGCTAGAACGGTTCGCTAGAACGCCGCTAGAACGATATATGTGAATGCCCCGCCACTCCTCAAAGAGAAGCTGCCCCGGCTACCATGGCCAGCCGTGGCCAATCACAGGGTCCCGATGCTGGACCTGACTCACGGAGCGCCGGGTTCCCCCCCCCCCCCCCACCCCCTGGTTAGCCCGGTTAGCCCCCCACCGCACCCCATTGGTCACTTGGAAGGTCACTTGGCAGGCCGGCGCCGTGTCACTTGGTGGTGGGTTAGCCCGATTAGCCCGGTTACCCCGATTAGCCCCCCTGCCCCCCCTGGCCCCCATTCGCGAGTCGCGACACGCAGGTTACCCCTCCTGCGTGGTGGGGGGTTGCCGGAGCTCATCCTTGCTCCCGGCACCCCCCTTCTCACCCCCATCCCCCCTGTCCCCTTCCTTCTCACCCCCCTTGTCACCCCCCGCCTCAGCCCCCTTGTCACCCCCCTCCCCCTTGTCACCACCCTCGTCCCCCTCGTCATCCCCGTCATCCCCGTCGTCCCTGTCGTCCCCGGCCTCCAAGGCCTCCCGGAGGTGGGCCTCCGCTTCCTCCCGGGTGAGGAAGAGGAGGTCCCCCGCCACCCGGAAGGTGCCCCCCTCTTTCTCCCGCTTCCTCTTCTTCCCCTTCTTCCCCTTCTTCCCCCCCTCCCCCTCCCCATTGGACCCCTGCGACACCACCCACCACTCCCCCGGGTCCAACTCCTCATCCCAATCCCCCAACACCGTCACTTGGCCGACGGTCCCCCCAGTGCCCCCCTCCGCCCAAGGGACATACCGGGTGTCCCCCACACCCGGCACGTTCCCATAGGGGTCCCGGCCCCTTTCTTGCATAGGGGGGGGCTGGGGTTTTGGGGGGGGGTGGCTTTGCCCTTGCCCTTGGCTTGCGGCCTGGTCTTGGGCTTGGGCTTGGGGGGGGGCGCCTCTTCTTCGTCGCTACTCTCGAAGTGGCGGGGTTTTTCCTTGGGGGCCTTGGGGGAGGGTTTGGGGGCATTGGGGGGGGGCGTCTTCCCCCCGCTGCTGGTGTTGCTGCTGCTGCTGCTGCTGCTGCTGCTGCTGCTGGTGCTGCTGCTGCTGCTGTCATCCCCCCCCGGTCCTGCAACCTGGCCCAACCCTTGCGCTGCGGGTCCATGCCCCGTGCACTCCTGCCCGATTTCCACCTACCCAAACCCTCCAGCACCGAGAGGGCCAAATCGGGGCTCGTCCCCAACATCCGGCTCAACTCGGTGACCCCCACGAGGCGCGTCCGCCCCGCACCATCGCGCCACTCCACGTGCACCCCGCGGGGGTCGCCTCCACACGTCTGCACGCTGACAACTTGAAGAGACAAACATAATGCAGGAGCGTTCTAGCGGCGTTCTAGGCAACTGTTCTAGCGGGGTTTTAGCGACGTTCTAGCGGCGGCGGCATGGCGGTGGCTAGATCAGCGCTAGAACGGTTCGCTAGATCAACGCTAGAACGCAATTGACATACCGTGCCTTGGCGGGCCAGGGCGGGGGAGATGGCCCCCAGTGCCTTGGCGAAGGCGTCCGCGGGGTTGGGGGGGTGCGGCTGCGGGGGGCCGCCAGCGGGGGCTGCGGCGGGCTTGGGCTTGGGCTTGGGCCGGGTGTTGATGCCGTGCACCACCCCGGCATACCCCCCCCGGTTCGCCGCCTCGGGGTTGAAACCCCCGAAGTCCAGCAGCGCCGACCAGGTCGGCGTCCAGACCCAGGCCTTCTCCACCCACTCAACCCCCCCCAAGCCCAGCCTCTGCCAGCAGTGGGCGACCAATCGCCAGTGGGTGCCCCCCCCCTTTTTCCGCTCGGGGGTGAAGATGTTGGTTTGCGCCAACTCAAACATCTTCACCCCCATTTCGGGGGGGCCCCCACCTACCCCCACCGCTTATTCCCCTGCCCCGGCAACTCACGTTGCCACCCCCACGACCCCTCGACCACCCCCAGGCGCAGGGGCTTGTCCAGGTGGACGACCCCCCCCCCCCGTCCACCCATACCCACCGCCCCGCCCCCAACAGCCGGTGGTGCACCCGCACCAACATAAACCGGAGAGTCCATACCGGACTCTCCGGGGCGACGAGGAGGGGGGTGTCCAGGTTTGGGGGGTGGGGGCCAGCCAGGACTGCCGGGTCCCATGGCAGGTCCTGGAGGGCCCCCGCAGCCCTCGACCCCATCAACCCCCTGAGCCAGCCGGCGCGGGAATCCAAGAACCCTTTGAGCTCTCCCCGCGCCTCCTCGATGTCCGCCGGTTCCTCCAACGCCGCCGCCCCCTTCCGGGCTACCAAAGGGGGAGGGGGTGGCGACGGTGGATGTTGGGCTTGGGGTAGGGGCTTGGGCTTGGGCTTGGGCTTGGCGAGGGGGGCTTTGGGGTGCGGGGCCTGCTCGGCCTTCGGCTCCTCCGCCGCACGCCTGTCTGCCTCCAGGATTTGCGCAATCAGCGCCTAGGTCGCTGCGATCTGTAGCACCTGAGCGTTCTAGCGGCGTTCTAGGCAACTGTTCGAGCGGCGTTCTAGCGACCGTCTAGCGGCCCATCGTGCTGCCTAGATCAAGACTAGAACGATTCCCTAGATCACCGCTAGAACGCACAGCACGAAATATACCTGCCTCACCAGCTCGTCCAACTGCTCCCGCGTAGCCATTTGGATTGAAATATTCTGGTTCAGGGAAGCCTGCATGTGACCTTGGCCCCTCCTTACCTCCATGGCATCCCTGCTCGAGCATGGCACTTGCGACCGCGGCCCCCCATGCACAACCCACGACACGTCAAAGTACACAAACAACCATGTCATGCACTGCGCTTGCACATTGGCCTCCCTGTGGATGGCCGACAATTGACGACCCGACACCTCGTCCACCCCCTCCACCCGCCGCCCCCCCCCCCCCCCGGTTGCTGTGCTCGTTGTGACCATGTTTCAGAAAGCGGTTAATGCTTTCCGAAATGTCACCGGAGAACATAGCCAGGCCAAACGGCTTGATGTTCTGCAACATGGTATCTACATCCTGCTCAAGGAGTAGATACCATGATGCTGTTCCAGCAGTGCAGTGTCGCCGGAAATCGCGCGCAATAGCAGCACAATTCAAAGGGTTAGGGCCTTGATATGTACAATAGAGGGCCTGCAGCAGGTCGCACATGTTCGCCATGGCCTTGTACTTGGCCGTGCTTGGCCTAATGCCGAGGCACTTAGCAATATCCGGCCATGCGTCAAAAAAATTGGCCGTGTCCTCCCCATCCGGGGATGCTGACCCATAAACGCTCCACTTTGCACGCCTCTCCGACAGGAGAACTTGCAGTTCTCGACGGAACGCAGGGGTGACCATCCTAGCCTCCCGATCGACAAACTCCCCCAACAAGCGGCCTATGGCCATTGTCAAGTGCAAAATGCACAAGACGACCCAGGCACGTGGCAATTTCAAAATGGGCTGCGTACTGCAGCCGGCGGCTTGCAAGGATGGCGTCCCAAGGAGGAAGGCCGTGTAGTTGGCCTCATCACCCTCCATGGTCCGGGGGTTAGCACTACCCTCCCAAGTCTTCGTTGGGGCGGTCCATATGTGCTCATTGAACATGGAGCCCACTTGGGGGCATGTGGACACCCCGATCACCCGTCGCATCCACGGTTATTCCCCCCGAGGATCACCTTTGCTTACTCCTTGGAGGCCCCCCTTTGGACCAGCCCCGTGTCGATGATCTCTTGAATCACCTAAACACGAGACATGGGGGGTGGTTAATTTCGTCCTAGTCTAGTCCAATCTAGCGACTAGCGAGCCGTGTTTGAGGCCGACTAGATCAAAACTAGAATGAGTGAAAGGCACTAGGTGACAGGAGTACCTCCCAATTGCTCTTCCACAACGTCCCAAGGGTCTCCATGGCCTTGTCATCGCAATTGGCCGTGCTCAACACCCAAAGGCCCGCTGGGGAGCGGGCCAAGCGCTCGAAGTTGGCCAAGGAGATGGTGAGTTGGGTCCAATTGCCCTCTGCCACGGGGTAGGCATCTCCCCGGACGATGAACGTCAACGGGAAGTTGGGGTTGATTGACCGCACCAAGCCCGGCCGGGACAGGATGTATGTGACCCATGAGGCGAAGGGCCATGAGATCCCGGTGGCCTTGGGCAACACCGTGGCAACGGGGTTATCCAATTGCACCGGGGCGACCAACTCCTTCCAACGGGCTTGGAAAGCCCGCTCGGTACAAATTGGACGGGAGTAGGGGCCACTAGGGACGGTGCGGTGATACTCCAACTTACGGAGCGTGTAGAGCTCCGAGAGGGTCATCCACGAGGACTTGGGGGCCCTCATGTTGAGCACTAGTTCACACATGGTGGTGGGGGGAAGTAGGGAGGCGGCGTATGCCTCAACGGCGGCCTTGCATGCCTCACCCGTGGTTCGGGTAGAAGTGGCGGAGTTCACATGTTGGACGGCGTTGTTGAATTGCTGCCGTGCTAGGGGGCATGATAGCGCCCACGTGGCCAAGTAATGGCCCACCCGCTCATCCTTGAGGTTTGAGGCCCCAGTCAACTCCCGTAGTGCCTTGGACAAGAGGGAAGTATCCTTCCCGGGTGAGGAGGGAGCAAGGGGGGTAGTGGCGGGGCGTTTCATTGCAAAGAAATGTGCAATATCTAAGCTGGAAAGAAGGAAGCATGGAACAATGCACTACGGACAATAGCAAGCAAGCATGCACGCACGCACGCACGGAACAATGAAGAAATTGGGATATGTTGGTAGACATTATATCGTTCTAGTATTGATCTAATCTAGGCTACAACGTTCTAGCTAGAGCGTTCTAGGCTAGAACGAGATTGGGTTCTCTAGCGTGTACCAAGGGCGGTACCATGGGGGCTGCTATCCCTTGTAGGCGCCCTTTAGGCAACGACCACCGCCTTGGCAAAGCTCCCCGTCCCCCATTTTGGGGGGTCTCTGCCATTGGGGGCTACCGTCCCCCGTTACGCGCTCTTTTGATTGCGACCGCCACATGGGTGGGACTCTGTGTTCCCTCACCCGGTGGGCCCGTGCCGTTGGGGGCTAATATCCCCCTGCAGGCGCATTTACGCAGCGACTAACGACTGCGCAGGACTCCCCGTCCCGCCTGCCCGTGGGCCCGCGCCGTTTTGGGGGCTGCTATCCCCTGTAGGCGCCCTTTAGGCAACGTTCACTGCCTGGGCAAGGCTCCCCGTCCGCCGAGATGCTGGGTGTGCGCCGTTGGGGGTTGATATCCCCCCTTAGGCGCTCTTCAGACAGCGACCGCCGCATTGGCGGGACTCCCCGTACCCCTAGCTGGCGGGCCTCCGATGATGGGGGTTGATTTCCCCCCCTAGGCAGTCCTTAGGCAGCGTCCACCGCTTTGGCAGGACTTTCCGTCCCCCCAGTTGGAGGGTCCGCGTTGTTGGCGGCTACTATCCCTCGCACGCGCTCTTTAGGTGACGACCGTCGCCTCGGCAGCTCCTTGTTCCCATGAGGTGGTAGGCCCGCGCCGCTAAGGGCTACTATCCCCCGTCAAGCGCTCTTTAGACAGCAACCGCCGCATGGGTGGGTCTCCCGGTCCCCCCAGCCGGTGGGCCCGCGCCGTTGGTGGCTAAGGCCCCCTTGTAGGTGCTTTTTAGGCAGCAACCGCCGACCGGCCAGGAACCCCCGTCCCCGAGCGGGTAGGCCCGCGTCTGTTAGGGGCTACTCATTCTCCGTTGGGCGCTTTTTTGGCGGCTACGGCCGCGTGGGTAGGACCCCCTGCCCCCCCCCTCCCCCGCCGGTGGGCCTGCGCTTGCCGGACCTTCTGCCCCCCATGGGCGCTTTTTAGGTAGCGGGGGCTGCCCGAGCAAAACTCCCCGTCCCCCAAGGCGGTTGGCCAATTCAAATGGGGCGCGCTATACCTTCATAGGCGCTCCTTGGGCCGTGCCGTGCCAGGCAGAGCAATGCCGCGATAAGTATACTGCCGTGTAGACTCTTAAGGTCGGCCGCAGAAGGCCATCCCCGCGAGTGTTGGAGAAGGAGCTGGCACCTCGGCACCGGGCGGCTCGGTTTTAAGGGAACGCGATGCCCACGGATGGGCTGCCCCCTACCCATCCCCACTCTCGTTGTGTAGCCCAATGACACAACGTGCTGCCCACCGCGCCCACCAGCCCCTATGCGCAGCGCCTTCCCATGCCAGGAGGGCCTCTGGTACCGCACCTTGCGGGGTCCCCTAGCTACTCCGGGACGGCGCCCCCCTATACCCACAACCCCTACGCGCCTCGTCCGCCGCAGCTCGAGATTCACCGGGAGCCGGCCTACCTAGCCTATTACTTGAGCCAACCGCGTTATGGGCTACCCCCACCGCCCCCAGCGCCCTCGCCGCTGCTGGTAGCGCCGCCCCCGGATGTGCGTGACCGCCACCCGGGCTACCTGTGTGGCCACGTGGCAGGCCTGGACGGCCTAGAGCACCTTGCATCCCCCAAGGTGACCACACAACCGGCGCACCAGGGCGCTAGGCCTGAACGTAGCGCTACGGCGGTCGGAGGAGACACCGGGGCGCCCCAAGCAACGCCACTGCATGCCGGAGAACCCCGGACGATCACCGCCCTCTTACGCCCACGGAGGCACCAAGTAGACACCCGGAACCCGTTCATTGGCGCCCCCCCCCCCGGAGAGGCGACACTGGGAGCCCCGGGGCGAGATGTATGGTAGCCCCGGAAGATATGATGATGCGGCGGACCGCCGTGTCTTCTGTACTTTGGAGCGCTATGATGTGCCACTGTTGGTGAGGCGAGTCGCCAATGGCCCGGGTTAGGACCGCCGTGGTGATGATGGTGCCTCCGCCTGCTGTAGCAGCCACTCTGACAGCGGCCCGACTGGCCTGGCCTGTGAGGAAGGTTCACTAGGAGATTCACTAGGAGCCAGCCTACCCAGCCTACTACTTGAGTGAACTGCGTTATGGGCTGCCTCCACCGCCCCCAACGCTCTCGCTGCTGCTCGTAGCGCCGCCCCCCCATCAGCATGACCGTACCTGCGAGGCCACGTGGCGGGCCTGAACCACCGTCCGAGGCACCCTACGCCCCCCAAGGTAACCACACAGCCGGCGCACTAAGCCGCTAGGCCCGAACCCAGCGCAACGGCGGTCGCAGGGAACACCCGAGCGCCCCAAGAAGCGCCACTGCAAGCGGCAGAGCCCCGGGATGATCGCCGCCCTCTTGCGCCCATCGAGGAGCCAAGAAGACACCTGGAATCCGTTCACCCCCTAGAGGGGACAGTCGGAACCCCCGGGGTCAGGTGTATGGTAGCCCTGGCAGATATGTTCCTGCGGCGGACCGCCGGTTCTTTTGTACCTTGGAGCGCTATGATGCGGCCCTATTGGGCAAGTTGCCGGTGGCCGGGGTTACGACCGCCGCGGTGATGACAGTGCCTCCGCCCGCCGCGGCAACCACCTTGATCGCGGCCCGCCTGGCCCCATCTTTGAGGAAGGGCCCGAGGCCCAGCAGGGTGGCACCCACTGGCATTGCCGCCGTTCCCCAAGGCCGGAAACGGCCCGGCGTCTGCGCTCTAACACCTCAGACGCCCGCCGCCGACCGGACGGGGAGCCTAAGATGGCCGGCCACGCCCGTCCTTCCCATATCAAGCTAGAGCAAACCTCGCGCAAACACAAGCGCCGGGATCGCAACGCCCAGGAGGCTGAGGCGCGATAGGCCGCGGCGGCCCACCGCGGGCCACCAGGCCATGCCCCCATGAGGACCTGCCCCGGACCTGCCATGCAGACAACGCTGGGCCTTATGGCCCACCTCCCGCCGGTTGTACAATGTCCTCGGGATGCGAACCCACGAACGCCCCACAAAAAGCAGGCGAAGGCCACCGAGACCACCTCAGGTCTAAGGCGCGAGGCGGACACGCCCCCCGGTTGTGCTTGACCGGCCCCACATGAGCACTGCAACATGGATGCGCTTACTGTCCTCCATCTGCAGCACCTCCTTGCAAGGTGGAGGTGCTGCCACCTTGCAAACCGCTTCATGTGGATGGGCGGAGCGGTGGGGGTGGCGTAGGCCTCCTCGGGGGATGAGATGCATGGGTATCTCACATTCCGCTCGCACGCACATGCGGTGGCTGCCTCTGGCGTGTTTACTGTAGTGACCTAGATTAAAGTCAATATGTTTAATATTTGCCCAAAAATTAACACGTTAATCTCAAGTTTCAATTTTTTTAGGGGGGGTTAGGGGGTTTGCCATGAAAATTATGACACCCACGGGTTGCCTTACGGGCTTGGGTGTCATTTTCCCCCGGGGGTTGGTGGGGGGGTCCTACCCATGTGGTTGTTTCAAAATTTTAAAACGGCTCTTGGCTTTAATTTTGTTTTTCATTTTTCCATTAATATTTGAAAAGTGAAAAATTAAAGGGTCGCCGGCATTAATATTAATCTCACAAATATTAACTCATTTCCCCAAATATTAACCCTCTCAACAATGGCACAACGCAACATGGAATGCATCATGTGTGTGTTTATGTCTCTTGTCCATGGCCATTGTGGCCCCTTGGGTCCCTATCCGGGCCCTCATACCTCGTGGGACCCCGTAGTGGGGTCCCACATCTTTGCGGGTCCGGACGGGGGGTTAGTGGGGTTAGTGGGGTTAGTTGGGTTAGTGGGTTCGTTGGTAGGGTTTGCTTTCGGGGGGTTAGGCGTTTCGTTTATGGGGGTGGGGGGTTTGGTCTTCTTTTGGCCCTCTTTCTTTTGGGCCTCTTCGCGGTGCCGCTCGGCCTCCTCGGGGGTGGGGAAGAGGAAGGAGCGGTTCACCTCATAGAGGGTGGTGCCGCCCGTGTATTCCACCCAAACGGCACCGTACTTCCGCCCGTGGATACCACGGACGGTGCCCCTCTCTACCCCTTTGGGGTAGGGTACGTGGACGACGGTCCCGATGATCGGATCCTCGGGACGGTCGTCCTTCTTCTCGGCACCCTTGGGGGTGTCGGTCTTGGTGGGGGGTGGGGGGGGGTTTGTGGTGGCGGTCTTGGGGGGGTTGGTGGGTTTGGGGGCGGGGACGGCCTTCGTAGGCCGTGCGGTGTTGCTGGTGGGGGGGGGTTCCGGCCTTTTGGGCCGGGGGATCGCCCCGTCGTCTCTTTCGTCGGACGACTCGAAAGAAAACTTTCGTTTCTTGGGGGCGGGTTGGGGGGGGATTGGGCTTTGCTTGGGGGGGGGGGGTTTGGGGCGGTGGTGGTGGACGCCTCCCCCCCCCCCCTCCTCCCCCTCGCTCACCCCGCCCCCACCCATGCTCCCCCACATCTCCTCATCCTCCTGCCCCGCGTACCCCACCTCTTGCATCGGAGCCCACTCCGCGGGCCGGAAGTGGCGCGGCGCCACCCATACGCCGCTCACCACGCGCCAAGTCTCCCAATCGTGGAGACCTCGCAAGAGAGCAAGGCCCCAGGGTGGGACTCGGGCCACGATGCGGTGGAGGGACCCCAAGGGTACTTCCTGGGATCCTTCAGCGTCTCGCCAGGCCACCCGGATGGGCCTGGCATTCGTCGCGTTGACCACGACGTCAATAACCTGAAAAAAAATGAAAAAAAAATTAATTTTTTCGGCGATATTTTTAATTTTTCCACTTTAATATTAACTCTTAACTTTTAATATTTCGACCGGCGTTGCAAAAATGAAATATTAATCTCGAGAAATTAAACGTGGCGTCGTAAAAATTAATGCACGCACGCAAAACACATACCTCAAAACTCCCGTTCACTCCGCCTGCCTGAACTGCCCCCATGGCCTCCTGGAAGAGCGCTGCGGCACTGGGGGCCTCCAGAGGGGCCACAGTGGCTCCCGCGCTGGCCATTGGGGCCGCCTGGGCCCTCGGTTTGGATGCGGTCGCGGCCGTGGTCGCCGACTTCACGGCGCGGGACTGGGGGACCAAGCCCTCGTACGAGGGCTGGCACCCCGGGTCGTAGATGGGGCGGGGCAGGGCCAGCACAGTGGCTTGGTCCACCCCGAAGGCCACAGCCTTGCCCTCGCGCCACCGCCTGACCCAGCCCAGCTGGGCCCAGTGCTGTAGCAGCACCAGGTAATGCGGCGTCCCAAAACGGACGCCGCGGGGGTCGAAAAGCAAATTCAGTGCGGGCAAGGCGCCCGCACTGATTGCCTCTGCATGGGGGCAAGGGGGGCACCAGGGAGGGGTTTCCAGACCCAGACCCCCCCCATGGAGGCATCCTTACCCCAGGTGCCTCCGTGTTTCCCCTCGTTCCAGCGGATCAAACACCGGATCAACCGCCGAAAAATCCACATGACTGTCATGTGGCTATGGGGGGGGGAGGAAAAAACGGGTTGAACCCCCGCGCACCCCTCCTGCAGCACCTGGGCTGACCAGGGGATCGGCCCCGCCTTTCGGGCGGTGGCAGATTGGGGGCCCAGGGCTTTGAGAAGCCACTGGGGGAGGGGGGGGGGTCATTGGGGGGGTCAACAACCTGAACTTCCCCGTCCCCGTCCCCCTCGTCCACCACCACTTCCCCCTCCCCCTCATCCTTGACCCCCCCCCCCCCAGGCTGGCCTCTACCCCCCCCCCTGCCCCTGGCTCCTCTCCCTCTCTCTCCTCTCCCTTTTCTCCTTCTTTTTCTTCTTCTTCTCCTTCTTCTCCTTCCGCCGCCTATCCGAGGAGTCTTCGCTTGACTCCTCGGTTGGCGGTTGAGCGGCGGGAGGAGGAGGTGCTTGTGTTGGTGCTGGTGCTGGTGCTGGAGCTGCTGCTGCTGCTCGATGAGCTGCAGCCAGTCGTTGCTCCACTTGTGCCATCTAAGAGAGCGAGAGGATGAAAAAAAAAATTAAAAAAAACAATTTTTGTGCCCCCGACTTAATTTCTTCAAATTAATATTATCTACTGAAAAATTAATTAATACATTAAATATTAATGACCGCGCCTATTAATATTAATCTCGAAATATTAAACGAAGCCACGGAAATATTAATTCGTATACGCAAGCAGGCATGCATAAGCAAAACACACGAGGGCTTCGTTGTTCGCTTTGAACATGTCGGCCAACATCTTTTGCATGGCCGAGGCGTCCATGGCAAGGAGAAAACAAAGCTAGTGGTGGGGAAGCAAGGGTGGAGGGCGGGGGGCTATGGGTTGCCATGAGTTTGGCCATGGTGCATGGGGCGGTATGGGGGGTCCCTTAATTGCGTAGCGGAAGGTCAAATTTTAAATACCACCACTCCCACACTTGGGAAACTACCTCCCCCTCCCGCTCTACTTGGGTTGCCCCCGCATCCCCCCCCCCCCGGCCCGAGTGGTCATTGTATGCGCGCTTAAGGATGGCGTTGAAGCTCTCAACGACATCCGCGCACACGGCACCCAACCCAACCCCCAAGCGGCGTGCATTGGCCACGGCCTCGGTGACATCCTCCTCCAAATAGAGGAGGTAGTTTGATTGACACGCCTCCTTGCAACAATGTGCACGGTAGGCGCGTGCCACCTCGGCCGCACGTAGGTCCCCGCGGGGCGGCTTGTCCGTGTACAA
The DNA here is from genome assembly GCA_964036045.1 of Eutreptiella sp. 'Long Island Sound 2002'. Lineage (NCBI taxonomy): Eukaryota > Euglenozoa > Euglenophyceae > Eutreptiales > Eutreptiaceae > Eutreptiella > Eutreptiella sp. 'Long Island Sound 2002'. The sequence continues at coordinate 45,568,505 of OZ038384.1, forward strand.
TTCCCGGAGGAGGTCACGCATGGCCACGACGGCTTGCCATTCACCATCCTCCGGGACGTAGGTCCAACAACGGACCAAGTTCCTCCCACGCGAGGAACAACGCACGGGTATCCTCCCCGTCGGGTGCCCCCGTCGCACCCAACTTCACACCCGTGCGGGCCCGGTAGAGGACCCGTTGCACGGCGTCGGTGTTCTTTTTGGGGACTTTCACAAGGCGTGTCTCGATGAACGCCACTTGGAGCCGGCCAATGGCCATGCAACAATGGAGCATGCATAGGAAAACCATGCACCGGTCAACCACAATGTGTGGATCCCCTATGCATCCCCCATTCTCCAAGCTACGGCCGGTCTCCTTGTAGCGGCGGCGGGCCGCCTCCTCACGGTCCAAGGTGCGCCGGGTCTCCACGTTGACTCATGCCGCCGCAACCTTGTCCCACACCCCCATATTGTAAATTGAGCCCACCAAGGGCGAGGTTGACACACCGATAAGGCGCCGCACGAACGGTTGGTCTCCCCCGATGACCAACCTGCTTGGCACCCAGCGCGACACCCAATGAAACTTCTCGCAGCCTTGTATGGACTGCAATACATACAAAAAGGACATGGATTAATATTTACATTAATTTCTCGAGATTAATATTAAGTTAATTTTTCAGTCGGCGTTAATATTAACCGAAAACAAGATATTAATCTCGAGAAATTAACGCAAAAAACGCAAAAATTAACAAACAACGAGTTGGGCCACAAACCTTCAAGTTGTCGGCCCATATCATTGCAAGTGCCGCCATGTCCTTGTCCCCGCATACGGCCATCCCTATCACCCACAAGTACGCGGGTGTGCGGCCCCGTGCGCCGTGGTTGACGAGCCCAATGGAGAGTTGGGTCCAACTACCACCGGCGCACGGGTACGCATCCCCACGCACAATGAAGGTGAGGGGCCTTGTCCAATCGATGGTCTCCACTAGCGATGGGCGTGATTGGACGTACCCGGCCCATGAGGGTAGCGGCCAAGAGCGCCCACTCGCGGGGGGATCGGGGACGGACACGGGTGGTGGTAGGTCAAGGGGGGTGAACAACTCCTTCCACGTGTCCGTGAAGGTATCCCGAGTGGGGATGGGGTGGGGGAACGGGAGGCCCGTTGCGGCCGAGTAGGCCGACCCCCGGCGGCTCATGTACTCCGACATGTGCCGGAAGCCCAGTTTGGGGACGTTGAAGTCCATGAGGAGGCCGATGAGGTCCGGGGCCGGGAAAAGGTGGGAGGCATATTGCTTCACCGCACCCTTTGGTCTCCCACTCCTTGGTGAGTGGGTGGCCTCATCCCCTTTGGCGCGGGCCCGATATTCCGAGGCCATGCAGGTTGGGTACCCCTCCCTTATTCGTACTAAGCAAGTGGAGGTCCCGCAAACTCTTGGCCCCACTCAAACGCACGAGCGTCATGTTAAGCTCGGTAAGGGTGTTTCGAGAGAAAGGCATAACAAGGGCTATACAAGGGAACATGGTGGTGTGGAGGGGGGGGGAATGCGGGCAACCGGAGGGGGGGTGTCCAAGACACCCACCAACACAACATTGGAACCTCTCTACTATACCGTTGTGCAACAATATACCACGTAACACCCCTTATAGGTCCGCATACGTGCATGGAAAAATGGGTACAAATGGCCCGATCGCAAAAATTTGATCTTAACGTCTTAATATTTGCGAGATTGATATATTAACGCCTTCATATATTAAAAATGAAAAATTAACATATTGACTTTAAACTAGGTCACTAGGGTAGTGCTGCCCTAGATAGGGTTGCACCACAGACGGGCAATTGTCGACAGCGGTGCACTACGTAGACTGCGATGTGACTCGCAACCTCACGGTCTACAAGCTTGACGAGCCCTCGTCCCGGGGCCCAGAGCGCCAAGAGGCCGCACTTTCAGTGGCTGCGTTTGGGCGCCACGGATGCGCTCATGTGGCGGTGCGGACGCGCCCGGGCCCGAGACGCGAACACCGCGCCGGAGAGTAGGCGAGGTCACCCATTGCTCCACCGCCTGGCCCCCATGATGCCGCGAGTCCTCAAACCCCCCCATCCGGGACGGCAGGGGGCTGATCCATTTGAGTGGGCTCCGCCGCAGAAACGGCGTCGGGGTGGGCCCCGAGTTTTGGTCACACGGGCTGGGGCTCCAATTGTGGCACACACCGCACCAAGCTAGGAGTGGTTTAGCCCCAACTCCGGCGTGGGAGGGGTGTCCGGCCAGTCAGCGTGGGCGCTCAGTTGGGGCCGGGGCGGGGCGGCCGACGGCCGGGGGCCGGGGGAGCGGGGGGCCTTCCATCCGTAGACGGCGCGCTAACCACAGGGGCTGGCTCAGCATTTGTAAGCGCAGACCGCAGTTCAGCATCTGAAGGGTCAACCTCCGTGAGGTCGTCTGACGCCTCAATGCTGACCGATCGGGAGCACCCCGGGGGCCGGGGCATGGGACTAACCGTCGCCCTAGCCTCGGGCTTTTGATGGCGACAGGTCGGCCCTTGCGGGGGCAGGGCCCGCAGGTGGGGCCAGGGCAGCAGCACCTTCCACCGGCTTCCTGGCAGACTCTGCCACGCGCGCGGGGCCCTCGGACGTTGGATAACGCGGCATGTGGGCTGTGAGGTGCCGGGCGTGAGCCTCCCTGAGGGGGGACTGTGGTGCACGCAGGAGGGGGTAGCGTGTATTGGTTTTGCCTCCTTCCGCCCTCTGATAGTGCCCCAGCTGCTGCGGCCCGGGTGCCGATCTGGCCTATAAGCCCCCCAACATTGATGCGGACGCCTCCCAGGGCACAGCCACCGAGCTGGCAAATCTGGCGGAGGGCAATGCTTGGGGCTTGAGCCTTCTTGTTGTCTCGCAAGCAGCGGACACCTCGGTTGGTGACCTCGACCCGGCCACCACCAGCCCCCCGAGCGTCGGTGGCTGGCATGTTTCCCGCCTTGTGGTGCTCATCGCTTACACCGCCATGGAGGAGGTAAACTCCTGCATGGCCATGGATGTCGCTACCTTCCCGGACAGCGAGCGTCTGTCGGCTTGGGGGCGCCGCGTGCGAGCGGCAGGCTACGAAACCATCCCGCGGCGGAGGACTCCCTCCGGTGGCTCTTGCGTCGCCGCATGCGCTCGGACGTTGAGGTCCGTGAGCTAGTGTGCCGGCGTAGTGACCACATTTATGGCCGAGGCTCGGGACAAGCGACGGCCCCCTGGGGCTGTGGAATACAGGTGGTGTATACCATAGATGTGTGGAGGGTTGCCAGTGACGGCAGGTCATGGAACCAGATCCGTGGCTTAGTGTTAGGGGCTAGGACCCTGGGGGGGGGGGGGGGGGGGCAGTCGGTGGCCCGGCTGTTCGGTGCCAAAAGGGCAAGGTCCCCGAGGTGCTCGCGGAGATGGGTCTTGAGGGCCGGGTGGAGCTTGGCCGGCAACGTGCCCACCGCGTTGAGCAAGTAATACAGGGGCCCCTTGCACGGGTGCCCTAGGCACCTGTGCACCATGATATCCACGGGGTGCTTAGACTTTGCCACCGCGGCCGGAGCGATCGGCATTCCACAGCCAGGGCGGAACCGCTGTAGTTTACTTTAACCAAGGGGCAAGGCGATGTTTGCGCCCACCCTTGGTGCGTGTTTGAAACCCAATGTTGTTCCGGCCAAATTGTTCCAGTATTCTAGGCTATCCGGCCGGAACAAAAAAAGTTCAAAATTTATTTGCCCCCCAACCAAGCCTACCCGTACATGGTGGCAAAATATGTTGTTTGCTAGCCTTGGGGGTCCCCGCTGGTATGCTTATATTTGTTGCCCGGCGCGTTGCCACGTGAAAAAAGTCTGTTTTCAAAAACAGTTTTTGTTAGAACACCATTGGAGCACCGCTGGAACAAGTTATTGGAACGTCGCCGGAACAAGCACTCTACAACAAGAGCAAAGCACAAGGAAGGGTAAAATGGTAACATACATTGTTGTGTAAGGTGCCCCCGGGGGCCCATCGGGGCAGTCTCTTGTTCTCACCTAAAGTTCCTGCGTGGTCGGGGGCCCGGCGGGCGCCCCCGAACTCTTGTCACCCGCCCCACTATCCCCCCCATCTCCCTCACCGACCACCACCCCTTCACCCACCACCCCTTCACCCTCCACCCCTTCATGCACCACCCCTTCACCCTCCACCCCTTCACCCTCCACCCCTTCTCCCACCACCCCTTCACCCTCCACCCCTTCGACCTCCATCCTTTCCCCCTCCACCCCTTCGACCTCTTCCCCGACGCCCCCATCCCGGTTAGCCCCGGTAGCACCCAAACCTGCCCCCGGTCCATCCCCTTCGTCACCCCCGTCCCCGTCCCCGTCGTTGCTCTCGTCCCCCTCCTCGTCCGCGTCCGCGTCGTCCTCCTTGTCCTCCCTCTCGGCCGCCATCATCTTGGCGAGGAACTTCTTCGCGTGCGTCTTGGTTTTCCAAACCGACCCTCTCGGGATGGCGAAGAGTTCGGGGTCTTTGGGGAAGGAGATCCACGTCTCCCCAACCCCGGGGGGGCCACGCGCGGCACGGGCCTCTTTGCCCTGCTCGATCCCCCACTGCCCATTGTCCTGAAAAACCACATACACTGGCTCCCCCGCTTTGTATTTGCACCCCTCCCCCCCTCTTGCCTTTGGCTTGGCCTTGGGTTGGGGTTTGCGGGGCTGGGCCTTGGGTTGGGGGGGCGCGGCTCTCTTGGGAGCCTTGCGAGGGGGTTTGGTGGGCTCCTCCTTGGCCGGGGAGCGGGGCTGGGGCTCCTCGAACGCCGAGGAGTCGGTGGTGGACCCCGAGGAGGAGTCCGTTGAGGAGTCGTTGGACGACTCCTCGCTGGAGGACTCCCCCGGGAGCCTCTTCCTTTTTTGGGGGTGTGGTTTGGGGGCGCTCTTGGGTTCCCGCTTGGGGGGCGATGGGGTTTGGGTTTGGGTTTGGGTGCTGTTTGGGGGGCTGGGCGGGGGTTCGGGGGTTGGGGTTGCACGGGCAGGTCACACGCGGGTGGGGGGGGGGCCTCTGCGGCCACTTGTTGGCAGTGCGGCGGCGCTGGGGACATGTCACCAATGCTGCCCCACCCCTCGATGCGCGTTGCGAGAACGCTACCGCGGGCTGCCACGTAGTCCATCATGGCCGTGAGGAACTCGAGCACGGCGACGGGCTGCAAGTGCAACTGCCGAAGCAACGTACCCAAATAGATGGGCCGGGGATCGCTTCCTGGCCAACGAAGGATCACCCGAACGGCGCGCGGGGCCGAAGGGTTGACCTGGATGTCCTCCACCTACATGGAGGATAGCAAGGATGACTGTTCCAGCGACGTTCCAATCAGCTGTTCCGGCGACGTTCAAAAGACTTTCTACCGTTTTTTGGTGACAGATTGGAACGTCGCCAGAACAAAGTGTTTGGAACGTCGCCGGAACAATGCACCGGCACGCCAACCATGTGCATTTTTGGGCCCTACTGGCCATTTGGACATGCTTGCGGGGGGGCATACCTGCACGCGCATGTCCACGTTCTCCTTGATCGCCGCCAACGCTTGCCGCAATTGCGAGGTCGGCGTGCGCTCACGTTCCGCTAGCACTGCCCGAACGGCAGGTTGTTGGTGACGCTGCGCGTCGTCCTCACACTTGACGCGTAGGGCGCCACGCCGCGACAGCGTTTGGCCAACGACGAAGCCATTGTATGTGCCTTCGTCCTCGACCACATAGATGCCGTCGCGGAGGATTCGGGTCCAATTGGCCCGAAAGAGGACGGTGTCCTTGCGGGGCGTCGCCCTCACCTCGCCAAGGCCGTGGTCGGCCCAACGCTCAAAAATGAGGTGCCAATGGCAACTCCCCGCACTGACAGAGCCCGCGGTTAGAAATTTGCCCCCCTGCGCCTTGCTGGGGAGCCAGTCGTTGGGGAGGGGTGCCGTGCGCCCTGTCCCCGGCCCGGTCACCCAGGACACCGGGACCCCCCCCGGCGCGGACCCCTCCTCCCGGCGCCAGCGGCAATCACGCTGCTCCTTGCTGTGCAGCTGCTTGTGCAAGAAGCGCTGCAGTAGGCAACGGAGCGTGTAAATGGTGGGGTGGGGGGCTCGTAGGACACAGGCGTCCAGGGGGGGGGGGGGGGGGGGGTTGGGGCCTACCATCTCCCTTGTCCAGGGAAAATTGGCAGCTTTTGCTGCCAAGGATGAGCCAAGTCGGTTGCGCATCCAATCCGTAATGCGCAAGACGCCGCCGGCGTCATCCCCCTCCCCCTCCCCATCCCCATCCCCCCCCCCCCGGCTTCTTCCTCTCTCTTAACCCCCGGGTTAGCCCTCCGCTCTTCATCCTTCTCATCCACCACCACCTTACCCAGCTCCACAATGTCATCGTCGTTGACACCCCCTTCCTGTTTCACCTGCAATCCCCCACCCATGCCCTGCAACTCCCTTTCAAGCACCTCCACCGCCTTCGGCGCCTCCCTTACCCGCCGGTTCCCCTCGAAAACCCTCTCGCTCGCGTGCTCCCCCCCCGGTGAGGTCCCCACGCCGCCGGCACTCCGCCAATTTCGCTGACCATTTTTTCACCCGGCGGCGGAGGCTTTCAACATTGCCCCTCGCCTCTTGCAGCTCCCCCAAAACCATGGCTTGCTCCCGAACCCCCCCCCCCGTTACTCATTGAGCTCCCAGTCAAGGGCTCGGGCAATTGGGGGCGATGCGCTTGGAGAGGCGCAATTGGCGCGGCCCCTTGTGGGGCAGGCCGTGGCGGCTCCAGTGGCCGGTGAGCGGGGGTTGCCCACGGAGGATGTTTGGGAGCGCCCTGAGGTGGGGGAGGGGCTGGCGAAGCCAGCGCAGAGCTGCTGCGTGGCTCGGAGCGCGTGGCCCCCTTTGCCCCCAGTGGGGCTGGCGGGGGTGGTGCATCCAGTGCTGCCCCCAAGGCCTTGGTCTCGGTCATCCCGTTCTGCAGACAAGGATGGCGGAGAGAGGCCAACCCTACCCAGAAACCTTGTACCGGCGACGTTCCAACAACCTGTTCCGGCGACGTTCTGGCGACGTTCCAGTGGCCGCTGGAACGTCGCCAGAACGTCGCCGGAACAGGTTGTTGGAACGTCGCCGGAACAGTGGAAAATAGGCACAGTTCCACGCGCGCACAGGGCGCACTGCGTGCACTACGGCCCCGTGGGGGGGGAGGACATCCACTACAAAGAATCCTAGCCCCTTTATGGGCATGGGGCACGAACAATCACTGGGGGTTCTTGGGTTTTCCCCTTCCCATCAACAACAAAGATTCCTAGCCCCTTTATGGGCATGGGGCACGAATAATCACTGGGGGTTCTTGGGTTTTCCCCTTCCCCTCAACAACAAAGATTCCTAGCCCCTTTATGGGCATGGGGCACGAATAATCACTGGGGGTTCTTGGGTTTTCCCCTTCCCCTCAACAACAAAGATTCCTAGCCCCTTTATGGGCATGGGGCACGAATAATCACTGGGGGTTCTTGGGGTTTCCCCTTCCCCTCAACAACAAAGATTCCTAGCCCCTTTATGGGCATGGGGCAAGAAAAATGACTGGGGGTTCTTGGGTTTTCCCGTTCCCATCAACAACAAAGATTCCTAGCCCCTTTATGGGCATGGGGCAGGAAAAATGACTAGGGGTTCTCGGGGTTTCCCCTTCCCATCCACATTCATCAAATTCCTAAAGAGCAAAGAGCAAAAGGGACACACGGGGGAGCGGGGGCAGCAGGGCAGGCAGGGACACACAAACCCAACGCACTGATTTCCACTGCGCGCAAAGCGCGCCAAAGCATACACCCAAACCCAAACCCAAACCCAGGCCCAAACCAAAACCCGCACCCGAACCCACACCCAACCCCCAGCCCAAACCCAAGCCCAAACCCACACCCAAGCCCAAACCCACACCCAGGCCCAAGCCCAAACCCAAGCCCAAACCCCCACCAAAGCCCAAACCCGCAAACCTGAATATTCTTGGTGGCCTTCAGAAGCGCCAACATCATTTGCATCACATCTGCGCTGACGGGCGCGGCCATGGATAGGAGCAGAAGAAAGAAGAGAGCTGAGGAACGGGTGTGGTGCAGAGGGGGTGGTCTCTAGTGCAGCCCTGGGAACACAAGGCACATGTGGAACAACATCATGTTGGTGGACATGAATGTGAAAGTACAAGAAAACCCATTGCAACACTTGCCGCAGGGCGTCGGCGTCCGAATCAATGGATGCCTGCCAGCGACCGTAGCTGGCGGTCCCAGTAGCCGTTTGCCGGCCACCGCCCCGGGCACTGTGTTCGTTGAAAGCCTGCTTCAGGAAGCGGTTAAGGCTTTCGACAATGTCATTGGAGAACATTGCCAATCCGAACGGCCAAATGTCGTCCAATACCCGATCCGCATCCTCCTCCAGGAACAGGAGGTAATGGGACGCGGACCTAGGAGCACAATGCTCCCGGAAGGCAGCTGCCGCTGCCCGGCATTCGGGACGCGTACCCACCTGATAGGTGTGGTACAGGTCCTTCAAAAGCTTCGCCATCCCCATCACAGCCCTATAGAGGGGCTCCTCCGGCCCAACCGACAACAACAATGCAACATCGGGCCAGGCCGCAAACAGGCGCGACGTCTCCTCACCATCCGGGGAACAATCCTTGCCTAGGCAGCACCCAGTGCGATGCTCATGCAATACCGCCTGAATAGCCGCACGGGACACCTCATCGCCCCCGGCTAGCCGCTCTGCCGCCAACCGCTCAATGTTGGTCATTTGCAACCAGCCCATCGCCATGTAACAGTGTAGAATGCACATGACAACGCGGCACCGGGCAATGACCACCACTGGTTCCACGGAACAACCCGCGGCCTTCAGCGATGGTGTTCCCAACAAGAAGGACGTCCGGTGTGCGTGGTCCGACTCGGTGGTCCGGACCACGTCTTTGCCCCGCCACACAGCGGCGTCGGAGTCCCAAATCCCCTCGTTGTATAGTGACCCCACTTGTGGGGCCGGTGTGATCCCGATAATGCGGCGCACCCACGGGGAATCACCACCGAGCCAGGCATCGGCCGCTTCCTCATGGGAATTGAAGACCACCCGGTGGGTGTCCACGACCTCCTGGATGTCCTAAGAAAAGACATCAATTTTGTTGGAAACAAATTGTTCCGGTGGCGGTTCCAACGAAACACTTGAACGTCGCCGGACCGTCACCGGAACAAGTTATCGGAACGTCGCCGGAACAACACAGTGTGTGCGCGGCACACCTTAATAATGTCTTCCCAAAGGGTTGCTAGGGTCGCCATCGCTTTGTCCCCGCAGATTGCGAGGCCGATGACCCACACGCAGGCGGGAATTCGTCCCCAAAGGCCCATGTTGGCGATGGACACAGACAATTGGGACCACTTCCCGCCTGCGCAGGGGTAGCCATCCCCCCTGACAATGAAAGTCAGGGGGAACGACCAATGGATCATGCGGCACAACGGGGGTTGGCTAGCAATGTAGCTCAGCCATGATGCCCACGGCCAACTGATGCCCGTGGCCTTGGGATCCGAAGTGCTCACCGCGGGGGCCAGCTCCAAGGGGGCCAGTAGATCTTGCCAGCGCTGCTGGAAAGCCCTCTCAAATCGGACGGGCGAATGGAAGGCCCGTGGTCGCGGTGTACTTCAGCCCCCGGAGGGTGTACACTTCCGAGAGCGTGCGCCAAGCGGATTCGGGCTCACGCAGGTTGAGGATGAGCTCGCAACACTCATCCGGGGGGAGGACCTCGGAGGCGTACTTGGCGATTGCCCCCTGCTGTATCTCTCGTACACAGCTTGGTTGGGCCAAGCGCACGGCCACCGCAAATTGGCGGCGGGCGTGTGGAGAGGAGATGGCCCATTCCGCTATGAGCTCCCCAACAAGATCCCCGTCCCGGAGGCTAACAGCACTAGCCAAATGGACGAGGTGGGTGGTTAGTTGCGCCACGCGGGTTTGCGATCTAGGCATGATGAAGCTACAACAATGAACTACGAAGCGAAATTTGGCAATGCATACCTCTAGGGGAAGATGCCCGTAGACCCACTGAGCATTCAGGCAAGGAACAAATACCAAAATGGGACCCCAGGCATGGCCACAATGCACAAATCAAACGGGAGAACGGGGACGCCAACGTTGAAAAGTCATACAACGCTGCGTCTGAACTACAAGAAACAGCAGGCTTGCAAATGGATACGAAAAGTTCGAAATGTGTACACCTAGTGGAAGGTGGCACCAACGGCTCACAAAATGTCAACATGGCCCCGATGGGAAAGACAAGCCTTGGACGCGTTATACATGCAAGAAAGAGACAAAAAACATCATTTACGAACTTGGAAACTCATGGTGATGGATCTGGTTATCTGGCCTGCGACACTTGTTCCAGTGGTGTTCCCAACGAGATTGTTCCGGCGGGAATTGTTCCCATTGGGAATATTCCAGTCGGGAACAACATTGGGTTTCAAACGCGTACCAAGGGCACTGGCAGTCCACCGCCGTCGGCTTCCTGGACACCTAGACGATGGGGGGCGCCGGTACCCCCGTGCCCTGGAGATGGTGCAAGCGTACATGCTGGAGGCCATCCCGCAGCCGGGCGTGAGAGGTGCATTCACTTGCACCTGCACACCCAGAAGGGCCACCAGGAGGCGATGCACTTTGGTGTCACTAGGCAGTGCATCTGGGGGCTGGCAGCACACTCGGAGTTCTCGGCCTCCATGGCGTCCTTCATGGCAGTAGTGACCTTCACCGCATACCCCCTGTGGTACACGGTATATGCCACTCGTCCCCCGATGACCACCTCCGCAGGGTATGCAGGTATAGCGCTCGGGAGCTAGCCCTTGGGAGCGGCCAGCCACCACGGCGTGGGCGCCCGTAGGAGGGGGTGTCAGGACGGCACTGTGGTGGACAAGCCACGCTCTGAGGCCGGGGATACCTTTGCGGGTGGGCACCCTTTCTTTTAGTGCCCGGTCCCTGGCGACCCATTGGTCTGCAGTGTATAGGTGGTCGTACCCCAGAGCTTGTGACGTCTCGTAGGTGGTGGGGGGGACGATCACTTGCGTGTTGTTGCCGTACTGGGTGGTGTACACCTCCACCCGGGGGGCGGGGGCCGCCGTTGCCCCCGCTCTCGGCCCAACGGGGGCCCGCACTAGTATCGGGGCCGTCCTCGAGCACCGCCCTGCCATCCACATTGGCAGGGATACCTCATCCACCACCAGCTGCATCGTGCGGATGAGGTGGGGCACCGCGGATGGTGGGCGTATAGTCCTCGGGTAAGTACGGCAGGGCAGCCTCCCGTGAGCGCTTGATGGGTTTGGAGGGTGTAGGCTTTGGGTGCTCAAAATTCCTCCTTTGCCCAAGCACCCTGCCGGACCCACTCCCTGCCGGCCGCGACCTGCCACGAGTGGCAGGCCTGGGCTAGGCCCTGGCAGCCATGCTCCCAAGGCCCCCAAAGGGCGTCCGTGTGGGCATGGCGGGAGGTACCCGTCATGTGCTTGTACCCCCTCACCATCAGGGCGTCATTTGCTACATGCACCTGGGCCGTGGGGTAGACAGTGGCCATGGGGAGCAGCTTGCTCGGAAGCTTCGCCATGAGCACCATCATGGCCGTGTCTGTGGAGAGCCGTTGGGTACGCAAGTGCTTCCAAAAGGCCGCCCGCACCTTCGGCAGGTTACGGGGGGCCGTAGCCGTGCCTTGGAGTTAGATGTCGGTCCCCATATACCTGAGGACCGAGGAGGGCGGGATCTCAGGAGAAGCAGCCAACACTTCCTCCCGCTCCTCCGGGCTATGTGTGACCCACACGCGGCCCACATGCCGGCCTGCGGCATGGGCGAGCGCAGCCGTTGGGGGTCGGAGGTAGACCCATGCTGGATCTGGCGGTTAGAGACATCCATCTGCAGGACACCCTAGTACTGTGTCCGCTAGTCCAACAAGACACCCTAGATGGAGCAGGTATCACCACGTTCCAAGCGGACTATCGTGTCGTCCGCCCACATGAGCCCTAGGAAGCGAAAGGGCGGTACCGCGCACGCGCAGTATGCGATATCCATGAACTGCAGAAAGTGGAGAGCCGCCGTGGCCCCAGCAAGGACACCGTGGATTGTACCCATGGGGTACGTAGGAGCTGCGCCATAGTATCCCACTGCCAAGGGCCCATGGGCATGGCATACGAGAAGCCCTCCGTGTGGGTGGCCACGTGGCTGCATATCCGAGGCCCCTACGGGCTCCAACGATTGGGTGGACGTCCTGGGCGATGACGTCAAAAAACTTGGCGGGGTCGGTGATCACGACGTCCACCACCCGGCGCTAAAGCCTGGCTAGGTCTAGCTTCACGTACACCGGGTAGACCACCTCTTGGAGGGGCACCCGCCGCATGCCCCCGACGAGGCACGGGCCCCCAAGGGCCCGCTGTCGCCAGGGCATAGAAAGCCGTAGCCTCCACCTTGGAGATGTGGGAGGAGATGGTGATACGCCGGAGGTTTGCCTCCTGGACCGGCTGGTCGGGGTGCTTGAGGAGGAGCGTGACCTTACCACGCTTGCCCACTATGCCACACACCGTGGGGGCTGCGCATGACAGTGCATAGGGCATACAAGTCCGCCTCCGTTAGGTGGTGGTACCAGGAGATGTCGATGCAGACGTCCGCCTTGGGTAGCCGGAGCTCCGGACCCCGGGCCTTGCCCGACTGCACCTCACATAGGTGGCCAGGCTGAATATAGTCTATTCTGGCCGGCGGGGCGTGTTGAGGTAGGAGATGGATATAACACTGGAAATGAGCCCAGTGTATAGGGTCATCCCTAATATGGTGCCTGTGGCCCTAAAGCCGCATACGGATGACATACAGGGCGGACAGGTTTTCTTTGGGGTCGAGCAGCGCCTTGCTGTCCAAGGGAAACTCTGCGATATCACGCGGAGGCCCCCGGCTGCGCCGTTGCACCTCCCTCCATTGTTCCGGGTTGCACCAAAGGTTCCAGGTCTCGTGGGATCGCCGGAGGAACCGGTGTTTGATTTCCCGAAGGCTTTGCTGGCGTTAAGCGTAGCACCCGGCGGAGCTGGCCTCCCCCACAAGGTCACCACAACCGCCGTTCCCGGCGCACAGCGTGCGCGCCTGGGTGGGGCGGTTCACCGAGGCAGCCCAGAGCATGCTGAGAAGCTCCATGGCAGTGGGGCACGTCCTCAAGCGGAGTTCAGTGGCGCTCGGAAAGGTGGTGCCGGAAATTGAGGGTGCGGACCCGGCCCGCAGCCTTCGCCCAATCATAGATGGCGCGTTGCAGGCACTTCAGCCATCGCGCCGGTGCCAGTTGGGGGTTGATGTCCCTCCTCTAGAGCACCGAGGCCCTAAAGTCGGCTGCATCCGCCGGGGAGAGGGCCACCGGGCCTAGGTGGTATTCCGGCATATGGGACACCGTATGAGGGGTGGGCTTGTCCGACTGGGCCACTGGGTGAGTAATGGTGAAGAGGATGGGGACGTGGTGGTCAGACAGGAGGGTACTACCCCAATAGAGGTAGGACGCTACGGCGATTGTCGCATCGCAGTGGTAGGCGACTGTGTCGATGCGGGAGCACACGTCCCCCTAGAAACGGGAATATGCTTCAACGGGGATTGGGTGCAAGTCCACCACGTCCCTAAGGTTGAAGGCCCTCAGGAACGTCCGATAGCCCGTGTTGTCAAGGCGCGGAGTCCCTTTGTCAGCTGGCCGAGCCGCCGAATTGGTGTCTCCCACCACTAAAACCGATGTCTCAACCATGCGGGTTACCTCACGCCACATTTCTGCCCACCACCAGACATATGGCTCACAGCCAATATTGATATGGGGGGCGTGGGCTGCCAGCACATGGTGTTTGCCCCACGGGGTGAGCACCTCCATCAGGAGGGCATTGGCATCTTCCTTACCCCAGAATAGGGTAGCCCGGGTGGTGGTCCCGGAGCGTACATACACATCAAGGCCTGCCCCAGTCTTCCCTTTGGCGGGCAGCACTATGTGCCGCATGTAGTCCAAGAACGCGGGCTCCTGCGGGCCCGCCTTGGCCCCCGGCGTGATGGCTTGCCCAAGGCCCCCGGAAGCCGCCTCCTTCTAGGGGTCCCCGTCCGGCTCTAGGATCCAGGCACACTCCTAGGCCGCGTGCAGGTCTCGCCCTATGAGGCCAAGACAGAGTTAAGGGAGGGGGTCCCCGCCGGATGACTCCCTCTCGCCCTCTCCGAAATCGAGGGCACACTAGAGGACGTACATGCCGTGGGGTATCTGTGGCTCAATGTCCACAGAAGGTACCTACGGCAGCGCCTACTGGCGCAGGCCCTGCATATGGCAACACGCCGCCCCACGGTCCTCGTCCTGGCTTAGGCCCAGTCGTCGCTCGCTGGTGAGCCCGGTGACTATCCAATCGCGCAGGGCCGGGGCCCATGCCCCCAAGACCTTGAAACTCGCAGGGTGGGCCGGCTGAGGGCCTTCACGTAGCTTGTCCAGCCGACACTCCGGCCCATCCACTCTGTGTCCCTGAGCACCTAGGCTCCAGAGGCCGAGGGGACTAGGACCAGGGCGACACGTGCCTTGTCGTAGGTGGCCTTGGCCACCATGGGCGTAGTGATGAGGAGGGCGGACCCTCCAGGCGGGGTGAGGGTCACCTTGTGGTCGCCGAGGTCAAGCCGAGCCGCATCAACCGGCTGATACTGGTTGCCCCGCTTCATGTACACTTGCACCCGGGGGGGCTGCCGCGCATGACATGCACCGGGCAGTGGCACACCAGCACCAAAGCCCGGCTATACGAGGGCACAGCTCGGGGCGGCGCTGGGGCAGACAAGGCGCACACATACGCCATAAGCTGGAGCCACCACTCCGGGCGGGTGCACCCGTCCCGGGTCGGGAGTCATATCTCCACCTTCCCCTCGATCACGTAGCATAATGCGATCCCTAGCCCCGGCTAGTGGGGGGCCGGGATCGCATCTCCCTCCAACCGGAGAGCGAGAAAGAGGCAACTCCGAGGGTGAAGTCAACGAGCTAGAGCAGCTTGCGCGTCCTCTTGGCATATTGGGCCAAGTGGGGGGAGAGGCCGTCGCTCTCAGGGGAGCGGGGGCCAGCCCTTCTCCTTTCTCCCCCCTAACCTACCGGGAGCAGTGCCGGCTTTCCCCCACAACGCTCCGCGACTGGCTACAGGATCAAGCTTCCGTTCCGGCACGGGTCGGATATGAGGCTCGCTGGGGGGCAAACTACGCGCTAGGGAGTGGCCTCCCCCTCGAATGGTTCGATGGTGACCAACAACGCCATATATCGGCGCACCGCATGGACAATATCCCAACGATGTTTGTCCTGGCGCACCGGTCCTCCCACCGTAACACGGTGCTAGACACCACGTGCCTCCTGTGCAGGGCACAACCAGAAACGGCGCCCCACCTCTGGGCCTGCTCGGCTCAGTCCCACGAGTGGAGGCCGGCTCACCGGCGACTGGCGGAGTGATTAGACCAGAAGGTGGGGAGACGGGCCGTGTTGGTGCGCAACCAGCTGTGGGAGCCGGCTGTTCTGGAACAGGCGGCGGCAGCATTGCGCAACCCCTCCATGCAGCGGGCCCGCATGGAGTGCTCTGGGCCCCACACACTAGGTACTGAGTTCATACGCCACGTCATCGAGGAGTCCATTAGAGTCTTGTACGCCCACGCCAAGGCGCGTGCCACGTTGCTGAAGGCCCGCCTCGGCCCAAACAGTACGATGGCGTGGGTGTTGCGGGAGCTGCGCCTGCACTAGCAGGCGGAGAGAGAGAGAGCAAGTTCAGCGGGAGCTTCTGGGCTGATAGCAGTCGCCTGGTGGGTGCCCTCCAGGTCTCCCATGTCGTCTCTCTCCGCCGATATCCACACACTTACACACAGCGCGCACGCTATACACACAGCCCTCCCGTTTACCTGTACCCATGGGTAGACATCCCGGCCATTGCCTTCTGGTAACAGCGCCTTCGGCACACACCCACACACCACAACCCCACACACCACAACCCCACAGACCATAGCCCCAATCACAGTCACGGTCACACACGGACACAGGCATACCTAGGCATGCCTGCACTGACATCCACTGAAATGGTGAGAGGCATAGGATAACCACAGAAAAAACATTTAAAGCAAACCTGCAAAAAGAGAGAGAATACCCTCCCTACCCTTAAGGGAAAAAGGTATGTTTTATGTGTTCTTGTGCTTTTGTAGGGAGGGTTAATTCCTGCAGGGCAAGGTCAATTTTTTGCGAGGTTAAGAATATCTCAAATATTAGTCCAACAATTATAGCCAAAAATTAAAGCCGACAGCCATTTCAATATTTCTAAAAGTTCACACTGGTAGAACCCCCCAACAAACCCCCAGGTGAAAATGACACCTAAACTCACAAGGCACCCCGTGCGGGAAGTAATTTTCACTAGGAACCCCCTAAACCCCATCGGAAAAGCATCAACTTGAGGGTAACATATTAATTTTTGGGCAAAAATTAAAAAAATTGCTTTTAATCTAGGTCTCTGGGGTAGCAACATCAGAAGCTGAAGGTCTCCTCCACCTGCAAATTGGTTGACGTGACATCGGTATGGGAGCTGCAGCCTTAGTTGGCTACACCTCTGGGTTCCAAACGCTAATTCCTAACAGAAACGTCCTCAGGGAAGACTCTGGCTGCCGCTGCGCACCTTCCCAGAGGTGATACACCACCAACAGCTGCTGGTGGCTGCAGCTTGTTGGTTAATTCGCTGTGGGTATGCGGAAGGCCACATGGGTAACAGCCGCTGCACTTAGTGGAAGGGGTTGGTGTTGGGAGTGGCAACTGCTGAGGAGTGCACTAGGTCGCTCTGCACTGCTGCATGCGAGGGGCACAGAGAGGGGACAGCCGGCGGCGTGCGTGACGTAGACGCCACAGCCCCCCATCCCACTGTGGCAGGTTCAAACGAGCGCAGTTGCTGCAGAGGTGTTTGCAAGGCAGCCGGAGCAGCTTGCCGAAGAAGTTGCAGGGCAGCCGGAGTACCTTCCTAAAGAGCAGGTGCAGTGTGATGCTGTGCTTGGGTCTGCATGCCAACCAACTCGCCTGAATCAGCTTTGTGGACCGCCCCCCTGCCCCACACAATTTTGCTGACGCATGCGTACCTTTTGCCCCTTTCCTCTCACCATTACCATACGGAATGGTGAAGCTTTGCTCTGAGTGTGGGGAGCTGGGGCCTTCCCCATCCTGAGTGAGAGGCACGCTCTGGAGGGTGCTAGACCAGAAGAACAATGAACCACAGTTATGCGCCTCGCACTGAACCGGTTTTTCAAGACCCTTTGCCTTGCTGTCAATGATGTGCTTTGGTTTCACCACGTGTCCAATACTCTGGTATGTGTCATCAAAGAGGTTCCTTATCAGGGGTTGAGAGCGGGGGAAATTGTGTCATGGTGTTGGGAAACCCCAGGTTAGTCGCTCTGGTGGCAACTCTTTTGACGCATGGCTTTGTTAAACAAGGTCAGTGTTCCGGAGTATCCGTCCACATCAGTTGCAGCCCGACATGTCGAACCTGACTTGAAAATGGCCTTTGTACTGGCGGTATGTGCTGGCTGCCCTTGTGGATGAACCCCCTTTGCGAGGACTATGCTTTGTCCGAACAATGTTGCCGACACTCCTCTCACTGGTTGGTACCAGCTTTGGGCCCATACAATGCAAGCGTAGTGGTGCCTGCACAACCCTGCACGGATGTGTGTTGCTGAGTTTTCTCTCGCAAACTGGTCCGAGTCTGAGGCAGAACTTGGTGTGGGGGAAGGGTACTCCTCGGAAAACGAACACCAATTTCGAGCCCCCTGAAGAAAGGCACCCCCAGCTGAGCAAATCTCCCTGCGGTTTGGTGCATTTTTCAAGGACGGCGGCGGGAAACAGGACGGCGGGGAAGGGCCCACCACAGCCCATGAAAACTAACTCTCCTGAAGACCCTAGCGTTGAGGGCTCGAAACTGAGGTTTTGACAACAATCGTTGGAAAACATGCCTCGACGTGTTGCCGAATGGTGTTGTTGTTAATGTTGCTTTTGTCGTTGTTATTGTTGTTGTTGTTGTTATTGTTGTTGTTGTTGTTGTTGTTGTTGTTGTTGTTGTTGTTGTTGTTGTTGTTGTTGTTCAGTTGTTTCCATTGTGGGTGATGGCCCATGCAATACTGCTACCATGTATGCAAGAGCCATGTGCTCTACTGTCTCAACCAATCGTAGGGCAACCAACAGGATGCTCGCCCTACAGCTTGTCCATGTTAGATGTTTCTGTGATTTCTGCAGGGAGACCACCAGATGTGTTTCTCTGTGTCTTGCCTCAGGGAGCAGAACCGGCGGTATCCCTGCATCCATCCGTGAAGTCTGTCTCAAACTGGGTATCCTCTGTCCAGGTCATTTCCCTGGGTGAGCTTCAAAAACTGCTGGGTCGCCCCAGACTCTTGAGACTCCTGCTGCTGCTTGTACATGGATACACGGGTGGGATCAGGCCTTTGCTTAGTGGCTGATTGATACTATACCGGGGGGGGGGGGGTGGGTGGGTCAGAGGCCAAAAAAAAGTTTGTGTACCTAAAATGGACCTCCAAGTTCGGGCCCCTTTGATACATTTCATTTTTTTCCTGAGGAAAAAATTTTCTGATGTGGGTGGGTGGGTGGGTGGGTCAGCCAAAATCCCGGGGGGCCAATTGGACCCCCCCCCCCCAGTATCACTAAGCAAAGGCCTGGGTGGGATGTGGAGGGTTGAAGAGGCATGAGTAGGATTGTGGAGGGTTATGGAATATTGGGGCGGGTGGAGGGTTGTGGATCGTTGTGAAGGCTTTCTGTATGTTTACAGAGGGGGCTTCCGGACGGTTGTGGAGTGTTGTGGTCGGTCACAGACGTTTTCGCTTGGGCTTTGGTTTGGTCTGGGAGCAGGTTGCATCCCAGCTGTCCGGCGTCTGCCCAGAAGCTCCTTGTATGGAGTGTCGTGAGGGGTAATCGAAGGTGGCAGCAGTTTGGAGGGTTGTGGATTGTTGAGAGAGGGGGGGGCAGGGGGCTGTGGTATGAAGGATAATCAACACATACTCACTTTCCATGTTTTTCCCTCCACAACCCGAGACCTATCGCAAGCCATCAGGTAATGATGACAATGACAACAACTGTACCAAAAGCAACAGCAGCAGAGGCAGCAGCACCACCACCGCCAACGCTCGCAAGCATTCCCCGGAAAACCCAGATTCGCAGGCCAAAGCCAAAGCATACTATGCTCTTCCTAACAACCACGCGACCCCAGAGGGACACCAAAATAGAGCAGGCTTTCTGTGTGCCACAGCACACTAAACAACGACAACAGCAAACGCCTGTTCGTTGTTTGCAGGTGATTTCTGTGGAGGCTCTGGCCACAGAGTTTGGTGAATTCGCTGAGGAGGATGTGTATGGGAGTGACAACGACCATGATGATCTCACCTCCCGCCAACACTCTGAGACCACAGTCAGCATGGCCAGCTGCCTTGGCGCACGCTCCGAGACCATGACCAGCACTGCCAGCTCCATTGGCCCGCGCTCTGAGACCACGGCCAGCATTGGCAGCTCCCTGAACCTGCGTTCTGAGACCATGGCCAGCATTGCCAGCACTCGCAGCCCACCATTTGAAAACGCTGCCAGTCTTGACAGCTGCCTTGCCTCACGGGAGACCATAGTCAGCACTGGCAGCTTCTTTCGCCCACCCTTGGATATCACCGCCAGCCTTGGCAGCCCACTCAGTCCACGCGCTTTGACTATGCCGCTGATGGGCAGTTCTTTGACGGAAAGGTCAAAGAGCTTGCAGGTCGTCCGGCTCCAACACGACGCGTGCCACCCCAAATCGGAACCCACAGCACGACCCAACACCGCACCGCTACGCAGCCACACCACTGCCAAACCACATCACATCACATCACACCACACCACACCACATCACACCACACCAAGTGACACCCTCTGCAATGCGGCACACTACTAAAGGAGGCCCACTGCCCAATGCCCCCTGCAGTGTGGCATTTTTTCAAAGGATACTGCCCACTGCCTGCTGTAGTGCGGCAGTGTACTGAAGGATACCCACTGCCCCTACTGCCTGCAGTGCGGCAGTGTTTTGAAGGACGCACTGCCCCGCGAAGATTGGAAGACGCCACTAATCCCCCCTTTTTGGGTCTAACCGGGTACTCTACCCCAAGTGTATACAAGGAGCCACCACTGTCCAGTGTCCCGGGCAGTGTGGCGGCGAGCAGGAGACACCACTGCTCCCTGCCCACAACGTGCTCACTGCCCACAGCAGTGGGGCAGTGAACAGAAGGAGCTGCCAACGTGCACTGCCCACAGAAGGGTGAGGAGTTCACAAGGAGACGTTACTGCCCCAGTCCCCAGCCAACAAGGACTCGGCAAACAGCCCCAAGCGGACAGTTGACGCCAAGACCAGGGTGCTAGCAGGGGACCGGCGCCCACCTGCCTAGGGCTTACGGTTAGTTTTAGGTTTAAGAATCACGGCCCAGCCGTTTTGCGTTTTCCTGTGTGCAAGAGATCCCAGCCATTGCCGGGTCATCTGGTTGAGCGCCTTCGGCACACCACGCCACACCACACCACACCACACCACACCCTGAGTACTCCCCAGCTCTACCCACGGGCTGGGTGCCGGGTGCGAAGCCCCGGACGACAGGGCCCGGGCACCGCCAGTAGGCGGTGTACTAACAGTGTCGGGTGCGCGCACGTCCCAGTGCCAAGCGCCATCCCCAGGGACCCCGCGGCCCCTAGTACCGGCCGCCTCGGCCCTGGGAACGGTCAGCGACCCCCAATAGAGGACGGCTGACCTAGCCTCCCCCTCCGCTCCTCCCCTACACGCCCGCTCACGCACCAGCCCACGCAGGAGCCCGGACATGCGCCCCCCCCGCGCTCCAGCCTCAGCCCCCCCCGCTGCCGCCCCTGCGCGCGCCCCGGTGACCCCCCCATGCGCCCCCCCCTATGAGCGCTCCCTGCTGCCTCCCCTGCCCCACCACGCTCCCTGACCCTGCCCATCTCTCAGGCTGGCAGCGCCCGTGCGGCGCGCCTCCAGGGCCCCGCATCGGCGGCCGGCCGCGAGACATCCGGACCAGTGGAGGCCCCCGGACAGGGGCTTCAACGGAACGGCGGGACCGGGACGGGTGTGCCGGGTGTGTGCGTGGGTGAGAGAGGGGTGAGAGACTGGGGCCCCAGTGGGACGGCCTGCGCCGAGGCCGGAAATCTTTCTTGTTCTGGTTTTTAATTGTTCCAGTTTTTCATCCCTGTTTTTTGCGCGACTCCCTGTAGGGGTGCAAGCCTCATGCAGGAGCCTCCGGGCCTGTTAGCGCCTTCCCTTCGGGTTTTTTCTTCTTTTGTTATAGGCTGAGAGAGCTGAGCGGCACCACAGCGCCGGGAAGGCCTGTGGCCCAGACATGCGCGGGGGGCCTCAGAAACGACCCCCCGCCGTGCAGGAACCGCCTCAATGAGCCTGCCTGAACGGTGCCGGAAGAGCAGTGTGGCCCCGCTGGTGATAGCGGTTCGAGGCCACGCTGCCCCTGTACGCTCGTGGCCCTGCGGCCGGTGGTTTGGAAAGTGAGAGAGGTGGTTGGAATATAACAGGAAGTGGATATCCGTTCACCGTCCTGTTGCTGAAGTAACCGTCCCTGTCCCCGTCCGGCTGGACGCCCCGGTATCGGTATCCAACATCCTTTGAGGTACGGTATAAGGCCCCCCGGCCACCACCCCGGCGCCAACACCAGGGAGGGCGTCCGGGAGGGGTAACAGCCCCCGATCCCCCAAAGGCAGCCCCAAAGGTTAGCGCACCACTGGAGGGGCATGTCTGCGGGGTAAACAAATGCGCTGAGTAATTCCCTAATGTAATGATTAGTGCCTACCGCCGTAAATAATGCTTAACCGGGTAAATGGCCCTCTCCCGGAGCCAGTTTAGTGCGCAGCCCCCAGAGCCGGACCCGACCGGCCGTACTGAGGCGAGCCCAGAAATGGGTATGGCAGGCCAGACTTAAAGTGCTGGTAGCCACGCCTCAGTACACTCCGTGGGCTAATAAGGCCCACGGGGGCCCCAAATACCGTTACGTTCGGGAGTTAAGCCCCGGCGGTATTTGGGGTTGTTCGTGGTTAAGAGGACTCACGTTGAGTCCCTGATACTGCTACCCCGGGGTTATGACCCCCGGTACTGCTGCCCTACTGCCTTGCTGCCTAGCGTAATGGGACTAGGGGTAAGGGGCCTTGAAGGAAGGTGGCTCCCCACGGGTCTTGCCGGAGGCTCCGAACACCCCCTGGGCAGGACTTCCCGTCCCCCCCAGGCTGGTGCGCCCGGTACTCTGGAGACGGTGGCCCCCCCATCGGCCTTGCAGGAGGCTCCGAACACCCCCTGGGCGGGACTCCCTGTGCCCCCCGGGCCGGTGCGCCCGGTTCTCTGAAGGAGATGGCCCCCCCTAGACATGGCAGGAGGCTCCGAACACCCCCTGGGCAAGACTCCCCGTCCCCCCCAGGCCGGTGCGCCCGGTTCTCTGACAAAGATGGCCCCCCATAGGCCTGGCAGGAGGCTCCGAACACCCCCTGGGCTGGACTCCCCGTCCCCCCCAGGCCGGTGCGCCCGGTTCTCCGAAGCAGATGGCCCCCCATTGGCCTGGCAGGAGGCTCCGAACACCCCCTGGGCTGGACTCCCCGTCCCCCCCAGGCCGGTGCGCCCGGTTCTCCGAAGCAGATGGCCCCCCATTGGCCTTGAAGGATGCCCCGACCACCCCCTGGGCTGGACTCCCCGTTCCCCCCAGGCCGGTGCGCCCGGTTTTTGAAGGATGATGGCTCCCCACGGGCCTTGCAGGAGGCTCCGAACACCCCCTGGGCTGGACTCCCCGTCCCCCCCGGGCCGGTGCGCCCGGTTCTCCGAAGCAGATGGCCCCCCATTGGCCTTGAAGGATGCCCCGACCACCCCCTGGGCTGGACTCCCCGTCCCCCCCAGGCCGGTGCGCCCGGTTCTCCGAAGCAGATGGCCCCCCATTGGCCTTGAAGGATGCCCCGACCACCCCCTGGGCTGGACTCCCCGTCCCCCCCAGGCCGGTGCGCCCGGTTTTTGAAGGATGATGCCTCCCCATGGGCCCTGCAGGATACTCCGGCCACCCCCTGGGCTGGACTCCCCGTCCCCCCCAGGCCGGTGCGCCCGGTTATTGGAAGATGATGGCTCCCCATGGGCCTTGCAGGAGATTCCGACCACCCCCTGGGCTGGACTCCCCGTCCCCCCCAGGCCGGTGCGCCCGGTTATTAGAAGAGGATGGCTCCGCGTGGGCCTTGCAGGAGGCTCCGAACACCCCCTGGGCTGGACTCTCCGTCCCCCCCAGGCCGGTGCGCCCGGTTCTCCGAAGATGACGCCTCCCCATGGGCCCTGAAGAATACTCCGGCCACCCCCTGGGCAGGACCCCCCGTCCCCCCAGGCCGGTGCGCCCGGTTCTTGGAAGATGCTGGCTCCCCATGGGCCTTGCAGGAGGCTCCGACCACCCCCTGGGCTGGACTCCCCGTCCCCCCCCAGGCCGGTGCGCCCGGTTCTCTGAAGATGATGGCCCCCCATAGGCCCTGAAGGATGCCCCGACCACCCCCTGGGGTGGACTCCCCATCCCCCAGGCTGGTGCGCCGGGTAGTACATCCCCACAGGCCCTGCAGGACACTCCGACCACCCATTGCAGGAGTTGCACTGCCCACTGCCCCCAGGCAGTGAGGCAGTGCATTGCGGGAGTTGCACTGCCCACTGCCCCCAGGCAATGAGGCAGTGCATTGCAGGAGTTGCACTGCCCACTGCCCCCAGGCACTGAGGCAGTGCATTGCAGGAGTTGCACTGCCCACTGCCCCCAGGCAGTGAGGCAGTGTATTGCAGGAGGTCCACTGCCCATTGCCCCCAGGCAGTGAGGCAGTGTATTGCAGGAGTTCCACTGCCCACTGCCCCCAGGCAGTGGGGCAGTGCATTGCAGGAGTTGCACTGCCCACTGCCCCCAGGCAGTGCGGCAGTGTCTGGCAGGAGTTGCACTGCCCACTGCCCCCAGGCAGTGGGGCAGTGCATTGCAGGAGTTGCACTGTCCACTGCCCCCAGGCAGTGAGGCAGTGCATTGCAGGAGTTCCACTGCCTACTGCCCCCAGGCAGTGCGGCAGTGCATTGCAGGAGTTGCATTGCCCACTGCCCCCAGGCAGTGCGGCAGTGTATTGCCGGAGGTCCACTGCCCACTGCCCCCAGGCAGTGAGGCAGTGCATTGCAGGAGTTGCGCTGCCCACTGCCCCCAGACAGTGCGGCAGTGTATTGCAGGAGCTGCACCGCCCACTGCCCCCAGGCAGTGAGGCGGTGCATTGCAGGAATTGCACTGCCCACTGCCCCCAGGGCAGTGAGGCAGTGCATTGCAGGGGTTCCACTGCCCACTGCCCCCAGGCAGTGGGGCAGTGCATTGCAGAAGTTCCACTGCCCACTGCCCCCAGGGCAGTGAGGCAGTGCATTGCAGAAGTTGCACCGTCCACTGCCCCCAGGCAGTGGGGCACTGCATTGCAGGAGTTGCACTGTCCACTGCCCCCAGGCAGTGAGGCAGTGCATTGCAGGAGTTGCGCTGCCCACTGCCCCCAGGCAGTGGGGCAGTGCATTGCAGGAGTTGCACTGTCCACTGCCCCCAGGCAGTGAGGCAGTGCATTGCAGGTGTTGCACTGCCCACTGCCCCCAGGCAGTGGGGCAGTGCGTTGCAGAAGTTGCACTGTCCACTGGCCCCAGGCAGTGAGGCAGTGTATTGCAGGAGGTCCACTGCCCACTGCCCCCAGGCAGTGTGGCAGTGTATTGCAGGAGTTGCACTGCCCACTGCCCCCAGGCAGTGCGGCAGTGTATTGCCGGAGGTCCACTGCCCACTGCCCCCAGGCAGTGGGGCAGTGCATTGCAGGAGTTCCGCTGCCCACTGCCCCCAGACAGTGCGGCAGTGTATTGCAGGAGTTGCACTGCCCACTGCCCCCAGGCAGTGAGGCAGTGCATTGCAGGTGTTGCACTGCCCACTGCCCCCAGGCAGTGGGGCAGTGCGTTGCAGAAGTTGCACTGTCCACTGGCCCCAGGCAGTGAGGCAATGCATTGCAGGAGGTCCACTGCCCACTGCCCCCAGGCAGTGAGGCAGTGCATTGCAGGAGTTGCACTGCCCACTGACCCAAGCAGTGCGGCAGTGTATTGCCGGAGGTCCACTGCCCACTGCCCCCAGGCAGTGGGGCAAGGCATTGCAGGAGTTGCGCTGCTCACTGCCCCCAGGCAGTGAGGCAGTGCATTGCAGGAGTTGCACTGTCCACTGCCCCCAGGCAGTGAGGCAGTGCATTGCAGGAATTGCACTGCCCACTGCCCCCAGGGCAGTGAGGCAGCGCATTGCAGGGGTTCCACTGCCCACTGCCCCCAGGCAGTGGGGCAGTGCATTGCAGAAGTTCCACTGCCCACTGCCCCCAGGGCAGTGAGGCAGTGCATTGCAGAAGTTGCACTGTCCACTGCCCCCAGGCAGTGAGGCAGTGCATTGCAGGAGTTGCGCTGCCCACTGCCCCCAGGCAGTGAGGCAGTGCATTGCAGGAGTTGCGCTGCCCACTGCCCCCAGGCAGTGGGGCAGTGCATTGCAGGAGTTGCACTGTCCACTGCCCCCAGGCAGTGAGGCAGTGCATTGCAGGAGTTGCACTGCCCACTGCCCCCAGGCAGTGGGGCAGTGCGTTGCAGCAGTTGCACTGTCCACTGGCCCCAGGCAGTGAGGCAGTGCATTGCAGAGGTTCCACTGCCCACTGCCCCCAGGCAGTGCGGCAGTGTATTGCCGGAGGTCCACTGCCCCCTGCCCCCAGGCAGTGGGGCAGTGCATTGCAGGAGTTCCGCTGCCCACTGCCCCCAGACAGTGCGGCAGTGTATTGCAGGAGTTGCACTGCCCACTGCCCCCAGGCAGTGAGGCAGTGCATTGCAGGAGTTGCACTGTCCACTGCCCCCAGGCAGTGAGGCAGTGCATCGCAGGAGCTGCGCTGCCCACTGCCCCCAGGCAGTGGGGCAGTGCATTGCAGGAGTTGCACTGTCCACTGCCCCCAGGCAGTGAGGCAGTGCATTGCAGGAGTTGCGCTGCCCACTGCCCCCAGGCAGTGGGGCACTGCATTGCAGGAGTTGCACTGTCCACTGCCCCCAGGCAGTGAGGCAGTGCATTGCAGGAGTTGCGCTGCCCACTGCCCCCAGGCAGTGGGGCAGTGCATTGCAGGAGTTGCACTGTCCACTGCCCCCAGGCAGTGCGGCAGTGCATTGCAGGAGTTGCGCTGCCCACTGCCCCCAGGCAGTGAGGCAGTGCATTGCAGGAGTTGCACTGCCCACTGCCCCCAGGCAGTGGGGCAGTGCGTTGCAGAAGTTGCACTGTCCACTGGCCCCAGGCAGTGAGGCAGTGTATTGCAGGAGGTCCACTGCCCACTGCCCCCAGGCAGTGTGGCAATGCATTGCAGGAGTTGCACTGCCCACTGCCCCCAGGCAGTGCGGCAGTGTATTGCCGGAGGTCCACTGCCCACTGCCCCCAGGCAGTGGGGCAGTGCATTGCAGGAGTTCCGCTGCCCACTGCCCCCAGACAGTGCGGCAGTGTATTGCAGGAGTTGCACTGCCCACTGCCCCCAGGCAGTGAGGCAGTGCATTGCAGGTGTTGCACTGCCCACTGCCCCCAGGCAGTGGGGCAGTGCGTTGCAGAAGTTGCACTGTCCACTGCCCCCAGGCAGTGAGGCAATGCATTGCAGGAGGTCCACTGCCCACTGCCCCCAGGCAGTGGGGCAGTGCATTGCAGGAGTTGCACTGTCCACTGCCCCCAGGCAGTGAGGCAGTGCATTGCAGGAGTTGCACTGTCCACTGCCCCCAGGCAGTGAGGCAGTGCATTGCAGGAATTGCACTGCCCACTGCCCCCAGGGCAGTGAGGCAGTGCATTGCAGGGGTTCCACTGCCCACTGCCCCCAGGCAGTGGGGCAGTGCATTGCAGAAGTTCCACTGCCCACTGCCCCCAGGGCAGTGAGGCAGTGCATTGCAGAAGTTGCACTGTCCACTGCCCCCAGGCAGTGGGGCAGTGCATTGCAGGAGTTGCGCTGCCCACTGCCCCCAGGCAGTGAGGCAGTGCATTGCAGGAGTTGCGCTGCCCACTGCCCCCAGGCAGTGGGGCAGTGCATTGCAGGAGTTGCACTGTCCACTGCCCCCAGGCAGTGAGGCAGTGCATTGCAGGAGTTGCACTGCCCACTGCCCCCAGGCAGTGGGGCAGTGCGTTGCAGCAGTTGCACTGTCCACTGGCCCCAGGCAGTGAGGCAGTGCATTGCAGAGGTTCCACTGCCCACTGCCCCCAGGCAGTGCGGCAGTGTATTGCCGGAGGTCCACTGCCCACTGCCCCCAGGCAGTGGGGCAGTGCATTGCAGGAGTTCCGCTGCCCACTGCCCCCAGACAGTGCGGCAGTGTATTGCAGGAGTTGCACTGCCCACTGCCCCCAGGCAGTGAGGCAGTGCATTGCAGGAGTTGCACTGCCCACTGCCCCCAGGCAGTGGGGCAGTGCGTTGCAGAAGTTGCACCGTCCACTGGCCCCAGGCAGTGAGGCAATGCATTGCAGGAGGTCCACTGCCCACTGCCCCCAGGCAGTGAGGCAGTGCATTGCAGGAGTTGCACTGCCCACTGCACCCAGGCAGTGTGGCAGTGTATTGCCGGAGGTCCACTGCCCACCGCCCCCAGGCAGTGGGGCAGTGCATTGCAGGAGTTCCGCTGCCCACTGCCCCCAGACAGTGCGGCAGTGCATTGCAGGAATTGCACTGCCCACTGCCCCCAGGGCAGTGAGGCAGTGCATTGCAGGGGTTCCACTGCCCACTGCCCCCCGGCAGTGGGGCAGTGCATTGCAGAAGTTGCACTGCCCACTGCCCCCAGGGCAGTGAGGCAGTGCAATGCAGAGGTTGCACTGTCCACTGCTCCCAGGCACTGGGGCAGTGCATTGCACGAGTTGCACTGCCCACTGCCCCCAGGCAGCGGGGCAGTGCACTGCAGGAGTTGCACTGTCCACTGCCCCCAGGCAGTGAGGCAGTGCATTGCAGGAGGCCCACTGCCCACTGCCCCCAGGCAGTGAGGCAGTGCATTGCAGGAGTTGCACTGCCCACTGCCCCCAGGCAGTGCGGCAGTGCATTGCAGGAGTTGCACTGTCCACTGCCCCCAGGCAGTGAGGCAGTGCATTGCAGCAGTTGCACTGCCCACTGCCCCCAGGCAGTGACGCAGTGCATTGCAGGAGTTGCACTGTCCACTGCCCCCAGGCAGTGAGGCAGTGCATTGCAAGAGTTCCACTGCCCACTGCCCCCAGGCAGTGAGGCAGTGCATTGCAGGAGTTGCACTGCCCACTGCCCCCAGGCAGTGCGGCAGTGTATTGCCGGAGGTCCACTGCCCACTGCCCCCAGGCAGTGGGGCAGTGCATTGCAGGAGTTGCGCTGCCCACTGCCCCCAGACAGCGCGGCAGTGTATTGCAGGAGTTGCACTGCCCACTGCCCCCAGGCAGTGAGGGAGTGCCTTGCAGGAATTGCACTGCCCACTGCCCCCGGGGAAATGAGGCAGTGCATGGCAGGGATTCCACTGCCCACTGCCCCCAGGCAGTGGGGCAGTGCATTGCAGCAGTTCCACTGCCCACTGCCCCAGGGCAGTGAGGCAGTGCATTGCAGGAGTTGCGCTGCCCACTGCCCCCAGACAGTGTGGCAGTGTATTGCAGGAGTTGCACTGCCCACTGCCCCCAGGCAGTGAGGCAGTGCGTTGCAGGAATTGCGCTGCCCACTGCCCCCAGGGCAGTGAGGCAGCGCATTGCAGGGGTTCCACTGCCCACTGCCCCCCGGCGTCGGGGCAGTGCATTGCAGAAGTTGCACTGCCCACTGCCCCCAGGCAGTGAGGCAGTGCAATGCAGAGGTTGCACTGTCCACTGCTCCCAGGCAGTGGGGCAGTGCATTGCAGGAGTTGCACTGCCCACTGCCCCCAGGCAGTGCGGCAGTGCATTGCAGGAGTTGCACTGTCCACTGCCCCCAGGCAGTGAGGCAGTGCAATGCAGAGGTTGCACTGTCCACTGCTCCCAGGCAGTGAGGCAGTGCATTGCAGGAGTTGCACTGCCCACTGCCCCCAGGCAGTGAGGCAGTGCATTGCAGGAGTTGCACTGCCCACTGCCCCCAGGCAGTGAGGTAGTGCATTGCGGGAGTTGCACTGCCCACTGCCCCCAGGCAGTGCGGCAGTGCATTGCAGGAGTTGCGCTGCCCACTGCCCCCAGACAGCGAGGCAGTGTATTGCAGGAGTTGCACTGCCCATCGCCCCCAGGCAGTGAGGGAGTGCATTGCAGGAATTGCACTGCCCACTGCCCCCGGGGCAATGAGGCAGTGCATTGCAGGAGTTCCACTGCCCACTGTCCCCAGGCAGTGGGGCAGTGCATTGCAGCAGTTCCACTGCCCACTGCCCCAGGGCAGTGAGGCAGTGCATAGCAGGAGTTGCGCTGCCCACTGCCCCCAGACAGTGCGGCAGTGTATTGCAGGAGTTGCACTGCCCACTGCCCCCAGGCAGTGGGGCAGTGCATTGCAGGAGTTCCGCTGCCCACTGCTCCCAGGCAGTGAGGCAGTGCATTGCAGGAGTTGCACTGCCCACTGTCCCCAGACAGTGCGGCAGTGTATTGCAGGAGTTCCACTGCCCACTGCCCCCAGGCAGTGAGGCAGTGCATTGCAGGGGTTCCACTGCCCACTGCCCCCAGGCAGTGGGGCAGTGCATTGCAGAAGTTCCAGTGCCCACTGCCCCCAGGTCAGTGAGGCAGTGCAATGCAAAAACTGCACTGTCCACTGCCCCCAGGGAGTGGGGCAGTGCATTGCAGGAGTTGCACTGCCCACTGCCCCAGGGCAGTGAGGCAGTGTATTGCGGGAGTTGCACTGCCCACTGCCCCCAGGCAGTGGGGCAGTGCATTGCAGGAGTTGCACTGCCCACTGCCCCAGGGCAGTGAGGCAGTGCATTGCAGAAGCTGCACCGTCCACTGCCCCCAGGCAGTGAGGCGGTGCATTGTAGGAGTTCCACTGCCCACTGCTCCCAGGCAGTGGGGCAGTGCATTGCAGGAGTTCCACTGCCTACTGCCCCAGGTCAGTGAGGCAGTGCATTGCAGGACTTCCACTGCCCACTGCTCCCAGGCAGTGCGGCAGTGCATTGCAGGAGTTCCACTGCCTACTGCCCCACGGCAGTGAGGCAGTGCATTGCAGAAATTGCACTGCCCACTGCCCCCAGGCAGTGAGGCAGTGCATTGCAGGAGTTGCACTGCCTGCTGTCCCCCGGCAGTGAGGCAGTGCATTGCAGGATTTCCACTGCCCACTGCCCCCAGGCAGTGAGGCAGTGCGTTGCAGGAGTTGCACTGCCCAGTGCCCCAGGGCAGTGAGGCAGTGCATTGCAGAAGCTGCACTGTCCACTGCCCCCAGGCAGTGAGGTAGTGCATTGCGGGAGTTGCACTGCCCACTGCCCCAGGGCAGTGAGGCAGTGCATTGCAGGAGTTGCGCTGCCCACTGCCCCCAGGCAGTGAGGCGGTGCATTGCAGGAGTTCTGCTGCCCACTGCCCCCAGGCAGTGAGGCAGTGCATTGCAGGAGTTGCACAGTCCACTGCCCCCAGGCAGTGAGGCAGTGCATTGCAGGAGTTGCACAGTCCACTGCCCCCAGGCAGTGAGGCAGTGCATTGCAGGAGTTGCACTGCCAACTGCCCCCAGGCAGTGAGGCAGTGCATTGCAGAAGTTGCACTGCCCACTGCCCCCAGGCAGTGGGGTAGTGCGTTGCAGGAGTTCCACTGCCCACTGCCTCAGGGCAGTGAGGCAGTGCATTGCAGAAGCTGCACTGTCCACTGCCCCCAGGCAGTGAGGCAGTGCATTGCAGGGGTTGCACTGCCAACTGCCCCAGGACAGTGAGGCAGTGCATTGCAGAAGTTGCACTGCCCACTGCACCCAGGTAGTGAGGCAGTGCATTGCGGGAGTTCCACTGCCCACTTCCCCCAAGCCAGTGCGGCAGTGCATTGCAGGAGTTGCGCTGTCCACTGCCCCCAGGCAGTGAGGCAGTGCATTGCAGGAGTTGCACCGCCCACTGCCCCAGGGCAGTGAGGCAGTGCATTGCAGAAGTTGCACTGCCCACTGCATCCAGGCAGTGAGGCAGTGCATTGCGGGAGTTCCACTGCCCACTGCCCCAGGGCAGTGAGGCAGTGCATTGCAGGAGTTGCACTGCCCACTGCCCCCAGGCAGTGAGGCAGTGCATTGCACGAGTTGCACAGTCCACTGCCCCCAGGGCAGTGAGGCAGTGCATTGCAGAAGGTGCGCTGTCCAATGCCCCCAGGCAGTGAGGCAGTGCATTGCAGAAGTTGCACTGCCCACTGCCCCCAGGCAGTGGGGTAGTGCGTTGCAGGAGGTCCACTGCCCACTGCCTCAGGGCAGTGAGGCAGTGCATTGCAGAAGCTGCACTGTCCACTGCCCCCAGGCAGTGAGGCAGTGCATTGCAGGGGTTGCACTGCCCACTGCCCCCAGGCAGTGGGGTAGTGCATTGCAAGAGTTCCACTGCCCACTGCCCCAGGGCAGTGAGGCAGTGCATTGCAGAAGCTGCACTGTCCACTGCCCCCAGGCAGTGAGGCAGTGCATTGCAGGAGTTGCACCGCCCACTGCCCCAGGGCAGTGAGGCAGTGCATTGCAGAAGTTGCACTGCCCACTGCACCCAGGCAGTGAGGCAGTGCATTGCGGGAGTTCCACTGCCCACTGCCCCAGGGCAGTGAGGCAGTGCATTGCAGGAGTTGCGCTGCCCACTGCCCCCAGGCAGTGAGGCAGTGCATTGCAGGAGTTGCACTGCCCACTGCCCCCAGGCAGTGAGGCAGTGCATTGCAGGAGTTCCACTGTCCACTGCCCCCAGGCAGTGAGGCAGTGCGTTGCAGAAGTTGCACTGTCCACTGCCCCCAGGCAGTGAGGCAGTGCATTGCAGGAGTTGCGCTGCCCACTGCCCCCAGGCAGTGAGGCAGTGCATTGCAGGAGTTCCACTGTCCACTGCCCCCAGGGAGTGAGGCAGTGCGTTGCAGAAGTTGCACTGTCCACTGCCCCCAGGCAGTGAGGCAGTGCATTGCAGAATTTGCACTGCCCACTGCCCCCAGGCAGTGGGGTAGTGCATTGCAGTGAGTTGCACTGTCCACTGCCCCCAGGCAGTGAGGCCGTGCATTGCAGGGGCTCCACTGCCCACTGCCCCCAGGCAGTGGGGCAGTGCATTGCAGAAGTTGCACTGCCCACTGCCCCCAGGCAGTGCGGCAGTGCGTTGCTGGAATTGCACTGTCCCGTGCCCCCAGGCAGTGAGGCAGTGCGTTGTCGGAGTTGCACTGCCCACTGCCCCCAGGCAGTGGGGCAGTGCATTGCAGCGGTTCCACTGCCCACTGCCCCCAGGCAGTGAGGCAGTGCATTGCAGGAGTTGCACTGCCTGCTTCCGCCAGGCAGTGAGGTGTTGTATTGCACGAGGTCCACTGCCCACTGCCCCCAGGCAGTGAGGCAGTGTATTGCAGGAGGTCCACTGCCCCCTGCCCCCAGGCATGGGGGCAGTGCATTGGGGGATGTGCACTGCCCACTGCCCCCAAGCAATGAGGCAATGTATTGCGGGAGTTCCACTGCCCACTGTATGTGTACAACGGGTCGAACCAGATTCCGCCGACCATGTGGCAGGAGATTGAGCAGAATCCCCATGACGTGATCATCTTGGACAGTCTCGGACGGCACGGGCTTGCCCCTCATCTCCCAGGTCGACGCCGCCTCTGGGCCATCCATTACGGTGGCAATGGACGGAGCCTGGAAGCCGGCCTCTGTGGGGATGTGATCCCCTCGTGGTGTGCCGCACTACATTCTGCGTTCTCGGCCATCCTCACTGCGGCTTCCCAAGGACCCCGCACGGTCTTTAAGGACATGCAGGTGGCCATGGGTCGGCCCGCCCCGTGGCCCTGTCCCCGCCCGTGACCCGTCCTCGACCTCACGCGCCCGGACCGCTCCGGTGCTGCGCGCAGTCGTGCCGGACCGCGCTCCTTGTCTGGCGGCGTTCTAAGTCGGAGGTGATGCCCCGGGAGACCCACATCTTCCGTGCACGTTGATCTTGGAACGCTTACTCGGGTGGATCCAGGACAGTTCGGAGCGGTTGGTGGCCGGGACCGGAGAGCAGATCGAGCCGTAGCGTTGTCGTACACTGACGTTGTGACCCAGACGGCCTGCTGGGAGGAGCGTTCTCAGGTGTGCGACGAGATTCGTCTTGCTCTAGCGGAGGTAAGACGGAGGACTCCCTCGGCAGAGCCTGCGTGGGGCCCCCGGGGGACGACGCCAAGGCTCACCGTACGTGGGACCGCGGCAGGCGCTCCTCCTCCTCCTCCTCCTCCACTGCGTGAGGCAAGGTATTGCAGGAGTTGCACTGCCCACTGCCCCCAGGCAGTGGGGCAGTCTATTGCAGGAGTTGCACTGCCCACTGCCCCCAGGCAGTGGGGCAGTGCATTGCAGGAGTTGCACTGCCCACTGCCCCCAAGCAGTGGGGCAGTCTATTGCAGGAGGTCCACTGCCCACTGCCCCCAGGCAGTGCGGCAGTGCATTGCAGAAGCTGCACTGTCCACTGCCCCCAGGCAGTGAGGCAGTGCATTGCAGGAGGTCCACTGCCCACTGCCCCCCGGCAGTGAGGCAGTGCATTGCAGGGGTTCCACTGCCCACTGCCCCCAGGGCAGTGAGGCAGTGCATTGCAGGAGTTCCACTGCCCACCGCCCCCAGGCAGTGAGGCAGTGCATTGCAGAAGTTGCACTGCCCACTGCCCCCAGGCAGTGGGGCAGTGCATTGAAGGAGGTCCACTGCCCACTGCCCCCAGGCAGTGAGGCAGTGTGTTGCAGGAGGTCCACTGCCCACTGCCCCCAGGCAGTGAGGCAGTGCATTGCAGGAGGCCCACTGCCCACTGCCCCCAGGCAGTGGGGCAGTGCATTGAAGGAGGTCCACTGCCCACTGCCCCCAGGCAGTGAGGCAGTGTGTTGCAGGAGTTCCACTGCCCACTGCCCCCAGGCAGTGGGGCAGTGCATTGCACGAGGTCCACTGCCCGCTGCCCCCAGGCAGTGCGGCAGTGCATTGCAGGAGTTCCACTGCCCACTGCCCCCAAGCGGTGAGGCAGTGCATTGCAGGAGGTCCACTGCCCACTGCCCCCAGGGCAGTGGGGCAGTGCATTGCAGGAGGTCCGCTGCCCGTTGCCCCTGGGCAGTGAGGTAGTGTATTGCAGGAGTTGCACTGCCCACTGCCCCCAGGCAGTGAGGCAGTGTATAGCAGGAGTTCCACTGCCCACTGCCCCCAGGCAGTGAGGCAGTGCATTGCAGAAGTTGCACTGCCCACTGCACCCAGGCAGTGGGGCAGTGCATTGCGGAAGGCCCACTGCCCACTGCCCCCAGGCAGTTGGGCAGTCTATTGCAGGAGTTCATCTGCCCACTGCCCCCAGGCAGTGAGGCAGTGCATTGCAGGAGATCCACTGCCCCCTGCCCCCAGGCAGTGGAGCAGCGCATTGCAAAAGTCCCACTGCCCACTGCCCCCAGGCAGTGAGGCAGTGCGTCGCCGGAGGTCCACTGCCCACTGCCCCCAGGCCCCCCACTGGCCTTGCAGGAGACTCCGAACACCCCTTGGGCAGGACTCCCCGTCCCCCCCGGGCCGGTGCGCCCGGTTCTCTGAAGAAGATGGCCCCCATTGGCCTGGCAGGAGACTCCGAACACCCCCTGGGCAGGACTCCCCGTCCCCCCCGGGCCGGTGCGCCCGGTTCTCTGAAGAAGATGGCCCCCCACTGGCCTTGCAGGAGACTCCGAACACCCCCTGGGCTGGACTCCCCGTCCCCCCCAGGCCGGTGCGCCCGGTTCTCTGAAGAAGATGGCCCCCCATTGCCCTGGCAGGAGGCTCCGAACACCCCCTGGGCAGGACTCCCCGTCCTGCCCGGGCCGGTGCGCCCGGTACTCTGAAGAAGATGGCCCCCCATTGGCCTGGCAGGAGACTCCGAACACCCCCTGGGCAGGACTCCCCGTCCCCCCCGGGCCGGTGCGCCCGGTTCTCTGAAGAAGATGGCCCCCCATTGGCCTGGCAGGAGACTCCGAACACCCCCTGGGCAGGACTCCCCGTCCCCCCCGGGCCGGTGCGCCCGGTTCTCTGCAGAAGATGGCCCCCCATTGGCCCTGGCAGGAGGCTCCGAACACCCCCTGGGCAGGACTCCCCGTCCCCCCCAGGCCGGTGCGCCCGGTTCTCCGAAGATATTGGCCCCCCATTGGCCTGGCAGGAGGCTCCGAACACCCCCTGGGCTGGACTCCCCGTCCCCCCCAGGCCGATGCGCCCGGTTCTCTGAAGAAGGTGGCCCCCCATAGGCCTTGCAGGAGGCTCCGGCCACCCCCTGGGCTGGACTCCCCGTCCCCCCCAGGCCGGTGCGCCCGGTTATTGGAAGATGATGGCTCCCCATGGGCTTTGCAGGAGGTTCCGACCACCCCCTGGGCTGGACTCCCCGTCCCCCCCAGGCCGGTGTGCCCGGTTATTGGCAGATGACGCCTCCCCATGGGCCCGGCACTACACTCCGACCACCCATTGCAGGAGTTGCACTGCCCACTGCCCCCAGGCAGTGAGGCAGTGCATTGCAGGAGTTGCACTGCCCACTGCTCCCAGGCAGTGAGGCAGTGCGTTGCAAGAGTTCCGCTGCCCGCTGCCCCAGGGCAGTGAGGCAGTGCATTGCAGGAGTTGCGCTGCCCACTGCCCCCAGGCATTGCGGCAGTGTATTGCAGAAGTTGCACTGCCCAATGCCCCCAGGCAGTGGGGCAGTGCATTGCAGGAGTTCCACTGCCCACTGCCCCCAGGCAGTGAGGTAGTGCATTGCAGGAGTTCCGCTGCCCACTGCCCCCAGGCAGTGAGGCAGTGCATTGCAGGAGTTGCACTGTCCACTGCCCCCAGGCAGTGGGGCAGAGTAATGCAGGAGCTGCACTGCTCACAGCCCCCAGGCAGTGCGGCAGTGTATTGCCGGAGGTCCACTGCCCACTGCCCCCAAGCCAGTGCGGCAGTGCATTGCAGGAGTTGCGCTGCCCACTGCCCCAAAGCAGTGCGGCAGTGTATTGCAGGAGTTGCACTGCCCACTGCCCCCAGGCATTGAGGCAGTGCATTGCAGGAGTTGCACTGCCCACTGCCCCCAGGGCAGTGAGGCGGTGCATTGCAGGGGTTCCACTGCCCACTGCCCCCAGGCAGTGGGGCAGTGCATTGCAGGAGTTGCGCTGCCCACTGCCCTCAAGCAGTGCGGCAGTGTATTGCAGGAGTTGCACTGCCCACTGCCCCCAGGCATTGAGGCAGTGCATTGCAGGAGTTGCACTGTCCACTGCCCCCAGGGCAGTGAGGCGGTGCATTGCAGCGGTTCCACTGCCCACTGCCCCCAGGCAGTGGGGCAGTGCATTGCAGGAGTTCCACTGCCCACTGCCCCCAGGCAGTGAGGTAGTGCATTGCGGGAGTTTCACTGCCCACTGCCCCAGGGCAGTGAGGCAGTGCATTGCAGGGGTTGCACTGCCCACTGCCCCCAGGCAATGAGGCAGTGCATTGCAGGAGTTGCACTGCCCACTGCCCCAGGGCAGTGAGGCAGTGCATTGCAGGAGTTGCACTGCCCACTGTCCCCAGGCAGTGGGGCAGTGCATTGCAGGAGTTCCACTGCCCACTGCCCCCAAGCAGTGCGGCAGTGTATTGCAGAAGTTGCACTGCCCAATGCCCCCAGGCAGTGGGGCAGTGCATTGCAAGAGTTCCACTGCCCACTGCCCCCAGGCAGTGAGGCAGTGCATTGCAGGAGTTCCGCTGCCCACTGCCCCGAGGCAGTGAGGCAGTGCATTGCAGGACTTGCACTGTCCACTGCCCCCAGGCAGTGGGGCAGAGTAATGCAGGAGCTGCACTGCTCACAGCCCCCAGGCAGTGCGGCAGTGTATTGCCGGAGGTCCACTGCCCACTGCCCCCAAGCCAGTGCGGCAGTGCATTGCAGGAGTTGCGCTGCCCACTGCCCTCAAGCAGTGCGGCAGTGTATTGCAGGAGTTGCACTGCCCACTGCCCCCAGGCATTGAGGCAGTGCATTGCAGGAGTTGCACTGCCCACTGCCCCCAGGGCAGTGAGGCGGTGCATTGCAGGGGTTCCACTGCCCACTGCCCCCAGGCAGTGGGGCAGTGCATTGCAGGAGTTGCGCTGCCCACTGCCCCCAGGCAGTGAGGTAGTGTATTGCAGGAGTTGCACTGCCCACTGCCCCCAGGCATTGAGGCAGTGCATTGCAGGAGTTGCACTGTCCACTGCCCCCAGGGCAGTGAGGCGGTGCATTGCAGGAGTTGCGCTGCCCACTGCCCCCAGGCAGTGAGGCAGTGCATTGCAGGAGTTCCGCTGCCCACTGCCCCCAGGCAGTGAGGCAGTGCATTGCGGGAGTTTCACTGCCCACTGCCCCAGGGCAGTGAGGCGGTGCATTGCAGGAGTTGCACTGTCCACTGCCCCCAGGCAGTGAGGCAGTGCATTGCAGGGGTTGCACTGCCCACTGCCCCCAGGCAATGAGGCAGTGCATTGCAGGAGTTCCGCTGCCCACTGCCCCAGGGCAGTGAGGCAGTGCATTGCAGGAGTTGCACTGCCCACTGTCCCCAGGCAGTGGGGCAGTGCATTGCAGGAGTTCCACTGCCCACTGCCCCCAGGCAGCGAGGCAGTGCATTGCAGGAGTTGCACTGCCCACTGCTCCCAGGCAGTGAGGCAGTGCGTTGCAGGAGTTCCGCTGCCCGCTGCCCCAGGGCAGTGAGGCAGTGCATTGCAGGAGTTGCACTGCCCACTGCCCCCAGGCTTTGCGGCAGTGTATTGCAGAAGTTGCACTGCCCAATGCCCCCAGGCAGTGGGGCAGTGCATTGCAAGAGTTCCACTGCCCACTGCCCCCAGGCAGTGAGGCAGTACATTGCAGGAGTTCCACTGCCCACTGCCCCCAGGCAGTGAGGCAGTGCATTGCAGGAGTTGCACTCCCCACTGCCCCCAGGCAGTGGGGCAGAGTAATGCAGGAGCTGCACTGCTCACAGCCCCCAGGCAGTGCGGCAGTGTATTGCAGGAGGTCCACTGCCCACTGCCCCCAAGCCAGTGCGGCAGTGCATTGCAGGAGTTGCGCTGCCCACTGCCCCCAAGCAGTGCGGCAGTGTATTGCAGGAGTTGCACTGCCCACTGCCCCCAGGCATTGAGGCAGTGCATTGCAGGAGTTGCACTCTCCACTGCCCCCAGGGCAGTGAGGCGGTGCATTGCAGGGGTTCCACTGCCCACTGCCCCCAGGCAGTGGGGCAGTGCATTGCAGGAGTTGCGCTGCCCACTGCCCCCAAGCAGTGCGGCAGTGTATTGCAGGAGTTGCACTGCCCACTGCCCCCAGGCATTGAGGCAGTGCATTGCAGGAGTTGCACTGTCCACTGCCCCCAGGGCAGTGAGGCGGTGCATTGCAGGGGTTCCACTGCCCACTGCCCCCAGGCAGTGGGGCAGTGCATTGCAGGAGTTCCACTGCCCACTGCCCCCAGGCAGTGAGGTAGTGCATTGCGGGAGTTTCACTGCCCACTGCCCCAGGGCAGTGAGGCGGTGCATTGCAGGAGTTGCACTGTCCACTGCCCCCAGGCAGTGAGGCAGTGCATTGCAGGGGTTGCACTGCCCACTGCCCCCAGGCAATGAGGCAGTGCATTGCAGGAGTTCCGCTGCCCACTGCCCCAGGGCAGTGAGGCAGTGCATTGCAGGAGTTGCACTGCCCACTGTCCCCAGGCAGTGGGGCAGTGCATTGCAGGAGTTCCACTGCCCACTGCCCCCAGGCAGCGAGGCAGTGCATTGCAGGAGTTGCACTGCCCACTGCCCCCAGGCAGTGAGGCCGTGCATTGTAGAAGTTGCACCGCCCACTGCCCCCAGGCAGTGAGGCAGTGCATTGCAGGAGTTCCACTGCCCACTGCCCCCAGGCAGTGAGGCAGTGCATTGCAGGAGTTGCACTGCCCACTGCCCCCAGGCAGTGAGGCAGTGCATTGCAGGAGTTCCACTGCCCACTGCCCCCAGGGCAGTGAGGCAGTGCATTGCAGGAGTTGCACTGCCCACTGCCCCCAGGCAGTGAGGCCGTGCATTGTAGAAGTTGCACCGCCCACTGCCCCCAGGCAGTGAGGCAGTGCATTGCAGGAGTTGCACTGCCCAATGCCCCCAGGCAGTGAGGCAGTGCATTGCAGGAGTTGCACTGCCAACTGCCCCCAGGCAGTGCGGCAGTGTATTGCAGGAGTTGCACTGCCCACTGACCCAGGGCAGTGAGGCAGTGCATTGCAGAGGTTGCACTGTCCGCTGCCCCCAGGCAGAGGCAGTGAGGCAGTGCATTGCAAGAGTTGCACTGCCCACTGCCCCAGGGCAGTGAGGTAGTACATTGCAGGAGTTGCACTGTCCACTGCCCCCAAGCAGTGGGGCAGTGCATTGCAGGAGTTCCACTGCCCACTGCCCCAGGGCAGTGAGGCAGTGCATTGCAGGAGTTGCACTGTCCACTGCCCCCAGGCAGTGGGGCAGTGCATTGCAGGAGTTCCACTGCCCGCTGCCCCCAGGCAGTGAGGCAGTGCATTGCAGGAGTTGGAGTTGCACTGCCCACTGCCCCCAGGCAGTGGGGCAGTGCATTGCAGGAGTAGCACTGCCCACTGCCCCCAGGCAGTGAGGCAGTGCATTGCGGGAGTTTCACCGCCCACTGCCCCAGGGCAGTGATGCGGTGCATTGCAGGAGTTGCACTGTCCACTGCCCCCAGGCAGTGAGGCAGTGCATTGCAGGAGTTGCACTGCCCACTGCCCCCAGGCAGTGAGGCAGTGCATTGCAGGAGTTCCGCTGCCCACTGCCCCAGGGCAGTGAGGCAGTGCATTGCAGGAGTTGCACTGCCCACTGCCCCCAGGCATTGAGGCAGTGCATTGCAGGAGTTCCACTGCCCACTGCCCCCAGACAGCGAGGCAGTGCATTGCAGGAGTGGCACCGTCCACTGCCCCCAGGGCAGTGAGGCAGTGCATTGCAGGAGTTGCACCGCCCACTGCCCCCAGGCAGTGGGGCGGTGCGTTGCAGGAGTTCCACTGCCCACTGCCCCCAGACAGCGAGGCAGTGCATTGCAGGAGTTGCACCGTCCACTGCCCCCAGGGCAGTGAGGCAGTGCATTGCAGGAGTTCCACTGCCCACTACCCCCGGGCAGTGAGGCAGTGCATTGCAGGAGTTGCACTGCCCACTGCCCCCAGGCAGTGAGGCAGTGCATTGCAGGAGTTGCACTGCCCACTGCCCCCAGGGCAGTGAGGCAGTGCATTGCCGGAGTTGCACTGCCCACTGCCCCCAGGCAGTGAGGCTGTACATTGTAGAAGTTGCAACGCCCACTGCCCCCAGGCAGTGAGGCAGTGCATTGCAGGAGTTGGAGTTGCACTGCCCACTGCCCCCAGGCAGTGAGGCAGTGCATTGCAGGAGTTGCACTGCCCACTGCCCCCAGGCAGTGCGGCAGTGTATTGCAGGAGTTGCACTGCCCACTGCCCCCAGGCAGTGGGGCAGTGCATTGCAAGAGTTCCACTGCCCACTGACCCAGGGCAGTGAGGCAGTGCATTGCAGAGGTTGCACTGTCCGCTGCCCCCAGGCAGTGAGGCAGTGCATTGCAAGAGTTCCACTGCCCACTGCCCCAGGGCAGTGAGGTAGTGCATTGCAGGAGTTCCACTGCCCACTGCTCTGGGACAGTGAGGCAGTGCATTGCAGGAGTTGCACTGTCCACTGCCCCCAAGCAGTGGGGCAGTGCATTGCAGGAGTTCCACTGCCCACTGCCCCCAGGCAGTGAGGCAGTGCATTGCAGGAGGTCCAGTGTCCACTGCCCCAGGGCAGTGAGGCAGTGCATTGCAAGAGTTGCACTGCCCGCTGCCCCCAGGCAGTGGGGCAGTGCATTGCAGGAGTTGCACTGCCCACTGCCCCCAGGCAGTGAGGCAGTGCGTTGCAGGCGTTCCACTGCCCACTGCCCCCAGGCGGCGAGGCAGTGCATTGCAGGAGTTGCACTGCCCACTGCCCCCAGGGCAGTGAGGCGGTGCATTGCAGCGGTTCCACTGCCCACTGCCCCCAGGCAGTGGGGCAGTGCATTGCAGGAGTTCCACTGCCCACTGCCCCCAGGCAGTGAGGTAGTGCATTGCGGGAGTTTCACTGCCCACTGCCCCCAGGCAGTGAGGCAGTGCATTGCAGGAGTTGCACTGCCCACTGCCCCCAGGCAATGAGGCAGTGCATTGCAGGAGTTCCGCTGCCCACTGCCCCAGGGCAGTAAGGCAGTGCATTGCAGGAGTTGCACTGCCCACTGTCC
The DNA here is from genome assembly GCA_964036045.1 of Eutreptiella sp. 'Long Island Sound 2002'. Classification (NCBI taxonomy): domain Eukaryota; phylum Euglenozoa; class Euglenophyceae; order Eutreptiales; family Eutreptiaceae; genus Eutreptiella; species Eutreptiella sp. 'Long Island Sound 2002'. Next base: position 45,609,759 of record OZ038384.1, read on the forward strand.
CCAGGCAGTGGGGCAGTGCATTGCAGGAGGTCCAGTGCCCACTGCCCCAGGGCCGTGAGGCAGTGTATTGCAGAAGTTGCACTGCCCAATGCCCCCAGGCAGTGGGGCAGTGCATTGCAGGAGTTGCACTGCCCACTGCCCCCAGGCAGTGAGGCAGTGCATTGCAGGAGTTCCGCTGCCCACTGTCCCGAGGCAGTGAGGCAGTGCATTGCAGGACTTGCACTGTCCACTGCCCCCAGGCAGTGGGGCAGAGTAATGCAGGAGCTGCACTGCTCACAGCCCCCAGGCAGTGCGGCAGTGTATTGCCGGAGGTCCACTGCCCACTGCCCCCAAGCCAGTGCGGCAGTGCATTGCAGGAGTTGCGCTGCCCACTGCCCTCAAGCAGTGCGGCAGTGTATTGCAGGAGTTGCACTGCCCACTGCCCCCAGGCATTGAGGCAGTGCATTGCAGGAGTTGCACGGCCCACTGCCCCCAGGGCAGTGAGGCGGTGCATTGCAGGGGTTCCACTGCCCACTGCCCCCAGGCAGTGGGGCAGTGCATTGCAGGAGTTGCGCTGCCCACTGCCCCCAGGCAGTGAGGTAGTGTATTGCAGGAGTTGCACTGCCCACTGCCCCCAGGCATTGAGGCAGTGCATTGCAGGAGTTGCACTGTCCACTGCCCCCAGGGCAGTGAGGCGGTGCATTGCAGGAGTTGCGCTGCCCACTGCCCCCAGGCAGTGAGGCAGTGCATTGCAGGAGTTCCGCTGCCCACTGCCCCCAGGCAGTGAGGCAGTGCATTGCGGGAGTTTCACTGCCCACTGCCCCAGGGCAGTGAGGCGGTGCATTGCAGGAGTTGCACTGTCCACTGCCCCCAGGCAGTGAGGCAGTGCATTGCAGGGGTTGCACTGCCCACTGCCCCCAGGCAGTGAGGCAGTGCATTGCAGGAGTTCCGCTGCCCACTGCCCCCAGGCAGTGAGGCAGTGCATTGCGGGAGTTTCACTGCCCACTGCCCCAGGGCAGTGAGGCGGTGCATTGCAGGAGTTGCACTGTCCACTGCCCCCAGGCAGTGAGGCAGTGCATTGCAGGAGTTGCACTGTCCACTGCCCCCAGGCAGTGAGGCAGTGCATTGCAGGGGTTGCACTGCCCACTGTCCCCAGGCAGTGGGGCAGTGCATTGCAGGAGTTCCACTGCCCACTGCCCCCAGGCAGCGAGGCAGTGCATTGCAGGAGTTGCACTGCCCACTGCTCCCAGGCAGTGAGGCAGTGCGTTGCAGGAGTTCCGCTGCCCGCTGCCCCAGGGCAGTGAGGCAGTGCATTGCAGGAGTTGCACTGCCCACTGCCCCCAGGCATTGCGGCAGTGTATTGCAGAAGTTGCACTGCCCAATGCCCCCAGGCAGTGGGGCAGTGCATTGCAAGAGTTCCACTGCCCACTGCCCCCAGGCAGTGAGGCAGTGCATTGCAGGAGTTCCACTGCCCACTGCCCCCAGGCAGTGAGGCAGTGCATTGCAGGAGTTGCACTGTCCACTGCCCCCAGGCAGTGGGGCAGAGTAATGCAGGAGCTGCACTGCTCACAGCCCCCAGGCAGTGCGGCAGTGTATTGCCGGAGGTCCACTGCCCACTGCCCCCAAGCCAGTGCGGCAGTGCATTGCAGGAGTTGCGCTGCCCACTGCCCCCAAGCAGTGCGGCAGTGTATTGCAGGAGTTGCACTGCCCACTGCCCCCAGGCATTGAGGCAGTGCATTGCAGGAGTTGCACTCTCCACTGCCCCCAGGGCAGTGAGGCGGTGCATTGCAGGGGTTCCACTGCCCACTGCCCCCAGGCAGTGGGGCAGTGCATTGCAGGAGTTGCGCTGCCCACTGCCCCCAAGCAGTGCGGCAGTGTATTGCAGGAGTTGCACTGCCCACTGCCCCCAGGCATTGAGGCAGTGCATTGCAGGAGTTGCACTGTCCACTGCCCCCAGGGCAGTGAGGCGGTGCATTGCAGGGGTTCCACTGCCCACTGCCCCCAGGCAGTGGGGCAGTGCATTGCAGGAGTTCCACTGCCCACTGCCCCCAGGCAGTGAGGTAGTGCATTGCGGGAGTTTCACTGCCCACTGCCCCAGGGCAGTGAGGCGGTGCATTGCAGGAGTTGCACTGTCCACTGCCCCCAGGCAGTGAGGCAGTGCATTGCAGGGGTTGCACTGCCCACTGCCCCCAAGCAATGAGGCAGTGCATTGCAGGAGTTCCGCTGCCCACTGCCCCAGGGCAGTGAGGCAGTGCATTGCAGGAGTTGCACTGCCCACTGTCCCCAGGCAGTGGGGCAGTGCATTGCAGGAGTTCCACTGCCCACTGCCCCCAGGCAGCGAGGCAGTGCATTGCAGGAGTTGCACTGCCCACTGCCCCCAGGCAGTGAGGCCGTGCATTGTAGAAGTTGCACCGCCCACTGCCCCCAGGCAGTGAGGCAGTGCATTGCAGGAGTTCCACTGCCCACTGCCCCCAGGCAGTGAGGCAGTGCATTGCAGGAGTTGCACTGCCCACTGCCCCCAGGCAGTGAGGCAGTGCATTGCAGGAGTTCCACTGCCCACTGCCCCCAGGGCAGTGAGGCAGTGCATTGCAGGAGTTGCACTGCCCACTGCCCCCAGGCAGTGAGGCCGTGCATTGTAGAAGTTGCACCGCCCACTGCCCCCAGGCAGTGAGGCAGTGCATTGCAGGAGTTGCACTGCCCACTGCCCCCAGGCAGTGAGGCAGTGCATTGCAGGAGTTGCACTGCCAGCTGCCCCCAGGCAGTGCGGCAGTGTATTGCAGAAGTTGCACTGCCCACTGACCCAGGGCAGTGAGGCAGTGCATTGCAGAGGTTGCACTGTCCGCTGCCCCCAGGCAGAGGCAGTGAGGCAGTGCATTGCAAGAGTTGCACTGCCCACTGCCCCAGGGCAGTGAGGTAGTACATTGCAGGAGTTGCACTGTCCACTGCCCCCAAGCAGTGGGGCAGTGCATTGCAGGAGTTCCACTGCCCACTGCCCCCAGGCAGTGAGGCAGTGCATTGCAGGAGTTCCACTGCCCACTGCTCTGGGACAGTGAGGCAGTGCATTGCAGGAGTTGCACTGTCCACTGCCCCCAGGCAGTGGGGCAGTGCATTGCAGGAGTTCCACTGCCCGCTGCCCCCAGGCAGTGAGGCAGTGCATTGCAGGAGTTGGAGTTGCACTGCCCACTGCCCCCAGGCAGTGAGGCAGTGCATTGCAGGAGTAGCACTGCCCACTGCCCCAGGCAGTGAGGCAGTGCATTGCGGGAGTTTCACCGCCCACTGCCCCAGGGCAGTGAGGCGGTGCATTGCAGGAGTTGCACTGTCCACTGCCCCCAGGCAGTGAGGCAGTGCATTGCAGGAGTTGCACTGCCCACTGCCCCCAGGCAGTGAGGCAGTGCATTGCAGGAGTTCCGCTGCCCACTGCCCCAGGGCAGTGAGGCAGTGCATTGCAGGAGTTGCACTGCCCACTGCCCCCAGGCATTGAGGCAGTGCATTGCAGGAGTTCCACTGCCCACTGCCCCCAGACAGCGAGGCAGTGCATTGCAGGAGTGGCAGCGTCCACTGCCCCCAGGGCAGTGAGGCAGTGCATTGCAGGAGTTGCACCGCCCACTGCCCCCAGGCAGTGGGGCGGTGCGTTGCAGGAGTTCCACTGCCCACTGCCCCCAGACAGCGAGGCAGTGCATTGCAGGAGTTGCACCGTCCACTGCCCCCAGGGCAGTGAGGCAGTGCATTGCAGGAGTTGCACCGTCCACTGCCCCCAGGGCAGTGAGGCAGTGCATTGCAGGAGTTCCACTGCCCACTACCCCCGGGCAGTGAGGCAGTGCATTGCAGGAGTTGCACTGCCCACTGCCCCCAGGCAGTGAGGCAGTGCATTGCAGGAGTTGCACTGCCCACTGCCCCCAGGGCAGTGAGGCAGTGCATTGCCGGAGTTGCACTGCCCACTGCCCCCAGGCAGTGAGGCTGTACATTGTAGAAGTTGCAACGCCCACTGCCCCCAGGCAGTGAGGCAGTGCATTGCAGGAGTTGGAGTTGCACTGCCCACTGCCCCCAGGCAGTGAGGCAGTGCATTGCAGGAGTTGCACTGCCCACTGCCCCCAGGCAGTGCGGCAGTGTATTGCAGGAGTTGCACTGCCCACTGACCCAGGGCAGTGAGGCAGTGCATTGCAGAGGTTGCACTGTCCGCTGCCCCCAGGCAGTGAGGCAGTGCATTGCAGGAGTTCCACTGCCCACTGCCCCCAGGCAGTGAGGCAGTGCATTGCAGGAGGTCCACTGCCCACTGCCCCAGGGCAGTGAGGCAGTGCATTGCAAGAGTTGCACTGCCCGCTGCCCCCAGGCAGCGGGGCAGTGCATTGCAGGAGTTCCACTGCCCACTGCCCCCAGGCAGTGAGGCGGTGCGTTGCAGGCGTTCCACTGCCCACTGCCCCCAGGCGGCGAGGCAGTGCATTGCAGGAGTTGCACTGCCCACTGCCCCCAGGCAGTGAGGCAGTGCATTGCAGGAGTTCCACTGCCCACTGCCCCCAGGCAGTGAGGCAGTACATTGCAGGAGTTCCACTGCCCAGTGCCCCAGGGCAGAGAGGCAGTGCGTTGCAAGAGTTGCACCGCCCACTGCCCCCAGGCAGTGGGGCAGTGCATTGCAGGAGTTCCACTGCCCACTGCCCCCAGGCAGTGCGGCGGTGCATTGCAGGAGTTGCACTGCCCACTGCCCCCAGGCAGTGAGGCAGTGCATTGCAGGAGTTCCGCTGCCCACTGCCCCAGGGCAGTGAGGCACTGCATTGCAGAAGTTGCACTGCCCACTGCCCCCAGGCAGCGAGGCAGTGCATTGCAGGAGTTGCACTGCCCACCGCCCCCCAGGCAGTGCGGCAGTATATTGCAGGAGTTGCACTGCCCGCTGCCCCAGACAGTGAGGCAGTGCATTGCAGGAGGTCCACTGCCCACTGCCCCCAGGCAGTGAGGCAGTGCATTGCAGGAGTTCCGCTGCCCACCGCCCCCAGGCGGTGCGGCAGTGCGTTGCAGGAGTTCCACTGCCCACTGCCCCCAGGCAGTGAGGCAGTGCATTGCAGGAGGTCCACTGCCCACTGCCCCCAGGCAGTGAGGCAGTGCATTGCAGGAGTTCCACTGCCCACCGCCCCCAGGCGGTGCGGCAGTGCGTTGCAGGAGTTCCACTGCTTACTGCCCCCAAGCCAGTGCGGCAGTGCATTGCAGGAGTTGCGCTGCCCACTGCCCCCAAGCAGTGCGGCAGTGTATTGCAGGAGTTGCACTGCCCACTGCCCCCAGGCATTGAGGCAGTGCATTGCAGGAGTTGCACTGCCCACTGCCCCCAGGGCAGTGAGGCGGTGCATTGCAGGGGTTCCACTGCCCACTGCCCCCAGGCAGTGGGGCAGTGCATTGCAGGAGTTGCGCTGCCCACTGCCCCCAAGCAGTGCGGCAGTGTATTGCAGGAGTTGCACTGCCCACTGCCCCCAGGCATTGAGGCAGTGCATTGCAGGAGTTGCACTCTCCACTGCCCCCAGGGCAGTGAGGCGGTGCATTGCAGGGGTTCCACTGCCCACTGCCCCCAGGCAGTGAGGCAGTGCATTGCAGGAGTTCCACTGCCCACTGCCCCCAGGCAGTGAGGCAGTGCATTGCAGGAGTTCCACTGCCCACTGCCCCAGGGCACAGAGGCGGTGCGTTGCAAGAGTTGCACCGCCCACTGCCCCCCGGCAGTGGGGCAGTGCATTGCAGGAGTTCCACTGCCCACTGCCCCCAGGCAGTGAGGCCGTGCATTGTAGAAGTTGCACCGCCCACTGCCCCCAGGCAGTGAGGCAGTGCATTGCAGGAGTTGCACTGCCCACTGCCCCCAGGCAGTGAGGCAGTGCATTGCAGGAGTTGCACTGCCAGCTGCCCCCAGGCAGTGCGGCAGTGTATTGCAGAAGTTGCACTGCCCACTGACCCAGGGCAGTGAGGCAGTGCATTGCAGAGGTTGCACTGTCCGCTGCCCCCAGGCAGAGGCAGTGAGGCAGTGCATTGCAAGAGTTGCACTGCCCACTGCCCCAGGGCAGTGAGGTAGTACATTGCAGGAGTTGCACTGTCCACTGCCCCCAAGCAGTGGGGCAGTGCATTGCAGGAGTTCCACTGCCCACTGCCCCCAGGCAGTGAGGCAGTGCATTGCAGGAGTTCCACTGCCCACTGCTCTGGGACAGTGAGGCAGTGCATTGCAGGAGTTGCACTGTCCACTGCCCCCAGGCAGTGGGGCAGTGCATTGCAGGAGTTCCACTGCCCGCTGCCCCCAGGCAGTGAGGCAGTGCATTGCAGGAGTTGGAGTTGCACTGCCCACTGCCCCCAGGCAGTGAGGCAGTGCATTGCAGGAGTAGCACTGCCCACTGCCCCCAGGCAGTGAGGCAGTGCATTGCGGGAGTTTCACCGCCCACTGCCCCAGGGCAGTGAGGCGGTGCATTGCAGGAGTTGCACTGCCCACTGCCCCCAGGCATTGAGGCAGTGCATTGCAGGAGTTCCACTGCCCACTGCCCCCAGACAGCGAGGCAGTGCATTGCAGGAGTGGCAGCGTCCACTGCCCCCAGGGCAGTGAGGCAGTGCATTGCAGGAGTTGCACCGCCCACTGCCCCCAGGCAGTGGGGCGGTGCGTTGCAGGAGTTCCACTGCCCACTGCCCCCAGACAGCGAGGCAGTGCATTGCAGGAGTTGCACCGTCCACTGCCCCCAGGGCAGTGAGGCAGTGCATTGCAGGAGTTGCACCGTCCACTGCCCCCAGGGCAGTGAGGCAGTGCATTGCAGGAGTTCCACTGCCCACTACCCCCGGGCAGTGAGGCAGTGCATTGCAGGAGTTGCACTGCCCACTGCCCCCAGGCAGTGAGGCAGTGCATTGCAGGAGTTGCACTGCCCACTGCCCCCAGGGCAGTGAGGCAGTGCATTGCCGGAGTTGCACTGCCCACTGCCCCCAGGCAGTGAGGCTGTACATTGTAGAAGTTGCAACGCCCACTGCCCCCAGGCAGTGAGGCAGTGCATTGCAGGAGTTGGAGTTGCACTGCCCACTGCCCCCAGGCAGTGAGGCAGTGCATTGCAGGAGTTGCACTGCCCACTGCCCCCAGGCAGTGCGGCAGTGTATTGCAGGAGTTGCACTGCCCACTGACCCAGGGCAGTGAGGCAGTGCATTGCAGAGGTTGCACTGTCCGCTGCCCCCAGGCAGTGAGGCAGTGCATTGCAGGAGTTCCACTGCCCACTGCCCCCAGGCAGTGAGGCAGTGCATTGCAGGAGGTCCACTGCCCACTGCCCCAGGGCAGTGAGGCAGTGCATTGCAAGAGTTGCACTGCCCGCTGCCCCCAGGCAGCGGGGCAGTGCATTGCAGGAGTTCCACTGCCCACTGCCCCCAGGCAGTGAGGCGGTGCGTTGCAGGCGTTCCACTGCCCACTGCCCCCAGGCGGCGAGGCAGTGCATTGCAGGAGTTGCACTGCCCACTGCCCCCAGGCAGTGAGGCAGTGCATTGCAGGAGTTCCACTGCCCACTGCCCCCAGGCAGTGAGGCAGTACATTGCAGGAGTTCCACTGCCCAGTGCCCCAGGGCAGAGAGGCAGTGCGTTGCAAGAGTTGCACCGCCCACTGCCCCCAGGCAGTGGGGCAGTGCATTGCAGGAGTTCCACTGCCCACTGCCCCCAGGCAGTGCGGCGGTGCATTGCAGGAGTTGCACTGCCCACTGCCCCCAGGCAGTGAGGCATTGCATTGCAGGAGTTCCGCTGCCCACTGCCCCAGGGCAGTGAGGCACTGCATTGCAGAAGTTGCACTGCCCACTGCCCCCAGGCAGCGAGGCAGTGCATTGCAGGAGTTGCACTGCCCACCGCCCCCCAGGCAGTGCGGCAGTGTATTGCAGGAGTTGCACTGCCCGCTGCCCCAGACAGTGAGGCAGTGCATTGCAGGAGGTCCACTGCCCACTGCCCCCAGGCAGTGAGGCAGTGCATTGCAGGAGGTCCACTGCCCACTGCCCCCAGGCAGTGAGGCAGTGCATTGCAGGAGTTCCACTGCCCACCGCCCCCAGGCGGTGCGGCAGTGCGTTGCAGGAGTTCCACTGCTTACTGCCCCCAAGCCAGTGCGGCAGTGCATTGCAGGAGTTGCGCTGCCCACTGCCCCCAAGCAGTGCGGCAGTGTATTGCAGGAGTTGCACTGCCCACTGCCCCCAGGCATTGAGGCAGTGCATTGCAGGAGTTGCACTGCCCACTGCCCCCAGGGCAGTGAGGCGGTGCATTGCAGGGGTTCCACTGCCCACTGCCCCCAGGCAGTGGGGCAGTGCATTGCAGGAGTTGCGCTGCCCACTGCCCCCAAGCAGTGCGGCAGTGTATTGCAGGAGTTGCACTGCCCACTGCCCCCAGGCATTGAGGCAGTGCATTGCAGGAGTTGCACTCTCCACTGCCCCCAGGGCAGTGAGGCGGTGCATTGCAGGGGTTCCACTGCCCACTGCCCCCAGGCAGTGAGGCAGTGCATTGCAGGAGTTCCACTGCCCACTGCCCCCAGGCAGTGAGGCAGTGCATTGCAGGAGTTGCACTGCCCACTGCCCCAGGGCACAGAGGCGGTGCGTTGCAAGAGTTGCACCGCCCACTGCCCCCCGGCAGTGGGGCAGTGCATTGCAGGAGTTCCACTGCCCACTGCCCCCAGGCAGTGCGGCGGTGCATTGCAGGAGTTGCACTGCCCACTGCCCCCAGGCAGTGAGGCAGTGCATTGCAGGAGTTCCGCTGCCCACTGCCCCAGGGCAGTGAGGCACTGCATTGCAGAAGTTGCACTGCCCACTGCCCCCAGGCAGTGAGGCAGTGCATTGCAGGAGTTGCACTGCCCACTGCCCCCAGGCAGTGAGGCAGTGCATTGCAAGAGTTCCACTGCCCACTGCCCCAGGGCAGTGAGGTAGTGCATTGCAGGAGTTCCACTGCCCACTGCTCTGGGACAGTGAGGCAGTGCATTGCAGGAGTTGCACTGTCCACTGCCCCCAAGCAGCGGGGCAGTGCATTGCAGGAGTTCCACTGCCCACTGCCCCCAGGCAGTGAGGCAGTGCATTGCAGGAGGTCCACTGCCCACTGCCCCAGGGCAGTGAGGCAGTGCATTGCAAGAGTTGCACTGCCCGCTGCCCCCAGGCAGCGGGGCAGTGCATTGCAGGAGTTCCACTGCCCACTGCCCCCAGGCAGTGAGGCGGTGCGTTGCAGGCGTTCCACTGCCCACTGCCCCCAGGCGGCGAGGCAGTGCATTGCAGGAGTTGCACTGCCCACTGCCCCCAGGCAGTGAGGCACTGCATTGCAGGAGTTCCACTGCCCACTGCCCCCAGGCAGTGAGGCAGTGCATTGCAGTGAGGCAGTGCATTGCAGGAGTTCCACTGCCCACTGCCCCAGGGCAGAGAGGCAGTGCGTTGCAAGAGTTGCACCGCCCACTGCCCCCAGGCAGTGGGGCAGTGCATTGCAGGAGTTCCACTGCCCACTGCCCCCAGGCAGTGCGGCAGTGCATTGCAGGAGTTGCACTGCCCACTGCCCCCAGGCAGTGAGGCATTGCATTGCAGGAGTTCCGCTGCCCACTGCCCCAGGGCAGTGAGGCACTGCATTGCAGAAGTTGCACTGCCCACTGCCCCCAGGCAGCGAGGCAGTGCATTGCAGGAGTTGCACTGCCCACCGCCCCCCAGGCAGTGCGGCAGTGTATTGCAGGAGTTGCACTGCCCGCTGCCCCAGACAGTGAGGCAGTGCATTGCAGGAGGTCCACTGCCCACTGCCCCCAGGCAGTGAGGCAGTGCATTGCAGGAGTTCCACTGCCCACCGCCCCCAGGCGGTGCGGCAGTGCGTTGCAGGAGTTCCACTGCCCACTGCCCCCAGGCAGTGAGGCAGTGCATTGCAGGAGGTCCACTGCCCACTGCCCCCAGGCAGTGAGGCAGTGCATTGCAGGAGTTCCACTGCCCACTGCCCCCAGGCGGTGCGGCAGTGCGTTGCAGGAGTTCCACTGCCCACTTCCCCCAAGCCAGTGCGGCAGTGCATTGCAGGAGTTGCGCTTCCCACTGCCCCCAAGCAGTGCGGCAGTGTATTGCAGGAGTTGCACTGCCCACTGCCCCCAGGCATTGAGGCAGTGCATTGCAGGAGTTGCACTGCCCACTGCCCCCAGGGCAGTGAGGCGGTGCATTGCAGGGGTTCCACTGCCCACTGCCCCCAGGCAGTGGGGCAGTGCATTGCAGGAGTTGCGCTAACCACTGCCCCCAAGCAGTGCGGCAGTGTATTGCAGGAGTTGCACTGCCCACTGCCCCCAGGCATTGAGGCAGTGCATTGCAGGAGTTGCACTCTCCACTGCCCCCAGGGCAGTGAGGCGGTGCATTGCAGGGGTTCCACTGCCCACTGCCCCCAGGCAGTGGGGCAGTGCATTGCAGGAGTTCCACTGCCCACTGCCCCCAGGCAGTGAGGTAGTGCATTGCGGGAGTTTCACTGCCCGCTGCCCCAGGGCAGTGAGGCGGTGCATTGCAGGAGTTGCACTGTCCACTGCCCCCAGGCAGTGAGGCAGTGCATTGCAGGGGTTGCACTGCCCACTGCCCCCAGGCAATGAGGCAGTGCATTGCAGGAGGTGCACTGCCCACTGTCCCCAGGCAGTGGGGCAGTGCATTGCAGGAGTTCCACTGCCCACTGCCCCCAGGCAGCGAGGCAGTGCATTGCAGGAGTTGCACTGTCCACTGCCCCCAGGGCAGTGAGGCAGTGCATTGCAGGAGTTGCACTGCCCACTGCCCCCAGGCAGTGAGGCGGTGCATTGCAGGAGTTCCACTGCCCACTGCCCCCAAGCAGTGCGGCAGTGTATTGCAGGAGTTGCACTGCCCACTGCCCCCAGGCATTGAGGCAGTGCATTGCAGGAGTTGCACTGCCCACTGCCCCCAGGGCAGTGAGGCGGTGCATTGCAGGGGTTCCACTGCCCACTGCCCCCAGGCAGTGGGGCAGTGCATTGCAGGAGTTGCGCTAACCACTGCCCCCAAGCAGTGCGGCAGTGTATTGCAGGAGTTGCACTGCCCACTGCCCCCAGGCATTGAGGCAGTGCATTGCAGGAGTTGCACTCTCCACTGCCCCCAGGGCAGTGAGGCGGTGCATTGCAGGGGTTCCACTGCCCACTGCCCCCAGGCAGTGGGGCAGTGCATTGCAGGAGTTCCACTGCCCACTGCCCCCAGGCAGTGAGGTAGTGCATTGCGGGAGTTTCACTGCCCACTGCCCCAGGGCAGTGAGGCGGTGCATTGCAGGAGTTGCACTGTCCACTGCCCCCAGGCAGTGAGGCAGTGCATTGCAGGGGTTGCACTGCCCACTGCCCCAGGGCAGTGAGGCAGTGCATTGCAGGAGGTGCACTGCCCACTGTCCCCAGGCAGTGGGGCAGTGCATTGCAGGAGTTCCACTGCCCACTGCCCCCAGGCAGCGAGGCAGTGCATTGCAGGAGTTGCACTGTCCACTGCCCCCAGGGCAGTGAGCCAGTGCATTGCAGGAGTTGCACTGCCCACTGCCCCCAGGCAGTGAGGCGGTGCATTGCAGGAGTTCCACTGCCCACTGCCCCCAGGCAGTGGGGCAGTGCATTGCAGGAGTTGCACTGCCCACTGCCCCCAGGCAGTGAGGCAGTGCATTGCAGGAGTTGCACTGCCAACTGCCCCCAGGCAGTGCGGCAGTGTATTGCAGGAGTTGCACTGCCCACTGACCCAGGGCAGTGAGGCAGTGCATTGCCGAGGTTGCACTGTCCGCTGCCCCCAGGCAGAGGCAGTGAGGCAGTGCATTGCAAGAGTTGCACTGCCCACTGCCCCAGGGCAGTAAGGTAGTACATTGCAGGAGTTGCACTGTCCACTGCCCCCAAGCAGTGGGGCAGTGCATTGCAGGAGTTCCACTGCCCACTGCCTCCAGGCAGTGAGGCAGTGCATTGCAGGAGTTCCACTGCGCACTGCTCTGGGACAGTGAGGCAGTGCATTGCAGGAGTTGCACTGCCCACTGCCCCCAGGCAGTGAGGCAGTGCATTGCAGAAGTTGCACTGCCCACTGCCCCCAGGCAGTGAGGCAGTGCATTGCAGGAGTAGCACTGCCCACTGCCCCCAGGCAGTGAGGCAGTGCATTGCGGGAGTTTCACCGCCCACTGCCCCAGGGCAGTGAGGCGGTGCATTGCAGGAGTTGCACTGTCCACTGCCCCCAGGCAGTGAGGCAGTGCATTGCAGGAGTTGCACTGCCCACTGCCCCCAGGCAGTGAGGCAGTGCATTGCAGGAGTTGCACTGCCCACTGCCCCCAGGCAGTGGGGCAGTGCATTGCAGGAGTTGCACTGCCCACTGCCCCCAGGCAGTGAGGCAATGCATTGCAGGAGTTCCACTGCCCACTGCCCCCAGACAGCGAGGCAGTGCATTGCAGGAGTTGCACCGTCCACTGCCCCCAGGGCAGTGAGGCAGTGCATTGCAGGAGTTGCAGCGCCCACTGCCTCCAGGCAGTGGGGCGGTGCGTTGCAGGAGTTCCACTGCCCACTGCCCCCAGACAGCGAGGCAGTGCATTGCAGGAGTTGCACCGCCCACTGCCCCCAGGCAGTGAGGCAGTGCATTGCAGGAGTTGCACTGCCCCACTGCCCCCCGGCAGTGGGGCAGTGCATTGCAGGAGTTCCACTGCGCACTGCTCTGGGACAGTGAGGCAGTGCATTGCAGGAGTTGCACTGCCCACTGCCCCCAGGCAGTGAGGCAGTGCATTGCAGAAGTTGCACTGCCCACTGCCCCCAGGCAGTGAGGCAGTGCATTGCAGGAGTAGCACTGCCCACTGCCCCCAGGCAGTGAGGCAGTGCATTGCGGGAGTTTCACCGCCCACTGCCCCCAGGCAGTGCGGCGGTGCATTGCAGGAGTTGCACTGCCCACTGCCCCCACGCAGTGAGGCAGTGCATTGCAGGAGTTCCGCTGCCCACTGCCCCAGGGCAGTGAGGCACTGCATTGCAGAAGTTGCACTGCCCACTGCCCCCAGGCAGCGAGGCAGTGCATTGCAGGAGTTGCACTGCCCACCGCCCCCCAGGCAGTGCGGCAGTGTATTGCAGGAGTTGCACTGCCCGCTGCCCCAGACAGTGAGGCAGTGCATTGCAGGAGGTCCACTGCCCACTGCCCCCAGGCAGTGAGGCAGTGCATTGCAGGAGTTCCACTGCCCACCGCCCCCAGGCGGTGCGGCAGTGCGTTGCAGGAGTTCCACTGCCCACTGCCCCCAGGCAGTGAGGTAGTGCATTGCAGGAGTTGGACTACCCACTGCCCCCAGGCAGTGAGGCGGTGCATTGCACGAGTTCCACTGCCTACTGCCCGAGGGCAGTGAGGCAATGCATTGCAGGAGTTGCACTGCCCACTGCCCCCAGGCAATGCGGCCGTGTATTGCAGGAGTTGCACTGCCCACTGCCCCCAGGCAGTAAGGCAGTGCATTGCAGGAGGTCCACTGCCCACTACCCCAGGGCAGAGAGGCAGTGCATTGCAGAAGCTGCACTGCCCACTGCCCCCAGGCAATGAGGCAGTGCATTGCAGGAGTTGCACTGCCCACTGCCTCCAGGCAGTTGGGCAGTGCATTGCAGGAGTTGCACTGCCCACTGCCCCCAGGGCAGTGAGGCAGTGCATTGCCGAAGTTGCACTGTCCACTGCCCCCAGGCAGTGAGGCAGTGCATTGCAGGAGTTGCACTGCCCACTGCCTCCAGGCAGTTGGGCAGTGCATTGCAGGAGTTCCACTGCCCACTGCCCCCAGGGCAGTGAGGCAGTGCATTGCCGAAGTGGCACTGTCCACTGCCCCCAGGCAGTGAGGCAGTTCATTGCAGGAGTTCCACTGCCAACTGCCCCAGGGCAGTGAGGCAGTGCATTGCAGGAGTTGCACTGCCCACTGCCCCCAGGCAGTGAGGCAGTGCATTGCAGGAGTTGCACTGCCCACTGCCCCCAGGCAGTGAGGCAGTGCATTGCAGGAGTTGCACTGCCCACTGCCCCCAGGCAGTGAGGCAGTGCGTTGCAGGAGTTCCACTGCCCACTGCCCCCAGGCAGTGAGGCAGTGCGTTGCAGGAGTTGCACTGCCCACTGCCCCCGGGCAGTGAGGCAGTGCATTGCAGGAGTTCCACTGCCCACTGCCCCAGGGCAGTGAGGCAGTGCGTTGCAAGAGTTGCACCGCCCACTGCCCCCCGGCAGTGGGGCAGTGCATTGCAGGAGTTCCACTGCCCACTGCCCCCAGGCAGTGCGGCGGTGCATTGCAAGAGTTGCACTGCCCACTGCCCCCAGGCAGTGAGGCAGTGCATTGCAGGAGTTGCACTGCCCACTGCCCCAGGGCAGTGAGGCACTGCATTGCAGGAGTTGCACTGCCCACTGCCCCCAGGCAGTGAGGCAGTGCATTGCAGGAGTTGCACTGCCCACCGCCCCCCAGGCAGTGCGGCAGTGCATTGCAGGAGTTGCACTGCCCACTGCCCCAGACAGTGAGGCAGTGCATTGCAGGAGGTCCACTGCCCACTGCCCCAGGGCAGTGAGGCAGTGCATTGCAGAAGCTGCACTGCCCACTGCCCCCAGGCAGTGAGGCAGTGCATTGCAGGAGTTGCACTGCCCACTGCCCCCAGGCAACGCGGCCGTGTATTGCAGGAATTGCACTGCCCACTGCCCCCAGGCAGTAAGGCAGTGCATTGCAGGAGGCCCACTGCCCACTGCCGCAGGGCAGTGAGGCAGTGCATTGCAGAAGCTGCACTGCCCACTGCCCCCAGGCAGTGAGGCAGTGCATTGCAGGAGTTGCACTGCCCACTGCCTCCAGGCAGTTGGGCAGTGCATTGCAGGAGTTCCACTGCCCACTGCCCCAGGGCAGTGAGGCAGTGCATTGCCGAAGTTGCACTGTCCACTGCCCCCAGGCAGTGAGGCAGTTCATTGCAGGAGTTCCACTGCCAACTGCCCCAGGGCAGTGAGGCAGTGCATTGCAGAAGTTGCACTGCCCACTGCCCCCAGGCAGTGAGGCAGTGCATTGCAGGAGTTGCACTGCCCACTGCCTCCAGGCAGTGAGGCAGTGCATTGCAGGAGTTGCGCTGCCCACTGCCCCCCGGCAGTGAGGCAGTGCGTTGCAGGAGTTGCACTGCCCACTGCCTCAAGGCGGTGAGGCCGTGCATTGCAGGGGTTCCACTGCCCACTGCCCCCAGGCAGTGGGGCAGTGCATTGCAGGAGTTCCACTGCCCACTGCGCCCAGGCAGTGAGGTCGTGCATTGCAGGAGTTGCACTGCCCACTGCCCCGGGGCAGTGAGACAGTGCATTGCAGGAGTTGCACCGCCCACTGCCCCCAGGCAGTGAGGCGGTGCATTGCAGAAGTTGCACTGCCCACTGCCCCCAGGCAGTGAGACAGTGCATTGCAGGAGTTGCACTGTCCACTGCCCCCAGGCAGTGAGGCAGTGCATTGCAGGAGTTCCACTGGCCACTGCCCCAGGGCAGTGAGGCAGTGCATTGCAGGAGTTGCACTGCCCACTGCCCCCAGGCAGTGCGGCAGTGCATTGCTGGAGTTGCGCCGTCCACTGCCCCCAGGCAGTGAGGCGGTGCATTGCAGGAGGTCCACTGCCCACTGCCCCAGGGCAGTGAGGCAGTGCATTGCAGGAGTTGCACTGCCCACTGCCCCCGGGCAGTGAGGCAGTGGATTGCAGGAGTTGCACTGCCCACCGCCCCCAGGCAGTGAGGCAGTGCATTGCAGGAGTACCACTCCCCACTGCCCTCAGGCAATGCGGCAGTGCGAAGCACGATTTCCATTGCCCACAGCCCCCAGGCTGCCTGGCAGTGCGTTACACTGCCCACTGCCCCCTGCCCACAACAACAGTGCAGCAGGGCACACACAGTGCAGTGTGGTGCAGAGCACCAAGCAGTGCGGCACCACACAGAAGGCACTGGTGGTGCAGCGCGGCACGCAGGGTGCAGTGGGCAAATGAGACCCTGTGTGACTGCGCGCAGGCGTCGGCAAGGCAGTGTCGGCCAAGTGCGAGAGTGCACTGGTCCGGCTATGCCACAACACACTTACACACAGCGCGCACACAACACACACAGCCCAGCCCGTTTACCTGTACCCGTGGGTAGACATCCCGGCCTTTTGCCTTTTGGTAACAGCGCCTTCGGCACACCACACCACACCACACCACACCACACCACACCACACCACACCACACCACACCACACCACACCACACCACACCACACCACACCACACCACACCACACCACACCACACTACACCACACCACAACAGAAGCACACCCCACCACACCATACCACACCTGCCTCGTCTGCCCCACCCCCGCCCCGGGCGGTGACCCCCGACAGCCGGGCCTTGGTGCTGGTGTGCCAATGCCCAGTGCATGTGCCGCGTGGCTCCCCCGCGGCTGTGCCCCCCCCGGTGCAGGTCTGCATCAAGCGGGGAGACTGGTATTCGCCGGTGGATGCGGCCGGGCTAGACCTCGGCGACCACAGGGCGACCCTCATCCCGCCCGGAGGGTCCCCCCTGGTCATCACCACGCCCATGGTGGCAAAGGCCACCTACAATAAGGCCCGCGTGCGGCTGGTCCTGGTCCCCTCGTCCCCTGGGGCTCAGATGCTGTGAGACGCCGAGTGGAAGGGACGGAGTCTCGGCTGGAAAAGCTATGGAACGGCCCTCCAGCCGGCCCGCCTTGCAGGTTTCAAAGTTGTGGGGGTGCAGGCCCCGGCCCTGCCGGACTGGATATTCCCCAGGCTCACCGGTGAGCGACCGGCGGGGACCCCCTCCCTTACCTCGGTCTTCAGCCTCATAGGGCGGGACTTGCGCGTGGCCCGGGAGTCTGCCCGAACCTCGGAGATGGACGTGGACCCCCAAGACGAGCCTGCTCCCGAGGGCCCTGAGCAAGCCCCGGCGCCGGTATTGCAGGAGTTGCACTGCCCACTGCCCCCAGGCAGTGAGGCAGTATATTGAGGAGATTGAGGAGATACAGCCCTCCAGGGTCCTCCGATATATGGGAACCGACATTTACCTCCAGGGGGCGCCTACGGCCCCCCGCAACCTGCCGGAGGTCAGGGCGGAGCCCTGGACACAGCTCCGCCCCCAGCGGCTCTCCCCGGACGCGGCCATGATGGTACTCATGGCCAAGCTCCCGAGCAAGCTGCTCCCCCTGGCCAGCGTGTACCGCCCCACGGCCAAGGTACACGCGGCAAACGATGCTCTCATGGTGCGAGCATACAAGCACGTGACGGGCATCTCCCGCCACGCTCATACCGACGCGCTCTGGGGACCCTGGGAGCATGGGTGCCAGGGTCTCACTCGGTCGGAGCACTCGTGGCAGGCGGCGGTAGTTCGAGAGTGGGTTCGGTAGGGGGCCTGGGCCAAGCAGGAGTTCCGGGACTCCCAGGCCTACTCCCTGCAAACGCACCAGGCGCTTAGGGGGGGCTGCCCGGCGGTGCTTACCCCGGGGCAGTACACGCATCACCCCAAGTGCCCCCACCTCATAGCCACGCTGCAGCGGGTCGTGGATGAGGTGGCTCTGCCCATGTGGATGCCGGGCCATTGCTCAGGGACCACCCCCATCCTGGTCCGAGGTCCCGGTGGGCCGCGATCGGCGGCAGCGGCGGCCCCTGCCCCCCGGGTGAAGGTGTACACAACTCTGTATGGCGCCGTCGCGCAGGTGGTCGTCCCCCCGACGGTGTACGAAACGGTACAGGCCCTGGGCTACCATCACCTCGGCGACCTCTACGCAGGGGATCACCAGGTGCTACCGGAGCGAGCCCTGAAGAGACGAGCGCCAGCCCGCAAGGGGATCCCGGGGCTACGTGCGTGGCTGGCCCGCCACGCTGCGGTACTAGTCCCGCTCCTGAGGGAACCCACGCCGCGATGGCAAGCGGCACCAAAGGACTGGGTCCCGGGGGCCGTGCCCACCTATCAGGCGGAAGTCATAGTGGGGGGCCGGGCGGCCAAAACCACCCGAAAGGAGACGATATACCATAGGGGGCAGCCCCTCCGGGTTACCGCGGCCCTGCAAGACACCATGGAGACCGCAGGCTGGGCGCCAGAACCCCGGGTGTGCCAGCAGCCCCCGGGCACCCTGCCCAGCGACACCAGGCTCCACCGCCTCCTGGTGGCCCTCCTGGATATCCAAGTGCAGGTGGATGCGCCACTGCACGCCCAACTGTGGGGCGACCACCGGCAGGAGTCCCTGGCCCAGCTCCAGCGCACTGGGGTCAGGGCGCCCACCGTCGTGTGGACGACAGCCCCCCCGACTGCAGCCTACTGGAACTGGGCCAGCACATCGCAGGCCCCTCTCGTGACGGTCACCTCGACGCTGCCGCCGCTCCGTGGATAGCCATAGCCCCGGCGGCGGTGGCGCGCTTCCAATATCCAGCGGAGTGCATGGCGCACAAATGCCCGGGGCACCCGCACAAGGGGCCCCTCTATTACTCCCTCGATACGGTGGGGTCAGTGCCAGCAGAGCTTCACCAGGCCCTGCGCACCCACCTCAGGGAGCACCATGGGGACATGGCCCTCCTGGCGCCACACGGCCGGGCGACCAGCCCCCCGCGAGTGTTGGCCCCTGAGACTCGCCCGGGCGTCTGGTTCCATGACCTGCCTGCGCTGGCGACCCTTCGAGGCATTGTCGTGGCGGTGGATGCAGGGGCCACACAGGCGAGTATGGCCATGGCCGGGGTCGTCCAGAGCGGGCCTGGGGAGTATGAGGCCCAGGTGGCCTCAGGAGTGGGCACCTCCCAGGAGGGGGAGGCGATGGCCCTCCTCTCGTATGCCCGCCGGCTAGCGACACAGCCGGGGGTTTACTGGCTGGTGCCGGACTCGGAGGCAGCAGTGGGGGCCCTCCGCACGTACCAGGAAGGAGGGCACTGCGGAGATGGCATCCACCACCTCTACGCCACCGTCCCGGGGGGGCAGCGCCTCTCCCCGAGGTCTGCCATCAATGTGGTGACCACACCATCGCACTGGATCACGGACCTCAACGTCCATGTGGACGCAGCGACGCGGGAGCCGCCGGAGGTAGACCTCACGTGGCTCCTCAGGCGCCCCTACTCATTTATCCCCCCAGTGCCCTTCCGCGACCAGTGCCAGCTCTCCCCGACGGCGCTGAGTGACTGGTAGCAGGACCGGGCCTCCATACCGGCGCAAGCCATCTACGAGGCCCGCTGGGGGGTAAACTTCATGCCAGGGGGGGGCCTCCCCCTGGACTGGTTCGACCACGACCAGCAGCGCCACATCACGGCGCATCGCATGGACAACGTCCCGACCATGGCCGTCCTAGCCCACCGTTCCTCCCACCGGGGCACGGTGCTGGATACAACGTGCCTCCTGTGCGGGACACAGCCCGAGACGGCGCCCCACCTGTGGGCCTGCTCGGCTCAATCGCACGAGTGGGGGCCAGCCCGCCGGCGCCTCGCAGCGTGGCTCGACCAGAAGGTGGGGCCACGGGCGGCCCCAGTGCGTCACCCTGCGGACCCCCTCCATGCAGCTGGCCCACCTGGAGTGTACGGGGCCCCACTCGCTGGGCACGGAGTTCCTCCGCCACGTCGTGGAGGAGTCCATACGGATCTGGTACGCCCACGCCAAGGCGCGTGCCACACTGCTGAAGGCCCGCCTGGGCCCGGGCAGCACGATGGCGTGGGCGTTGCAGGAGCTACGCCTGCACCAGCAAGCAGAAAGGGAAGGGGTGCAGCGGGAGCTCCTGGAATAAGCGCGGTCGCCAGAGGCGTACTCACCAGGTCTCCCCGACTCCCCCTCCCCCTGCCGAGGCCTACACACTTACGCACAGCGCGCACACAACACACACAGCCCAGCCCGTTTACCTGTACCCGTGGGTAGACATCCCGGCCTTTTGCCTTTTGGTAACAGCGCCTTCGGCACACCACACCACACCACACCACACCACACCACACCACACCACACCTCCTGCAGGGCCCATGGGGAGGCGTCATCTGCTAATAACCGGGCGCACCGGCCTGGGGGGGACGGGGAGCCCAGCCCAGGGGGTGGTCGGAACCTCGTGCAAGGCCCATGGGGAGCCATCATCTTCCAATAACCGGGCGCACCGGCCTGGGGGGGACGGGGAGTCCAGCCCAGGGGGTGGTCGGAGCCTCCTGCCAGGGCCAATGGGGGGCCATCTTCTTCAGAGAACCGGGCGCACCGGCCCGGGGGGGACGGGGAGTCCTGCCCAGGGGGTGTTCGGAGTCTCCTGCAAGGCTAGCTTCAGGAGGCGGTTGTCGGGGGGGCGGCCATCCACATGACCGTGGGTGCCCGGACCCCCGCGCGCTGGAGCTGGGCCGGGGATTCTTGCCGGTGGTCGCCCCACAGTTGGGCGTGCAGGGGCGCATCCACCTGCACCTGAATACCCAGGAGGGCCACCAGGAGGCGGTGGAGCCTGGTGTCGCTGGGCAGGGTGCACGGGGGCTGCTGGCACACCCGGAGTTCGGGCGCCCAGCTCGCGGTCTCCATGGTGTCTTGCAGGGCCGCGGTAACCCGGAGGGGCTGCCCCCTATGGTATATCGTCACCATTCGGGTGGTTTTGGCCGCCCCGCCTCCGATTACGACATCCGCCTGATAGGTGGGTACGGCCTTGGGGATCCAGTCCTTTGGTGCCGCTTGCCACCTCGGTGCGGGCTCCCTCAGGAGTTGGACTAGTACCGCAGCGTTGCGGGCCAGCCACACATGTAGCCCCGGGATACCCTTGCGGGCTGGCGCCCGCCTCTTCAGGGTACGCTCCGGCAACACCTGGTGATCCCCTGCGTAGAGGTCGCCGAGGTGATGGTAGCCCAGGGCCTGCACCGTTTCGTACACCGTCGGGGGGACGACCACCTGCACGACGGCGCCATACGGAGTTGTGTATACCTCCACCCGGGGGGCAGGGGCCGCCGCCGCCGCTGCACACGGCCCACCGGGGCCTCGGGCCAGGATGGGGGTGGTTCCTGAGCAATGGCCCGGCATCCACATGGGCAGGGCCACCTCGTCCACGACCCGCTGCGGTGTGGTGTGGTGTGGTGTGGTGTGGTGTGGTGTGGTGTGGTGTGGTGTGCCGAAGGCGCTGTTACCAGAAGGCAATGGCCGGGATGTCTAGCCACGGGTATAGGTAAACGGGAGCGATGTCTAAGTGCACGTTGTGTGCTTGTGTGTTATTGCATAGCCGGGCGAGTGCACAGTCGCACTTGGCCGGTATTGGTCTGCCGACACATGTGCCCAGTCACACAGGGTCTAGTAGGCCCACTGCACTGTGTGTGCCCTGCTGCACCGCAGATGTGGGCTGAGGGCATTGGGTTGTGGAACTCCTGCATCGCATTGTCACACCGCCTGGAGGCTGTGGGTAGTGGAACTCCTGCAACGCACTGCCTCGCTGCCTAGGGGCAGTGGGCAGTGGAACTCCGGAAGTGCACTGCCTCACTGCCTTGGGGCAGTGGGCGGTGTAACTCCTGCAATGCACTGCCTCAACGCCTGGGGGGCATGGGCGGTGCATCTCCTGCAATACACTGCCTCACCGCCCCGGGGCAGTGGGTAGTGGAACTCTTGTTAAACACTGCCTCCCTGCCTGAGGGCAGTGGGCAGTGGAGCTCCTCCTTTGCACCGCCGGACCGCCTGGAGGCAGTGGGCCGTGCAACTCGGGCAATGCACTGCCACACTGCCTGGGGCAGTGGGCAGTGGGGCTTCTGCAATACACTGCCTCACTGCCTAGGGGCACTAGGCAGCGCTACTCCTGCAATGCGGCCTCACTGCCTGGGGGCTGTGGGCAGTGGAACTCCTGCAACGCACTTCCTGACTGCCTCACGGCAATGGGTAGTGCAACTCCTCCCACGCACTGCCTCACTGCTTGGGGGCAATGGGTAGTGGTACTCCTGTTGTACACTGCCTCACTGCCTGGGGGCAGTGGGCAGTGGAACTCCTGCAACGCACTGCCTCACTGCCTGGGGGCGGTGGGCAGTGCTACTCCTGCAATGCACTGCCCCACAGCCTGGGGGCAGTGGGCAGTGCAACTCCTGCAATGCACTGCCTCACTGCCTGGGGGCAGTGGGCAGTGCAACTTCTGCAATGCACTGCCTCACTGCCCTGGGGCAGTTGGCAGTGGAACTCCTGCAATGAACTGCCTCACTGCCTGGGGGCAGTGGACAGTGCAACCTTGGCAATGCACTGTCTCACTGCCGTGGGGCAGTGGGCAGTGCAACTCCTGCAATGCACTGCCTCACTGCCTGGGGCAGTGGGCAGCGCAGCTTCTGCAATGCACTGCCTCACTGCCCTGGGGCAGTGGGCAGTGGACCTCCTACAATGCACCGCCTTACTGCCCGGGGGCAGTCGGCAGTGCAACTCCTGCAATGCACTACCTCACTGCCT
Source organism: Eutreptiella sp. 'Long Island Sound 2002' (assembly GCA_964036045.1). Lineage (NCBI taxonomy): Eukaryota > Euglenozoa > Euglenophyceae > Eutreptiales > Eutreptiaceae > Eutreptiella > Eutreptiella sp. 'Long Island Sound 2002'. Next base: position 45,632,017 of record OZ038384.1, read on the forward strand.
CGGGGCAGTGGGCAGCGGAACGCCTGCAACGCACTGCCTCACTGCCGTGGGGCAGTGGGCAGTGCAACTCCTGCAATGCACTGCCTCACTGCCTGGGGCAGTGGGCAGCGCAGCTTCTGCAATGCACTGCCTCACTGCCCTGGGGCAGTGGGCAGTGGACCTCCTACAATGCACCGCCTTACTGCCCGGGGGCAGTGGGCAGTGCAACTCCTGCAATGCACCGCCGCATTGCCTGGGGGCAGTGGGCAGTGGAACTCCTGCAATGCACTGCCCCACTGCCGGGGGGCAGTGGGCGGTGCAACTCTTGCAACGCACTGCCTCACTGCCCTGGGGCAGTGGGCAGTGGAACTCCTGCAATGCACTGCCTGTTTTGAAATGAAAATTGCGTCAAATTGAAACTCAATTTGTGCTTCTATGCCCTCAGCACACGATAGCAAAGCAAGAAGCCTCAGCCAATAATGTACTGGTCGTAATGAACTCCGAGCGTCTCAAACACTAACGGGTATGCATTTCGCTGCCATCAAGCAGCCTCATCAGCCCAAACATGGACTACACAACGAAAAAGTAGATTATATGCACAAAACAGAATAAATGGCGACCAATTACACAAGTTGCGATGTGACTGGCAAACAAAGGCGACAGCGACTTACAAATTTTGATGTTGGTCACGCGCGCGCCAAATCACACTGGCCCACAGCAATAAGATCTTGTACAGTCAATTCCGGGGAAAAATTATCCACCCTCCCACCCTCCCCGGACGCCCTGAGTGTGCTCATAGCAAGGCGATGCCACACCGCACGCATGTTGGGCATAGGCTTGTAAGTGACAAACAAACGGACACCCGGAATGTGCGTAGTCAAGCGGCGCTGCACCCACCTCAACAATCGACTCAGCGAAAAATCCATGGAGGCATGAAAGGGCGCACGCAAGACATGTATGGACCTGTCGGGCGCCGCCCGCTCCTTTCGATTCATATAACGGGGCTTCATGCTCCATGACAAAGGCAAAGATTCAAACGCACAGCGAGGGTAGTGCAAACGAGCCAAACACAAGGAGAGGCGCTCGGACACCACATCAAAATACACCGAATGTGAATTGGTGCGAAGGTAGCGCGCCCTCTCGGCCTTAATCCATGACAGCTTATGCGTACGTGGATTATTACTTCGCCATGGCATGTACACCCCATAGTTTGTCCTCTTAAAATTAGTGCAATACCTCAGCTCCCCCCGAAGGGATATCACAAATACATCCAAGAAATCAACATGTTCTTGTTTGCAAAAATGCTGTACTTCAAAGGGCAGGTGCGGGGGGTACACTCGCTGTAGGTGAGCCACCACATGTGGCGCCCACGCCACCGGATGGAGAAGGAACAAATCATCGATGAAACGATTGTGCATAAACCCACGCACGCCTGGGAGAGGACACAAAATTTCGTAATAACGATCAATCAAATTGGCGAAGGGGGGCGCTGCATTTGTTCCCATTGGCCAGGGGGAGCAGCTTGCTCGGGAGCTTGGCCATGAGTACCATCATGGCCGCGTCCGGGGAGAGCCGCTGGGGGCGGAGCTGTGTCCAGAGCTCCGCCCTGACCTCCGGCAGGTTGCGGGGGGCCGTAGGCGCCCCCTGGAGGTAAATGTCGGTTCCCATATATCGGAGGACCCTGGAGGGCTGTATCTCCTCAATCTCCTCAATATACTGCCTCACTGCCTGGGGGCAGTGGGCAGTGCAACTCCTGCAATACCGGCGCCGGGGCTTGCTCAGGGCCCTCGGGAGCAGGCTCGTCTTGGGGGTCCACGTCCATCTCTGAGGTTCGGGCAGACTCCCGGGCCACGCGCAAGTCCCGCCCTATGAGGCTGAAGACCGAGGTAAGGGAGGGGGTCCCCGCCGGTCGCTCACCGGTGAGCCTGGGGAATATCCAGTCCGGCAGGGCCGGGGCCTGCACCCCCACAACTTTGAAACCTGCAAGGCGGGCCGGCTGGAGGGCCGTTCCATAGCTTTTCCAGCCGAGACTCCGTCCCTTCCACTCGGCGTCTCACAGCATCTGAGCCCCAGGGGACGAGGGGACCAGGACCAGCCGCACGCGGGCCTTATTGTAGGTGGCCTTTGCCACCATGGGCGTGGTGATGACCAGGGGGGACCCTCCGGGCGGGATGAGGGTCGCCCTGTGGTCGCCGAGGTCTAGCCCGGCCGCATCCACCGGCGAATACCAGTCTCCCCGCTTGATGCAGACCTGCACCGGGGGGGGCACAGCCGCGGGGGAGCCACGCGGCACATGCACTGGGCATTGGCACACCAGCACCAAGGCCCGGCTGTCCGGGGTCACCGCCCGGGGCGGGGGTGGGGCAGACGAGGCAGGTGTGGTATGGTGTGGTGGGGTGTGCTTCTGTTGTGGTGTGGTGTAGTGTGGTGTGGTGTGGTGTGGTGTGGTGTGGTGTGGTGTGGTGTGGTGTGGTGTGGTGTGGTGTGGTGTGGTGTGGTGTGGTGTGGTGTGGTGTGGTGTGGTGTGCCGAAGGCGCTGTTACCAAAAGGCAAAAGGCCGGGATGTCTACCCACGGGTACAGGTAAACGGGCTGGGCTGTGTGTGTTGTGTGCGCGCTGTGTGTAAGTGTGTTGTGGCATAGCCGGACCAGTGCACTCTCGCACTTGGCCGACACTGCCTTGCCGACGCCTGCGCGCAGTCACACAGGGTCTCATTTGCCCACTGCACCCTGCGTGCCGCGCTGCACCACCAGTGCCTTCTGTGTGGTGCCGCACTGCTTGGTGCTCTGCACCACACTGCACTGTGTGTGCCCTGCTGCACTGTTGTTGTGGGCAGGGGGCAGTGGGCAGTGTAACGCACTGCCAGGCAGCCTGGGGGCTGTGGGCAATGGAAATCGTGCTTCGCACTGCCGCATTGCCTGAGGGCAGTGGGGAGTGGTACTCCTGCAATGCACTGCCTCACTGCCTGGGGGCGGTGGGCAGTGCAACTCCTGCAATCCACTGCCTCACTGCCCGGGGGCAGTGGGCAGTGCAACTCCTGCAATGCACTGCCTCACTGCCCTGGGGCAGTGGGCAGTGGACCTCCTGCAATGCACCGCCTCACTGCCTGGGGGCAGTGGACGGCGCAACTCCAGCAATGCACTGCCGCACTGCCTGGGGGCAGTGGGCAGTGCAACTCCTGCAATACACTGCCGCACTGCTTGGGGGCAGTGGCCAGTGGAACTCCTGCAATGCACTGCCTCACTGCCTGGGGGCAGTGGACAGTGCAACTCCTGCAATGCACTGTCTCACTGCCTGGGGGCAGTGGGCAGTGCAACTTCTGCAATGCACCGCCTCACTGCCTGGGGGCAGTGGGCAGTGCAACTCCTGCAATGCACTGTCTCACTGCCCCGGGGCAGTGGGCAGTGCAACTCCTGCAATGCACGACCTCACTGCCTGGGCGCAGTGGGCAGTGGAACTCCTGCAATGCACTGCCCCACTGCCTGGGGGCAGTGGGCAGTGGAACCCGTGCAATGCACGGCCTCACCGCCTTGGGGCAGTGGGCAGTGCAACTCCTGCAACGCACTGCCTCACTGCCGGGGGGCAGTGGGCAGCGGAACTCCTGCAATGCACTGCCTCACTGCCTGGGGGCAGTGGGCAGTGCAACTTCTGCAATGCACTGCCTCACTGCCCTGGGGCAGTTGGCAGTGGAACTCCTGCAATGAACTGCCTCACTGCCTGGGGGCAGTGGACAGTGCAACTTCGGCAATGCACTGCCTCACTGCCCTGGGGCAGTGGGCAGTGGAACTCCTGCAATGCACTGCCCAACTGCCTGGAGGCAGTGGGCAGTGCAACTCCTGCAATGCACTGCCTCACCGCCTGGGGGCAGTGGGCAGTGCAGCTTCTGCAATGCACTGCCTCACTGCCCTGCGGCAGTGGGCAGTGGGCCTCCTGCAATGCACTGCCTTACTGCCTGGGGGCAGTGGGCAGTGCAATTCCTGCAATACACGGCCGCGTTGCCTGGGGGCAGTGGGCAGTGCAACTCCTGCAATGCACTGCCTCACTGCCTGGGGGCAGTGGGCAGTGCAGCTTCTGCAATGCACTGCCTCACTGCCCTGGGGCAGTGGGCAGTGGACCTCCTGCAATGCACTGCCTCACTGTCTGGGGCAGTGGGCAGTGCAACTCGTGCAATGCACTGCCGCACTGCCTGGGGGGCGGTGGGCAGTGCAACTCCTGCAATGCACTGCCTCACTGCCTGGGGGCAGTGGGCAGTGCAACTCCTGCAATGCAGTGCCTCACTGCCCTGGGGCAGTGGGCAGTGCAACTCCTGCAATGCACTGCCTCACTGCTTGGGGGCAGTGGGCAGTGCAACTCTTGCAATGCACCGCCGCACTGCCTGGGGGCAGTGGGCAGTGGAACTCCTGCAATGCACTGCCCCACTGCCGGGGGGCAGTGGGCGGTGCAACTCTTGCAACGCACTGCCTCACTGCCCTGGGGCAGTGGGCAGTGGAACTCCTGCAATGCACTGCCTCACTGCCCGGGGGCAGTGGGCAGTGCAACTCTTGCAACGCACTGCCTCACTGCCTGGGGGCAGTGGCAGTGGAACTCCTGCAACGCACTGCCTCACTGCCTGGGGGCAGTGGGCAGTGCAACTCCTGCAATGCACTGCCTCACTGCCTGGGGGCAGTGGGCAGTGCAACTCCTGCAATGCACTGCCTCACTGCCTGGGGGCAGTGGGCAGTGCAACTTCTGCAATGCACTGCCTCACTGCCCTGGGGCAGTTCGCAGTGGAACTCCTGCAATGAATTGCCTCACTGCCTGGGGGCAGTGGACAGTGCCACTTCGGCAATGCACTGCCTCACTGCCCTGGGGCAGTGGGCAGTGGAACTCCTGCAATGCACTGCCTCACTGCCTGGGGGCAGTGGCCAGTGCAACTCCTGCAATGCACTGCCCACTGCCCCGGGGCAGTGAGGCAGTGTATGGCAAGAGTTGCGTTGCCCATTGCCCACAGGCAGTGAGGCAGTGTGTTGCACGAGTTTCGCTGTCCACTGCCCCCAAGGAGTGAGGCAGAGTATTGCAGGAATTCCACTGCCCGATGCCACTAGGCAGGGAGGCAATGCGTTGTAGGAGTTCCACTGCCCACTGCCCCCAGGCGGTGTAGCAGTGCTCTGCACGAGTTCCACAACCCATCGCCCCCAGGGCAGTGAAGCATTGCTTTGCAGGAGTTCCACTGCCCACTACCCGCAGTCAGTGAGGCAGTACACTGCAGGAGTTGCACGGCTCACCCCCCCTGCAATGGGGCGGTGCATTGCAGGAATTCTACTACCCACTGCCCCAAGGCAGTGAGGCAGTGTATTGCAGGAGTTGCACTGCCCATTGCCCCCAGGCAGTGAGGCGGTGCATTGCAGGAATTCCACTGCCCACTGCCCCCAGGCAGTGAGACAGTGTGTTGCAGGTGTTTCACTGCCCACTGCCCCCAGGCAATGAGGCAGTGCATTGCAGAAGTCCCACTGCCCATTTCGCCCAGGTAGTGAGGCTGCGCTTTGGAGGATTTGCACTGCCCGCTGCCCCCAGGCAGTGAGGCAATGTTTTGCAGGAGTTGCACCGCCCACTGCCCCGAGGTAGTGAGGCGGTGAAATATAGGAGTTGCACTGCCCAGTGCCCCCAGGCAGTGAGGCAGTGTATTGCAGGAGTCGCGCGGCCCACTGCCCCCAGGCAGTGAGGTGGTGCATTGCAGGAGTTGCACTGCCCACTGCCCCCAGGCAGTGGGACAGTGCGTTGCGGGCCTTCCACTGCCCATTGCCCCCAGGCAGTGAGGCAGTGTATTGCAGGGCTTGCACTGCCCACTACCCCCAGGCAGTGAGGTGGTGAAATGAAGGAGCCGCACTGCCCACCGACCCCAGGCAGTGAGACAGTGTGTTGCAGGAGTTGCACTGCCCACTGCCCCCAGGCAGTGAGGTGGTGAAATGTAGGAGCCGCACTGCCCACCGACCCCAGGCAGTGAGACAGTGTGTTGCAGGTGTTTCACTGCCCACTGCCCCCAGGCAGTGAGGCAGTGCATTGCAAGAGTCCCACTACCCACCGCCCCTAGGCAGTGAGGCAGTGCGTTGTGGACGTTCCACTGCCCACTGCCCCCAGACATTGAGGCAATGTATGGCAAGAGTTGCGCTCCCCACTGCCCCCAAGCAGTGAGGTGGTGAAACGCAGGAGTTCCACTGCCCACTGCCCCCAAGCAGTGAGGCAGTGTACAGCAGGAGTACCACTACCCATTGCCCCCAAGCAGTGAGGCAGTGCGTAGGAGGAGTTGCACTGCCCATTGCCGTGAGGCAGTTGGGAAGTGCGTTGCAGGAGTTCCGCTGCCCACTGCCCCCAGGCAGTGAGGCAGTGCATTGCAGGAGTAGCACTGCCCACCGCCCCCAGGCAGTGAGGCAGTGCATTGCAAGAGTCCCACTACCCACCGCCCCTAGGCAGTGAGGCAGTGCGTTGCGGACGTTCCACTGCCCACTGCCCCCAGACAGTGAGGCAATGTATGGCAAGAGTTGCGCTCCCCACTGCCCCCAAGCAGTGAGGTGGTGAAACGCAGGAGTTCCACTGCCCACTGCCCCCAAGCAGTGAGGCAGTGTACAGCAGGAGTACCACTACCATTGCCCCCAAGCAGTGAGGCAGTGCGTAGGAGGAGTTGCACTGCCCATTGCCGTGAGGCAGTTAGGAAGTGCGTTGCAGGAGTTCCACTGCCCACTGCCCCCAGGCAGTGAGGCAGTGCATTGCAGGAGTAGCACTGCCCACCGCCCCCAGGCAGTGGGGCAGTGCGTTGCAGAAGTTGCACTGCCCACTGCCCCCAGGCAGTGAGGCAGTGCGTTGCAGGAGTTCCACTGCCCACTGCCCCCAGGCAGTGAGGCAGTGTACAACAGGAGTACCACTACCCATTGTCCCCAAGCAGTGAGGCAGTGCGTGGGAGGAGTTGCACTGCCCATTGCCGTGAGGCAGTCAGGAAGTGCGTTGCAGGAGTTCCACTGCCCACAGCCCCCAGGCAGTGAGGCCGCATTGCAGGAGTAGCGCTGCCTAGTGCCCCCAGGCAGTGAGGCAGTGTATTGCAGAAGCCCCACTGCCCACTGCCCCAGGCAGTGTGGCAGTGCATTGCCCGAGTTGCACGGCCCACTGCCTCCAGGCGGTCCGGCGGTGCAAAGGAGGAGCTCCACTGCCCACTGCCCTCAGGCAGGGAGGCAGTGTTTAACAGGAGTTCCACTACCCACTGCCCCGGGGCGGTGAGGCAGTGTATTGCAGGAGATGCACCGCCCATGCCCCCCAGGCGTTGAGGCAGTGCATTGCAGGAGTTACACCGCCCACTGCCCCAAGGCAGTGAGGCAGTGCACTTCCGGAGTTCCACTGCCCACTGCCCCTAGGCAGCGAGGCAGTGCGTTGCAGGAGTTCCACTACCCACAGCCTCCAGGCGGTGTGACAATGCGATGCAGGAGTTCCACAACCCAATGCCCTCAGCCCACATCTGCGGTGCAGCAGGGCACACACAGTGCAGGGGCCCTACTAGACCCTGTGTGACTGGGCACATGTGTCGGCAGAGCAATACCGGCCAAGTGCGACTGTGCACTCGCCCGGCTATGCAATAACACACAAGCACACAACGTGCACTTAGACATCGCTCCCGTTTACCTATACCCGTGGCTAGACATCCCGGCCATTGCCTTCTGGTAACAGCGCCTTCGGCACACCACACCACACCACACCACACCACACCACACCACACCACACCACACCACACCGCAGCGGGTCGTGGACGAGGTGGCCCTGCCCATGTGGATGCCGGGCCATTGCTCAGGAACCACCCCCATCCTGGCCCGAGGCCCCGGTGGGCCGTGTGCGGCGGCGGCGGCGGCCCCTGCCCCCCGGGTGGAGGTATACACAACTCCGTATGGCGCCGTCGTGCAGGTGGTCGTCCCCCCGACGGTGTACGAAACGGTGCAGGCCCTGGGCTACCATCACCTCGGCGACCTCTACGCAGGGGATCACCAGGTGTTGCCGGAGCGTACCCTGAAGAGGCGGGCGCCAGCCCGCAAGGATATCCCGGGGCTACGTGCGTGGCTGGCCCGCAACGCTGCGGTACTAGTCCAACTCCTGAGGGAGCCCACACCGAGGTGGCAAGCGGCACCAAAGGACTGGATCCCCAGGGCCGTACCCACCTATCAGGCGGATGTCGTAATCGGAGGCCGGGCGGCCAAAACCACCCGAATGGTGACGATATACCATAGGGGGCAGCCCCTCCGGGTTACCGCGGCCCTGCAAGACACCATGGAGACCGCGAGCTGGGCGCCCGAACTCCGGGTGTGCCAGCAGCCCCCGTGCACCCTGCCCAGCGACACCAGGCTCCACCGCCTCCTGGTGGCCCTCCTGGGTATTCAGGTGCAGGTGGATGCGCCCCTGCACGCCCAACTGTGGGGCGACCACCGGCAAGAATCCTGGCCCAGCTCCAGCGCGCGGGGGTCCGGGCACCCACGGTCGTGTGGATGGCCGCCCCCCCGACAGCCGCCTCCTGAAGCTGGGCCAGCACGTCGCAGGCCCCTCTCGTGACAGTCACCTCGACGCTGCCGCCGTCTCCGTGGATAGCCATAGCCCCGGCGGCAGTGGCGCATTTCCAGTATCCAGCGGAATGCATGGCGCACCGGTGCCCGGGGCACCCACACAAGGGGCCCCTCTATTACTCCCTCGATACGGTGGGGGCAGTGCCAGCAGAGCTTCACTAGGCCCTGCGCACCCACCCCAGGGAGGACCATGGAGACATGGCCCTCCTGGCGCCACACGGCCGGGCGACCAGCCCCCCGCAAGTGTTGGCCCCCGAGACTCGCCCGGGCGTCTGGTTCCATGACCTGCCTGCGCTGGCGACCCTCCGCGGCAATGTCGTGGCGGTGGATGCTGGGACCACGGAGGCGGGTATGGCAATGGCCGGGGTCGTCCAGAGCGGGCCGGAGGCGTACCAGGCCCAGGTGGCCTCAGGAGTGGGCACCTCCCAGGAAGGAGAGGCGATGGCCCTCCTCTCATATGCCCGCCGGCTGGCGAAACAGCCAGGGGTGTACTGGCTGGTGCCGGACTCGGAAGCGGCAGTGGGGGCCCTCCGCACGTACCAGGAAGGAGGGCACTGCGGAGATGGCATCCACCACCTCTACGCCACTGTCCTGGGGGGGTAGCGCCTCTCCCCGAGGTCCGCCATCAATGTGGTGGCCACACCGTCGCATTGGATTACGGACCTCAACGTCCGTGTGGACGCGGCGACGCGGGAGCCGCCGGAGGTAGACCTCACGTGGCTCCTCAGGCGCCCCTACTCATTTATCCCCCCAGTGCCCTACTGCGACCAATGTCAGCTCTCCCCGACGGCACTGAGTGACAGGTTGCAGGATCGGGCCTCCATACCGGCGCGGGCCACCTACGAGGCCCGCTGGGGGGTAAACTTCATGTCAGGAGGGGGCCTCCCCCTAGACTGGTTCGACCACGACCAGCAGCGCCATATCACGGCCCACCGAATGGACAACGTCCCGACGATGACCGTCCTAGCCCACCGTTCCTCCCACCGGGACACGGTGCTGGATACCACGTGCCTCCTGTGCGGGGCACAGCCCGAGACGGCGCCCCACCTGTGGGCCTGCTCGACTCAGTCGCATGAATGGGGGCCAGCCCGCCGGCGCCTCGCAGCGTGGCTCGACCAGAAGGTGGGGCCACGGGCGGCTCCAGTGCGTCACCAGCTGTGGGAACCGGCTGTGCTGGAGCAGTGGGCGGCAGCCCTGCGGACCCCCTCCATGCAGCTGGCCCACCTGGAGTGTACGGGGCCCCACTCGCTGGGCACGGAGTTCCTCCGCCACGTCGTGGAGGAGTCCATACGGATGTGGTACGCCCACGCCAAGGCGCGTGCCACACTGCTGAAGGCCCGCCTGGGCCCGGGCAGCACGATGGCGTGGGCGTTGCAGGAGCTGCGCCTGCACCAGCAAGCGGACCGGGAGGGAGTGCAGCGGGAGCTCCTGGAGTAAGCGCGGTCGCCAGAGGCGTACTCACCAGGTCTCCCCGACTCCCCCTCTCCCCGCCGAGGCCTACACACATACGCACGGCGCGCACACGACACACACAGCCCCGCCCGTTTACCTGTACCCGTGGGTAGACATCCCGCCCTTTGCCTTCAGGTAACAGCGCCTTCGGCACACCACACCACACCACACCACACCACACCACACCACTACCCACTGCCCCAGGGCAGTGAGGTAGTGCATTGCAGGAGTTCCACTGCCCACTGCTCTGGGACAGTGAGGCAGTGCATTGCAGGAGTTGCGCTGTCCACTGCCCCCAAGCAGTGGGGCAGTGCATTGCAGGAGTTCCACTGCCCACTGCCCCCAGGCAGTGAGGCAGTGCATTGCAGGAGGTTCACTGCCCACTGCCCCAGGGCAGTGAGGCACTGCATTGCAAGAGTTGCACTGCCCGCTGCCCCCAGGCAGTGGGGCAGTGCATTGCAGGAGTTCCACTGCCCACTGCCCCCAGGCAGTGAGGCAGTGCATTGCAGGAGTTGGAGTTGCACTGCCCACTGACCCCAGGCAGTGATGCAGTGCATTGCAGGAGTTGCACTGCCCACTGCCCCCAGGCAGTGAGGCAGTGCATTGCAAGAGTTCCACTGCCCACTGCCCCAGGGCAGTGAGGTAGTGCATTGCAGGAGTTCCACTGCCCACTGCTCTGGGACAGTGAGGCAGTGCATTGCAGGAGTTGCGCTTCCACTGCCCCCAAGCGGTGGGGCAGTGCATTGCAGGAGTTCCACTGCCCACTGCCCCCGGGCAGTGAGGCAGTTCATTGCAGGAGGTCCACTGCCCACTGTCCCAGGGCAGTGAGGCAGTGCATTGCAAGAGTTGCACTGCCCACTGCCCCCAAGCAGTGAGGCAGTGCATTGCAGGAGTTGGAGTTGCACTGCCCACTGCCCCCAGGCAGTGAGGCAGTGCATTGCAGAAGCTGCACTGCCCACTGCCCCCAGGCAATGAGGCAGTGCATTGCAGGAGTTGCACTGCCCACTGCCCCCAGGCAGTGCGGAAGTGCATTGCAGGAGTTGCACTGCCCACTGCCCCAGGGCAGTGAGGCGGTGCATTGCAGAAGTTGCACTGTCCACTGCCCCCAGGCAGTGAGGCAGTGCATTGCAGGAGTTGCACTGCCCACTGCCCCCAGGCAGTGAGGCACTGCATTGCAGGAGTTCCGCTGCCCACTGCCCCCAAGCAGCGGGGCAGTGCATTGCAGGAGTTGCACTGCCCACTGCCCCCAGGCAGTGAGGCAGTGTATTGCAGAAGTTGCACTGCCCACTGCCCCAGGGCAGTGAGGCGGTGCATTGCAGAAGTTGCACTGTCCACTGCCCCCAGGCAGTGAGGCAGTGCATTGCAGGAGTTGCACTGCCCACTGCCCCCAGGCAGTGAGGCAGTGCATTGCAGGAGTTCCGCTGCCCACTGCCCCCAAGCAGCGGGGCAGTGCATTGCAGGAGTTGCACTGCCCACTGCCCCCAGGGCAGTGGGGCAGTGCATTGCAGGAGTTCCACTGCCCACTGCCCCCGGGCAGCGAGGCAGTGCATTGCAGGAGTTGCACTGTCCACTGCCCCCAGGGCAGTGAGGCAGTGCATTGCAGAAGTTGCACCGCCCACTGCCCCCAGGCAGTGAGGCGGTGCATTGCAGGAGTTCCACTGCCCACTGCCCCGGGGCAGTGAGGCAGTGCATTGCAGGAGTTGCACTGCCCACTGCCCCCAGGCAGTGAGGCAGTGCATTGCAGGAGTTGCACTGCCCACTGCCCCCAGGGCAGTGAGGCAGTGCATTGCAGGAGTTGCACTACCCACTGCCCCCAGGCAGTGAGGCCGTGCATTGCAGGAGTTGCACCGCCCACTGCCCCCAGGCAGTGAGGCAGTGCATTGCAGGGGTTGCGCTGCCCACTGCCCCCAGGCAGTGCGGCAGTGTATTGCAGGAGTTGCACTGCCCACTGACCCAGGGAAGTGAGGCAGTGCATTGCAAGAGTTCCACTGCCCACTGCCCCCAGGCAATGAGGCAGTGCATTGCAGGAGTTCCACTGCCCACTGCTCTGGGGCAGTGAGGCAGTGCATTGCACGAGTTGCACTGTCCACTGCTCCCAAGCAGTGGGGCAGTGCATTGCAGGAGTACCACTGCCCACTGCCCCCAGGCAGTGAGGCAGTGCATTGCAAGAGTTGCACTGCCCACTGCCCCCAAGGCGGTGAGGCCGTGCATTGCAGGAGTTCCACTGCCCACTGCCCCCAGGCAGTGGGACGGTGCATTGCAGGAGTTCCACTGCCCACTGCGCCCAGGCAATGAGGTCGTGCATTGCAGGAGTTGCACTGCCCACTGCCCCGGGGCAGTGAGACAGTGCATTGCAGGAGTTGCACTGCCCACTGCCCCCAGGCAGTGGGGCAGTGCATTGCAGGAGTTGCACTGCCCACTGCCCCCAGGCAGTGAGGCAGTGCATTGCAAGAGTTGCACTGCCCGCTGCCCCCAGGCACTGCGGCAGTGCATTGCAGGAGTTCCACTGTCCACTGCCCTCAGGCAGTGAGGCAGTGCGTTGCAGGCGTTCCACGGCCCACTGCCCCCAGGCGGCGAGGCAGTGCATTGCAGGAGTTGCACTGGCCACTGCCCCCAGGCAGTGAGGCAGTGCATTGCAGGAGTTCCACTGCCCACTGCCCCCAGGCAGTGAGGCAGTGCATTGCAGGAGTTCCACTGCCCACTGCCCCCAGGCAGTGAGGTAGTGCATTGCAGGAGTTGCACTACCCACTGCCCCCAGGCAGTGAGGCAGTGCATTGCAGGAGTTCCACTGCCTACTGCCCGAGGGCAGTGAGGCAATGCATTGCAGGAGTTGCACTGCCCACTGCCCCCAGGCAATGCGGCCGTGTATTGCAGGAGTTGCACTGCCCACTGCCCCCAGGCAGTAAGGCGGTGCATTGCAGGAGGTCCACTGCCCACTGCCCCAGGGCAGTGAGGCAGTGCATTGCAGAAGCTGCGCTGCCCACTGCCCCCGGGCAGTGAGGCAGTGCATTGCAAGAGTTGCACTGCCCACTGCCTCCAGGCAGTTGGGCAGTGCATTGCAGGAGTTCCACTGCCCACTGCCCCAGGGCAGTGAGACAGTGCATTGCCGAGGTTGCACTGTCCACTGCCCCCACGCAGTGAGGCAGTTCATTGCAGGAGTTCCACTGCCAACTGCCCCAGGGCAGTGAGGCAGTGCATTGCAGAAGTTGCACTGCCCACTGCCCCCAGGCAGTGAGGCAGTGCATTGCAGGAGTTGCACTGCCCACTGCCCCCAGGCAGTGAGGCAGTGCATGGCAGGAGTTGCACTGCCCACTGCCCCCAGGCAGTGCGTTGCAGGAGTTGCACTGCCCACTGCCCCCAAGGCGGTGAGGCCGTGCATTCCAGTGGTTCCACTGCCCGCTGCCCCCAGGCAGTGCGGCAGTGCATTGCAGGAGTTCCACTGCCCACTGCGCCCAGGCAGTGAGGTCGTGCATTGCAGGAGTTGCACTGCCCACTGCCCCGGGGCAGTGAGACAGTGCATTGCAGGAGTTGCACTGTCCACTGCCCCCAGGCAGTGAGGCAGTGCACTGCAGGAGTTCCACTGCCCACTGCCCCAGGGCAGTGAGGCAGTGCATTGCAGGAGATCCACTGCCCCCTGCCCCCAGGCAGTGGAGCAGCGCATTGCAAAAGTCCCACTGCCCACTGCCCCCAGGCAGCGAGGCAGTGCGTTGCAGGAGGTCCACTGCCCACTGCCCCCAGGCCGTGGCGCAGTGTGTCGCAGGAGTACCACTGCCCACTGGCCCAGGCAGGGCGGCAGTGTATTGCAGGAGATGCCCGGCCCACTGCCCCAAGGGAGGGGGGCAGTGAGCGGCGGGAGTACCACTCCCCACTGCCCTCAGGCAATGCCAACAGTGCAGCAGGGCACACACAGTGCAGTGTGGTGCAGAGCACCAAGCAGTGCGGCACCACACAGAAGGCACTGGTGGTGCAGCGCGGCACGCAAGGTGCAGTGGGCAAATGAGACCCTGTGTGACTGCGCGCAGGCGTCGGCAAGGCAGTGTCGGCCAAGTGTGAGAGTGCACTGGTCCGGCTATGCCACAACACACTTACACACAGCGCGCACACAACAGACACAGCCCAGCCCGTTTACCTGTACCCGTGGGTAGCCATCCCGGCCTTTGCCTTTTGGTAATAGCGCCCTCGGCACACCACACCACACCACACCACACCACACCACACCACACCACACCACACCACACCACACCACACCACACCACACCACACCCCACCCCACCACACCCCACCACACCATACCACACCTGCCTCGTCTGCCCCACCCCCTCCCGGGCTTTGACCCCGGACGGCCGGGCCTTGGTGCTGGTGTGCCAATGCCCAGTGCATGTCCAGCGTGGCTCCCCCACGGCTGTGCCCCCCCCGGTGCAGGTCTGCATCAAGCGGGGAGACTGGTATTCGCCGGTGGATGCGGCCGGGCTAGACCTTGGCGACCACAGGGCGACCCTCATCCCACCCGGAGGGTCCCCCCTGGTCATCACCACGCCCATGGTGGCAAAGGCCACCTACAATAAGGCCCGCGTGCGGCTGGTCCTGGTCCCCTCGTCCCCTGGGGCCCACATGCTCTGAGACGCCGAGTGGAAGGGACGGAGTCTCGGCCGGAAAAGCTATGGAACGGCCCTCCAGCCGGCCCGCCTTGCAGGTTTCAAAGTTGTGGGGGTGCAGGCCCCGGCCCTGCCGGACTAGATATTCCCCAGGCTCACCGGTGAGCGACCGGCGGGGACCCCCTCCCTTACCTCGCTCTTCAGCCTCATAGGGCGGGACTTGCGCGTGGCCCGGGAGTCTGCCCGAACCTCGGAGATGGACATGGACCCCCAAGACGAGCCTGCTCCCGAGGGCCCTGAGCACGGCCCGGCGCCGGAGGATCTGGACATCTCCGCCTCTCAAATTTGAAGGCACGACGGACGACGTGCATGCCATAGAGTATATGTGGCTTAATGTCCGCAGTAGGTCTCTATGGCAACAATTGCTGGCGCAGGCCCTGCACATGGCAGCGCGCGACTTCGCGATCCTCAACTTGGCCGAAGCCCAGTCCAGGCCGCGCCCGGAGGACCCCCCTTTCTTGGACTACATACGGCACATTGTGCTCCCCGCGGCTGGGAAAATGGGGGCGGGCCTCCATGTGTATGTCCGCTCCGGGACTACCACCCGGGCTACCATGCTCTGGCGCAAGGAGGATGCCAATCCCCTGCTAATGGAAGTGCTCACCCTGTGGGGGAAGCACCATGTGTTAGCGGCCCATGCCCCCCACATCAATATTGGCTGTGAGCCCTACGTCAGGAGGTGGGCAGAAATCTGGCGCGAAGTGACCCGCATGGTTGATGTGATCTCGGTTATGGAGGTGGCAGACACCAACTCGGCGGCTCGGCTAGCTGATAGAGGGACTCTGCGCCCTTACAACACGGCCTATTGGACGTTCCTAAGGGCCTTCAACCCAGGGACCTGGTGGACGTGCACCCGGTCCCACCTGAGACATACTCCTGTTTCCAAGTGGCCGCGGGCTCCTGCATCGACACGGTCGCCTGCCACCGTGAGGCGACGGTCGCGGTGGCTTCCTACCACTATTGGGGTAGCACTCTCCTGTCTTACCACCATGTCCGCTTCCTCTTCACCGTCACCCACCCGCTGGCCGGGCTAGACAAGCTGAGCTCCCATACGGTGTCCCGCACGCCAGAGTACCACCTGGGCCCAATAGCCCTATCCCCAACGGATACGGCCGAGTTACGGGGGACATCGACCCCCAACTCGCCCCGGTCCAATGGCCAACAGGCCTGCAGCGTGCCCTCTATGATTGGGCGAAGGCCGCAGGCAGAGTCCGAACCCTCAATTTCCGGCACCACCGCCTCCGAACACGCTCCACGGAACGCCCCCCCTCCCCACCGAAATCCCCACAGCCGCGCAATATGCTCCCCTCCATAGGGCGGTTCACTACGGTGGCCCCGAGCATGCTTGGCAACTCTGTGGCGGTTGGACAAGCGGACTCTCGTGGCGGTGGGGGAGGCTCAACGCTAGTAGAGCCTCCGGGATATCAAGTGCCGGGCCCTCTGAATGTCCCTGGAGACCCGGAACCTTTGGCGCAGCCCGGAGTAGTGGCACGAGGTCCAACGGGGCAGCCACGGACCCCGCGAGATGTTGCGGAAATTCCCTTAGAAAGCAAGGTGCTAATCAACCCCATGGAAACCTTGTCCGCCCTATATGTTAGCCGGATGCTGCTCCACGGCCACAGGTACCGTATTGGTGATGACCGAATACGTTGGGCCCACTTCCAGCACTATCTTCAACTCCTACCGCAACACACCCCGCCGACCAGGACGAACTTTGTCAAGCCTCGCCACCTATGGGAGGTGTGGTTAGGCAAGGCCCGGCGCCCGGACGACCGCCAACAGAGGCCGACGCTTGCATCGACATGTCCTGGTACCGTCACCTCACAAAGGCGGACCAGGATACCATGTGCGCAGTCATGCGCAGCCCCCTGATGCCGCATGGTGGGCAAGAGGGGTGGGGTCACGCTGCTCAAGCACCCCGACCAGCCATTGCAAGAGGCAAACCTCGAGGGTATCAGCATCTCCTCCCACATCTCTAAGCTGGAGCCTCCGGCTTTCGGTGCCCTAGCGACGGCAATATACGAGAGGGCCCTTTGGGGTCCGTGCCTGATTGGAGGTATGCGGGGAGTGTCCCTCCAGGAGGTGGTCCGCATGGTGCACATGACGCTGGACCTTGCAAGGCTGCGGCGCCAGGTCGTGGATGTCGTGATCACCGACCTCGTCAATTTTTTGGACGTCATCGCCTAGGAAGTCCACCCCATCGTGGAAACCCATGTGGGCTTGGAGGAGGCTAGCCACTTGGCTACCCACACGGAGGGCTTCTCGTATGCCCTGCCCATGGGCCCCTGGCAGTCGAATACCCTAGCGCAGCTCCTGGGAACCCCGCAGGGTACCATCCAGGGAGTCCATGCGGGCGCCACGGGGGCTCCCCCTTTTGTGCGTTTCATGGACATTGCATACCGCGCGTATGCGATACAGCCCTTTTGCTTCCCGGGGCTCATGTGGGTGGACAACACGATAGTCCTCCTAGAGCGAGGCGAAACACACCCTCCAAGGGATCCTGCTAGATCAGGGGACGTACTAACAAGGTATCCTATGGGTGGATGTCCCTGACTGCAAGATCCAGCAGGGGTGTACCTCCGACCCCCAACCGGTGCACTCGCCCACCCCGGAGGCCGTAACCCGGCACGTGGGCCGCGTATGGGTGACGGATAGCCCGGAAGAACATGAGGAGTCGTTGGCCGGAGCTCCCGACATACTGCCCTCTCACGTCCTCAGGTATATGGAGACCAACATCTACCTCCAAGGCACACCCACGGCCCTTCGTGACGTGCCGGAGGTGTGGGCGGCCGTTTGGAAACAGCTGCGCCCCCAACAGCTCCCCCGGACGCGGCCATGATGGTGCTCATGGCGAAGCTCCCGAGCAAGCTGCTCCCCATGGCTAGCGTCTGCCGCTGCACGGCCCAGGTGCATGTAGGGAATGACACCCTGATGGTGAGGGGGTACAAGCACATGACAGGAATCTCCCGCCATGCCCACACGGACGCCCTTTGGGGGCCTCGGGAGCATGGTTGCCAGGGCTTGCCCCGGTCCTCCTACTCGTGGCAGACCGCGGTCGCCCGGGAATGGGTCCGGCAGCGTGCTTGGGCCAAAGAGGATTTTCGCCAGTCCCAGGCCTATACCCTCCAAACCCACCAAGCGCTCAGGGGAGGCTGCCCTGCCGTACCTAACCCGGGACGGTACACCCACCATCCGCGGTGTCCTCACTTCACCTGTACGCTGCAGCAGTTGGTTAATTAGATGTCCTTGCCCATGTGGATGTGGGGCAGTGCTCGGGGACTACACCCATACTGGTGCAGGGCAGTGGCGGGCTGCGAGTGGGGGTAATGGCGGCCCCCGCCACCCAAGTGGAGGTGTGCACCACCCCGTACGGTGAGGTCACGCAAGTGGTCCTCCCCCCCACCATGTAAGAGACGGTGCTGGTGCTGGGATACCACAAGCTTGGGGATCTATGCACTGCAAACCACCGGGTCGCCGGGGAGCGGGCCCTGAAGGAAAGTGAGCCCACCTGCAACGGTATCCCTAGCCTCAGAGCGTGGCTTGCCTGCCATAGTGCCCTCCCGACGCCCCTCCTGCGGGCACCCACACCGCGGTGCTCGGCGGCTCCAAAAGACTGGGTCCCGAGCGCTGTACCAGCGTACCCCGCGGAGGTCTTCATTGGTGGCCAGGTGGCCAAGCCCACCAGGATGGAGACAGTGTGCCACAGGGGTCATGCGGTTCAGGTCACTACTGCCAGGAAGGATACCATGGAGGCCAAAAACTGGGCGCTGGAGCTCCAGGTGTGCTCCCAGCTCCCACATGCACTGCCGAGTGATACTAGGCTGCACCGCCTCTTGGTGACCCTTTTGGGTGTGCAGGTGCAAGTGATTGCACCTCTGCACGCCCACCTTGGGGATGACCACCAGCATGTGCCCCTTGGCTAGTTGCAGAACACGGGATGCACGCCTACCATCGTCTCGTTCACCGAGTGGCCGACAGAGGCGTACTAGCAGCGGGTGCAGACGTCACCCGCCCCCCTGGTAACAGCCACCACAGCGTTGCCGCCGTGCCCTGGATAGCCATCGCTCCTCCTGCGGTGGCAAAGTTCAAGTACCCCGCGGAATGTTCGGAACACAGGTGCCCGGGGCACCGGAACAAGGTGCCCCTGTGCTATACGCTTAGCACGGTGGGGACGGTGTTGGCTGAGCTCTACCCGGCCCTGAAAACCCACCTCCACGAGCACCATGGAGGCTTGGCCCTCCTTGCGCCTCACCGCCTCGCCACCGACGAGCCACAAGTGTGGGCCCCCAACGCCGAGCAAGGGATCTGGTTCGATGAACTGCCACTGCCGGCAACGCTTCGTGGAACCATAGCTGCGGTGGATGCAGGAACCACCCTGGGGGGCATGGCTCTGGTGGGGGAAGCTCCCGCTGAAATCCCTCTCCCTCCGCTTGCTGGTAAAGGCTTAGCTCCTGCAACACCCACGCCATTATGCTGCTGAGCAACGTGGCACAAGCCTTGGTGTGGGCACACCACACCCTAATGGACTCCTCGTTGACGTGGCGCATGAACTCAGTTCCCAACGTGTGGTGCCCGGAGCACTCCATGTGGGCCTGCTGCATGGAGGGGGTTCACAAGGCCGCCGCCCACAGCTCCAAAACAGCTGACTTCCACAGCTCGTTGCGCACCAACACGGCCCGCCTCCCCACCTTATGTTCTAGCCACTCCGCAAGCTGCCGACGGGCCGGCCCCAAATTCCTAGGACCGGGCCTTCTGGCGGTGCTTCACGGAGGAGGTACGTGGTGGCTAGCACTGTGTTGCAATGGGAGGACCGGTGGGCCAGGACAGCCGTAGTGGGGATGTTGTCCATGCGGTGCGCCGTTAGACGGTGTTGTTGGTCACTGTCCAAAAAGTCGAGGGGAAGGCCACTCCCCGGCGCGTAGTTCACTCGCGATCAAGCCTGATATCCGACCCGCGACAGAATTGAGGCGTGATCCCGCAAAGAGTCGCTCGGTGCTTTGGGGGGAAGTTGGCATTGGTCCCGGTAAGATACCAGGAGAAAAGAGATGGGGCGGCGGAGGAGCCATGTTAGGTCCACCTGCGGTGGCTCTTGCTTTGCATCCACGCGGACGTTGAGGTCCGTGATCCACTGCGACGGCGTTGTGACCACATTGATGGCCTAGGCCAAGGAGAGGCGGCCCCCCCCCCCCTCGACCGTGGCGTACAGATGGCCCCTTTTTTGTATGTTCGGAGGGGCGCCGTCGCCGCTTCAGAGTCCGGCACCAGCAAGTACACCCTTTGCTGCTCGGCCAATCTCCAGATGTATGACAAGAGGACCATGGCCTCTCCCTCTTGGGAGGCTCTCACCCCGAAGGGCACGTTGGTCCGGCAGGCCCCACTCCCACTCTAGGCGACTCTAGGCCGATAGCCGTCGCGTGGTGGGTTGCCTCTAGGTTTCCCCTACTCCCCTCTTTCTGCCGATATTGACGCACTTACACACAACGCGCGCGCTAGACGCATACCCTTGGCGTTTACCTGTATCTGTGGGTAGACATCCTGGCCATTGCCTTGTGGTAACAGCGCCTTCGGCACACAACACCACACCACACCAACCACACGACCTCTGATTACTCCTTAGCTCTACCCATGGGCTGGGTGCCGGGTGGGAAGCCCCGGATGACACGGCCCGGGCACTGCCTTAGCGGTGGTCTATCAACAATGTCGGGTGTATGCGCGCAACAACGCTAAGCACCATGCCCCGGGATCCCGCGGCCACGTAGTACCGGCCGCCTACGCCTCGGGAACTGGTTAGCGACCCCTAGAGAAGCCGACCGCAACCGCCGCTCCTGTGCTCCTCCCACATACAATACCAGCACCCCATGCTGCCCATTGGCAGCAGGCGGGGCGCCCCCCCCCCCCCCCCCACACCACACCACCACCATTCCCGAAGGGGTGTGTTTCTTGCTTGCAAGTATGCTGACATGGATCGGGATGGATACAATCCATGGAACAGAGTCTACATTACCAACGGTGATATATAACATAGTGCAGGGGGTGTGGGATATGAAGGCAACCTCTGTAATGAAGTCTACATGGCTAGTGGTGATACGTAACATGTTGTACGACGTGGCTCCATGTTCAATGAGGGGACGTGGAACGCCCAAAGAAAGACCTGTGAGAGTAATGATATCCCACACACCATGGAGGGTAATGAGGTCCACTACACGGCCTTCGTCCTTGGGGCGCCTTATTTGCAAGCCGCCGGTTGCAGTATGCAACCAAGTTTGAAATTGCCGTGTGCTTGGGTTGTCTTGTGCATTTCGCACTTGATAGCAGCCATAGGCTGCTTGTCGGGGGTGTTTGTTGCCGGAAGGATTGGGGGGTCACCCTTTCGCTCCGTCAAGACCGGCAAATTCTCCTTGCGGAGGGGCGTCCGGGTTGGTGTGTTTACCAGCCAGCCTCCCTCGATGGGGCGGAAACGGCCAATTTTTTTTTATGCATGTGGCTATTGCTAGCCGCCTTGGCATTAGGTCGAGCTCGGCCAAGTGCAAGGCCATCAGGACCATCTGGGACTCGTTGTAGGCCCTGGGTTGTACATACCAGGGCCTTGACCCATTGAACTGTGCTGCAGTAGCAGACGATTTCCGCCGTCATGGCACCGTTGGTCCTGCGTCATGGTATTTAGTGAGCCTTGAGCGCGATATAGTTGCCATGTTGCAAACCCTCGAGACCTACGTTAAAACAATATGATTATTTTAATTTTTAATGTATGAAAGGGGTAAAAATTATCCTGGCAAATATTAACACGTTAACCCAATTTGGGTCATTTGCACCGCTTTGCTTGTGCGCGTACCATGCCTAGTTGAAGTGGTTGGGCACTCAAAGGGTGCCCGACGGGATGCTAAAGGGGTTGCATAGTCATGTATGTGGTAATGTAGCCCCACACATCCCTCTCCGGTCCCCCCACTCACCCCACCCCCAACCGCCTTTTTCCGTTGTGTAGCTCTGGTTATGCCTTTCTCTGGGGACACCCTTCTCGAGCTTAGTATGACGCTCCCGTGTTTGAGTGCGGCCAAGAGTTTGCGGGACCCTTTGGTGTCCCAACTGCTTGGTGAGTGGGTGACCTCCTCCCCTTTGGCCAAGGCCCGTTGGTACGGGGCCACCAAGGTTGCGCAACTCCCGCTCATCCGCAACAAGCAAATAGAGGCCGTGAAGCAATATGCCTCCGTCATCTTCCTCACGCCCGAATTGATCGGGTTACTTTTGGATCTGCATGTCCCCAAGGGTGGCTTCCGGCATGTGTTCGAGTTCGTGACCCGCCGGGGGGCCGCGTACACCGCCACAACGGGCCTCCCATCCCCCCCCCCCCATCCCCTCATGTGACCGCCTCATGGACACATGGAAGGAGTTGGTGAAGCCGCTTGCGCTAGCTCAATGCCTATCTGTGGCGGATCCCCCCACACGCGGCCGCTCTTGGCCGTTGCAATCGTGGGCCCGCTACATCCAATCGCGTCCACTCCTTGTGGACACCATCGATTGGAACCGGCCGCTCACTTTCCTCCTTTGTGGGCATGCTTACCCGTGCGCTGCTGCAAGTTGGACCCAACTTTCCATTGGGCTCCTCAACCACGGCGCACGGGGCCGAGCACCCGCCTACCTATGGGTGATTGGTATGGCCGTATGCGGGGATAAGGACATAGCCGCGCTAGCGACAATATGGTCCAAGAACCTGCAGGTATACGGTCTTTTTGTTTCGCTTTCGCTTTCGCAGTAATTTCTCGAGGTTAATACTTAACATTTCGCAAAAATTAATGTCGACTAAAAAATTAATCTAATATTAGCAACGAAAAATTCATTCAAAAATCAATTCCATTTTGTTCGCAGGTGTTGCAGTCAGTCCACGACTGCAAGAAGTTCTATTGGGGCACCAAGTGGGTGCCCGCGAACTTGGTTGTCGGGGGTGACCAACCATTCGTGAGACGCCTCGTTGGTGTCTCCATGTTGCCCATGGTGGGCTCAATTTACAATATGACCCGTGGCTAGGGGCGGGGTGGGGACATGTGCAGGGGTGAATTTCGGGGGTTAGTTGGGAAAGTGGTGTTGGAGGGGAGACCGCATGGGGCACAAGGGGTATGGGTGACGGAGTCCGGTATTGGGGGGGATGGGGGGCTGGGCAGGGATGTCACAGTCAGAGGTTGGGGTTGGGGTGCTGGGGGTGATGGTGGTGACAACCAATCGGGCAATTGTTGCTGAAACATCCATTCCATGGCTGTGAGGACAGGACAACGTTGGGGCATAGCAGGCACAAATCGAAAAGCAGTGCAATAGCAAAACATCTAGTTCCTCACCCTTCTTATGTCCCCCCACCCAACGCTATAGACCTTGAAAAATCAGTCATGTATTGGATTCAACACAAAGACCCAAAGCACCTCCAACAAACAGCACAAAAAAATTTGCGTCATGGGCATGTACCATCCACAACAATCATTGTTTGACTCTACCAGGGGGTGGCCCCTGCTGGTCCATGATCCCCCATCCCTCCAGTGCCGTACAAGTAGGCACCTTCATCAGACGCGGCAGGCACTTAAGGGGCTCTCCGGTCAAAAAAAAAATTGTGAAGAACAACAATGGTGATGCACATTGGGCAGGGCATGTGGAGGGAGGAGGGATGTTAAGGGTTTTGCAGCAAAAGATATGTCAAACAAAGGAATGATGGTGGGTTGGCTGGTCCATGATCCCCTATCCCTCCAGTGCCGTACAAATAGGCACCTTCATCGGACGCGGCCGGCACTTGAGGGGCTCTCCGGTCAAAAAAAAATCTGTGAAGAACAACAACGGTGATGCACATTGGGCAGGGCATGCGGAGGGAGGAGGGATGTTAAGGGTTTTGCAGCAAAAGATCTGTCAAACAAAGGAATGATGGTGAGTTGGGCACATTGGGAAATGCATCTGGTGGGGTGTTCAATGGGTTGGATCTGGCCTGACTTTTCTGAAAACGCCTACCGATTGGGTAAGGCATG
Source organism: Eutreptiella sp. 'Long Island Sound 2002' (assembly GCA_964036045.1). Lineage (NCBI taxonomy): Eukaryota > Euglenozoa > Euglenophyceae > Eutreptiales > Eutreptiaceae > Eutreptiella > Eutreptiella sp. 'Long Island Sound 2002'. Next base: position 45,655,675 of record OZ038384.1, read on the forward strand.
TTGGCAAAAATCCCTGAGGAGGATCCCGAGCGCCCACCGGATAAATCCCGAGCGATGTCCCGAGCGCCCACCAGAAAAATCCCAAGCGATTTCCCAAGCGGCCACCGGATAAATCCGAGGCGATATCCCGAGCGCCCACCGGATAAGTCTTGAGCGTTTTTCTGAGCGGCCACAGAATTTACCCCGAGCGTTTTTTTTCGGGTCGGGATTTATCCTAGCCATTTTGGCTGTGATGGTTCCGAATCCCGGCGCGTATACCCGGGTATTTTCGCTAAATCCTGTGGGAAATGGGTAGGGATTTGGACATAAGAAGCAAAGCGATTTGCGACATGTGACCGGTGCGCGCAGCTGTTGGGTTTGCAACTGCTGGGACAAAAGCGTTGGCAGTCTTGTAGCAGAGTTCTAGTCAACTCTTCTAGCGACATTCTAGCGGCGTACTAGCAACAAATTGGCGTGGCTAGATCAAAACTAGAAAGCTGCCCTAGATCACTGCTGGAACGGACAGCACAGCAGCCGCTGCAGCAGCCGGTTTCGTAGATTGGGATCCACATTGGCCATGGTGAAGAGTTGTATGTCCAAGGGAAGCTTGCATGTGGCCGTGGCCCCTCCTGAGCTCCATGGCGTCCCTACCCGAGCATGGAACTTGCGAACGTGGGTCCCCATGGACAACTCAAGACACATCAAAGTAGGCAAAAACGCAAGTCATACACTCTCCTTGCACACTGTCCTCCGTGTGGATGGCTGACTAGTTACACCCTGACAACTCATCGACGCCATTTGCTCGAAATGCCCCCCCCCCCCCCTTGATGTGCTCGTTGCGCACATGTTTTAGAAAGCGGTTGATGCTCTCCGAAATGTCCCCACAAAACCTGGCAGGCCCAGATGGCTCAAGGTTTTCCTAGAGACCTATGTAAGAAAACAATATTTTTGATATTTGGGTCAAAATTAGTGCGTTAACCCAAAAGTGACCCTTTCGGGGGGGGGGGGGGGTTGAGGGGTTTAGTCGGGGGAAACTCTACCGCCATGGAACGCCTTATATGTGATTATGTGTCATTTTCGCCCGGGGGTGGGAGGGGGGGTCTCACCAGCTTCCATGGAAAAAATATTGAAACGGTGCTCGCGTTTAATCTTTTATTTTCATTTTTCATCCAATATTTGAATTACTAAAAATTAATGTGTCGCCAACATTCATATTAACCCGGCAAAAATTGACCAAGTTCTCAAAAAAATCAACCCTCCCTTAAAATCCCTACGCGCACACAACAAGACAAGAAACACATTTTTAATCACTTCCGGTACTCATTACTGGCTCCATTGCCAGTATTCGCCAGCACCAATGTTGCATCTTCCTCCAAGTACAAGAGGTAGTTCGATTGGCAAGCGGCCTTGCAACAATGCAAGCGGTGCGCCCGCGGGACCTCTGCAGCCCGTAAGTCAACGCGCGGTGGTGTATCCGAGTACAAGTCCCGGGCAAGGTCTCGCATGGCAGCCAGTGCTTGCCACTCACCATCCTCGTGGGCGCAGGTCAATAGCGGCCCCAGTTCCTCCCATGCGAGGAACAACTCCCCTGCCTCTTCTCCGTCAAGCGAAGCCGAGGCCCCCAAATTGACGCCCGTGCACGCACGGTAGAGCACGTGTTGGAAAGGTCCCCTAGGCTGGCCTCGATGAAGGCCACTTGGAGGCGGCCCATGCCCATGCAACAATTCTAGGAGGCATGGGAAGACCAAGCACCGCTCCACCACAACGTGTCGGTCTTCTACCCCCCCCCCCCCCCCGCATTCTCCAAGCTGAGGCCCCGTCTCCAGATAGCAGCAATGTGCCACCGCCTCCCCTTCAATATGCGGTGGACCCCTGCATTCACCCACGCCGCCGCAACCTTGTCCCCCCGGACTGAACAGCTGTTGCGGCTACCCCTCCCGGAGCTGGACAGTCGGTTCGACATGGGATGGTCACGCTACGCGTTTGCCCTGCGCCATCATGGCCAGGTGCAGATGTGGCAGCGCGGCCAGCGCCTCAGCCGTTCGCACTTTCTCAACCGCTCGCTGGAGCGTGCGAGGCTCATAGCTCGGGCGACCCAAGCCCCAAAGCCCCGGACTTCTTTGCTGCCTGTGCAGCCGGCCACATGCCACATCGCACCTGCCCATGGTCAGCCAACGTTGCCGGATATGGTTCAGCACCGACGGGTCTCCCTGGTGCCTATGCTTTTCTGGTACTTTGTACAATTTTTCCTTTTTTTGTGTTATTTCGCGCCGCCAGCGATTTTTTCTGTGGGTGCACCAACTCTCACCGGGGATTTCTCCGCTGGCCGCTCGGAAAAACGCTCGGGATTTATCCGGTGGGCGCTCGGGATATCGCTTGGGATTTATCCGGGGCCCGCTCGGGATATCGCTTGGGATTTATCTGGTGGGCGCTCGGGAAATTGCTTGGGGTTTTTCTGGTGGTCGCTCAGGAGAACCCCAAGCATATTCGGTATAGCCTTAGGTGTATCCGAGCACGTTCCTAGGCATTTTCCATTTAAAATCTCCGGCGATTCGGACGTAAGAAGCAAAGCGATGGAGCGACATGTGTCGTCGAGCAACCCCCACCCGCAAACCTCCGCGACGAGCCCCATCCCCAAGTCCCTCCCCCCTCCTCCCTCCCAGACACTTTGTATTCTACAATGTGATGGAGCTTACGACTGAAAAAGGCACAAGGGCGCCGGTTTCTGTGGTCGTGCTTTCAGTCCATGACCAGTGGGAGGCCAAAGCCCGACACATCCGTATGGATGGCAAAGTCAACTTGGCTGCTGGGTATATATATGCTGCAGGCCTTGCACAGTGCATCCTTTGCAAAGTTTTCACGCATGAGGTCAACCTAGTGCCGGGCACCGTTCACCAGCATGAAGAATTTATGGCCAGGGTACTTCACCTGAGTGTGGAAGTGAAAACACTTTCCTTTTTTGACGTGCAAATAGCGGGGAGGGGGATTATTGTCGGACGAACGGGCGGAGCTCGCAGACGTGGAGACTAAGCTCCTCCGGTTTCCGACGAGTTCGGGTGCGCAAAGGGCGGCAGGGGCGCGGGTGGAGCGAAAGCTGGGGGAGTTGGAGGTGAAGGAGAGGGAGTTGCGGAGTAACGGAGATGCAGAGCAGGCAGAGCACGCGAAGAAGAACGTGGAGAAGGGGAAGAAGGTGGAGGACAAGCGGCAGTCTGTGGAGCAATTGGAGAGGTCGGTGGCTAGGTTGTAGGTATAGGATTGGGTAGGTAGCCTAAGGAGGAAGGGGAACCTCGTGCCAAAGGAGGAGGAGCAGGAGGTGAAGGAGTAGGTGGAGGAGATCGTGGTGGAAGAGAAGGTACAGGGCATGGGCATGGGGAAGTGAGAGGTGTCGAACTGGTTGAGGGAGATTCTCGGTCACCAGTCCGCGGGGGCCATTTTAGACATGCCCCGGGACCGCGCCGTCGTGGACGACCCCCACCCACCACCGATGGACAACCCCCCCTCTCCTACCCCCGTAGAGTCTAATTTGCACTCTCCGCTTTGTGCTTCACCCCATGCACCACAAGGTGCTGGGGCAGGGCAGGTAGATTTGGGAGGATGAGCGGTATTGGCCATCCCGACCCACCCTTGCGCCTGGGGGGTTTTCAGGGGGAACGGGAATGGTAGTATGAGCTTGGGGAAGGGGGGGAACAAGGGAAATGTGGTCCGGCCTCTGGATGCGGGGATGAAGATGTTCGAGATGGCGCAATTGAACGTCTTCGCCCCTGAGGTCAAGAATTCCGGGGTGCCACATTTCCGCTTCCTCCGCTGCTTTTGGCAAGCCCCGGGGCTGGGGGAAAGGGAGGTAGCGGGGGTTTGGGGCGATCAACCTAGCGGTTACCAAACGGGGCGCGCAATCCGGGATGGTGCAAGGCATTGCCTCCTGTCCCACGTGCGGGCTGCAGCTTAGGCCCATCCTAGTCCAGCCTGAGCAGCCGCTCCCCCCCCAACCCCCGGGACGCCCTCGCCAAGGCCCTGCGGGCGATCCACTGCACCCTAGACATGCAAGGCATGGCATGTTGCTTGTGTTCTAGCGTTGCTCTAGCGAATCGTTCTAGTATTTGTCCAGTGAAACGGGCGCTGCTGCCGGAAGACAATCGTTAGAACTTCGGTAGTACAATTGCCTAGAAGGTCGGTAGAACACATGCCCAATGGCCCTTTCCTTTGTATATTGTCTCACAGGTTGTTAGCGTGCAGTCTTGCGGTACGGACCCCACAGGGTGCCGGTCCAGTGGCATGACGGAGGGGGCCGCACGCACTTCGTAGGGGTAAGCGAGCTGGGGCGCATGTTGGGGAATAACCCCAACATGGCCCTCCCGGTGCTTCTTGGGTTCGACCGTTGGGAGGTGGGGAGGATTTGATTCGAATTGCTTTCACAGCCGATCTTGAGGCTCACAGGCCGCCTAGGGGGCCATCGATGGTTTTCTTGACGACTCTGCTTATTGGCCGGCCATGCATGCTATGCGCTCCCAACCGCGCCCGCAGGCCGGAGGGGAGGGCAGGCTTGTTGCCGTGCCGCAGGTTTGGCGGAGGGGGGGGGGGGGGAGGTTGCGGCGGGAGAGGGGGGGGGGGGTCACGGTAGCCTCGGCGGACGGCTGCCCGCAGCCTCCACACCTTGGTCAAGGCGCGTGAAGATCGACCTGCACCCTGGAGTTGGGCAGCTTATGTGTGCTGCTGATGTCAGGTTGCATCTCTTAACGAGGGCCTGTGGGAAGCTACACCAGCCTACATTGATTAAATTGCGTCAACCGGTTTCGGATGAGGGCTCAGGCTCTTTGCGGGGGGGATCCATGAAGCCTGAGTGGTTACCCTGTTGCAACGTGATATCCAGTGCCATGTCTTTTGTCTGATCTGCTGTTTGATCAATGCCATACAGGGGGGGGGGGGATTTAGTATGGGAAAATTTTTGCCCGGAAAAATTCCGCTGGGGAAAAATTCCGCCACAATCGTTAAAAGTGATGGGAAAAATTGCGCCACCCTTTTCCATGGTGAAGGGCAAGGCCTAAGGTCGGCTCTCCTTATTGATGGGGACACCATTTGAGGAAAAGCTGTGATGAGGGTCTAGTTTGCTCAGGTTGTGTGTGTGCCGCGCTTGCTTGGCCTTGACAGCTTGTGCAGCCCTCTCCAGGTCTCGCTGAACATCAGCTGACCGCACCAAAGAGGAGTTCACCAAAAAACGTTGCATTGCAGGCTGTCAAGGCACATGTACAGGTGCAGGGTTCGGTCTGGAAAAAGATGTGCAACAGAATGTGGACGTCTTCATCCAGGCACTGGGCTGCAGCTGCCTTTGCCGAACAGCAACCTACAGAGAATACAGTGTCAGTTGACACTGCGCTCACTGTTAACTGGCAACTACATGTGGTAGGCAGCCTGAAGTGCCCTGAAGGATAGAACCCTGACCATCCATCCACGTGACGTATCTAATTCTGCACCCTCCTCCCCCGATCATACCCCCCCCCCCCCCCAGCACAGGGTACAAATTTTGAACTTGATGTCCAAAAAAAAGTATGGGAAAAATTCCGCCACAATCGTTAAAAGTGATGGGAAAAATTGCGCCAAAGTTGGCCATACGAAATTTTTCCACACAGGTTTCTTCCCATACTAAGTTCCCCCCCCCCCCCCGTATGTGGGGTGGAGTTTAGGAGAGGAGAGGGGGGGGGGGGGACAAGGGGGGGTTGGGTTGGGTTGGGCTGGCGGCCTCATGCAGGAGCAGGCCCTCAGGTGTGGGCTTCCTTCCCTGCCCCACGATGCAGCCTCCACGCCCGCACGAGTGCGCGGGCTGCGAGCCAGGCCCGCACTGTGGTGTCGTCCTCTGCGCGAGTGTACTGGTGCAGCGGGGGCAGCAGAAGCGATCCCGGGGCGGGCAACACCGCATACCACACGCCATACACCCTCGGGATCGGGGCCATCACCCCGCTGGTGGCCGCATTGCAGGTTAGGGGGCGCGGCAAGGGACCTCTCACCCCGAGAGAGGCATCGAACGGCGCCGTCGTGGGTGACACCCACCCAATGGCCCCCGGTCCTCCTTGCATCCCACGCCTCCATCAGGAGCGTTTGGAGCTGGGGGGCGCTAGTCCAATCCTGCGGGGTGGCGGCCCCGCCGTGGCGGATGGGGACGGGCCCCAGGTCCCAGAACGGTGCCAGCAGAGGGGCCACCAGAGCGGGCTGGGCGCCATCCGTCCAGTGGAGGCGGGGCGACCGCCAGAGCGGAGCTGCCGCGCCGTACGGCCAGCAAAGGGCCTCCTGGAGCGCTCGTCCCAATACCACCAGGCCCTAGGAAGCGTTGCAGGGCTGATAGCCCCCATCCGGGGTGCACCCTTGTAGCCGTCTAGTGGAGGAAGCACCCCAGGAGGATGTCGTCCCGGCTGAGGAGGCTGCGGGGCCCCTCTTTGAGGGCGTGCGGCGCAAAGGCGACGCTCGGCAAGCACCGTTGTGTGCGCGGGAGGCGGGGGGGGGGGGGGTAGCGCTTGGCTCACATGGGCGAGCCAGAGGTTGAGGGCCGGCGCCCGGTCGCACCGTACCATTTAGCCGCGCGTCTACTGCACTGAGGTGTTGAGGTGGCTGCGTGAAACCACTGCCGACCCCCAACGGCCCATCCGGTACGGGGAGGGCAGCGGGAGGGCGCGGTACGAATGGTGCGCGACGTAGTGCCGTGGCACGGTGCAAAGCTGTACCCACTGCACGGTACGAGAGGGCGCTGCCGTGCCTACCAAGGAAGGGGGGGGTCGTGTGCAGGCATGACCAGGTCCAAGACTGAGGTCGCACCTTGCCCAACACATCTCCGAGGTGGCGGTGCCCCTCGGCGCGGTGAAAGGTGGCGCTGGGCCGCTTCCCCTCCCAACCCTCGGGAAGCCTTCGCCGAGGCCCTTGGGGTGTCTTGGGGTGTTCCGCTCCAGCCTACACATGCGGGGCACGGTGTCTTGCTTCTGTTCTAGCGTTGATCTAGCGACCCGTTCTAGTATTCATTTAACGAAACCGCCGCCGCCGCCGCTAGATAGTCGCGAGGACTTCGCCAATACAGTTGCCTAGAACGTCGCTAGAACGTGTGCCCACTTGTCCTTTGCCTTGTACATTGTCCCATACATTGTCAACGTGCAGTCTTGCGGTACAGACCCTTGCGGGGTGCCGGTCGAGTGGCGTGACGGAGGGGGCCGCACGCACTTCGTAGGGGTCAGCGAGCTGCGGCGCATGTTGGGGAATAACCCCAACATGGCCCTCCCGGTGCTTTTTTGGGTTGGGCCCGTGGGAGGCGCGGAGGATTTGATTTGCATTGATTTCAGGGCCAATCTTGAGGCGGACAGGCTGCCTGAGGGGCGCTCGATGGTTGTCTTGACGACTCTGCATATTGGCCGGCCATGCAAGCTATGCGCTCCCGGCCGCCCCCGCAGGCCGCCGGGGGGGGGGGGGGGGGCAGGCTTGTCACCGCTTGCAGGTTGGACGGGGAGCTGCGGGGGGAGCGCTGAGGGGGGGTCATGGTAGCCTCGGCGGACGGCCGCCCGGAGCCTGCAACCTGCACCTTGCGATGCAGCCTCCACGCCCGCATGAGTGCGTGGGCCGCGGACCGGGCCCGCACTGTGTTGTCCCCTGCGCGGGGGGAGTGGGAGGGATCCCGGGGCGGGCAACACCGCATACCAAACGCCATACACCCTCGGGATCGAGGGCAGCACCCTGTTGGTGGCCGCCTTGTAGGTCAGGGGGCGCAGCCACGGACCTGTGGCCTCGCAAGAGGCATCGAACGGCGCCGTCGTGGGTGGCACCCACCCAATGGCCCCCGGAGCTCTCCTCCTTGCTGTCCCGCCCCTCGATCATGAGCGTTCGGAGCTTGGGGGCGCTAGTCCAATCCTGCGGGGTGGCGGCCCCGCCGTGGCGCACGGGGACGGGCCCCTGGTCGCAGAGGGGTGCCAGCAGAGGGGCCACCGGAGCGGGCTGCGCGCCATCCGTCCAGTGGAGGCGGGGTGACCTCCAGAGCGGAGCTGCCGCGCCATATGGCCAGCAGAGGGCCTCGTGGAGCGTTCGTCCCAATACCGCCAGGCCCTTGGAAGCGTTGCAGGTCTGATAGCCCCCATCTGGGGTGCACCCCTGCAGCTGTCCGTGGAGGAAGCACCCCATGAGGATGTCGTCAAGGCTGAGGAGGCTTGGGGCCCCCTTCCCGAGGGCATGCGGCGCACAGGCGACACTTGGTAACCATTGTTGTGTGCGCGGGAGGCGGGGGGGGGGGGGGGGGGGTAGCGCTTGGCTCACATGGGCGAGCAAGAGGTTGAGGGCCGGCGCCGGGTCGCACCGTACCATTTAGCCGCGCGTCTACTGCTCCGACGTGTTCGGGTGGCTGCGAAAAACTGGCTGCTGCCCGCAACGGCCCATCCGGGACGGGGAGGGCGGCGGGAGGGCGCGGTACGAAGGGTACGCCCCGTCGTGCGGTATCATGGTCCAAAGCCATAACCACTGCAAGGAGCGAGAGGGCGTTGCCGTGCCTCACGGGCGGGGGGGGGGGGTGCCGTGCAAGCATGTCCGGGTCCAAGACCAGGGTTGCACCTTGCCGGACCATCTCTCCGAGGTGGCCCTGCCCCTGGGAGCGGTGAAGGGTGGCGCTGGGCCGCTCCCCCCCCAACCCCCGGAACGCCTTCGCCAAGGCTCTTGGGGTGATTTGCATGAGCTTACACATGCGGGGCACGGTATCTTGCTTGTGTTCTAGCATTGATCTAGCGAACCGTTCCAGTATTCATTTAGCGAAACCGCCGCCACCGCCGCTAGATAGTCGCGAGGACTTCGCCAATACAGTTGCCTAGAACGTCGCTAGAACGCGTGCCCACTTGTCCTTTCCCTTGTACATTGTCCCATAGGTTGTCAGCGTGCAGTCTTGTGTTACGGACCCCCGCGGGGTGCCGGTCAAGTGGCGTGACGGAGGGGGCCGCACACACTTCGTAGGGGTCAGCGAGCTGGGGCGCATGTTGGGGAATAACCCCAACATGGCCCTCCCGGTGCTTTTTGGGTTGGGCCCCTGGGAGGCGGGGGGAAATGGGGGGGGGGGGGGTTCGAGCCGCAGTGCAGAGGTTGGGTTTGTTGGTGGGTGGGGAGGTGGGCAGCAGCAGCAGGAGCAACACCAACAACAAAGGCGACATAAGCGGTGGGGAGGCGCCCCCCCCCCCAAACGTCCCCAAGCCCCCCCCAAGGCTCCCAAACCTAAGCCTCTGAGGTCCGGGGAACACAACACCCCCCCCCCCCCTGAACGTCATGCCAATCCCAAGGGCAAGCCCAAGCCCAAGCCCAAGACCAAGCCCCCCACCCACCACCAAACACCAGCCCCCCCCCGTAGGAAGTAGGCGCTGGTCCCCTATGGGAATGTGCCGTGTGTGGGGGACACCCGGTATGTCCGTCACGTGGACGGGGGCAATGGAGGCTCCGTCAGCCAAGTGATGGTGTTGGGGTATTGGGATCGGGAGCTTCGCCCCGAGGAGTGGTGGGTGGTGTCGCAGGCGTCTGAGGGGGGGGCAAGGGAGGAAGGCGAAGAAGGGGGTGAAGAGGAAGAGAGACCGGGGGGGGGGGGGGCACCCTGCGGGTGCCGGGACACCTCCTCATCCCTACCCAAGAGGAGGCGGAGGCCTACCTCCGGGAGTCATTTCAGGAGATCGATGGGGAACGCGGCGATTTTCAGGGAGGCACGGGTGACGACAAGGTGGAATGGTGTGCAAAGGGGGGTGACAAGAGGGGCTAGAAGGGGGGTGAGGAGGGGGGTGACAAAGCGGGTCACAAGGAAGGGGACACGGGGTGTGAGAAGGGTGGTGCCGGGAGCAACGATGCGCCGCGGCAACCCCCCACCACGCAGGAGGGGTAGCATGTGTGCCGCAACTCGTGAAAGGGGCGGCACGGGGGCACGGGGCTAATCGGGTGAACCCGGCTAACCCACCAGCAAGTGACCTACCGCCGGTTCGCCAAGTGATTTTCTAAATGACCTATGGGCTGGGGGGCTAACCGGGCTAACCGGGGGCTGGGGGGCGGGGGGGGGCACTCCGTGACTCGGGTCGAGCATCGCGACCCTCTGATTGACCATGGCTTGCCATGGTAGCCGGGGCACCTCCTCTTTGAGGAGTGGCGGAGCATTCATTGGTGTCGTTCCAGGGTCGTTCTAGCAAAGCGTTCTAGCGACGTTGTAGCGAGCGCGACCGTCGCTGGCTAGAACGTCCCTCCAACATTGTTTTTCCACTCCAGCTTCAAGTCAAACAAGTGAAATCCTGAAAAACAAACCACGGCCCCCCAAGTATGGATAGGGGGGTCCAAGTTGCACCCCTCGTATTACCCACCCTTTACCCCTACGGGTCAGGCAACCCCCACTTTTTTCCAATCTAGCCGATCTGGCACCCATCTAGGCTAGAACGAAATTGGGTTTTCCAGTGTGTTCCTAGGGCTTCCAATCTATGGTGTTCATGAGGGCTGGGCACCATTGGATGTAGCGGGACCAAGATTGCAACGGCCAAGAGCGGCCATTTGTATGGGGCTCGGGCACGGATACGGGTGGATCTAGCGCAGGGGGCTTTACCAAATTGCGTCCATGTGCGTGAAGCGGTCACGTTCAAGGATGGGTTAGCGGAATGGGAGGCTCTTCGCGACGGTGTAAGCGGCCCCCTGGGCGGGTCATGAACTCCAACACATGCCGGAAGCCGGAATTGGGGACATGCAAGTCCATAAGTAGCCCGATCAATTCGGGCGCCGTGAAGAGGAAGTGACCAAAAATCGGGTTCAGGTGTTTATATTTCGCTGATCAATTTTTCACCCGTTTCATGTGTTAAGAATTGAAATTAAGCAAATTGTTTTTAAGATCTGTAGGGTATACTACAGATCTTGCTTCGGAGGAGTTTCCCCTAAACAACGGATTTCGTTCACACCTCGCTGCCACTTTAGGTGTGGTAAGTTTGGATTAGTGGGAATTGCTGTCGTATCTCCTATTGTACCCAAGTGGACCCAAGTTTTTTTTGGCTTTACCACCCCCGCAGTCTTCCGCTGGAGGCAAAGCATGTCGTCCTTGGGTGCAATTCCCCCTTCCCTTCATCTGTGTGGCATCTCCAGCTCCCCGGTTCTCTCCTACGACCCCTTGACACTTGACCTACTGTTCGACGAGGGATTCCAAGAGCCGGAAATCCAGTTGTTGAGGGGGGCTCCGGAGAAAGAGGAGGCCTCACAATAGTAGGCCATTATGACATCCTCACCGGAGTCCCTTGGGCTCCAGCGTAAGGATCTGTTGCTTAGGGTCTCCAACTACGACTCACGCGAAGCCTATTTGGCATATCCCACACTTCCGCGTTGTTGGTGGATGCAACCCCGTAAGTTGGTCTTTGCTTTGTGTAGAAACGCCTTGAGGCGAGCCAGCGAGTAGCTCATTGCTCGTTGGTCCGCTTCTAGGGAACTTTACACAATGGAGCCGTCATTGCTTGCAACCAAGTAGGACGGTGCATGGGGAGCAAAGCTATCACATTGATGTTGATCATTGGTCAACGACACTGCCCACTAGGGGTGCACTACCCACACACATGTCGATGATAGTTGTCCTTTCTGACAAGTACCATCTCAAGCTACACTTTGGCAGCCACCCTGCCGACCACGATGCGATGGCTGTGCAAACCCTGGAGTGCGAGGGTGGCAATGCTGCATTGTATGCCTGCACATTGAGGCACCGCAGTTCGCCAACACTACCTAGTTGGGAAGGGAATTGTTGTCTTCCGCTTCCCCGGATCTCCGCCATCACCAAGTGGACGTGAGCCGGTTCATTATTCACCGTCTGCCAAGGCCCAAGGAAGACACGGCCCACTAGTCGCGCGGAGAGCCGTCAATTCCCACCCCTACGAGTATCCCCCATTGCGGGCGTTTCTTTGTCTTCGGCGAAGTGCTGCAAGGCACAATTGGGCTCCCCACCTGTGTGCACTTTGCCGCTGGGCTCAACCCCATTGACAAGTCAATTCCAGCCTGCTACGCCCTGCTAGGACGCCCCGTTTTGGATAGGAACGATCCCATGCTTACTAGTCCCGGGGCGAGGGCAATGTCTTATGGGTAAACGGACCCACAAGGCTCGACTTGGACAACCAAACCTAGCTACCCATGCACTTGTAGCAAAGCTAGGCCCCTGTGGAGCAACCTTTGTCCGCTACACAAGTCCCTGATGTGGGCTTGAACTGGTTCACCGCCCCCTAGACCTACGTGGCGATCATTGACGTCCGGACCCCGCTATGGATGCGGTGCCGTTGCCTTGCCAAGATAATTTGTGCCGTACTTGGGTGCATGGTGGGGACTAGCTTCATGGTGCAAGGTTGGCTGATTGTAGTACTCGTATGCTTGTTTCCCTAGATAAGGGGCGCGGCACCTGAACGTGACATGCTAAACAGTGCGGCCCACAACTCTCTTCAGAGAGGGGGGGGGTTTCCAAATCATTATGGTTGTCCCCGCCGCCCCCTTGCGCTCCTCTTCCTTCGATCAGCATGTGAAATGGTGCATTGCACGGTCACTAAACTTGTAGTGGCTCCGCAAGTGGTGTTCATTCGTTGCAGTTGCCGATTTTTAGTAGTTCCGAGGTTCATGCTTGAGGTTTTGTGGTCCACAAACATAGTGTTTTTTGTCATAGGCTCGAATCACAATTCATGACTCTGTATACGACGGCTCTCTACCACGCTCGCGAATACATGTGCAGCAACCACCGATGCACCACTAGCTCGTGCTGAAGTACCCTTTGCCGCCGACATGCCAGCTGCAGCATCAAATGTACCAATTGCTTATACCAATGGCGCAAATTCGCAAGTGGCTAGGATGTTGTAGTAGACAACGGCAACGCAAGCAGTTGAGGAGAGTTGCAGAATCCACTGCCTCGGCAGGCCATACCATCGAACCACTTGCCCCGGTTCCCTAGTTTCCTTCCCACCAAGGCACGCATACCACACGAACCGGGTAAGGGGCCTCTTTCTCAGCCCATGGTGCCTTTCCAGTCCACCACATCAAGCAGCTGATGCCTATGACATGCCTTACGTTACCCTGCCTTGGGGACTGCACTAGGTCAGTCACAAGTGGGATTGCATACTGCCATGATCCCCACTAATTGCCCTATCGTCACGTGCTTCCCCGCCACTGCGCCGCCCTTCTTGACCGCCTTCTTCGGAGAGGGGGCCTTCGGTCGACACGTTGCTACCGCCTTACGGTGCTTACAGATATCATAGCGGTCGCTGCGGTAGCTGGTGCTATGGTCGGCGCGGAAGCCGTTCACATTGTTGACGTCCACACTATCCTGGCGTCTCCCCCAACACCCCGGTGACAACAAAAAATGCAGATGATGGTGCGCATAGATGTCACGCCTCCGACAATAGGGTTTCCTCTTGCTTTCCCAATGACTCCACCATCCTAGAACCCGCCCGCACGAGCGTGTCTCGATGGCCCCCTATCAAGACGTCCAGGCACCACTGATTTGACCCCAAACGGTTGGCGAAGCAGGCCCCCAAGTACGTGTCCTCGTCTATAAGGAGAATTCTCCAATCACTCAGCTGGAAGTTGCAAGGAAATGGCCTCACAATGGTGCACTTTGTCTACGCGGAGACTGACCACTCCGCCGAGACGGTCCAATACCGGTGCACCATTAAGCAACGTGGCACGCTCATGACCATGATGCTTTGCAGCACGCTGTAGTGCCAGGCACTTGACTACGCAAGGGTGTGTCACTGTAATTATGGCAACACAAGCATTTTCTGAGGCACAACACTGTCGGATGCGTTGTAGGAGACACAGAAGATACTACAAGACTAGCCCTTGGCAATGGACAGCCAACGAGCCGCTACAAACGCCCACTGCCAGGTCGCCATCAAGGCCGAAAGGACTGCGTGAGTCTCAAGTGGAATCCCCTACTTCCAATGTAGCCGCGGCTATCACGCTTGCAAGTGTGGCTCCCACCCCCACAAGGGATAAGGGGACAATTGTCTGCAGCAGATGGGCTTGTTCGGTGCCTGTTACAAATAAGCAGCCCAAACAGGCCATGTGAGAGTGTCCTATGGCACGTGCAGGCTGCATTGGGCTGGCATGCTAGAGCACAAGGACACTGCGCCCCCGCCTGTATTGCTCGAGCAGCAATGACCCGAGATTTTAAAATGCGGCAAGCACCTGTGGATGGACGATGCTCGTGGTGCTGTGCAGGGGCACAGAAGCCTGCCCAGTGGCCGTGAGACGGCTAGCTACAAGGGGGACGGCTATTCGGCCAACAGGTAGCCAAAAAAAGTGAGGTGGAGTTTGTGCTCCATCATGCAATCTGTGATCTTGGCAAAGTCTCAACCATATTGGTGCGAAATAGGCGCCAATTTCGCATGAAATTCGCACGAAATTGGCATCCATGGGATATTCACATGTGCGTTGGTATGATGGGATGAATGTCACGTTCCTGTGAATTTTGTGCGAAATGCCCGCGAATGTAATATATGGCGTGCCGTTGCGCAAGAGGTGAATTTTGACCAGCAGCACGTTAATGCAAGCGCGGTCACCACCATGGACACTCCGTGCGCGGCCCCGAGAATTCCTCTTTTTTCTTTGTGCTTATGGAAAGGCACAAAATTTACTAAGTGATTGCAAGAATTGGAAGGCCGAGTCCCACACGCCATTGTGTGTTAGGCATGTGGTCGTAATAGGGCTTATTGCTTGTCCAATTCGGGCACCAAGCAAGCAATAGAACTGATGTGGGATGCCATGCTCCCCATCAATGCCGTGTGCACATCGCAACCACACGCCGCATCCTTGATTAGAGGTTGCATGTTGTTATAGGGGTTTGCATATGTGGTATATATGGAATGAGGAATGCCGCAGTGGCAGTCAGTGGCAAGTTGCTTGCCGTGGTGGCGTGTACCGTGCTCCGACCTATACTAAATGTGGCCCGGACAGCGGCCAAAATTTGTACGCAAGGGGTTGAAATTTCGGAGGGGCCAACGAAAAGGGCGAAATCCACGTTGAGTATGGTGTAGCAATGTACCTCATGCGCAACAAAGGGCGGGAAACCCTAATAGATGTGTGTCCGCAGGGGGGGATGGAAGGGGGACATGTTGCAAGACAACTCCTAGTAGATGCGTGCCACAAGTGGTGGATGACGTGTGGTGCCATGTGTGTGTTTTTAGACACGGTGGTTCACTACGGGTGACCTAAAGTGGGTAAAGTGGGCGAGGGAGTATTGTATCGCAAAGGGCGAAGGCCATCTACAGCTGCAGTGGGGCGGAATTTTTGTGGTCCCGCTTTTGGCTAGACCACATGTATTTATTTGCTCACCAGTGGCGAATGCTCTCGGAATTTGCATGTTTTACAATAAATGGGGCCTATAGGCGACTGGAGCACATGTTGCGCAATAGGGTGGGTTGAAGCCTCTGGCGGGACTAGTTGGGCCTGCAAGTGGTTGTGGACAGCCACACCATTGACGACAGTCTCCGCTGCGAGGAATCGGAACCCACCAAGTGGACCATGCGCGCCCAAGGGCTGATAAGTGTGAGGCTCCTTGCTATTCGAGCACACCGAAGGGCACTTCCTGACCTCGGCTATGTTGTGATTTTGCACGAGCGAATCCGGGCCCGGAAGATACGGCGTTAACACATGAAATATAGCACCAAATGGTGTGTCTTGTGTTGCATACCATGTTGTCTTGTGTCTTGTCACGTGGGAATTCACCGAATGTCATGCGAATTTGGCGCGAATTTCACATCGGGTTTGCATTCGCAAGCTAGCAACGACGATGCTTGTTTGGACGCGCGAGAAATTGGGGTAATGAAGCTATAGTGCATCAAAGAGAGGTCGTCCTTATTTGTAGTACCCTTAGGCCCCATTTTTCCGGATTTCTTCGACGCATAGCTACCTTGAAAGAGGGATGGGAAGAGGGCTTTTATGGCCAAAAAGACGGCCGCATTACTTGAAAGCGTTGTCCCCCATTCACGGAGGGTACACATGGGGTGAAGCTTTGTAGGATGTTTTTTGTAGATTTGTAGGTTTAGGACCAGTGTCCAGCTTACGGCGCAATGACGGCGCTTTGAGGTTCAAGGTTTTTGTTTCCTTAAGATTTTGTGCTTATTTGTGTTGACCTTGTGTGTTATGCATGGTCGTGTAATGTGAAGTGTAATAGTGCAAGTGCATGTGCTCACTCTCTCATTGTATCCAAGACGTGGCGGTTTGATGAGTCACCCACCCAAGAGGCTCGTTGGCAATCGCTAAGCGACCCAAGGAACCGAAGCCCACGCATTCAATGGACTTCATCATCAACATGGTGTTTTGCTTATACTTGTATTTACACTTGCGTGTGGTGTTTTTAGGGCTTTGGGATTTGGCTATTGCCTTTTTGTCGTCATAACCTTTTTTTGGGGTTTGACTGTGGATAAGTGTTGAGTAGTTCAGTTCTGAGCCCCCAGCTAAGCTACGCCCGGGATTGGATAGGATTCTTAGGATTACCTGCCTAGTTGGGAAAATAGATAATACCCTATTTACTCGGCCGTTTTAGGAACTAGCGTATTACAAGCCTATGAATATGTGACCCTGTGAACATGCCTGTCGTAGAAATTGTAGGCACCCACAAAACTCCTCACGTGTAGACACTCCTTAGGGTCATCACGGATATGCATGTTGCGGGTGCAGCATCTTAGACCCCGTAGTTCTATGGCTGCCATACCGCAAGTAGACACCCATGTACTCCATCTGCTCTTTCATGACCTCGCATTTCTCCAGTTTGATACGGAGATGGCCTCCTCCACACACCAAAAACTTCTTGGAGGAGGAGGATATGATCCTTCTGGGTATTCGTACGGAGACTCAAGTGATTGATGCGAGACTCCATCTCCGCATCACGGGAGATTCACTGCTGTACAACAGGCCGACACCTCAATATGTACAGCGTTGCAGCGACCAGTTGCTAGAAGAGTGCCGGGGCATTAGCAACCACAAAAGGGTTCACCTTTGAGGACACGACCCTCGATGGTTGTAAATGTCTGCAGTTCCTGGGCGTATGTGGTGATGTCAACCTGACAGAACCCACTCCGTGTAATTATCTTAGTACTATACTTGCATTCCACAATTTGGAATTTTTTTTAGGTGTGTCGTGAGTGTACCGTGGATGGAAATGTAGAAGCATACGTAAAGGAGCGTCTCAGATGGTTTCGGTATTTGTGCTGACCTAAAAAACGTGTTTGTATTAACACTAAGCAGAGATTACCATAAGAATTTGGCAAAGAGATCTATGCGGATTTTGTTGGGAAGTGTTTTAGTGTTCAACGTCACAGTATTTTTGTTATTGTTTTTCGGCATGCTTACATTCTGTGCATACTTGCTTTGTAGGCATGCTACAACATCACCCGCCCCCTATGAGGGTTAGCCCTGGAGGACTTTGATCAAGATGTTGTGTTGAAGGCCTCTGTTTTCCCACTGTGCTTGCAGCCGTGAAGGATACTCATAAAAAAGGTCACCACAGGTCAATACTTTTACAACCTTATGGCAGCTTGACACTACGTTGAAGGTGAACGGGAGTGCATCTTGGCATAGCTTGAAATAAACACGTGTCACAGGGCATGAGTTGGACATCGCCCACGCATCGCGATGATGGGCTACACCCACACAGCCGCGAAGATTTTGCAACCACACGTCAATCGAGAACGTGAGCTACAGTCAGCGGAGCATAGCGACAACAAACAACGCAAACAACACACGTAGCAAACAACAATCAAGGCGCCGGAGAACAATATGGAGCGGCTTTAGGCTCAATTGTGTAAGCAGCACGCTGATATGAAGCTGCTGTGTGAGGGTTATTATGCCTTGAGTGTGGAGAGGGATGTGCTGGAGCTGCAACGCGAGGAACGGCTAGACATGAGACGAGTGCCAGCGCTAACCATGCCTTTAGTGGTCCCAGCCAGCGCCGCCCAAATCGTAGCGTGTCCAGCGTGCAAGGACAACAACGCCCGAAGGAAGCAGGAGTGGCGCTTTCCGGCCGCGAGCGTGAGATGTCCCGAAAACACTAGTGAGGCGACGCAAAAGGCTCCGAGCAGCCGTCGCAAATGTGGTGGGCAACATCACCGCAGCAACACACAACCCCTCTTATTCTTCCACAATGACGTTGGGGAGGTTGACCAACGGATGGCGGCATCCACACCCTCTAAGCACCAAAGTCCTGGTGCTACCAATGTGATTGGGGTGTGTACTAGGGGCCCCTAGGTGCAGCCCCCGACACCCCAACCTCCCCCTCTCCCTCACAGGGCCACAATGTTTAAATGATGGTAAAACACGTCACCCCATATGTTTATACTCAAAGTGCTCAATTTTTTCTTGCCATTTTCTTGGAACGCCAAGAATGCACAATTTGTACAGCCGGTTCTCATTTTGTAGCCACATTGATCTTTCCAAGATGGGGACCAATGCGGGCAAATGTCGTCGGTTGAACAAACATGCCGAATAGTTTAGCTTTTGTGCTCATGCTCAAGAAGGTAGGGGTTATGTTGCTATTAGAGGTGGTAAGGGTTCACCTTTGCTTCCATTACATCAAACCATCCATGCTTTGAGCGCTAAATTCGCATGACAAGGCGCTACAGGGGAAGCACTTGACGCAGCGCGCGCGCGGCGCGGAGATTTAGTGGTCCGGCCTAAGCAAGTAGCTGCAGCTTATGCCCCAGGGGCCCCTTGTCTAGGGGTTTGAGCCTAGTTTGTGATATTGTGGAGTTGCATGACTGCACTAAGTTTGTCCATCAAACCGTCCATGCTTGGAGCGACAAATCATGCAAGACGAGGCATGATATAAATGTATGTTGTATGTCTTTGGCTCACCCTTTAGTTGCCCGCGCGGTACGACTGGTTGGCCGCACACAATGGCAGGGGGAGGGAGTCTTGGCCAAGCTTCGCCATAAGGGACTCACAAGTTGCGTCGGCCAACTAGTAGAGCCTCAAAAGGCCACCACTCGTAGGAGTGGGTGTGCTATATAAGAACTGTAGGACATGGTTGGTAAGTTCCATCCAGTATTGAATTAAACGTCTCATTGTGTCTATGTCAAACTCATAACGACTGGGTCTGATATGGCCCCGGGCTAGAGATTCATGGCACATGAGGCAATTGGTTTGCCATTGTTGATACATGTGGTGAATCGCACAATGCTCGTTCTTGTATGTTACATGCCGGAATGGGAGTTTAGCACTGTTCTATTGTGATGGCGCTGCGTTGGTATTTTCCCATATTTCCCAACAATTTGGATCTCAGCTTCTGAGCATGCCTAGGTTCTATTGTAGACAGAGACTGATGAAACCTGGGAGTCATTCTTCACCATTCACTTATCGGTGTACTCTACATGAATGTTGTTGACAATATTTTAGTTGTAGTGGTATTGGTATTGAATGATTCAAGATTTTGTCGTTCGGTGTACTCACGAACAATCTCTCTGTGGGAAGTATACATAGGATGGTGGTCAAAAGATTTCATGATTGATTTGCGCACACTTATAGCACTAACCAACAGTTGATGCATCGAGAGTTCCCCGTCCGTGTGATTCATCCAATAAACAAATTGCAAGATTAGGGATGTGAGCAGAGAAGATTCCCATCACTGCCGTTCCCATCCTAAATTTGCACGTGCTGTTGCTTCTTCAAATTCCAATTGTAGGTTCAGCGATCCTATGTCACAGATGTCCATTACTGCCATACGCGTGTGTTGATCTCAGTTTTCGGGCTTCCAATCCTCTTTGTAGCTTCGTAGGGCGACAAATCCTTTGCTGCAATGGGTTTCTGGCGAATGTGTTCACAATTTGATTTTTCCACGAATTTCTCGGTCCGACACAGATCGTTCTTTGCACCAATTGTCACTTGTGATTTGTTTTTTATTAGATCTAGTGATTTAGACCTGCTTGTGGCATGAAGGGGCGCCACATCGTGCTTTAGTAGGGCATCTTGCTACTTAAGCTGGGACGTGCACCCGCGGGGCCAGCGGCCTTACGTAGGTGTGGAGCCACGAGCAGAGGGGCTGCTTGGCCAAGCTTCACTCTTGGGCCTATGCGGCAATCAAGGAGGAGCCCCTGGCGTATGTCACCTGGATGCTGCGGCGCCCGTACGCTTGCTTGCCCCTAGTACGGTAGAGGGACCACTGCCAGCTATCTCCGGCAGAATTGCAAGAGTGGTTGCGGGAGGAAGCGGCAGTACCTACACGGATGCACTACGAGCACCATTGGGGGCCCAACTACCAACCAAGCTTGGGCTTGCCCCTGGATTTAGTTCACCAGCGACCATCAACGGCACATAGTGACACACCACAGGCGCAACTTGCCTACCAGGACGGTGCTTGCGGAGCGTGCATAGCACGGCTACGCGCGAATGCGCGTGCATTGCCTACTATGCGGTAGTCGCCCTCAACCCTTGTGGGAGTGGCCGGTCCACCCGAACGTTGATGGATGTGATCCAATGGAAGGGGCTGACCTCCACGTTGGTCGCAGCCCTGGGAAAGAGGCGTACCGCCCCCGAAGTTTGCGCGTACGACACGGCATCCTGCTGTTTGGCAAGGCTATGCGTCCCGTGTGCGTGCTGTGTGCCGGCCATTGTGTTGGTCCGCTTGCCCTAGATGCGTTGCACTGTTCCGCACTGCATTGCTCTTGGGTGGTGTGGTGTGGTGTGGTATGGTGTGGTGCGGTGTGCCAAAGGCGCTGTTACCAATTGGCAACGTAGGAGGGCTTTGTGTATAAATGCGCACGTGTCTAAACGCGCGCTGTGTGTAGTGTGTTGTGTATCTATGATAGAGGGCCGTCTTTGTGCTTGGTGTGCGGCTACTGTCTAGGGCTGCCTGGGGGACATCCTCTTGCTATCGAAGTTCTCGCTAGGAACAGGCCTTTGTGCCTCCGGGCCTTGGTCGGGCTATGACGAGGCCAGTAGTTGGGCGGTTGAGATCTTTCTGTACACTGCCACATTGCGACAGGCAATAGGCGGCAGGAATCCTTATGTATTTACTGCCATATCGCAGTGAGGAGTGGGCACTGGTAATCCTTCCGCACACTACCTTAGTGCCTCCGCGTAGTGCGCCGTGGAACTCCTTCTATACATTACCTCTTTGCCCCGGAGCAATGGGTAGTGGAACTTCTTCTGCTTTGTGCCTGCGTGCCTTGGGGTACTAGGTAGTGCATGTTCTTCCATGCACTGCCAGCTAGGGATCAGTGGGCAGTGCATGTCCTCCAATACATCGCCACACTGCTGAGGAGCAACGGGTAGTTGATCTTTTTCACTATGCCGGACACTGGATCTCTTTTAGTACACCGCCTCAGTGATGAGGAGTAGTGGGCCGTGGGTCTCCTTCAGAAAGCTGCTATATAGCTGGGGAACAGTGGTCAGTGGATCTCCTTTTGATCACCCCACACAGTGGAGGAGCATCGGGCAGTGGATCTCCTTCAATACACTGCCCCATTGCTAGACATCAGTGGGCAGTGGATCTTGTTAAGCACATTGCCTCACTACTGGGGAACATTGGGCATTGGCTCTCCTTTATTACACTGCCAGGCAGCTGGAGAGCACTAGGCCATGGATCTCCTTTTACAACCCGCCGCACTACTGGGGAGCAGTGGGCAGTGGATCTGCTTCGGTGCATTGCTTGAGTAGTGCGGAACAACAATCCGTGGATCTCCTTCAACACACCGACGTACTGCTGGGCAACAGTGGGCGGTGCATCTCCTTCAGCACACTGCTACACTGCTAGGGAGCGCCCTTTGAGGGCCTTTCCTCGTGAGGGGCATGAAGGGCATGTCAGTGCACGAAGTCGTGCGGACAGTCCGCATGACGCCCGATATGGCCTGCCTCAGAGGACAGGTCGTGGACGTCCTCACTAATGACCTAGCCAAATACTTTGACGTCGCCCCGGACGCACACCCAACAAGGGACAACCACGTGGGGCTGGGTACTACGGACCACCTCTCCACCCACACGGAGGGGTATAGTACTCCATGGCCCTGGGGACCCTGCAAAGCCGGATGCTACAACAACACCCGGGCATTCCCCAAGGCACGATACAAGAAGTGCACCTGGGAGCCACAACGGCCCTCCCATTCGTCCGGTACATGTGCCTAGCGTTTGGGATGTGTGATGTCCCCCCAATGCACCACCCCATGGTGATGTGTGCATTGCAGTGGGAGCCACATGGGCAGGCCCACCCGGTCAACCGCCAGTTGTAGACTTCGCAGCAAGTGGGAGCAGTGCCGGTAGTGGGTTGGGCCCACCGGAAGTGGTTCTTCGCCCATGCCCCCTGGAGTACCCACTCACGAGCTACGGCCACATGCCATGAGTGCTCCGACCGGCGGAGCCCCATGCAGCCATCCCTCCATGGCCCCCATGGCAACTCCGAGTGGGTGTGGCGGGATTTACCGGTGACCTGCTTCCGGCACCGTACTACAAGCGCGTCATTCGCTTGCTGGATGGTGGCCATGGGGCGCTATACGCTGGCCGCAGCGAATAGCTTTGGCATGACCTTGGCCTCCATGACCGTCATGGCCGCGTCGGGGGCCAAGCGTTGGGGCTTCATTTGCCCTCAAATCCCCACCCTGACAGTCGAGATGTTGCGGGGCACCGTGGGCTTCCCTTGCCCGAAACTATCGGCTCCTCTGTACCGAAGGCCCAGGGACGGTTGGAGCTTTGTGGAGTGTCACAAGGCTCGCTCCTTGGCGTCCGGGGTGTCTATGACTCAAGTGGACCCGACGTGCCTATCCATGGCATCCGGGGCGAAGGACTGCAGGGATAGGGCTTCTCCTTGTTGGGAAGTCCCCAACCCCGATGTTGTCTGTTGGGCACTATCATACGCGATCGCCATCACCATGCCCGCCGCGGTGGTGCTGGCGTTAGTGGCCACTATGGCCCCGCGGATCGTGGCCAGTGGGGGGGGGGGTCATGGCACCATATCGTTGGCTCTGTCCGCTGCTGCACATACATCGGAGCTGCCACCGGGGCCCGATGGAGATAGAGCGTCGCATGCCCCCCGAAATGCTCCTGCAGGTGAGTCCGGAGTGCCAGGCCTAGCACCGACGGCAGGGCTTCGGGCGCATGTAGTGCCATGTAGAGCGGACCCCGATGAGGGTGTCCTGGGCAGTGGGCACTAGAATAGGGCCACTGCCCCGGGCAGGAGCTCTACCCACGGTTCTGGTGGTGGGGTGTGGGTGGCTGTTAGCACCGTGTGTTGCGCCCGAGTCACCCATGTCCAGTAGTGGCTATCGGGCTGGCTATGGTGCCACACCATCGTGGGACCCTCCGTGCTTGTGGCGTGCAGTTGCAGGAGCGTGGTCACTCCCCGCAGGCACACATGCAAGGGGGGCTCCGCTGCATGCGCATGTCTAGCAGGCTCACACAGCCGGTGGAGGCGGGTGTCGCCGGGGAGGTCGTGGTGTGGCTGCTCGTAGACGGGCAACACCACGGCCCATCCTACGACCGCCATGGCATCCTCCGTTGCCGTGGTGACTTGTATGGGCCGGCCTCGCTGGTACACCACCCGTTCCCGGGTGGTCTTAGCCTCCCGCCCGCCAATGACCGCTGGCGTCCAGGTCTTGGGGCCTTGCTGCCATTGGGGGCCGGGGCCCCCACCAGGGGCCGTAGCACGGCATCATGCTGCCAGAGCTATGCCCGGATCGTTTCGACCGTGCGGCCCCGGGGTGCCCGGGTTCGCAGGTCGTGGGCACTGTGCAGCACGCCCTCTGGGGTGTAGAAGTCCCCAATGTGGTGGTATCCTAGAGCTAGGGCTGCAGGTAAGACTGTCCGGGGCACGCGGACAATGGTTATCGCGCCATATGGTGTGTCGTACGTCTTGACCTCCGCCAGTGGTTGCTGCGGCGGGCGCGGCTGGGCCAGCCCTTGCTGGGGGGGGGGGGGGTCGGGGCGAGAGCGATGGATCCAACCGTTTTGGAGCAGTGGGTGGTGGCCATGGCATCCACGCCGTCCATGCGCCCAGCCCACCTGGGACTAGCGAGACCGCAGGATGTGGGGACGGAGTTCATCAGGCAAGTCGTGACGGAGTCCCACAAAGTGTGGCTCTCACATGCCAAGGCACGAGAGGACCTCATCAAGGCCCGAGCAGGCCCTGGGGGCAACATGGCATGGGCCCTACGGGAGCTGCAGCTGCACCAACAGGCGGAGCGGCAGGAATCCCCACGACTGCCTTGAAATAGGCCTGCCAGACGCTGGGGCGTACCTTGCCAATGCACAGGTGCGTAACAAAGCACGCGCACACGCACACACCCCTGCCCGTTTTGCTATGCCCATAAGCAAGACATCCCGGCCTTTGCCTTCTGGTGACAGTGCCTTCAGCACACCACACCACACCGCACCGCACCAGCACCACACCACACCACACCACACACTGGGAACCCACACTGCTGTGCTTTTGTGCTAGCACTGGTGTGCTTGAATGTTTTTGCTCCCTTTTGTTGATTCACTCGACCGCAGCCAACTGTGTCCGGCAGGTCTTATTCAAATCTGTGAAAAAAAAAAGCAGTGAAATGTTTGGGGTTGGTGTGATGGATAGCATCTGCGGTTGCAGTCAGTGCACGTGACCCAACAGCCCCATGGACAAGAAAAGCTCAATAATTGGAAGATTGTGCTAGGATGCCTGTTGTTGCACATGCTCAGATGCTTATCCGAGGGTACAGTGCCCGGGACCACGATTATAAGAAGCCTGGCCTGTCCAAATGTGGCCAGATGACGGCATCCATTCTGGTGTGTTGTGCGGCATAGATCGCCTGTTCGGCACATCGTACCCCTCCTACCACACACACCTCATTGAATGGGACGGCACAACAGTCCACAACCCTGCTTGAGGCTCACAACCCTCTGTACAACACTCACCAACCTTGGACAAGCCTCTCCCACCCCTCCCTGCACCTCTGCAGCCCTCTACAATATCCTTCTGCAGCACTCTGCAACCCTTTAAAACCCTCCACAGCAACTCTGCACAACCGTCTCCAACTTTTACCATCCTCTCGAATCCTCTACAACAACGTGCTGCAACTCTATCTAACCCACAGCAATCCTTTACAACCCTTTGCCATCCTCTACAGCATTCCTTTACAACCAAGAGGGTTAGCCCGGCTCAGACCCTGCACCCCACCCCCACACAGCCCACCACCCCCCTCCGAGTGGCCAGAACGTTGAGGAGGTCCAAACCACCTTTGACCCCAATTCGGTGCCGAAGGCGCCAGATTTTTTTTTTTTAGCATATGGTGCAGGGTAAAATCACCTCAAAGAGAGGTTGTTACATCAAGCGCAAAATTGTGTCCCCTAGGGTCCCCAGGGCGGGAAAAAAAAAGATTTTTCCCGAAGGTGTTCCTAGACCATCGGGGATGCTCGAACAAGTGTTTTTAGCCTGTTTTGAAAATGGGCCGTTTGGCGACCAAAAAATGTGTAAAAATGAGTCAAAAACACTTTTTTCCAAAAGCGTAGATACTGTACTCTAGTTAGGATCCTACCTGCAGCGATGTCATACCCTAATTTTAGCCATTTTAGCCCTTTATAGGGGCAAATACCCACTAATAACCATCCAATTCACTTCTACAACATGTTTTTTTGTGTTTCCCAACCCCAAAATAGGGGGGGGGGTCCCTAACCTTGCCCCATAGTGCACCGGTTGGCCCGGGGTGGGGGGGGGAAATGGCGTATATGCCATATATATATATATATATATATATATATATATATATATATATCTACATATATGTTGTTCTTGTTGTTGTTGTTGTTGAGGCGCTCAGCACGTGCCGGCGGGAAAAACTGCCAGACACGCTCTCCCTGGGCAGAGCGCAAGGGAGCAGTCGGCCGGCGCAACCCGGCTGGGTGGGCTCCGACGACGACCGTTGGTGGGAGGGGGGGGTGCCGCCATCTTGTGGGGGAGGGGGGGGTCGCACGACGCTGTGGGAGCGACCACCTGCTGGAGTGACCCTGGAACCCTCCCCCCCCGTGGGGGGAGGGCGTACTGCCCTGTGAGAGAAGGTGGCGGGCGGGGTGGGGGTGGGAGTCGGGGGGACCTTGCGGTGGGGAAAGCACGCCCGGGTCCGCGCTCACATCGCGCGTTGCCCGAACATCTCGCCGAGGTGGCTGTTCCCCGTGAGTCTCCGGGTGGCGGCGGTGGGTGCTAGCCCGTGTGTCTAGCTGTCGGGCGCGGGGGCGGGGGGGTGTCCCCGTTGTTGGTCCGCTGCTAGTCACCACTGTGCGGTGAGGTGTTTGGTTGCCCCGCGCCCGGTGGCGTGGGCTCGGACGCGCGCTACCGTGGGGGGGCGGGGGCACATGGGCGGGCACAGGGGCGGGAGCGGGCGGTGCAAGGGCACAAGTGCACTGGGTGTATTGTATTCTCTTTGTTGTCCTTGTATTGTCCCCTGGGTCCGATGTACTTACGGCCGCGAGGCGCGGCTATCGGAGCGCCGGCAGTGGTGTGGTGTGGCGCGGCACGGCGCGTAGCCGGCGAATCGTCAGCGACCGCAGGGGCCCGGCAGCGTGGCGGCGGTCTGCGTGGGTAGCGGTTGCCGGTCGCGGTCGGGGTGCCGTGTGCGAAGGTGCCGGGCTTTGGTCGACCGTGTGGCAGAGGGTGCCGGCCTTGAGCGTGTTGCCTAGGGGAGGGCTCCGTCACTGTGATCCCCATATTGCGGGGTTCACGGGCGTGCCGGGGGCCAGTGGGACGTGAAGGTCGGGCAGCAGTCCACACACGTGTCGGGAATCCGCATGACGGATGAGGACCTCGCTCAGGACCGAGGGGTTAGCGGCGGGAAGGGTCCGCTCACCTGGTGCGCTGGAAGCGAGGAGGGGGAGGATGTCCGGTGCTCTCGACATGGGGGCAAACACAATGTGAGCGGGGAACGGCCCGGGAAGCGGAGCCGTAGGGAGGGGGAGCACCGGCGGCTAGCCCACGGCAAGGCGCCAGGTGGTACAGTGACGGAGGAGCCAGACTAGGGCTATGCTGTGCCGTAGGGAGAGCGGGTAGGGGTCGTGCAGAGAGTGCAAATGTGGCGGGAGGGGGGGGGGGCGGGGGCGGAGACATGGGAGGGGGTCAAGCGCAGATCTAACGCGAGCGACGTGTGAGTCGTGCTGATGACGGAGCTCAGCGAGAAGTGCCGACTTTTCGGGGCCGGGCAGGAGCGGGGGAGAGCCGCACGGGAGGCGGTGTGCCACATGCCCAGCATGCTGAACCCTAGCTGGGTCGCAGGGCCTGGGAGCGGGACTGCGAGGAGTTGGCTGGTGAGGAACAATTTCGCCGTGGCGGTTCGGAGTTCGAAGGGGGCGACTGGCTGTGGCCGCCAGTACTAGTGGGTACGTGCACAAGCGCCACGGCAAGTGGAGTTGCAGGGCAAAGTGGGGGGGGGGGGGCAGTGGTACTGAAGGTGGGACTTGGCGTCTGGGAAGGGGCGGTGACAGAAGGAGCACGTCACCCCTTCGTAGCCAAGGGGGTGGCTCCGGGAGTGCAGGTGGCCCAGATGCATGATGCGATGAAGGGCAAGAGCGGGGACCTGCGCCTTCTTGTAGGCGAGGCGGAGCAGGTGCGAGGACCAGCCTGGGGGGTGAGGCTGTAGAAGCAGGGCGTGGTCGTGGTCGGTGGCGGCCGAGTACGCGGCGTCCACGGCTCAGGCTGGGCTCAAGAAGACGGCGCCACTGCGTAGCGCCGCGAGGCGGCCGTGGTACAACGACGCCCAGGGTTCAAGTACAACGGCGCGGGCACAATGCAGCGCAAACCACCCTAGCCACCATGGAGATGCAAACGACACCTGCGGCAACCACAAGGAGCACGCAGCACCAGCGGAGGTGCACACGACACCACGGTTGTAAATGTCGGGGGCACTTACGCTCAGACCCTGACCCCAATCCGTGTGTGACAATCCGTCAGGTTGCAGTTTCTTGACGGGCCCTGGACAGTCACCTGTTCTTCCCTTTGCGTGTTGCGTTGGGTCACTGCATTCTGGTGGCTGCTGCAGCCTGTGTTCCTTGTGGTGTTGTTTCCGCGTTAGCGAGCCCAGTAGTTGGCGCACTGGGGTTGTGCTGGTTGTTGCAGGTTCACTTTACAGTTTTTGCTGCCCACTGCCCTCCGCATCAAGGTCGTTCACCACATGCCTCACTGCATTTCCGTGTGCCTGAGGCCCAATTGCTCCACCCCTCCATGTGTTGTCCTCGTCGTCCACCAATTGCCATCACACGCTGCCAATGAGGCCCAAATATTCGTTCTTTATGCGTGCTGCACGTGAGCACTGCGCACACTTTCATGGTTTCTGCGTCAACACCCCTCACAACTCTCTCTGCTGCTCTCCGCACCTCTACAGCCCTCTACAACAACCTTCTACAGCTCTCCACAATAACCCTGTACACTCGCATCAAACCTCTCCAACCGTCTTTAGACCTCTACTACAACCCTCTCAACCCACAACAACCCTGTACAGCCCTTTGCGACCCTTCGCAATCTTTTACATAAAAACTTCGTCAACCCTCTTCGATTGTCTACAACCCTCTTTCATTCACACAGCCCTTTGCAAGCCTCTTCAAGCTTCAACAACCCTCCACAACCCTTTTATGACCCCGACAACCCTCTGCAACCCTTTTCAACTCCCTTACAGTCCTCACAACCTACAACTTACAGAAACCCTGAGCAACCTACCAATCGTTGCACCCCCCTGCAACCCTCTGCAACACTTCAGCCCTCTGCAACCTGAGTTTGTCAGTAATGATGGTCAACCAGCAGCGGTTCACTGTATATAGTGCGGCACTTTGTTAACAACCGCCGGTGGATAGAAATTGATTTCAGGAAACCGCAGGCCACCGCCAGTTGCACACAGAGTTCATCAGCGACCACTGTTGAGTCTCTTCCCTACCTTGAAACCATGTGTGACCAATGCCATTTCTCAGGAACGATCGTAAAAGCTGTGCAAATGCACTATCTTATCAATACTACACCACTCTTCAGCCGACATCAGCCATCAGACATGCAACACAAACACGGAGGGTGAGCTCGGGACCCGGTAGTGGGTGGTACCAACGACCAGCTGGCCCACAACCCCACGTGGTAATGCACTGGATATGCGTCCAATGTCAAACCTTGGGTTTGCTGTCAAGATGTCTGCATACTCATGTAATACCCCTGAGGTCCTGTTGGAGAGGCATGCATTGGGTACATGAGGAGACCTCCCTGCCAGCAGAAGGAGGGAACGGGCCAACATGAGTGCGCCCTGGACACCGGCTACGTGCCCATTATCGCCTGTGTGCATATAAGGTCTGTTGCAGCTCATTCAAGCGGTGCATTGTGGATCTTTGTGTCCGCAGAACATGCTGGCCCAAGTGGAATCGACCAAACGGCGTGCGATCATGGACAGAGAAGCCGCAGAATATGCGGTATTCCTGTTGGACACGAAGTTCAAAGAGCTTGGGCACGAGTGCTGCGGCAGACGTAAGGTATGCATTCGGTAACAGCTCCTCATCGCAAAATCTCTCTGTGCAGCGCTGTCCTTAAGTAAGGTTGAGTAAACTAGCTTTCTCCTTTTTTGGTTGTGTTGCGAGTGAGAGCCTCTTGAGCATGTTCGTAGCGGAGCGCTGGGTTGCCCATGCCCCCAACAGCAGTCCATGTCCAACTGATGGTGGTTGGCTTTACTCGGCGGTGGTTCGTGATCGCTGAACGGCGGTAATTGGCCAACCGACTGGGTGGCGGGCGCTTTCTTGATGTTCTGAAAGAGTGCAGCAGTTCGTGGGCCATACGCAGGGCAACCCGTTCCCTTGCCCAGGAGATGCCGAAGGCATGGAATCTCCGAAACCTGCCCAGGCTTTCAGGGTTTTCGGCTTCCAAGGAAGGGCAACCGGGAAGGAGGGGTGGGGGTGGGTGGAGGGACAGGGCAGAAGGTGGACCTAGCTGCAGTCTCCGCAAGATCGGGCTCTCGGTAAGGTGTGATATGTTGTGTCAGGGCGGCTTGGTGTTGGTATGCACAAGAGTACTGTCGCCGTGTGCGTTGAAAAGCGGACTGCACTGCACTGCACTGCACTGCACTTGCACTGCGCACTATGCACTACAGCACAGCGCAACACGACACTCTTGACCACACACACACACACACGCACACACACACACACACACACACACACACACACACACACACACACACACACTCACACTCACACACACACACACACACACACACACACACACACACACACACACACACACACACACACACACACACACACACACACACACACCATCTCGCAGGATATGTGGCACGACTACCACTGTCACACCTCTGTACACGGCACAACCTGCCACCCTGCCCCAGATGCACCCTCACACGATGGGGGGTCGGGCACTGCTGCTCCCGTGGCCACCACAGAGTGGTGACCCCGGCCAAATAGTTACTAGGCAAAACGCCAGCCAACGCAGATGGCCCACGGATGAAATGCAAGACACACCACAAGTCCCCAGTCTCCAACCTCACAGGGCGATGCCGCTCTCCGCACACGCCCGGCACACCGCAGGCGCCAAAATGAAGGCAGCCACTGCCGCCGGTTCCCCCCTCCCCTAGCGCCACGGTCCTCTGGCATGGAGGAGGACCCAAGCCTGCAACCACTCGTCTTGTTTGCGCCAGGTCATGGGAGAGCTAGCACTGAGCACACCTAATCCAGTCTTTTGGCGGAGGTTCTGATTCAGCAGAAGGGGTGGAACCACGACACACAAGCTACCGACTCTCACGTCTGCACGAATGTTCATGCCACGCCATAGCTGCACATGGATCTCCCTCGTAAATGGTAGCCACTTTTCTTGCTCCTTCACGCGGTTGTGGTGTTACCCATGGAGTGCAAGACTCGGTGGCCATTTCTGCCGGTCAGACTACCCGCTGTCTTCTCGCGCGTGAGTTCGAGCAGCACACAGAGTGCGCGCGCTGACGCAAAGCGCGGCTTAGCCTTGGTGTGCGCCCGCGCCGGCCGTAGCTGCTTGTCGCTGCTACCGTTGCCATGGCCGATCCCAACGACCTGGCGACAGCTCTAGCCGCAGCTCTGCAGCCCTCCATGGTGGCCATGGCCTCCGCAATAGTTGGGGCCCCACAGCCCCGGCTTGGTCCCGTGGCAGGGGGCCCAATTGACATTGATGCGGCCCCCGGAGCCGACAACGGCGGCGGCGCAGCGCCGGCGGCGGCCGCCGCATCTGCTGCCCCCGCCGGCGGACGCAGCCGGTCGAGATCCCCGCCGAAGCGCGACCAGCCACTCCCGCCGCCCACAGCGGAGGCACGGCGCATCGAGGCGCTTGTACGGCAAGTGTAGGAGCTGCAGCGGCGGCTCGACCTGGCCTACGCGGACTACGCGGAGCTCTCTGAGTACCGCAGGGCGGAGGGGGGGGGGGGTTACCAGGGCGGCCCGGAACGCCCTGCTCGACGGCCCGAGGCCGCGCCATTGGCCGCGCACCAGATGGTGCCGTTGCCCCCCCCCCCCCCCCAGTAGTGCGGATGACGCCGCTGGGTCAACGACCACAACGAGAACAGCGACCGGTACACCCACGTGAGGCCATGCACGTGCCGCGGCGTTATACTGGCGGGCACTATGCGCGCACGGACGGGCCGCCCCGTCGACCCCGTCGTACAACTGGGCAGGGACGCAAGGAACCAGCCCTGTGCGTGGACTATGGACAGCCACGGCATGGGGTGGCTTCACGCGAACAACTGCCCGGGCCTCCTCATCTGCGAGGTTCAGCGCCCGCCGCCTCCACGTGATCTGCCGCCGCCCACTTACACGTGGGAGGACTGGGCGGCCGTTGCTCGCAACAACCGCGCCGCTGTGGATGCGGCAGCCCGCGCATCTTGCGGCTTCAACGCTGACACGCTCGACGGATCGGCACGCTCAGGTACCGGCGCCGCTGGCAAAGCTCTGGCGGACGTGGCTGCCGACGGGGGCACAAGCGGGGGGTACGCGGGGGTCGCACGCGTCTAGCGCGTCCCGGGGGAAGCGCCCGGAAAGGCCCAAAGGGTCTCACGGGGGGGGGGGGTACCGAAACTAGCCCCCTCGGCGCGCCCTCGGGTCGTGGTGCGACCCCCGCCACAGCGGGCGGAGGCCCCCCCCCCCCCCGCTGCAGCCCACCCCGGACTTGCTCCTCAAGCCTCCTCACGGGGGTTTGTGGCCAACGGCCGTGATGTCACTTGTGCGCCTCTCCAAGGAGCGCGACTATGCGGCGCTGGCGGCCAGCGGGGCCCAGGAGATTCGACCCTGCTGCCACGCCCGCAACTGGCCGGTCACCGACGACGACGCTGACACCTTCAAGGAGGTTGTCCGCGTGCGCGCCACCGCGCACGAGGCCCGCGGCATCACTGCGGCTGCGCTCGACAAATGGCCGGCAGTGGAGGGCGTCTCGGCTGTCCTACTGGTGCAAGCGGCGGCCTGCACCTGGTGCACGGCCGCTCGGCTCCTCCACGCGCAGGGCCTCAGCCGCGAGGGCCTGGAGCTGCATGGCAGGGTTCTTGCATTGCCAGCCTCTCCCGCTCAGTGGGCCGTGGGAGTTCTGTGAGGGGGGGGTCACCGACCCCTCCCTGCTAGGCCTTGTGCAGCGCCTACGCTGGCGGCGGGAGGAGCGGGACGGCGACGACGACATGCACAGGGTCGACCAAGGGGGAGGGGAGTTGGATGCCCCCTCCCCACTCCTGCGGGGTGCTGCCCCGGATGCAACGACGGCGAGGGTGGGGAGCACCCTCGACCCGTGTGTCCTCCTCGGGGAGGACGTACAAAAGGGGGCAAGGGGCTGAAACCGTACCATGGGGCACGAATTCCTTCGGGAATTCGTCGCCCCCGCCGACCCCTCCTCCTTCCCCATCCACGAGGGGGGGGGGGGATGCACGGGGGAGGATGTGTGAGAGGTCAGTGGTGCTGCCGCTGGAGGTGGCAAGGGCGGAGGTGAGGGCTAGCGGCTGGCAGGTGGGTGTCGCTTGCCGCCCCTGGATGTAGGGGGAAACTTGGGTGCGGCTCCCGGCGGAGGCGCAAGCCCCCCTCCCCGCTCTGTGGAAAAAGCTGTCGTCCAGTGACCAGCGGAGCCCCTATTTTGGGGGATTGGTTTCTGGGGACCAAGTGGGCCGAGTGGGGGTCCGCATACTGGGGGAGGGCCTCGTCTCATCTAGTGGGGGACGCCCTGGGGCCCTGGTGGCCCCCAAGCGGGTCATTGTGCGGGTTGGGGGATACTCTATGGAGTGGGGTTTGCCCAGGGATGGGTTGGAGGGGGTTACGGGCGGAACTGCCCGCCGTTTTTGGGGAGGAGGTGGCGGGGGGAGCGAAGATTGTCAAGTGCTTCTACCTCCTCCACTCTGGTTTTGCGCACCCTCGCCGGGGCGTCACCCTGTCGGTACTGCTTGGTAAGAGCCTGTAAATGGCAGTGAAAGTAGGCGGCGATCGTTTGGCATCCAAAGGACCCAATAACCCGTACCTGGCTGCGACTGTCACCACCACAATGGCAGTAGCCCACATAGATACACGGCCAACATAGGCGTCGCGCGACGAACGAGATGGTCCCACAGGTTGAGAGCTACCACAAAGATCCGTCAGGGGGGTTGTGATGTGGTCCAACGACTCAAGGGAGTTCGACCGCACCTGGGAGGTACAGGACGTGTGCCCCCCCCCCCCCCCCACCCGGAAGGTGCGGTGGCTGGGGCGGTCGGCGGTGGTAGAGACCCCCTCCCCCTCCAGCTCGGCTATCGGGGGGCAGTCGCGCCTTGCAGGTGGCGCGGACGACGGCGGGACGATACCCGCGGACGGAGTTCAGGATGCTTGGGAAGGCAGGATGGATCTGCCGTGACCCTGGCGCGAGTGGGTTGCAGGTATGCGGATGCGGTGGCCTAGCGGCTGGGCAGCGTGGCGCGACCAGCGTCGGGGGGAAAACAGGGGGGGCTGTCGCCGCCGATGCTCCGGCCGGCCGGGGCAGGGTGGGATGCGCCCATACGCACGCGGCCCTGTTGGGCCCAGCCTCGTCTCTGGCCAACCGGTCGGGAGGGGTGACGCGATCGCAGCGCCGGCCTCCGACGCTGCGCAGCGCCGGCACTAGCTGCAGCCGGAGCCGCTCTTGGTGCACCCTGCGGCAGAGAACGACGCTGTTGAGATCGCGGCAATGCCAGTAGCGACTGCGGAGCGGTCGCGGGTGTGGCCTTTGCGACGGCTGCGACATGATGCTTGTGGGATAGGGTCGGTGCACTGTATAGGGCTGAGGGGGCAATTGCGCGACCCGCTGGACCTCTCGGCGCGCGTGAGCTTCCGGTGTGCAGACGTGCGGGGTTGGCGGCGGGGCAGCCTAGCGCGACCGACGTCGGGGGGACAGCCTGGGGGGACGCCGCCTCCAATGCTCCGGCCGGCTGGGGCGGGGTGGGGTGCGTTCATACGCACGCGGCCCTGGTGGGCCCAGCCTCGTCTTTGGCTGGTCGGTTGCGGCAGGGTGACGCGATTTTACTGCTTACCTCCGGCGTTGTGCATCGCTGGCGCCAGGCAGAGCTACTCTTGGTGCCTCCGGTAGCTCAGAGTGCCTCGGTCGAGTGGCCTGTGGAAGCCCCAATGCCGTGGCTCTGTGCTCCGTTTTTGCAGAACATCACATTACAATGTCTGCTGCTCACGGTTCTGCTGCTGCCGCCAACGCCGTTGCCGCCGTGTGCGGCTGCGGTGGCGCGGGTGCGGGAGCGGCACCGGGCGCAGCGGCAGCTGCACGCTGTCCCCGCCTTGCGCCACTAGTAATGCAAGGTGGCCCGGGTGTACCCCGGCACCGCCGAGCATGCGGGCTGGGCGGCGGTCTACCGCCGCCCAGGAGTACTTTTGTCCGGCATCCTCCGGATGGAGGACCTGCTGATGGGGGCATAGGAGGGAATGCAGCGGTTGCCCCTCGATCCCACCCTCCTAGGGAAAGCCCTCCGGCTAGGCTCGGTGGAGGGACACATGGGTGGCCGGGAGCTAGGCGCCAAGGGCGCCCCCATTGCGGCGGCACTCAAGTGGCGCTACCCGGTCGGCGCCGTTTGGTTCGTGCAGGCCCCCACCTTAGGCCCCAGGGAGCACCAGCACCCCCACACCTGGGCGTTGTGGTTCCGGCCGATGTGGATGGAGGAGATGGGCACCGCACCCCGCAAGCACCCTAGCGGCCAATACTACGGCCCGCAGGATGCGTTATGGCAGACCTGGTTGGCTGTCGCTAGTGCCTCCCCCCCGTGCCGCCTCGTCTACTTCGAGGGGAAGAGCTATGCCGTGTGGGGTGTGCCCACAGCATGGCTGTGGACGATGGGGGGCCGGGCTATCGACAACGAGGTGGCCCGTGCCCCCCTTCCCACCCCACGACACGTTGTAGGAGGCGGCCAACGACGTGGCCGCGGGCATGCCCACCGTGACCGACGCGTGGTGGGTCCTCCTGCCCAACCCCGCTCAGATGGGAGCCACGCGTGGGCAGCCCGTGACGCTGGCCCGCCTGCCACCCGGCCACCACGACTTCGCGGCGTACGCCGGCATGCGGTGCGTCGCGGGTGGCTTCGAAGAGGGTGCCCCCGCCCAGCTACAAGCCACCGGAGGAGGTCGAGCTGCGGGGCAGACGCCGCTTCCGGCGCCCCAGTGGCGCCCCCCGCGTGGGGGGCGTGATGAACAGGGATGTGGCCGCCCCCGCAGCGGAGACGACGGCGGCGGGCCGCACCGACAACGCCGCGGGCATAGGTGTGCGGTATGCAGCGCTACCCACGAGGGTGCTAGCTAACGCAGGAGATGGGTGCAGTGACGGTGCCGAGCTGGTTGGGGGAGGAGCCGGGGGGCAAACCCTTGGGACCACCGCCGTTGAAGTTGCGGCCGATGGGGGCGAGGGGGGGCATTTATATGTCCGCGGCCCTTGCGGACCCTGCCAAACCCACGACCAGCCTAGGGTGGAGGGGCGGGGATCCCCTGGGGCGGACCCCGGACGGGATGCTTGTGCTATCGGTGGGGGGGGGGGGATGCGGCGCCTACAAGGGGGCTCCGGCAAGGCGCTGCTGGACTATGGGGATGTGGAGCTGCACCCCGGCCCAGGGCGCGAGGGGAGACCCCCAAGTGGGGCCTGCTGGGGGGGGGGGGGGGGCTAGGGCTGAGGCTAGCCTGGGCACCATGGCGACCTGCCACGGCGCTATCCCTGACCCTGGCCCTTGTTCTGGCCGTGACTCCGAGCCTGACCGTATCCAGTGAAATGCCGGCCGCACCGCGGGCTCCGTTGCGAGCTCTGGCATTGACCCTACACGCGCCGGGGCAATGGCGCTCTGCGGCCCATCCGGGACCGACAGCCCCTGCCGTGGTCTGGCCGTGCTAGGCCTTGCAACTGGACATTCGGAGGCGCCCGGTAGGGCGCCGGGGCACAGGAGGGTTCTGCGGGGCTCCCACGGTGGGCACCCGGCGCTCTGGGCGGCTGAAATCGCCGGGGGTGGCTGGCCCGTGGGGCCTGCTCGGGGTGGAGGCGCGCCCCAGTCGAGCCGGGGGTACGGGGCTGTGGGTGTGCGGGGACATGCACCCCCAACCCGGGCCGCTGCGAATAGCAGCGGCCAACGTCACCTCCCTACGCCCACGTGCGGCGGAAGTCGCGTTGTTGGGGGTGGACGTCATTTTCCTACACGAGACCAAGCTCTCCCGGGCGGGGGGGGGGGTTAGAAGGCCATGCGCCACTTTTTTGTCAAAAGGGGATGGTAGTATTTCTGGGGGTGCCCGCTGGATACCGGGGGGGCAGGGGGCATGTGGAACATCCCCCATGGCAGGGTCGCCAACCTAGTAAGAGAGGGCCTCACCGCGGAGGTGGCGAGGCTCCCCTGCAAGCGCGAGTCGGGCCCCTTGGTGTGGGACCTCTGGCACTCCACCCGGTGGGTACATGTGCGCGTGGCGCCGGGGGACGGCGCCACCGTGCTTCACGCCGTCTCCGTGTATGGGGTGGTGGGAGACCGCGAGAGCCCCTCGGCGCTTTGGGAGGACGTGCACCACCTCTCCGGCCTCGGGACCGCCCCGCATATTGTCGGGGCGAGCTGCAATTTCCCGCCGGGCCGGCCACAGGACGTGCCGCAGGCAATGCCCGCCCACCTGCTCACGCGCCGGCTGGTGGACTTGGACCTAGAGTACGCGGGTTCTGAGGAGCGCTGCCAATGCGGCTACACGCGGGGGGGGGGGGGGGGGTCGCAGCCACGTGCACCGACGGCAGCTGGCGGATCCCCGCACCGTGTCCACCGTGCTGCGAGTGGAATGCTTTCGTAGTTAAGGGAATTCCGGGGCACCGACTGGTGCGCCTTCACCTTGCAATGGAGGCCGCCGGCCAGGAGGTGCTACGGGCGATACGGCCCCCGCAGATCATTCTACCGGAGAGAAAGCGGGGCCTGCAACACGCGCTAGGCGAAGCGTTGTTGTCCCCGTTCCAGGGCAAGTGGGTGAAATTGCTGGCGGCCCAGCGGGTGGATTGGCTGTGGGATTTCTCGACGTGGGCGGCGGAAGAGTCCCTCCTCGCACTGTTCCACGAGGCACGGACGGACCCGGCGCACGTGGACCGGGCCAGTCCGCTGCCGCGAGCGATGGTGGGGATACAGCTAAGGCGGGGAACTTGGCGGCCACTGAAGCGTGTCACCCTTTGCCTGCGCCAGCGCGGCGTGTCGGGCGCCCCAGGGACGGCCCCGTTGGCCCGCCTCCAGGCAGCTTTGGGGGCCCTGCGGACCATGATCCGGGGATCTCGCGATGTGCCCGAGGGGCTACGGGTTTTGAGCATGAGCGAGGAGCGCAGCTGGCGGGCACTACGCAAACACTTGGACGGGGTGGGGGTTGGGAGCTGCAGCTGCCGGGACTATCGGTGCCCCGGATTGCGGAGGGGGCCCGCGGATGCCTGCGCAGGGAGAGCTCGAAGAGCTGCAGCGCCTGCTGCAACAACAAATTGTAGCACACACCTGCTGGGAAGATTGGCAGAGGCGCGAGGCCTTGCAGGTGTGGTTAGCTCGGGAGTGGGGCACGCGGCCGGGGGCGGTGTACCGCTGGCTGCGGGACGACACCTTTGCCACCCCGGTTGTGTTCCTGGCCCGACCGGACGGCATTGTGACGGCGACCGTCAGCGAGATGGACGGGCTGCTCCGGGAGGCCTGGGGCTCCATCACCCGCAAATACGTGCAGGCCCCAGAGCCATGCCCGGAGGCCTTTATGGCCAAGTCCGGGCAGCACGTCCGGAAAGTCCCCATGCTTGCCTCCTAGATGACAAGGGGGCTCCCGGGCAAGCGCCTGCGGGCCATGTCACCCTCCTCCATGGGGTTGGATGGCTGGAGCCTGCAGGACCTGCGATCGCTGCCGGACTGGACTGGCTGGCCTAACTGCTGCAGCTGGTGCAGGGCGAGGGCAAGTGGCCGGGGGTGCTTGCGGAGTGATACCCGTCCCTCATCCCGAAACCCGGGGAGGAGGGCCCCCTGGGCACCCGCCCGCTGACAATCCTGTCCATGGTCTACCGGCTGTGGGCAGGGACCCGGCTGCGGGACATACTGCTCTGGCAGGAGGCCTGGGCCCACCCTGAGGCCTACGGCTTCCGCCCCTGCCGGGGGGCCATAGATGGGGCAGGGGTGACGGCCGTCCTCCTTGAGCTCTTGGCTCAAGGGGTGGAACCTGGCTCGCCTGAGCGTGGCCTCTGTCAAGTGTTTTGACATAATTCCGTAGACCGTGGTGCTGCGGGTGGCCCGGAAGCTTGGCATGGACACGGGCACGCCGCGGGCCCTGGCCGCCATGTACCGATAGATGGGGCGCGCCTTCCGGCTGGCGGGCAGCCTGGGTGAGTGGTGGCGGGCCACCAACGGCATCCTGCAGTGATGCCCCCTCAGGGTGGTCCTCATCAATCTCCCGACGTCCATCTGGAAGATGGAGATTGATGATATGTGCCAGCATGTGGTGGTTGCCACCCGCCGGCTGCCGCCGCGCAATGTCAGGCCGCCCTTGCTGGGGATGCCGTCGGCACTTGAGCCCCAGGGCGCGGGGATGGCGGCCGTGTGCCCCACGGGGTATGCGGACGACACACAGGCCATCACCTTGGCCCTGGCGGCGGCGGCGATGGCGGAGGCCCAGGCGGTAACGGAACGCACGGCGGTATGTATGGCCGACACCGGGCAGTCGGGCAACATAGCCAAGTCCACCTTGTGGCTCTTGCGGCAGCCGCCAAGCGGGGTGGTGCCGCTCACGCTGGGCGGGACGGCCATTCCACTCTCACAAGAGTTTCAGCAGCTTGGCGTGGGGCAGCGCCTGGCGGCGGAGAAAGGCACGGGCCCGGTCGTGCGCAGCCGCCTGGACAAGGGCCGGGCCATCATGCGCCGAGTGGGGTGTCTACCCACATTCCACATGCGGCACTGGGCGCCCTGGCCAACCTTGTGGCGCTGTATGGAGTAGACCTGGCGGACGTTGAGAGGCGCACCATGTCGGCGGCGGGCATGGCGGCAGCCAAGACGATCTGGCCCCCCCCGCGTAGTGCTTGCAGGCCAAGGAAGTCCTTTTGGGCCTGCTGGCCAAGGGTCTCTATGTGTGGCCCCTGTGGCGCGTGCATTACCAGCACTTGCTCTCGCTCGCCCGCCGGGCACGCACGGCGGGCACCACACAGACCTTGGTGCAGGCGGTGCTCAAGTGTTGAGACCCGCCGCCCTCCACGGGGCCCGTGGGCAGGGCCCTGCAGGCGGCTGAAGGCGACTTGCGCCACCGCGTGCGCGAAAGCCAGCGCTATCAGGCGTTCCGGGAGTTGGAGCGGTGACGGCCGGGCACCTTTGGGGGGCTTGGCGGAGCCGTGCACGGACAGGCATGCCGGGAAGGCCTGCAAGTAGCCTTCACGGAGGGAGAGCGCACCATCCTACAGAGGCTGCTGGCCGGGGCTACGTGGGCGGCGGGCACGGCGCCCTGGCACACCATTCTGTGGTCGGACAGGTGCCCCTTCTGCCGCTGGGCGCCGGAGACGGAGCCGCAGATCCTGTGGGAGTGCCCGCGCTGGGACCCGGCGCGCCGGACGTGGATGCCATGGGTGCTGCACGAGGCTAGGGCACTGCCGGCGCCGGTGCTACCGGCGGCATAGCCGGTATGCCTGAAAGCTACGGGCCTGCCGCAACTTGCTCTAGTGGGCGCAAGCAAAGACGCCCAGGCGGGGCGGCTGCTGTACAGGCTGTACGGCATGTACCTCGCGGCGCTGTTAGCCCGCCGCGCGGCAGACGGGGCGGTGAGGCTGGGCGGAGGCGTGGCCTCCACGGTGTTTGGCCCAGCGCGGGGTTGGGGCAGGGATTTGCGGCAGGGATACGGGTGCGAGCAGCCAGTAGATGGACCGTTGCGCCTTGCCCCAGCGCGGGACCCCCGGCAGCCGCCGCACGGCCTGCTGGCGGGATGGCCGTGGGAGCGCGGCTTTGCGGAGGCCTTGGTGCGCTGGGCCTCGGCGCTATAATGCGTACCGGGCTCAGGCCAGGTCGCCTACGCCGACCTGGCCCTGGACTTCGAGTCCCACAGCAACCGGGCGGTCCCGGTTAGGCCGGGCCACCGGCACGCCCCATAGGTGTTGTCGCCGCGGGAGCGGTCACAAGTGCTGTAGGAGGCGGCCGACGTGCTGCAGCCCCTGCTTGCCGGCAGGACCCTGCTAGAGGGACGCTTTCGGTGGATGTGCGCCTCTTTGGTGCCCCTGGGGGGCTTCCACACCATAGGGCGCACGGAGCGGCCGATGTTCGTGTGCTGGCCCGACATGCGGCCGCACATGCAGCAGCTCCAGCAGCACTGCCTGGAGCTTTGGACACGTCGGCTGTCGATCCCAGGGGCCGGCCACAAGGGCTGACTCCTTGCGGGGTACTTGCCGCGCTGCCCTAGGGGAGGGGCCCCGGCGCGTACGAGATCGTGCGAGCGCAGCGCCCGAGGGCAGTGGGTGTGGCCTAGCCGTGCTCGCCACCGTCGGCGGACATCAGGCCGGGCTGGTGTGGCGGGGAGTGGCGCACTGTTGCGCGTGGGGGCATGTGGGCCTCCCAGCGGCGGTGGCGGGGGCATTGGCATCCTCACGGGTCCTGCAGTGTGGCTGGCACCCGCAGAGCCACCACCGGAGGTGCTAGCCAAGCGCCCCTGCATGGCGCCGGTACCGGCGGTAGCGGGCCGCCGCCAGCGGCCGGACTGCCGCTCGCCGAGCCCACCGGCACGGCGCGGCCGGGTGCAAAGTACTCTGCCCCGGGTGGGGAATACTCCCCCCCGCCCCCAGGATCCAGGGGGTTGCCCCAGCAGAGGGGGGGGGGGGCGACCGGATGGGGTGGAGAGCAGCTATGGGTATAGTAACCCAATGGGCTATCAGACTTCAGACTTCAGACTTTTATGGACCATCCCCCCCAACCCCCAGCACCCAAGCCCCCCATGATAGACCCCCCCCCCCCAATATCAGACTAGTGGACAAGTGGAAAATGGGAAAATATGGAACCTCGGAAAACGTTCAACATGGGGGAAAGCATAGTACCCCCCCCCCCCTGTTTCGAATCATAAAAGTGCCCCCCCCCCCCCACCAGACACATAGGAACTTCACTTCAGGAAAATGGGGATAAAAGGGCAGTACCCCCCCCCCCCACCCCCACAGAGACACGGGAACTTCACTTCAGGAAAATGGTGGGTTGGGGAAAATATGCCCGCATGTGTGCATGTCATTGTGTTTGCTCTCTTTTCGCTTGCAGCGGTAGGTAAGGTGAGTAAGCCCAGGAGGGGCCACCCCCTGGTAGAGTCATCATGTTTGAGATTGACATTGTGGTAGGTAAGTTGAGTAAGCCAAGGAGGGGCCACCCCCTGGTAGAGTCATTGCGGCTATGTATCCTGTGCATTCACATGACGCATTAAAGGGTAGGCCACACGTGGTGCGCTCGGTAAACCCTTGTTTAGGTTACCCAGGGGCTCCGCCCTACGTTCTATAAGAGAACGGGCGGAGTTCCTTAGGCTTGCTTTCTTGGAAGGACCTGTTTTGGGACAGCGTATTATTTTCCACTCGAGGACC
The DNA here is from genome assembly GCA_964036045.1 of Eutreptiella sp. 'Long Island Sound 2002'. NCBI lineage: Eukaryota > Euglenozoa > Euglenophyceae > Eutreptiales > Eutreptiaceae > Eutreptiella > Eutreptiella sp. 'Long Island Sound 2002'. The sequence goes on from OZ038384.1 coordinate 45,697,604, forward strand.
TGTATAATACGGCGAGGGTGGTTAGGTTCCTCAGCCCAAAACAGTGCCTGCATGTGAACCTCTCAGGTGGTGTAGGTCAGGGTGATTGGTGCACTTTGCTGTCTTCGACAGCACAAATTTTTGCCCAGCAAAAAGGGCGCGGATCACACCAAAGAAATGGGGAACCACCGAAGAAGACGCTGAACGACTCCGCCATGAACGACACGTACTCACGCTGCGCCGCAGTGCACTCCTTCCCTCCAAGCCCTGGCAGGGGTACGCGTAATGGCGTCCCTGTCAGGCCACAGGAGCTTAGCAGCGCTGTGTGTTGCTTGCTTCTCTCACAGGAAGGCCAGTAGGGCCTACGACCTCGTTGACAGCAGCACCAAGTAGCGTGTGTGTGTAGGAGTGGAAGGCCTGGATGACGTCATCCTTCGAAGGCTGGGTCCACAGTAGGGTGTGTAGGACCTACAGTGTGTGTGTCACTGTCCTGCCAGTTTCCTGGAATTTTAACAGGGTTTTCGGTGGGCAGTGGCGTTGGTAGCCTAGGTTTTGGCCACACAGCAAACAGGCGTTTTCATGCCTCATAGCTTTTGGCCACCCCTCCCCTGTAGTAGGCAGGCAGGTAGGGAAAACCAATACCTTGGCGTTATCGCTGGGTATTCCCCCAAGCATTTTTGGTGCCAGCACAGAAATTGGGCACCTAGGGGCGGAGAGACCCGGGGCGTACCCCGTGGCACCGGTAAGACATCCGCCGGGTTCAGCAAGGGTGCAGACTTGGGTATAATTAGGACACCATTTCTGCAGCTTGCTCCAGGACCTCAGGCTAGCACACCGACACAGACATTTTGCTGTTGTTTCAATGTGATTATGTAGAACACCCTGGAGGTGTTCATGCTGTGTGTGGTCTAGGCCTTGGCGCCTACGACCATATACCCCTTCAGTGATGATGCTGCCAACAGCTGAGAAGGGGTTTTGACATGTTTGTTTCTGCATCCGATCAGAATGTGCTCATTATGCCGAACGCATTTCGGTTACTTTGCTAATACTGAGACGGGGGTCTGCTTTGCTGATGTTTGTGTTTTGGTTGGTTTTTTTTTATTTGATGGTCTGCTTTGCTGATGCTTGGTGTTTTGCTTTGTTTTTATTTTATTTGATGGGAAATGCGTGTATTGCATTGGAGACGCGTGTGCACGGGGCCTCTTCTACACATAGGGCACTCTTTTGTTACCTACCTCCCCCTTGAGGCGAGGAAGTCTGTCTTGGGTCTAGACCACTGCGTCTCTGACCCAGACATTGGAGTTGGGCCTGCTCCACCACCCGCTGCGCGCCGCAGTTTGCCATGTCGTCTAGCCCCCTTAGCGTGGCCTCTTCCGTCCCCTCCAGCCCTTCGTTCCCGGAATGTGGTAGGGGGGATCTGCCGGAGCTATTGCGGTTTGGAGACCAACCCCCCTCGCCACCGTGGGACTTTGACGCTGAGAAGTGTCTCAGCGAACTGGCCTCGCCCCAGCCTCCATTGCCAACACCGCCCCCCTCTCCCCCTTCACCAGCAACCTCTCCAACGCCAGTAAGTCCTCCACCGAGACCCCACGTTACCTCAACCCCATACCTGGTAGCCCTGGAAGCCGTGGAGGAGGCCCTGATGTGCACTGCCGTTCCACCGCCATCCCCCCCACAACCCCCCAAGTACGTACCCAAGGACCCCCCCACCCCCCCCAAACCCACTGTTCACGGGCCCTACAGTGCCAAAACATTGCAGCTCATCCGGGAGAATCACGGGGGTGGGGTTCAGCATTTCGTGGACGGGGTGCTGAACCGCCGTGCGATGTACCGGTTTGCGGTTCAGCAGCCCAAGAAAAACCCCTTGCGGGTGTGGCAGGAGGGCATGCGAATTAGTCGTTCGCATTTCCTTTCCAGGGACGAGGAGCATGCAGCAGTGGTGCTTGAAATCCTGTGTGCTACCCCAAAACCCCCCCGTATCCCCAAGCCAGCCCCACAACCTGTGCCTCGTTGGCCACTGCCCCCTCTAGCAAGTGATCAGGTGACACTGACCCAGCATAGTAGGCACCGCCGCTCCTCCCTCCTCCCATTGGCTCCCGCCCCGAAGCGGCCGTGCCCCACCCCGCAGTACGGTTCATTGCTCCAGCGCCGTGCGTCTCAGTCCGCCCCCCCGCCGGAGAGGCCGCAGTTTGGGTCATTGCTGCCTGCGCAGGCCCCCCCGCAACGTCCACAGACTTCGGCGAAGGTTCCAATTTCCAGCTCCTCGGCAAGTGTGCACCGGGCATCTCTTATACATAGGGCACTCTTTTATTTCCAACCTCTCCCTTGAGGCGAGGAAGTGTGTCTTGGGTCTAGACCGTTGCGTCTCTGACCTAGACATCTGAGTTGGGCCTGCCCCAACACCCACGCCTTCATCTCTCACCCACTGCGGGCCGCTGAGCCGCAGGAGTTCGCCCTCGGTCCCCGGCCACAGCGCCCCGACCAGGGTCGTCGTTCCCCTCCGTACCCACCCACTGCGGGCCGCTGAGCCGCAGGAGTTCGCCCTCCGTCCCCGGCCACAGCGCCCCGACCAGGGTCGTCGTTCCCCTCCGTACCCACCCACTGCGGGCCGCTGAGCCGCACGAGTTCGCCCTCGGTCCCCGGCCACAGCGCCCCGACCAGGGTCGTCGTTCCCCTCCGTACCCACCCACTGCGGGCCGCCGAGCCGCAGGAGTTCGCCCTCGGTCCCCGGCCACAGCGCCCCGACCAGGGTCGTCTTTCAACCCCCAACTCACCTATTGCAGGCCTCTGAGCCGCGGGAGTTCGCTCTCGGTCCCCGGCCACAGCGCCCCGACCCAAACAACATGCCAAACGGAGGGCAAACACAGCCCCATGGCCATTGGCAAGGCAAAGGCCCTCAGCACGGCAACGGCAAAGGCCCACAGCAAGGCAAAGGCCCACAGCATGGCAAAGGGTATGGCCTTGCCCAAGGCAAAGGCCCTCAGCAAGGCAAAGGCCATGGCCCTTAGCAAGGCAAAGGGCATGGCCCTGCACAAGGCAAAGGCACACAGCAAGGCAAAGGGCATGGCCCTGCGCAAGGCAAAGGCCCCCCGCAAGGCACAGGCAAAGGCCAAGCCCATCCACAAGGCAAAGGCCATGGCCCCCCACGAGGCAAAGGTCAGCCCCCCCCACAACGCACAGGCCAAGGCCCGCCGCAAGACAAAGGTCAGGCCCCACCACAAGGCATAGGCCAAGGCCCGCCGCAAGCCAAAGACAAGGCCCGGACCTTTGCGGAAACCCTTGCCCACGTGGACTATGACATCGACACGAACCCAACCGAGGGATTCACCACCCGTTGGGCTGATCGCGATGCGTATGTCCACAAGGCATCCTTGGTGCACACCGTGCATGAGATCGCCGCTGCCCGGAGGTGGGCATGGGAACAAGGTGCCCAGAGGGAGCTGTGGTTTGAGAGGGTTGAGACGCTGAAGGAGGACAAGCATGGCAACATGGTCAAGGTAATAGAATGGGCTGCTGAGCTCGAAGTTTGGGGCAACTACGAGCTGACCGATGGGGATCTCATCCATGGATGGGACATGAAGCGGTGAGATGTCGCCACCCTTGACGTGGCACCAAACCCGGACTGGATTGGCAAGGTGCAAGGTGATGGCACCTCTGGTGACATGGTGACCATTGTTTGTGCAAACAAACCGCCCATCTTGCACATCCGCAGGTGGTGGTGCTGTGTCCTGCCTGACGAGGCAGCGTTCCGGTCGTTGCGTGAGGAGATACGGACGGGGGAGGCCTGGAACGCGTTGCTCAATGCCACCCGGCAAGAACCACGGCTGTCTAACAGCCTCCCTGCCGAGGACCAGCAGATCCTGCGTCACCTTGTGGAGCATCATAACCTGAGCCCCTCCCAGGCCCTGGCTGTCCGGCAATGTCTGGATGAGAGTGCTGTTGTCTCCTCCATGACTGGGGGGGCCGGCACGGGGAAGTCGGAGACCCTGGTGGCCCGCATTAAGGCAGTGATGTGGCAGCAGGGGCACTTCGACCCATGCATCCCGAGTCCCAAGGCGCCAGATTCGATACACACTGGCAGGAAATGCGGGGGGGGGCCACCGACAACCCCCCTCGGGCATGCATCTTGGTCACGGCCCCAAGGAACGCACAGGTCGACAACCTGATGCTGCGGGTGATCCAATCGGCAGACCAGGATCTTGTCTTCTCAAAGGCGGTCCTGAAGGACCACCCCGTGCCCTGGATGCGGTTCCGAGCTGCAAGGGGCCGGACCCCCCCAGGTTTGGAGCTGTACAACCAAGCAGCAGTCCAAGAGACGTTGGCCGATCATCCGGACTGCAATGGCACATTGCAGTGTGCCCTCAACAGTTGCCGGGTTCTCTTTGCAACAGCCGGTATGGTCGCCACACGGCGGAAGTTGTTGCTTGCGGGTGACCCACAAACTCGGTTCGCATTCAGCTTCGTGGATGAGTCCTCGAGGCATAGCATCCCAGTGGGTCTGGACTTGGCAGCTTTTGGGGCACAATGCATGTTTTGTGGGGATGCCGGTCAACTGCGCCCATACAGTGCCATCACTCTTCTTGCAGCTGCAGCCGCAGCGGAAGCAGCTGCAGCGGAAGGGGATAAAAAGGGGAAAGGGGGCAAGGTCACGGATAAACATATTGCATGGCCGCAGTCCGAGCATTTTGCTAACCTCAATGTGCACCTTGACCAGGGACCAGGGATGCAGTATGGTGACTCGCAGCGCTTCGCCACAAGTAGTGTTTTGCAGTTTGTCCTGTACCGTACAAGGTGTACTGCGTGTGTCCTAACCCAGCAATTCCGCATGGACGTGCCTTTGGCAACGGTGGTGCGTGGGCTGTTCACGGGGGGGTCCTTGGGCTGGTACCCCGCCTCGGCCCCACCATTACCTCCCGCGGTGTTGGCAGGGCAACGCATCCGCATAGTCAGCACAAACGATCCTGAGTGGAGATCGGAGCTGACACGGTACGGGATGTCGGACGCCCGGGTGCGGTTACTGAGAAGGGGGGTTGGCAGAGCATGGGAGAGCCTTGTCATGGACGAGGCCATGCGCAATCAAAGGGAACACGAGCAGGGACGAGGCCTTGCTCGTGTTGCACTTTCTGGAGCATGCACACAATGCAAATGTGTAACCCCCCAAGTCAGTCGCAATCGTCACCACACACTATGCGCAGATGCTATGGCTGCAGCACTGTGTGGGGGCGGCAGGGCGCCATATGCATGGGGACGAGGCATATGAGTGTGTGCAAATGATCGCCCCCCTGGATCGGTACCAGGGTCTGCAGGCTCCGGTTGTCCTTGCCTCCCTGGTGTCCTCGGAGCCGGGGATCATGAAGGACGTGGTGCGGGCAAACACACTAACCAGCAGGGCCCAATCCGAGCTGCATTTTTTCGGGGCCTTTCTCGGTTGGGAGGAGTCCCCCCTCACTGCGGGTTGGTTGAGTGGGCTGAGGGTGATGGCTGCCGAACTGCAGAATTTCCCTTCCCCAGACGACGTGCGGAAGGTGCACCTCCCGGGGGTTATGTACCAACAGCCCACCCTTGCCAAAAAAGAGGTGGGCGTCATCTACAAGTTCAAGGGGGGGGGGGGGGTTGGGGGTGGTGGGGCAGTGGCTTTGGAAACCGTGGAGGAAGCATGCCAAAGCCTTTGACCCCTGGGGATTCTCCCCCCCCCAGAGTGACCAATTGTTGGACTGGGAGCGGATCATGGCCAACAAGAGGGTTGGGACACTGGGGATGCGGGTGCGCCTGGAAGCGGGGGACGTAGAACCAAAGCACCTCGGGGTGACCCTCCCCGATTTCACGGAGTGGGCATTGCCCTACATCCTCCTCAGGGATGAGGACACAGGTTGGGCAGGGTGGCATGACATTGAGGGGTTGGAGAGAGTGTGCCACACACAGGATTTGGCGGACCACGAGCAAAGGCCGGTGCAGCTTCTGCTGACCAAGCCCTTCCGCGAGGCCCAAACCTATTCCCAGCCCCCCCGGTCATCTGGCTACCGCACTGTGTCTCTGCCTGTGTGGCAGGATGCCTACAAGCACGTGGACATGGTAGGCTTCCTGGGCGATGACTTCTGCACACCCTTGGGGATGTATGTGGCGTCTTTGCTCCATGGGGTGAGAGAGTGTGAGGGGGGGGCACGATGTTTGTGCCCCACATGCTGTTCACCGTGGACATGCCGAGCACTGTGGTTGGAAGCCATTGCCGGATCGTGTGAAGCGGTATGTCCTTGGCATGGTCGCACCGGTAGAGAAGCCTACATTTTCACGTGGCATCCCTCTTTCGGTTCGGAAATCATGACATGACCCTGGCTCTGTGGAACATTGGACAGCCTAACCCTAACCCTAATCAAGACTGAATATTGGGACCGAGCTGGTGGGGGAGGGAACATCAGCTATGACTGGTGAGGGACATCAAGAATCATTCACACATTGATGGCTCTTGACAAAGTGAAATCAGCTTGCAAGTGAACCCCATCACCACGAGGCCCACTTTCAAGACTTTTTGGACTTCTGAGGGGCCAAAATGCCCCAAAATGGGCTCAAAATGGGCTCATTTCACCCGTTTGTGCACCCCATATGGTCTAGGATGAGGTTTGGAAAAATGTGTTTTTGACCCATTTTTGACCCATTCTTGGTCCCAAAACAGCCCATTTTCAAGGCATTTTGGGATGTTTGGAGGACCAAAATGGGCCACCACAAGCTCAAAACGGTCCAAAAACACTTGTTTTAGCATCGCACATGGTCTAGGATCATTTTTGAGAAAAGTCATCTTTTTGCCCCTACTGGACCCTGTTGACCCATTTGGGCACCCACATGTTTGGGCTTGAGCTTGCAGCTTGCCGCAGCCTAGTGGGCCTAGGTATTGGGGTCTAGGCGTCCTTTGAGGCAATTCTGAGGGGTGGAAACCACAAAAAGTGGGGGTTTGTGGGTGGAGTAGGTGCCCTCGGAATCGCATTTTGAGCCATGTAGCCAAAGATATGGCCTATTCTTGGTTTGTGGCTGTCGGCATTTGGAGCTTCTGGGGGCCTTTTTGGGCCGTTTCCGGGACATATCATGGAGTCAGAGGGCCGCAAAGAGCTCGTTGACATGGGGAAGTCAAGCCACATGTGCAGTGTACCCACCGTTTACCTTCGTTTGGCCGTTTTGAATGTGTTCTCGGGCTTTTTTCGCCCAAAAATGGCTGGTTTTGGCCCTAAACTGCAGTTTTTGAAACTGAGGTCCGCCACTTCCGAATCCCGTTCCCGGCCGCCACCGTTGAGTTTCTTGCTCAAACTTTGTGTGATTGTACTTCACACCCATAGGTATCATCCACCAAAATTTCAGCTGAATCTGAAGCACCACGACGGAAATCTGATTTTTCCCCATTTCGCGCGTGCTGCTTGCTGCTTGCTGCTTGCTGCTGCTTGCTGCTGCTGCTAAACCTGGTAGGTCCACCCTAGACACTAAAAAGGGTTATAAAACCAAGACTGGTTCCACCAGCTCGGTGACCCTATCCCTAGCCCTACATTGGTTTCCGTGCCAATTCCCCCCTACAAGGACATGCTAGGCAACTGTAACTACCCAAAAATGGCATTTTCTGGTCATTTTTGACAGATTTCGAAACCTGGGTGCGCTACCCGCGAAGCCCGTTGCCGGTCGCCACCGTCGAGTTTCTCGCTCAAACTTTGTGTGATTGTACTTCACACCCATAGGTATCATGCACCAAAATTTCAACCAAATCCAAAGCACCACGACGGAGTTCTGATTTTTAGCCATTTCGCGCGTGCTACTGCTTGCTTGCTTGCTTGCTGCTTGCTTGCTGCTTGCTGCTTGCTGCTTGCTGCTGCTAAACCTGGTAGGTCCACCCTGGACACTAAAAAGGGTTATAAAACCAAGACTGGTTCCACCAGCTCGGTGACCCTAACCCTAACCCTAACCCTAACCCTAACCCTAACCCTAACCGCAACCAAGTGTGGCGCATGTGGAGGTGTGCGTGGTACATCGGACGTTGAGAATGGATGGTACATGGAACGTCATGGGTTGCCGGCCACAATCTAAGGGTCTCTATTGTCCACCTCTCGTCTATGTGCAGTGTTTGCTTCCGTGCTTCGGGGTGTCATGAACAAAGTCGGGGGCTCTACAGAAACCCCCCCCCTCCCCTGCCCCACTTCCTGACATACCCAGGGTCCCCATGAGGTGACCCAAGTTGGTGTGATGTCCTTGCCTTGGCGCAACGACTTGCACCCCTAGAACATAGGCTTTGGATGGTACATGGAACGTCATGGGTTGCCGGCCACCATCTGAGGGTCTCTATTGTCCGCCCCTTGTCTAGGTGCAGTGTTTGCTTCCGTGCTTCACGGTGTCATGAACCAAGTCAGGGGCTCTACAGAAAATTTATGCCTCTCCGTGAATTATTTGACCCCTCCGTGAAATATTTATGCCTCTCCGTGAATTATTTACCCCCCTCCGTGAATTATTTACCACCCTCCGTGAATTATTTGACCCCTCCGTGAATTATTTATGCCTCTCCGTGAATTATTTGACCCCTCCGTGAATTATTTACCCCCCTCCGTGAATTATTTCACCCCTCCGTGAATTATTTATGCCCCTCCGTGAATTATTTGACCCCTCCGTGAATTATTTACCCCCCTCTGTGAATTATTTGACCCCTCCGTGAATTATTTACCCCCCTCCGTGAATTATTTGACCCCTCCGTGAATTATTTATGCCTCTCCATGAATTATTTCACCCCTCGGTGAATTATTTATGCCGCTCCGTGAATTATTTATGCCTCTCCGTGAATTTTTTCACCCCTCTGTGAATTATTTACCCCCTCCGTGAATTATTTACCCCCCTCCGTGAATTATTTCACCCCTCCGTGAATTATTTATGCCTCTCCGTGAATTATTTGACCCCTCCGTGAATTATTTACCCCCCTCCGTGAATTATTTGACCCCTCCGTGAATTGTTAACCCCCCTCCGTGAATTATTTGACCCCTCCGTGAATTATTCATGCCTCTCCGTGAATCATTTCACCCCTCCGTGAATTTTTTATGCCTCTCTGTGAATTATTTGACCCCTCCGTGAATTATTTATGCCTCTCCGTGAATTATTTGACCCCTCCGTGAATTATTTACCCCCCTCCGTGAATTATTTCACCCCTCCGTGAATTATTTATGCCTCTCCGTGAATTATTTGACCCCTCCGTGAGATATTCATGCCTCTCCGTGAATTATTTCACCCCTCCGTGAATTATTTATGCCTCTCCGTGAATCATTTGACCCCTCCGTGAATTATTTATGCCTCTCCGTGAATTATTTGACCCCTCCATGAATTATCTACCCCCCTCCGTGAATTTATTTGACCCCTCTGTGAATTATTTACCCCCCTCCGTGAATTTTTTCACCCCTCCGTGAATTATTTATGCCTCTCCGTGAATTATTTGACCCCTCCGTGAATTATTTACCCCCCTCCGTGAATTATTTGACCCCTCCGTGAATTATTTACCCCCCTCCGTGAATTACTTCACCCCTCCGTGAATTCTTTACCCCCCTCCGTGAATTATTTCACCCCTCCGTGAATTATTTATGCCTCTCCGTGAATTATCTGACCCCTCCGTGAATTATTTATCCCCCTCCGTGAATTATTTGACCCCTCCGTGAATTATTTACCCCCCTCCGTGAATTATTTGACCCCTCCGTGAATTTTTTGTGCCTCTCCGTGAATTATTTGACCCCTCCGTGAATTATTTATGCCCCTCCGTGAATTATTTGACCCCTCCGTGAATTATTTATGCCTCTCCGTGAATTATTTGACCCCTTCGTGAATTATTTATGCCTCTCCGTGAATTATTTGACCCCTCTATGAATTATTTACCCCCCTCCGTGAATTATTTCACCCCTCCGTGAATTATTTATGCCTCTCCGTGAATTATTTCACCCCTCCGTGAATTATTTATGCCTCTCCGTGAATTATTTATGCCACTCCGTGAATTATTTATGCCTCTCCGTGAATTATTTACCCCCTCCGTGAATTATTTACCCCCCTCTGTGAATTATTTGACCCCTCCGTGAATCATTTACCCCCCTCCGTGAATTATTTGACCCCTCCCTGAATTATTTACCCCCCTCCGTGAATTATTTCACCCCTCCGTGAATTATTTATGCCTCTCCGTGAATTATTTGACCCCTCCGTGAATTATTTACCCCCCTCCGTGAATTATTTCACCCCTCCGTGAATTATTTATGCCTCTCCGTGAATTATTTGACCCCTCCGTGAATTATTTACCCCCCTCCATGAATTATTTGACCCCTCCGTGAATTATTTACCCCCCTCCGTGAATTAAATCACGCCTCCGTGAATTATTTATCCCCCTCCGTGAATTATTTCACCCCTCCGTGAATTATTTACCCCCCTCCGTGAATTATTTCACCCCTCCGTGAATTATTTATGCCTCTCCGTGAATTATTTGACCCCTCCGTGAATTATTTATGCCACTCCGTGAATTATTTGACCCCTCCGTGAATTATTTATGCCTCTCCGTGAATTATTTGACCCATCCGTGAGTTATTTATGCCTCTCCGTGAGTTATTTCACCCATCCGTGAATTATTTATGCCTCTCCGTGAATTATTTGACCCCTCCGTGAATTATTTACCCCCCTCCGTGAATTATTTCACCCCTCCGTGAATTTTTTATGCCTCTCCGTGAATTATTTGACCCCTCCGTGAATTATTTATGCCTCTCCGTGAATTATTTGACCCCTCCGTGAATTATTTACCCCCCTCCGTGAATTATTTCACCCCTCCGTGAATTATTTATGCCTCTCCGTGAATTATTTGACCCCTCCCTGAATTATTTATGCCTCTCCGTGAATTGTTTCACCCCTCCGTGAAGTAAATTATGCCTCTCCGTGAATTATTTGACCCCTCCGTGAATTATTTACCCCCCTCCGTGAATTATTTGACCCCTCCGTGAATTATTTATGCCTCTCCGTGAATTATTTGACCCCTCCGTGAATTATTTATGCCTCTCCGTGAATTATTTGCCCCTCCGTGAATTATTTACCCCCCTCCGTGAATTTTTTAACCCCTCCGTGAATTATTTATGCCTCTCCGTGAATTATTTCACCCCTCCGTGAATTGTTTATGCCTCTCCGTGAATTATTTATGCCTCTCCGTGAATTATTTATGCCTCTCCGTGAATTATTTACCCCCTCCGTGAATTATTTACCCTCCTCCGTGAATTGTTTGACCCCTCCGTGAATTATTTACCCCCCTCCGTGAATTATTTGACCCCTCCGTCAATTATTTACGCCCCTCCGTGAATTATTTGACCCCTCCGTGAATTATTTACCCCCCTCCGTGAATTATTTGACCCCTCCGTGAATTATTTATGCCTCTCCGTGAATTATTTGACCCCTCCGTGAATTATTTACCCCCCTCCGTGAATTATTTGACCCCTCCGTGAATTGTTAACCCCCCTCCGTGAATTATTTGACCCCTCCGTGAATTATTCATGCCTCTCCGTGAATCATTTCACCCCTCCGTGAATTATTTATGCCTCTCTGTGAATTATTTGACCCCTCCGTGAATTATTTATGCCTCTCCGTGAATTATTTGACCCCTCCGTGAATTATTTACCCCCCTCCGTGAATTATTTCACCCCTCCGTGAATTATTTATGCCTCTCCGTGAATTATTTGACTCCTCCGTGAGATATTCATGCCTCTCCGTGAATTATTTCACCCCTCCGTGAATTATTTATGCCTCTCCGTGAATCATTTGACCCCTCCGTGAATTATTTATGCCTCTCCGTGAATTATTTGACCCCTCCATGAATTATCTACCCCCCTCCGTGAATTATTTGACCCCTCTGTGAATTATTTACCCCCCTCCGTGAATTTTTTCACCCCTCCGTGAATTATTTATGCCTCTCCGTGAATTATTTGACCCCTCCGTGAATTATTTACCCCCCTCCGTGAATTATTTGACCCCTCCGTGAATTATTTACCCCCCTCCGTGAATTATTTCACCCCTCCGTGAATTCTTTACCCCCCTCCGTGAATTATTTCACCCCTCCGTGAATTATTTATGCCTCTCCGTGAATTATCTGACCCCTCCGTGAATTATTTACCCCCCTCCGTGAATTATTTGACCCCTCCGTGAATTATTTACCCCCCTCCGTGAATTATTTGACCCCTCCGTGAATTTTTTGTGCCTCTCCGTGAATTATTTGACCCCTCCGTGAATTATTTATGCCCCTCCGTGAATTATTTGACCCCTCCGTGAATTATTTATGCCTCTCCGTGAATTATTTGACCCCTCCGTGAATTATTTATGCCTCTCCGTGAATTATTTAACCCCTCTATGAATTATTTACCCCCCTCCGTGAATTATTTCACCCCTCCGTGAATTATTTATGCCTCTCCGTGAATTATTTCACCCCTCCGTGAATTATTTATGCCTCTCCGTGAATTATTTATGCCACTCCGTGAATTATTTATGCCTCTCCGTGAATTATTTACCCCCTCCGTGAATTATTTACCCCCCTCTGTGAATTATTTGACCCCTCCGTGAATCATTTACCCCCCTCCGTGAATTATTTGACCCCTCCGTGAATTATTTACCCCCCTCCGTGAATTATTTCACCCCTCCGTGAATTATTTATGCCTCTCCGTGAATTATTTGACCCCTCCGTGAATTATTTACCCCCCTCCGTGAATTATTTCACCCCTCCGTGAATTATTTATGCCTCTCCGTGAATTATTTGACCCCTCCGTGAATTATTTACCCCCCTCCATGAATTTTTTGACCCCTCCGTGAATTATTTACCCCCCTCCGTGAATTAAATCACGCCTCCGTGAATTATTTATCCCCCTCCGTGAATTATTTCACCCCTCCGTGAATTATTTACCCCCCTCCGTGAATTATTTCACCCCTCCGTGAATTATTTATGCCTCTCCGTGAATTATTTGACCCCTCCGTGAATTATTTATGCCACTCCGTGAATTATTTGACCCCTCCGTGAATTATTTATGCCTCTCCGTGAATTATTTGACCCATCCGTGAGTTATTTATGCCTCTCCGTGAGTTATTTCACCCATCCGTGAATTATTTATGCCTCTCCGTGAATTATTTGACCCCTCCGTGAATTATTTACCCCCCTCCGTGAATTATTTCACCCCTCCGTGAATTTTTTATGCCTCTCCGTGAATTATTTGACCCCTCCGTGAATTATTTATGCCTCTCCGTGAATTATTTGACCCCTCCGTGAATTATTTACCCCCTCCGTGAATTATTTCACCCCTCCGTGAATTATTTATGCCTCTCCGTGAATTATTTGACCCCTCCGTGAATTATTTATGCCTCTCCGTGAATTGTTTCACCCCTCCGTGAAGTAAATTATGCCTCCCCGTGAATTATTTGACCCCTCCGTGAATTATTTACCCCCCTCCGTGAATTATTTGACCCCTCCGTGAATTATTTATGCCTCTCCGTGAATTATTTGACCCCTCCGTGAATTATTTATGCCTCTCCGTGAATTATTTGCCCCTCCGTCAATTATTTACCCCCCTCCGTGAATTATTTCACCCCTCCGTGAATTATTTATGCCTCTCCGTGAATTAATTCACCCCTCCGTGAATTGTTTATGCCTCTCCGTGAATTATTTATGCCTCTCCGTGAATTATTTATGCCTCTCCGTGAATTATTTACCCCCTCCGTGAATTATTTACCCTCCTCCGTGAATTGTTTGACCCCTCCGTGAATTATTTACCCCCCTCCGTGAATTATTTGACCCCTCCGTCAATTATTTACGCCCCTCCGTGAATTATTTGACCCCTCCGTGAATTATTTACCCCCCTCTGTGAATTATTTGACCCCTCCGTGAATTATTTATGCCTCTCCGTGAATTATTTGACCCCTCCGTGAATTATTTACCCCCCTCCGTGAATTATTTGACCCCTCCGTGAATTATTTACCCCCTCCGTGAATTTTTTCACCCCTCCGTGAATTATTTATGCCTCTCCGTGAATTATTTCACCCCTCCGTGAATTCTTTACCCCCCTCCGTGAATTATTTCACCCCTCCGTGAATTATTTATGCCTCTCCGTGAATTATCTGACCCCTCCGTGAATTATTTATGCCTCTCCGTGAATTGTTTGACCCCTCCGTGAATTATTTACTCCCTCCGTGAATTATTTACCCCCCTCTGTGAATTATTTGACCCCTCCGTGAATTATTTACCCCCCTCCGTGAATCATTTGACCCCTCCGTGAATTATTTACCCCCCTCCGTGAATTTTTTCACCCCTCCGTGAATTATTTATGCCTCTCCGTGAATTATTTCACCCCTCCGTGAATTCTTTACCCCCCTCCGTGAATTATTTCACCCCTCCGTGAATTATTTATGCCTCTCCGTGAATTATCTGACCCCTCCGTGAATTATTTATGCCTCTCCGTGAATTATTTGACCCCTCCGTGAATTATTTATGCCTCTCCGTGAATTATTTGAACCCTCCGTGAATTATTTACCCCCCTCCGTGAATTATTTGACCCCTCCGTGAATTATTTACCCCCCTCCGTGAATCATTTGACCCCTCCGTGAATTATTTGTGCCTCTCCGTGAATTATTTGACCCCTCCGTGAATTATTTATGCCCCTCCGTGAATTATTTGACCCCTCCGTGAATTATTTATGCCTCTCCGTGAATTATTTGACCCCTCTGTGAATTATTTATGCCTCTCCGTGAATTATTTGACCCCTCCGTGAATTATTTATGCCTCTCCGTGAATTATTTGACCCCTCTATGAATTATTTACCCCCCTCCGTGAATTATTTCACCCCTCCGTGAATTATTTATGCCTCTCCGTGAATTATTTCACCCCTCCGTGAATTATTTATGCCTCTCCGTGAATTATTTATGCCTCGCCGTGAATTATTTATGCCTCTCCGTGAATTATTTACCCCCTCCCTGAATTATTTACCCCCCTCTGTGAATTATTTGACCCCTCCCCGAATCATTTACCCCCCTCCGTGAATTATTTGACCCCTCCGTGAATTATTTACCCCCCTCCGTGAATTATTTGACCCCTCCGTGAATTATTTACCCCCCTCCGTGAATTATTTCACCCCTCCGTGAATTATTTATGCCTCTCCGTGAATTATTTGACCCCTCCGTGAATTATTTACCCCCCTCCATGAATTATTTGACCCCTCCGTTAATTATTTACCCCCCTCCGTGAATTAAATCACGCCTCCGTGAATTATTTATCCCCCTCCGTGAATTATTTCACCCCTCCGTGAATTATTTACCCCCCTCCGTGAATTATTTCACCCCTCCGTGAATTATTTATGCCTCTCCGTGAATTATTTGACCCCTCCGTGAATTATTTATGCCTCTCCGTGAATTATTTGACCCCTCCGTGAATTATTTATGCCTCTCCGTGAATTATTTGACCCCTCCGTGAATTATTTACCCCCCTCCGTGAATTATTTGACCCCTCTGTGAATTATTTACCCCCCTCCGTGAATCATTTGACCCCTCCGTGAATTATTTTTGCCCCTCCGTGAATTATTTGACCCCTCCGTGAATTATTTACCCCCCTCCGTGAATTCTTTCACCCCTCCGTGAATTATTTATGCCTCTCCGTGATTTATTTGACCCCTCCGTGAATTATTTATGCCTCTCCGTGAATTATTTCACCCCTCCGTGAATTATTTATGCCTCTCCGTGAATTATTTCACCCATCCGTGAATTATTTATGCCTCTCCGTGAATTATTTGACCCCTCCGTGAATTATTTACCCCCCTCCGTGAATTATTTGACCCCTCCGTGAATTATTTATGCCTCTCCGTGAATTATTTACCCCCCTCCGTGAATTATTTGCCCCTCCGTGAATTATTTACCCCCCTCCGTGAATTATTTCACCCCTCCGTGAATTTTTTATGCCTCTCCGTGAATTATTTGACCCCTCCGTGAATCATTTATGCCTCTCCGTGAATTATTTGACCCCTCCGTGAATTATTTATGCCTCTCCGTGAATTATTTCACCCCTCCGTGAATTATTTACCCCCCTCCGTGAATTATTTCACCCCTCCGTGAATTTTTTATGCCTCTCCGTGAATTATTTCACCCCTCCGTGAATTGTTTATGCCTCTCCGTGAATTATTTATGCCTCTCCGTGAATTATTTACCCCCTCCGTGAATTATTTACCCCCCTCCGTGAATTGTTTGACCCCTCCGTGAATTATTTACCCCCCTCCGTGAATTATTTGACCCCTCCGTCAATTATTTACGCCCCTCCGTGAATTATTTGACCCCTCCGTGAATTATTTACCCCCCTCCGTGAATTATTTGACCCCTCCGTGAATTATTTATGCCTCTCTGTGAATTATTTGACCCCTCCGTGAATTATTTACCCCCCTCCGTGAATTATTTGACCCCTCCGTGAATTATTTACCCCCCTCCGTGAATTTTTTCACCCCTCCGTGAATTATTTATGCCTCTCCGTGAATTATTTCACCCCTCCGTGAATTCTTTACCCCCCTCCGTGAATTATTTCACCCCTCCGTGAATTATTTATGCCTCTCCGTGAATTATCTGACCCCTCCGTGAATTATTTATGCCTCTCCGTGAATTATTTGACCCCTCCGTGAATTATTTATGCCTCTCCGTGAATTATTTGACCCCTCCGTGAATTATTTACCCCCCTGAGTGAATTATTTGACCCCTCCGTGAATTATTTACCCCCCTCCGTGAATTATTTGACCCCTCGGTGAATTATTTGTGCCTCTCCGTGAATTATTTGACCCCTCCGTGAATTATTTATGCCCCTCCGTGAATTATTTGACCCCTCCGTGAATCATTTATGCCTCTCCGTGAATTATTCGACCCCTCCGTGAATTATTTATGCCTCTCCGTGAATTATTTGACCCCTCTGTGAATTATTTACCCCCCTCCGTGAATTATTTCACCCCTCCGTGAATTATTTATGCCTCTCCGTGAATTATTTATGCCTCTCCGTGAATTATTTATGCCTCTCCGTGAATTTTTTACCCCCTCCGTGAATTATTTACCCCCCTCCGTGAATTTTTTGACCCCTCCGTGAATCATTTACCCCCCTCCGTGAATTATTTGACCCCTCCGTGAATTATTTACCCCCCTCTGTGAATTATTTGACCCCTCCGTGAATTATTTACCCCCCTCCGTGAATTATTTCACCCCTCCGTGAATTATTTATGCCTCTCCGTGAATTATTTGACCCCTCCGTGAATTATTTACCCCCCTCCATGAATTATTTGACCCCTCCGTAAATTATTTACCCCCCTCCGTGAATTAAATCACGCCTCCGTGAATCATTTATCCCCCTCCGTGAATTATTTCACCCCTCCGTGAATTATTTACCCCCCTCCGTGAATTATTTCACCCCTCCGTGAATTATTTATGCCTCTCCGTGAATTATTTGACCCCTCCGTGAATTATTTATGCCTCTCCGTGAATTATTTGACCCATCCGTGAATTATTTATGCCTCTCCGTGAATTGTTTGACCCCTCCGTGAATTATGTACCCCCCTCCGTGAATTATTTGACCCCTCTGTGAATTATTTACCCCCCTCCGTGAATCATTTGACCCCTCCGTGAATTATTTTTGCCCCTCCGTGAATTATTTGACCCCTCCGTGAATTATTTACCCCCCTCCGTGAATTCTTTCACCCCTCCGTGAATCATTTATGCCTCTCCGTGATTTATTTGACCCCTCCGTGAATTATTTATGCCTCTCCGTGAATTATTTCACCCCTCCGTGAATTATTTATGCCTCTCCATGAATTATTTCACCCATCCGTGAATTATTTATGCCTCTCCGTGAATCATTTGACCCCTCCGTGAATTATTTACCCCCCTCCGTGAATTATTTCACCCCTCCGTGAATTATTTATGCCTCTCCGTGAATTATTTGACCCCTCCGTGAATTTTTTATGCCCCTCCGTGAATTATTTGACCCCTCCGTGAATTATTTACCCCCCTCCGTGAATTATTTCACCCCTCCGTGAATTATTTATGCCTCTCCGTGAATTATTTGACCCCTCCGTGAATTATTTATGCCTCTCCGTGAATTGTTTCACCCCTCCGTGAATTATTTATGCCTCTCCGTGAATTATTTGACCCCTCCGTGAATTATTTACCCCCCTCTGTGAATTATTTGACCACTCCGTGAATTATTTATGCCTCTCCGTGAATTTTTTGACCCCTCCGTGAATTATTTATGCCTCTCCGTGAATTATTTGTCCCTCCGTGAATTATTTACCCCCCTCCGTGAATTATTTCACCCCTCCGTGAATTATTTATGCCTCTCCGTGAATTATTTCACCCCTCCGTGAATTGTTTATGCCTCTCCGTGAATTATTTATGCCTCTCCGTGAATTATTTATGCCTCTCCGTGAATTATTTACCCCCTCCGTGAATTATTTACCCCCCTCCGTGAATTATTTGACCCCTCCGTGAATTATTTACCCCCCTCCGTGAATTATTTCACCCCTCCGTGAATTATTTACCCCCCTCCGTGAATTATTTCACCCCTCCGTGAATTATTTATGCCTCTCCGTGAATTATTTGACCCCTCCGTGAATTATTTATGCCTCTCCGTGAATTATTTGACCCATCCGTGAATTATTTATGCCTCTCCGTGAATTGTTTGACCCCTCCGTGAATTATTTACCCCCCTCCGTGAATTATTTGACCCCTCCGTGAATTATTTTTGCCCCTCCGTGAATTATTTGACCCCTCCTTGAATTATTTACCCCCCTCCGTGAATTCTTTCCCCCCTCCGTGAATTATTTATGCCTCTCCGTGATTTATTTGACCCCTCCGTGAATTATTTATGCCTCTCCGTGAATTATTTCACCCCTCCGTGAATTATTTATGCCTCTCCGTGAATTATTTCACCCATCCGTGAATTATTTATGCCTCTCCGTGAATTATTTGACCCCTCCGTGAATTATTTACCCCCCTCCGTGAATTATTTCACCCCTCCGTGAATTATTTATGCCTCTCCGTGAATTCTTTTGACCCCTCCGTGAATTATGTACCCCCCTCCATGAATTATTTGACCCCTCCGTGAATCATTTACCCCCCTCCGTGAATTAAATCACGCCTCCGTGAATTATTTATCCCCCTCCGTGAATTATTTCACCCCTCCGTGAATTATTTACCCCCCTCCGTGAATTTTTTGACCCCTCCGTGAATTATTTATGCCTCTCCGTGAATTATTTGTCCCTCCGTGAATTATTTACCCCCCTCCGTGAATTATTTCACCCCTCCGTGAATTATTTATGCCTCTCCGTGAATTATTTCACCCCTCCGTGAATTGTTTATGCCTCTCCGTGAATTATTTATGCCTCTCCGTGAATTATTTATGCCTCTCCGTGAATTATTTACCCCCTCCGTGAATTATTTACCCCCCTCCGTGAATTATTTATGCCTCTCCGTGAATTATTTGACCCCTCCGTGAATTATTTATGCCTCTCCGTGAATTATTTGACCCATCCGTGAATTATTTATGCCTCTCCGTGAATTGTTTGACCCCTCCGTGAATTATTTACCCCCCTCCGTGAATTATTTGACCCCTCCGTGAATTTTTTTTGCCCCTCCGTGAATTATTTGACCCCTCCTTGAATTATTTACCCCCCTCCGTGAATTCTTTCCCCCCTCCGTGAATTATTTATGCCTCTCCGTGATTTATTTGACCCCTCCGTGAATTATTTATGCCTCTCCGTGAATTATTTCACCCCTCCGTGAATTATTTATGCCTCTCCGTGAATTATTTCACCCATCCGTGAATTATTTATGCCTCTCCGTGAATTATTTGACCCCTCCGTGAATTATTTACCCCCCTCCGTGAATTATTTCACCCCTCCGTGAATTATTTATGCCTCTCCGTGAATTCTTTTGACCCCTCCGTGAATTATGTACCCCCCTCCATGAATTATTTGACCCCTCCGTGAATCATTTACCCCCCTCCGTGAATTAAATCACGCCTCCGTGAATTATTTATCCCCCTCCGTGAATTATTTCACCCCTCCGTGAATTATTTACCCCCCTCCGTGAATTATTTCACCCCTCCGTGAATTATTTATGCCTCTCCGTGAATTATTTGACCCCTCCGTGAATTATTTATGCCTCTCCGTGAATTATTTGACCCCTCCGTGAATTATTTATGCCTCTCCGTGAATTGTTTGACCCCTCCGTGAATTATTTACCCCCCTCCGTGAATTATTTGACCCCTCTGTGAATTATTTACCCCCCTCCGTGAATCATTTGACCCCTCCGTGAATTATTTTTGCCCCTCCGTGAATTATTTGACCCCTCCGTGAATTATTTACCCCCCTCCGTGAATTCTTTCACCCCTCCGTGAATCATTTATGCCTCTCCGTGATTTATTTGACCCCTCCGTGAATTATTTATGCCTCTCCGTGAATTATTTCACCCCTCCGTGAATTATTTATGCCTCTCCGTGAATTATTTCACCCATCCGTGAATTATTTATGCCTCTCCGTGAATTATTTGACCCCTCCGTGAATTTTTTTACCCCCCTCCGTGAATTATTTCACCCCTCCGTGAATTATTTATGCCTCTCCGTGAATTATTTGACCCCTCCGTGAATTTTTTATGCCCCTCCGTGAATTATTTGACCCCTCCGTGAATTATTTACCCCCCTCCGTGAATTATTTCACCCCTCCGTGAATTATTTATGCCTCTCCGTGAATTATTTGACCCCTCCGTGAATTATTTTTGCCTCTCCGTGAATTGTTTCACCCCTCCGTGAATTATTTATGCCTCTCCGTGAATTATTTGACCCCTCCGTGAATTATTTACCCCCCTCTGTGAATTATTTGACCACTCCGTGAATTATTTATGCCTCTCCGTGAATTTTTTGACCCCTCCGTGAATTATTTATGCCTCTCCGTGAAGTATTTGTCCCTCCGTGAATTATTTACCCCCCTCCGTGAAGTATTTCACCCCTCCGTGAATTATTTATGCCTCTCCGTGAATTATTTCACCCCTCCGTGAATTGTTTATGCCTCTCCGTGAATTATTTATGCCTCTCCGTGAATTATTTATGCCTCTCCGTGAATTATTTACCCCCTCCGTGAATTATTTACCCCCCTCCGTGAATTATTTGACCCCTCCGTGAATTATTTACCCCCCTCCGTGAATTATTTCACCCCTCCGTGAATTATTTACCCCCCTCCGTGAATTATTTCACCCCTCCGTGAATTATTTACCCCCCTCCGTGAATTATTTGACCCCTCCGTGAATTATTTATGCCTGTCCGTGAATTATTTGACCCCTCCGTGAATTATTTACCCCCCTCCGTGAATTATTTGACCCCTCCGTGAATTATTTACCCCCCTCCGTGAATTATTTCACGCCTCCGTGAATTCTTTCACCCCTCCGTGAATTATTTACCCCCCTCCGTGAATTATTTCACCCCTCCGTGAATTATTTATGCCTCTCCGTGAATTATTTGACCCCTCCGTGAATTATTTATGCCTCTCCGTGAATTATTTGACCCCTCCGTGAATTATTTATGCCTCTCCGTGAATTGTTTGACCCCTCCGTGAATTGTTTACCCCCCTCCGTGAATTATTTGACCCCTCCGTGAATTATTTACCCCCCTCCGTGAATTATTTGACCCCTCCGTGAATTATTTATGCCCCTCCGTGAATTATTTGACCCCTCCGTGAATTATTTACCCCCCTCCGTGAATTCATTCACCCCTCCGTGAATTATTTATGCCTCTCCGTGATTTATTTGACCCCTCCGTGAATTATTTATGCCTCTCCGTGAATTATTTGACCCCTCCGTGAATTATTTATGCCTCTCCGTGAATTATTTGACCCCTCCGTGAATTATTTACCCCCCTCCGTGAATTATTTGACCCCTCCGTGAATTATTTACCCCCCTCGGTGAATTATTTGACCCCTCCGTGAATTATTTATGCCCCTCCGTGAATTATTTGACCCCTCCGTGAATTATTTACCCCCCTCCGTGAATTGGTTCACCCCTCCGTGAATTATTTATGCCTCTCCGTGAATTATTTGACACCTCCGTGAATTATTTATGCCTCTCCGTGAATTATTTCACCCCTCCGTGAATTATTCATGCCTCTCCGTGAATTATTTCACCCCTCTGTGAATTATTTATGCCTCTCCGTGAATTATTTGACCCCTCCGTGAATTATTTACCCCCCTCTGTGAATTATTTCACCCCTCCGTGAATTATTTACCCCCCTCCGTGAATTATTTCACCCCTCCGTGAACTATTTATGCCTCTCCGTGAATTATTTGACCCCTCCGTGAATTATTTACCCCCCTCCGTGAATTATTTGACCCCTCCGTGAATTATTTATGCCTCTCCGTGAATTATTTGACCCCTCCGTGAATTATTTATGCCTCTCCGTGAATTATTTGACCCCTCCGTGAATTATTTACCCCCCTCCGTGAATTATTTCACCCCTCCGTGAATTATTTACGCCCCTCCGTGAATTATTTGACCCCTCCGTGAATTATTTATGCCTCTCCGTGAATTATTTGACCCCTCCGTGAATTATTTACCCCCCTCCGTGAATTATTTGACCCCTCCGTGAATTATTTACCCCCCTCCGTTAATTATTTGACCCCTCCGTGAATTATTTATGCCTCTCCGTGAATTATTTGACCCCTCCGTGAATTATTCACCCCCCTCCGTGAATTGTTTCACCCCTCCGTGAATTATTTATGCCCCTCCGTGAATTATGTGATGCCGCCGTGAATTATTTACCCCCCTCCGTGAATTATTTCACCCCTCCGTGAATTATTTATGCCTCTCCGTGAATTATTTCACCCCTCCGTGAATTATTTATGACTCTCCGTGAATTATTTCACCCCTCCGTGAATTATTTATGCCTCTCCGTGAATTATTTGACCCCTCCGTGAATTATTTACGCCCCTCCGTGAATTATTTCACCCCTCCGTGAATTATTTACCCCCCTCCGTGAATTATTTCACCCCTCCGTGAATTATTTATGCCTCTCCGTGAATTATTTCACCCCTCCGTGAATTATTTATGCCTCTCCGTGAATTATTTGTCCCTCCGTGAATTATTTACCCCCCTCCGTGAATTATTTCACCCCTCCGTGAATTATTTATGCCTCTCCGTGAATTATTTCACCCCTCCGTGAATTGTTTATGCCTCTCCGTGAATTATTTATGCCTCTCCGTGAATTATTTATGCCTCTCCGTGAATTATTTCACCCCTCCGTGAATTATTTATGCCTCTCCGTGAATTATTTGACCCCTCCGTGAATTATTTACGCCCCTCCGTGAATTATTTGACCCCTCCGTGAATTATTTACGCCCCTCCGTGAATTATTTGACCCCTCCGTGAATTATTTATGCCTCTCCGTGAATTATTTCACCCCTCCGTGAATTATTTATGACTCTCCGTGAATTATTTCACCCCTCCGTGAATTATTTATGCCTCTCCGTGAATTATTTGTCCCTCCGTGAATTATTTACCCCCCTCCGTGAATTATTTCACCCCTCCGTGAATTATTTATGCCTCTCCGTGAATTATTTCACCCCTCCGTGAATTGTTTATGCCTCTCCGTGAATTATTTATGCCTCTCCGTGAATTATTTATGCCTCTCCGTGAATTATTTACCCCCTCCGTGAATTATTTACCCCCCTCCGTGAATTATTTGACCCCTCCGTGAATTATTTACCCCCCTCCGTGAATTATTTGACCCCTCCGTGAATTATTTACGCCCCTCCGTGAATTATTTGACCCCTCCGTGAATTATTTACCCCCCTCCGTGAATTATTTGACCCCTCCGTGAATTATTTATGCCTGTCCGTGAATTATTTGACCCCTCCGTGAATTATTTACCCCCCTCCGTGAATTATTTGACCCCTCCGTGAATTATTTACCCCCCTCCGTGAATTATTTCACGCCTCCGTGAATTCTTTCACCCCTCCGTGAATTATTTACCCCCCTCCGTGAATTATTTCACCCCTCCGTGAATTATTTATGCCTCTCCGTGAATTATTTGACCCCTCCGTGAATTATTTATGCCTCTCCGTGAATTATTTGACCCCTCCGTGAATTATTTACCCCCCTCCGTGAATTATTTGACCCCTCCGTGAATTATTTACCCCCCTCCGTTAATTATTTGACCCCTCCGTGAATTATTTACGCCCCTCCGTGAATTAAATCACGCCTCCGTGAATTATTTACCCCCCTCCGTGAATTATTTCACCCCTCCGTGAATTATTTATGCCTCTCCGTGAATTATTTCACCCCTCCGTGAATTATTTATGACTCTCCGTGAATTATTTCACCCCTCCGTGAATTATTTATGCCTCTCCGTGAATTATTTGTCCCTCCGTGAATTATTTACCCCCCTCCGTGAATTATTTCACCCCTCCGTGAATTATTTATGCCTCTCCGTGAATTATTTCACCCCTCCGTGAATTGTTTATGCCTCTCCGTGAATTATTTATGCCTCTCCGTGAATTATTTATGCCTCTCCGTGAATTATTTCACCCCTCCGTGAATTATTTATGCCTCTCCGTGAATTATTTGACCCCTCCGTGAATTATTTACGCCCCTCCGTGAATTATTTGACCCCTCCGTGAATTATTTACGCCCCTCCGTGAATTATTTCACCCCTCCGTGAATTATTTATGCCTCTCCGTGAATTATTTCACCCCTCCGTGAATTATTTATGACTCTCCGTGAATTATTTCACCCCTCCGTGAATTATTTATGCCTCTCCGTGAATTATTTGTCCCTCCGTGAATTATTTACCCCCCTCCGTGAATTATTTCACCCCTCCGTGAATTATTTATGCCTCTCCGTGAATTATTTCACCCCTCCGTGAATTGTTTATGCCTCTCCGTGAATTATTTATGCCTCTCCGTGAATTATTTATGCCTCTCCGTGAATTATTTACCCCCTCCGTGAATTATTTACCCCCCTCCGTGAATTATTTGACCCCTCCGTGAATTATTTACCCCCCTCCGTGAATTATTTGACCCCTCCGTGAATTATTTACGCCCCTCCGTGAATTATTTGACCCCTCCGTGAATTATTTACCCCCCTCCGTGAATTATTTGACCCCTCCGTGAATTATTTATGCCTGTCCGTGAATTATTTGACCCCTCCGTGAATTATTTACCCCCCTCCGTGAATTATTTCACGCCTCCGTGAATTATTTCACGCCTCCGTGAATTATTTGACCCCTCCCCGAATTATTTACCCCCCTCCGTGAATTATTTCACCCCTCCGTGAATTATTTATGCCTCTCCGTGAATTATTTGACCCCTCCGTGAATTATTTATGCCTCTCCGTGAATTATTTGACCCCTCCGTGAATTATTTATGCCTCTCCGTGAATTGTTTGACCCCTCCGTGAATTGTTTACCCCCCTCCGTGAATTATTTGACCCCTCCGTGAATTATTTACCCCCCTCCGTGAATTTTTTGACCCCTCCGTGAATTATTTATGCCCCTCCGTGAATTATTTGACCCCTCCGTGAATTTTTTACCCCCCTCCGTGAATTCATTCACCCCTCCGTGAATTATTTATGCCTCTCCGTGATTTATTTGACCCCTCCGTGAATTATTTATGCCTCTCCGTGAATTATTTGACCCCTCCGTGAATTATTTATGCCTCTCCGTGAATTATTTGACCCCTCCGTGAATTATTTACCCCCCTCCGTGAATTATTTGACCCCTCCGTGAATTATTTACCCCCCTCGGTGAATTATTTGACCCCTCCGTGAATTATTTATGCCCCTCCGTGAATTATTTGACCCCTCCGTGAATTATTTACCCCCCTCCGTGAATTGGTTCACCCCTCCGTGAATTATTTATGCCTCTCCGTGAATTATTTGACCCCTCCGTGAATTATTTATGCCTCTCCGTGAATTATTTCACCCCTCCGTGAATTATTCATGCCTCTCCGTGAATTATTTCACCCCTCCGTGAATTATTTATGCCTCTCCGTGAATTATTTGACCCCTCCGTGAATTATTTACCCCCCTCCGTGAATTATTTCACCCCTCCGTGAATTATTTACCCCCCTCCGTGAATTATTTCACCCCTCCGTGAACTATTTATGCCTCTCCGTGAATTATTTGACCCCTCCGTGAATTATTTACCCCCCTCCGTGAATTATTTGACCCCTCCGTGAATTATTTATGCCTCTCCGTGAATTATTTGACCCCTCCGTGAATTATTTATGCCTCTCCGTGAATTATTTGACCCCTCCGTGAATTATTTACCCCCCTCCGTGAATTATTTCACCCCTCCGTGAATTATTTACGCCCCTCCGTGAATTATTTGACCCCTCCGTGAATTATTTATGCCTCTCCGTGAATTATTTGACCCCTCCGTGAATTATTTACCCCCCTCCGTGAATTATTTGACCCCTCCGTGAATCATTTACCCCCCTCCGTTAATTATTTGACCCCCCCGTGAATTATTTATGCCTCTCCGTGAATTATTTGACCCCTCCGTGAATTATTCACCCCCCTCCGTGAATTGTTTCACCCCTCCGTGAATTATTTATGCCCCTCCGTGAATTATGTGATGCCGCCGTGAATTATTTACCCCCCTCCGTGAATTATTTCACCCCTCCGTGAATTATTTATGCCTCTCCGTGAATTATTTCACCCCTCCGTGAATTATTTATGACTCTCCGTGAATTATTTACCCCCTCCGTGAATTATTTATGCCTCTCCGTGAATTATTTGACCCCTCCGTGAATTATTTACGCCCCTCCGTGAATTATTTCACCCCTCCGTGAATTATTTACCCCCCTCCGTGAATTTTTTCACCCCTCCGTGAATTATTTATGCCTCTCCGTGAATTATTTGACCCCTCCGTGAATTATTTACCCCCCTCCGTGAATTATTTGACCCCTCCGTGAATTATTTATGCCTCTCCGTGAATTATTTGACCCCTCCGTGAATTATTTACCCCCTCCGTGAATTATTTGACCCCTCCGTGAATTATTTACCCCCCTCCGTGAATTATTTGACCCCTCCGTGAATTATTTATGCCTCTCCGTGAATTATTTCACCCCTCCGTGAATTATTTATGCCTCTCTGTGAATTATTTCACCCCTCCGTGAATTATTTACCCCCCTCCGTGAATTATTTCACCCCTCCGTGAATTATTGATGCCCCCCCGTGAATTATTTGATGCCGCCGTGAATTATTTATGCCCTTCCGTGAATTATTTGAGGCCTCCGTGAAATATTTCACCCCTCTTCGTGCAGACTTTGTTACGACCTTTCTGCCACTAATTTCACCAGTCAGGTGAAGAAGTTGTCTGTGGTCTTGACCATAGCGTCTACGACCCAGATACCTGTACCTCACCTGTGCTAGCCTCTGAGCTGGAGGAGTTGCCCCTCGGTCTCTTGCCGCAGCGCCTCAACCAGGGGCATCCCGCATCCCCGAACCCACCTACTGCTTGCCCTTGAGGCACAGAAGTTGGCCCTTGGCGATGCAAGGCTTGGGGGAGCAGCGGCGGGAGCCCCTGTCAGAGGAGAGCCTGGTGGCTGCCTATACGGTGGGACGCCACTTTGCAGAGTCCATGCGGATTCCCATGCAAGAGAGTAGCGATGTGATACTGAGGTGCACCCCTTTCAGCCCCGAGGTACCCCGCAACCACTTGGGATACCTCCATGCTGGTGTCCGTGTGGTGAATAATGCATGGACAGATGATGCAGGGGAGGAGGCCATGGAGCTTCTATTGGAAGCCATGGCAGACGCTGGGGTGCAACCCCCCCCCCCCCAGGACCCCCGACACCTGACCAAGATCCCCCCAGAGGCGATCCAAGCCAGTCCGACGTCCCAGCCTGTGCGCTGCGACTCGGATCCCAAGATGCATCTGTCGGTGTCCCTGATGACAACGGTACGCCCAACGATGCATGTGCTATGCACTTGGAAGGGGGCACAAAGGAGGCCATAGGCACAGCTGGCACCCTTGGTGAAGCACAGCAACCCCCCCCCCCCCCACCCCCCCCTGCCTCCACTCCTATGACTGCTGACCAAGATCCCCGCAGAGGTGATCCAAGTGCGTCCAACGTCCCAGCCTGTGCGCTGCGATGTGGACCCCCAGGTGCACCCGAAGTTGCAGGTGGTGTGCATGCTGACGATGAGAACCAGGGCCGAGAGGTGATGGAGAACATAGGGCCAGGTGCTGCAGAAGAATGCCTCACCCCACACCCCGGTTGCGGTGCTGAGTCACTCTCTGATCAGGGATCCCCTGTGCCCCTAGCACAGCGCCCACCACAGGTTTCATTGAGTGGGCAAGATAGTGAAATGGCATCCCCAAATATGGATAGCAGTATGGGGACGGCATGCACTGTCGTGGCACCTAGTCAGTCCAGCACGGATGGCTCAGAGCCATGTAACAGCCCCCCCTCAGGCAAGAAAGCAATGCCTAGGGATCCCAACCCCATGCCTGCTGCAAAGCGTGTGCGGCTAGGGGCGGATGGGGCCGCAGCAATTGACTGTGACAATCCTAACCAGAAGGTTGACGTGGATAAAATCAAGGCTCCTGCCAGTAGGGAGCTGCCTACCATCCGGCAACTGAAGTTACGGTTGGCACGTGATGAGTATGTCGCCGGTGCATGTTTTTTTTATGCAACTGCCCTCAGCCTCCATGCGCTCCGCAGTGAGACCCCCTTAACTGGAGTGGACCTCCGAGTCCAGGCAACCACAATGTACAGGGAACGGTGTGGGATAGAGGTTAAGGAGAGTGCTCTAAGTGTTTGTAGGGCCCTGGAAGCGAATAATTGGGAAGGGAAGCCCTGGGGGGGAAAGCCCGACCATTTTCGACATCTCGCCCACCACATCGATGGGAAGGTTGTGTTGTTACGTACAAACACACACAAAATAATGGATTCAAGGTTTGGCCCGGACACTGCTGTGACGTCTGCTGCAATTTGCAGTCCGGGTATGGGAGAAGCCAAAGTGTACCATACGATCCAGGAGATGGAGGAAGCCTGTGAACAAGCATGCGTGATCGTCGTTGGTGAGGCCGAACGTGATGGGCTACGGCCGGGAGGACATTACCGGGGCGCCAGCTACGACCGCTCGTTGCAGGTAGCACCTTTGTGTGTCTTGCATGGCATAATGGGGACACTGCTGTACACTAGAGAGACGTTAGGGCAGTTCTCCTTGCGAAGGTTGCAGTTGGGTGTCGGTGGGAGCAAAGGACATACAGCGAAAGGGGATGGTCGCCGGTCGCGGCTTGTGCAAGGGACACAGGAGCATGGCCCCCTTGTGATGATGGCGAACCGCATTGCAAGGAAGTTGGTACCAAAGTGGTTCACATGGACTACAATACAGCTGTCATGCAATGAGACGACAGCTCCCCATCAACATCGTTTTGATAGTACCCCGTGGTCAGTAGTGTTCTCCACGGGGCGGCACCTGGGTGGTGAGATCTGGGTGGAAGAGGGAGGCGTTGGCAGTGGTCCACATGGCAGACCAGGGAGAAGGCAGTGCCCAGATGGCATTAGCCGTCCGGGGCATAGGTACCGTGTCGACAGGCAACCTGTAGTGGTCCGCACTGGGGCATGGCATGCTACTTGCCCATGGAAGGGGGATAGGCGATTGGTGGTGCTTTACGGCCGTGGAGAGTGGCAGAGTTTGCCTGCTTCGCACCGCAAGTTCTTGCAGCAACATGCCTTCCGCCTGCTTGCAGGTTAGTGGCGGTCCGCAAGGTGGAGCACGGCAACGGCCATGTGGCATGGCGAACCCCCCAAGTCACAATTGGTGTTGGCTTGGTACAACGTTGCAATGCCTCCTGCTAGCCTCTGGGGGACAGGAGGCCTTCCATGATGAGTGCCCAGATGATGTGGCGGTGTGGGCTACATGTTGGGGTGACATTGTGGCAGGTATGACAGGTGCTGTGCACCGTCCACATGCCGTTGCGCGCCTGCTGGCGGATGAGGGACAGCCAACTGTTACTCTGTGCCAGTGTAGTGGTCGGTGTCAATGTGTCAGGAGGGCTCCCAAGTTTGAGTGGATGCAGCAGTCCGAGATGGCTGAGTGTTGGAAGCACATGGTACCGAAACTGGTTCGTGCTGGTGTTCGTTCTCTGTTTGACTGCTTGTCTCATGAGCAATGGTGGCACCGGTGCCCAGTGTGTGACGTGAAAGTCCACCAGGCTGGAGGTGAGTTGGGAATGCCCGCCCAAGTCCTGCATGTTACTAACCAGGGCCAGAGCGTGCGGGTGGGAATGAGGGAGGGAATGAGGGGCCGTTCGTTGGGCCGCCCTTCAAACGCCCCCCCATGTGGCTGTGGGGGGGATCTCCAGGAGGCCATTGTACTATCGTCACTAGTGTTCAACAACTGGGCTCCACTCCATGTCCACAATCAACAGCTTCATAGCTTGACGGTGGATCATGAGTTTGTGGATATCAATGGGTACCATTGGTCCCTTCGGGCCATGGTGCTACATGTTGGACCAACTAGGGAGCAAGGGCACTTTATTGCTCACATTTTAGTTCGCGATGTGTGGTGGTTGTGTGATGATGCGTCCGTGAGCAGGGGACGGCCCCCAGCCACTTCACGAAAGGTGACATTCCTATTGTATGAGCGTACTCCCACGGAGGTGGTGGGTCTGTCACAGGGCGGTTCACAAAGCAATCGTGGTGTACGTGATGGCCCCCCTCAGTCTGTAGCAACAACTGTCGACAGGCATTCCCGGAGCATGCCAAGTATCACCCCGTTGCGAGCCATGGCGCTGGCAACAGGTGACCCAGAGTCTACCAACCACATTGGGGACGCACAACCCTCCCCCTCACAGTTTGCAACACCAATTGTCAACAGGCATGCCCCGAGCGTGCCAAGTAACACCCAGTTGCCAGCCATGGCGCTGCCAACGGGTGACCCCGGATATGCCACACATGTGGGGGATGTGCAGCCCACCCCCGAGTTTATTGAAGCTGTGGCAAGGCTTGTACAAAAGCAAAGGGTACGGGTGAAACAGCATCTGCAGGTCCGTGTGCAAGCCCACCAAGCTCATCTCCGGGCACGTCATGAGAAGGAGTGGGATGAGAGGCATGCAGGTCAGGGCATGTCACACCGGTCTGTTTCCGAGTCCATAGAACAGGATAGAGCCCGATCTGCTGCATTGGCAGCAACGGGGAGCAATGCTTTTTCTGTGATGATGGGGGTAGCCCCCAGGCAATAGACAGCAGGGCCAACGACACTGCAAGCGTTTGTGGATGAGCATTGGCAGTTGCAGTTCACTGTTCAAGGGGGTGTAATGTGCATATGTTGTTCATGGGCTGCTGAAACGGATTGTCCTGGGGTGAAGCGGCCACCGAAGGCTGCTGCAGCCTTGGTGAATGGGACATATGGCATGGGCATGCGTATGATGATTGCTACACCAAAGGGATGGCGTAAAGATGTCCCGGAGGGTCACCTTGGTGTGTCACGTGGCACGACCAGCAGCCGCAAGAAAACTGATAATCCTGGCCGCCACCACTTGGCCGCTGAGGAGAGTTTCCGGGTGCATTGTGCAGAACGTTTTCGGGCACTGTGCCCCAGTGCATCTGCATCTGCATGTGCAGTCAATGTGGCAGAGAGGAGCACTGTGTTCATTAGGGGTGAGGGCGTGGACCTCGGTGTACCTATGAGCGATGCGGTGGCAGCCATTTTGTCGCGCCTGGTGGAGGTGTACATTGGCCTCCGCATGTGCACATCCATCCGTGCAATCAGTGAACGCATTCTTCTGCATTTTGCGTTTACCTCCGAACCGGGCCATCATGCCTCTCGGCGATGGATAGTTGAGAGGGCCATGGTCGCAATGCATGGCGCCATGCAAGATGGTGTGTCAGAGACCTTGCAAAGAGCATTGTTCATTGCCTTGTTGTTGGATGGATCTGACCGGCAACGGCATCGCATCAATGAGTATGCCATCCTGCTCCTGTTTCCAGGCACTGGGCCGGGGGGAATGTGTGAGGTGTTCCTTGGTGTGGTGGATGTGGCTTCAGGGGAGGCACAAGAGGTGACGGCACAGGTGGAGGCAGTGCTGCTGTCTTGGATGCCTGATCGTGCCTGGTGGGCTCAGAAGGTTGTGGCTTTTGCGGTGGATGGTGCCTCTAACCTTGGTGTGCGTGGTGCCACTGCAAGGCAAGCTGTTGATGTGTCGGCAATGGAGCACAATGTGTTTGCCATGCTTGTGAAGTGGCTGTCCTTGCTAACCCCCTTGGGTGAGCCATGCCATGTGGTCCAGCGCAAGCTAGGCCTTGCCTTGGAGGCTGCCGGCCAAGTGCATGCTGACTACCTGGCAGCTGTGGGTCGCCAACGTGCATTGTACAACGGTGCGCGCCAGTGGAAGGACCTCGAGAGGTGTGTCCAAGAGAACACCAGACCAGATACACGCAGCGGGTTGCGTTTGATCCCTGCTAGTCACCGTATCCGGTGGTCCGAGGCAAATGCCCGTCGCAACAAGGTGTTCTTGGCCAATGTGCCATCGGTGGCGAGGCATTTGGATTCCAAAACGCACCTCACCACCAAGGAGGAGGATGTGTGGGAGGATTGCCATGATGCAGGTTTGCTGTCATGGGCAGTGGTATATGGGACATACTACATGGTACCCGCAGCTTCAACAACGTTGCACAGTTGCATGCACCAACAGGTGCCCACTTGACCAAGGCAACCGAAATGTTACAGGCACGGGTGGAAAAGGTGGCGAGGGAGGAGGGGCCAGGGTGGACTCAATTCAAAGAGCAAACTGTGACAGGTGCATGGCATGGCATTGAATTGGTCCGGTTTGATGCCGATGGCCAGAGGTGCACAACCAGCCCCCCTTTTCCAGCCACAGAGGCACGGGCAGTCACAGACACACTGCTTGCTGGCATCAGGGAGGGAAAGGGTACCATTGACCCCCGGGGTGTTCTTGAGTGTGCTGTGTTGCTTGACCACGGCCGTTGGCTCGCTCTACCAGCGGCTGATCGAGCCACATTTGGAGTGGATCTGCTGAAGCAGTTCATGGGCACACACCATGCTGAACTGGCAGCTGCGCATGTTAATGCTGCTCGTGCATTGGAAGAGTGGGAATCCTTCAAGGAGCATGTCGTGCGGACCTTCGCCAAGACCCCCATGTCCCGGATGTGGGAGGCCTTGACGCCGGAGCGGGAGCATGTCCAATGGGTGAATGTTTGGCGTGTTTTGGCATTGCTGCGCACACATTGCCCTGCTGAGGCTGCTGTTGACCGTGCCATTTCGTTGCGTGGGAGGTTCACCAACAGTATGCATGATATGGAGGACACACATGTCCTTAGCATGTGCATGGCTTTGCATTGTAATCTGCGACCTTTGCGGCAGTGGGCGAAGGGGCAGGGTGTCGAGGTAGCCAGCAAGCTGGCAGCCAATGCACGCTTCGATGTGCGTCCCCCGCATAGGGTTTCGCATCGCATTGATCCACGTACATCAGTGGAAGCGGCCATGTTGCAGTAGAGGGGCAGGGCCCCGTGCGACCGCCGTGGGGCTGGGCCCCAGAAGCCGAGCGGGGCAGGGCCCCGTGCGATCGCCTTGGGGCTGGGCCCCAGAAGCCGAGTGGGGCAGGGCCCCGTGCGACCGCCTTGGGGCTGGGCCCCAGAAGCCGAGAGGGGCAGGGCCTCGTGCCATCACCGAGGGGCTGGGCCCCAGAAGCCGAGAGGGGCAGGGCCTCGTGCGACCGCCGTGGAGCTGGGCCCCAGAAGCCGAGTGGGGCAGGGCACCGTGCCACCGCCGAGGGGCTGGGCCCCAGAAGCCGAGTGGGGCAGGGCCC
The DNA here is from genome assembly GCA_964036045.1 of Eutreptiella sp. 'Long Island Sound 2002'. Classification (NCBI taxonomy): domain Eukaryota; phylum Euglenozoa; class Euglenophyceae; order Eutreptiales; family Eutreptiaceae; genus Eutreptiella; species Eutreptiella sp. 'Long Island Sound 2002'. The sequence continues at coordinate 45,731,424 of OZ038384.1, forward strand.
CGTGCGACCGCCTTGGGGCTGGGCCCCAGAAGCCGAGTGGGGCAGGGCCCCGTGCGATCTCCGAGGGGCTGGGCCCCAGAAGCCGAGTGGGGCAGGGCCCCGTGCGACCGCCGAGGGGCTGGGCCCCAGAAGCCGAGTGGGGCAGGGCCTCGTGCGACCGCCGAGGGGCTGGGGCCCAGAAGCCGAGTGGGGCAGGGCCCCGTGCGACCGCCGAGGGGCTGGGCCCCAGAAGCCGAGTGGAGCAGGGCCCCGTGCGACTGCCGAGGGGCTGGGCCCCAGAATTCGAGTGGGGCAGGGCCCCGTGCGACCGCCGAGGGGCTGGGCCCCAGAAGCCGAGTGGAGCAGGGCCCCGTGCGACCGCCGTGGGGCTGGGCCCCAGAAGCCGAGAGGGGCAGGGCCCCGTGCGACCGCCGAGGGGCTGGGCCCCAGAAGCCGAGTGGCGCAGGGCCCCGTGCGATCACCGAGGGGCTGGGCCCCAGAAGCCGAGTGGGGCAGGGCCCCGTGCGACCGCCGAGGGGCTGGGCCCCAGAATTCGAGTGGGGCAGGGCCCCGTGCGACCGCCGTGGGGCTGGGCCCCAGAAGCCGATTGGCGCAGGGCCCCGTGCGATCACCGAGGGGCTGGGCCCCAGAAGCCGAGTGGGGCAGGGCCCCGTGCGACCGCCGAGGGGCTGGGCCCCAGAAGCCGAGTCGGGCAGGGCCCCGTGCGACCGCCTTGGGGCTGGGCCCCAGAAGCTGAGAGGGGCAGGGCCCCGTGCGACCGCCGTGGGGCTGGGCCCCAGAAGCCGAGCGGGGCAGGGCCCCGTGCGATCGCCTTGGGGCTGGGCCCCAGAAGCCGAGTGGCGCAGGGCCCCGTGCGACCGCCTTGGGGCTGGGCCCCAGAAGCCGAGAGGGGCAGGGCCCCGTGCGATCACCGAGGGCCTGGGCCCCAGAAGCCGAGAGGGGCAAGGCCCCGTGCGAATGCCGAGGGGCTGTGCCCCAGAAGCCGAGAGGGGCAGGGCCTCGTGCGACCGCCGTGGAGCTGGGCCCCAGAAGCCGAGTGGGGCAGGGCACCGTGCCACCGCCGAGGGGCTGGGCCCCAGAAGCCGAGTGGGGCAGGGCCCCTTGCGACCGCCTTGGGGCTGGGCCCCAGAAGCCGAGTGGGGCAGGGCCCCGTGCGATCACCGAGGGGCTGGGCCCCAGAAGCCGAGTGGGGCAGGGCCCCGTGCGACCGCCGAGGGGCTGGGCCCCAGAATTCGAGTGGGGCAGGGCCCCACGGGAACGCCGAGGGGCTGGGCCCCAGAAGCCGAGTGGGGCAGGGCCCCGCGCGACCGCCGAGGTGCTGGGCCCCAGAAACTGAGTGGGGCAGGGCCCCGTGCGACCGCCGAGGGGCTGGGCCCCAGAAGCCGAGTGGGGCAGGGCCCCGTGCGACCGCCTTGGGGCTGGGCCCCAGATGCCGAGTGGGGCAGGGCCCCGTGCGACCGCCGAGGGGCTGGGTCCCAGAATCCGAGTGGGGCAAGGCCCCGTGCGAACGCCGTGGGGCTGGGCCCCAGAAGCCGAGAGGGGCAGGGCCTCGTGCGACCGCCGTGGATCTGGGCCCCAGAGGCCGAGTGGGGCAGGGCCCCCTGTGACCGCCTTGGGGCTGGGCCCCAGAAGCCGAGTGGGGCAAGGCCCCTTGCGACCGCCGTGGGGCTGGGCCCCAGAAGCCGAGAGGGGCAGGGCCCCGTGCGACCGCCGAGAGGCTGGGCCCCAGAAGCAGTTCCAAGTGCGGTGCAGTGGTCCTCGGAGGCGGAGTGTGCTGTGACTACTCCGATGACTGCGCCGCTACCGGGGGACCCAAATTTTTCTACCTAGACGGGTCCGTCGCATTTTTCAAGTCGGGAGAGTCCAACCCAACCCAACCCAACCCCCACTCCCCCCGGGGAGAGCGCCAGGGCACGGGGGGGGCAGCAGGGGGTCGGCTGCAGGTGCCGCAGGCGCCGGCAGGTAGCCCGGGCGGCCTATACAGGGGAGGGGGGGGGGGCGCCCTGTCCCCCCCCCCCCCTCTACCCCCCCCCTCCTCCTCCCAAGGGCTGTCGGACATTTTTGGGAGCATTTCCCGCCAGCTGACGATGGCCCCAGCGGGGGCCCCGGTCCCCGGGTTGGGCACAGGCCGCCCCCCCCAGGGGTAGCGGACTCCTCTCACGGGGGGGGGGGGGGGCGGGAGAAGCCGATTGACCCCCACCCCACAGGGGACGGCTCCGGGGGGGATGTGGCGGCGACGTCCGCCGCTCGGGCGGGGCAGGACCCCCCCCCCCAGGGGCAGTCACAGGGCATCAGGGAGAGTCCCTGCCCCCCTCCCCCCCACAGAAGAGGGCGCAGCGGGCGGGGGGAAAAAGGGTGGGGCAGCCGCGGCGCCCCATGCAGACCCTGTGCGATGAGCACAGGGCCCCGGCATGCAAGTCATGCAAGGGGCACAGGGGGGTGCAGCACTGCTGCAGCCGCCATCACGAGGGGCATCTCAGGGTGTTGGGGGGAGGACAACGGTGCCTGCCGGTCCAGAGGGAGGGGCTGCAGCAGCAAGCGGGCGTGTTGCCCTCCGGAGGGTCGGCGCTCGTGCCAGCCCCCGTGACCAGGGGCGAGGGGGGGGGGGGGCAGCAGGGCAGGTCAGGGCCACGGGAGGGCCTCCGAGGAGGGCACATAGCCACAGGACGGCGTCCTTCCGCCGCGCCGCGACATACCGGGGGGCCGGGGGTGGGAGGGTGGGATAGGGCAGGCTTCAGGCAGGCTCTACCCCGCTAACCCGCCGTAACCCTCCCGTCGCAAGAGCGGCCAGGACATAAATAGCCATCGACCCTCGTAAATAGTACAATGTGGGGACGTCGGCTTCAACCGCCGCCGGCCCTGCGAAAGAGGCGTGGGGGGTGGGGATTCCGGATCGCCCCCTCCCCCCTTCGTGGCCGCAGGCAGCGGCACGGGCGGTTCTGGGGCACAGCCCAGGAGGGGGGCACGCCCCCCCAGCAGGAGGCAAGGAGGCGCCGGCTCCGGCGCATCAGGGGGGCAGCAGGGTGCCGGTGATGGTGCATGGGAGAGCCTCAAGTGAGGTGACTTAAGTCAAGGGCGGACGTCCTTCCGCCGCGCCGCGACATACCGGTGGGCCGGGGGTGGGATAGGGCAGGCTTCAGGCAGGCTCTAACCCGCTAACCCCTAACCCTCCCGTCGCAAGAGCGGCCAGGACATTAAAAGCCATCAACCCTCGTAAATAGTACACGCTCTTTTTCTGGCGCCTTGACCGTGGTTGGGCGCTTACCCACAAAATGCCAGAACCGGCGGTCTCTCGGCGTTGAGGGCTACCCACGGCCCCCTGCCAGGGCCGAGACCCGCGCCCTCACGTCGCGGGCGGCCGCGGCTTCCGCGGCAAGTACTCCGATGGGGGACCAGACCGCGGCCCTCACCGCGGCCCTCACCGAGGCCATCGTTGCGGCGTTGCAGCCACTGCTACAGCGCACCCCGTGGGGGGACCCCCTCATAGCGGAGGACTTCGACCAGGGGGGTTGGATACGCGATGGAGCCCAGTACTATGGGGAGGAGTACTTCTGGCTGCCCCCGGGGCAGACTGCGCGACAGTGGCGAGAAGTACATCGTCAAATGCGCGAGCAGCAGCAGCTTCACGCGAAGGAGGTCCAGCCCCAGCCCGAGCCCGACGAGGGTGCCGCGGCAGCAACGGCGGCGGCGGCAGTGCTGGCGGCGGCAACGTTGGCAGCCAAGGCGGAGCTGGCTATTCAGCAAGCGGTCGGGGACGAGGAGGCTATTGTGCACATCACACGTGCCGGGGCCCAGCCAGGGCGAGCGGCCGCCACGGCGGAGTGGCCGGAGCTGCCGGCAACATGCGTGCCCCCGCCCACGACGCCCTCCCGGGGCGAGCCGGGCCGGAGGGCACAGGGGCGAGCCCGCGCCACGGCGCGTCGAGCGGTCGCGTCGTTGGCAGCGGCGTCCACGGCGGCAGCAACCGCGGCAGCAGTGGCAGCGGCAGCGGCCATCGTCGTGTCGGTCTCGGACACGACACCGGAGGCGGCATCGGCAGCCGACGCTGCCCTGGACCACGAGGAGTCGACGGCGGCAGCGCACAGCGGTCTGGGCCTCATCGAGCAGGGGGCCATGGTATGCCTGCAGCGCACTGACCCCCTACGCCTGTGGGGCCCAGTGGGGGCATGGGCGGATGAGCCCTGCCCCCTGTATGGCAAGCTGGAGGTGCAGGCGGCGTCCCCCAGCGCCCAGGACGCCACCTGTGACTTTTTGGGCGGCCCGCAGGCTGCCAATGGCGCTGTCTTTGGCGCTACCGGTGCGCCAGGGGCTGGAGGGGACGCATCCCCCAGCGCCCAGGACGCCATCTGTGCCTTTTCGGGCAGCCTGCAGGCTGCCAATGGCGCTGTCTGTGGCGCTACCGGGGCGCCTGGGGCTGGTGGGGACGCATCCCCCAGCGCCCAGGACACCACCTGTGACTTTTCGGGCAGCCTGCAGGCTGCCAATGGCGCTGTCTGTGGCGCTACCAGGGCGCCTGGGGCTGGTGGGGACGCATCCCCCAGCGCCCAGGACGCCATCTGTGCCTTTTCGGGCAGCCCGCAGGCTGCCAATGGCGCTGTCTTTGGCGCTACCGGTGCGCCAGGGGCTGGAGGGGACGCATCCCCCAGCGCCCAGGACGCCATCTGTGCCTTTTCGGGCAGCCTGCAGGCTGCCAATGGCGCTGTGTGTGGCGCTACCGGGGCGCCTGGGGCTGGTGGGGACGCATCCCCCAGCGCCCAGGACGCCATCTGTGCCTTTTCGGGCAGCCTGCAGGCTGCCAATGGCGCTGTCTGTGGCGCAACCAAGGCGCCTGGGGCTGGAGGGGAAGCATCCCCCGGCGCCCAGGACGCCACCTGTGACTTTTCGGGCAGCCTGCAGGCTGCCAATGGCGCTGTCTGTGGCGCTACCAGGGCGCCTGGGGCTGGTGGGGACGCATCCCCCAGCGCCCAGGACGCCATCTGTGCCTTTTCGGGCAGCCCGCAGGCTGCCAATGGCGCTGTCTTTGGCGCTACCGGTGCGCCAGGGGCTGGAGGGGACGCATCCCCCAGCGCCCAGGACGCCATCTGTGCCTTTTCGGGCAGCCTGCAGGCTGCCAATGGCGCTGTGTGTGGCGCTACCGGGGCGCCTGGGGCTGGTGGGGACGCATCCCCCAGCGCCCAGGACGCCATCTGTGCCTTTTCGGGCAGCCTGCAGGCTGCCAATGGCGCTGTCTGTGGCGCAACCAAGGCGCCTGGGGCTGGAGGGGAAGCATCCCCCGGCGCCCAGGACGCCACCTGTGACTTTTCGGGCAGCCTGCAGGCTGCCAATGGCGCTGTCTGTGGCGCTACCGGGGCGCCTGGGGCTGGTGGGGACGCATCCCCCAGCACCCAGGGCGCCATCTGTGCTGACCCCCCGGCCCTTACCCACTTATCTGGGTTCCCTGGGGGGAGGGGGGTGGAGGTGGTCAGGACCAGCCCCCCCCCCTGCCTTGCGTTGACCCAATGCCCTGGGGCATCAGGGGGCTGCATTGTTTTTGAGGAAGTCTTTCAGGGAGGGGGGAGGCAGCAGGAGATGCTGGAGGATGAGGTGTGCACCCGCGCGTGCATAGAGGAGCTCCAGGTGGCGACGCTGGAGCTCCTGATGGGTAGTTTTCGGGAGGGGGGGCTGCGCCTTTCTGCCCCCCCCTCCCCCATCAATTTATGCCCTAACCCGCCCCCGGGCCGCCTGCCCTGTGCGGCGCCCTGGGGGTCAGATTCTGTTTCCTCTGGCGGGGGATGGGGCCTCACCCCCCCCCTCCACTGCCCTCGCCCCAGCCTCCTGCCCCCCAGACCACGGGGCCAGGGGAGGGGGGGCGTGGCGGCACTGCCTCCGTCTTTGAGAGGGCCATTGGCCCAGCCCACCAGCGGTGGGAACGGAGGGGCCCTGCCGGTGGCCAGAGCCGCCGGCCTCCCCGTGAGTGGAGGGGCCCAGCTGGCTTTCGTTTCTGCTAGCCCAGTGATGTCACGGGCTAGGGAACCCCCCCCGTGCGATCCGAGCCCGCACTCAGGGCACAAGGTGCGTACATGGGGGGAGGGGGATCACAATCACCCCCTCCCACAGGTGCATCCAGCAGCTCCAGCGCTGGAGCTGGGGCAGTCGGTTTCCGCAACCGCCAGCCCGGAGGAGGTTCATGTGGGGACGTCGGCTTCAACCGCCGCCGGCCCTGCGAAAGAGGCGTGGGGGGTGGGGATTCCGGATCGCCCCCTCCCCCCTTCGTGGCCGCAGGCAGCGGCACGGGCGGTTCTGGGGCACAGCCCAGGAGGGGGGCACGCCCCCCCAGCAGGAGGCAAGGAGGCGCCGGCTCCGGCGCATCAGGGGGGCAGCAGGGTGCCGGTGATGGTGCATGGGAGAGCCTCAAGTGAGGTGACTTAAGTCAAGGGCGGACGTCCTTCCGCCGCGCCGCGACATACCGGGGGGCCGGGGGTGGGATAGGGCAGGCTTCAGGCAGGCTCTAACCCGCTAACCCCTAACCCTCCCGTCGCAAGAGCGGCCAGGACATTAAAAGCCATCAACCCTCGTAAATAGTACAGATCACACACACATGCACACACACACACACGCACGCACGCACGCACGCACGCAGGCACGCACGCACGCAGGCACGCACGCACGCACGCACGCACGCACGCACGCACGCACGCACGCACACACACACACACACACACACACACACACACAGAAACCCTTTTTCGTCAGCTCATTGGAGACAAGGAAGATAGAGAACGACTGGCCCTGTTGGAATGGTTTGCAAGGGCGCAGATACAAGCAGAAGAGGCCGCGGCGGAGCGACTCATTCTGTGCAGCCGCATGGCGCTTCTCGATCTTGATATGACAGACTTGGCCATCCACTTCGGGTGGGAGAAGATCGAAATTGCTGAGATCGAGGCCCAAAGAAGACTTAGCGAGGTGTGCCTCGTGCTCCACTGGCACTCGCCCCCCCCCCCTTCCGCCGCCCTCAATTCTCAACCTTCTTCTTTCCCTTGCTCACGGCGCCTGCCCAGTCAGAGGCATACTGTGCCGTCTGATGCTGTGCACTGCTGTGCTGTGCTGTGTTGTGCCGTGCTGTGCCCGGCTGTGCTGTGCCCAGCTGTGCACTTCTGTGCCTTGCCGTGCCGTGCACTGCTGTGCCATGCCGTGCTGTGTCATATTTTGCTGTGTGTACTGTCCCGTGTCATGTACTGCAGTGCCTGACACTGCTGTGCCATGCCCTACTGTACACTGCTGTGCCATGCCGTGTTGTGCCCTGCTGTGCCATCTGTGCCGTGTCGTATTGTGCTCGGTGCTGTGCTGTGCCGGGCAGTGCTGTGCCGTGCTGCCATGCCGGGCGGTGCAGTGCTTTGTAAAGGGAGAACGACGTATGGGCAAGTGCCAAATGATCAGCCTCTACCATGGACCTACAGCAAACACTCACTCTTCTGATCTCAAGAGATAGCCTTACAGCACATGTTAAGAGCAACACACGGTCAATATGCCTAGAACTGCGGCGCACCACTGATGTGCAACATATGGTGGTCCTGAACCCATAGCCCTGCGTGCGATTCCCACGTCATTTGCAGTAGGGCGCCGTCCAAACTTCACGGTCTGGAATTGGCAGCATGTGAATTCTGCGCCACTGGCAGGGGGGTGGACGCCGCCGGGGCAATGATGCCACAATGTTGCGTGGTGGACCCCCCCACCCCTTGTCCCCTCCATCGGCCCAAATTTCAGCCACCACAAAGCGAGGGTGCAGGCCGTGGGCTGGTTCCCCTTGGGGACCAGGAAACAGGGGAGCAGACTTTTTGCTGCCCCTACCCCCCCCAACAGAAATGGGGCGGGACCAAAGGCAGACCCGGCACCCCCCCCCCCCCCCAAGCATGCCCTCACACGCTCACTGCAGGCCGGCACATGGTGATCGAGGTCCCTCCCCTCGCGGAAAGGGGGCGGACGCCGAACGACGAGTATGTTGGGATCTGGGACCCGCATGGTAACCCAGCAGGTGGTCCTCCTCTCCCAAACAAGTGAGCACCATGAGCCAATGAACGGACAGGTAGACCCATCCACCACTCACACCCCCCCCCCCCCCGCCGGCGCCCCCGACGGGAGGGGTGCACGGAGTCGGCGACCTCAGGGCCTGAAAAGTGGAGGCTGTGAAGGGCTCACAGCTTGACCGCTGTGGGCATCCCTTGAGCGGCCTGCCCAGGGAACCTCCAGGTGTAAGCACGCCCCTCCAACTTCATCACAGATGCCTAGGCCACCACAGCCCCGTGCACTCCAGTGCAGTTGTGGGCGACCCCTGGAGGCCAAACAGCCACCTGCCGACCCGTGCCCTCCCCTCCCCCTTCCCTTGGAGGGGCTAGTCCGGTGGTGTGCCCTACGGGCCCCCAGGACTAACGGGGCAGCAGCGCCGCACCCGGGAACCTTCCCGGGCAGGTCCCAGGTCAGGGAAGCGCTCAGCGCGCCCAGGGACCCCTCCACCTGCCACCAGCGCCCCAGGCCGCCCCAGGTCGTGGGAGTGCGGGACCCAGCTAGTATGGCGGTGCCACCTGTGCCTACAGGCAGTCAAGGAGCGCAGGTCCCCCCCAGTCGTGCCCGGCGCACACCCGTCCCCGTGCTTATGCAGTCGTGGGACGGGCGGGCAGCGTGTCTCTGTGACCAGGAGGATGCGATGCCCTGGCCCACTACTCCCCGGTGGGCTCAGCGTCAGGCTCCCATGGCCTCCCCACCGGGCCTGGAGCACCGGGCCACACTTGCCCCCGACGCGCAAGGCCCACATCCCTGCCCACGCACGCGCCTACACTCAGGACGACGGTATCTTCCGCCCACCTGCGCTTCGGTGGGGTCTGGTGGCTGTCGATAGCTCGGCCTTGGAACTGGACAGTCAGGTAGTTCAGCCTCGTGGTGAACTCCACCTCCATGGCACGCTCCAATGTGTGCCCACGAGTCCTGTCCGCAAGGAAAGAAACCGAAATCTGATGAACGGTGAGCAGCACACATACTGCACAGCCAAACATCAACTGTATGCAGCCTGGGGGTACGTCTCCACAAAACACAACCAAGCTGCAAGTACCAACCGACCAACCTACTCCAATATTATGGTGCGCTGCCCGCAACTAACATTTTCCCCTCCCAGGCTCGAGGCACGTGCCAGGGTCTTCGTGCATGGTGCTATTGCACGGGGCAAGTACAAGCTGGTCTGCAACACGCCACTCCCCTATCCCCAGAACCCCTGCTGCCGCTCCTGGTGGTGCTGGTGGCTGCCGATGCTGCTGGTGCTCCTGATGTGCTCCTGGTGCTCGTGATGGTGCTGGAACTGCCTGCCTGCCCATACTCCAGAAGGGACTCACTGTGTTCGATGAATTCCCTCTGCATTTCTATGGAGCGTTTGTTGGTCACTCTGTCAGAGAATTTTTGCGTTTCACCTCCCCTTCTCACGGCTCCCAACTGTTCAATCGGAGACATTTCATGTGCCGTAATCTTTGCCCCCAGGCAGTGTCTTCGTGAGCACGCACATGTCTGCTCGGGTGCATTGATCTCTTCCCATGGCCTCACGGCTTTGTAAATTTTTTGAAGGGCTGGTCTCGCCCATTCCCTTTCGCTCTGTGAGCACACAATTTAAGAGCCCTGCCACGACGTCAGCGCTAAGATATAATTCCCGACCCCAACGCCGTGGGTTGCGAGCAAGGGGGAGGGAGCCTTGTTTAGGTACGTGGATGATGTGACAGGGGGTTGAGCAATGGCCTCCCTTTCTTGTGCTTAGGTCGAGTCTCGCGCGACCGCTGAGCTCTCCAAGAACTTCCGCTTCTTGACGAAGTACTTCAGGAATTCCATGGGCAAGTTCAATGCCCAAAGCTGTCAAAGGGTCTAGACCCTTTTGTCCCCAGTCCCAATCCCCGAAGCCCTGCACTGAGCGCGCGTCCGTCGTCGGTTTGACGGCCAGCGTTGCGCTTGGCCATGAGGCACATCCTCGGGTTTGTACATTAACCGCCACATGCACTGCACTTCCCAATGTGTTGAACTAGGGCTGGCCCCGGGAACCGGCCCCCTCCACATCTTGTGTCGTGTGCACTGTGGGCCTTTTACCTGGCAGCCCCAGGGCCCACGCACCGTGTGCATGATCGTCTCACTGGGGCGTCTGTCAGACATACACGGGGCTGCAGCTGCAGCTGCCCACCAACCACCGTCGGCGCTGGGTCAATTGCATGCTTCTTGACCCGAGACGCAGTTGATAAGCGCCCTCTAGCTGGCCACCGCCGTTTGTTGGTCCGGTGCTGCATTATCGCCGGTTTGTGCTTCAGCGTCCTGCAAAGCAGCGCAGCAGTCAGTCAGTCACCAGGCCGTACCCACACAGCTTCCCTCGGATGCCCTTGTCCAGGGAATCAAGAAGGCGGCATTCGGGCTTTGGATGTCATCGCTGCGGGATTCTGCTGGGGGCAAAGGTCGACGAAAAGGGGGGACCGTGCCTGGGCTAACTCTCGCGCGCTGGAGTGACCACGTGCCAATCAGACGAGCCACCAGTGTTTGGGGGAGGATCCGAGTGTGCTCTCCATCCCCCCCCCCCTTCACTGCCCCCCCTCTCTGCGCCTTGCCAACCTCCACGCCCCATCAGCTCCTTCTCTCCCTCCACATCCCCTGAATACTCCCTGTTGTCCCCTCCCCTTTCACCTCCTTCCCACCACCCCCTCCCCCACCCAAAACCCTTCCCCCCTCGGGAAGCAGCTGTGGACCCTGCGCCACTCTGCAATGCCCTCCCTTTAACTCCAATATGGTAAATACGAAAAGGTCACAGACACAGGCCTGAGTATAGTCATGAGACCCGGTGATGGTGTGACAGTAAGGTTGCATTTCGATTCTTTGCCACAGAGTCTATCAGCCTCAATCTGCACAGGAGAACCTGGAGAACATGTTCGCGTTTGACCGCTTACCCACATTTAGGAACTGGCTGCATGGAAGGCACGACTCGGTAGGACACAGCTCTACGCGATCGTGTCTGATGCGGTGGATGCTAGTGGCAAGTCTGGTGCTCGGCATCAACAGCAGGGGTTCTAGTGTGGGTACAGTCCTGTGGACCTGACGCAGACCTTTTTGAGTTTTATTCGCATATTACACTCAGGGGCCGCGGTGCGCGCGGCAGTTTGGCGGACCTGTGCTCGGCCACCGCATTGGCGGTCCGGCACCCACATCGGTGCCGCCAAACTGGCGGGCTGGGGCCCGCGCTCCGCAGCTAACACCCACGCCCCAGAGACGTCTGCTACGCAGTGAATCTGCGTGTTGTTTGGTGGGCATGCACTCTGAAACAGAATCATGCTTCATCGAAGCAGAAATGGCCCAAGCCTGCGTTCCTTTTTGGATGAACCCCCCCCCCCCCCAAAATGCTGAGGGCATGATGGATTTGCTGGTGGAGTGTCCTCATTGTGCCATGGGCCACTTTTTTTGAGTGGTTCGTTGGAGCCCACTCTCCGGACGCCCTGAGTGACAAAGTCTGGCGAGTGACATAAAGTTCGGTGAATGGAGCGTCTTTGACCCGTGACCTGAGCACTGGCGGGAGTGAAGCCGAAAGTCTCACCCACCCGCCAATCGGGGGTCTGAACATGTGATTTGGCATGGGTGTCGAAGCACTTCTCATTCTCCAAGATACCACTGAGCGCCGAGGCACATCAACTTTGAGAGGTTTAATGGCTCTATACAGCAGAGTATCCAGAGCCGCACATCTTGGCTGGCCTGTGTTTCCTTGGCCCACCCCTCCCATTGTCGTGCAGGATACCCTTATCTTAGCCATGGCATTGGGGCCCAGATTCAATGGAACCAGACCCTATCCTCTTTGTCCTCTCCCGCCCCATTGCGCCCGACCGTACCTGCAAGTGACCATGGAGTTTCCTCGCACGTTGACGGTCGAAGCGTTGGTTTGCACCTCACTGCCCCCTCTGCCGCAGGCCTCTCCAGCCATGGCCCACGTGGGACTATGGTGCCCCATGCACTGCAGATCTTCCAAGAACACCCCCGACTGTGTTGACATGACAGCACCAGCAATTACAAACCAGACAACAGATGCATACATCAGACCCCATGCCATATGCACGGAGTGTCATCCTGAAGTAGGCCTTGAGCGCCGGGGATCCATGTGCATGCACTTGAGATGCATGTGGGTGTCCCCAGTGACAAAGAAAATGCATTCTCAAAAGACAGCGCTGTGTCCTTCCCAACCGACTGTCCGAGCAGGGTGGCCTGTGTTATCCCTAGCGCACTGTTGACGACCAGCCATTCATAGGACATGAATCCCTTGCCTCCCGGTTGTCCGTAGCACCATTAAACATTACAACATGGGTTTGGCCACTTTGCACTACACAGGCTGTACTGGGGCTAGACACTCTGTGCTTCAACCGACAGCCCCTTCTCCCCCAATAGATATTCCACTCTCATGCACTAACATACACGTCCCCCTCCCCACATACACCCAGAGAACCACAGACAGTTCGGAGGCACGCCTCCACAAAATACAAGTGAGTGCGTTCCAACCGAAGTGCCAACCGGCAAACCCACTCAACCTTTGATGGTCCGTCCCCTCAAAAAATTCGATATGTTGTGGTCAAGGGGCTTGTGCAGGGGTGCTCATCAGGTACACTCTATGTTCTGCGTGGCCCAAGCTCCGAGGCCTCGTTGTTGAATCCCAATTTGCAGGTGCGTAATCCAAATATGTGCACAAGCTTCTGTTTGTATGTTCGGGGTGCCCTTTTACAGTAGTAGCCCAGTCTTCGGTTGGCAGACTGTAACAAAGGACGCCCTCTGCGGCGCGAGGTGGCGTGCCGCTTGCCCGTTTGTGTGAGTTCATTTCCTATGTAAACACGCTCCCCCTTCCAAAAGTGCGCTTAGGCGTGGGGGGAAGAAGGCTGAAAGGAGGTTTCAAAACTGGTTGATGATTGCCCGACACCTTCCCAGCCTCAGCCCTGCTCTCCTCATCAGACTCCCTGTTGCTCAATGATTCATTACTGGCAGGTATAAAAGCGGTTGGAGTTTAGGGCCTGGAGGTCACAAAACGGTTTGAAGGGGCACTGCGGGCGGACAGCAGCGTTTGGGGCAGAACGAACTGTCAGCTCCGAAGGGGCTGGGTATCCCTCCTTCAAGTGCATGCCTGCCCCTTCTTTGGGGGCAACAAACGAGATGCCTGACACTGATTTCGGAGTTGATCCGCGTCCCCTGGGTGTGTCTTTGCAGTCCCGCAGATTGTGCATCTGCTTCTGTGGTCTGCACTAGCTCCACGACGACGCAGCCTCTGGTGCCAGCGGGGCCGCAGGACTCTCATTCCCCACGGTTCTGGGACCTGATAACCCCCAACCCCCCGCCCCCGCTCCGATGCAGCACACAGCCCACCCCCTCTCCATTCCTGCCCCCACCCCATGGAGGGTGCCGCCTTCGTGGTGCGTGCAGTGCATGCAGTGCACCATGGCATGTGTGTACGCATGCATCCATGAGCCCTGATGCGCATGTGGCGCTGCAAGTCACCATGTCACTCCGTTTCAAGACCTGGGGCATGTTCTGGAGCATGGCATACAACCCAAGGTACCCGAAGGGCGGAGTGTGAGCGGTGCGCAGGCGGCACCCTCATACCCCCACACGGCGCATATGTTGCACAACAGTACCCTCTTCCCCTCATCCATCCACTGCTGGGGCGTCCGAACCAGAGTTTCCTTTTGTCCCCTCCTTTTCTGAGAACAATTTCGATTCTCTTCTGTTCGTTTGCTTTGGTGTTGCATGACAATCGGCACCGATCAGAGCTTGAACTTCATCCACTGCTGGGCCCGGCAGGGGGTGGATGCCTACAGCCAGATACCGGCATGCCCCACCCCTTCCCAATTTTGTGACCCTTGGTGTGTGGGGAGCCGGGTTTAGACTGTGGAATGCAGGTTTCCAGTGGGTGTGTTATGCATACAGACACCCCCTCCCCTCTCCTCTCCAAAGGGACCTGCCCTCAGTTGCCCTGTGAATGGGCAGCAGTCTGTCGTGTCCGAAAACTATGGTGCAGTCTGCCTCCGCACGAAGCACTGCGTGAAGCATGTAGAGTAATCACAACAGCAAAATTGTTATTACAGCACAGCCTATCCTGACTGCCAGCCACAAAGGCTCGGTACTGGACGGTAGGGACAGCCACTGCAAGAACATGTCATCCGCTTGAGGCGTGTCCAACTGCCATTGATCATGCAAGTACTGGAATCACCCCCCCCCCCTCCTCCAAGTTTTCCATGGTCATTGTCATGCCTCCACCAGGTCGTTTGGAAACTGTAAGCTTCCAGCCAACCCTGACACATTCAGGCAGCCCTCCTTTGCCCATCCTTGCTCTGGTGTCAGTCAGGCTCTGCAGGCGTGCTACACTATAAACGAGATGCTTCCTTGGCACAGCCCCTGTTGGTATGCCGTGCAGCACTCTCAGGCAGACTTCGCTAACAAAAAAAATTGCCCAGTGCAGAGTCGCGGGTTTTCCGATCTGCGAGTGCTGTGATTTGGTGGTCGCTCCTGGGTGCTGCAGCCCTGCCACTCTGCACGGCTCACTCCCTCACCATGTGCATTCCCAGACCAGCCTTGTGATGAGTATATTAATGCACCTGGTCACCGCTAGGCATCCTTAGTGCAGACATGCTGGAGTCCAGGTGTGCAGGGGTGTCCAGCCGGTACACTCGATGGTGCCCGTGGCCCGCCGCCCTCGAGGTCGGGACGCAAAGTCATGCATAAGCTTTCACTATGACCAGCAAATGAGCCCCTAGTGGCCCCCATGACACTGGCATTGAACCCGCAATGCGCCGCCTCAGGTTCACTCCCCTGAGAGGCCCAAATAATGGTGAACCCCCCTCCCAAAAAAAAATAAACCAACCCCCGTTTTGTCGCAAAATGTAAAAAAAAAACCCCGGCTAAAAGGTACCAGAAACCACCCCCAATGCACGACAAAACCCCCCGGCACAATTTGGGGGGTTGTACAGGGGGTTTTTTGGTACATTTTTTCCCGGTTTTTTTTTGGTACATTTTGGGTGGCTTGTTGGTACATTTTGGGTTTTTTTTGTACGTTCTGGGGGGGTGGTACATTTTTGGGGGTTTTTCGGTACATTTCAGGGGGGGGGTTTCGGTACAATTTAGGGGGGGTTTATGGTTCCCCCCCCCCCACTTTGTAAAAGCTACGCCATTGTCCAAGCTACAGCGGGTGTAGGGAACGTATTAATTTGGTACCTAATTTGATTTGGTACAAATGTAGTGCAGCCACATAAGACATGGGTTTGGTGACAAATTTGCCACTTACATAGGGTCATGGACACATTTGTTGTGAGTGTTTGCCCACTTGATCCCACATAGCTCTGATTTTTGGGATATTTGTGCATTGTATTCCCCTTTCTTGCACCAGCTCACTATTTGTCTAAGCTTCACCATTTCTACCTTTTTGCACACTTTTGTTACCCATTTCCACCACATCTATTCTTTTCTCGGTTGATTTATATGGTGGTACACTTTCAGGGTGCCTGCTACAGGACATCATACTTCCCTCCTCATTTCTCAGGCCCACTTTCTCTGTGGATCTCAGTATTGGGGATAGGGTGTTCTACACCCGCTCCAATGGGCTGCGACCTCCTGCCACGGTGGTTGGGACGGCTGAAGACGGACTCCTCCACTTGGAATACGGGCTCCTCACGGGGAACATAGTCTAGAAGTAGTGCGCAGAGCGCGCGCAGTGCAAGGATTCCCCCTGTATTAATTTGGGATTTTTGCGTAGCTTTTGCAAGGGGGGGGGGTGCAATTAGGGGGGTTTTATGGTACAATTCAGGGGTTTTCAAGTGCACATCTGGGGGTTTTCAGTACATTTTGTCTGGTTTTTGTTGGACGTTTTCTGGGAGTTTATCCTCTGGGAGTGAGTGGGGTGTGGCAGCCCAGGCAGGGTGTTAGGTGCATCCTGAGAACCGTCAACCTCCCAATGGTATGCCCGGGTCTGCTTGTAGTGCATCTTGGTGGTCCGTTTGGGTGGATTTCAGGCATGGAGGTAGGAGAGGTGATGGAAGGTCACGGAACTACTTGTGATTGTACACTCAGTGTTTTGCTTCACATTGCTCTTTGTATGCTTGTTGCAGGGGAACGTGGGTGATAGGCGGTTGGCGCAGGGGTGAATTCCCGTTGTGCAGGGTGGTGGTCACCACGGGCACGGCGTGGGAGCTGCGGGACGGTAGGAGTTGGTGATGGGCCTCCGCGACAGGCCTGTGGAGAAAGGCATGGTCTATGGCCGCGGCTCTGGCGCGGCCTTGCACCACCTTCTGTGGTTGGTGGGTGTGCCCTGGGGGATGACGCGGAGATAGTCGTGGAGGGTGTTGCCGGGGCGTACGGCGCTGGCTAGAGGAGTGCTTGGGTTGTCCGTGGCGTTGAGGTCGCCCGAGATGTAGCTGAAGTCCGGGCGAAGTTCTCGTCTGAGCTGCTCCATGTGGCGTACTTGCCGCAGCCACTCTTTGTGGGGGCGTACCGTGCGCTGTGCACGCGCTGTGCGCGCGCTGTGCGAAAAGTTGGCTGTTCTCCACCACCTGGAGTTCGGTAAGTTCAGAAGATTGAAAGGACGTCATTGAATGGCTGCTGCAGTGGACGGGGCTATAGGGGGCAGAATTTAGGTCCCTGGGACCCATGGCAAGCATCAGATGTTTGAATTTTTGAGTTTTGAATTGATTGTGCATGATTCCGCAGGTGGGTGGTTTTCAGGGTTGTTACCTGGATAATCACCGTAATAATTGGCGCTGTGCGCGCGCTGTGCCCGCGCTGTGCGCGCGCTGTGCGAAAACGCCCCCTGTACACGATCTTTGGGTGTAGGTGGACATTGCATATGAGTAGGCGCCCTGCATGCTAGAGGGGCAGCGGCGCACCAATCCCATGGTCGCCATTGTAGACCAGCGTGGCCTCCTTTGGGCGCCGACGGAGCTCTCGCCTCCACACGATGACGAAGCCCGTGCCAGGCCCTGTCGCCGTGCTCCACAAGGTCTCGTAGGACGGGCGGATGGCCGTCCTGGCCGCCGACATGTCCCACAGCTCATGCCAACAGAGGACTTTGGGGCACAGGGCCTCAACCCAGAGGCGTGCTAGAGCCGACTGGAGTGCGTTTCAACCGCAGTTGTGCGTCATTAAGACCAGGGCTGTGGGCTGGACCAGCTCGCCATCCGACGGGGCGGGGGGAGGGAGGCCGTGATGATAAGCCAGGGGGGGGAGGAGGATGGTCGGCAGCGGTTGTGCGCACAGCTCGGTCCACGGGAGTGAATGCACAGGGACAGAACCGACGTGTGGTATGCCGTGGGACCAGAAGATGCAGCGGGGTGCCAGAGCGCGCGTACAGTAGGGGGGGTGGCGGCGTGGGGACATGCAGTACATGGACGCGATGAGCGGGGTTTCTTGTGGTAGGGGCCTGGTGGCTGCTGTGTGGGGAATGGGGTGGCCGCAGGTGGAGCAGTAGCTGGCTAGCACATTTGGTGTAGTCGCAATGTCCGTGCTGAGGGTCCGGGAACTGACGGGGCCGGCGGCTCTGTGGTAGTGGTGGGAGGAGGGGGGGGGTCATTGCGCGTCACGTGAATCCAATTGGTCACATGGTCATGGGACTAAGAGCACATCCAGCGGTCTCCCACCGGCAGGGGAGGCGTGACGCGGAATGCGCTGGGGTGCAAGCTGGGGGGGAATTGCTCGGGCCAATGAGCGATCATGGGGAGGGCAGCCAGGAGCGCCGCGGAGGGGAGAGTCTGAGAGAGACCGTGGAGGAAAGGCAATAGGCGGACCAACTCGTCGGGGAGGGGTTGTTCTGGGATACTCAAGAGGCGGAGCAATCCGGAATGCTGGCACGCGGCAGGTGGACTGCAGGGCTGGGTGTAGCATGGCGCCACAGTGGAGGCAGACTACCGGTGTCGCCTCTGTGGGGGGTGCTGGGCTTAGGGCGTGGGCCGGTGGAGGCGGGGCGTTGGGGGTTGTCGGGAAGTCGGCGGTGTCCGGGGGTTGCCTGGCGTGAGGGGGCGCAAGGTCTCGCAAGGACGCAGCCGCTAGGACTGCTTGGGAAGGGGTGAGGTCCTGCGCCACAGCCTGGGCCAGAGCGAGGGCGGCGAAGTCCAGGCTGGCTGTGGCGGGTAGGTGTGTGGGCAGGAGTAGTCACCGGCACTCGTGATGCCCGGGCCACATGGCGCCGCGCACAACTTGGCCTTTAAGGAGCCCCAAATGGACGTGCTGCGCCCGGGTCTGTAGGCGGGGGGAGCGGCGGAGGGGGGACGACGACGACTCTTGCCGAGGTTGTTTCGAAGGTGGCAGAGCCTGGTCTGGGCGCTTGGAAGGGAGGTCCGTGAGAGAGCTCACCTGAGGCGTTCTTGCTCGACAAAGTCAGTTCCCATCCGTGTGGGTGTTTGAGCTGGCGCTGGTGATGGGATGCGAACAGCGAGGCATGAATTGAAGGCGGGACCACCGCTACGAGGGCTGCCGCCATGGCATCTTGACATCCACTGTAGAGCCCGGTGACTCGAACGGTGGGAGTCCCCGAGGTCGGCGTGGTCGCTGCCGCTGAAGGAGAGGGCATCATTATCGCAGTTGGGGCCTGCTGCACGGGCACGAGGGTGGGGGCGGGGGGGGGGGTGGTAGTAATGGCGAGGCTGCGGCGGTGAGCAACGACGCCTGCCCCAGGGGGGGGGGGGGTCGAGCAGCCAAGCCCGCTGGGAACCAGTCGCAGCTCGTGGACTCAGCAACTAGGGGGAGTAGTTGCTTGACTGGGTCCTGTAGCAGGCGAAAATCTGACGCCGTCATCAGGCAGGACGGCTGGCATAGTTGGTGGATGCCATGACGGAACGTCGCTGCGTCGGTGACGGACTGCATGGCGGTGTAGGCCGTGAGGGGGAAGGCACGGGTGGCTGCGACCTGCAGTGCTATCGAAGACCAATTGATGCCTGGGCGACTCTCGTTGGCCGTGATGTGGGGCTAGATGGCCTGCAGTGCGGCGTTTCGGGCTGAACACCGGAAGCGGAACTGAAGTTTGTAGCCACCGTCGAGCAGAGGCGCTCGAGTTCTGGCCGCATGCGGTGCTTGTTCGCCTCTGGGCAGTGGAGCCACGAATTCTTGGCTGCCGTGACCAAGAGCGCCGCGATGGTGGCTAGGTTGAGCAACCGATGGGCCTTGGGGAGGAGGTGTAGGTCCTTGATGATGATGAGGATAGCGTCTGCGATGTGGGAGGCTGTGTGCGGCCACCCAGTAGTGAGAGGATGTCCTGGGAGGCTGTGTGCGGCGCTTGCTCGAGGAGTTGTTCCCACGTGGGTAGGGCGCTGCCGGACACTGCGGGCTCTGGCACCTTGGTGATGGTGATGGCCTAGGGCTAAGGGCAGCGGAGGGAGGCACCGTTGTGCTGTGCCGCCCATGCAGAAAGCCAGTGCAACAGTGGAACCCGGAGGATCACCGGCTTTACTTGGTGGATGAGGGAGAGGGTCTCCAGTAGGGATCTGAAGTCCATACTTCTCACTGGGCCGTCTCCGAACGGGGTGCAGTGTTGTGCAACGGCCCTCACCAAGTGCTGCCGCTGGGTCTCTAGGGCTCCGGCGGCCCAATCAATGACCAACTCCATACAAGATCGGTAGGCCCGCCAAGACCCTGGTAGGTGTTCTTCAAGGCAGCTCTGCTCGGCTGGCCACAGTTTCCGCGTGAGGCCCCACCACCATAACATGATCGAAGTGGACAAGATGGACTTGGCGAGGCCGATGTCGAACATGTCGATGCGGCGTGCATGGTGGCGAGCCGCGATGATGAGCTTGGTTGCCTGCGGGTTGTGGGAGAGGGAGAGCAGCGGCCAAGCGTTGGTGCATCCGAGCTGTTCCGATGCTCATCCTAGGACAGCTGGGTGAAGGCGGAAGCCATGGTGTCTGTGTGAGGGAGAAGAGGAAGCGAGCGTGGGAGCGATGGCGAGGGACATCAGGTCTTAGCTCCCAAGGGTTGCTGTGCCTATTTCACATCCACCGCCGGTGCAGGCGCCCGTCCCCATGCTGATGCGCCACTCCGTTGTAGGCGATCTGGTAGTGGGGAGAGCACATGTGGGACTGAGGAAGGAAGAGGCAGGGGGGCAGGCAGGAGGGGGAGGTTGCAGGCCGGGCGGGTGGCGGAGGGGGCAGCAGCTCACCCCAGGCTATTGGTGCGGTCCCATGCGTCAAGTGGGGGGGGGGGGGGGGCTCACCCCAGGCTGTTGGCACCGCCCGCCCGACACATCCTGCAAGGGGGGTCGGGGGGCTCCTCACCACAGGCTGTTGGAGCTCAGCTGCCCCGCTCGTGTGCGCGGGGCTGGCAGGGGCTATAGCTCGGGCCATTGGCGCCTTCCAGGAGGCGCCTCACCCAGGCTGTTGGCGTCTTCCTGCTCGCCCTAGTGTGGGGGTGCTGTGTGAGGGTGGGGGGCGGGCGCCGCACCCCTGGCTATTGGCGCCCCCCAGCGGGGGGGGGGGGGGGAGGGTTGCTCAATAGGTTTGTGGAGGCTGTGGTGCTTTGCTGTCGGGGGCCATGTCGATTGCTGGCCCAGGTCACATGGGGATGCATCCCAACTTTTGCCCCCGGAGGTTCTTTATTTTCCCTTTGGTGGCAGTCCACTGTCCTTGTGGGCGGGGGGGGGGGGGGGTTGCGAAGCTTGTTGCCCCATTTTCATGGAACCGTGCGGGAAGGGGGGGGAGCGGTCCTAGGAGGGTGAGCAGTCCTCCCTGGCAAAACCCAGCACGCCTCCTTGCTGGCGAACCTCCACCTTAGCTTTGGGACAGGGTGGGACAGGGTTGGGAGAGGTTGGGAGAGGGTTGCGACAGGTTGGGAGAGGGTTGGGACAGGGTGGGAGAGGGATTGGACAGGGTGGGACAGGGTTGGGACAGGGTGTGAGAGGGTTGGGAGAGGGTTGGGAGAGGGTTGGAGAGGGCTGGGAGAGGGTTGGGAGAGGGCTGGGAGAGGGTTGGGAGAGGGTTGGGAGAGGTTTGGGAGAGAGTGGGAGAGGGTTGGGAGAGGGTGGGACAGGGCTGGGACAGGGTCGGACAGGGTTGGGACAGGGTGGGAGAGGGTTGGGAGAGGGTGGGAGAGGATTTGGAGAGGGTGGGAGAGGGTTGGGAAAAGGTGGGAGAGGTTTGGGAGAGGGTTGGGAGAGGGTGGGAGAGGGTTGGGAGAGGGTGGGAGAGGGCTGGGACAGGGTGGGACAGGGTTGGGACAGGGTGGGTGAGGGTTGGGAGACGGTGGGAGAGGGTTGGGAGAGGGTGGGAGACGGTTGGGACAGGGTGGGAGAGTGTGGGAAGGTTTGGGAGAGGGTTGGACAGGGCTGGGAGAGGGTGGGAGAGGGTTGGGACAGGGTGGTAGAGGGTTGGGAGAGAGTGGGAGAGGGCTAGGAGATGGTTGGAGAGGGTTGGGACAGGGTGGGAAAGGGTGGGAGAGGGCTGGGAGAGGGTTGGGATAGGGTGGGAGAGGGTTGGGAGAGGGTTGGGAGAGGTTTGGGAGAGAGTGGGAGAGGGTTGGGAGAGGGTGGGACAGGGCTGGGACAGGGTCGGACAGGGTTGGGACAGGGTGGGAGAGGGTTGGGAGAGGATTTGGAGAGGGTGGGAGAGGGTTGGGGAAGGGTGGGAGAGGGTTGGGAGAGGGTGGGAGAGGGCTGGGACAGGGTGGGACAGGGTGGGACAGGGTTGGGAGAGGGTGGGTGAGGGTTGGGAGAGGGTGGGAGAGGGTTGGGAGAGGGTGGGAGAGGTTTGGGAGAGGGTGGGAGAGTGTGGGAAGGTTTGGGAGAGGGTTGGACAGGGCTGGGAGAGGGTGGGAGAGGGCTGGGACAGGGTGGTAGAGGGTTGGGAGAGAGTGGGAGAGGGCTAGGAGATGGTTGGAGGGGGTTGGGACAGGGTTGGGAGCGGGTGGGAGAGGGCTGGGAGAGGGTTGGGAGAGGGTTGGAGAGGGTTTGGGGAGGGTGGGAGAGCGTGGAAGATGGTGTGAGACGGCTGGGACAGGGTGGGAGAGGGTTTGGAGAGGGTGGGAGAGGGTTGGGAGAGGGTTGGGAGAGGGTTGGAGAGGTTTGGGCAAGGGTCGGAGACGGTAGGGAGACGGTGGCAGAGGGTTGTGGAGACGGTGGGAGTGGGTTAGGAGAGGGCTGTTTTGGTGTCGTTTGTGCCGGTTTGGTGTTAGCTCCAAGATAAGACAATAAACACCAAAAGAGCACCAAAACGGGGGGGAAAAGCCAGCTTTCACAAAAACGGCACACGCAGCACCAAAACAAACCAACTAGCACCGCAACAGCACCCACAAACACCCCAGATGGAGGGGGGCACAGCAAGGACAACGGAGCAGCGTTTTTTGGGGGAGGGGTGTTACAGCACAGTTTGTGCTGTTTTTGGTGCTGTTGTGCTGTTTGTGTTGCTTTTGTTGGTGGTTGTGCTGCTCATGCTGTGTTTGGTGCTGGTTCTGCTGTTTTGATCGTTGTTGGTGTTCGTTGTGCTGGTTTGCTCTGTTGTTGATGTTGGTTGTGCTGGTTTGATCGTTGTCAGTGACGGTTGTGCTGTGTGCCTCGTTGTTGGTGCTGGTTGCGTGTGTGTGTCGTTTTCGGTGTTGTTTGTCATGTTTCTGCTTTTTTGGTGCTGATGGTGACTGGTGGCCCACTTTTTCTTGGGCCTTGAAGCAACTGCGCGTCATTCCCCACCTCCCTGTCCAGCCCCTACCATCCCATCTTCAGTCCAATTCTTCCTAGCCTCAGAGCCTATTTCAGTTTGTACAGCAGGATTTTGGTTTCAGAACTGGTACCGGAAAGGGTCTGTGGCTGTCCTTCTTCACCCTCAGACATGTTTTTGCCACACCACAGAAGCAAACAACTGCCTATCAGCCTGGGTGCATTATTTGTGCAAAGAGAAGGGGCAGTCTGCAGTGAGCATGCATTTTATTGCTGTAGTTTTGTTCAATGGCGTGGCCTTCGGGCATCAGGCAAGAGAAATCAGCCGGTTACAAATTTTTTCCTGAGTGTTGAATCAGCGCACTCATTTGTTGGTGGGGTTCGGATGTTGCGATCGGCCAGCGCCCACAGCGACACGCCATATGCAGCCATCATTGGGTGCCCCTTCCACAAGCGCACCGATTGTCCCTTCTATGGGGTATGCTTGCAGTGTGTGTCGATGAGTCATGCACAAAACGATTCTGGAGGGTATTGACAGTAGTGGTGTCTCCCACGCTCTTCTTCAATTACACATTGAGAGGATGTTGCAGATCAAACGAAGGCGTTTGCAAGGTCACAGATGGCTGTCTGGGGGTTGCACTGCATTGTCAAGTGGCTCTTGAGGAAGTAGTTTTGGTGGACTTTTGCCAGCTGAGTATTTTGCCTCTCCTCAAACAGGACGACCACACATGTGGAACCACACTCCACAAGCCAATTGATGTAAGCTCCATGACGGAGGAACAAGAGCGACATGTCGTACGACAGGTCTAGCCTTGGCTCGTGGGCAGGGTCCATATGTCTTGGGATGGCAAGATGCGTATTCCTGTCCACCGCTCTGCTGGGCATGCACGTACCTGAGGTTCAATGTGCTCAATGTGTGCCGCTGGACAGTACTGTGCTTCCAGCCAGTGCGGTGCATACCCCCCCCCCCCCAGCCCCCAGCCCCCCTCCCGCCGACAGCGAGTATCCATATTGCGCACCACCTTGCGACTGTGCATGGTGGGTGCAATTTATAGCACCTTTCTTCAGGGCTCAACATCTGGGAACCCAGAAACCCCATCTCAGCGGCAGAAGAAAGTTGATTCATCAAGCCCTGGTGCTTCATCACAGGCTGTCCAGATCACATTTGATCAGCAGGTTGAGAAAGTCGGCAGTTGCAGAAAGGGGGGCAGCAACGCTGCCTAAATTGAAGATAAATATTGAAGCATTCAACAATGATGTTTTGTCGATCCCCTGGCCTCAGAGACATGATTTCTTGCTTTCCAGTGCACAGGCCCCAATCAAGTGGAGAGAGGTTGGACAGCAGGCTGCTATCATATGATGCAAACCAGCTTCTATTTTTTGAGTAGCTGCATGTGTTGGATCCAAACCAAACCCGATTCATGCCTCACAGTATGGACCATTGCAAACACTTGTTGAGTGATGCAAAAGTGGCCTTCAGCGCAGCAGGATTTGATATTTGATACTGGATTTGATATTTTGAAGTGGTGGCAGGATGCAGCAGAGTTTCACAAAACTTGGGTTGTTGGCCCAAGCAGCTGAGATCCTACTCACACAACCATCACTACCAGTGTAATTGAGGGTTTGCTCCATAGATTTGTTGATGCTTGATCGCTTGCTTCTAAAACAGAAGACCACTCATGGTGTCTTGTTCACGTGGAACCCTAGCTTGGCGCAGATGGGACCCCAGCCAGGCACAGATTGGACCCCGGCCAGGCTTCTAGGCAGGGAGACCCCGGCTGGGCCCACGTGGGACCCCTATCCAGCAGCAAAGGTAGTAGCAATGTTCGTAGCTCTCCGGATGATGTTGAGTGTGATTGTGAACACATGCATGGACAACCCGTCATACATCGATTCGTATTATTGTATGGCAGTGACCCAGTGTTCACTGTGTTGCCTGCCTGTGGGCCCCATGCACCACTCATGTCACTTGTGTCACCTGTCACTGGTCACTTGAGGGGGAGGGGGGAGGGGGATGGCTATGCCTATCACTGGTAAACATGTCCCAGGGGGGACAAGGCGGATTCATGTCTGAGGTTGGTGTAATTTTAAAGCTGGATTGCACAATTTGTACTTTGTACCTGATGCACAGCAACGTGTTACATCTCTACACTGGTGCAGAGTCTGATGTACCTGCCTGGTCATATGCATGGTGATAAAGTGCAGATTGTATGAGCTGCTGTGGTATTTGGAGATTTGGCCATGTTTGGGGAATGAAGTCACAAAAAATTGCAGTTGGTATGTAGTGTTCGCCTGAAAAGAGCACCACCGGGAAGGAAGGCCCGTGGCAGGGCTGCCTTTCCTAGCTAGGGTGAAAGATGGCACAATTTGTTCAATTGAAACCCAGAATGCGGAGAGATGTGATCCCGGTTCGTCTTGCTTTCCTCTTACAAGCTAAACACTGGGCCTAATCGTGATCAGCTCCACTTACTTTTGTTTTCATGCTCAGTCAGGGATCTGCAGGGGTTGCGGGACTGGAGTTGGGGTTGATCTGGGTGAGCTGTTATCAACAGCTGTAGCTAGTAGAACATGCATCTGATCCCCTTAGTTCTGAAGTGTTCTGGTTCATCATCTTGCGTAGGTTGCGAAACTCCTGTTACACAGCTCCTGATGCCCCATCCCTTCCTTGTTCAAGAGGCTGGACAACATCTTGTTCATCACTTTTTTTGTCGTTTGGAGTAGCCCCTTACTTTTAACTTGCGCATCGTTGTGCCTCTCTCTTATTAGCATTCGGGTTTACAAGCTCCTGCAGTCATCTGTGAAGATCTTGCTCGTTTATCAGATGCAGGCAGCTCTTGAGGTCAAGGACCAGAACATCCTGGGGCTCATGAAACAATTACACAGCAAATTGGGCAACGGCCAACAAGTGAAGAATATGCAGGCCCTCATCCAAGATGCGGCTGTGAAAGACCAAAAGGCATGCCTGGCAACAAAATACTGTTGGGCTAAAAGCTGCAGGCGCAGGGGCAGCAGCAGGGGCGGTGGCAGGGGCAGTGGCACTGTTGCATGCCAAAGTACAGGTGTGTCACACAACAAAAAGTGCGACATTTTGAACACATAATACTGCGGCATCTTCAGATCTGCGCCTTGCAAATCCCTGGTGATGGGCCGAAGGTGACTACAGGCCAGCGTTCTGAGTGGTCGCAAAGCACCACAACGATTTGGAACCCGATATCATGTCAGCAGAGCAGTGTTTTCCAGGACTGGCTGACAGTGGTATCATCACGGTTGACAAGGCGAGCGAAGGGGTTGGCACTGCTGGGCTGGGCTTGGACTGGACTGGGCGAAGGGTGCGAGGTTGCTTTAGTTTTCGGTCTGCAACATCGTGGCCTCAAGTAGTCAAGCCGTCATCCTCAGCCGGAGTTGTTTCGCTGCTGCATCTCATTTTTGGTGGTGTGTACGTGGTTCACAGCAATGGACAACATGTCAACATGTTGTAATCCCTCATTACCCTGGACCATTAACCAGATCCCAAGAGAGGTAGAACTGAGTATTTCGAAATCTTCTTCAAAGTTTCGTAATCCTTCATGCCATCTCAGTATCAAATACCCTATGATACAATGACACAAATAATCTGTAAAATCTGCAATATTCTCCAATAAAATCATGAATTCTGGCTGTGGGGCAGCCCAGCTGGGCATGAACCCGTCACACATGTCCACATCGGCACTCAGACTCAGGCTGTGTTGTGCAGGCTCCGGTGGCCCATCTTCTGCTTCTGGCTGGCAAGGATGACGAAGTGCAGACTGTATGGACAACTGCTGCCGTGGTCCAGTCTGGGGCGATGTAAATTCTGTGACATCCGCATTTCAAGGGTGGCATGATGCTCTCTCCCTCGACTCGAAGTTGCCCGCTCTCACTGCAGTCAGCCGGCTATGGCACATGTGTTCCGTCAGATCGCCAGCCTGCAAAAGGAAGTTCATTCCAAGGAAAACTACATCAAGGATGCTCTCAAACAGCTCCTGAGGGTGCAGAACGACACCACTGAGCAGCAGAATCGTTTTGCCAAGTACAAGGAATTGGATTCAGCGCACAGCCGCTTGCAGGAGGAATTGCAGTTGCTGACCTATCAGCACAAGGCCTGCAAGCAGCAGGTGTTGTGCATGACGCAGTGCCGTAGCCGCATGTTTGGACGTGTTGTTCGTGGGTAAATGTGAAGTGTAATGAGCCAGCGATTGTGCGAGCGAGCGTGCATGCGTCAGCCGGAAGTGGCACAGGTTTCCAGCGTGGAGCGTGTCGAGACCCGACGGCGCAGATTGTGGTGCCGGCACAGATTGTGTATTTCTAGCCCCCAGTGGACCTCTTTGACCCTGTGCATGCGTGTGCACGTGCATGCGTGCATCCAAATGCACAACAACGGCTCTATTGCCTTTTGTTGCAGGTTGAGGACCAAAAGGAGGAGATCCGACGGTTGCAGCTGAAGCAAGTGTCCCTGAACCACGGGAACGGAGGTGTGGGGGTACAACAGGGGGTCGTCGTTGTGCGGAAGAAATCCGACGACTCTCCACTCAATGATCCATTGGAAATTGAGGACTTACGGCAGCAGCTGCAGTCGGCTCACGCCAGGTGCACTGAACTTGCAAGGAAGAATTTGCAGGTGTGTGTTGTTGTTGGTTTTGTGCCAGTTTGCGGGGGGCCAGTTTGTGCTGGGACCCCAAGACCAAAACATTTCAACAACCAACCAAGAAGGGCAACTGTGATCGGGGAGTTGATATGCGGGCTTGCCCCTGCACAGTGGTTGGATTGCAACAAAGCCCAGGAAATTGCAGGGCTTTGGGAACGTCAAAGAATGTAGTCCACAGCATGAACATGGTGTTGCGTTGCCCCCTGGGCCTAGCTCCCTGCTGTTAGGATGATGCTAACAGTGACAGTGATTCACTGCCCTGCTCCATTTCTTGGACCCTGTGCTCCTGTGCCCTGCGTTCAGCCCCATCACTGTCCCGTTGAGCTCTGGAACCTTCATTTTCGAAGTCTGATTCACTGCTGCATTTGGACGGAATCTGAATTTCGCAAAAATAAGTGGGGGTTTGCTCCGAGTTGGCGCAGTATGAACGGCACCGAGAGGTTTAGGCAGATGCACAACAAATACACCTGTCAGCTCACTATTGGAAGTCCAGAGTGGTGCATTGTGTGCGTGCCAGGGTAGGGTTACATAGGTTATCATGCGGTCAGAGATGGTTCAACAAGGATTTCTCCTATATTGATGGGGGACCATGTGGCATGGTAAAAATGGTGATTTTGGGCCATGAACTCCCCGGATTCTTTCAAATTGGCCCATTTTGAGGAGATGAAATATGGTGAAACGCAACGCTGCACCCCTCGGGAAGGCAATTTTTTTCCCCCCTACCTATTTTGATCTTGTTTTGACCATTCTTGAGCCACCACGCGCTGGCCGTCAGGACCCACACTTGTGTATAATCGTGAAAGTACTGTGACAGGGGATTGTGAGAGTGGGTGTGACAATGACACGCATGCAACGGTGATCCTGCTCAGTACACAACGGAGATCGACATTCTGAAGAAGAAATTGGGGCAGGAGTCAGAGAACCGTGGGGATCTGGTATCACAGCAACTTGATGCACAAATGGCTGAGTGCTTGAGTTCAGTAGAGCAGGAACGAGCTCAACTGCGACGCACAGAGAACTCCCTGGAATATCGACTCAAGATTGCAGAAAAGGAAGCAGAACGTTTTCGAAAGGCCCACGATCAGTTGCAGCAGAACCTTTCTCAGGGTTTGTGCTGCCAATGCCTGGGCTGTGTTGGGTTGTGCCCATAGTGGGCGTTGAGGTTGCCCCAGGTATGTGCGTGTCTGTTTGTGTGTGCTGGTATTTGTATGGGCAAAGGCAGATTAAAGTCGTGGACGCTGTGACTGGTATTTGTATGGGTGTATGCCTGTTTGTATGAGTGTGAGTATGTGCATGCATGGATGTGTGGATGTGTCAAGGTAGCTAGGCTGGCAAGCAGGCAGACAGGCAGGCAGGAAGTCAGGCGGGCAGGTAGCTAGGCACACGCACTCACCCACGCAGGGTCATAAGTATGTCTGTGTGTGTCTGTGCGTGTGTCTGCGTGTGTCTGTATGACATAACCGCTTTTTGTGACCTCACATTTGCCGCATAGTGCTGCAGCATATGGGTTAGAGGGGGGATCCCCCCCCAATCTCGGAGTATGCGAACCCGAGAACAAAGGTGTTGGAGCGCAACGAGACAATTGGGGGCTTATTGGTGAGGTGTTTAGGAGGCAAGTAAGGACACAAGCCTGCAGCGCAGCCCCCACGAGACCCCAACTTTCAACTTGGTGACTCCTTGAAGTCACACCCATGCGTTATCACGCGGCACCACCCTAGCAGTCGGGATCTGTAGGTGCTCCGCTTGACATTCATGTAACTACACCAGCCACGGGCCTGGCTCCCGGCATTGGAGGCCCACATGGTAAATTCCATTGGGGACATCAAGGAGGGGCCCCTCTGCTGCCGTCGTGTAGGGGCCAAACGAGACACACACATTGTGGCCGTTACACATAAAAGCACGAGAGTGCCCAGTCTTCCTTGCCCATTGAACTTGCAGTAGAGGGGCATGCAGGCCGGCATACATGACGATGGCATTAGCAAACCACACCCCTCTAAGCGCACGAATTAGGCGCTCCGACCAAGCCCACCCTTGCTGACTACGACACGTGGTGGCCAACACAAGGAGCTGGCCGCACACTCCATACTGATGGTCGATGTCTTCCAGTATGGAGCGGAGCTCAGCCCGCACTGCAGCCGAGTAGTGATGGGCTCATTAGGCCACCATGGTGATGACCAAGTCCCTGCATAGGTCCTACACGTCAATGAGTCGCTGTCCTTTCAGAGATCGGACCAACACAATGGAGATATGTCGTGGCAGGTCCTCGCACTAGATAGCCACCGCCTTGATCACGACATTGAGCTGCACCACACCGGTGTCGGTGGTGGTTAAGTGTGGTGTTGTATACTGCACTATGCCTCCGACGATGGCTACCAGTACCTCATGGAGCACCGACACCGGCTCAAGTGTGCTCAGGTAGCAAGCATCAGCTGAGCGGGGCCAATGAGGCGGTGCCTCACGCGGGGTTGCGGTTGGATCCCCATTGAGGAGTGTCCCTAATTGACAAGCATGTCGAGCATTGCGAGGCGTCAACGCGCACCCACCACCGCCTTATTACCGGTGTCCAGCCAGACCATGATCAAAGACACCCGTGTTGTGGTGGCCAATGCACACTTACGAACGTTTACCAACACACCCATGTCCATAAGGTACTGCACAATGGGAGCGGCATATTCCACAAGCTGCAATAGCATTTGCGCCATAAGCAGTAAATCACACCTTCCGGCACAGGGCATGCGGCAAACTTGGCTTAAGCGGCGAGACTGTACACATTACATGCATACAAACGGCGTTACTTGACGTTTGTTACACTATGCCGACTTTAAGGGTGCAAACACGTGAAAAACATTCCAGAGCCGAACAGTACAAGTAGTAGAAGGCCACACAAAAGCATTCATGTCTGCTACAGGGGACATGTACGTCGTGGCTGGCTGCCGTGAAGCCGTGTGTAATCTAGATTGCCGGGGGGGCATGCCCGCAGCTCCCCTCGCTGCGCTCCTCCTCCTCTTGAGGTATTTCTTTGAGGGCCTACAAAATGCAACAGAGAAGGTCCCTTCGCTGGCCATCCAATGGGGGGGTCTTGGGGGTGCAAAGTTGCCTCGGAAATTGTAACTTACTCACGGGTCCAAAATGCTATTTTGGCGAAACAGTCTCTCAGGAGTGTGCACAGAAAACCAATTTGAAAAATGTAGGACATAAGCCATTCCACAGTACCAATAGCAATTTATTCTACTGCTAGCAGTAGAACACGGGCGGATCAAGGCACTATGGCCAATTGTGTCGAAAGTGTTCCCGGGGGTGTTTCAAGGGGCGGGGGTGGCGCAGGGTTATGTACAGGCACATGGGTTTATGTCCAGCTGAACAGGTTCACGCACCTGTCCTGTGCGTATTACCGAAGGGAATATTGCCCTCTAGGCAGGTGAAAAAGGAGGTACTCATTGGTACTGTTTGTTTTGTAGATCTAAATGGCTCGTACTACCGAGTACACCCAGTTATGCATTACTGGGGACACATGACATGGCTACCAGTGTTGCAATTTGTAACCCAGCAGGCTTCGCATTTTTGCTGTGTTGTTTTACTACTTGCGGTAGAACTATTGTAGTGCAATACATGGCACCTAAAACATGTGGTATGACCAGAAAACTACGGGCTATGCCCGTAGTGTACCCCGTATTACTCGGGTATATGCCCCTTTAGTGGGGCACCATGTCTTGGTGCGATATGCACTTGCAGGTGGAGATGAAGTACTGGGCATGGAATCTATGCCCACAATTTGACAATCCACCATGCATACCGCTGCACTAGATGACCGGGTACCGGATTTCCGGTTTCCATTTCTTGTCAATTTTTATACTAAAAAAAACACTGTTTCCTGCCTCATATATGTCAAGCACAAGACTTCCCGGGTCATGGGACACTCTTTAATTGCTATACAGCACCCCCCACACACATTTCTTTGCATTTCCCCCTGCTATAGGTGTGCAGGAGCTTTCACACAATGATTCTATTGCTGGCAGTAGAACAGGTCACGGTGTCAATCAAGGGTCACAATGTGCTGCTCTACCTTTGCCCCATGGATTCCTACGTCATCCGGCCTTATCTGTTCATGTCAACACCTTAGTGTGCATTGTCTGCATTTTGCGCTGCACTGCTTTCATGGTACACCCTGGTGCGCTTCACGACACAGGCCTTGTCGATGTATGGTTCCCGTCCCATTGTACACATACTTGTCGTCTTGTGTTCTTATCAGCATACGCCCAAGAATGTTGTCAAGGGTTTTTGTATGCCGTTCTTTGCATCAGTATCGTGTTTGGGAAATTTTGGAACATGGATCAATGTCCACCCTGTTGGGGTACCGTTCTGCTGTTGGCAGTAGAATACACGGCGATGGGTTGTGTCCCATCAGTAGTGCATATTACGGGTACATCTTTGAAACTCTACCCTCATGCTACACATATTATATGCCGGTGTACTACGCCCGGGCCACCTCGCCACAAGGTCAGACTTGTTCTATTGCTGACATTAGAAGCTCCCCTCACTCTTCGATTTTCAGCTAGACACCCATGTCCTCTACCCCGCCCTCCAGTCTCATTGACCTAGACATGCGTAGTCTCCTTGACATGGAGAACCCCTATCAATCCGCTGAGGATCTATGTGGGGATGCTGTTGATGGCGGTCCGGCAGAAATCCTGGTGGACTTCTGCCTACAGCTGCGCATTAACCCCAAGACCCGCCGGCAGAATTTTTCGAACAACTTCAAGGAGGAATGGCAGCATCGGGGGCGGAAGCAGTGGTTAGGGTGGTTGATACCAACCATCTTTATGCTATGTTGTTCCCTGCTTAAGCTTAGTCATCCAGGTACTCCCTGTGCAAGCGTGCCTCAAGAGACATCAAGGGTTAGCAAACGGGTGCGTGTTGTGGCGACCTGGGTAGATATTAGTGAGTAGGAGGTTGTAGGGATGTTGTAACACAGGGGGGGGAACACTTGTTGCCTGGGTAGATCAGTTCAACAAAGCCCGATACTCCAAAAACCTGGCCGCTCGACGTGACATATCATTGTCAACAACAGTAATGGCACTTTTACCTGCTGGTAGTTTGAGGGGACATTTTGCAGGGCACCCCACACCTGAGTCCCTATATAGTGATGTGGCATAGCATGTTACAGGCCTGCATGATGCATTGTTGTCCTTTACGGCCTCGACAAAGCACCTTGTGCGTCAACACATGGGTTTTGAGCAGGTACGGTGCCCGTGGCACCTTCGCCGTAAGTAGGTTGACGTTACTCCGTGGTAGGCCTTAGCTATTAGGCATGTGTCTATCTCCGCAACCTTTGGGTTTAGCCAGACCATGTACGGTGTACTTCAGTTGGCTAACAACTATTCGGCACCAGTCTTACCGATGTTAAGCGACATCACCATGTACTACAACTACTTGAAAGTCTTGTACAGGTACTGGATGTAGCCACTCCCACTGCGCCATGTGTATGGCTCCGTTTGTCCATTGTTCGATATCTGGCATCCATATAAGTACCGTGTTGGTCACATGCACAGTGCTTTACTTCCACACATGGTGGCAGTTGAATACGAAGGGTTCCCTCAAACGCTAGAGGTAGGATGACCGTATGCATATCCTTCCCTTTCTGTTAAGGAGCGTCTTATTTTGGCTATTCACCTCTCCATACCAGATATACGTGCTCACTTGCGCTCTGCTGCTTGCGGCAGAATACTTAAAGGTAAGTTGTTAGCAGGGCCATACCGTTTTATTTTCCAATATGCCCCAGCCTTACTTCGTCTTCGTATTATGGTGCGTGATTGTTCGTGGTACCACCGTACACGAGGTACCGTTGAAGCAGCCAGGCGGTGCGTGCTGGTTTCTCTTTACTTGATTCAAAAGTTGAACCCACAGCACAAAGACGGTGGTTACAAGCGAGCTTTGCACTTAGCACTACGAATCTGGCCCCCATACCACTCTTCCCTTACTACATTTGCCTTCTTGGAGGAGAGGGGGGAGGCCCTGTTGTCTCGTTTGGCACGGGCAGTGGGCAAGGACACCGGTGTTACCAACATTGATGATTACCACAACGTTTTTGTTCTTTTACGCAACCAGCAGCAAGGTACTCGGAAGCCCCTAACAAGCCCCCACATCACCCGCGAGTCAATGCGAGATGTGACCATGCATCTTACACGGTTGCTAGCATGTAATGATGCCGGTTGTGTGCCGTTGGTAAAACAGATGGCCGCTCGGCCACAGCCGGGTGTCCAGGCTGCCAATACCCTTTAGGCTACTATGGAGTGGCCGGAGGAACCTGGTTTTCCACCTTGTTTCAACACCCAGGTTGCGGATGCAACCCGGGCTGCCAATACCCTGCAATCTACCATGGAGTGGCCGGGGGACCTTGGTTTTCTACCTTGTTTCAACACCCCGGTTGCGGATGCAACCTTCCTGTATGGTGCATACCGTTCGACAGATGTGTTGTTTTTTTGGACAGAAAAAGGTAGAAAGTTAGCCTAGCCTTGATGCACCAAGGGCACATCAACCTCACGACGTGGCTGAGGTGCCTTAGCACCCTGCGTTCCGCGAGTTCAAGTAGTGGTTCATGAGTTGATGTGCCCATTTTGGGTATGCACACCCACACTCCTTCCCCGCTAACGGGGATGCTTTGGGGGACCCGGCCACCCTGCACGCACCGGCATGGGGGGCAGTCCCTGTCCCCCCCCCCCCCAAGTTATAACCGGGCCTGTTGCGGCAGAGCATGCACCACGGAACCTCCGGGGTCCTATTGTGGATGCTGATGATACCACCAGCACTCATGCATCATCATTTGATGTATCGAGCCTGACGTTTGTTGTTGTGGACAGTGACAGCTCGGACGGAGTTCACAGTGTGACTGTCATCGATTAGCCCCAGTGTTTTACTGCCAGCAATAGAAGACCACGCCCGTGCTCCGTTCCCCCCTTGTAAATACATGGCATGCATATACGGTGCCGGTGTACTCTACTTTCGTGTGTTATGTGCATGGAGGTGTAGAGTGTTTTACTACCAACAGTAGAAGGTGTTTTGGGTAAATGTGATGTACGCCACTGTCCGTTGCGTTGTGCGACGTCACTTTCGTACAACACCAGTTCAGCATGAAGCGATTATGTGTCCCGCAAAAAGTGACAGCCTGATGTTCTACTGTTTGCACTAAAATGTGCTACGAAGTAGCAAGCAATAAAGGGATTTCCGGCTCTGAGATGTAGGTTCGTGCGTGGTTTATGAGTGTTGTGAAGCGTGTTTCAGCGACACGCTGTAAGCCTCCTTTGCGGAACAAGCACTAAGCACTGTGACATTTCTATCCTTGGAAGCAGCCCCTAGGGTTGCCGTGTGTCGATAGACATGATGCACGGAAGCCTGAATCTCATTGGTCCAGCCACGTAGGGGAGAGGCCAAATGACTGCATGAAGCAATATGGCAAAACATAATCTCAACAAGACCGAATTTGGCTGTAATTTAGGGCATTTTGGCCTTTTTTTTATTTCTTTGTGCATCTATCCATTGGACGACTTATGGTGAAATGGTTTCTGATGATGGCAGTGCTCGCGGGGGTGCGCACGATATAGGGCCGCCTGCACAGGCAGGCCCCCCCTGAGAGACTTCCACTGCCCCAACCGTTCCGTTGCCTGATGGTGCCGCGGACTTTCCCGACGACAACATTGAGGAAGTGCCCATCGCTGCAACACCAGACTCTGGCTGTGGCACAGGACACGTCCTAGATGCGGAACCACCGGGCGATGCCTATGAGGAGTACAAGGAGGAGGATGATGACGAGGAGGAGGAGAGAGACAGTGCAGGTGAAGACACAATGGATGCAACACCGCATTGGACGGACGAAGAGGCCGAACTGGCGCTAACAGAGGTCCGCAAATGGATTGCATGGCAGAGGTGCGTACTAGTGAAGCAGCTGGTGTGGCCTGGAGCACAATGCCGTGGACAGTTACGTCCGTTGAGCAGCAGACGAGTGGACAAGATGAGGGCAAGCCTGCGACTCATCGGCTTGGTGGCAGAGGTGCAGACGTACTTACTTCACCTGCAAGGTATTTGCACCTGCAGTGCAGTGCAGTGTTGTTTGCCTTTCACTGGTGATGGGATGCAGCCAGCAAGTGGCTGCTCCCAATTTTTTTTGAGACACTAAAAATATGTACTTTGTATATCCACAGACTCCACGTATTCCCCATTGCAGGTTAGCACATTTCCACCGGCGTACACGGCATCTTCAATTAGAAGACGGCACCAGTGGCACAGGGGGGGGGGGGGGGGGCAGGGTTTGATGAAGCAGACCTGCGGAAGCCCTACACACAGCCACAAGCCGTGGTGATGAAACCAGACAGCCCCACAGCTATGATGAGGATGGCAAGAGGCCTCCACCAGCGAGCCCAGCGGAGTCATGAGGAGACCACCTTCAGTGAGATCATTGGAAGTGTGGCAGACCTCTGCCGGCAAAGAGGAGGGAAGAGCCAGGAAAAGGTGACACTCGATGCAGATGAGATCTAGAGCATCATTCACGATCTGGGTTTGGAGCACAAGGACTATGAGACACGTGAAAAAACGGTATGTTCCATTGCCAACAGTAGAAAGTTTCATGGTACCTTGTGCGTTGTATGGACACCGCGGCGATGCGACCCTCGGTATTGAGCTAGAAACATGTATTACCATTCTGGTTGTCACAGCAAGAGCGGGCAGTGACGGAGTGAGGGGGAGTCGCAAACTTTGTTTGCATGATGTACGGCTACCCGGATTTGGTGCACGCAATCCAAAAATTCGACGAGTCAAGGATCGTGGGTCCTCCACCGTTCAAAGAGTCCGCTGGGGACATGTAGTACTGGTACTGCAAGGAGTTCATGGAGTGGTTGGCGGCTCCGTTCATGAAAAAGGTCACGGTGAGCATAGTTAACCCTAAATTGAAGGAATTGCGGCAGCCGCAGAGGATTTACACCCATGTATACCACCCAGACTGGCCGATTCATGACTCGCAACGTATGTCATGCACGTTCCGTGGGCAATATGTTGTCCTGTACACCGGTTTTACTGCTTGCGGTAGAATTGAGTTCCGAGTGATCTTTGCCAGCATTTCGATGTAACAGGCCTGGTGCATACAAATGCAGGTGCCTTTTACTGCTGGTAGTAGAACATTGTATCCAATCGGAACCCTATTGTCTTATTTTCGTGGGGACTGAGAGCATAGTGAAACGTCCGATGGCTACCGGTTGTGGAGTTGGGGTTTGCGTCGACGAGCAACATCACTATGGAGAGTGGAACGATTGCAAGTGAAGTCAAAGGATTTACTAAGGGCCAAGTTTTGGACTCAAGCAGCACACGAGGGGTTGAGCAAGAGTCTGCTAGCAGACATGACTGCACAGGGTACTGTGAGCACAAATGCCGCACAAGATTCGAGTGGTCCAAGTGGTGATGAACAACAAGGTGCGGACAGTGCCATATTGCAAGGACAACATGGGAACTCTCAGTGCTGCCCACTTGGTTTACATTGAGTATGCTCTTGAGGAACCGATGGACACGATCCTCGTGGTGTTGGGTGGTAAATTGGTGGCTCATGGGACCCCTTACATGTATTGAGGACAAACACAGTTTATGACTTGCCTTTTTGCCTACTTTGATGTGTCTTGGGCTGTCCATGGGGGGCCACCATCGCAAGTTTCATGCTCGCTTAGCGATTCCATGGAGGTGAGGCCAGGGCCACATGCATGCTTCCCTTGGGCAGACAACTCTTCGCCATGGCGTATGTGAATCCCCATCTGCCGAACCAGCTGCCGCAGCAGGTATTTTGCCGTGCCTTCTAGCGGTGATCTACAGAAGCGTTTTAGCATTGATCGAGCCAGGGCGATCAGTCGCTAGAATGTTGCTAGAACGTCTCTAGAACAGCTGAGTAGAACAGGGGAGATTGGGTGGCAAGGGAGGAGGCGGGAGAGGGACTTGGGGTTGGGGCTCGGCAGGGGAGCTTCGGTTGGGGGTTGTTGGACGAGCTGTGCGAGCAGCTGTTGGGTTTGCAATTGCTGTGACGAAAGCGCAGGCAGTGTTCTAGCGGCTTTTTGCGAGGCCCGTGTCGCCCGCAAGCCCGCGGCGGCCCTGAAGGGGGAGGAAGTGCATGAGGTGGGGGCGGAGGAGAAGGAGGAGGGAAAGGGACAGTAAGAGGGATTGTCGTCTGAAGAGCAGGCAGGTCTCACAGACCTCAAGTCCGAGCTCCGCCGGCTCTCGGTGACTTTGGATGTGCAACGGGCGGCACGGGCGAGGGCTCTGCAACCCCCCCCTCCACTTTTTATAGGTTCCAAGCATGAGGAACACCCAATGATATGCCAGACTCCCTTGCCAATGGTCATTTGGTGGAGCGAACAACGGATGCAACAGGCTCCCTGGGGCAAAAAAACTTTTTTCCAACGTTGTACCTAGACCACTTGGGATGCTCAAACACTTGTTTTTAGCCCGTTTTGAGCCCGTGCTGACGCTTTTTGGCCCGTGGAAAATCCCGAAATGCTTGCAAAATGGGCCTTTTTGGCGCCCAAAATGGGTCAAAAATGGGTCAAAAACATGTTTTTTCAAAAGTGATCCTTGACCTTTTGGGGTGCACAAACAAGTGAAATTGTCCATTTGCCCATTTGGAGCCCATTTTGAAGCAATTGGGCCCCTCCAAGGTCCCCAAATGTGTTGAAAATGGGCCATTTTGTGACCAAAAATGTATCAACAATGAGTCAAAAACGTGTTTTTCAAAAAATGTTGAAAGGTTGTCGAACATCCCACATCGCACATCGCACATCGCCCATGCACAATGCAAGTTAGGTCTTTGAGATTTCTCAAGCCAACACGTGCTGAGATACCCCAAAAAAGGGAAGAGGAAGGGATATATTAGACCAGCGGCTCTTGAGAATACCTTAGGGGGAGGAAAGAGAGGTGGAAACACCATGTACTTTACCTGACGCACCGCCTATTGCTAGCCATAAACTGGCATAGGAGCTGCAGGAATGTCAACTCGCACATTAGGGGGGCCCGAGTCCCACTTATGCCCTGACACCTCATGCGCCCCACGCCTCTGAACCCCCCCCCCCCCAAGGTTGTGCTCATTGTGCCCATGTTTCAGAAAGCGGTTTATGCTCTCCAAATTGCCCCACAAAATATGGCCCGGCCAAATGGCCAAATGTTTTGCAACATGGCATCCACATCGTGCTCAAGGCTCAATAAATACCATGGTGCACTAGCAATGGTGCAGTGACGGCGGAAATCATCCACCAGTGTAGCACATTTCAACGGCTTAGGGACCTGATATATACAATAGAGGGCACGTAGCAGGTCCCGCATGTTTGCTACGGCCTTGTACTTGGCCGAGCCCGGCCTAATGCCAAGGCACCTAGCAATATCATGCCTTAAAAAAAATTGACCTTTTGTAGCCCCGTGAATGCTCCAACCTGCATGCCTCCCCGAAAGGAGGACTTGCGGGTTTTGACGGAGCGAAGCAGTGAGCCCCCTAGCCTCCCGGTCAACATACTCCCCCAACAAGCGGCCCATGGCCATCGTCACATGCAAAATGCACAAGACGACTTAGGCACCCGGCAATTTCAAAAATCGCTGCATGCTGCAAACGGCAGCTTGCAAAGAAGGTGTCCCAAGGAGGAAGGCCGTGCAGTGCGCCTCACCACCCTCCATTGTCCGTGGGATATCAATACCCTCCCAAGTCTTCCTATTGGCGTTCCAAATCCCATCATTGAAGATGGAGCCCACTTGGGGGCATGTGGACCCCCCGATCACCCTCCTTGTCCATGGTTGATCCCCCCCGAGGATCCCCTTTGCCTCCTCCTTGGAGGCCCCAGTTTGGACGAGCCCCGTGTCGATGATCTTTTGAATCACCTAAACACCACATATTGGGGTGGTTCATTACGTTCTAGTCTAACCTAGCCTAGCTTCTAGCGAGCGGTGTCCGAGGCTAACTAGAACAAAACCACAATGAGCGGAAGGCACTAGGTGAGAGGAAGACCTCCCAATTGCTCCTCCACAACGTCCCAAGGGTGTCTATGGCCTTGTAATCACAATTGGCCGTGCTCACCACCCAAAGGCCCGCCTGGGGAGTGGGCCAAGCGGTCAAAATTGGCCAAGGAGATGGTGAGTTGGGTCCAATTGCCCCTGGCGACGGGGTAGGCATCCCCCCGGACGATGAAAGTCAACAGGAAGGAGCGGCGAAGGGCCATGAGATCCCGGTGGCCTTGGTCAGAACCGTGGCAACGGGGTCATCCAATTCCACGGGGGCAACAAACTCCTTCCAATGGGCTTGGAAGTCCTCCTGGTGCAAGGAGGCTTGGTGTAGGGGCCACCGGGGACGGTGCATTGGTATTCTAGCTTGCGGAGCGTGTAGAGCTCCGAGAGGGTCCTCCACGAGGACTTCGGGGCCCGCAAGTTGAGCAGCCACACACTGTACAGAAAATTGCATGTGAACTGAGTCCAACTAGCCTTCGCAACAATGTCCGCTTCCCTTGTACTGTACACCGCAATCTCGGTCTTGTGCCACGTTACCAATACCGGCCGCCTTTCGTGTCGGGATGCTGCTTGCTTCCTTGCTTTCGGTAGGAGCAGAGTGGGAGGCATTGGCAGACGGCTTGGCTGCGGCGCCGGCCTTGGAGTGTGACGCCAAAGCCGAAGGACAAGGCCAAGGCAAAGGAACCCACCGGTCGGGCCCCGGAGGATGTGGTTTATTGGATTGGAGAGGATGCGGACGATTGTGTGGTTTTCGCAAGCACCAAGCCGAGCCCCTCGGAGATGACACGTCGTGCCTTTGGAAGTGCCCCAATTGGTCACAAGGAGCATGTATTGCCGGCCTCCAAGATGGACACCTTTCTGGTTTGGAGTTTGGCAACCAATTCCGGACTTGCCTTTGCGGATCCGGTGGAGGGCATTACCACCCCATCCCATATGGCGGGGTCCGGACTCGGGCAATAGAAGGATGTTTGCCCTACGACTCCCTCATGTTGATGTAGAAGGATCGGGTGGGGGGGAGTAGGGAGGCGATGTATGCCTCAACGGCGGCCTTGCATGCCTCACCCGTAGTAAGGGCGGAAGTGGCCGTGTTCACATATTGGACGGCATTGTTGAATTGCCGCCGTGCTAGGGGCCATGATAGCGCCCACATGGCCAAGGAATGGCCCACCCGCTCATCCTTGAGGCTAGTAGCCCCACTCAAGTCCTGTAGTGCCTTGGACAATGGGGAAATATCCTCCCCGCTTGAGGAGGGAGCCCAAACAAGCGCCTTCACAGCGTTTTGGGCCATGAAAAATTCCAAAATGACTTAAAAAAGGGCCCTTTCACACCAAAATGGGTGAAAACTTGATCAAAACCGCGTGGCCCCAACGCTACATGGCCCTAGCAACCACTGCATGGGTCCCCATGGGTGCTCGTGTACCCATATTATCCCCAAATGAGCATACCGACCCATCCCAGGTGTGATAGAAGGGTTTTGGAAAGAGCCACATTTTGAAAAATTTTCACATGGCACTAAATATCCTTAACAAAACAACAACCCCTTTTGAGGGCCCATGGCCCGGGCTCCGTGGGCCCAGTGGCCACTACATGGGTCCCCATGGGTGCTTAAATACGCATATTGTCACCAAATGACCACTCAAACCGATCCCAAAGGCGAAAGAAGGGTTTCAAGAAAAACAAACTCTCGAAACTTTTTATTGGGCACCAAACGGCCTAAAAAAGAGATCTTTTGGGGCTTTAA
Organism: Eutreptiella sp. 'Long Island Sound 2002'; assembly: GCA_964036045.1. Taxonomy (NCBI): domain Eukaryota; phylum Euglenozoa; class Euglenophyceae; order Eutreptiales; family Eutreptiaceae; genus Eutreptiella; species Eutreptiella sp. 'Long Island Sound 2002'. The sequence continues at coordinate 45,772,473 of OZ038384.1, forward strand.
GGCCCATGGCTCGGGCTACATGGCCCTAGCGTCCACTCTGTGGGTCCCCATGGATTCTCAAGTACCCGTATTGTCACCAAATGACCCACCCACACACACATGGGATGGGGACCACAAGACGTACCAAGCGGCTGCAGTAGGTGCGAAGGGGCGTGAAATGCAATCCTACCATCGCGACATGATGAAGGTTCCCGATGGGAAGAGGGTGGTGTCCGTCTTTGCGGCCTTGGACGAGGACTTGTCTTCCGTTGATGGCACTGACACCGTGTTCTTGCCACATAGCCGTGAGGGTGTGCCCCGTCCATGGGACCCTATTCCCATTCCGCTGCAGCGCGGTGACTCGTTCGTCTTGTACAGTGACTTAGTCCACGCGGGCGGGTGTACACCTTTTTTCAAGCAGGAGTCATGGTGGAGACGAGTGCTTTTCTTCGGCATCGCCACTATTCCCGTCACGTACTCGTACATGGTCGGAGTTCGCGTTCCTTTTTGGGGTTTGGAGGAAAGCTGCGACGTTGATGGGCCAGAGCGCTGTACTATCTCGGGTTGTCGGAAGAACACCACGAAGCATTGCTTCAGTTGTGGGGTGCCGAGGCTCTGTGCCACTCACGAGGGGGAGCTGTGCCTGGCGTGCTCGCAGCTTATTATTGGTAGTAAGGCGACTGCGGTGGCTAGTGCTCCTCCAGCGCTGGGGTTTCCGGTCGGGGTCACTTGTTTGCTTCCCGTCCTGACGTCCACACTGTACCTTGCCTTGCACCCCGTGCCAGCACCCCCTCCCAACCCTTTTCGACCAGATGATAAGTATAATGTCAGGTGGGATGGTGCTCGGCATTGTTAATGCTGATCGCGTTGTGCGGGTCGTTGAAGCGCCCGGTGATGATGTGGAGGGCGTGACCAAGCTTCCTTGATCTCCCGAGCCCTCCCCCCAACACCCAAGTTGAAGGTGCACTTTCGGCCATCGAGGAGGGTGTTTAGGCCACCCCCACGCCACTCGCAGGCAAGGAGGCCTTCGCCGAGCAAAGCGTGGAAAGCCCGCAAGCTAGGAGGCAACCTTCCATGGCCACTCCCACAGAGGAGGACACCCGTCCCAAAGTCCTCATCCGTGGAGAGTGGTGCAAGGTGCCGGATGGCTACCCGAGAGATGCATGTGGTTCGCTGGAGCGAGACCACCTTTTCATCAATGACCTGGCCAAGCAGCTAGCAGCGGAGTTGCGCGCCGCCTATCAGCTGGACCCCAATCTTGGTGCAACGCCCAAGTCCAGGGACACAAAAGCGGACTCGATCTACAAGCGTGCATTCTGCAACTACTTGTAGCGGTTGCATGTTTTGTGGGCTACATTTTCCTCCGCCCGTTTGGTGTACCACGCTGGAGCGTATAAGCATGCCATTATATTGGCCCCATACTAGTGCCTTGGTGGCCTATAATGGTGGCACTAGCGTTGGCCACGGCCCTGTCAGGACTCTTTTTCTTGAGCGTGACTTTGTTCCCCGTGCTGGCGCACTGGATGTTGGCCACGGCCCTATTAGGACTATTTTCTTGGGCCTGATTTTGTGTCTAGTGCCGATGACACCATGTGAAACTATGGTATATTGGCCGAGTCCCAACTAATTGATGGCCACACAGAGTACGAGGTGCACTGTGGACTCGGCGTCCCATCGTTAAGGTCGCTATGGGGTGCCGTACGGAACCGGCAGCTGTACATATTGCTCATGTATTGCATTTCTTTCAATTTTTCAATTTTTTTTATATTTTACACGACTTGCCGCAAAAAAAAACACAGTTACACGCGTTGACCACAAAAAAGAAATTGCACGACTCGACGAATTTTTTGTACACGAGTTGCATTTTTCACTGCATGTAGGTATGTTGGGACCCACGGGATCAAGCAAGGTAGCAACCACCTGCCTGTGCGACATGCCCGGTAACTCCAGTAGATGGCATGATAAGTGATTATGACTATGAATATGTATGTATGTACGTTCGTATGTATGTCCCGAGCACTAATGCTGTCCAGGGTCCATCGGCCAGGGTATTGGATGGTCTGTGTGCTGGTTCAGGGAACCAGAAGGTGTGGTCAGTGCTGGTCGCCATGCACCTGCTGCTGTCCAGAGCACCGGGATTTGCTGAAACAGAAGGCGGACCTTGCGGCGCAGAAGAAGGATGTGGAGGCACAAATGCAGAGGGAACAACACATGCTCCAGGAAACCAGGGCCACGCTGCTGGATGAGCAGACAGCTGTGACTCTGGAGCGTAAGGCCCTGAGTATCAAGCTCGCAGAATTGGATGCGGCAAAGGTCTGTCCCAGTTTGACACTTGCAGCAGAGCCCTATAGTGCCCCTGTCCCCCACCTACCCCGACACATGCACCTTCCCCTGCCCTCCTATTTATTGCCTCCCGCTCTCATGGCAATGGTCGGATGAATGGAAGGGGTGAAGATATGGATGAAGGGCTAATCCACCAGGGCACAAGTGCAGGCCGGTACATACCCCTGTACACCCACAAGCATATTTCAAGTCAGATCAGAATGTCCGGTGGGCATACAAGCCAGTGGGCGGAACCTCTGGAAGACTGACGATTGTTTCTCAAAGCCACTCACCAAGAGCTTCACGAACTGTCCTGTAACTGTGGCACAGTGTGGTTTGCGTCTGGCGCTCTCCAGAGGGTGCCCTCACTCAAGTTAGGGCAGACTCGCAATCCCCAAACCCCAGAACAATTTCAGAGCAAGGGATACCTTTGCTGCAACAAAATTGTTAGGCACTACCACGCCCTCTTCAGGCTTCTACAAAAAAAACGGGAGCGAGAAACGCGCTGTCGCCCCAGGCACAGCTATACTTGCCCATGGCGGCGCAGCGCACACTGATAGCGTGTCCATTGCATGTCGCAGTCGCCATTGAGGGACTCTAGGGGCCTGGCCAGCCACTGCTCTGCGCATGACCTGATGGGGTCGCTGGTCCTTGCAATGGGGTTTTTCATCAACCTGTACTGCTACGAATTTCGGAGAGGGGGTTAGGGTAGGGCAGTGCTGGTGGTGGAGTTTGGGGTGCAGGGGGGTAGCAGGGTGGGGGGCTTCTCTGCATAGCCTGTGCTGGTGGTGATGCAGGTGTTGGTGGGAGTGTCAAAATGGGTGGGTGGAGGCGAACCCAACTGTGAGCGGGGGTTTTCCGCGTCGCTTGCTCACAGAGAGCTGCGGGACAACTTGCGAGGCGTGTGGACCTCGTATCCTCCCTTGGCCCAACAATACTGCACCAGGCTCAAATAATTCTTGGCCTAAAAGGTAGCAGGCAGTGGGAGCCCCTTGCTGCACACCAAGCTGCTTCATTCCCACCAAAACTGCCATGCACCCCGAACCCCGCAATGTAGGGGTATTACGCACTACTCACCTCTCATAGAGCCTAAGCTCCCCTACACCCAACACCATGCCCACAGCTAGTACTCGCGGAGAGGACAACGGCGGCTAGAATACGGGTAACATCAACCTTGGCCACCTGTGGACGCAGCCTACTACCGGGTGATTCACGAACGTTTCTAGCCAAGGTGTCGCATCCTTACCACTCAGAGCGGGTACCCGCGTACCACCGATGGTGCACCAAGATTGCGAGGACACATCATTGCACCGCATACGGAACCGTTGAAGGTCCCACGACCTCCATGATTCCAGCCATTTGCTGTACACCGTTGCAATTCCCACAAGCCGCTGTGGAAAGGTGGTTATGGCCTTGATTTGCGTTATGTACAACCGAGACACAAGCAACATATGTAACGGCGCGCGCTGCAAGGCCACTTGGAGATCACTTGGAAGACCATGGAAGGAGTTCCATAGGGGCAACTACTGGACCCGACCGGCGAGTGGGTGGAACGGTGTGTCTCCCCGTAGAAAGTAGTACACCGCTCGCCGCCGATCCTGTGGTGGGAGTCGCATGATCCCGGTTACACGTGGTTCCCCTGGGCATAGCCACCCACCCCCAGCAAGATCATGTCGTCCAGGAAGAGGCGCGCTTCGGCCGGACCTCTGCACGTCGTGCCTCGCACGACGGTAAAGAAACACCGTAGGTCCCTAGGGACCACTTCGGCGAGCAATGAGACATCAGACTCCATTCTTTTTCCAAGAGATGAAATCCCTGTCCTTGCTCAGTCCTTGCCCAGTCCTTGCTCAGCCAGGGGTAGGTGCCCTCTTAACTCTTCCACCCCCGCAAACCACACCTCCGCCACCTCCGGGCTCCTCTCACACGGTGACTGCATGTGAGCGGCGTCCTCCTCTGCTCCCCCACAAAAGATGCAAGGCTGTGGGGGATGCACGTGACGGGGAAGCTTCTGCCGCCAGTGCCGTATGGCTTGCATGGTGGGAAGCCGTCCGTCCTTTGCATGTAGCATGTCCATGTGTGTCGGGCCATAGCGCACAGAGCTAAGGGGGACGACCCCACTTGCTTTTGCGCAACGGGGTGTGGGCTCTCGTACGCGTCCCTAAATAGTCCCAAGCCGCCTCACGAACCACTTGGAGGGCAATCTTGGACGGCACATCCGGCACCAACGTGCCCTCGTCATCCGGCACGAGAAGCATGGTGTGGTCTTTGGGAAGTGCAAGATGGACGGGCGGGGCTTTATCGTATGCTGCGGTGAAATCTTGTTCCTCAAGCAGGGCCGCCGCAAAGTGGGGGTTGCAACACACTACACATTTGTGCGCTCAGCCACCCTCCCTGGCAGCTTCTCTAGCCCCTCCACAACCCAATTCAAGGCCAATTGATTGACAAAGTCGGACATGGGCCCCTTCATGCCGCGGTACATGGCTTCTTGCGCCTTGCGAAGTTGTGCATTGATTATGGATGTGTCCACCGCATGCACAAAGAGCCCCGTAGAGGGTGTGTGCAGCAGAAACACTACAACCCCCTAGATCTCTGCCTCAGGGAGTGTTGCATGGATTGCCCCTATCCAAGTGGGGGTACCTTGTCGTGCCACCGCCACGGGATGTGTTCGACAACATGCCTCCTCCTGCCACCGGCACCCATTCGTACTTGTGCGGCTCTAGCCATGCCACATCAGACCGAGGGCTGACCTGCAGTCGATTGCAGACACAACCTCTTTCTAGGCTGATAGACATCGTGGCGCATCCAAGGTACATGATGCGTGCAAATTGATCCAACGGCCGCCAGTGCCGTGGTGTACTCCACACCCCACATTGCCATAGCCCCTAGCGGCTGATATATTACAACCGTTCCTCGCTGCACTGCTCCGCCATATCGCAGTGAGGCATCCACCAAATGTCGGACATGCGGTGTATTGTCCATCCGCACCACTTCCGGGACAGAATCTGTGTCCGCGTCCGGCGCTGGCCCTTGGATACCAGAAAAATATGCCCTCCTCCGCCGTAACCCCATGCGTCCGCGCATGCCCAACCGAATGCATCAGCATCCTGTACCACCCACAGAGGCAGAGGATCCATCCCATCCCCGGCATGTGTGGTCGACAAAGGCACCGATCAGGGGTCGTCGTGCTGACGATGTGCATCAAAGACATTTCGCAGCAGAAACATGAGGGCCGCGGGGGGAGCAATGGGCATGCTCTCTCTTGGACACTACGGTGTTCAATGCGCCTCCCACAACGAAGTATCCGCCCACAACAAATACTTCCCTTGCATCCAACATGCGCGTCCGCTTTGTGGCTTTCTTGCGGCGCGCAAGGTGGAGCAGCCGATGGTCCAGCGTGTTGGTCATTGGGCAGTGAAACACGCTCTTCACACCCTAGAGCCACACGTGGTCTAGGTGTGAGGGACCAACCATTGCAATCGGGAAGTCGATGTGGCCATCCCAAAGCCACGCAGACTACGTACCAAGGGACTGGCATGGAAGACCAACATGAAGGAGGCCATGTACAAAGTTCGTCACGGCTCTTTCCACGTTCAATATTCTTGGCCCAGACAAAACACAAACATCTTGGCTTTTGTGAATAAAGGATTGTGTCATCATTGTTTGCCCAACTCATGGAAGTTGCGGCACGTGGGCATGCCCACACGCAAACAATGATGACTTTATCAGCAGGCCAGTTCTTTGTCGCCCCAGTGCTTGTAGGATGATATCAATCCATGTGGTCCCCGGGTGAAACGCGAAGGCCAATGAGGGTACCACAATTTGGCCACATACTCCATACCGTCTGTGCATATTGCCCAACATGGCCCTTACCTCCTCACGGACCACTACGGAGCGATGGTGCGTGAGCGCTGCTACCATTACTCTCACTAAGTAACCACACAAATCCTCCACCTCCGGCAGACGGAGCCCCTTGCCGGACCATATTGCCACATTGGAAATGTCCCGCGGCGGGCTCTCAAAGTGCATGGCCGCACCTTTCATGGCAACGTTCAGCTGGACCACTTCAATGGTGGCATGTGAAAGGCACCATACCGCATATGGCACAATTCCACCAAGTGTAGCGGATAGGACCTCAGGAGGCCCCAACGCTGGTCCCAGTGTGTTGCGGCACCAGCGCGGGATGGCCTTGCAACTGCAATACGCTTGTCCTTCATGGATGCTGACCCCTTGAGGTCGAGCCAAAGGACTAGGTAAGGCACGATAGCCTCGGCGCCCAAGGGCACCGATGTGGAGACCTCATTGAGCGGGTTCAAGCACACAATGGCCAACAATAATCTTCGTCCTGGTGGTATAAGCCCACTTACGGACGTTCGGGGACATACCCATGTCACCCAGGTACCTCACAATCGCTTCCGCATTCTCTAAAAACTGTACTATTGTGTGCGCCACCAGTAGCATATCACAGTTTGCCCGTACCAGGGGCGGCAAAGAATGCCGATCATCGTCAGGTGGGTTTGGTCCCAAATTGCGCACCAACAGTTCCACAAGCAGCATTTGCAGCATTGTGCATCTTGCAATGTCTTGCAGGAGGCCTCTATGAAGGCGGATCCTTGGGTGAGGCGGTGTGCAGTGACCATGCGCAAAGTGGAGCCACATTTGAGGGTATGGCGTGGCCATATGAGCTCCTCTAGCACTCCCACGAGTGGCAAGAGAGGGGCGATCAGTCAATGAGGGGCAGTGTCATGAGCGTTGGATATAGGCCTTGGTTATAGGCCAAGATATGGTTTTTTGCCGCTCCATGGTGAACCCCCCGCGGCGCCACACAGACGGGTGCCACGGCTGTGGAGTTAGGCATCGCCGCAAATTGCCACTCCGCCGCCATCCCCTTCAGAGCCAGTACTACTGTGAATTGTCTTATGAGGACTTCTTTGCTGCGGTGCTACCCCCCTAGGAGTTTTGCTTGCTTGTTGCATTGTTGCTACCAGGGATCTTCAATAGAAGGGGTCCGAGTTTTTGGTGGGGGTGGGGGGGGGGTTGGGCTATCTGTCACTCAGTGACAGATGGAGAGTGACAGATATACAGTGACAGATGTTGCCCCTTCTTTTGTTGTAGTCTGTCACCATGCCTGTCAAGGGTGCCTGGGAACTGCGCTGCACCGGACCAGTTTGGGCACTCACCTCAGTGCCCTACAGTGAGCGCATGCACCTCCAAGAGAGCCCGCGAAAAGAAGAAGTTGATGAAGAAGAGGGCAATTGAGGCTGCCACTGCTGCCACTGCTGTTGCATTGATTGCTGCTGCTTTTAGCTGTACCGGGCTAGTTGCCTAGGCACATGCTCACGCTCTGCAAGCTGTCGCCGCCGCCGACACGCAGGACAGCGTTGCTGCTGCTACTGAACCAGACCATTCTGTCCCTGCATCCCCTGCAACTCCCAGTGCTGCAGCTGCTCTGCCCTTGACACCGCAGAAGCAGCCCACCTTGTTCGACATGTTTGCCATACCGCCATCGAGTTTATCACCACTTGTTGAGCAATTGCGCACTGTGACATCTCACACCTCGCGTGCAATAAGCGTGCTGAAACGCATCGTCACTTCTTTGCGAAATAGGATGAGCTGGGGGAACATACGAATGCATCTCATTGGTTCTGAGGACATTAATGCCAGTGAGTATGCATATGAGCAGGTTGCGCATGCATTGGTGCAACTAGCAGGAAGTGCAAAAAGCACAAGGAGCGCAAGACCCCACAGCGCAAGGCTGGCGCCAAAAGGGCAAAGGTTTTGGAGGAAGGGGGGAGGGATGAGTTGGGTGAATGCACCGATTTCAGTGACTTCAGTGCAGGTTCGAGCTCCTCAGCATCGTCTTTTAGCTGCATTTCTAGCTGCAGCAGTGGCTGTAGGAGCAATAGTAGGGAGTAACATAGTCAACACTATAACAAGAAAGCCACGTCAACGCTTCGAGCAATTGTGACTTGTCCGGCGGTGCCCATCTCTGCGTATTTGCTTCGTGAGTTCCATGTGTCACTCGTCACTCGTCACTCGGGGGGGGGCTTGGGGGGGGGGGGGGGGGCGTAATCAAGATCCTTGGTTGCTACTATGCTATGCCTTGCCCCTTACCCCCGGCCAATCAACGGGCTGGCATTCGTCGCCGCTGCTAACGCGGCTAATGCTTTGCCCTTGCGAATGCCAGCAAAGCTTGGTTGGCCGGTATCCCCGGTCCTCCGTGTCCTTCGTCATGTTGTGGGCCACATGACGCAGCCGTGGGGCCCACGGGATCAAGCCGGGTAGGGACCACTTGCTTGTACGAGATGCCCGGTAACTCCAATACACTACATGATAGATGTGACTGTTAATGAGGCTATGACTAATGTATGATGTACGTATGCATCTATCTATGTGTATAACAAGACATGAGAATGCTCATGACCCCCCATTGTTGCATCAAGCTTCGGCACAAGACGAGGTACAAGAATGTGGGGTTGTCGACCCCACCTGCACGTGCTAAACAGAGTCGAAGGTAGCCAACTAGACATCACACAATGGGGACACCTTTTGGCACTCCTCAACCTCCCGCAAGAAATGACCGGGGACAACGGTGCGGTTCCACACCTTCAACCCCTTTCCGCCTTTGACAGCCCAATTGGCCACCTTTCCAGATCTTTGCACCTAGATAGAGATCACGGACCGCGTTGACAACTTCTCCCGTTGCTCAAGGATGAGGCATCCAAGGGTCCTCGACATAGCCTAGCGCGCATGCATGAGCTCTACCTCTTTGTTCTCACACCGCCAAAGGCCATTTTGAGCCAGTTCTACATCTTGTGCCCATGGATGCTTTGTGAGGCACAATATGGCATCATTGTGTAAACTCGCTGTACACAACGAGTTAATCAAATGCCCCGTTCAAGGATGTGCCGATGGGGTGTACAGATACAACATGGAGCAGCACATGAAGGTGGGTGAAGACCACTCGAAATTTGAAGTCCCTCCCCGAGAGCAAGGAATGCGGCGGCGCTCCCCAGCTGACCAACGCGCTTTTGAAGGTAGGCAGAACCGCCAACAATGTAACCCAAAAGGTAGCACGTGTTGCTAAAAGATAGAATGACGCGAAAACTATTTAAAGACTCTACGGTGATTGGAAATTGCAAAAGGAGGCATTAGCCGAAGTTAATGAGGCCCAAGAGCATGTAGGGCAGCAACGTGCGTTGCGCGTAGGCGATCAAGATGCCGAGTAAGCTCTAGCAACCCAAGACGTAGCCGATATCGCTTATGATCCACCTAGTGGATGAGACCCCTCAGATTCTGATGAAGAAAAATCAGATAGTAGTTCGGGTGCCTGTGATGCGTCAGCCTCCAACTCCTCCAACTCAGGCTCCATTACATTTTCATCGTCTAGCTCCTCATCCAGCTCTAGTGCTGCCGGCATAAAGGATGGTACGTCAAAGAAAAAGTGCAAAGAAAAAGTGCACCACAAACAAGGCCTACTCGCCTAAATGTAAGCCTTCCATTGAAGATACAGCTCGAAAGAACACATTGTGCATGTAACTACGAAGGGACTCCCACCAAACTCTTGTGAGCTAAATTGGATCTCCATTGTATAAAGCGGCTTGGATCACCATTGTGTGAATCGGATTGGATCTCCATTGTGTCAACCGCCTTTGGGCCTCCACTGTGTGGACCAACTTTGGATCTCCATTGTCTCCATGGGCTTTGGATATCCACTGTGTGAACCGGCTTGGCAGCTCCATTGTGTTAAACGGCTTTGGATCTCCATTTTGTGAACCCGCTCTGGATCTTAATTTTGTGAACCGGCTTTGGATCTCCATTGTGTGAACCCGCTTTGGATCTCTATTATGCCATCCGGCTAGGGTCTCCCAAGGGGGGGGGTGGAAAAAAATTGCGCGCATGGAAAAAATTGCGTACCCCCCCCCCCACCCTCCGGGGGTTGCTTGCGCTAAAAAAGCCGTCGCGCCATAATTGTACCATTTGGATAATTTTTTACCCAGGACCCGTTCTTGTTACAGAAATGGAATTCTTCGCACCAAATTTCCCTTTGCACATGGCATGTACTGAATTGTTTGAACACATTGATCATTTCAAATTTCCGCTTTTGGTAGAGGTTATTTGTGAGGGTGCTGTTTTTTTTTCCCTTCTAGGGACCAACTTTCTTCTAGGGTACAAGGATTGATTTCTTTGCATCAAACTAGTGAACGTGTTTGCATTTCCCTCTGGCATATGGCATATAAAGAATTGTTTGAACCTATTGATGCATCAATTTCCATATGGTGCTTCGTCATTTGGATTAGAGGAGAGGTCAAGTGTAAATGTGTTGTTGCTTTGCATTCTAGACATGTCATCCTCTTCTCTTTCTTCTCCGCTGAACATTGCATGGGTGAACCGCACCGTGGACAGGTGGAATTGTAATTGTGGGGAGCGGCTATCGGTTTTGGCCCGTCCGGACACACAGCAATTTGCTGCTCATTGTCAGGATCGGAAACACCGGGCTGGTACAGCCCCCTCGTTGAAGCCCAAACGCCAATTGGCTGTTACACAGTTTTTCTCTGCCGCCCCCCCACGGGTGGCGGAGGAGGTGCCCCCTCCGATAGAGGGCGATGGGGAAGATGAGGTTGCAGCAAATGACCCAGAGACACAAGGTGCCGCTCCTCCCCCAACCATCAATGACAAGTGCATGGGAGCCTTGCCCTTGGGTATTCCCAATGCCAATGCCTTGCGCGGCAAATACCCCGTGATGCGGCATGCATATGAGAAAGTCCACTGGAGGTACGTGGATGGCATGGGGATTGTGTCATTGGACCCCCCATGTACTGGAAAGGCACGCTTTGGTGATTCTAGCAAGAAATTGCCTTGCAGCCCGTGCTATGAGGTGCCACGCAATAAAACACTATGCAAATGGATGCGTGAGGAACACAACACTGATTCTAGCATAGAACATTTCAAACTGGGACCGCCTTGAAGAGCACTGCCTGGGTCGTTGTTGTGTTGGAGGGCTTGTTGTTGGGAGGACACTCCCGCTGCTGCAGCTGGCACTGGATTTGTGTCACAATAGAAACACTAGACGTAATGTTGGGCATGTACGGGCTGCCCGGGGATCTAGTCGTCCACCAAGATGGTTGTTGGTCCTGCAGAAGCAAGTTTTCTCACTGTATAACATTGTACGAGTGCTGACATACCCCCGTGCCGAGAGAGCCACTGGAGCCTCATATCGCGGTACAATGACCCAGTCCATCTGCCGTAAGCTGGCAATGGCAGGGGAATGCACTATCAATGCGTGGCCTAAGTATGGGGCTCCCTTTCGCAAGGGGCGTTACCGGCCAGTGTGGTCAAGACCGCGTTACACGCAATAGCGCAATTCCTCCAGATCAGGCAGAGCTCGGCGGTACTGCCAATTCCCAGACAGCAATGGTATTTTCGATTGGGTTTCTTAGAGCCACACCAACGGACCAAACGGAAGAGAGCCTGCCAACTGGTGGCGTAAGGGTGCGAGAGGGTTGCAATAGAGGGGGAGAGGGTTGGGAGATGGAGGGTGCGAGTGGGGAGAGGGTGGGAGATGGTTGGGACAGGGTTGGGGCAGGGCGGGAGAGGGTAGAGACAGGGTTGGGGGGGGGATGGGCGAGGGTTGGACATGAGTTGGGAGTAGGTTGGGACAACATACCCCCCTTCCCTCTCGGGATGTACGGCGGCTCTACGCTTCCCAAGCGGCCCTGTGGCGGGGGGCGCCAGCTTCGGGCATGGCGGCGGTGGAAATTTTCACACGGTGTTTGAACACGACATATCAGTACTTCAGGGCGAATTCGTAGTGCTGGCACACGTTCTCAAAGACACACCACACGATGTTCCCCTGCAGTTTTCCTTGTCAGCATTCGGACTTAAGGATAAATGTCCCCGAAAAAGTGTTACAGGGGCCGGCGTCGGCATGGTCTGCAAGGGTGGACAGTGTGTGGCCCCCCCTAGTATATACTACAGACTGCTCCAGGGATACGCCAGTGTTATGGACACACACAACACACTCGTCTCATTCCGAACTTGAGAAGCTATTAAAGTTTGTCAGTGAGCGCATGCTTGAGTGTGGCTCAGCCGTGGAGCAACCTTGGTCACCAGAGGGTGCACCGGGCTCGCCGGACGGATTGGCAGGCTCGCTAGTCAGCTTGGGAAGGGACACAGATGGTTCATGCGAATACACCCGCCTCGCAAATGGGGGGGGGGGGGGGCACACCTCAGAGAGAGTTGCAAGTGTGGGACACGCCTAATACGCTACTGTTGAGCCCACTCCCTTGGATAGTGCGGAGGTGGAAAGGATCATTAGACGGTCGCAGGCGGAAGTTGGGACGGGGGACGAGCCGGTTACGGCAGAAGTGAGCCCCCTCCTGTACACCCCCTTGAGCAGTGCAGAGGTGCAGCGCATGCTAAAGAGAGCACGAAAGCAGCCAAGAACGGCCCGCCAACTCTTCCAGTACGCGGGGCGGCGTTAGCAGGGGCGGCAAGGCAGCCGCCACACAGGTGACAGATATGGACTTGTGAGTTCTCAACACCCATCCCCTCCACCTGCGGTGCAATTATGTCAAGTCTGAACCATTCTTGCACCAAATAGCACCAGAGGCATGGAAGGTCTAGTGGTATGCGCCTTGGGTGGCGCTCGTCGTCGTCGGGGGATCGAGCCCCGGTTCGTATGTCCGTCCAGGGGCCCGTTGGTGAGGTCCCCGCCACCGCCCCTCTTCAGCATCCCCCTCCACCGCCGGTACCGCCGATCGATGGGTGGCGTGTCTGGTCCTCGTAGTTTTTACTTTTGTTGTTGCCCAGTCTAGACCATAGAGCACATAGGACAACAGGGCACCAAGCACATCACACCTGCAGCGGTGCCCCCCGTCTCCGGTACCGCCGGCCGACGGGAGCCGCATCTCCTCCTCGTATTCCCTTTGGGGGATTCGAACGGGCGTCTTCAGGGCAGCAAGCGGCTGCACAGCCACTATAGCGCACGGCCAAAAGCCAGTACTATGAGCCGCTGGCCCTCAGTAGGCCAATGTCTTAATATGGCCATGAGTTCAGCAGAGGCAAGCAGGTCACATAGAACCAGGCGCCACCAGGCGCCACCCCCCCCCCTCCTTTCTCCCCCTCCCAGCACATGAGCTCTAGCGGCACCCGTTGGTTTCTCACCCCCCACGTCCGCCAGCAGCACACCGGACTCGCTCAGCGGGGCCTCGGAGCAGGGAAGCACGGGAGCACGGACCAAGGATGCGGGACGCGGTAGGACCACAAGCCCCGGTCCCTCTTGTTGCATGTTGTGTGTCATCTCAACCCAGTTCTTGAAGCCCGGCGACAGGGCAATTGAACAATAGGACTCATGGTTTGGTCGCATCATTATTGAACCTCGCATTTTGAGCATAATTTGAAAGAATTGGGCGTCAAACACACACACACACACACACACACAAACAAAGACACTTTGTGAGGGAAGCAAGAACCAATCCAATGCTAACGCACACACACACACACACACACACAAACATCCCTCGGAAGATCTTCCTTTATACCCCTCTTACTTTGTGCCTCCGCCACCCATTATGTACACACACACGCACACACACGCACACACACCCACAACGGTTAAGGTTTGGGAGGGTATGTCCTCTTTCGGCGCCGGACGGCCAAGCGCACACCAACAGAAAGACGCCGGAGGTATATTTGTGTGTGTTTGTGTGTGTTTGTGTGTGCATGTGTGTGTGTGTGTGTGTGTTAATCGTGGCTAGGCTGTAGGTTGTAGATTGCCCCAAAACAGGTAATGGGGCTAGTTCACAATTTGCTTGGCTGCTATCGCGGCGTTTGGGGCTGTGGTGTGTGGGGTTGTGGGGTGTGGGGCTGTGGTATCTAGGTGTGTTGTGTATGGGGTAGTGGTGTGTGGATGTGTTGTTTTTTACGGCTTTGGTGTGTGTGGCTGTGTTTTGTGGGGATGTGGTGTACGGGGATGTGGTCCCTAGGACTTTGGGGTGTGGTGTTGTGGTTTACCTACACAAAAATGGGTGTAAAGCGCTACAGGGGGGGGGGGGTGAATTGTTCGACGATTTTTTTCATTTTTTGCGTTCAATTTTTAGGGCTAATTTTTGGACTCTTTAAATTTTACATTTTAAACCAAATAATTGAAACGAAGCTCCGCAAGTTTTAAGCTCAGTACATCACAGTACAGTACATTACAATACAGCACAGTAGAATGCAACACAATAGAACACAGTAAAGGAAAGCAGTACCACACAGCACACGGCACACCACACACATTAGTACAACACAGCTCAGTACAGCACAACACAGTATAGTAGAGTACGGTACATTACAGTACATTACATTATAGCATAGTAAGTATGTACGTACACTATAGTACATCAAAGGACAACAGACCACAACAGAGTACAATACATTACGGTGCACTAAGTACAGTACAACACATTATAGTCTAGTACAGTACATCGACACAGTAAAGTACAGCAGTAAAGCACATGCACAATACCACACACCGCATTATAGTACAGTGCGGTGCGGTACAGTGCATTACAGTACACAACAATACAGTAAAGTACAATCCAGTGCGTACGCACCTAAAGTATAGTGCAGCAAAGGGCAGAGGACCTCAACACAGTGGGCTGTAGCAAAGTGCAGTGCAGTATAGTACAACACAATATAGTACAGTACAGTAAAGTACAGTACAATACAATATATCTGCAAAAAAAAAACCAATGAAAATTTAAGCTGGCTTAAAATATCTGGTTTACAATTTAATTAGTGCATTTACCTTTAAATGTTAAAGCCGAAGCTGACGCCGCGATTGAATTTTAAACGAAAAAAAACGACGCAATCATTACAATTTAAACAAACAGAATCCAGATAAGCACACTCAAAAACAGTCAAGAAGGGTTCCTACCCTCTCCGGGAGTGAACCCAAGGTGTGGTTGTGTCAACGGAGCCCCTGGATGACTTCTGCTGGTTGACTACCCTGGGGGGGGGGGGGGGGCTTTACATACCACAGGGTGGACCCCAACAACCCCAACTGCACACACCACAACCCCCCCTCCCCCAGCACCACCAGAGCCCTAGAAACCACACCCCAACACACCACAGCCCTAGAAACCACAGCCCAATACATCACAATGGCACAGACCACAACGCCACACACCACACAACGCACCCCTAGAAACCACACCATCACACCCTACACCCCCACACACCACGACCCCACACACCCCAATACCAGGGGCAATCTACGACCCACAACCTAAACACAAGAAACACACAGCACACCACACACACACACACACACACACACACACAAAGAAACATACCCCCAACTTTTTTCTGTTGTTTCTTCGTCGTTGCATTTGGTTTAGCCTCCACCTGCAGCAAAAAGGGGGCATACCCTCCCAGACCTTAAGTGTTGTGTCTGTGTGCGTGTGCATGTCTGTGTACATCAGGGGCTGGGTGGTACTACTACAGTGGCCCTAGGGATCTTTTAGCAGCTGAAAATGGTAAGGAGGAGCCCACCCCCCCCAACCCTCCCCCCCCCGGTGCAACAAAACGTTTCCTCTATTTCGGGGCCATTTTAGGTCTATAGAGCCCACTATGGGCGATGTAATGACGTCGCTAAGGCGATACAAAAGGGGGTGGTCACCCCTAGTGGCGGGAGTTCACCGGGCACCAAACTTGTTGCTCAATAAAGCTGCACGCAGTCGTGAATTCGGTGCAAAACCTATGAAAAAATGCGTAGACCCATGTCCAGGGTCTTGTACCCCTCGCGATGAATATTGGCGGGGTGTACACCCTTCCAATATTCATCGCGTGCGCCTATACCCCCTTTTGGAGGGCCGTATACCCGTCGCACCTAATATTGGAGGGGTGTACACTCTCGTAATGTTCATCGCGTGCGCCTATACCCCTTGTCGAGAGGTGTATGCCCCCCGCGATTCCCAGCACATCTTTTTTGTTTAAAATTTAGTTGAAAATCTTGTTTTCTTTAAATTTTGATCAATTTTTCGGATTTTAACGGAGGAAATTTTGAACGACACGAGCCGAATCTCAATGCAACACGAGAGGGCCAGTTACTGAAAGGTTCGGAGCCCATAAAGTGGCTAAAACGGATGTCTCTTCATCCCTGCACACGCTCATCCGAATTACCCTCGAATCAGCGGGTGTGTGACCCCTTTTACCGTTGTTGGGATGGGGCTCGCGCGCCTAAATGCATCCCTACATTCAGTAAACGGGACAGGCCGTCGCCAATCAGTGGTGGCCACTTGAAGTGGGCGCGATCACTGTTAATAGGCCCACAAGTGCACGGGCCAAATAAGGCCACTAGTGGGGGGGGGATAGTCATGGGCGGTCACGGACTTCACCGCCTCCACTTGCTTGGTGCAAAAAAGGGAGGGGAAGCCAACCTTGCTGGCCTCCACCCATCGGGCCTTGGCCAAGGGCGATGAAGCCATGCACTCACCAAGGAGTTCGGAGACCAACGGGTGTCGCGAACTCTTGGCTCCACTGAAATGCACAAGTGTCATACTAATCTCGAAAGTGGTGTCCCGGCTGAAAGGCACAACAGAAAAGTGGGTGTGGAGTGGGGTTGGAGGTGGGCCCAAAGAAAGGGACTAGGGGTTGAAAACCCAACCCCTGGGCAATGTAACATCTCCACAAACGCATTCTCCAACATTGTACCACAAAAAAAAACCACGGGACCCTAGCATCCGCATGCAACTAGCATTGCAAAGGTTTAGATTTTGGACATTTTTTGTGAAACATGTTAAAATTTGTCATGTAGACTTTAATGACCTTCAAACATTGAAATTGAAATTTTAACATATTGGATTTAAGATGGGTCTCTAGGGTGTATATAGGCGATAGCGCCCTACCCCTATGCGCTGTGATGTGAGTGCGCCTGCTGCCATTGTGCATACTCTCATATACTATAATACGAGGGTCTACAGGGCCGATGCTAGCCATCCCGCGGCATGAGAGGCACAACGCGTGAATTTCGCTGGCCGGGACTCGGATTGAAGGATGCCGTGGCTTGGTTATCAATCCCCTGTAGAGGTACCCACCAAAGGTTTGCCCCGGGCAGTGGTACGGTGGTAACCAGGTTCACCTCGTCTGGCCCACATACAATGCCCTGGCGCCTACCCTTGACCCTTACCTGCACTGATTGACCGGCTCTCATGGTTGTGCCATCTCC
Source organism: Eutreptiella sp. 'Long Island Sound 2002' (assembly GCA_964036045.1). Lineage (NCBI taxonomy): Eukaryota > Euglenozoa > Euglenophyceae > Eutreptiales > Eutreptiaceae > Eutreptiella > Eutreptiella sp. 'Long Island Sound 2002'. The sequence goes on from OZ038384.1 coordinate 45,789,985, forward strand.
GCTGCAGCGGTGTTCAGGCCACAGGTTCGGCGCCCAGTGACGACGTGGCATGCCTACTTGTAGCATTGGCCGTTGCCTCACACCCTGGACCTCTCATACAGATGTTGTGTACAATGGGCCTCCAGAGCCAGCGCTTGTCTTGCCGCCTTGCCCGCCATGCTTCGTAGCGCGACCGCCACCCGCCCTGCCATTTGCGCTGGCCATAACCGGCATGTACAGGACTCGGACATCCGCCAACCTGAGCCCTTTGTTAGACCGGACCACTATATTGGATAGGTCTTTGGGCACGTTTTCAAACTGCAAGGCCGCGGTTTTGATGGCAGCATTCAACGGCACGATCTCGGCCGCGGCGTCCGACAGGTAGAACGCCGCATACCGCACAATGCCACCAACGAATGTTGCCATCATCACATGGGGCACCGACGCCGGCCCAAGCGTGTTCTTGCACCAACCTAGGAGAGCTTCACAGTTGGGCACAACACCTCATCATTGCCTACACTGCCAAGTTTGTGACACTCCGTGCCTTCTGCCCGCGCCTTCGCCTTACACCACCGTCTGCACACACCGCCATCGTCTCCCGCCTGGCTGCTTGTTGCCGCGTACGCCCTCCACCCGTGCACCTTTGACACTGTACTCGCCACCGCCACCGCCTCGGTGCCGTGTAACCGGACATGTGTGCAAAGGTCAAGCGGTTAGCGTATGTACATGCCCTCAGGCAGGGTCCCTCTAGTTTTCTTGTGGAACCAAGGGATGCCCCAGTACCCCCTTTGAGTTGTTCCTCCATGAGTTGTTTTAGGGGTCACGGGACACCCCATTACTCCCCCTAATTTGCTCTCGGGGCCCGTGGGCGGCCCCCATACCTCCCTGGGTTGGTCGTGGGGACGGGACGTCTTTATACCCGCACATATTTTCTCCTCGGGCCCATGGGCGGCCGGGATACCTCCTTGGGTTGGTTTTGAGGTCAGGGGGCACCCCTATATCCCCACAGATTTTCTCCTGGAGCCCGTGGGCGGCCCCGATACCTTCTGGGTTGGTCCTCAGGTCAGGGAATATCCCTATACCCCGATGAAGTTTCTCCCGGGGCCCGTGGGCAGCCCCAATACCTCCTTGAGTTCTTCCTGGGGTCAAGGGGCAAGCCCATAGCATACCCGTACCCCCAAACCCCACACCCTTCCAAGCCCATAAATCGTGCATCGAGTTCACCCGGCAACCTTCGCCACTTGTCACGTACCATCGGCATGCACCACCCCTTCGCACCCCATGTGGCTATCCACACTGCTGCGACTCCACACAAAGTCCAATTCATCCAGTTGCCCTCCAGAGCTCTTTGTCGACACCAGCAGTGCCTGGGCGAGGACGTTTGCCCACCTAAGCAACCCCCCGGAGTAACATGAGGGCAAACCGACCGTGACTGCCGTAGCTAGGCAGGCTACCAGTATAGACCACGGTGCCATGGGAACACCCCACAAGGCTTTGGGCCTTATTACCCTGGCCGGTATGATCCATGACACCTCACTATTGTAGTCGGCAACCTGGGGCACGCGGGCGTAGCTATATTTTGACCGAGCGGTGCATGCGTGGGCGGTAATGCACGCTATCAGGCCGGCATGACCTGCCACGCCGCGATGGACGTCACATCGCACCCGCTGCATGCATATGCTTGGACGAGGCCATGTCCATAACACCATCTCTGCTGCTTCAACAACCCTTCGGACAGTGCCCAGTATGCGCTTCACTCTGGCCATACTGCTTTGCACACGTGAAGTTCTCAACCTTCGCACACAGCAACCGCACAACCGCCTCATCCCCTTGGCACGTGATGCGCATGTGGCCCGTGTCTTCCTCGCCCCCCCCCCCCATAGAAGATGTAGGGCAGTTCGGGAATCGCTTTGCGGGTGACTTTCTGCCGCCATCGTCACATGACTTGCATGGTGGGGAGACAACCGTCTCTCGCACGTAGCATGTCCATGTGCAAGGCCATGATGCACCGTTCTCAGGGGTACAATCGCGCAGGCACGAGCCAACGGCGTGTGGGCCCTAGCGCGTGCTGCCATCGATTCCCACGCCGCCTCGCTGACCAGGTGGAGGACACACATGGAAGGCACGTGACGCTCTAGCACCTCATTCTCATCAAGCACCAAGAGGGTTGCGTGCTCCCTGGGCAACATGAGGTGTACAGGCGGGGCCTTCGCGTGAGCAGCAGCAAAATTGGGCTCCTGAAGGGGGACGGCCGCCAAGCGCGAACTCCGCCGTACCACCCAATGATGGGGCGCTCCAACCATGCGCGGCACACAACGCAGCTCTTCCACTACCCAATTTGGGCCGTGCTGCTTGATGAAGTGGGAGCTTCGTCCCTTGATCCCGTGGTACAATGCTTCCTGGGCCTCTGCGCAAATGCACCCCAACGATGGACACGTCAACCAGATGCACCGCAAGGCCAAAGGGAGACGTGTGGAGCAGGAAAGTTGCTACCCCAATAATCTCCGCCTCGGGAACCGTGCCATAGATGGCACCCGAGCATGTGGGGCTACCATGGTCCACCACCGCCACGTTAGTGACCCCTTCCTCCCGGGGAGAAGCGTAAGACGAGGTAACTTTCACCGCCGTAGGCACCCAGCAGTACCTACGGGGCTGTAACCACGCCATGTCCGAATGTGGAATGACCACTACCCTCCCCAGCAACGCCGCATTGGACACCGTCGGCTCCGGGGACGGTGTGTCATTCGGTCGATGCACCCTATGCGGTCGCCAGCGTATTTCGCATCTGCATATGCAGCCGATGGCCTCGAGTGCCGTCGCGAACTCCGCGCCCAACACCGCCATCAATCCATGCGGCTAGTATACCACAACCGTTCCCTGCTCCACTGCTCCACCTTCCGTAGCGATGTGTACTGGACTTTCTGTAGGGTTAGTGATTATTAATCTTCATGTTCTTCAAAAGGGTCTCGTAACTCTCCAGCCGTTGGACCGAATCCTACATATATTGAATAACTAGTTATGCTAAGAAGAAGACAACTAATAAAAAAAGTTGAAAAAAATGCTGTAGTTTCCATTTAAGTGTATTAAAAATACTTTTTTCTTATTATACAAATTTTATCTATATCTATAAAATATTATCGAATTTTTTAAGAAGAAAACATTATAATAAAAGCAGTTTTTTTATTTTTAATAAATATTGGAAATTTGTAGGGAATAAGTGGGTATTTTTTTGTTTTAATAATAAAGATGAAGTTTATTTTTTTAAGTTATTCTTTTTTGTATTATTCTTTTTTAAAAAGGTCTAGTGTTTTTAATTTTTTTGATTCTCGTAATTTGGATTGTTTAAAAAAGAATTTTCTTAAACGATTACGTTTTGAAGGTAATTTATATCATAGTTTTTGAAAATTAGATTGTTTGTAATTTTTTCATAATTTATTATTTTTTTGTTGTTTTATGTTATGTTAAGTCCTAAGAGAACAAAGTTTCGAAAAAAACCCCAGAGGTAGAATGAAAGGTAAGGCTTTAAGAGGTAATAAGATTGCGTTTGGTGATATTGCTTGTGCGTTTTGAAATACTTTATTCTGAAAGTTCTTATACGTTTTTATAGTTGTGAAAATTAAGCAGTATATGAAAGTAGCTTTTATGTAAGTTATAGATTTTGGAAGAATTGCTTTTACTGACTACTTCCGGGACCGGCATGTCATCCGCATCAAGCACCAGACTCGCCGGCACAAGCAATACGATGGCCCACACCGCACGTCCCCATACCGCTGCACATGCCTTGTCAAACGCCGACACCCCGTGCACCACCCACATGGGCGGGGGGTCGATGCCATCCTTGCACGTGGAGTAAGAAGGGGGACCAACGGCGGATCTTCTTGCTGTTGATGCCCGTCAAAGACATCCCCTAGCAAGAACATCTGCGAGGCTGGAGGGGCAAACGGCATGGAAAACCCTGGGTATTCCGGGTTCCAGTTGTCGCCTTTATATCCGCCTACCACATACACATCGCCTGTGGCGGACTGCCTGGTGCTCTTCTTGGCCTTCTTGTGCCGCACCGGGTGAAGAAGTCGATGGGTCGGCAGACTGGGCGGCCGGGATTGTAACACCGCTTGGAGGCCCGTTAACCACACGTGGTCTACAATGGTGGGCCCGACCCCGCAGCTAGAAGGTGCGGATGGTCTTCGTGGCAGTCCCGAAGCTGCGCGGCCCAGTGCCCAGGCACATGGCGTGGAAGACCTGCATGCAGCAAGTTGCTCGCGGGTCCGTCAGGGACCGTACCGCCTCATTAGTGCATGGCCTAGATAGCACAGAGACGTCCCGACCCTTGAAAGTGTAGGACCGGGTTGCCCATTGCCATCCGGCCCACTGCATCACTCTTGGCCACCAGAGAGAACCACGGAGCGGCCGCATTGTCCGGGTCCAGGTGCCCCATGATTGAGGAGATGCGCACCGTGGTGCTGTGCGCACATTTGCGGACATTGAGGGACATGCCCATGTCCGCCAAGTAACGCGCAATCGCCTTTGTGTACTCCTGAGGCTGCGGTAGCGTGTGTGCTATTGGCAGTAGGTCGTCACAATACGCCTCTACCAGGGGCGGCATTGCGTGGCGGGTATCTCCCTGGGCCTTGCTGGCAAGGGTCCGCAGGGTGGGCTCCAGGGGGAGAAGATATAGCACTACGCTTTCCACGCTGCCCCGCTGCAAGCCGCGATGGAGGCAGATGCTCGGGTTGGGGCCGTGCGCAGTGACAATGCACACTGTGGAGCCACAAGAGAGCGTGTGGAAGAGCTTGATGAGCCCCTTTGGGACCCCCATGTGGCGTAGGAGGAGAGTGAGAGCCCCATGCGGGGCGGTGTGGAAGGCCTTGGAGACATCAAAGGCCAAGACGTGGTTCTCTTCCTGACCTCGCTGAAGCCTGCGCTGTGCTGGGAATACCGGGGCCGCTGCCGTAGAGCCCGGCATGGCCCCGAACTGCAAGTCCGTGGCCATCCCCTTGCGAGCCACGACTGCCGTGAACCTCCGCATGAGGGGGGTCATGAGCATTCTTATGTCGTGCTGCCCTATGGGCCGGTAAGCGTCTAAGTCCCCCGTGGCCGTTCCCTTGGGCATCAGCCATATGATGCCTCATGCCACAATTCCGGGACTTCCGCGCCATGGAGAATGGCCCGATAGGCATGCACCAGGAGCTCCTGCACAAGCTCAGGTAGCTCCGCGATGAGGGCTGCCGTGACCTTGTTGGACCCCGGCGCCTTGCCGTCTGCCACTGCCCGCTTGACTGCGTCTGTGAGGTCTTGCAGGGTGTAATCCTGCACCGAGCTCCAATCTTTGGGCACGCCCCGAGGGATGTGGGCTCCAACCAGCCTTTCAAAGGCCGGGAGAATCACCGGCCGCTTGGCATACAACACCTCCCATTACCTTTGGACTTCCCCAGTGACTTCCGAGGGCTCCAAATTTGACTCCGGGACTCGCACCAACCATAAGCCCAAGGGAGCATAGCTGACAACGTTGATGGTCCCTCGAATCGCCGCCCACCGAAGCTGTAGATCTGGGTCCATGCCCCGCCAATAGTCCTTGATGGACCTGCGTCGGTTGCGCCGGAGGACTCCGCGGAGCTGTTCCACGCGTTGGTTGAGCTGCTGAAGTTGGTGATCGGGCGCTTCCCGCAAGTCCTCCATGGTGTCGGGGGATAGGTCCGGGTCCATGCGCCTGAGGTGCTACAGGAGGGAGGTAGCCTCCCTGGAGGCAAGTCCTGCTTCATCCGCATCTCTTCTCCACAGCTCCCTAGCATGCCATCAGACGGCCTGTTGATCCGCAAGGACCTAGGACACACACGCCTCAATGTCCGCCTGCCCATAGGGGTACTAGGGGGCCACGCTTGAGGGCATGCGCATCCTTGTGACCCGCGACACCTCATCACGGAAGGGTAGAGCAGGTCGAAGACGGCCTGCACCGCTGGCGTGCCCATGGTGGCCTCATCTCGGTCTGATGAGAGCCACCCCAAGAGTGTCGGGTCATCACAGGCCCGCTGCAGCATGGCCGCCGCCGCCTCCGGGACCCCTGGCGAGTCCGAACGTATGGTGTGCAGCTTGCCTTGGGCGTGCGAGGAGGCCAAGCACGTGATCCTTTCCTTGGCAGCCACTGCCGGCGGGATACCCAGGACCACCGGGCCATGGTCAGACCCTAGCGCCGTGGGAGGTCTCCCCGGCGCCAGGCCTGGGCGTTCTCCCATGGCCCACGGAACCAGCGGAGTGTTGAGCAAGTAGGAGTCCAACTTATGGCCTTCACGTGTGGGTTGACGGTCTTGTTCCACCGAGTGTCCGGCCACGTTGCTTGATGTAGTTGTGTAGTGTCCCCACGCCTTAGCCATTTGTTGGAAGGTGACTGACGCCGTTGAAGGCTAGGGGCCAAGCTGAAACCCAGCAGGGGGTGCTTCCACCTGCAACAGCAAGAGTGGGGTCAGTGGACCAGGCACTCAACTTAGTTGCAAACTGGTGCAACCGGAAATACCTCTGCAATGCTCTTGATCCCCCCCCCCCCCTTATGGAACTCACGAAAGAAACCTTGCCCCTGCAAACATGCCGTACGCGATTCTCAAACAAGAAGCCGAGAGCCTTGTCAGACTGAAACCAACCAAGGTCTCGAACCCGCTTGCCTTGCCTAGGCTCCATCCAGCTATCTTCAAGTCTCGGAACTCAATGGCATTCGACAGGATCTTGAGCAACCGATGACTGTCAAAATTTTTTGGCCAAAGAATCTCTCCCCCAAGTTCCTTCCAAGCAAGATAGGGTCACTGTCCTTCTCATCACTTAGCCACACTGCAAACACCCCAAAAATGCCCTTGCCATATCCACTGTCCATGAGTGCCTTTACCAGCTGGCGCTGCATATCTGCACACTGTACTCAAGGGACACCCGGCGGCACATGTTACACGCAAATGCTTCGGGTGCCTCCATGAGGCCAAGGCAATGCAGGTGGCACCATCCCAAACAGATTCCGCAACGGACCCACAAAGTGGGGCCGGTGTATGCAGGTGGATCCCACACACCACGGTCACAAACAATGACCCCATCGCATTAAACTCCTCAAGTATTGGACCCTGAGTGTGTTAGTCACCAAGTAGATACCTTGCAGCCCTGCAATTTATTTGTGGACCTTTCATTAATCGCAGAGTCTGAGATCTGCAGGGGATAGTCTGCAGCCTCCATGACACCTTGAGACAGCCGGCCCACCAGGCCCTTTCTGTCCCCTGAGCGATCCCCCCTGCGTGTGATTGCAGACTGAGCTTGAGGAGGGACCGAAAGAGGATGTGTCTGTGCAAGCGCAAGCAGAGCTGGTGAAGCTGGAGCACGAGGCTACTGTGCGCAATCTGCAAAGGGAACTGCAGGAGGCGACGTGGGCCAGTCTCAAACTGCAGAAGGAGCTGAAGGATGCCCAAGAGGGCAACACACCCAAAGACAGCAAAGAGGTCTCATGCTGCTACCCTCAATACTCGCAGTCCTGGTCCTATTGGATTCATGTTGTGGTGCAAAGTAGGGAGTGTGCTGCAGGTGTGTGCGAAGTAATGTGCTGGGGTGGTGGTGCAGCAGGCATTAGCGATAGGGTTTTGCTGAAGGGGTGTGCTGTAGGTGCGTGCCGGGATAATTGTGCAATCTGGCTGCGATACACTGCACACTCTGCCAGCTGCAACCACCACACCATGCATACTGTGCACATGACATGCTGCACAGGCACATGCGTTTTTCCAAAAGTGATCCTGGACCATTAGGGATGCTCAAACAAGGGGTTTTGGCCCTTTTTGAGCCCGTGGTGACGCATTTTGGGCCATTGAAAATCCCAAAATGCCTTGAAAATGGGTCGTTTTGGGACCAAAAATGGGTCAAAAATGGGTCAAAAACGCGCTGTAACGGCCGCAAGAAGACGCACCATCGTCCAGCCCTCAGGTCGATGGTCTGCTTTTGCCATTTCCACAGTGGCCTTGATGTTTTCCACAATGGTGTCCTGCACCCGCCCACCTGAATTTTTGGGGAAAATGGTGGTCATCGCCCTCTCCAAAACTTCTTGGGCAAAAAGCCCCTCCCCATTGGCCGCATTGATGACAACGAAGACCACGGCACGTGTTGCCCTCCAAAGCGCTTGCTCATCAAGGTCACCTTGTCGTCCATGCGGCAAAATTGATTGGAGGCCGGAAATAGCGGCCTCCTTCTCCTCTTTCCCGTATGCAAATGCAATTTCTTGCACATTGATCCGCCTTTTCTTCGTGCGGGACGCTTACCCGGAGAGGGCGATCTCACCTTCCTTGGACTTGAAAACCACAAAAAGGGGGGCTTTGCGGGTGGACTAGGTGTCCCCGGAATTTGGATTGGAGCCACGCAGCACAAGAAAGGTCCCGTTGTTGGTTTTGGGGCTATTTGACACAAACTGCGCACATTTTGGGCCATTTTTAGCCATTGTTGGGCCGTTTCATGGGCATATCGCGGATTGACAGGACAACAAAATGCTCTTTGTCACGGGACAATTAAGGGCCATGTGGGGTGTGGCCACCGTTTCCCTTTGTTTCTCCGTTTGGACTGCGTTTTGGGGCCGTTTTCAGCCAAAAAACCCTGCTTTGGGGCACAAAATGGGAGCAAGAGGGCAGCCCGGGCCGCGCACCGTGGGGGGCCAACGCTGGGTCCACTAGGGTCCCCGGGGCAAGGAAACTGATTTTTCCCCAAGTTGCTGCTAGACCACGTGGGATGCTCAAACAAGTGTTTTTAGCCCGTTTTGGGCCTGTGGTGATGTGTTTTGGCCCATAGAAAATCCCGGTCAAAAACATGTTTTTCCAAAACGGACGTTGGACCATTTGGGATGCCATTTTGAGCCTGATTTGAGCCTTTTTTGTGGCCCCTCTAAGTTCCCAAAAGACTCAAAAATGGGGCATTTTGGGACCAAACACGCGTCAAGAATGGGTCAAAAATGTGTTTTTCCAAAAATGATCCTAGACCATTTTTGGTGCTCAAACGGGACAATAGCGCCCATTTTGAGCCCATTTTGACCCAGAGTACCACAGTTTGCCACATGTAGGCACCAAGTTGTACACTTCTCACATACCTTAGAGCCGTATTGGGGAGCCACCTAGAGTTGGGGAGAGGGGTGTAGATTAAAGGATTTATATCACAGCACCCCTCTCCCTTTAAATCTAGCTAACAACAAGCAAGCAAGCAGCAAGCAAGCAAGCAACACTTCTCCTTTTGGTTTCTGCCATTACTCCGTTCCAACGCTTCGGGCTCTACTCTACTCAGGCCATCCTAGAGCCTAGGTGGTGGCCTTGCCAAATCCAAGTTTTGAGCCGAAAACTCAACGATGGCACCCCGGGGCGAGGGCGCCAAGTCGGGAGGTGCCCTCCCAAAACTACGCATTTTGTGCCCCAAAACAGGCTTTTGGCCCAAAAGGGGCCCCCACATTTGGCTTTTGACTGATTTTACACCAAACAGCCACCAAACGTGCCATGCTTCGCAGGAACACCCTCCCTGGTTGATACACAGTCAACTTGCAACAGTTGGTTGAACACCCAATCTTTATTGGACACGAGGCAGTAGTGGACGGATGAGCTGCAGGATGCGAGTGTGGCGTGTGGGATGTGCTGGAGGGGTGTGCCACATGGATTTGCAAAGGCATGTGCTACAGGGGTATGCATAGGGGATGTTGTGGATGGGACGTGCTATTCCAGAGGGCAAAATGATACGGCATTGCTGGAGGAGTATGGAGGGATGTGCAGTGTGCCATGGGTGGACCGCATTCCACCCTGTTGAGTGATGTCCAGTGCAGCAATGGCATCCGGTCTGACACAACCGGACCCACTGTTCTCTGCTTGTGCTGCTGATACTCCAGACCCCTGAGTGGAAGGCCGCAGAAAAGTCCTGGCTCAGGGAGCTTGAGGAGCTGAAAGCAGCCAAACAGAAGGCGGAGCAGGAGAAAATGGAGGCGGTGCAAAGCCATTCGCAGCTGAATACCGACCTGAGAGAGTTGCAAGGGAAAGTGCACCAGTACAAAAAGGAGGCCGCGGACGCCAATTCCGCGTTGGCGAAAGTATGCCTGTCGGTGGAATCTGTGCCGAAATCACTGTAACAGCTAATCCACAGACCAGTACAGGCACAGGCACAGGCACGGGTACAGATGCACCTTCTTGAACTTGCATCTGTGCCTATACTTGTACCTGTGCCTATGCCTGTGCCTGTGCCAGTGCGTGTATCTGTGTGTGTGTGCCTGTGCCCGTGCCTGTTGTACCTGTGCCTTGACCTGTGATTGTACCCGTGGCTGTGGCTGTGCCTGTGTGTGCTTGTACATGCACCTGTGCCTGTAAATGTGCCTGTGCTTGTACTTGTACCTATGCCTGTGGCACATGTGCAAGCTCAATCATAGCTACAGGCACGGACATTGGCCCAGGCCCGGGTACGTGCACAGAAATACAGGTACAAGTGCAGACACAGATGGATGTTCATGGACATGCACAGGGACAGGTACAGGTACAGGTACAGGTACAGGTACAGGTACAGGCACAACCACAAGTACGGGCATGGACATGGGCACAGGCACAGGCACATGAACTGGCACAGGTGCAGTCACAGGTAACACACACACACACACACGCACGCACGCACGCACGCACAGGTACAGACGGGCACTGGCACAGGTAGAGGCCCAGGTTCAGGTCCAGGTACAGGCTGCCCTGAGTGCAGCATGAACCTGCCAGGTTGTCTAATTCTGGAACGTGACCCTGACTGGCCTTCAGCCTCTCAATTTTGACCCGTTATGCATGTGTGTCGCATGCCTGTGTGTGTGCATGCGGAGGTCGGATGCGCTGACGAGCTGTGCACTTGCCTGTGCCCCTGCCTGTAATTGTGAGGATCGTTTGTACAAGGACAAGTTGGATTTTGGAGACCATTTCAATGTGTTGGCCTTCTGCCTTCTCTTCTGAGTGCCGTCCACTCTGTTACACTTACATTGCACTGCCGGGCTCGGCCCAGCCCCTGTTCTGGCCCCGAGCTCAGCCCTACCCGCGTCTAAAGCCGCTCCTGAATGTGAGCAGTACTGCTTTGTGATGTTATCTCCTGCTGACTGCGGACTTTCCGTGTGTGTCCAGCGCTCTCCAAGGCAAGCGGCAGGGTATTGAGGTAGATCTCTTTCTTCCCCCCTTCTGTTTTGTACCCATGCATTAGTGAATAAAGGATATCGGAGTGTGAGCCTGGGAACCAGATCAGCTGCACCACGGCAACAAGTGAGGCACCCTGGCACACTGATGGCACTTCAGGGCTCATGGTTTGTGCTACGCTGCAGGCTGAAGCAGCAAACCACTTGCACAAGGCAAAGGCAGAGACTGCGGCAGCGAAAGCAGACCTTTCGGACTCACAAAATGAGTCGACTCTGAAAGAGCTGGAGGATGCAAATGGGACGAATCTCAAGCTGCGGCAGGAGATCCAAAAGCTAAAAGAGGATTGTATGCAGGTGCAAATGTGTGTGGAAAGCCCCAGAGTCATCTCAAAGCTGTCACCATGACCAGACCTTGCGAAAATGATGCTGTTTGTGACATGCACAGCAACAGGTTCATGGGTTAGACTCTCACGGGGGGGGGGGGGGGGCTCTGCGGAAAACGACATCCCCTTCTTTTTCGTTGGCCAAATTTTCATGCAAAAGTAATGTTTCCAGAAAACCGAAACGCCCCCTTTTTTTGGTGAAGGGTTTGCTGAGTCCACCTTAGTGTACCCCTCCCGTTGCACAAATGTTGCCCCTTGTGTTGAGGATATGTAGCCAATGTGCCACTTGTGGGCCACTTCTCATCAGGGCGGTCCTTAAGGACCAGATTTTGTTATTCTAAGGACCTCCCTTAAGGACCGCCCCTCGGGGCATTTTACCACCGGCCCGAGAATGCAGGGTTATGTAGCACTTCCGCCCACTCGTGGGCCCTTGAGAAGGCAGGTGTGATTGGGCATGGGCGTGGATGTCGGCGTGGGCGTGGGAGAGGAATAGGGAGCAGGTGACGGGGCAGAGAGGGGGACGTCCAATTTCATTTCCAATCTCATCATCAGTTGGACCCTCCAGACTCACCCTGACTGTTCGTGTTTACTCCAACTACCATTCACAGTCAAAGGCCGCAGAAACAGAGTGTGCCAAGCAGTTGGAGGATATGAAATTGAGTCATGCCAAACTGGAGCAGGACAGGCTTGAGGCCATGCAGAGCCAGGCCCAGACCTATGCTTCAATGCAGCAATTGCAGACCAAAGCCGCGCAGTACAAAAGAGAATTTGAGGAGGCGAAGGAGGAATTAAACAAGGTACAGCCCTTTTGATGCCCCGAGTTGCGCCAGTAGACTGCCCTTCTCTGGTTGAATATACACCTGAAGCACCAAGGCCCCACTGCAGGGCCCTTGTGGATGGCAGGGACGCGCGCGCACACGCACACAGTGAGTGAGTGAGCGAGTGAGAGAGAAACCAATTCCAATTCCATGCCCCCACAGCTCACTGACAGATGCAGGACTGCGTGCCGGCAGCCACTGACCAGGAGTGCAGGCCTAAGGCCAACGGAAAGGCCTCAGGAGACCTCTGCAAGGGGACACGGGGATAGGTGGAATTGTCGCTCTCACTGGCCGCCGAGGTCATGGCGGTTCCCAAGCCTTGAAAGGTGCCATGAGCTGCACTAGGTGGGGATCTGGGAGGTGAACCCACAGGTGGGTGAGCGTACCAATGATGACAAAAACCTCCGACAACAAAGGCTCTGGGTTGGTAGCCTCTCGCCACCCCATGCCCACACTTACCCTTTATGGCAAGCCCCCCCCCCCCCCCCAAGCACACTTTGGACACCCATGAAGGTGCATGGAAGTGCGCCCTCGTCCCTCAGACCATGGTTGTAGCAAGGGCGCTGAGGTGCTGCCCTAGGCAAGATTCTGAGGTTCCACCTATTTGCCCCTTGCCCCTGGACCACTGTGCCAAGCCACCCTTGTTCCCCCCCCCGGAAATGCCGTTAACAAAATATGCCGAACACTTGGCAATCTGGAATCTCCAGCCCTGGGTTACATCTCCCACAATAGTTGTGGTGGGGAGCACCCACCAAAGGATACAATATATGTAAGGATATGACGGCCTCAGTGTGCGCGCAACTCCCGGTCTTGTTGTTTGCCCCTCTTGTCTTATTATTTGCAGATACCGCCAGGGAGGGTGTGCGGTTTACGTTACGTGACCTCTCCTGTGAGTTGGGCTTTCGAACGCCGGTGGTCGAGGACCAGCCTTTCAGCCTATGGGGGGCCGAGGCCATGGGCATGGCTTGGGCTTGGTCCCTGGTTTTGAGTGTGGGTCGGCGTGAGACCCGTTTGTTTTTGGACAACTCAGCAACCACCTTTATGCTACTTTGTTTCCAGGTGCCGGTTAGCAACTCTTTTTTTGGCGGGTCTTTCAACGATTCTTGTATGTGCTTTGCAAGGATCTGTCCCGGACCATCTAATGGCATTGGATGCGCTGGTCATTAAACTCGGTGGACCCTCCCAGCCGGCTGGCGAATAACTGTTTTTGGGACCGGATTGTGGTTTTAGATGTGGCATCTTTGCGCCTCGAGGAGCTTTGGTGTTGATTGCTGGATGGGTCTGTGTTTATGTGGAAACAGGCGGTACCACTGATGCCTTTCGTGATGCTAGACACATGGCGCAGCAAGGTTCAGTCGGCTGGCGCAGCAAGGTTCGTTCGGTGGAGAACCCCTTGGGTCAAGAGTTCCACACAAATTTTCAACCATTACAAACCGGGGGGGGGGGGGGGGTTGAAGCTTAGATGCCATTGTTATGCTGAGGATGCCGACACCGAATTGTGCTTGTGTGTGCTTTGCAAAATCTTAGATCGCACTTGTGTGATCTACAGTTTTGCTTGGTGGTGTGTTTGTGTCGTGTACATGTGTGCTTTCTTGCATCAAATATTTGTTTGTTTTGTTTGTGGTAGCCATCCAGCCCTCCAACCTAAATGCTAGCCAGCCCTCCCACCTAAACACTGCAATTAATATTTTATTTGCCTGCGTGCCCACCCAAAGGCTTAGGTGCGTGTCTCTTGCCATCATGCGCTGGCTGCAGCGCTCTAGTATCCCCCAGGTGCCATTGTTATGCTGAGGATGCAAACATCGTCCATGAATTGTGCTTGTGGGGAAGCACCTGACGCAGAGCGCGCGCGGCGCGGAGACTTAGCTGTGTCGTCCAACCAAGCTGCTGCAGATTAATTCTAATCCGGAAGAGCTAAAATTTCCCTCTGCTATTTGGACAAGTGTGGAAAAAATTAACAATCTAGGAGGCAAGCCCCAAACCAGGGTGGTGGTTGCTCCCAATGGGGCATCTTATGCATTTTAACCTTGGGAGGCGCCAAATAGGGCAAAATGGAGGGATGTTTACACAGGTCTTGTACCCAAGGGTTTACTGTTATTAGAGGGTACTGAACCCCACCGTAAAAGTAGCGCGCAGCTCGGGTACTGCACAAACGTACTTTGCAAAAGAACTTTGCCCGCCAAGATGGAGTACCATGGACAAAAGGAGTTGTCCTGTGGCCAGTTGTAGTGCCCAGGTCGATGGGAGACAGGGGGTATGAGTGGCGTGAGTTCAGGGCGAAAGGCTTTTGGCCGCAATGATACTTTGTCGGAGATGCCTACTTGGAGTGGACTATTGACAACACAGGGGCTCAAGAGATGGACAGTCAGGCTAGTGCTCCTAAGATCCAGTTCGATGTGGAGATTCCAAGACGAGGATTCAAGAAGGGAGCACCGTAGTCAACGTCCAAGAAGTCGTGGGAAGTTGTGTGGCTAAGAAGATGCTAGGGCCAAATTGGGTAAGGGCAAGGGCTGAGTTAGCGTTTGCTACTGTGAACGGTGGTTTCACTACGGATCTTGTGCCTCAGCTATCTTTTGACTGTTTACACACAATTATTCATTGTAATTTTCAGGGCTAGTGAGCCCAGTGGCCCCGCCCTCCCACCCCTTCCTTGTCACCACTGTGACACACAGTGGTTATGGTGAGCTACAGCCCCTATGGTGTCCGAG
Organism: Eutreptiella sp. 'Long Island Sound 2002'; assembly: GCA_964036045.1. Lineage (NCBI taxonomy): Eukaryota > Euglenozoa > Euglenophyceae > Eutreptiales > Eutreptiaceae > Eutreptiella > Eutreptiella sp. 'Long Island Sound 2002'. The sequence goes on from OZ038384.1 coordinate 45,805,001, forward strand.
GTAGTTCCTGGTATTGTGGGCCCTCGGTGGTTCGGACTGTTGCAATATTTGAGCCGGAATTTAAGCCGAACCTCTAGAAGCCTGCAAAAAAACTTTAGCTATTGTTAATCTTCCTTGGTGCAAAGACATAGTACGATGTGATAGGTGTAGGATACAATGAACAGGATGCAAAGCCGTGTGAAGGAACCAAACCCCCACAGAATGTTCCTCGAGTCTTCTTCAAGGACCCCTCTTCTGGTATGCTAAATGGATAGGCAGGCGACAGCCACAAGTGTAGGCCCCCATGGCCTTAAGAAAATGTCTGGCAAGTTGTGCACAAGTGGCAGCATTGCCCCCGCACCAAGGCGGTGTGGACTCATGGGTCGGGTATATGCTAGCTAATCTGCAAAGTTGCTAGGATCAACACTAGCCTTGACCCAAAACCAAATCCAAGTGCCATTTCCACTTGACCCTTGTTCTCATTGTTCTGGTGGTGTCGTCGTGAGAGTGTATTCCCAGCTTCTATTCTAACATTAGCAATTGTATTGTACATGTTGCCTGGTGAGGTCTATTCAGAGGTACGCTTTGTGAAGTTTGTTCGTGAGGGATCCAGGTTGCTTCTCTGAGACACGTTTTGTTTGGTGATCTGTATTTATGGTCACTTTCAGCTGGTTCATAGTGGATTGTGACTGCACACTGTGAGGTTCGCTGAGCGGGTGGTGACCATCCCCCATCAGCTCAGTTTATTTTAATTGTTCTCATCATCAGTTGGACCATCCAGACTCACCCTGACTGTTCGTGTTTACTCCAACTACCATTCACAGTCAAAGGCCGCAGAAACAGAGTGTGCCAAGCAGTTGGAGGATATGAAATTGAGTCATGCCAAACTGGAGCAGGACAGGCTTGAGGCCATGCAGAGCCAGGCCCAGACCTATGCTTCAATGCAGCAATTGCAGACCAAAGCCGCGCAGTACAAAAGAGAATTTGAGGAGGCGAAGGAGGAATTAAACAAGGTACAGCCCTTTTGATGCACTGATTCACAGCAAAATGCGGCAGCACACTGCCCCGCCAGAGGGGTTCCAATATGGCAAACCAACAGCAAAATGATGACGCGCACCCAGAAGAGAGGGGGTGTTGTTATGTTGTGAACCATGTGTGTTCCAACCGCCCGCTTTTTGGAGAGAACACCCGGAAGCACCAACTGGTACACTTGATCAGCCTTTATGGCAAACACCTCGGAGATGAGGAGATGAGGTCTTTGATTAGGTTGTGCTGCATTCTCTGACCTTCAGCTCGAATCCTGTGCCCATTCCGACTTGTTGCTCTTATCATGTTTGGACACGCTTGCTGGAGTCCAACTGTGAAACAAATCTTGCCGGGTTTTGACAAGCTCACCACCCCTTTGGGGTATGGGACCACGATGTGATGTTCTCCTACCTCAGAATATTGTTTGCGGCTATAAGTGAAAGTCGATCTCCTCCGCCCTTAGCCCCCTGCTGACCCATCTCTATTCTCATTGCATAATGTTCTATGCCTGCACACAATGCCGCAGCCTCCCGCTTGTGCCTATGGCATCCATGGCAGATGGCAGAGGGATGCACTTAGCAATGAGTCCCATGTTTGGAGTCCCATGTTTCGGGCAAAAAGGAGACCGGACGCGCAGATTTAGTGCGTGTCCTGAAAGTGTTTCCCATATCTCTTGGCCTCATTCGGTTTGTGCCAACTCGGTGGGTTTTGGCATTTTCACCGGTTTTCTGCACTTTTTGCCCAATGCGCCACAATATTGTTCCTTTGGGGGGGGTATATGTATACTTTTTGAAATCTGTACGAAAAGGCCGTTTCAGAAATATAGGGTTAGGGGGGGGTAGGTGTTCACATTTTTGAGCACAGAGCCAGAAATTGAACGATGCTCATGACGGAGCAATGCACAGGGGCCCACTGATTGTTCTGAATTCGAATCGTCACCATTGTTGTCCCTCTCCACAAGGGCTGCCACTGCCACTGTGCATGCTTGATATTTTTTCCAAATCAACATCAATGCACGTGGCCAAGAACTCATGCTGTGAAGCCTTCGTGGGGTGAACTTTCCGATTCCAAAATTGACTTGCAAAAGCAGTGACCTCTGCAGTGGACAGAATCTGGTGTTCCTGGTGGGTGCATGCAGGTTGCTGCGAACCCGCTGTACGCAGCCTTTCTGCTGGGCGGGGAGAAGTCCGCCGAGTAACCTGCACCCAGTTTGCACCCCCAGAGCGTGCCCGTTTGCGCACCAAAGGTTTCTGTGGTACATCAGGGGCAGCAACAGCAGGTGGTTTGATTTTATATGCGGACATGGCAGCAAGCAACACATGCATCGTCCAAAAGGAACGAAAATACCAAACATGTTGTCAGTACAGCATGCAGACCCAGGGTGTTCCAAATAGCCCTTTTTAAAGGGCTTTCCGAAAATACCCCACATACCCCTACCTACGGGACACTCAGTGGGCGCAAATGAGGGAGCAATGGCACCGAATCTTGAAAACCCAGGGAGTTGGCACAATTGTCAACGATGCCGAGAGATATATCCCAGTGTATCCCCCCCTCCCCCTCCCGTGCACCCCAGTGTATCCCGAGGCACCACTCCATTTCTCCCAGTCCTCCCATTTTCCTCATCATTTGGTCCTTTCAAATCACTGCAGGTTGAAGCTTTTGCAGTCCAGTTCTCAATCACACACGCACGCTCTCAAGCCATTGTGTCTCTACCTGCACAATTTTGTGTATCACATTTCCAATTCTACCCTTGGTTAGAAAATGCACCCCCTAAACCCCCCACATCTCCCACCCCAATTTCCCACACACACCACAATTTCCCATGCACTGACACACCAACTGAAACTCTGGTATGCAGGCATGGCCCTCGCAGTTCTCACCTGCCCTCACAATCCCTTCTTGCCTTCACAACCTTCTACCTCATGGCTGTGGGAATCTCTGCAACCCTTTTCTCAGATGGGTGTGTACTGGTTGACAATGTAAGGCCCAGTGATGGTGCTTCATGTCTCACCATATGTCCTGTGCTGCAGCAATGTGTGTTGTATGCGGAGCCTGTGGCCGTGGGCGACAAGCCCTCTACCAAAGCTCTGTCAAAGCTCCCAGTGTTACCAATAACTATCCAGAAGTCTCCATGAATTAACAGCAGCCATCCAAAATTCCCAGGAAACAACAGCAACCATTCAGGAACCAACATCCATTGTTGGTTGCCTCCTTGTACTCTATTGGGGGTGGCAGATTTTTTTTTCATGGGTGGAATCAGACATTTTTCTGCAGAACGCTGCACTGTGCTCGCACCATACGACGCTCTCTCGACTCGCTGGCGCCTGTGCCACCTTCACAGGCCTCTTCACCCCCCTCACCGCGCTCACAATGATCTGCCTCACGTCTACCATCCTCACAATGGTTTATCATCCTCACAGCGCTCTACCACGTTCACAGCAATGCAGTCCTCACAGCCTGTGCCACCCTCACTCCCTGACGATGCTCTACCACGCTCACTGGCGTCCTCACAGCCCTCTACCACCCTCACAAGCCTGGCAACCCCCATAATGCTCTCCTACTCACAACCCCTGTCTCACACTTGCCACCCTCATCTGCTTGCACCACGTTCACAACACTCCCCACCCTTCCATCGCCTTCAACCCTCACACAACTTTCTACCACTCCCACAACGCCGTGGACCATGTAATTCTTGTTGTTGACAGGCGGAAACTGAAGGGGATGCCACTGCATGGCGTGCTCTGGAGATGGACATGGGCACTACTGCAGAGCTGTCGCTGGAACATACTCGGTTGTTGTGCGCATTCGCGGCCAGGCACCAGCGGTGGAAGCATGCCGCAGCATGCCGCAGCACCTGTTTTTGGGGCCTGTTGGTGGGGTTTTTCAAGCATGCTGCAGCATGCTGCAGCACACTGAAAATTGGGTTGCGATTTATTGGGGAAAAATATCGGGCCAAAATAGCAAGGCCCTTCCCTGAGCGGTCGGTTGTCAGAGATGGCCAGTGCTCTAGTGATTACATGGTGCATCTGTGATTGAGAGGTCTCAGGTTAAGTTCCTGGGATTGGTAATCTTGGGCAACCCAGGCAAGTACAGGGGCACATAGTCGAACCTGTTTTTTTTTTTTTGCTGTGCTGTGCTTTGATAGATCATTGTTTTCTTCACTTTGTCTTCTGATGTCTACTGTTGAGCCCAGAAGGTTGACAATTTATGCAAAAAGGAGTAGCAACATGACCACCCATGAAATGATTCTGTTGTGTTCATCTTTGCAGGGTGTCAGGAGATGCATTCCTTTGTGTTTGGTTCTGGGTTGCCACTTTTGTAGATTTTGGAAAATTTGGGTACCCCCCACCTACAGCTTGAAGCATGCCGCAGCACAGCAAAATTTGTCTTGGGCATCGGTGTTGCCTGGTCACAGCCCAGGGCAAAACCTGCGTGCGCATCAAGGGACCAGGGTAAGGTTGGCGTGTGCATGGGGCAAGGTTTCATGGAGCACTTAGCAGGATTGCTCGAAGTACATGGGCAACCCTGAAGTTATGCACCCATAAATCCACCGTCATGGGCCCATGGCCTCATACTAATGCCCGCGGTTGCTTAATAAAGGGAACTTGACTAGGGCAACTGTGGGCATATGATAGAGCTACAATTTGACACAGTGATGTATGTGTAATGATGTCATGTAAGTGGATTTGTTGTGCACAGGTGCGGTGTACACAAGGGGCCAGAGCGTGCCCCCCGCCCCTTCCCACAGGAAGAGTCTGACCTCGCCTTAGTTCACCCCCTCTCCGCCCCTCCCCGTCCGGAAAGGTAGTGCGACAGGGGTGCCGATAAGGACTGTCGTATGAGCACAGTGCCATGAATTGAAGGAACCCTCTTTGTGTGGGCCTCTTTGTGTGGGGCAGTGCAACAGGTTGGAGGCAACCTCTTCATTGCCCACATGATGCATGGTGTATGCAGATGGTGTACGTGGTTGCACTGTACGGTGTGTGTGGTGTTGCGGATGTGCTGTATGGTTTGGTGTATGGGGATGAGGTGTATTGGGGTGGATGGTGTGTGGCGTATGCAGATGGTGTGTGGGGTTGTGCGGTATGCTACGTTGCGTACGGGGATGAGGTGTGTTGAGATGTGGTGTATCAGGATGATGCATGTGAACGTGGCGCATGGAGATGAGGCATGTGTACTCGGTGTATGGGGAGATTTGTATGGGGATGAGCTGCATGGTGTATGGTGTATGCGGATAGTGTATGGGGTTGTGCTGTATGGTGTTTGGCGAATGGGGATGGGGTGCATGAGGATTGGGCTATGGGTTGGAGTACAGCCCCCCATATCCATTGCCCACAGGGTCAGCGACCTCTGTCCATCACCACATGAAACCCCTAATGTCGATGGAGTTAGCCGTTCCCGAAGGGGATCGCGTTGCACGGACAGCTCTCTAGACAAAGCGAAAGCGCTGCGTGCGCGGTGGGAGGAGGACAAAAACCAGAAAGTGAAGGCGGCAGTGCAGGAGGGCGAGCGGAAGCTGAAGGAGGCAGTGCAGAAGGCGAAGGAAGAGGCGTGGACCGAATGGGAAAAGCAGAAGGGGGAGACATGGGAACAGCAGAAGCAGGTGTCGATTGCCTGCAGTACGACGGGGACCGTGCCAAAATCTTTTGCAGAGTGCATCCAGCCCCGTCGCACCCCTGCATCGGCCTGTCTCTTCTGAGCCCCAGTAGTCTTCCTTGCTGGTGTTGCTGTTGCTCCTGCTCAGTCAACGATGGTGACATTTGCGTTCTACGGCTCCCTTCCGCTCCCGCCCACTGCCGCCCCACCCACTGTTGCCCCACCCTCGCTTTGATCCGGGGGTCCCTCGCTTTGACCCTCCCTGGTATTTGGAGTGCCTGTGACGCGTTGCTTGCTGTTGCAGACTGGGTCAGAATATGCCGTGCTTGAACGGTGTGTGTGGTATAAGTACCAGCGCTGGTGGGATGCGAACAAGGCCCCCGCAGCCCTCCGAAAGGGGGTGGGGTCATGCGCAGCACATGCAGAACGCAAGTCCCCGGGGCACCTGGCGTGCGCACCGTGCAGGATTCACACTGCTGAGGGCAGTCTTGGGGAATGCCGTGTGTTTGCGGCGGACCTTAGGCTTAGCGGCTGGAGAGCACAGCCAGACATTCTTGTGGCTGCAGGATCCCCAGGCATGCGACATCTCCAGAGTATCGGGCGCTCTTGCCCGACTGTCCCCGGCGTCAGTGAGCAGGTGTCATTGTGCCCCTCGCACTTGCAGCATCGCGGTTCCAGTACTCCAAGACTCCGACTGCCATTTCCCATCTTTTTAACTCCATTTTGGATACATTGCCTTTTCAGTGGGTTCTATACCGCATGCCGCGTGCAGTTTTGTATGTGTGGGGGGAAGGGGGCACATCTGCGGAGGATGTCACCATGCCCCAACTGCCCACCCACTCTTTTCGCCGGCCTGAGGCATGCCCCCCCCCCCCCCCCTGCCCTTTTTTCCGAGTTGGTAGTTGCTTCCTCTGGCTGAGTTGACCACGTCTGCCTTGAAGCAAAAGGAGGCAGCTTTGCCTGTGCCCCTCATTTCACGCCCTCCCCTCCCCAAGACTGGAGGAAAAGAGGAAGTGGCGATTTGCCATTTACATGCACAATTGCCAACCCCGGTTACCTGCACAGACCCGAGCCCCCCAAACCCCAATGCACGCTAGCCTGATCCCATTTCTGCAGAAAGAGATGCAGAATCTATTTGAGGCCCTGCAGAAGGACAAAGCGCAGTGGCATAAGCAGGTCCATGCACAGAAGGAGGAGCTGCACCGTGAAGAAGCCCATTTGCAGAAGGAGAAGGCAGAGTGGCTTCAGGTCTAGCTGGTTGTGATTGAGCCTTCCTTCGGCCCAGATATCCTTCCTGAAGGCAGACTGCAGTCCCCAGTACCACCCCTTCCCCCGTCCCATGTCTGTTGTAGAATCTCTTCTGTTGCTACAATGGGGCAGAGCCCTGCAGTACAACATTGCACATGGGGGTGCTTACTGTGTGGCCTGTCAGAAGAGTGACTTACCAGCATTAGGACTGTAGCTTCTTTTGGGACTTTCACGCTGAAATTTGTATTCTATATGGGTCACTATGTCACCAATAGTGGTTGTCGTTGAATGTTGCCTTTGGACACTTCACAAGAACATTTGCAACTGAAGCTCGTTGTTGTGGGGCCAAGGGGGCCACATGCCCTGGTTGTGTGTTCTTGCCATCTGGAATGTGTGTAGGGCAATTTACGATAGACATTGCTGTAGGGACGAGACACACTCTCCCCTCATCTTTTCCAACACCGACTATACCATATGCTCTGGCATGGTCCCTGACAGTCGCCATATATCATGGCATATCCAGCTTGATGCTCCAGGTTAGGTTGCCACACTGGCTGAAATTTGGCGCCTACACGGGATTTGGGTGCCTGGTCCATGGTATGTTTGGCAAGGCAACCACCCAGAACGCCGGGCTAGCTACGTGTTGGCCCCCAATCGGCCTTGGCCTGCCCGGCTAGGTGCCCAACCCAATCAATTTGCATTCCGGCTAGCAAAGTGCCTGGCATACGGCCCTAGCTTTTAGCCTCTAGGTCTTGGGCAACTACATTCGATGCCTCTACATGGCATATGCCCTCCAAGGGTGAGAGAGCACTGGCCAAATGCCCTCCCTCATGCCTCCATGTTCCCAAGCATTTTGCATGTTACATCCCAAGCAAAGTCGTCGGCCAAAGTGCCATGCCATGCTTAACGATCTAGCTACATAAAATGGGCCCACGCGATGGTTCCATGTTTTGTGTTGTATTACATTTCCCACATCTGTCGTGGTGAGTGCCCTCCGAAGTTCATCATGGCGGGAAGGACAAAATGGCAAGCATCACCGGTGCCGGCATGGGAGGAACACCAAGGGGCACTTGTGAGAAGGGGTACAGTTGTTCCACTCACAGTTGCCAACAATACTTGTGCCCAGTGGCTTGAAGCAAGCAAAGTGGGCAATGTCCTCCTAAAAGCCCGTCCGAGTGCACCGACTCAAAAGGGCTAATCGGCACACTTGTTGAGCTTTTTTGGCAGCTCTCCCTATGCTAACCCATAGGCCCTCATAAGGATTTGTGAGTTGCCATGTAGCGCCAGCAGCATGTGCTCTGTGCTATGTGCTTTTGAGTCCAGTGGGCGCAGAAAGATGAATGGCGAGCAGTTAAAACATTCCACGCAACCAATATGATGGGTGTCCAATCAATGTGGGCCCGGCCGGTTGATGGGTGTGCAAGTCAAATACCGAGATAGGCCAAACCATTTTCCGGCTCATCACCGGCCGCCTTGTCTAGGCGGTCCGCCAACCCAAATGCCCGCTCAAGCACTTCTGTTTAATGATATCCGGCACATGTGTCATCGGACATGTGACGTGAAGCTTAGAGTTGAGCGGCACCGCAAGCAACTACATAATTGTCAGGAGCTGGTACCGTTCATTTCCAACCATTTGACCAACAAAGTCCAAGAGGCCATTGCCTAGATACAAGGCAGTGCTGTTGTATCCAACACCATGGTGTTGTGGCCGAAGATTGTGAGCCCACAACACTTTGAGATATTTCATTAAATTTTGGGGCTTGCCAAGACAACGTGAGTGCCCCCCCCCCCCCCCCTTCTTCCTTGCCCCCACAACAACCCCCAAACCCAAAAGCTCCCACATCTTGGCAAAAAAAAAGTTACTTCGGTTCCCCCGCCCGGCCAACACTTGCACACGCCAGAACTTCAACTGGACTGTGGACAACATCATGTGTAGCCCCTTGGGAAGGTCGGCCCTCTACTTCCAAACCCACCGTCCCAGTCATGTCCGAATGCAACCCACCTTGAGCTTCCCCGTGCCCTTGATGTGCCAAGCCCACTTTCCCCTGGAGGTCAACCTCCAATGTAACTCATGGAGGTGCCAACGCAAAATGTCTCCGGGACTTTCGTGCGTGGCCGTGAGGAGGTCGTCAAGGCACGGGGAGTTGGGTCCCGCCAGGAGCTCCTAGACAAAGGGCTAGTCTGTAAGACCCTTTGGTGCCCTAGCCGTCCCCATCCCCGCCACCACCCACTCTATTGCCCTACACCTTTGCACCCCCTCGGTCACCACCACAATCCCCCCCCCCCTCAGTCGTCCGAATCTCAGCCACCATAAAGCGAGGGTGCAAGCCGTGGGCTCACCCCCCGGTGGGGAACTAGAAACGGGGAGGGCGGCTTTTGCTGCCCCCCCCCCCCCCCCCTCCCCGTCTCGGGTATCATCGCCTTCCGCGGGACAAACCACCATCCCTCCCCCGGCCCCCTACCCTGTGCCCGGCTTACTCAACAGGTTTGGACCACAGACCACATGTGGGAAGTAGGTGCCCCGACGGTACCCCGCACGAGTGCTTTCCCCCTCTCCCACGGAGGCGTGCCTTGGGAGGCCTTGGGGCCGGGTGGCACCCGTGGTGCACGGCACACACACACACACACACACCTACACCTACCCCCCGGAACCTCCCCCCCCCGAGGCTTCCAGGTTGGGGGCGGGAACCCCTAGCGCAACAGCGGGGCTGCACAAGCGGCACCGGCTCATGTGCCGTGGCCTGCACGGGGGGAGGTGGGTGCCGGCAGCAACCCACTCACAAAGCCTGCTGCCGGGAATCCGTGGGCCAACGCCACACCTTGGCTTAATTAGCACCCAATCTTGGCACCCGGCGGTAGCCTAGGCATGAGCAGCCACCCCCCCCCCCCCCCTGCTGGTGTTGGAGCAGCCTTGTGCCGGCCACACATGGGGCCCATGGGCGCACCGGCACACATTGTGCAGCCTGTGATCAGAACTAGGTCACTAGGCCGAGGGGTTAAGCCCCTGGTATTGGGTCCCGGACAAGTGTAGCGCCTAGGTCGCAGACTAGCGTGGGACAAGTGACACCACGATTCCGGGTTAAAAGTCCGGGGAGCGGGGCGCGACAGGAGGACAGGTGAGAAAAGGGGGGCCGCCCCCTTTCGGCGGACGGTACATGTGGACCTCCCTTCCACGCAGCTTGTGGGTGGTGCCCCATGCCGGGCAGAGCCTCCCATGCTTGTGGGTGGTGCGCTATGCCAGGCGGAACCTTGCATCACCCAAAGGGCGACGGCCACTGGCAAAGCCACCAATACCCCGTCCTATGAGGTTGACTTCCAGGTAGACCTTGTTTGGAGTGGATAGCCTCTCCGCTTCCGTCTGCGGCCCATGGCCATTGTGCTCTTGGGTGACATGGGTGGCATGGGTGACGTGTCCAACCTTTGTGAATTTTGGGCCGTTGTTTGGTGATCATTTGGTACGCACCTACCATCCATGCTAGCAGAGGATATAGTTGCTTTCCCCAGATCAAAATACCTATTGCTTACCAAAGGTTGCCCATTAATGCCTCCCTTTGGTGACTTCATCCGCATTCTCTAGGCTGTGTGCAACGTGCCTCAAGACGTTGCAGATAGCAAGCCCTGACGGGCATACACTATAGGAGGTGAAGTTCAATTATACGGGACCTAGGTTGTTCAAACCCCCAAAATCCCCGTCCCCGTCCATAGGGCCACAAGAGAACAGGCCGTGCCACCCTGGCATCAAATGGGCAAAGCCATTGATGAATGCCGTGGTGCTGCCTAGGTTGGGTTTTCCGCCACCCACCCATTTTGACACAATTGGAAACACCTCCATCACCACTAGCAATGGCCATACAAAGCTGCCGCCCACCTTGCTAACCCCCTTCACTCCGAATTCCTCGAGCAGCACCGCCCTACCCATGCTGCTCATGCGCTCCAGTTGGATGGTGCCCACGTCGTTGGAGGTTGCATAGAGCTGTTGAAAAAGTTGGTGGGTATTTTGGCTTCAACGTCAAAAGGAGTTGTCCGTGGCATTCGATGCATTGCGGAGGGAGCAACGCTTGCCATGCCCGTCACTCCCAACTCTAGCTTTTCATGTGGTCGGAGCAATGTTGTTTGCGGCAATCTCCAACTTCTGATGAAGGCCTTCCGGTGGTAGATCGGGTTGGAAATGGGCCCACGATGCCACTTGGTCTGTTTATTTGTGGAGAGGCTACTGAATTGCATCTATCTACTGCAAATTGTCGCTTTATGCACCGCCGCATTGTGCTGTCAAAGCGTCCATTGCCGCTCCTAAGCGTCCTCTTTTGCCGCAAAGAAGCCATTGAAATCCCGACACAAGGAAGCTGCGCCCGAGCTCTCATAGGGAGCGGCTAGTTTCGGCAGCTTTTCGGCACATTCACCGCGAATACTTGGCCTCCGTGATTGGCAGCTGCAGGCAGCCGGACCGCAAATTCATTCAGGGCCCCGTCTATACACCACCACTCCTGAGGCCATGGCTAAGAGCACCTGCATTCCCTGCCAACCTCACGCCGTCAAAAGGCAGTTGTGTGGGTGCGGGAGTAACCAACCCGTCCCCCCCACACGGGGCCTTCAACTCGAATAGAGCACTAGAAGAATTTACGGCCGGGAGTAGAGCCCTCTTCTGCATGCCCCTCATGTTCCTAGTTAGTGTGGAGTCGGCATGAATCCACTCTCCCATGCTCGTTTGCGAGCGACTCATGAAACCATGAGTCCAACCGAACCCTAGGGAGCTTCTAGAAACCAAATGGTGGTTTGATACGAACACGGTCTTTTTTATCATTATTATCGAATTACGATGCATCTTCAATTAGAACATTTTTCAAACACCGTTAGAACACCCACTGTCTTTTCACTTCAAGTTTTTGTCTCTTCTTGATGCTCTAGTTACCTAGCTGATGTCCCTCACTGGTGCCATGGGTTTGCGGCATGGCCGTGTGGGAGAGTTGTTAGGGCGATGGGCCCTGTCGTCGTTGCGGCCAAAGCACTAATTTGCCATGGCTGAAGACATCATAGACCAAGCTGTGCACAAGGTGGTGCACAACGCTGCCGCAGAACTAGTATGCCCTTTTGCTTTTGACCCTCGAGGCGATGATGCAACAAGTGGGTAACATGCGGTCGCCAAAGAATGCCTTTCCACAAATCTTTTAGTTGAGCAGCCTACAGCAGATGTGGTGCTGGGCCACCATGACGCATTTGAACTTGGACTACTATGTGCAGTTGTTTTGCACCCGCCGCGCATTCCACTTGCCACCTTGGAGATGGATACCCCCACTTCCACTTGCAATCCCCGCGCCACAGGGGTGGCACGGCCCGCGGACTGGAGGATGTGGTACCCTTTGAAGCGGCTTGCCCAAATGTAGGATGTTGACAACAACTTCCTATTGGTTTTCATCGTGAAGGAGAATGGCCACCCCGTGGCGGGGACTACGTGGAACTAGGTCACGATATCTCTGCTCAAATTAGGGTGGTTGGACCGTTCCCCGTGGGCATATGGGCATTGGGTCTGGCTAACGGCGATGACAAGCAAATGGTGACTCCGGGTATGCTATGGAAACAGACCCGCAACGGACCAAATGCAATGTAAAAATCATTGATTTGGGCAATGGATTAGTTGTGTACCAAATGCGCTGCAAAAACTGTGAAGTGCATTTTAGGTGGCACAACAACACAACACTGCATCCATGGTGTCACTTCATGCTGCAACAAATCCACACTCGCAGAAAAAAAACACACAAAAGTATTACGATTATTCATACGCACAAATAGTGCAACCTTGTTGCTGCATACCGCAGGGCTACTACTTGCGGCCACGGCCCCACACAGCAGAACGCTTGGCACTGGGCTGTGCGCTCTCACAACCGGAGATAAGCCAATAAAAAAGCAAAAAACCGAGACCCTCCGGAGAAACACTTGCCTTGGGCTTAGGCGTTGCATGTTTACTGGGCTTTGAAGCCTCTGCAAGCGTGGAAAGCTCATCCCACTGTTTCTTCATAGGGGTCCGTTCCTCTCTGTCCGCACCTGTGCCTGTCTCAACCTCCTCATTGCTACAAGTGTTCACACCGTACCTGGTGCCTGGTGCCTTTCCAACAACACCGGGGCACACCAAAAAATGAGTGTCTTGAATCCTTGCAACAATACTCGGGCTCTTGTCTCCGACCCCCCTCCCTCCACGTGTGGTGACCGTGTGCTCAGCCTCCCGCGTATGTCAATCTCTGCCGCCATCAGCCGAAGAACACTCTTTGCCATGTGAAGAAATGTATATTTCATATACACGTTGTCGCCTACCTTGAAACCCGTGTGAACCCATTCTACCAGTTTGAACAGTGGCGGCAACAGTTTGTAGAAAGTGGTCACTACATACTTGTAGGGATGCCATACTCCATACACCAGGGCGTGTGAAAGCAACAGTTGTGCCCATCCCATCGCTTGTAGGATTGTCCAAGAGTCATCTTGCAGAAATGATACTGCACCCTCATGTCTATAAGCAGCGCCACGCAACGACGTGTCTCAATTAGCAGAACACCGCCACGTTGATAAGCTTCAGCAACTCCACATATTGCCCCACACACAAAGAAGTTTTCATGAAGGGCCGCCAAAGTAGACTCCGCACATTCTTCCGAGCACTGTCCAGTGGTACCCGTACAAAACTTGTTCGCACCTGATCGCATACTTGTTCAGAGTATCGCACCACAACATCCAATTGCGCAACCTGACAAGCAGCCACACCATCAACACTGTCAGCCAACTTTAGCAAGGTGGGCGGGCTGCCCCTCAAAAAGCAGCCGCTAAGAAGTGTGCAGGATTGCCAGCGCAGTAATGACGAGAGCTCAACACAAGAGGTTCACACAACAATCCTGGGCTCACAAACATAAGTCACCCACTTCATGAGCACATAACAACCGACAACATCATGGGCTCGGAACAAATCAAAGGTTGCATCACATCCGGAGTGTGACTGAAACTTCGGTTAGCTTCACTTCCAATGAAAAACTCAGTCATGAATGTCAGTACAACAACAATAGCGCTGGGTGCAAAACGTTTTCATTTTGAGTCTGATTCAGATTTCAATGATGCGCATTCCCGGGCGCCACAAAGCCCGGGGCACCACACAGCCCCACGACCACCACCACTAAAAACACCAAAGCCACCTCCGCCCCAAGGACCAACCACCGAGCCAAGCCCCACCCCACAACCAGCCCCCCCCCCCCCCCCGCCACCCCGCAACGGTCCTGACGACAAAATTGTTGGGCCGGAACCACCCTGAACCCGAACCAAACCCCACCAACCCCACTCACCCCCCCGCCCCCCCAAAAAAAGATCAAAACGGGGGTGACCCCGCAAAGGGGTCCAACGAAGGGTAAGGGCCCATAAGCAGACCCATCCGGCCAAGATGGCAATAAAAAAAACAAAGAAACGGTTTCAAAGTATGTTGTATGTGTTGTTGTGTGATTTTTGCTTTCATCGGACAGGTTAATATTTCAGTTGATATATGGAGGTTATTATTAATGCCGGCAACACATGATTTTTTCCTGTTTTAGAGATTAATGCCAAATAATAATTTCAAACATTACTGCCGAGTACCGTTTTGACATTTATGTAGATTTGACCGGCAACCCCCCAAACACCGCATGAAAATGACCACCGAAAACGCAATTCAGCAAGTATGGGTGGAAATTTCCCCAAAATACCTCCCAAACAGAATGCAAAACAAACAAAACGTTGAATCAATCTCATTACCCTTTCACCGGATATTAATTATATTGGTTTCAATGTAGGTCACTAGGGTACCTGTGGCACATTTCCTGTTCGACCATGAGGTGCACGGTTTTTTATGGATTCACCGCGACCTACAAAATTTAAGCAAGTGTATGATGGGTGTGTGTGTGTGGGGGGGGGGGGGGGTGTAAGCCGGCTTTATTGTTAGGGTGACGAGTGTTCTCGACTCCTAGCTAGAGCTTTCCTTTTCTTGGGTTGGGACGGGGGCATCAATCTCATTCAATGGTTGGTTGAGTCCCATCATAATGCGTGTTTGTAGTCGCTTGCTGCATGGTAGCGGGTAGTGGTGTGGAATTTGCGGAAGCGGTTGTTGCCATCTCTCATTGGTTTCGTGCACTAGCAAGCACAGTCTTGGAGGTGGCTTGCCCTTTTGGACCGGTTGTGTATTGGTAGAAGCGGGCGTAGGATCCAGAGTAGGCGACCGTGGTGGGCGGCGCTTGAGTCCACGGATGCGTTGCAAGCATTTGTTAATGCGGCCCATTTGCATAGAAATGGGAGTCCTATTGATCCAGGTAGGTCCGCTTGGGTGCTAACCTAACCTGGTATGGTTATTTGTTGCTGCTCAATGTTGACTACGATTGGGGATGGAGACCATTTGACCGGCGGTTGTTCGTGCCCCATTCTCCCTTGTTCTATGAAGATGCCACCTGTGGGGCCGGGGATACCCAAACCACATGCGTTTCGAAAGGCATGTCACCCTTCAGCCAAACTGCAGCCGGCGCGATGCCCTCGGCATCCGGCCTTGGTCACTAATGGCGTACAACACCTGCAGTAGAGGCAATGTTATTTGTTGTTGCGTTGTTCTAACAAAATTTTTCTAGGGACGTTCTAGCGCAGCGGCGCTAAAATCCTTGGAACACGATGAGAACGTTTTTGTTGGACCAGAATGGAAAAACCTTGCATGGTTTTGCAGTGTTGCGTCCCTCCAACGGCTCAAAAATTGAGTTGGCAAGTCCCTATTTGCACACTCACTGACACACACACACACACACCAATCCAAATGCGTGCATTTTAATGCAAAACAATTTGGTGATTGGGCATCCGCGCAAGTGACACAATATGAGGTATCAAATCCCATACCCCGAACCGGACCTACGATTGGTTGCTTCCATATTGCGACGTGTAAGTCATGGTTCTGCTGCGGAGACGCACAAGTTAGACCGCCTAAGTGCCGGGCATCCGAGCAGCGGATGTGATACGCTTTGCTGTCCGCCTGCTTCAATGTGGTCAACATCGTGCCTTAGGGGCTCTTCCGCTTCTTACGTGCAATGTGGCGGTCGCGCCATGTGGGCGCGACGCTAATGGGAGCCAACCGGGGTGCAGATGCGCGCAAGTCAGTAGAAGACAAGGAAGCCATTCGTGAGAATTGGAAGGATGTGTGAAGTGTGCAAGCAGAGTGAGGAAGATTGGGTTCACAACAATGCGCACACAATTTATGAGCTTCTCATAGGCCATTCATCTAGCCGCACACATCTGACCCTATCCCGAAAAGAGCGAACATTCTACACAATCAAAGAACGATGGAGGAAGACACATAGTGTGCACAACGCCCACCAAAGCCCCTTATTTGTGCAGTACCTTGTGAAAAAAGAACCTACCGCCCAAAGGACCTCTGAACTGCGGCACAAATGTAGCTACAGCTCCAAGCTTACAAGCTCCCAAGCTCACGGAGAATTACCGTATTTGATGAACCGTGTACCCGACCTCCAAGGGATGGGGAAAATTGGCTTGCGCCCGGGGGGGGTCACGGCTGTCGCCTGAAGGAGGGGGGGGGGGTTTGGGAAATGGACACCTGTGACAGGACCTATGTATGGTCCTCATTGTCAGTCTTTTTTTTTTTTTAGTATGCTATACACTCTCTGATTTTTGACTTTAGCCAGATCCTGACTTAGCTTAGTTGGTAGCAGGCCTAGACTCTGATTCCAGAGTCCTGGGTTCAATCCCAGATTCATGTAATGTTTTTTTCCCTTCGCTTTTTTCGTCTTTTTTATGTCTTCATGTTTGCATGTTTGCATGTGCATGCCCCCCCCAAGACAGTTTTCTACAGGTCCCCCCATCAGGGGGGACCGTTTGTGTCAGTCACAGGCACACATACCCCTTAAACCCCTCCCCCCTGCTCTCAACCCCTTCCCCAAAGCAACCAGCCCCTGACAAGGAAACAAACAAAAGTCAGTTAAACACAGGGGGCCACATGTTCTGATTCTGATTCATCGGAGTCCTCTGATGTGTCTTCCTTGACATCTGCATCAGACTAATTTGCCAACGGGAGGCCATGGTGGGGCGTTGCATCCCCCCCCCCCCCCGTGCTATGGGATGCAACCGGAATAGACCGGACATAAATACCACCACCGTTGGGGGTAGGGGAGGGGGACTGGGGGGCTGTGTATACCGGTTGTCACTGCCCCGTCACGGCGGGCCAGAAGGGGGGGGGGGTTTGGGAAATGGACATCCGTGACCCCCCGTGGGCGCAAGCCAATTTTCTCCCACCCCAATGGCGCCATCACCGGGAAGCGATCAACTACGTGTTCCGTGCCACTACAATACCCTGCATTTTTTGAACCCCATCAGTGGTCTTGGACATACGCGCAAAACCAAACACTTCTTCGACTTTGGCTTTTTTTTGTACCACAATATTTGTCCGCCCCCTACTTGTTTCAAACTTCGGTTGCCGGGGCAACCCACCGCCTTGGGCTGTGGATGTTGCGTTTCAGGTACTTTGTTGACTATCTTTCTTTGCAAAATGAGCACCCTCGGAGCGTTATCCAATCATGTCTTGCAGCTTGGCATCTAAAAGTGTGGTCCCGTTCCTCTGTTTCATTATTATCGTGCAATCAAGATTGCAGCAACCCCGAATAGTAGGGCGGCGGGAATATTTGAGCCACAAGTAAGTTTTAGGTCCCAAGTTGATAACTCGTAGTCAGTCAATATGTATTTTGTCGCCACCAATGGTGTCCCCAGTGTGTGGCACCAGCCTCTAGTGCCATTGTAAGCATGTCTCTCACTCCCTACTTTGAGCCTCACATTGCCAACGGTGATGAGTCAGACATGCCAGTGCGTGGTGATGTTGCAGACTTGAAAGCTGCTGTCACAATCTTGCTTTAATTCATGTACTTGATTTTTGTGCCTTTCCACGTGTTTGCAATGTTATGTGTGTGGTAGCCAACAATGCATTGGCACCACTATTATCACGAGCTGGTTCTTGTTTTGCTTATGTGTTTGCACTGTGCTTTGTTGCTTGGTTGATGTGGGCTGTCCATGGTTTGATAGTGTGAAGCCAAACGGCCGGGTGGAAATATGGTCATCGTGGGGTCCACAACGGACATGAGGCACCCGTTGAACAACCATGAGCCATCCGAACCGCACATCCATCGCCTAGCACTAAAATATCATGTACATGTATAGTGTGGCAATGGGGTCCACAATAGACTTGGAGCACCTATTGAAGGGGCATAACGGGCGATTGTACCCACACGGGATCGACGCGAGGTCGCTGGCGGAGGTTCTCGCCCCATGCATTGCGCATGGGGACTCTTACCGCTGACAAGCGGCAAGCTTGCGGCGCTACGACACGATGCGTAGCCGGGAGTATTCCGGGGCACTGGTGCCTTCAAACATAAACACCAATGGTGTCAACAATGCACGTGTTTTCACGCTCGTGCCATCGGGCTGCAAAGGATGCTATGGAGAAGGGGTCACCAACGGTAACACATCGAAAATGGCATGTGGGACATGGGCTAGTACCCCAAACAGCCAAACAGAGTAATGCCAACGAGTGCCAAAGGCATACTATGCGGTGGAATCACGGTGATTCGGTGTGGTACGTGTGACATGGAAAAAAATCTGTATGACCCATGGCTTTTCGTATGTGCCCCCCCCACCCTAGACGGGGTCCCCCAAACCAAAAGCCCCACCCGGTATCAAAATCTATTTCTTCCCCAGGCCCTTGGAGAAACGGTATGCTGCTGCAAAGCAATGCGCACTACCAGCGGAACAACCAGCTCAACTGTAACTACATTGCAGTGAACATAGACTTACCCTGTCGTAGGCCGCACGGTTCTTGATAGTGGCAATCACAGCAACGTTTAATGCATTTTGGAGTTATTGCTTGGGGCACACACATTGTGAGACAAAATATGGGCCACCGTAGCCACACGCGCCACTTTGGCAGCCGACCCCCGGAAACCATCGACGTTCCTGACTGAACACAAATTCACTGGAACCAAGGTCATCATGGAATCAACTCTCACCCACGGGCTGCAAACACCATGTTGGAAGCCTACCCACGTCCGGCTAAGCCGTGGCTTCCAACTGAAAAACGAGATTAGGCTCCACCGGTGGAGCTAGACCATACAGAGACCACATGCGAATCCACTGCCTACCGTAATACCGTTCGGTCAGTGACCATATTTGCACTTTGAACGCCATAACCAACACAACAGTCACATAAGATGAGCAATGGCGGTTGGTATTTCTGGTACAAAACAACCTTCTTGCACGAAAAGCTATCCAAGAAGATCCGTACTTTTAAAACGAATCATAGTGTTGCCGCGCATTAAATCTTTTTGCTGCACATCATCTACAGATGTGTGATGGCATATCAACATTTCATCTTCCACAATTGGCATGATGACCAGTAGGACCACGTGCTGCATCAACATTTCGCCAACCCCACGGATGGTCCCGGAGCAAATTGGATATCCTAATGCTTCGTGATATGGGTGATCTACAACATACAATGGCGAAAGAGAGCTAATCCTACTAGAAAGCACCGCAATAGCAACCTGAACAGCTCGGGTTTTCCCATGCTTTTGGTTGTAGAGACGTTCTTCCGCTTGGATAACAAACCGGCTAAGGATGGAATTGGTCACACCTCGTCACACCTCAACGCAATCATCCATACCAACGGCCGATCTTGTGCCACTTAAATTTGCGAGACAAATGGTTGGCCAATTGCAACGCGACCAACTCTACAACATTGCATAATTTAATGCGGAGGAAATTTCGACAACAATGATCAAGCAACCATCTCAAAGCATAAAACCAAATGAACATTGGTGCATACCTGTCAACCTCACAATTTATGGACCCACTTGGGGCACATTGAGTCCAAGGAGCGGTACCTGTGACAGCTATTTGTTGGCCGGAGGACCCCTTTTGGGGGGGGGGGGATTGAAGCCCTAGGACCCGCGGAGTCGGCTCCCCCATCAACATTGCGAATTGAGCTGGGGTTGTAAAAAAAGCGTGCAACAAGGGAAAGGTACGAAGCAACATGGCACGCAAAGGAGGATTCCCGAACCATCACCTATGCCACCCCTAGTTTGCTATGTGTGCTCTTGCTACGTTGGCTAGCAAAGCTGCAAGGTCATTTTGACCAATCTTACCCCAAACCAGATTTCTTGGGCCCCCACGGCTAGCACCCTCGCTTTGATGATGCCGACCTTTGGGCCGATGGGGATATGTTGGGCTACCAACTTAGTACCGGCAGAATGTGGAATGTTTGGGCACCTCAAAGCAATATGCAGGCTACACTTATACCATATGGAACAACACTAAAGGGATTCCAAGAGGTGGTCAATGTGGGTTTTTCGGAGAAAGAAGCTTGGGCTGCGAAACTTTTTTACACACAGGGGGGAATCTTTTTTGGGGCCGTACACTAGGGGGGGGGGGGGGGCTCGAAAAAAAGGGTGACACCGCGAATTTCGTTTGTGCCCCCGCTCCCCCCCCCCCATGCGTTCCTCCAACGGAGTATGATTGGTTGTGTAGGAGTGCCGAGTCGCTGTGCATTTTTGCACTGGCATAAAAGCTGCACTACTACTGTATTCTCAGTGTTCACGCTGTGCTGGTGTATCTCGTGCCCATAGTCCACGACGTCGCACGTGGTTGTCTACGTCCCAAATGGTTGCCGTCAACCACCAGCCCCGCGGTGCGACCATGCGGAGCCCCGAGCTGCGCCCTTGCGCAATCCTACATTGCGCCACTGCGCAGCCGCACAGTGCGGCCCTGTGCAATCCTCTGCTGCAATCTTGCACAGCGATGATAGCAGGGAGTTTCGGGCCTTGTGTGCGCTTGGGTTTCCATGTGGTCACCATGAGCGGCAAGGCCGACCAACCCAAGCCGTCTCTTCATCCTTCCCTTCATTTTCCCCCATTGCTATTCGTCATTGCTGTTTTCAGTGCGGATACGTCTACAACGAGTCTCGAGCCTGAGATTGCTGGTCTAGGGATAGTTATTTGAGATGGAGTACGCGCACAGAAGATGTCGTTTGGATTTCGGCCTACACGGATCATCTTTGTCGCCGTTGGAGTTGGCTGAATTTTTCGTGTTGTATTTGTGGCCTCAATATCGGGGTGTGGTGCACATCCTTTGTGACAGTCCCTCTGTCAATGTGTCCATACATGCGTTGGCCCCTCTATAACAGCGACGGAGATGCCCCTATAGGCTAAAAACCCAAACAACATCCTCTATGTCCCTACTCCATCTCCAGTAACTCTCCCTAGACTTGTAGGATTCACAACAATTCTTTGCACTTTTGATTTGTTATTCTCCAAATGCGCTTCCACCTCTGCCCATTCTTGTGTTTCCCTTTTCCCTCTGCCACATGCGCTTTGCTGCAGGATTCGGTTCTCTCACGGCTCATCAACGGCTCATCAATGGGGAGTATGCATCATGTCAAATGTGTTACATCTGATGTTCGTATGAGACGTCTGACATAAAGTGGTGGTAGTGTATGTCTACAAAATGCTCTAGGGCAAAGAGTTTGAGTTCTTACAAATTTCGGTACAGTGAAAACCATCAAATGTGGACGCCAGCTTTTTTAATGAAAACAAGCATTGGTGCAGCAAAAAAAAAAATACAAAGTCTTAAATTGCACTTTTTACACCCCACTTGAGCTTTGCCCCCCGCAAGGGAATCTGAGCACCAAGGTCCATCATCAATTCAGCAGCTATGGAGCCCTCATGATGGGTTGCCACGGGGTGAGCCGGGGAGATGTCTGCTCTAGCTAGTGCACCAATCGCAGTCAATGTAGACGCTAGATTCACATCCCCTGGGAGATCCACATGCTTGTGTGGGCGAATAAGTGAAAGAACTGCGGCAGAACTTTGCTGTACCGAATCCAATCAGTATGTTGCTCAGGCGGTCTAACCTGTGCACCCTTATGGAGACCAATATTGGCCATTTTGGCCATTTGCGCCGCGCGTGGATTATGTATGTGGGTTTTGCATTCTTTCTTCGTCTCTTTGTCGTAGCAAGGAAAAACGCTGTGCGCTATTTGATTTTGTACTGTCCTAGTGACATTGGGGAACATGTCTAAACTTGCATGTCTATTTCACGAATTCATCGAATTCAAAAAAAGAATCGGACCGAATATTCGGTCAGCATTTGCATAATTGCTAAATCAACACATCAAATTACAGACTGCAGACCAAAAGCTGACGGAATATTCGGTGACCCTTGGAATTTCTGCTTTTTGTGTCTGATATTTGGTCGGGTTAGGTTCTAAATTGTTAACACATGGTTGTTGCGGTGTTGCACACACCACTATCGTTGTTGTAGTGACATTTATGACTGAGTTTTTCATTGGAAGTGAAGCTAACCGAATTTTGAGTCACACTCCGGATGTGATGCAACTTTTGATTTGTTCCGAGCCCATGATGCTGTCTGTTGTTATGTGCTCATGTACTGTGTGATCTGTGTTTGTGAGTGCAGTGTTGTTGTGAGAACATGTTGTGTTGAGCTATGGATACTACTGCGCTAGCAATCCCGCACACTTCTTAGCGGCTGCTTTTTGAGGGGCAGCCCATTTTGGTCAATTTGGCTGATAGTTATGATGGTGTGGCTGCTTGTTTGGTTACGCAATTAGATGTTGTGGTGCGATGATGTGAACAGGTATGCGATCAGGTGCAAACAGTTTTTGTACGGGTACCACTGGACACTACTTTGGCGGCCCTTCATGAAAACTTCTTTACGTGTGGGGCAGCATGTTGCGTCGTTGAAGCTGATCAAACGGCCGCCGGTTGTGCAAATTGAGACACGTCGTTGCGTGGCGCTGCTTGTAGAAATGAAGGTGCACTATCATTTCTGCCACATGACGCTTGGACAATTTTACAAGCGATGGGACGCGGCACAACTGTTGCTTTCACCGCCCCTCGTGTATGGAGTATGGCATATGTAGTGACCGCTTTCTACAAACTCTTACCGCCACTATTCAAGTTGGTCGAATCGGTTCACACATGTTTCAAGGCGGGCGACAACGTGTATATGAAACCGACGTTGCATCACATGGAGAAGAGCGTTCTCGGGCTGGTGTTGGTAGAGAAGGGCATACGGGGGAGGCTGAACACACGGTTACAATACTTGGAGGCGGGGGGATCGAGACAAGCGCCCGAGTATTGTTGCAACGATTGAAGACTCTCTTTTTTTCGCATGGCCTCGTGTTGTTGGAGAGGCACCAGGCATCAGGTTTGGGCCAAAGGACGGTAGTGATGATTAGGTTGAGATAGTTACAGGTGCGGACAAAGAGGAACAAACCCGTATGAAAAAATAGAGGGCTGAGCCTTCCACGCCTGCGAGGCTTCAAAGCGCAGTAAGCTTTGCTACGCCTAAGCTCAAGGCAGATGTAAAGAAGCCCACATTTGTGCTTATGTGCCCTGGAAGAGTAACGTCCCCCGTAGCACGAAGACCGGATCGATAACCGGGGAGTGCATTCGCCACCTCAAGAGATGTTCACACCGCCCGTACCACCAGGCGGTGCTTCGCCGTTTGCAACTGTCCCTTGAAGTACCCTAAACACGTGTGGGAGAGGTTCCCCATCACATGGGACTAGCACCATCGCTACGTAGGGAAACGGCCTAAGCCACAGGGTTCTGTGACCCATTTCCTGCGTGCCCCGTACAGTTGTGTCATCAATGCCTCTGGGACCTCTGTGATCAGGCGCCTGCAGCATGCACTGAAGTGCCTTGTCCCTAACCTGCAGATGTGTGTGATCATAAGCCTGCCCCCCGACCCCGAAAGGGCGAAGTGGGCCTCCCGTCTGTGATCGACCTTGAGTGGTAAGAATGATGAGGTGTGTCCGAATGAGGAACCGGGTTCTACACTAGCAAGCTTGCTATTGATTGTCCAGCGAGCAGTGCCATCGCCGCTATTTCAACGCGCGCGTGCACAGCATTCTGATTCTGTGAATAATTGATTTCGATTGTTTGCTGTCTAAATTTGCATTTGAATTTTTTAATTTCATTCCAAGGCACAGCCGCTGAGATTATGCTACTTTAGAGCTGATGAGGGCAAAATGTTTTGCCGAAACCTGCTACTCTGTTCCATGACTGACACTTTGAGGGTTTTGTGACCGTCGCTCCGTGTGTGCCGCATTTGGGATCTTGGAGAGCAAAATTGCTTTTGGATTTCAAAAAAGCGACGGCCGCTGCCGTCTTGTTTCACAAACAAAAAAGAAACTAATACTTTCAAAAAATACAAAGGGCTGAGCCTTCCACGCCTGCGCAGGGTTCAAAGCCCAGTAAGTTTTGCTACGCCTAAGCCCAAGGCACGTGTTTCTCCGGAGGGTTTTGGTCATTTTGCCTCTTTACTGCCTAGTGCGTCCGGCGGCGCACTTCCCATTGCCAAGCCTTCTGATGTGCGGGGCCGTGGCTGCAAGTAGTGGCCCTACGGTATGCAGCAACAAGGTTGCAATGTTTGTGGGTGTTAATAATCGTAATACTTGTGTGTGTTGTTTTTATTGCTGAATGTGGATTGCTTGTAGCATGAAGTGACACCATGGATGGAGTACATGTTGTGTTGTTGTGCCACTTGAGCTGCACTTCACGGTGTGTTGTGGTTCGTTTCAACGGTGCTTGTGGCACACAACCACTTCATGATCCAAATGAATGATTTTCACATTGATTTTGGGCGGTTGCGGGTCAAAATATGAGTAGGCAAGTGCCCGTTTGCACAGTCTCCACACCCACACACCAATGGGAGTGCGCACGTTTTGGTACAAAACAACATAGTGATTGGGCATCCGTGACACAATATGAAATATCAAATGCCATACCCCAAACCGGACCTACGATTGGTTGCTTCCACATTGCTTTGTCTCATGCATGGTTCTGCACGGGAGATGCACGGGTTAGACCGCCCAAGTCTTGGGCATGCGAGCAGCGGATGCGAAACCGCTTGCTGTCGGGGGGCTACAATGTGGTCGACATCGTGCCTTAGGGGCTTTGCCTCTTCTTACGTGCAATGTGGCGGTCGCGCCACCCGGGCGCGACGCTAATGGGAGCCAACCGGGGTGCAGATGCGCGTGAGTCGGTAGAAGACAAGGAAGCCATTCTTGAGAATTGGAAAGATGTGTGAAGTTTGCAAGTAGAGTGGGGAGGAGGGGGGTAACAAGAGTGCGCACACAGTTTATGAGCTTCCCATAGGCCATTGGTCTAGCCACACAGCCCTGACCCCATCCCGAAAAGAATGAACATTATGCACAATCAAACAACGAAGGAACAAGACACACAGCGTGCACAGCGCCCGCCGGGGCCCGTTATTTGTGCAGTACCCTGTGAAAAAAGAACCTACTGCCCAAAGGACCTCTGAACTGCGGCACCGCGCTAGCTGCGATACCAATTTTCCAAGCTCCCAAGCCCACGGAGAGTTACCGTATTTGATGAACCGTGTACCCGACCTCCAATGGCGCCATCACTGGGAAGCATTCAACTACGTGTTCCGTGCCACTACAATACCCTGCATTTTTTGAACCCCATCAGTGGTCTTGGATATACGCCCAAAACCGAACACTTCTTCAACTTTGGCTTTTTTTTACCACAACACTTGCCCCCCCCCCCCCAATTGTTTCAAATGTCGGTTGCTGGGGTAGCCCCCCCGCCTTGGGCTGTGGATGTTGCGTTTTAGGTAGCTGTTGACTATCTTTCTTTGAAAACCAGCGTTATCCAATCATGTCTTGCAACTTGGCATCTAAAAGTATGGTCCCGTTCCTCTGTTTTATTGTTATCGGCAAACCCGAATAGTGGGGCGGCGGGCATATTTTAGCAAGAAGTGAATTTTACGTCCCAAGTAGATAACCCGTAGTCAGTCATATGTATTCATGTCGCCACAAATGGTGGCCGCATTGTGTGGCACTAGCCTTTGGTGCCATTGTAAGCATGTCTCTCAATACCTATTCTAGGCTCACATTACCAACGGTGAGGTGATGTGTTGGTGCTGTCTTTGTTGTGACGTACACAGTGCAATTATGGCCGTGCAAGACCGAGGGGACCCGGGTGTTTACGCTGTTGTGTTGGAGGGAACAAACCACATCCAGCTACACCCTCCTCCAACTGGGTGTCGTTCATCGTAACACGGTGCGTGCAAGACCGAGGGGACTGGGGTCTATCAGCTGCTTTGTGGGCGCAAAGGGACTGCATACACCTACACTTTGCCAACACCGGCTGTCCGTATCCCCACATGGCCTCAACTCGGCGTCCCTATCCCCACACGGTCCATCCAAGAATGAGGTGTCTCGTTGCGTCCAATAATGAGGTGTCTTGAGCATTTCCGCCACTGTGTTGGAGTGGAGGGACTACACACACTTGTGCGGTCCCTTCCCTGCCGCACAACGGCGAATACACTCGAGTCTCCTCCGTCTTGGACGGACCGTGTGGGGATAGGGGTGCCAAGTGGAGGGTGCAGCATGTGTGTGCAGTCCATGCCCTCTAGATGAAGACCAGCGGATACATCTCAGTCCCTTCATCCTTCGATGGACCGTGTGGGGATAGGGACGCCTAGTGGAGTGGCGTCCTTTATCGTCAAACGGTTCCGACAAGGACCGAAGGGACTTGGGTGGCCGCGTTGTGGGCAGAGAGGCACTGCACACCCCTACACCATGCCCCCACCGGGCATCCTTTTCCGCACACGGTCTGACCAGGACCAAAGGGCCTCGGGTGTATGTGCCGCTGTGTGTCGGCGGGGAGGGACGGCACACACTTGCACCGTCGCCCCACTAGGCGTCCCTGTCCCCACACGGTCTGTCCAGGTCGGAGGGCACTTGGGTGTATTCGCCGTTGTGTGTGGGAGGGGACCGACTACACGCACTTGCACCATTCCCCCACTGGGTGTCCCTATCCGCACACGGCCTATCGAGCTGCGTGGGAACGCAGGTGTAGGAGCCGCTGTGTGTATGGGGGCAAGGGATCTCGCAAACATGTTCCCCCCGGCAAGGAGCGTCGCTATCCCCACACGGTCCGTCTCGGACAACGGGGACTCTCATGTATCCGCCGTTGTTTGGGTGGGGGAGGAGCTGCACACACCTGCACCGTCCTCCCACTAGGGGTCCCTATCCCCACATGGTCTGTCTAGGGGGAGTTCGATGTATCCGTCGCTCTCTCTCTCTCTCTCTGTGTGTGTGTGAGCTGACCAAGGCATTGCAGGGCGCGCGGAACCTGGTAGCTAACGTGACAGGGTGGTCTAACCAGAAGCGAATGTTGTTTGTCTATCGTCCGGGTTCCTAGTGAGGGATAGCAGTGGGCAGGGACAGGGGTGAACCCACCTTGAGGTAATTTTGCACAGCCTTACGCTCTGTCTACTATGCAGGCGTGACCTGCGAGCTTGCTCAAGGCTGCCGTTGAGCTGCTGGCCCTGTTTCTCCTCACACAGAAAGGCGCCTAGTGCAGGCGGGACATGCTACTGTTTTTGTTCTGCTTTGCACGAGACGAGATCTAGAACATCCAGACCAGCCTTCTCTGTGCTCTGTTTGTCGCCGAAGTGTGTGTGTGTGTGTGCGTGTGTGTGTGTGGGCGCGGGGGGGGGGGGGGGTGCACACATCAACTCCACCCCCCCCACCGGGCGTTCCTATCCCCACACGGTCCGTCCAAGAATGAGGGGACCCAGGTGTATCCGCCGCTGTGTGTGTGGAGGGGGGGGGGGGCGGGATACACCCACTTAGGACACACGGGACTTGGGTATGGGAGCCGTCCATGTGTAGTCCTTGACCCCGACATCCCACTCGAAGAGGTCGGGGGGCGGCAGTGGGGAGGGAGGGACCAAAAACCTCCCCCTTCCACGAGCCGCCGAGGTGTCCAAGGAATATTTGGGCCCACTCACCCTGTGCAGCCACCTCATGGTCCACTCCCGCCCAAAGAAACCTTGTTGTTCGTCTTATAATGACCTCATGTCTTCATAAACCTTGCTATGAATGAAGTGGCAGGGATCCAGCGGCCCAATGGGTTAGAATACAACAACAGGGGCCTCCACTCTGCCTACTTACCAACATAACCTTCACAGCCCTTCCCTTCTCCCGTGTTCCCCAAAGGTGGGATGAAATCAGAAATTGCTGCACAAGCCCTGCCTTCTCAAAGGTCCGCTGTAGGGGGAAGAAATCAGAAATGGCAACATAACCCCTACCATTTGGGGGCCAAAAAAAAACGGATACAAAAACTCAACATTTTGAGTATGAACACATTCCCTTGAAATGTGGCAGCAAAATTTTCCGGTGCCTGCCAACTTCTCAATATTGGCCTCTAGTGTGGTTGGGGCCTTTTGAACCTTTTGGCCCCCAAGAGGGGGGGCAGGGTCAGGGACTACACCTTGGCGCCCACCATGGACTCGGGTGTATCTAGTGGTGTTGGGGGTATTGTTGCCCGGTGACATTTCCCCCCTCAATTCCCATGTGATAGTTGAGCAGTGGTCAACCTCCTTCTTGGCCTTAACACCCTTCTGTTTCTTCGGAAGCTTGTAGTCGCGCAAACACCGCTAGCCAAAGGTGGGCTAGGGTGACACCACCGGCAAGTCAAACACACCCACTCGTGTGGCCCAATACGCATTGAACCACACCACCCCACATATGTAGTACACATAAGTGGCATCATGGGCTGCCCCGCCATACCCCAATCTTACTAAATGCGTTGCGGAATGCATGAGCAACGTGCATTTACGCACGTGTACCAAGGTGGCCAAGAGCCAGTGAAAAGGTTTTTGCCATGCAGCATCAACACTGACTGCTCATTGTTCAAATACTATAGGATGCAACACAAGCCGCCAAAACGCGGTACCCATGGTGTCGTTCTTGGCCCTGCAAAACTAATTAAACATTCATGTCTTCAGCTGTCCTCATTGGATATTGTAGACTCCGCGCTTGTCGGCGGTGCAAAACCCTTTGGTTATGCAAAAATTTGCGTCCCCCACCTCATCACTGATTTGGATGGGGAGGCAGTCTCTAAACCACACGTGGCTAAAGCGATGAAAGCAGAAGGTGTTGGTGCAACCACACTCATTGAAGTTGGCTATGACGTGAACCAACAAAGTGTGTGTGGCCCACAGGGCATGCCACGAAGAGTGGCTCACGGGGAGGTCAATTGTGTATACCAGCAAAATGATGTAACACAAAGAGAGCAGGCAAGAGGGAAACAGAAGAGGTAGCAACATTTGACTCACCACTATACTACCTATGGTGCATGCCTCGCGGCTGCTCAAACTAATGTCACTGCGGTTCCGTTGCAACACAAACTTGATCACCGGCTCTACCGTCGGTTGCGATTGTTGCTGGTTGTTGCTATAGACTCTAATGCATAGTTAGAAGGGGAGGTGGTTGAAGCCTCTGCTCATGTCCAACCTGCGCAGACAGCCAAGCTCAGGCACGTGGCCATTGTTGAGGCATCCGACACTCAGGTGATTGGATAGGCGTCTAGTAGTAGCCGCAGCAGCAGCAGCAACAACGACAGCAGAAGCGACAGTGATAGTTACGGTGATAGTGACGGTGACGGTGACAGTGACAGTCATGGGAATGTGGCATCGAAGGGTAGGAGTGGTTGCGCGAGTAGTGCCATTGAGGTAAGTAGTGCTGACACCCCTAGCAATTCGGACAGTGAGGCAGCCCTTGTTCCCCCACTAGCTTAGAAGAAGTATTGCTGGACAGTAGTGCGTGCAGGCCAAATCCCAACTTAGCTAATAGCCCATGCTACCATTGGGGTGGATGCAGAATCTAGCCCAACCCCATTGACCCATTTGTTGAGTGAGGGTGATTTCTTTCCGACAGATACACAGGTTGCAGGTTGCACTTAAACAAGAAAAGAAATCATGAAGTAACCGTGATTGTGACCTTCCAAGTGACATTCACAATGGGGGCCCAAACGGGGTAATCAGGCTAACTGGGAGGGGGGGTTGTGGGGGGGGGGGGGGGATGGGAGGGCTGTTTGTGTGCATGGGGGGCACCCGGTGCTCCATGAGCCAGTCCTAGGATCAGGGGCATATCATTGGCCACGCCTGGCCATGGTAGCCAAGGCAACTTCTCTTTGAGGAGTGGGGAGCACAATGCTTATTTTGACGTTTTGTTGCACTATTATTGTAGGTGGCCCAAATCCTGCAACAACACCAAAACATGAAAAGATATTTGTGCAGTGAAGCCACGTGTTAGCATTAGGTTGCCTAGAACTAAGTAGCCTATGGGCAGGCGGGTGCGCGGACAAAATAGCATGATTTTCCCTGCCCAAAGGAGCCTCCAATTTCGGGTTCAATGGGTGGGCCTTTTTCGGACACCGGCCCGAAAAACTGGCAGCCCGGCTCAGTGCCGTGATGTGTGGAGGAAACAATTCCCCAAGAAAAGTGTTTGGGGCAAATAGCGTAGCATTCATGTTGAAAATAGCTCCATGCTGTGCTGGGCGTTGGGGCACAGTGTATCAATGCGAGTACGTTTCAAGCCATGGGGAGCCATGTAGCAGAGGGTGGGGGTTGGAGGGGTTAGAATTTTCCAAAAAAACGTAGCAAAACATTTGGTGAAACAAACCCTCCAAACACAGGTTTGGTGCCTTTTGAGCCTGGCTGTACACATTGACATCCCCATGTAAGGGGTGGGGTAACATGCGTTCGAGGTTGTGCCATGTGGGGGGTAAGGGGTACAAGCAACGAGCGCTTTTGATGTGCATGCAGAGCAAAATTATTTTGGTTCTCGTGTTTCTAAATATAATCTGTTTTTGACATGCAAGGGAAGCAGCCCACTAGGACGTGTGCACAAGCATTGTGCACACAAAAAACTATGTATTGTCACGAGACACATGTATACACACAAGACACAACCACAACACAATGAGGAATTCACCAATGCTGCTGAATGTTTGCATGTTGCCCAACCCATGGATTATGTGGTTTGAAGTGGTATTGTGGTACTGCCGCTTCTAACCAAGAGTTGGTGCCCCCCCTCCTTACCACAGTAAAAGTGTGTGAATCCCTACTATGCTTCACGGGTTGAACTGGGGTTGCAGTCTCTCCTTTTTGCAGAGCAATGGTGTCAACAGATCAATATGCATAATCCCCGGGAGAGAAGTCGAAAAGAATGTCTTATTCTTTCATTTTGATCTGTGATTGTCCATTTTCGAACGGTTTGGGCAAACTGTATGGCTCCAGAGGGGTTCCTTTTCCCCTCTGGCGGGTGCGCAGGAAGTAAGGCCCACAGGGACGAGGGTTGTCTGTTGCTGCTGTTTGGGAGTCAGCATACTGTTGTTGCCCCTTGGACTGCCCCCGTATGAGAGGGGGTTGGGGCTCTGTGGGATTGGAGAGTGGCCTCCAACGCAAGACAGCTGAAAAGACGTCCTCTCTGCCCGGATTTGCAGGATATGCTGGTCCTTGGGTGCTTGTCATACACCCTTTGCAAACACCCCTCGAAAGCATGACGTGCCACAATAAGTTGATTTGGCATCAACCTTCTCATTTTCAGGGCATCCCTCTTGAATTGAGGGCATGTGCCTTGACTGGAGAGTGCTCCAAAATACGCAAACAGATCTTCCACTCTCGCACCCCAACGCACTTACACAGAGGCACATGTCAATTGTGTCCATGTTTTGGAGCTGTCCCGTTGGATGAACTTGTGATTTACCATTGGACACAGACATGGGGTGTAGCTTCTGATGGACTTCCATATTTCTGGGGGTTTACAGACGACCCAACAATTTGTCAACAGCTGCAATGTACTGTTCAAAAAATATGCTTGAAACGTTGTGAAAGGTGACAGTGGCAAAATATAGCAAGGAAACGTGTGGCAATGTCCCTGTGCAGCAACAGTGCGTTGTGCTGTGGGATCAGAGCTACATCTGTTGGTCATCACAGACAGCAGTAGCGGGTACCCCAGGCTTAGTTCTCCTGTTTTCATGCTGTAGGCCAAGGAAGCGGCAGAGCGGCAGATGGAAGCTATCCGCACGGCGCTGGATCAGTTTGGGACCGAGAAGAAATTATTGTCTCGGTCTCGCGCTCTATTGGAGAATGAGAAGCGTGCATGGGAACTGGACAAGTCGATGGGGCCAACATCGCCCGGGCGGAGCACCCCCGGAGGAGGCTTGTTGCGGAGCCCATCACCTTTGTATCACCCTGGTATCAGCCCAAGCCATGAGTTGTCGTGTGTTGCGCATGTGTGTGTGCATGCGCGCCTGTGTATACAGTCTGCAGGGTGTTCGGCCATGCCAGTGTGCAGCCTTCATGGTTGGGCCCTCAGTCTGTCAACGACGCAGGTGAGCCCTCTGAACGACAAGTGAATGAAGCGTGTGCGGCCACAGGTGACGGACCCAGGACCTCTTGCTGTTGCGCGGGAGTACTGCACGGAGCGTGTTTCTGGGTGTGGAGACCTTGGTTGTGCTCCGGCCTTACGCTTGTATTTGTAGTCGCTACCAGTTTGTGCGCGCGAAATCGCTGTCTACACAATGGCCATAATCCTCATGTCAGCTCCCTGACAAAGTTGCCACATGCAGCATTGTCTTATCGCTGTCGCATCTTGCATGCGGTTGGCTGGACCTGTGTGTGGGGCGGGGGGGGTGGGGGGGCAGGCGGATCCCCGCAGACCCACACCATAGCCCTGCTTGCGAGCCCAAACACCCCAAAGCTAGCCTAGGTGGCCTGCATGGTGGTGAACGAAATGGACCCGGCCCATGCCACGCTGTTCACCCGAATTGCATGCACCTTGCACGTCATACACAAGGGGATCCCCAGCCAGGCGGACGAGAAGGTACTCCTCCCCCTCCGTAAGGGGTGTACAATTCCACCGAGCACCCACTGAGCGTCCCCTTGGTCCCTTTGGGGGGGGGGTCCTTACGATGGCCCTCGCAAACTGGCAGCTGGAAGGCACCCACTGGACCAAAGCCCTCCGCCAAAGCCCTCGGCCAGTTGTTCACATACAGTGCGGTGCACAGGACCCTGCAGCCAATGCTGGGTAACGGGGTAACATGGTGCAGCTCTGGGCCCTAATTTGGGGCTTGTGGGGGGACCTAGATTTCGTGGATGGGCCCCACCATTCAACCCAGACGAACCCCTGCAACCTCACGGGCAACATGGTCAAGGGCTCACATGCGTGCACCTGCGTTGCGCAAGCCGCGCCCACAGAGAACAACTCGGCCCGTTCTCAGCCTCTGTGTTCATGTTGACCACTAGGATGGTTTAAGTCACCTGGTCCAAACCCGCCTAAATGCGATGTGAGCTGCCATGCAAGGCTGGACTGTGGAACTGACTTCCCTAGGACGAGACCCTAACTATGCCCGGGCTACTAGGGAGACTAGCTCCTCGCCCATCTGCCTTCCTACTTCCTACTACTGGTGTTGTTGTACCGGCTAGGATGGTTCAGGTCCCCCCCCTACTAGCCCCCCCCTCCCCCTTGAGCGCCTACCTAGATGCTAAGGCTCCACTTTCGATGGGGGGGTTCTGGTACCTTTGGAGGTGGGCATGGGGTGAATGCCACCCATAGCACCCCAACGCTCTCCACCCACACCGCCTTTGCAACAACCCTTTTCTTTCTTTCCCTCCCAGTGGGTATGGTCTCCATCCTCCGACCACCACTAATTGGTTTGAGCCCTCCCCCACCCCCTCGCCCTAATCTTGGCTTTATTGTAATTCAATCCTGCCGTATTGTGACCTGTGCCCGCTCCCATGCCCTCCTCCCGGCTCAGCTTAGGCCGCCCAAACCGTAGAAGAGGCATTTTGTGTCGTGTCGATGTTGTGCACTTAGTAAAATGGGTTACCGGTGGTACAAGTACCTGCCTTTTGGATAGTAGTTCCTCTTGGGGGTGATTGCGGTCGCAAGTAGTTTCCTGTTGGCACTTATGGCATTCGTGTGTGTGTGTGTGTGCACGCGCGCCCGCCAGAGCATGTGTTGGCACCGCTTCGTCTTTTCAGTTTATCCTTATGCTCGGGCATGAGGTGCATCCTGCCATCTTGGTTTATTTTTTCTTGGGGGTACAAAGGTGCCCACTTGAGTTGCAGCCCAAATCTGACATGACATTTTTTTCCCCAGTGATTTTCAACTTCATCACAGAAGATGGTCTGCACAAGGTATACCATTGTGAATGAGTTGTATCAACCCACCCTAAGGTTCCACTTTGCAAATTGGAATCGTGTCATGTTAGACGTGTTTGAGATGTGCAAACGTCCGACATGCGTTGCATTTGTCAAGGAACTACATGACAAAGAGCTAAACAAAATATGGAAAGGTGGCACAGCGGATGGCATGCAATGGGTGAGCGGCATGGCACAAAGCAAGCATCAGAAGCATACAAGGAAACTTTGACATGCTTGTATGGAAAATCATTTTTTTGGACCAAATGAGCTTTCCGAAAACGACAATATGGGCACACAAAGAAACTCTTGTGAACGTATCTATCACGTTGCGCTCCCATGCCGAGGAAAACACCCAAGCCAGCTGCTGGACGACACAGTGGTCCACAAGAACATGTCCATTGAAAGGAATGCACGGAGTTGAATGAAGTGCACATTGGTGCTCCCCCGAACTAAAAAAAGACACCATAGCATGCACATTGGTCAGTTGGGCATGCTATGCATAAACACTCCATTTGCTCACTCACGTTGCCTAAGGAGTGGGGGGCCCTTTGGGTAGGTTGCAAACACGGTTGTTTGGCCTAGCCGTCCTCCACCATGGGCACAAAAGACCGTCACCCCACAACCACCCATGGTGGTCACTACACTATGCCACATACCACCGGGCATATCTCACTAATTTCTGTACGGAAACCACTTTCTGTTTTTGGTACCGAAAAATGTGCAGGGTGTCCTTGAGGTGGACCTAGTATAGGGATCTTACCATCTAGTCCACACGAAGGCAGGATACTTCTTGTATGCCCACAAAAGCTTGACAAGGCTAGCAAGCTATTGCCAATAGTCATGAACGATGGCATGGTTGGAAAGTGCACCACACATGACCATGATTATGAGTTGCTAGCTGTAGTTCAAGTGTACCGTCTTACATCGAGCGTAGATATTTGCAGATACCTAGCTTTCCAATTGCGCGAGACCAATTGCATGCGTACGTGGAATGTAGCAGTGCGTGCCCTTATCATCCGGTACGCTGCAGTGAATGGCTACACGGCCTCCATTTGCCTCGATATGCGCAAAACCCAACCGTTGGCTGAGTTTCAATGGCTCAAGGCCGTGTTTCCGGACATGGAGCGGCCATTTGGAGGCGCATTGCATTTCTCTGCACACAGCGACAAGTTGCAGGTGACATGCAAGCAGTGCGGCGCTGAGACGAAATGGATTTGTAGTGCATGCGGTGAGCCTGTCCGAGTGAAGTGCTTCACCATGTTCCACAATGTGTAGCTGCACACATGCAAGTTAGTGGTTATAGGGTGTCCAAGGAATTACCCGGTTGGCCCTCACAAGAGCTAGCGACCCCCGTTGCGCCCACCCCGCGACGTTTTTGGTTGGGGATGGAATTGCAACTAAATGGTATGTTGTCAGCAAATGGGAACATGGGAACATGTGTTACCGCACTGTGTACCCAAGCACATGTTTTTGTTCTCCACCCGTTCCGGATGTTTCGCTGTGCAAATACACGTGTGCCTGCATATTGTTCCCAGTAACAAACAATGTTTGCGCATGCTTCGTCCAAAACATCATAGACGTTTGGGACGTTGAAGACGCTCGGGAACACTATTTGTTACTTGGTAAAATTTGCAGGTGCATTCCCATGAATTGTTCTCTAGTACTCCCCATATTTGTTATTAAGAACCACCCCAATCCCATTTTATATGGGAGATTTCGTGATTGTCGGTGGTCACAATGTTGAAGAGATTAGTTTTAGAAATTTCAAAATTTTAGCTGTTGGGGCTGACAACTATAGGAGCAGGTTGTGCCAATGAACAGGCTGCAAACGTCATTTTTGTGGGTTTCGGGGAAGGGTGTGCGTGTCTGTGTGTGCGTGTGTGTGTTGCCAGGATCTGTTGCCAGCTGCCACCCTGT